>JADMNL010000022.1:24862500-26314166 GCA_016271365.2 Neoceratodus forsteri | reverse complement strand
CTGGGAGGGCAGTGATCTCTATGCTAAGGACAGGCTACACTTAAGTGAGGAGGGAAGGAGGGTATTGAAACAGAAACTGGGGGAATACTTAGCAAACAATCAGAATTTAGACTAGAAGAGAGGTGTGGCAAGTGGGCAGAAGTCAGGCAGGATCCACAGATAGTGATGCTGAATGAGCTTACCACCCATACCAGAAGCAAGGGACTTAGGAGGAGGTCAGGAGGAGATATTAGAAAGGGAGAGCAAGTAGGGAGAGGGGGGAAGTAAGCGGGGTGAAGGGTGGTAACCTTGAATGCTAAGAGTCTAGGGAACATGGCAGCAGAGTTACAGGCGCTCATGGCAGATGGGGAGGTGGACATGGTGGCCGTCACTGAGACATGGGCCACCAATTACCATGACTGGGACCTGGCAGTACCAGGGTATATGATATTTTGGAGGGACAGGGAAAAGGGGAAAGTAGGAGGTGTGGTGCTGTATGTGGGGGAAAGATTGAAGTGTGTCAGGGAGGAAGGGGAGGAGTGCAGAATGGAGTCATTATGGGTGCAGCTCCAGTACTCCAAATATAGCACCCTCAGGATGGGAGTAGTGTATAGGCCACCTTCTCAAACTGATGAGTTAGACAGGAAACTAGCAAAACAGATCAGAAGGACCAGCAGGAAGGGCATCACGGTGATTGTGGGGCACTTCAATCTGCTGGAAGTGGATTGGGGTACCCCAGCCACCATGAATAGGAGGGAGCAGGTGCTTCTGGATGCCTTCCAGGATAGCTTCCTGTTGCAGATTGTCAATGAGCTAACCAGGTTAGGGAACACCCTAGACCTCGTGCTGGCAAATGGTGAGTTTGTGAGAGGGCTGGGGGGGGGACCACTGGGGAAGAGTGAACACCACTTAGTGTGGTTCACAATAAACATGGGGAATGGGGAAGTAGGAATAGGCACAAGGGTGTTAGACATCTGGATGGCCAACTTTGGGAGGATGAGGGAAATAGTATGGGGTATCTGGCCACAATCCATCCAAATACAACTCCTGGCACTTACCTCAACCCTAATTACTCCCCCATACCTCCTACTACTATTAGCCATAGCCCCTGTCTGAATCTCCCACCAGCCCTTCCATGTCATTCGTCAGAGGCTGTTATCACAACTTTTTTGCAGTCAGTCAATCATTATATCTGTTTGTCTGCTTTAGTTTGCCCTGGAGTCTGTAATTCTGGGTACCTTATGTTGCGTGCCTGCTTTGGCTTCTCTACTGGGATTTGTACATACTGGATTCTTCTAGTGCATTTTTCTTGCATCCTACCTTGTCCTGTTAGGTTTTATTAACCTCTATCCTTGGATTATTGTATATATGTTTATATTACTGTATCTGTTTAAATACAAGTGTTTTGTATATATCTGCTACTGTACCAACCATTGAACCTTGACCTTATCAGGTCCATCTTGTAAATGAACTTTGCTCAATGATGTCCGCCTGAATAAATAAAGATTTTGATTGATTGATTGATTGAAATACGGACACTAGTCAGAAGTGGGTGGTCATTAAACTGGGAATTGAGAAGGCAACCGTGATATGTACAGTGCTCCAGAGATAGAGGGTTAGGGCCAAGAAGCCTAGCTGGGTGAGGTGGGGGGGTCATGGAAAAAATAAGCAAGAAAAGAGACACCTTTAGAAGGTACAAAAAAACAGGGAAAGGGGAGGACAGAGAGGAATACCTGAAGGAGTCGAGGGAGGTGACAAGGGCAGTCAGGTAAGCCAAGGCATCCAGGGATCTCAGGCTAGCACAGGGCATCAAAGAGGGGGAGAAGGACTTCTTCAGGTACATCTGGGAGAAAAGGAGTTGTAAGAACCAAATAGTAAGGATAAAGAGGATGGAGAGTGAGTGTAAACAATGGCAGAACAGACTGAAGCATTAAACGAGTACATCTACTCAGTATCTACTAAAGAGAAAGAGGGAGCTCTACCCAGCGGGCACGGGTGGGACAGGAGGTGACAAATGGGAAAATCCCAGTGGCCAGAGTCCTGGAGAGCTTGAGGGCACTGAGGGTGGACAAGATGCTTGGGCTAGATGGCATACACCCTAGGATGCTGAAGGAGTGGTCAGAAGTCCTGGCAAAACCCTTGGCAGAACAGTTCAATGCCTCCCTTGGCTCAAGGAGTGTACTTCAGAACTGGAAGATGGTGCACGTGGTACCTCTCCACAAGAGAACCTCTAAGCATGAGCCAGGGAACTACAGACTGGTAAGCCTCACATCCATCATGGGAAAGCTGATGGAGACAATCCTGAAGGAGAGGCTGATTTCCCTCCTAGGAGCGAATGGGCTGTAGGACAGCAGACAGCATGGCTTTGTCTCAGGCAGATCCTGTCAGACCAACCTGGTGGAGTACTATGACTGGGTAACCAGGCAGTTAGACAGGGGCCATGCAGTGGATGTGCTGTACATGAACATCAGTAAGGCATTCAATTCAGTGCCACATGAGAGGCTAGGAAGTAAACTGGAGGGCACGGGGCAGGGGCGATGATGGTGGATTGGGTATTGAACTAGTTGCAAGGGAGAAAGCAGAGGGAGGTGGTGGGAGGGGAGCTCTCATCTCCCAGGGGGATGACAAGCGGGGGGCCACAGTTCTCTCTACTATGGCCAGTGTGTGGGCTCTTCATAGCAGACATCTCAATAGGTATCAAGAGTAAGATCAGTCTGCTTACAGATGACACCAAGATGGGAGCAGCAGTGGATGACTTAGAAGGGTGGCAGGGGTTGCAAGATGATTTGGCAAAATTGGAGGCCTGATCAGACACTTGGCTGCTGGGGTTCAATGCCAAGAAATGCAAGGTGCTACATTTCAGCACAAAAATAAACTAACAGTAACTACCAGCTTGGGGGGGGGGGATACAACTAGCCAAGACAGATGAGGAAAGGGATCTGGAAGTTATCATAACGGGAGCACTGAACAACTCAGCACAGTGTAGAAAGGCAGCTGCAAAAGTCAACAGGCTGTTAGGTTGTCTTGCCAGAGGCGTATCCTTCAGGTGGGGGGAGATGATTCTGCTGCTAGACAGGTCACTGGTTAGACCACACCTGGAGTACTGTGTGCATTTCTGGTGACCGTACCTGAAGAAGGACATTAGGTTACTGGAGGAGGTGTAGCACAGGGCAACAAAAATTATCCAGGGGCTAGGGGACTTAACCTACTAGAGCAGGCTGAGGGAGTTGCACATGTAATCCCTGGAGGGCAGGAGGGATAGGGGGACATGATTGAAACCTTCATGTATATGAAGAGAATAAGTAAGATGGGCACAGAAGGGTCTTTTCAAATTAAGGAGGGGGAGGGACACTGGAGGGCTCAATCTGAGACTGGAAAGCGGAAGGTTCAGGAGGGAAATGGTGAGACACTTTTTTACGGAGAGGGTGGTGTCTGGGTGGAATGCATTGCCAAAGGAAGTGGTATACTGTAGAACAGTGGTCTGTTTCAAAAAGGGGATGAGACAGAGTAAGGGGGAAGGTCACTGAAGGGGGATGGGGAGGTAGGGGCAGCTGCAGTGTAAGGGCTGCTAGCTGCACAATTGAGCATTCTTTTAAGACCACAAGGCCTTTATCTGTTGGCAATTTTGTATGTTCACATGTAACCTATCTCGGGTCAATCCTGAAAAGGGAATGCAACCTCAGTGAGTCAACCTGCCAACAAAATCCAATTAATCAATCAAGTAAACAATCAAATAATCAGTGTTTTCTGCTCTTATAACTTTTCCTGTCAGTTCTTTCTTTCTTTTTAGGTACAGTCAGGTTCCCTTTCATCTATCAACATTTAGGAAATAAACAGATGGGAGTAAAAGTAACTTTAGCAAAATCAGAGTTTGGCAATCAGAAGCTGGCAGTGCTTTAGGGAACTGTTAAACAGTGCTGTGCCATCAGTTTCGGTCTTGTGTAATCAGTGTTTTTTTTTCCGCTCAGTCTGTTACAAAATAAGCAGCTACTTTCAGAAGAAACGGGGGTCCAAAAATGGGTGTGTGCATTGAGCAATCCTGCAAAAGTCTAGCCGTGATGCAATGAAACTACAACTTATTTAAATCTGCTCTCTGTGATCCAACCCCCAAATTCAGCATAAGGTCGGTCTCTGCAGATTTAATCAAAGACTTTCATCAGCGTTTCCCTAACAATTATTCCACCCACCCAGGGGAGGCCCCAATCTGCTGCCAGGAAGACTTGAGCATGTTAAAGCATGGCAAATGACTAAAAATACTAGATTTTTTTTTTGCTGTTTTATACAAAGAGACAGGTCATATATCACATGGTTAGTGCTGCACACTAAAGTCCATCGATTATCTGAAGGAATCTGGACTGGCAACTGTGAACCTCACAAAGGTGTTTTGTGTCTTTAGTATGGCAAAGCAATGGGACAAATGCAAATAACTCCATGTTATTCCTATTTAAGGGTGAAATATTTATTAAATGTTGGGAGGCACACAATTTTTCCACAGAGCTCAGGGAAGAAGACTTTTATAAATACTATTATAAAAAGGGTCTGAGAAATAGAGCTTTCTGATTGGTTGTAAACATTCTATTAGCCCTATGTTAATCTTTGATTAACATACATGTACAGCCTAATCATGTGCTGAACAAGGTTTAACACTATTTAAAAAACATTTTTATAATAATATAAATAATGCACTCCTAGGGGTTATGTTAATGGTCAGGTAATCACCCTCTAGGGACATGTAGCACTCAGCTATGCCTCGTGCCACATTACACCCCTAGAGGGTGATTAACAGACCATTAACATAACCCCTGGTCATGCCGTATTGCTTAAATAACTGAACTAATGCTGTCACCACCCCCATCCACATGCTGAGTAAGGCAGCCAGGTATAACTAAGGACTGGCTGGGTCTTTAAGCAGATGGATGGATGGACAGATAGATAGATAGGTAGATATATACTGTAGATAGGCAGGCAGACAGACAGACAAACAAAAAGATGGATGGAAGGGTTCAGGGTGTTGCAGTGCCTCTATCTGGGGGAATCTTTTTGACAGTGTGCTTCCAGGCGTACAATACCCCACAAATTCGATGCAATATTTCTGTACAGTAATACTGAACAATTCAACCGGAAAAGGTACACTGAGCCAAAGCTTTGTTTCCGGGCCCGACCTGGGAGGAAGGGCATAAAGGAAATAACAGTTACAGGCAGGTTGAGGCACAGAATGTTCCTTTCTTTGTGAAAACCTCATCGGGGACTACCCCACAGCAAAGTATGGGGCAAGTCCTGGTGGATGTTGCCCTTTAAGAATGCATAACAAAATATGGACACAATACAAATAAGGAAATGTTTCATTAAGGAGGAAACAGGAACTCCAGAACAGGGATCTGGAAAAGGATAAGGCATGTGTTATAAATAACAGAGCTGTGTGGAACATGGAATTTCCAAAATTATACAGAACTGCAGCAGAAGCTGAACTTAAAAATTCTGTGCTGCTCTACTGAATAGAACAGGCACTACCCTCCAAACACAGTCAATATTTTCAATTCCCTCAACCCTTTCCCACTTGTGCACTAGTACCCAAAATTCATTTGAGTGCTCCCACAGTCTATACATGGGCTGGAAGTAAAGCCTAGAGCACTGGTTCTCAGACTTTGTCATAGTGAGCCTCCCCCAAGCCATGGGAAAGATCTTGAGCCTCCGCCAAATAATAAAATAAACTTGGGCCTCCCCATAGGAAAATAGTATACTTTGCACAGTACATCAGGAATGAATTAAAACTCCTATAAATAATTGGATCTCATTTTATTGAGCTTAAGGTAACCACCTCCTTGTAATCTCCCACCCCAGACCAGCCGACTTCTTCCACTATTTTGACTCACAAGCCATTGTTGTCCCTTGTTGTAATACCTTCATGGGTCAGACTGCTTTCTCTGTTTCTCCTCTATCTGGAATAACCTTCCTACCCACCTGTGCCTCTCACCCTTTCACCCTGCTCTTAAGCAACTTCTCAGGGATCATTTGGCTCTCTCCTGCTGTTGCTCCTAGCACGTCTCTGCGTAACTCTTGTATTTGGGTTGTTTTGCCACCAGTCTAACTGGTCAATTGCTACCGCTCATTATTTGTTCGTTGTTCTCGTATGCACTATTGTTCATTTTGTATTGCTTGACTGTTTTGAAGTTTTTTTATCAATAACATTTTTTTAATAAATAAAAACAATACATATCGTTAAATAGAATCAGAATAAAAAATATACACAAAGTTCAAAACAAGTCGAATGAGTAACAACATTACTTAATATAGTAAAATTGGCATGAATGTAAAATCATCCGTTAAAATATCAATTAATAGCATAGGTAAGACTAATAAGAAAAAATGTTTGTACACCCATACAAACTGAGCAATGTATTATCAGTACAATGTGGTACTTAGGTAGCAGTAATTTCTGCATACTAACATTTACTCAGGCTTGCTAATAAAAGATCTGAAATAGGTCAGAAAGTTCATGCAAAGAAAACTGTTTTGCAGTTACCTTTTGAACCGTTTTCACTCCCTACGCTTTCTCTGGTTATACCTGAAATGAGACATGAGTTTCCTGGTTACAAAGTAACAAGCTGTGAATGAGCTCAGTACATCCAGCAGACCTGGGTTTGATTCCCATAACCTCTAATTGCATACAGCTTGATTCTAAGCAAGTCACTTAACCTTCCTAAGCTTCCGAGACACACCTGGAAACAAGGTGTGGTTAAGTGTGCCTTTCACAGACGTAATCTGTAAAATAAAATAAATATGCAAAGATCCAGGGGAGGAAATATCAGTTGGATGGGGTACAGTTTTTACGCACAGTGGAGGAAAGGGATCTAGGGCTACTAATAATGGGGAGTGTGAACCACTCAGCTCAGTGCAGGAAGTCAGCTGCAATGGCAAACAGGATGCTGGGGTGCATAACGAGAGGAATCTCCTCCAGGCACAGGGAAGTGATCCTACCCCTGTACAGGTCACTTTTCAGGCCACATCTGGAATACTGATTGCAGTACTAACATCCATTCCTGAAGAGGGACATCAGATTGCTGGAGGGGGTGCAGCGAAGGGCAGCCAAGATGATACAGGGATTTGAGGGTAAATCCTTCAACGAGAGGCTGGGACAGCTGCAAATGTATTCCATGGAAGAGAGGAGGAATAGGGGGGGTTATGATAAAAATCTTTAAGTACCTAAAGAGTATTAACGTGATTGATACAGAAGGGATTCTTCAGATCAGACTGGGGAGGCGCATGAGAGGGCATCAGCTGAGATTGGAGGGGGGAGATTCAGGAGGGAAATCAGGAGATGCTTTTTCACAGAAAAGGTGGTAGATAAGTGGAACACTCTACCCAAGGAGGTGGTATTGTGTAGAACAGTGGGAGGATTTAAGAGATGATGGGACAGAGTGAAGGGTGGGTTAGTTATGAGAAGGGGAGGGTGGGGCAGCTGCAAGTTGAGGGGCTAGCTGCACAATCAGGTAGACTCGATAGACCACGAGGCCTGTTTCTGCTGGCATTTTGTATGTGCGTATATGTGTGCAGTTGCACACTTTACAATCAAAAGCTGCATGCATGCAAGATATATAGTTTGGTACTAATTAGCTGGACAGATTGCTGAGTGATGCTGATCCTACCCAGTGTGGCCACCGCTCTGCATGCAAAAAATGTAATTGTAAGTGAGGCTCACTCATCAGGAATTTTTGATTTCAAAATTGTCTGTACTTCATTAGTGTTTTACACATCAGTGCTACATGCTGGCCAAGGTTTTAAGGAAATTCTCTTCATCAGGGCACACAGTTACTGCCACTGCTGGCAAATAACTAGAGCTCTAGAGTACTGCAGAACTCCACCAATGGAATTCATGCAGAATGTGAATTCTGCTTCTGAAATGCTTTTCAGAATTTCTTTTTTTATTCTGTGGAATTCCAGGAAGTCATTCTGTTGGACCCATGGAATTCTGCAGATTATATAATCCGGAGAACAGTGTTCTGCAGTTTGCAGAGTTTTGTTTTCCATATTTTCACTTACTAGCTCAGTGACAGGCGGGGCCGCTGTATCAGCTCTGTCCCAATGCACTGCAGCTGTACAATGTCTCCAGATGTCCTCCTAGACTGGGAGTGCCACTGGTGTTGTGGAGAGGGCTTCAGGAAGCCCAACCTACATTTGTCCTCCAGTTTTTCTCCCTGAGGGGTGGCATACGTGCAATGTGAATGCAAGTGCACTCCTCCTCCTCCGAGGTGCTCCAAGCTCGCTGTATGCTGACCCTTCCCCAAGTTTTGAGACTTGTCCGTACTACCACCTGGCTTCTGCCAGGTGGCAGGTGAGTGGTGAGTCACAGGAACCCCCTCCCTGCAGGAACAGAGCCGTACTATGGGTGCTTAATCTTCCCTCCTCAGCTGTGCCCACGAACAATCCAAGTCTATTCCAGAAAGTGGTTCACTGGTGTGGCAACAGGGAGACATGGATGTCTCAACCTGCCAAGGCACTGGGCCAACTAGAATTTGCAGAAACTTAATATGTGGTTTACATGACAACATTCTATTTTCAGAATTTCAAAATTCCACTTCTGACAGAATTATGGGGAATTCCGATGAATTTTTGAAATTCTGCAGAATTTTTAGTGGCAGTAACCTTGGATCATTCCACTCAGCTCTACAAATCACACATTCCTCAACTGCTGTGTCAATAAATGACAGGGGTCCAACAATCTCTAGTATTAGAGTAACAAATACCTGTTCAGCATACCGATGTTCCTTGTTTTACAATACTTTCAAACTGCTGGGGAGTGTCACTCATGGCTTCCTGCATGACAGTAACAGAAACCGTAAGCCCTGATGAAGAAGATTTCCTTGAAACGTGGCTAGTGCTCCAAACATAGTACAAATATGTGCTTCTTGTGTCAGACACTGATAATGTACAGATCATTTTGAAACTGAAAATTCTTAGTGCATGAGTCTATCTTCCAGTGTCCTCGCATTCTTAGTGCTCAGAACTGCTTCCTTTCAATTTGCAGTTCTCATACCCTAAAAATGTGCCTGAGACCAATCTTACATCCATAAGAGTGGTCTTGACAGGATATTAACTTACATAAGAACATCTCCAGTATAGGTGTTCTGAAAATGGGCACATTCAGGGGAGGATTTTTGTATTTTTAATATGTTATTGATCAGCTCTGATCAATAATATGTTAAGAAGTCCACCAAGATCACTCTTATGGTTGAAAGAAAAGCCTTGCTTACATTCCTAGAGTACCAGTACAGCTCACCTTTGGTTCACTGTCCTCATGCCTTCGAAATGCACGTGAGATCATTCTTACAATCGTGAGAGTGGTCTCAGGGGGTGTAGTAACATGCAAACACACACCTAGATACAGCTGCAAAGCAAACCCTGTAGGAGGTCCTTGCTGATGATTCTGCAGGTGGACCTGGTTATGGAAGGGAATGATTTAATGCACATCCAGACACTAGGGGAGGTCCTCCTTGATGGTTCTGCAGGTGCACATGGTTAAGAGAGTGGAAGACCTAATGCACATCTAGAAGGCAAAAGGTGTGGGCTGTGATGAAATTCCTGAAGATCCTCATCAGTCCTCTTCAGCCCTTGAAGGGGACTATCCTCAGAACCTACACAAAGTCAAACAAGGAGGAAGGGAGAGGAGCCATTGGACACAAGGGAAGTGATGATGGTCAGTGGCCCAAAAGGAAATGGCAATAAATAATGAGAGAAATAGTGCATTCAGGGAGAAAGGAACCTCCAAGCACTATGGTGGCAGATCACATTATGCTTATTCAAGAGAAAACTTTCTGACACACCACAACCAGTGGATATATGGTGAGCACCAAATTCTTCAACTCTTCAACCACAAAGTCTTCATTGTGGACAAAAGGAAAATGGGAAGCTTCTCCATTCCCCTGAGCTAGTCTGGATAGAGCATACACAGGTGATCACTGCATACAGAAGTAAGACACCACTCTGGAAGCTTCTGACAGGGGCAATAGAAGGCAAAAGTCATATATGGAATTACAATACCAGCGTTCAAGTGCCATGTTATAGATGGGCCTGCATTGAATTGTTCTGGTCAGTTACTCATGTTATTGAGAAAACTCACAGAGTGAGCATAAGATATGGGCTGCTGTGCTGCAGCCAACTTAAAAGGAGCCCACAGTATTTTTATAATCAACTCCCCCTCATGAGTCTGAGCCCCATTCCCCAAAATGTCATTAATAAATAGTACCCCCTCCGACTGACTCCCTACTTAAGATTTTTTTGGGGGAGGAGGGCAATAAAAGTTAAGAAATGAGCTAGCTCAGTTATCCCCTCTCCCTACCCTCCCTTTCAGACTTTAAGGAAAAACCTTCATCTGAATCCGGCACTGGTCAAGAGCCAACACAGTGATTTGAAATCAACCCCCATTTCTTGCCCACCCCTGAAAGCCCCCAAATACTTGTTATTTAAACTTGACCCCCTTCCTAACCCCGATCCACAATTGATTTGGCGCAAAACAGTCACAAAATATAGACTAGCTGAGTTTGCCCCCTTCATCCTGAGCTCTATTCATCATGCAAACCTTGACTATACCAGCGGGTGTCCCCTGATAAGAGTGAAGAAATATGAGCGAATCAATTATGGTGAGTAGTATTTATTTATTTTTTGAAAAGTTTGGTTCCATGTGATAATGGTGATCGTGGAGTAGCGATCGCCGTTTGAGCGAGTCTACATCACCTAAAATGAATTTCGGTGATGTAGACTCACCTGAGCAGCAAGAGGGCACCCGAGATGTAAGTTTCTTCTATTTATGTGGGGGCTGTACCCCCGTACCCCCCTATGTAAGGATTCTCAACTCCAGGAGGGTGCATGTCGGAGGGAGGTGCAAAAGTAAAATAAAAAAAATGACCTGGCACAAAAACTACACGTGAGGCCAGGATCGAACCCAGCATCCTCCCAACTCTAGCCTGCCACCAGCCCACCATGCCACATGGCCAGTTCAGCAGTCCACCACTGCACTACACCCCACAAACCATCCCTCCCCTTCCACCCATCACACAGTGTGGTCCCTCCCCACTCACTCTTACATGCATGTATACATAGCGGCATCCCGTCGCTATATTCGCTGAACCCCCTATCCAGTCACCCCCCCCTCAGGTTGCCCTGTGCACAAGCACCGTGATTGAGTCGCCCTTTTTGAAAGCACTCAGTCGTGGTCACCTTGTACATGGGATACCAAAGTTTCACCAGAAAAGCACACTAAGTAAGTTGTTTGTCTCACGTTGTGTCCTGGGGGAAAGGGTATGGGGAGACATATTGACAGAGTACAATTCTCATATGAATAATACATTTCATAGAAAATGATTATCTTCAGTTCAATTCAATTCAATTTTATTTTATTTTTAACCAGGAAGAAAAACACCATTGAGATACTCATTTACAAGGTGGTCCTGGAAAATCATAAGGGACTGACAAAATATACAGACATAAAACATGGGTGGTACAAAGTAAGATACAGAGTTGGTTAGAATGCAAGTAACAATTTCAGGAACAGAGAGGGGATACATAATAAAACTGACAATTTAGTATACACAGGGATCAAGTGCCTTCTTTGGTGAGAGATAAGTAAGTGGAACTTTAGTGGAAAGTACAGGAAGTAGGAAGGAAGGAGACATATGGGCTTAAAGATGGAGAGGACGGGAAATGGTATAGGGATGGATGCAAAGCGGGAGAGGGAATATATTTTAAGGAGCCACTGTCATGTCGTTTGCTAGTTCCTACATTCGTTCACTTGAGTAGTGGGAAAGTGATGTAAGCGGTCTTTGTTTTGCAGTTTCAGTTGCAAATATGTGAAAATGAGCTTATTATGCCTCAAGCGCTTAAAGCGCATCCACGCTGCAGTGGAAAATGCTGATGCCCGAGCTTCAAGCGCTGTGACGTCAGGTTGGGAGATATGTGTCCTCATTGGCTCCTGCACATAGCACTAGTACAGTGGCGGTAAATTAGACAGAAAGCATTTGCAGTAATTTGCGAGGGGACCGTGCAGTCACGTATCCATTGAAGGACAGTTTCCAGTACTGAAGTAGCTCTGCTTTGAATGTAAGCCTTGTATTTGTGCTGGGAATAAGTTTGATTTTCTGTCACGGTGAAATCATTGATGTGCTGTTGTGTAGCATTCATGCTGTAAAGCACCACGGATTAACATAGACTTTGACGGCAGATAAGGACCGCTTGGCCCATCTAGTCTGCCCATTTCCCCACCTACAGGATAGGCCGCAGATCCTAGTTAACCAACAGCCTATTTCTTCCTACCCCCCACAAGAATTGCCTTATGTCTGTCCCATGCATTCTTGATTTCTCCCACAGTTTTAGACCCCACAACCTCCTCAGGAAGGCTGTTTCATGCATCCACTACCCTCTCTGTGAAATAATACTTCCTCACATTGCCCCTGAACTGCTCCCCCATCTTTAAATTGTGTCCCCTTGTTCATACACGTCTCTTTTTCTGAAAGATGCTACCCTCTTGGACTTTGTTGATTCCACTGAGGTACTTAAAAATTTCTATCATGTCCCCCCTCTCCCTTCTTTCCTCAAGGGTTTACATATTAAGCTCCTTTAGTCTCTCCTCATACGGCTCCTCCTGCAGATCCTGCACCATTTTAGCGCCTTTAGATTACCATCAAAGTGCAGCGTTGTGAACGTGTCAATACTGCTAGGAGCTATATCAAAGGCTGTGACAGTGTGGCGGACAGTCAAGTGTGTTCTTCTTATTTTCTGCCTCGCCACGTTTATATCTTTATCACTGACCCATTGAATCTGTGAGATGTGAATATGTCAGTGCTTGCTGATGAGCCTGTGTGGAGATCATCTGGCGTACTTGTGCATTTGGGAAGTTATGAACTGCAGTTTTCCCGTTTTGTAATTATTTCCCTAATTATTAGTGATAGCGGTGAGGAACTGTCCTGTCCATTCAGTGAGTGTGGTACCTAATATATGTACAGCATTGTAGTATAGCAGTGTCACAGATGTTACTACCTGTACAAAATCATTATTTTTATGCCACAAAACAATGCAATCTTAGTGTGAATGTAGTGGATGTAATGGTACTTCTATAAATTCCAGCGATTTGAAATATTATTACCATCACTACATAATGTGATAACTGGACTTCCTCAGTTCTGTGTACCACTGCTGAAGAACACAGAATGCAGTTGTCTATGGCCCCCCTGTGCCAAACTGCACTTTGCAGTTGCAATTCTACTGGAAAAAATATATATTATAAGCTGTCTGCATGTTGTTGAAGCTCTCTGGTGGTGACCGTTTGCATGCTAGATTGGGGAAATGTATAAGTTGTAGAGGCTATGAGGGAGGAATCTATAATGTGGCAGTGAGGTACTCAGTACTCTATGACTGTGTACACCTGGACGTTTCAGGAATACATGAGTTACGTGTTATGTGTGAGTAGTGTGTGTATTATGAAGTTTGTAATGTCAGGTGAGTAGTCATATGGTGTGTGCGTGGTATTGAAATGGTAGATTGTGTTCTTGTTTTAGTGATGACTGATGTGTACAGTACATGAGGATAATGTGGACAGTAGGAATATGTCCAGTGTTCGCTAGGGTGATGAATGTGTAGTAAAGACTGAAGAATTGCTGTGGTTTGCAAGACAGGGGTTTTAGTAACTTGGTGTGGGGGGGGGCTTCTGTTTGTGGGCAGCCTGCAAAACGTAATAGTATTTGCTCTAGTTAGGGGATATGTAGTTAGTGTGTGTTGCACATGAACCAGGTGCCTAGCATTGTGACAAGGTGCAAGGCAGGTTGAAGGTAAGCATGCACAGCTTTGCATGTGTTGTAGTGAATACATATTTTGTGTTGTGTAATTTGCAGTAGGTTTGGGGGGTGTGGCATCACCATGATAGGATGGTAAGGGTGTTCTGTAGTGGAACTCAATATGTAGTGCAGTCTGGCATCATAGGGAAGAAGATGTAAAAGGGAAGGGGTTATCAGTGATATGGTGGAAGACATGGACATAGCAGAGGGTGGTTTTCACAGTGTGGATGTGACTTAGTTTGACTGTAGTCATGGAGTACTGATGGTGGTGGGTGGTGCAGGTCATGGCTAGAGGAGTGGTTGAGTTTGATTGTAGTCATGGAGTACTGATGGTGGTGGGTGGCACAAGTCATGGCTAGAGATGTGATTGCACAATAATGGCATTTGATGAATGTTTGATTCTCATTTCCCCTTTTCTTTTACTTGTCAGAAAACAGTGGCTAACATGTTAACACGTGTTGCATATGGGTGTTCAAATACTCATAAGCATCAGGTCTGTATGCACAGATTCCCATCGAACCCAGCGATATTGTGTAGGTGGAATTATGCAGTGGCTGCTGCCCATCTTGACTGGACAGGCCAATCTAAAAGTAGTGCACTGTGCAGTACGTATTTAATAGCTGACAATTTTGAACCAATGTATGCATTCATGAAGGAGTTTGGTATCACTACAGGCCATGTCTACAGGCATTTAAAACCCGATGCTGTACCAACTGTGTTTGCATGTGCCCCACTTCCGAGTAACCTGTGCAATATCCCAAAGACACCGCGGAAGTCTGAAGCAGTGAAGAAAAGGGAAAGACTACAAGTATTTTCTCAAAAGTTTCAGTGTATGACATGGTAATGACAATGTCAGTCGATAAGTTTCTCTTTTCCCATCCTGTCTCCCCATATGTCCCATGGACTGTATGTGTCATGTTACCCGATGATGTCAATGGTTTTGCCTCACTCCATTCCCTGTAAAGGTTATCCTTGTAGTGTTGTGCATGGCAGCACTTAGTGTTGAGGTGCTAGATGCCACACCTCCTGCAACGTCGGCGACCCCTGTTTGTGAATGGACTAGTGCTGTCATGGTAAGGTGTTGAAGGGAAGGATTGAGCATCTGGAGGACTGTTCTCCTTACCTGTGATGTAGGGTGGTCACGATTCTGCCATCTAGCAACTCCCAGTGTTGACTGGAGGTAAAAGCAGCTGCCTGGATGAAAAATAGGATTGGTTTGTTGCTGCGGCTCTCTTGCTGGCATGCAGAAGAGCATGCACACACCTCTCTGTAGTGCATTGCAGTTATGGGCTGTTTGGGTGGGGTTGGGGGGCAAACAAGCCAGAAAAACCCTGATTCGGTGGATAGGCCAAGGTGTTGCCTGCGTACTGTCCACACACTGCTACTGTACTCTCCAGTCTGTGTCCTGGCCTACTCCAGTTCCAGGTGCATTACATTGTACATTGAGCACCACTGTGTGCGGCCCTACCTCTGGTGGCTCAGAGATGCTGGATTCACAGTGCACTATGGTGTTCTTGCGATGATAAATCTTCAGACTGTGATGTAAAGCCAGTTGCAGGTTGGTACTAGGAGAGATTTTCATGGGCGTCTGGTGAATAAAGAAACTTTTGAAAAACAAAAGGTTCCCTTTGTACTGCCTGGGGGATGCTTAAGGAACCTCCTCCACTGTTTTTGTCCCCGCTATATCTTGTTATTTATTTATTATTTAGCTTTTGTTGACTTGGTAAGTGCACTAGACAAATCCTGCCTATTTTCAGGCACAACCCGAGGAAGGGGGATAAGATGAATTCCAAGTGACCTTGAACCAGATTAAGCTGTTGGTGGTATTTTTAGTGAATGAGGAAAATTTGGCCAGGACACCGGGGAAATTCCCCTACTTCCTGCTTCCTGTGAGCAGGGGGGACCCATTTTCTGGTGGGACCAAGATGGCGGAGGAGGAGGATGTCTGCTTGTGGGAGAGCTGGCCTCTGCTCCCACAGTGTGCAATGTGAGCTGACCCTTTGAATACTCAAGATATGGATTCTGATATGGAGTTTCACGATGCAGTGGTTCTTTGGGAGGATACAGCAGTTGATTTAAGAAAAAAAATTCTCAAAGGACTGGGAGAAAGGAAATGCTTGAAAAGGAATCTTTGGATGCAAGGTTCAAATCCAGCTTGGAACCTGGCGACATGGATGCACTTAATACCTGCAATATTGCTCTCCTGAAACCGAGGTGTTTAAAACTGAGAAAAATACAGGACTGCACTTAAAAGCTCCGTGGAGCATGGTGAGTCTTTGCAACATTTTTTATTATTTGAAGCCACTACTGAAACAGACAACGGCTTTTACAATCTGCTTTACCGCTTTAAAATGTACAGCAAAGTGATTCCCTCTCGCTACACAATCAGTGTGTTATTACGGGAGTAAGGGAGAAGCAAACAGTTGAGCACTCTATGGACTTTGCAATTCGGCGTTCGCTCAGCCCTGAGTTGTTAACTCTGCAGCAGGTAGAATCGGGGCTTGACAGCTGCAGCGTTGCTCTAATAATAATATGGCTGACTCGGTTCAGTCGGAGTCCTGGCAGGGCGAGACCACTCTCTTTATAGCCCAGCAGCTACGTGGGAAGTTCCTGAAGTAAAATTGACTGTTAGTAAAGCTGCTAACAGTACTATAGAGGTTAGTGAGTGCATTCAGCCCGCTATAGCTCGACTGCCCTAACAATTGAAAAGCCAAAACAGAGTCCCAAAGGAAGTACAACAGACTTTGTCTGCATCAGAGCTAAAGCAGTCTGAGTCTGCATGGTTAGACAAATCAGCTGGATTCGTTTTTAAAAGCATGGGGCTCAGCATAATGTAGTTTATCAGTCCTCAGCTGTTTCCAAACTGGAGTTACGGAATTCTTCTTTCCAAAAAAAGAAATACCTCTTATAAAATCTGGTCTACAAACACATAATGTTTCAGAGCTCTGGTCCCTGATAAAGCACTCAAAGGAGCAGGTTGGAAGCAAAATGCAGCAGGCATATGGAAGCCTGATCCTAGTTGGGACTCTGATTATACCCTCTCACAGCATTCACCAGAGTGGAAACCGGACTTACAACAGCAAAAGCTGGAGCAAGATTTGCAGGACAATAAAAACTGTTTAGAGGTAGAAAAACTTCCACTGAGAGCTACATCCCTGGAGTCACAGATATCTTTACCTTCCTCATTGAATACAGATTTGGTAACTTACCCTGCAGGACCTATTGCTTCTTCTCACACGCCCTCTCCAACGGAATCCGTTCCTCAGAAACCACTTATGTCTGAATTATTTTCTAACACTAAAAAAGAAGCAGCACCTCGCCGGAATGCAGTTCGTATTCGTTATAAAGGGGGTTTGGAGGATCGACCAGATAGACACTACGTGGGGAAAACCTTATTAAAAGAGTCCTTGCATTTTACCCCAAAAGATGTGTATGCATTTATTAATATCTCTGGAGAGGATAATTTTGACATCAGTTTTAGGACACCACATGCATTGGACTTATTCTGGGATAGGTACAACCAGGTTAAATTCTCTCCTCTGGACCCCCTTCTTAGTGATTCCTTTAACTAAACCCCTGATAAAACATGTTACGATGTCATGTTTAGAAACGAGGGGTTCATGTGGAAAATATATCATTTTGGTTGTCCCTTAGTGTGAAATTTTAAGTGGGCGGAACCTATCCTAGATTCTGAACAGTTTTGGACGGAGGATGGAAATACAAAACTAAACTGAGGCAATCTGAGACAGGGTAGTCCATATTCCCAATTCCTTTCTATTAGGAAAAGACAGAGGGTTTGTTTTATAGTGGACAACCCGGGCTTGCTACAGATGTGGGGCTAAAACACACCTCTCAAGTGTTTGTGACCAACCACGTTGTGACAACTGTGGGGAGGTTGGACACACAACTATGTATTGTCACAATCAGCTCAAATGTGAGCTTTGTGAAGAATCTAGCCACTCTTTTCGGGTTTGCCCTTGGGCTGCAAAAATAAAACATCCTGTATAAATTCAGAGCTTTTAATTCAGCAAGCTCAGGATGCTGCACAATTTCCCCTCTAGCTCACAACCCCTCTACCTGTTTCTTCTCAAACCAAAGTTCAGACCCTTGGTGTAGTACCCCATTGACAAATCCTTAGGAATAGCAGACAAGGTGGAACAAACTGTTTCGGATATGGAAGTCATTAAAAATCAAGTATGGGCCCACCTGAGCTTTTAGTTCCCCTGTGTGTTACTCTGAGGTTTGGTGGAGACTTCTGAGGAAGCATCTAAGGCTTTAAATATTAGGCCTTCACTACCCCAACGCAGATCATCTAGGCATTTGCATCCCAAACCCCCCTTACTCCTCCCATAGAGACTAGCAACTCTTATGCTGCATTGTTTACTCCTTGGGAGATACAGAGATGGAATTAGGAGATTCAGACTCCCAAAATCTTCCACTCGATCTCAGCCAGTGGATAACTATAAAGAAAGAAAAAAAAGAGAAAAAATGATAAAGTAGTTCTTTTTTATAAAGCTTAATGCAGTGGTCATGGGGCTCTTTGAACACTCATAGTTTGCTTATATAGTTAAGAGGCAAGCCTTTTTCACTATATAAAAAACAAAATTTATCAGATATTTTTTACAGAAACCTGGATGTACTCAGCAGAACAACTCACTACTTTCAAAGCGGGATTGGGTGGGGCCCTTCCTATTGGTCCTTTGAACTGATACAGCAGATGGTATTGGGATTTTATTCAATACTTATTCCTTTAAACTTCATAATTTCGTAGATCTTATTCCAGGGAGAGTCTTGATATTAGATGGGAAATGGCATGATATATGCTATCGATTTATTAACATCTACAATCCACAGACAAAAGCTGGTAGAGTTTCTTGTTTAAAAGCTGTTCAACCCTACTTGGTGACATCAGTTAAGGTGCTTTGGGAGGTGACTTTAATTGCACAATTTCTGACTCACCTAATCAGAAGAAAAAGAAATTTATTGTGATTTCCATGCTAGCTAATATAGTTAAAATAGCAGGTTTATTTAACTGTATCTCCCTTTCCTCTCAAGGGCCAAGGTATTCATTTACAAAGGAAATTGTTTTCCCTAATAGACTACATGTTTGTCTCTCATAATGTACAACTGGATTCCTTTAAGATGATCCCTGTGAATTTTCTGATCATTTATTACTTTCTTGTAGTTCATTATCTACAGGTTCCCTGAATGTGGGCAGCTCAGGTGGAAACTGAATAACACTATGTTAGATATACCATATATACAGTCCGGGGTGAAACATATTCTAGCAGCCAGGTTGTCAGTGGCTTTTTTATGAGGATTTAGGAGATTGGTGGTTAACAACTAAGTTGAATTATGTAATTGGTTTAAAGGCAAGGGGCAAAAACAAAAATTTTAAGTTTTTGAGATATTTGTCCTTTAGGCAACAACTGCAGAAACTTATGACAATTGCATATGTCTCTCACTTAGACTATTCAGACCAAATTAGTAAAATAAAGGAGGAAATGAGGAATTTCCAATATGATAGAGCAAAAACCCTACAGGCTATTTTTTCTAATAGCATAAAAATATCCCCCATTGGGGACCCTTTTGAAACCTGTAAAAATCTGAAGGCTTCTTCTAATATTGATTCTTTGCAAAAACCTGATGGCTCTTTGGCCACCACGGTTGCTCAGCTCAGAGAAACAATTATTGGGCATTTTCAAACTCTAGACCCCCCCTCTCTTATTACAGAGGCAGAAATGCTTTCATATCTTAAAACATCTAAGCCCCTCCCCAGGTTAGCAGAAATCTCAACATTATTGGATCCAATTACACAAGAAGAAATAATAAAAGTAATTAGGAATTTGAAATTAAACATTTCACCGGTAAGGATGGCCTTTCGAATAATCTGTATAAAGTTTTTTCAAAGGAATTGAGTCAATGCTTGTATATTTTATTCCAGTATTTTATGGAAACTGCTGTTTTCTTTCCCTCTTTTTCTGAGGGATTGCTGATTTACTTATTCAAATCTGGAGACAGACAAAATATTAAAAATTGGCGACCAATTACCCTCTTAAATTCAGATTATAAAATCTTCACCAGTATTTTGAATAATCGGTTAAAAAATTACGCCAGATGGGTAATTTCTCCTTACCAGTTTAGTGGGATACCTAATAGGCAAATTCAGACAGCCTTAATGATCATACGAGAAGTTATTGAACATCTTTCTGAAGTGGGAGTCACGAATTGTATGATGGTCGCTGATTTGGAAAAGGCTTTTGATAGGGTATATTTGCCTTTTTTATTTCTAACGTTAATACATTATGGAGTTCCATTGCACATTGTTAATATAATTAAAAAATTATATGAACATAATATTGTGTTCCCCTTCGTGCAAGGTCAGATGGCAAAATGTTTTCAGTTACATACTGGAGTTCGTCAAGGTTGCCCTCTTAGCCCCCTACTCTATATCTTTTCTTTGGATCCCCTACTACAAAAATTAACTACTGTTCCATTGTGGCCAGGTATTTCTGATGAATGCAGTTAGGACAAACATCTTCTGGCACAGGCCTATGCAGATGATTTGATTGTATATTTCTTAGAATCATTCATATGTGCACATTTTTTGACCGCATTTGAGGCTTTTGAAAGTTTGAATGCAAAAATAAATGTGCAAAAAACAAAGTTTATTTATTGGAGCAACAGGTCATAAGGAAGGTGCAGGGTGGTATCCATTTTCCAGAACTCCCTTAAAGTTTTGGGCATACATTTTGGCCCCAGAACATACCAGTTGAAAATTGGGATATAGCCCTACAAACAGTGGAGAATAAAGTCAATAGATGGAAAAAGTGGAAATTGTCCAAACTGAAACGCATACATGTTATCAAACAGTTTCTTTTACCATGTGTTCAGTATGTAGCTATGATTTTTCCGCTCCCAGTGCATCTAGAAACTAAACTGTATGGTTTATTCTTTCAAATGGTTTGGGGTAATAGATTAAACCCCATTAAAAGAAGCTATACATATTTAAGTAAAAACAAGGAGGTCTTGGGATGGTGGATCCAGTGATTTTTGCTCACTCTTTATTCATTATGTGTTCAGTGAAAAGTGGCTACGATTAGAAGCAGGGAGTGGGGATAAATGGATTTCCAGATCATTGGACAAATACTTTAGAAATTGGCTTTCTTTGGCTCCAAAAATAAATCCTCACATTTATATTCCACAGTATTTTAGACCAGCTGCACAAAAATTATATAAATGGAAAATAGAGAAAGAGACAATTCTGAGTAATAGCATGAAAGAATTTTATCAGGTGGTAATGGCAAATTTACTTCCTTTAGAGCCATGTTTTAAATTGCCCTTCTTCTTTGAATCCTAAAGTATTGGCCTCAACTTAACTGTGCAGATTGCCTCAAATGCAATCGCGAAACACAGTGGCTAATATTCTATGGCCGTTTAAATGTTAGGGGTAATGCCAAGTACAAAGCCATTGAAGAAAGGAAGTGTCCTTACTTGGATTGTATAAATACTGAGGAATCGATGGAGCATTTTTTTACACTGTTCCTATGCAAAGGGTTTGTGGGTTTATTTGGCGTCACTTTGGGGTTTTAAGTGGCTGAATTTTCTTACATATCAAATCTTGGTTTTAAGGGTTTATCCAGAGACTCTTTCTGATTTTCATGAAGAAACACTGTCATTATTTTTGGATGTTTACGTTATTATTTATGGCAGGCAAGGTGTCAGTGGGTAATATATCAAAGAAAAATGCCTTATTTTTGTTTTAGCATTTGTTTCACAGGAACTCTAGGATTTACGCTCAGGATGCTCGAAGGACAGTACAGACTCAGTTACTAAAAATGTGGAAAGGGTTTTTCATTTTATTAAGTTCAAATAATGTATAAAAATAATCTGATAATTACTCTGATTATTGTATAAGTTTGTTAGATTACGTTTTTGGCTCTTACTTTGTATAATTGATTACACTGAGTTGTTCTAATTATGTTTAATAATACAATAAAAACTCCCCTACTCTTTTCGATAAGTGCCATGGGATCTTTAACATCCACCTGAACTACCACCAATCCAGGCAGATGGGACCTCGGTTTAACGTCTCATCCGAAAGACGGCACCTCAGAAGTGCAGCACCCCTCTCATGCTGCACTACAGTGTCAGTACTGGGATATTAACCCAAGTGCCAGATGTGGGAACTGAACCCACAGCCTTCTGATCTCCCGACCTCAGAGGCGAGTGTGCTACGTACTGAGCCACTGACACTGATGACACAGTATACCATCAGTCAAGTACCGTTTATGTTTTGAAAACCTTTCTCCCAGTACATTTTGATGTGCCCACTTTAAATTTTCTGCTTTGCATGTGTGTTCTAGTCCTTTTTATACATTTCACAAGTTCCACCATGTGTAAATTGTTTATGTCCTTGTGGTACTTTAAACTTCCAGTCATCATACCACAGTGTCTCCTTTCCTAATATATGTCCTTGCTTAGGTGCTGCACACATAATTATTGTAGTGGGGCCTTCCCAATGTTTTGTACAATTGTATCACTGCTTTGTGTTTCCTGATATTTATGCCCCATTCTATGCACACCATCATACCAGTGGCACTCTCTGCATATTACATACACTGATGCTATATCTGAAGGTCATCTACGATGATGACTCCTATGTTGTTTAACAGTTTGGTCATACTCACCTCAACACCCTCCCCCACCACCACCAAGCAACCTGTAACTGCTGCACCCATGTGGCGTAATTTTCACTTCTTTGGATTGAACAGCATTTGCTACATCACTGACCACCTTTCAGTCTTCTCCATGTCCCGATTAATTTTGTGCGCACATTTTGGAGTGTCTCACCTGTTTCAGATGTTGATGTCATATGCAAACAGGTAGAAATGGACTTCAACTGTATGGACTGTTACATTGCCTATGGAGCCCTGATTAGTTCTGTACCATGTATCTGTTTTTCAGCTATGTGTAGGTATGCATGTGCCATCAAGACTCTCCTGACTTGGTTGTTATTTCATAGTATGTGGTCACTCCTCTTCACTGTCATCTTTTGAGATGCAGTTTCAGTAACCCTTGTCTGTTGCTGTGGCTATGTGCTGTATTCAGCATTGCCAACTCTGCTTGTAGACCGAAAACATCTTCCATCACCCCACAGAGGTGCCTGCAGATATGCCCACATTGCACCCTTCATAATGTGTCTCAGAAGATAGCTGTTTCAGAAAGACTGCACTGCTCTCCTCCCATTGTGTGTTGTTCATTCCTCAGTTGCTGTTTGTTGTCTGTGAAATATTCATGTTAAACTGTTTTGTTAATGAGGTCTTTCTTCGCTACTTCATGAATGGATGCAAGTTTTTGCAACGCCATACTGCACAGACACTATGAATGTGTGTTAGACAATGAGGTGTGTTAATATCATGGTGGGAGGGTGGAACTACACCACAACTTTTGTCAATACAGAATCAGCTAAGGTTGCAGATTGAATTACAAAATACAAATTTTCCTTCTCTGATTTGTGACTCACTAGCGCCTTACTTCAACCTAACCCACGGAGGGGTCTTGACGTGGCATTGGGCTTCTGTAATGATAACTTACTTAAACAGTAAGGCACAACAGGGTGTGGGTCATTGGGAATTAATCCATGCCTAGTGTTGTGCCTCATGATGTGCTGCACACAGTGACTTAATAGCAGAACAAGTGGGAAAAATTCCCAGTAACTCATATCCTGTAGTTCCTTAATGCTATGATACAATGGTCCCATGTGTGACATTACATTTTTAATGTGACTTATTATGTTTTTATACAGCACATGCCATTCCTCAGCCATGGGCAATACATGAATTCCCCTCAGTTGTGTTACCTACTTTACACCAATGAGTGTACAGGACTTTCACACAACATTGTATAATTTAATCATTACAACTAACGCCTCTGTTTTATTTAACTTGTTCATTTTATTCACTATGTGAGATACACGCAAACAGCAGAATATTAAGAATAACCACGTACAGTGTCTGCATTGTCATTACTGTTGAGGTTGCACATCATTTTACACGGTCATATTTATCGCTGTGCTGGTACAACACTGGTAGTGTGTGTATGTTGGATACATATGACAACATTTATGTTGCTGATATCACCAAATAAGTGCTGTATGGTGACTGTCAACCTGTGGTCATTGAACCCAACATAGATTTAAAAAATGCTTGCTAACTATGCATTACAAGCCAGTAATGGCACTGAGGTGTTATGACTCACCCATAGTTACTAGTCAAATATTGCGTCCTCACACATATTCAACAATCTTTTGTCATACTTCATGTTGCATTCTTCAACCGTGATAACTTGTTTGAAACAACAACAGACCACAACAAACACACTGAAGCCAAATGTGGATACGATGCACAACACCGACATTTCATTGACGATGCCTGATTGGTGAAATCGATGGGTGAGTTAATCAGTGCTCCTTTATATTATGCCTGTTAACACATATCACTTCAACATAGTTTTGCAGTACAACTACATTGACACAATTTATGCAACTTACAGTATATGTGTGTAGTGCATGGCAACTGTACACAGCATAGCTGTGAAGCACTAAATTCACTGCATGAGATGCATTTGTGGGCACAGTTGTAGATATCTTCAACTGGTTTTGCTATGGTGGTAGTACATGTGCATGCATGTTAATTCAACATATATTGATGTAATTTGCTGAAATTCACAACGTCGCCAGATACCGACACATAACCCATGTAATGTTTCATCTGCACTGCAGGTTATTGGCATGCTTCTAGAAGAATTGGCCAGTAAAAGAATTTGAGAAGAAGTGTTTGAAGATGACACTGTTGAACAAAAGTTTGACGACATGCACTGTGTCATGATGGATGTTGAAGACACACCAGCAAAGAAAGATGTGGAACTGTAGGTTTCTCCAAGGGATGTGCCGAATACATGCAACAAGAAGATTCAGGCGCACATTCGTGGAGTAAATCAAAGTATGTATTGTGCAGCAGCAGTGTAATTTTAGTGCCTGTTTTGATGCTTCATTGTTTCAGATCACTCGGTACTGTATTTACAGACATGTTTATTTTGGTGTTATGCTGCTTCTTTCTTAAGGGTTTGTCATCCACACATGGTCATTATTGTTTTAATAATGCAGTGTGGAGTACAATTTTGAAATATCTATTAAGCAAACAACATATTATACTGTATAGTGCAGAGGTGTGTTGTGTGGTGCAGTGTTGTTTACTATACAATTCCATCCCTTTAAAAATGCTGTTATGCCACACTGCAAAGGTCAAGGAAGGTGACTCTACACTGCTGTGGCAGACCAGTGTTGTACAACCTCTCGATACTGCTTGAGGCATTTTCATCTTGAAAGCAAAACAAGACAAAAACACGTTTTAAACAACACTGTATAGTAATAATAATTTTATTTTTAAAGCGCCTTTCAGTATATCAAGGCATGGACATATTAAAGCCACAACATCAAGTACCAATTAACAAAACCTATAAATAAAATGATTTCATAACAACATCAAATATTAAAATCAGACAATAAAATATTCCATAAAATCAAAACACAGTGTTTTCATTCAAATTACATTAATCCTCCAAGTAGGCCATTTGCCACAGGTAAGTTTTTAAGTTTTTCTTGGATACCTCCATGGAGGCGCACTTCCTTAACCGCCGTGGTAGAGAATTCCAAAGAGTAGGTGCTGCATAAGAAAATGCTCTACTGCCAGAAGATTTTAAACTCACTCCTGGAATCTCTAACAACCCCTAGTCAGCCAAGCGGAGTGATTGGCCGGGGCAGTAAGGCACCAGAAGTTCTTTCAGATAGGTCGGACTCTGATCATGAAGAGCTTTAAAAGTCAATGAAATGACTTTAAAAGTGATCTGCCACCGTATAGGAAGCCAGTGCAGTTTGCGCAGCACCGTGGTAATATGATTGGATCTCCTTGTCCCAGTCAAAACCTGGGCTGCAGCATTCTGCACCAGCTGTGGGCGATGGATTTCAATCCCAGAAAGCTCAAAGTAAAGGGCATTGCAGTAGTCCAAGCACGAGGACACAAAGGCGTGGAACAGCGTTGGCAAAGAGTCAGACAGAACAAGGTGACGCACCCTGGCAATATTCCTAAGATGGTAAAGGAAGTCCTGACAATGGCCGACACTTGAGATTGAAGGGTCAGCCTTTCGTCTAGGACAATCCCAAGGTTACGCACCTGTTCAGAGGTCAGAAGTGACACACCGCCAAGAAAATTTCAGAGGGTGTGCCATCATGTGACCTATCTATCTGACCACCTGGGTCCACCACCAAAACCTCTGTCTTCTCTGAGTTCAACTTTAACCAACTTGAATCCATCCAATCTTGGATTTCTTCCAGACAGTTATTAAACACCGAGAGCGCTCCATCTTGGTCGGGAGCTAAAGACAAGTATAGCTGGGTATCATCTGCATAGCAATAAAACCTCAGCCCATACCGTCTTATAATGTCTCCACTGGGCAGCATGTACCCTGCGAATAACATGGGTGGCAGCACTGAACCCTGAGGCACCCCACACAACAAAGGAGTTGGGCCGGAGGAATGAACCCCCGACACAACTGTTTGTGATCTCCCAGTGAGGAATATATACTATATACTGGATGGGCAACTATGCAGAACCACTCTGTTGTGCCTCACAGTAGTACTAATTCCCTATGACATTGTGAGCAAAGCTGGGGATATACATGGTAATCACAGCACTGAGGTGTCAAAACACATGGGGTCTGCATACATTTGTTCATCATTTAATTTTTATAGTGTACAATACTGTCTGACATGCGTGCTTAGTGACTTTGATTGTTTCCAGGATGAAAGTGACTACAGTACTCTGTAGTGGTTGTATTATGTTGTTGTACCACAGTAGGGTAGAATCACATTCCCTGA
Source organism: Neoceratodus forsteri (assembly GCA_016271365.2). Lineage (NCBI taxonomy): Eukaryota > Metazoa > Chordata > Ceratodontiformes > Ceratodontidae > Neoceratodus > Neoceratodus forsteri. The sequence goes on along the minus strand of JADMNL010000022.1, from coordinate 26,287,427 downwards.
TCTTGGCACTGTTGTACAAGAACATTGTTAAAGGGCTGCAGTTCTATGCAGAACAACCGTGCACCATGCACGATTTCTATGATTATGTATGGTAGCATATACAGAACCGCGTTGGTGTGATATGGAGTTGTGCCCATGATTACGATGATTTCGAGACAGCATCTCCAGACGTCCACTTGATCATCAAGCAAACTCTGGTGAAATGTCTTCTGGATAATGATCTGCAAGATGACGCACCATACAGGTTCATCTCTGGTAAATCATGTCAGACAAACGTGTCCCTATTCACCTCTTCAACCTCCCTTCACTCCATCCCCCCCTACCAGGATGAATTTCATCCTTGCTTGTCCTGTCTCCTATGCTCCTCCGTAACCTCCATAGCTCCTCCCTTACAGTAGCCTTCTGCCGACATACCATACACCCACCCTATCCTATTCAATTTGGTAAAATATGGACTACAGCTTAATCTGTTAATATGTCCATTGCACACACTGTCGTGTCTTATTGCTTACTTATAAATGTATCCTGTTCCTCATGCTTTTGTGAATGACTTTATGTTCACCCTTATATGGTTGAACTGCATTCGGCAAACAATAGTGTCTTCACAGTATGATGGGTGACTTACATAGATACATAGACAGTGTCGGCAGATAAGGGCCTATGGCCCACCCAGTCTGCCCATTTAAGTTTGTAAGTTCAGTTTATGTTTTCCAGGAAGTCTGTTGCCCCTTACCCCTGACCTCCAAAATTCCTTTATGTCTATCCCATGCATTCTTAAATCCCATGATTGTTTCAGCCCCCACCACTTCCTCTGGCAGGGTGTTCCACTTGTCCACCACCCGTTCTGTGAAGAAATTCTTCCTCACGTTTCCTCTGAATCGGTCCTCCTCCAACTTCATCCCATGCCCTCTAGTCCTGGAACATCTTTTTCGGCTTAAAAAGTGCATTCCTGCACCCTGTTCCTCCCTGTAAGATACTTGTATGTCTCTATCATATCCCCTCTCCCTCCTCTCCTCCAGGAGTATATGTTCAGTGCCTTCAACCTGTCCTCATAGGACTTGTGATGCAATCCATGCACCATCTTTGTTGCCCTCCTCTGAACCTTCTCTACCCTGTCTATGTTCTTCGTAGGTAAGGTCTCCAGAACTGCACAGTGTACTCCAGGTGGGGCCTCACTAGTGTCTTGTATAGTGGAATTATGACCTCCTTTTCCTGCTGGTGATGCCCTTGCCTATGCATCCCAGCATCCTATTTGCTTTACCTGCTGCCTTGTCACACTGTTTCCTGCCTTGAGGTCATCAGAGATGATAACTCCAAGATCCCTTTCCTGCTTGGTGCATGCTATATCCTCACCCCCCAACTGATATATTGTGCAGGGTTTTTGTGCCCCATATGCATTATCTTGCACTTCCTTGCATTGAATTTCAACTGCCAAACCCCTGACCATTCTTCAAGTTTCTACAGGTCCCTTCTCATTCTGTCTACACCCTCTGGTGTGTCTACTCTGTTACAGAGCTTTGTGTCATCAGCAAACAGTGAAATTCTGCCTTCTAGGTCCTGCACTAATGTCACTGATGAAGATATTGAATAGTACGGTCCCAGCACTGATCCTGTGGTACCCCACTGGTCACTCTTCCCTCTGTGGAGTGACAGCCATTCTACCACCACCTTCTGTGTCCTGCTGCCCAGCCAGTTACCTACCAACCGCACTACTGTTCTGCCCACACCATATTCCCCAGTTTGTGCAATAGTCTTCTATGTGGCACAGTGTCAAAGGCCTTGCTGAAGTCCAGATAGGCCATGTCCACTGCCCTCCTGATCCATCTCCTAGTCACCCAGTCAAAAATTCAATGAGGTTGGTCTGACATGCCTTCCCTGGTGAAACCATGCTGCCTTGGGTCCTGTAGTCCATTGACAACCAGATGTTCCACCAATCTCTCCTTCAGTAGTGCTTCCATGATCTTCCCCACTACCGAGGTGAGGCTGACTGGTCTGTAGTTCCCGCTTCCTCTTTGTTCCCACTTTTGTATAAGGGGACTACATCTGCTGTCCTCCAGTCTTTGGGTACCTCCCCTGTTTCTAGTGATCGGCTAAACAGGATAGCAGAGGTTCAGCCACCACCTCTCTTAGTTCTTTAAGGACTCTGGGGTGCACCCCATCTAGCCCCATTGCTTTATCAACTCTTATTACTTCCAGTTCCTTCACGACCCTTTCTCGTGTAAAGGGACTTGTGTCCATTTCTACACCATTCTCACCCCTTGTACTCCATTCAGACCCATTACCCTCCTCTTCCTCAGTAAAGACTGAGCAGAAATACCTGTTCAATATGTCAGCTTTACTGTTGTCATCCTCCACGCCTTCATCCTCCCCTTCAGTCTCCTGCTCCTCCCTTGCCTTTTTCTTTTTTCACTTATGTACCTGTAAAAGGTTTGTCCCTCTACCCACTGATTTTGCAATGTGTTCTTCTGTCTGAGCTTTGGCTTCCCTTACTGACCTCCTGCCTCCTTTGCTTCTCTGGTACTTCTCCCTATCCCTTCTGCCTGTGTCTTTTTGTATTGCCTGAGATGCAATCTTTTGACTTACACTTCTTTGCTACCTCTTTGGAAAACCATAATGGTCTCCTCTTCCTTTCCTCTTGCTAACCTGCTTAATACATAATTCTGTTGCTCTTGTAATCCCCATTTTAAATACGTCCCACTGTTCCTCAACCCCGATTCCTGCCCATTCCTTAATGCCTCTTTCAAGTATCTCCCCATTTCTCAAAGTTTGCCCCCTAAAATCCAGGATCGTGTTTTTGTGTGGTTTGGTTCTGCTCTTTCTGTGATTTCAAACCACAGTGACTGGTGGTCACTGTTCCCCAGGTGCTCCCCACTCTTACCCCCATCACACTGTCCCTGTTTGTGAGCACAAGGTCCAGTATTGCCTTCTGCCGAGTTGGTTCCATGACCAGTTGCTTGAGGAAGGCACCCTGAAGGAGTCCAGGATAAATCTGCTCCTAGTTGATGCTGCTGCTGCTGGGATGCTCCAGTCCATGTCTGGAATGATTGAAGTCTCAACCAGTACTACCTCACCCTTGTCTGCCATCCTCTGGATGGCTAGCATCAACTCCCTATCTGTTTCTTCCTCCTGGGCTGGTGGTCTATAGACCACACCTGTGCGGATAGGCTGGCCCCATTTTTCTTTCCAGCTTAACCCACAGTATCTCTCCCCCATTTTGTTCCTCCCTGGATCTCTGTGGCCCTTATGTCATTTTCACATACAATTGCCACTCCTCCTCCCCTTCCTGCCTGCCCTGTCTCTTCTGAATATGTTGTAGCCAGGTCACGGCTAACTCCCAGTTGTGGCTATCATTACACCAGGTTTCAGTGATGGCCACAATGTCCAAGTCTGACTGCACCATGACAGCCTCCAGATCTTCCATCTTGTTGCTAAGGTTCCTGGCATTTGCACACATGACTTTCCATGATTTGACCTCCCTAGACTGTTTCGCTGTTCTACTCCAGCCCCTTCCTTGGTTGTCCTTTATCCCTGGTTCACCTTGCTGTCTGCTCTTCTGCTGAATTTTGCCCCTATTCTGCCTATTCACCTCCTGGGCACTAATCTCCATCTTTTTGCCAGCTAACCTCACATCCTTTCCTTCATTTCTCTGGGTACCTCTATTTGGTTGTCCCTGTTTGGCAGTGTGGCATATGAGTTCTTGAGTGGAATAGGATCTGGGATGTGCCTCTGCCTGACTGGTCTAACCTCCTGAGCCCTGTCATCAAGTACTCCTCGTTCTCTGCATCCTTTGAGGCACCTGCATTGGACTGGTGGTCTCTGGATAGGAGTGATGGTACTCCTGACAGTTTACTTCCGCTCTGAGTCTGGCTTACCTCATCCGCGGTCCAGAAAGATGCATGCAGATAGGGCAGCACCTCAGTGTCCAGAAGATCTGCCTGAATATGGCTGCCCCACAACCACTGCATTGCACCACTCACATTATACTGCAATTATACTGCTATTCCACTACTTGTCTGCTACTGAAGCTCTCTAGTTCCCTTTTTATTAATTTACTGTCCTAAAAATCCTGCCACTGTTCCTCTATAATATTTGAAAATACATACACTTCTATCTCAATCTCTTTATCCTTACCATCAAAGGTAACTACAATCACAATAATCTACCTTCTACTAATACAGATTCTATCACAGAATCAGAGCACAATGCAAAAACATCTGCTACTTAGCAACAACAAACAGGTGACAACAAACCAAGTTGATGTAGCTTTTTTTAAAATAGAAAAAAAATGTAGTCGTTTAAACCAATAGAAATCAGCAGTTCCAAAAGCACCTTGAACTACAAGAAAGAACACAGTACCACACCTCGGCCGTCCATCTTTGTTGATTCTGTATGGTATATGATAAAGCAATTAAGATTCAGATCACCATCAGGGAAAGACATCTCAGTCGTTTCCTACATTCCAAATCTGCAGTCCATCTTTATTGTTGATTCTGTATGGTATATGATAAAGCAATTAAGATTCAGATCACCATCAGGGAAAGACATCTCAGTCGTTTCCTACATTCCAAATCTGCAGGTGTTCAGGTGAAACCACTGAAGTGGGACATTGGCATCCAATGTGTTCTACTGGATGATAAATGCATGAATGACTTTGATGCAGATGTTGGCACTGACATCAGCGAAATGGAAGAAGATGTTGTATATTCAGAGGATGAAGATGATGATGACTATGTACCATCATCTCAAAGCAGTAGTGATAACAGTGCATGCTGCCAAGACAGTTACGATGAAGAAGATATTGACTCCTCATTCACAATGAAACCGGAAGACACACTGCAGTCTGAAGCTAAATTTCTGGTTTTCCAGTTTTGCATTATAAAGTTGCTGTCATGGTGCCACTGTCAGCACTGTGGAGAAACTGGTGTTGTGTTTTGTAAACGCGTCATTGGAAGCCTGCTGATTTTGACAACAGCATGTCAAGCATGTCATAAAATATTGGTGTGGCATAGCCAACCATACATGGGATCAATTCCAGCTGGCAATATACTTCTGTCCACAGCAACATTATTCTCTGGTTCTACAGCAGCAAGAGTGACTCATCTGCTTATGTTTGTTGGACTTCAATGCTGCTCCAATGGGACTTTCTTCAGGCATCAAAGTAACGTCCTACTGCCGTGTATCAGTAAACTTTGGAAATGGAAACAGGAGTGGTTGATTGCAGCACTACAGTCGGAACAGCGTGTACTAATCTGTGGTGGTGATGGTTGGTCAGACAGTCCCGAACAATGTGCTAAGTATGGCACCTACTCAATGATGGAACTTTCTGCAGGCGTTGTTCTTGATGTCCAGTTAGTGTAGGTATGTTCATGCATGGTTGGTTCTGTTCATTTTGATGCGCCATGATGGTCAGATATGTGTTTCTCAATAGTTTTGATAGTACAAGTCACTTTGCACTAATTATTACTTCAATGACTGCCATGAAGATGCCATTGCCAGTATCTGTTGCATTATATCTGTTGGGTCCACAATGCTGTGCATTTGACAGGGCCCTTATTCGTTTCATTAGCTGTCAGGCTTATATAGTGTATGGTGGAATGCTGTTATGTACGGAAGTCCATGCCTGGAATGTGCTTGTTCTGCTACAGTAGTGGCATCATTATGTTTTTCTGCTGCAGTACTGATGTCACTACTGCAGCAGAACAAGTTGGAATGCTGCCACATAGTTGCTTTCCTCTCTATCCAGTCCAGCTGGAAGTTGTTTATTTTAACTTGAACTTGCAGAAACAGCTGCAGCAGTCTGTCAATTACAAAAAAAAAAAAGAGAAAGAAAATCTTAACATTTCTATTATCCGTTGTCTTCACTAGTTGGTTTTGTGTGATTTTCTATGCTGTGACTTCACATACACTACAACAGATTGTATATCAGCAGTCATACACAAACAAGGATATTTTTGTAGCTCAGGGTTCCCTTCATAATGGAGCACCTCTTGAGCTGCGCTTTCGAGGTCATCTGTTACCAAGGAAACCTTTTGATACAAGAATATCCTTGTTGTGTATGACTGCTCATACACAATCCTCTATGTTCAGTACAGTAACAGTTGGGAAATGATGCATAGATAGTGCGCTACTGCGATAGTTCGGTGATAGTTATGCAGTCACCGAATAGGAACATTCACATTACTAGAAACATAGAAACATAGAATTTGACGGTAGATAAGGACCGCTTGGCCCACCCAGTCTGCCCATTTCCCTACCTGATGGATAAGCTGCAGATCCTAGTTAACCAGCAGCCTACTTCTTCCTACCCCCACCCCCTAGAATTGCCTTATGACTGTCCCATGCATGCTTGAATTCCACCACTGTTTGTGACTCCACAACTTCCTCTGGAAGGCGTTCCATACATCCACCACCCTCTGTGAAAAATACTTCCTAAATTACCTCCGAGCTGCCCTTCTGTCTTCAAATTGTGCTCCCTTGTTCTTGCACACCTCTTTTTGAAAGATGCTACCCTCTTGGACTTTGTTGATTCCCTTGAGGTACTTGAAAGTTTCTATCATGTCCCCCCTCTCCCTCCTTTCCTCGAGGCTATACATATTAAGCTCCTTAAGTGTCTCTTCATATGTCTTCCGGTGCAGACCCTGCACCACTTTAGTTGCCCTCCTCTGACAGCTTCCATCCTGTCTATTGTCTTTATGAGATTGGGTCTCCAGAACTGCATGAGTACTCCAGATGGGGTCTCACTAGCTGTCTGTACAGAGGGATAATAACTTCCTGTTTTCTACTGGTGATGCCTCTCCCTATGAATCCCAGTATCCCCCCAGGCCTCCTTGCTGCCCTCTCACATTGCTTGCCCACCTTTAGGTCATCTGATATGACTACCCCCAGGTCCCTTTCCATTTTTGTTGTTGTTAGTATCTCACCCCCCATTGTGTACTCTTCCCCTGGGTTTTTGTTTCCCAGATGCATTACCTTGCACTTCTTAGCATTGAATCTAAGCTGCCATACATTTGACCATTCCTCTAACCTTGCCAAGCCCCTTCTCATCCTTTCCATTCCACCTTGTGCATCAACTCTGTTGTAGATCTTTGTGTCATCTGCAAAGAGACATATTTTTCCTTCCAGTCCCTCTGCAATGTCACTTATAAAGACATTGAAGAGGACCGGTCCTAATACTGAACCCTGCAGTACACCACTACTAACCCCCCTTTTTTCAGAGTGGACTCCATTTACTATTACTCTCTGTGTCCTATTCTCCAGCCAATTTTTTACACAGGCTGTCATCTTCGGACCCACTCCCAGGCTGGCTAACTTGTATATTAATCTTTTGTGTGGGACTGTGTCAAATGCCTTGCTAAAGCCTAGGTAGGTCAAGTCCACAGCCCCTCCCTGATCAAGTACTTTGGTCATCCAGTCAAAGAAATCTATCAGATTTGTCTGGCATGACCTTCCCGTTATGAATCCATGCTGCCTTGGGTCCTGTGCCCCTCTGGCCTCTAGATATTTAATAATTCTTTCCTTCAGAAGTGATTCCATCATTTTCCCTACCACTGAGGTTAAACTAACAGGTCTGTAGTTTCCTGCTTCTGCCTTGCTCCCACTTTTGTGAAGAGGAATCACATCTGCCCTCCTCCAGTCCTCGGGTACCACCCCATCCTCCCATGATTTGTTAAAGAGGATAGTCGGTGGTGTCCTAGTTCTACCCTTAGTTCTTTTAGAATTCTGGATGAATCCCATCAGGCCCCATTGCTTTGTCCCCTTCAGTTTTAAGAGTTCTTTCAGAACCCTTTCTTCTGTAAATGGGCTGGTATCAACTTCTGTAACCAGGTGTTCTACCATTTGTTTTAGGTACCTTCCCCTCTTCCCTTTATGAAATACAGAGCAAAATATTTGTTTAGTATCTGCCTTTTCTCAGTCACCCTCTGCCCACCCTCCATCCCCTTTATTAAGCCTCACTATCCCTCCTTGGTCTTCCTTCGCTCCTGATGTACCTATAAAGGTTTGTCCCCCTTCTAACTGAGTTGGCTATCTTTTTCCTCGGTTTGGGCCTTTGCTGTTCTGACTGCCTTCCCAGCTTCCTTTTGCTTTAACTGATACCGTTCTCTGTCCTGTTCCTTCTGTGTTTCCTTGTACTTCCTGAATGCTTTCTTTTCTCTTGAACCTTCACTGCCACTTCCTTTGAGAACCATAGTGGTTTCTTACCTCGTTTCGTTTTGTTTATTTGCTTTACACAAGAAGCGATACCTCGATTGATGGCAGTTTTTATTATTCCCCATTGTTCTTCCACCCTCTTTTCCTGCTCATTTGCTAGTGCATTCCTTAGGCACTCACCCATTTGACAAAGTCAGCCTCCTAAAATCCAGTACCTTTGTCTTTGTATGGTTTGACTCTATTGCTGTGTTTATTGTGACCCATACTGTTCGATGGTCGCTAGTTCCCAGATGGCTACCCTTCTACATCTGTGATCCTCTCTTCATCTCCATTTGAGAGAACCAGGTCTAAGATTGCCTCTCCAGTGGGCTCAATACTAGTTGTCTAAGGCATGCCCCCTGTAGGCATCTAGAATAACCCACTCTTAGAAGTGGCTACTGCAACTGCAACTGCACTCAGTTAACATCTGGCATATTCAGATCACCCATCAGCAATATCTCCCCTTTTTCTGCCATTCTGAGTATACTTTCTATCATTTCCTTGTCCATTTCCTCCCTGAGAAGGGGGTCTGTATACAACCCCTGTGAGTATTGTGGTGCCATTGCCGGTCTCCACATTTACCCACAGTGCTTCTTCTCCTCCTCCCTGTTTACCCTTTTGTTCTGTTGCTTTGATTCCTTCCCTTATGAAAGAGCTACTCCTCCTCTTTTACCCTCCCTGTTCCTCCTGTAGATAGTGTATCCTGGTATGTTTACATCCCAGTTATGGTTTTGTGTGTACCATGTTTCTGTGACTGCCACGATATCCAGATGTTCCTCCTCCATCAAGGCCACTAATTCAGGAAGCTTGTTACTCAGACTACAGGTATTGGTACTTATTGCTCTCCATTTTTTGATGGCTTTACCTTCTATTGCAGCATCCCCCACTGACCTTTCTACCTTGGTCTTTTTCTCATTTAGTACCCTGTTTTGTAGGGGGAGGCCGGGATTTTCCTGCTGCTTATCAGTGCCTCCCCTTGACTAGTTTAAAAGCTTGCCAATGAAGCATTTAAACTGATTGCTCAAAAGACTTGTTCCCTTCCTGGACAGATGCAGACCATCCTGCCAGTTTAGGCTGGTGTCCCTCCAGGTGGAACCCCAGTCCCCAATGAAGCCAAACCCCTGTGCTCCACACCATTTTTTCAACCATTCATTAAACTGCATGGTGCAAAGTACCCTCACCTCACTCATGCCATTGACAGGCAGCACCTCTGAGAAGGATACTGTATGTGCTACTTGTCTTAGGCCCCTCCCCAATTCTACAAAGTCCTTCTGCACTGCTCTAATGTCATGATGAGCCAAGTCATTTGTCCCTAAGTGGACAATGACGTCCAGCTCAGACTCCTGCAGCTGTTCCCATGATTCCGGAGGATGCTTCCTGTCCTCCAAGCCATGGCACCAGGCAGGCACCTTACTTCAGTTTTCCCTGCTCCCCCCAGTTCTATCCCCCTAATAATTGAGTCCCCCACCAGGAGCTGCTTCCTTTCCTTGTGGTGTCCTCTGTCTCCTTCCTGTGGGCCTCCCTTGTGACAGCTGTCCTCAGCCTCCTTAGTCTCCTCTGTGGGTGCATCCATAGGGGAGCTATGCTCCCCCATAATGATGTATGGATTGTGGAGTGGAACAACTGACTGGGTGTGCCTCTGTTCCACCATTCTCACCCTTCCTGAGCCCACTGTGGTCCAACTGCTGTGTTTTCTTTGCAACCTCTGAGGTAGTGGTGGTGGCTCTGGTGCTTTCTGGATGGGGGAGGTTCTCTTCCTACCATCCAGTGTGGCCTGGGAGAAGGTTCCCTTACTACTGTCCAGCATGGCTTGAAGATGGGCAACTTCCTCCCTCAGGGCAGAGAGTTGTCTGCAAATAGGGCAGCATCTCAGCCTCCAGAAAGACTCCCGGAAGACTGCTGCCCCACAGCCTTTACACTGTGCTACTCCCCACATGTTTATCTACTTTTTTCTTTGTGTGTGTGTGTCTGTGTGTGTGATTGGTTTGTTATATAGAAATATATGTATTATACAATGTGTATGCTTATATTGTCAGTGCAGTGTGCTAGAGAGGATATGACAGTGATATGCACCTTGCACTCTTGAGGAAATGATGTCAGAACCCCAGGTATAAAGGAACTATTTCCAGGGTGAGTGGGGTGAGGTGGGAAAGAGGTTGGGCCTAACTGTGCCTACTAAAACAATCAGCTATAAGCTCTGACCATTTTCACGATGAGTGCCTTCCTGTCAGCAAGATGCCCTACACAACAATTTGACAGAGAAAATACCCTGCTAATCAAACAGAGAAAAATCCAGACATCCAACTCAGACACAGGTAACCCTCCCCAGCCCCAAAACAGCCTGGTGGTTTGTGCTCTGAAAGCGGTCAGCCCCAAAATAAGTCAGCTGTGCTTTAAACTCTTCCTGCACTGAAAATCTTAAGAATTAAGCCAACTGATTGACTAGTGACACCTGTGATGTAAGCAGGCCTTTCAATGTAGGCAGGCTGCTGTCTGATTCCAATACACAAAATCTTTCAGTGAAACCAGGAGTATAAACTTAACTACTCAGCCAGCAGGACACTTTTAAAATGTTGCAAAAATATCCCTCCAAATCCTAGGTCTCAACCCCAACAATCAAGCAAATTCAGTTGTATCTCACTCCCTCTGGTTATAAAATTACTACACTTTTAATGGAATCCTGCAATTCTCTGCTTAATGCCAATAAGGAGAAAAAAAAAATGAAACTCTTTGTAGGAAGCGTAGCTCCGCTGTTTTACAATATTATGCCTTACCAAGTTTCCAGCTTCTAAATGAAGATACAGTTTGTTCTTTGCAGTGTTGCAAGGTTCTCTGCTTCAGACAAATTGAAAGTCAGACTGACTAATCCCTGTGGTACACCACAGGCCACCTTTATTTCTCTCAAATGACACACATGTACAACCACTGTGTGTCTTGATGCCTAGTCAAATAACTGCACATCACACCACTGTGCTGCTCAGTTCCATATTCATTATATAGTGCATAATACACCACAATCGCAGTGACATGCCCTCTTTTCCCATGAAGGCTAGTTTCAAACATGTAACAAATTCTGCAAAGTCTGCATCACAAAAATGAAGGGTTTGTCATTTCCTGTTGTGTGGATGCTGTTAACCACATGCTCCATCACTATCACCCCATTCACAGAATGTGTCAAAACTTTAAATACAAAAAGGGGCAATACTTCAGAGCTTTGTAACCAATTTTATTTCATCTTCAAATCCGGTAGAGCAATGAGTGTGGTGGCAGTACCCATATGGAGCTGGAAGGGTTGTGGCAATGTGTGAAGGCCGTGATAGACTGGGACATGAACATTGACAAACTAATTACTGATAGACATTGCCAGGTATCCAAATGGTGCATGAAAACATGCCAAATGCTGATCATCGTTATAATGTTTGGCATGCCTCGAAAGGTAGGTAACCACTGACACCCTTATGTTGGAATTCATCACTGCACATGTCCTTTTTTTTTAAATTGACTTACGTTACTATTTATGCACCCCTGCAGACCATGTCATCCTTCCAAGGTGCACACTCAGCCTCACATAGCATTCCCAGCCTGAACTTCTCACTCATTGGTATTCCTTTCACACCCAACCCCAGGCAAGTCAGTCCCTCTGTCCATAGCTTTTCGCTGATGGATGGCTTGCAGAACACAGATGGAAATGTGTATCAGAGCAGTGGATGGCACCTTTGGCGTGCAATTATGCCATGACACATGACCATCCTGTGGTCACCCACCGGGCTCGCCCCTCCTTGCCAGTCTGCCATCCTGTAGTACCTATGATCTCCATGGAAGTTATCCAGGATGCCAGGCATTCCCACAGCCCTTCCCCTGTGAACCACCAGCATGCCACTTTGCTCCAGAACCAAGATCAACAGTGTGGTGTGAGGTGTGGTGTCCAGTGCATCACCTGAGCTCCACCGGGCTGCTCACATGTCCATCTTTCTGTGTGGGTATCATGTTGCATGTCTATCAACATGCTGCAAGGAGAACAGAAATGTAAATGTGCAGTATGAGGTTATAAGACACATGTCATGAATTATAGGTTCTACAATATCACTGCGTAGACTTCAAATCATCAATCCACTTCATGTTTAGGTGTTAAAAGATAATTTAGCCCAATGCATACCTGTTATGTATTAAAGGGAGTATTGGTTTACATTGTTTGGGATGCGCATACAAAGAACTTTGATTATGAAAAGAATATTATGAAGGTTTATCACCCATTTAATATTGCGAAAATTGCATGTGGCCAAGACAAATCAGCAATCCACAAGTAACATTGTTTGTCATTACTGACATGCAGACATTAAAAAAAAAAAAAGCTAACAACAATTTCAAATACAAAGGACTGTGATGCTCTTCAACCATGGATTACCTCCATCTCAAATCACCTGTACTGGTGCGTTGGATCAACTCCAGATGGCAATGGAGACACCATCATTGCCAAATGGAGATCCATGGCTTCTCATGTACAAAACATTCACAGGCACAGCTTTGCAGAATTCAGTGAATGCACACACGGACCTCTATCTGACACTGATAAAATGAAGCGGTGGATACCAGCATGTAAGTTCAGTTGGAATGTATATCAGTGCTTTCACTGTGTTCAACTCAACATAAGTAAAGCACATATTTCCTTGTGTGATACTGATATGTACTACTTTGCACTTTATATATAGTTACGTGGGTGTTGATGGTGGATGAATAGTAATAGAGGAGCAATGATTAGCTTTGAAATGCTCCATTCCATGATAAACAATTGCACACTGTATTGCATGTGCAGAAAGACAAATGACACATGTATTAGTATTGGTAGTAGTGAAATACCCATACACCCACTTGCTAGTGCTAGTCAGCATCCTAGATGGGGCATCCCATGCCTCTTGTGTGCGGTCATCTCGGTAATAACAACACCCTTACATGTCTTATTGATAACACATTGAATACTGATCAATGCTACATGATCTTCACTGATGACATCTGCAACATTGAGATATCATAAAGTAATTTTGTCATTTTTGTGATGGCCTCAAAAGTGTCCGTAGAGTTGGACAAGTTGGTGAACAACACTCGTCTGTTTAATGACATCTCCAAACTGTCACCTGAATACCAGACATCCGACCTCGAGGCATATCATTCCCTTTTTCTTCAGTTTGCGCCAAAGAAGGTTGTGTTTTCCTATGAAAAAATGAAGCGCCAGCAATAGCCATGTGAAATTATATAGCTTGATTCTTACAGTGTGCATGTATTTAGCCAAGCATGTGTATCTTCTGTTGTTTACAACACAGTCATACACTGAGTACCTGTTTTTACAAATTATATTGAAGATAGTGTGTTGTATTTTCACGTTACCACAGTACTATGGGAAGGGGTCAGATTTCCTTTATACTAATCATAGTCAGTGGCGCGTAGTTGGAATTATCTGTGATACCGGTTTTGAAATTAGTTGCAATCGGGGAACTGTGTATTGGTGTAATGCATTATAGGGTTGTGACTCACCTTACGCTGGTTCATGTAATGACGTGTCATTTTTCATAATTCTCAGCACACTGCTAGCAGCTATGCATTACAATGAAAATTCACGATGCAAACAGGCAAGAACTATAGATGGGGAGAAGCGCTACTCGACCCACTATCCGAAGTAGAAGAAGGGCGGATATGTGGTGAGGAGCATACAAGTGCAATCAAGTCATGGTATGCATCAAGGGGTATCAGCACCTTTTGGTACTGTTTTGCATTTCAACCCTAGGGACTAACACAGTGAATGATCTTGACAAGCAGGTAGAAGCCGGGAAAAATGTAACAGAGGGTAAGACAAGGCAAGGATGGAGGAAGGAATAACACAGGCTATTAAGAAGGGATTCAATACCATCATCCATCATATAGCCATGTTTGTGTTTGAACCTAGGAACTAGGTGGGTTATTAATTCTGTGACTTGCCCTAGTTGGCAGGGACTTGTTTTATCACTATGATCACCATTACGTTGATCCCAGCACCTGTTGCTCATACCGTCATGCCCTACAGTATTGTTTTTTTTTGGGGGGAGGAACCTTCTCACTCCTCTATTTTAAGTAAGCAATAAGACATGGCTGGGTGCTGGCAGTACTGTGGTCTCATTCCTAACAACTCCTCTGGGTGTGCGGGTATGTCAGTACTGCCAACAGCCATCCATGTCTTATTGCTTATATAAAATGTGACCATTGGCAAATTTAAAAAGAAGAGTATCCTAAATGCTTTCAAAGTCACAATAAAATAGGGTAAAATGTTCTTAATGATGTTAGATAGTGCTTCCATGTAGGTTTTTTCACCTGACAGTCATCTGTCTTTCTTCATACCCAATAGGTTGTGCGATTGTTTACCATTGAGTACAAGAGAATTCAAAACTCTGCAGTATTCCTTAAAATAAATGTTCACCACCCCACACGCAGAAACACGCATGCACAGAATGGTAACATGGAATACATGAATTCTGTGACTAGCCCTGGTTGACAGACACTTGTTTTAGTCAGTGGTGGCACTCTGCAAATGCAATGGCTAGAAACAAGGGTCAGTCAATCACGACACAAAGATTTATTTGGCCAGTTTATATAAAACCGTCTGCAATGTTGTCACTTGTCACACTCCATACCAAATTTCAAGCTACCTGTACAGGTATGTATGACTTCGGCCATGATTATGTCCTTATTGTGAAACATATATCTTTCTTTCATTACACAGAGTATGTGAAAGACCTGGTTGACGAGGTATTACAGATGTGTGAAAATCGCAGTGATGAACACAAACCTGATGATACAAGCAAACCTGCGCAACTCTGTGCTTCATTTGTATATCCGGATAAGAAATCTGTAGGGGAAGGTCATAAATCAAGATTCAGTAAGACTTTGCGTTAGTCACTGCACTACAACAAGAAAACAGCACATGGACTAAAGTAAATGACAAGAATGGATTTGATACCAGTCCATGGCATTTGATTATGTACTGCATGTCTAACCTGACACCGATGAAACATTTATTGAATGTCTGCCACCCTGTAGCACTGTGGTTTGTGTTAATTTTCTACTGTGTTTCCATTACAGAACACTGATGTGCTACATTGCAGTTCTGAACACCATCACAGTATGACCATTGTACAGAGACGCATTGAAGAATAACAGTGTATGGGTTTAATGACCATTACTACAGACACGGTGGGTGCCACAGATTGACTTAGTGTATCTGTAGCACTCAGTTTGTCTGTACAATTAGTTCTGTAATGTAATAGGGTGACTACAGTTTAATTTGGTTACTGATACCCATCTCCAGCCAGGGGTAATGGTCAGATGTCTCCCAGGTACATCAGCATGGAGAGACACTGACCGCATTGCTAAAATTGTTCACAAAGCAGGAGAAAACATTGATGTCCTAGTACACATAGGGACTAATGATCTCACCAGCCGGTCAGTTGTGGAGACCAAGGAACACCTGACTAGGCTGGGTGACAAACTATCATCTATTTCGTCCGGCATATCCTTCTCCAAGATCCTGCCAGTCTGGGAGAGGGGAGCAGATGGACGGAAGGTCAGAGAAGGGGAGATAGGGGAGCTAAACACGTGGCTCAAGGGCTGGTGCCAGGAAAAAGGACACAGATTTGTAGGGAACTGGCAACAGTTATGGGAGCGAAAGTTCTTTAAATTTGATGGACTGCTTCTGACTAAGGAGGGAGTCAGTGCATTGGGGCAGAAGTTTGACGTCTTTTCAGAATATTTAAACTAGCAAATGGGGAGAGGGGTGCAGCACCCCATACATTGAATGGGAAGAACACCCTTCCCCCCTCAGCTAGTGGCCAAACAGGGATTCAGCATGTTTGCAGTTCATTTGCATCACCAGGTAAGAAAAAAGGTTTGTCTCCCCATACGACGCACAGTGGTAATGCCAAACCTCACCCAACAACTAACACACCAAAATCTGGCCAATGGAAAATCATGTACACAAATGTTCACAGCCTGGGAAATAAGATCCCAGAGCTGCAGGCAATAATGTCAGAGGCTAAACTGGACATGGTAGCAATTAGTGAGATGTGGTTTACCAGTAACCACACTTGGGAGACTTCAGTACCTGGCTATGTATTGTTCAGAAGAGACCGAGGTGCAAAAGGAGGGGAGGAGGCCTGTATGTCAATGAAAATATCAAAGCTACAGAAATTCAGAATACACATAAGGAGCCAGAAGAACTGTGGGTCACCCTGGAAACAGGAAATGGGACGGCCATAAGAACTGAGGTTGTCTACAGGCCCCAGACCAGGGAGGACATAGACACACTGTTAGAAGATATACAAAACATGACAGCTAAAGGGAGGTTCTGATAATGGGAGACTTCAACATGCCAGATACAGATTGGTCAATACCAGCAGGAACATCTGCCAGAACTAGACACATAGTGGATTCCTGCAGGGGGAGGGCCTCAAACAACTGGTACAGCAACCCACAAGAGACAGGGCTATCCTAGATCTAGTACTGACTAACAAGGAAGGGATCACAGATCTCCAGGTAGAAGGTCACCTGGGGGCCAGTGACCATCACATGGTGTGGTTCAATTTGGCTACTACATCTAAATCATCCCATTCCAAGGCAAAAATATGGGACTTCAGAGGAGCTGACTTTGATAAGATGACCAACAGAGTTAAGCTAGCCCTGGCAAAAAGAAACACAGGTGAGGGGGTACAGGCAAAGTGGGCAGACATTAAGGATGCAATACTTGAAGCAACATCTCATTGTGTTAGACATAAAAGGAAATGCAAAAGAAGAAGGAAACCACTTTGGTTCTCAAATACAGTAGCAGAAAAGGTCAGAGCCAAAAGGCTGGCCTTCAGGAAATATAAGGGAACACAGCGGGATGAAGATAGGGAGGCATACCAAACTGCCCTAAGGGAAGCAGGGAAGGCAGTAAGGCAGGCAAAGTCCCAAACTGAGGAAACACTAGCACAAACAGTAAAAGAAGGTGACAAGACTTTCTATAGATACATTAGTGAAAGGAGAAAGTCCAGAGGGTATTGCTAAGCTTAATGGAGAAAAGGAGCATGTGAGGAGGAGGACCCTGTAAAGGCATCTGTCCTAAATAGATACTTTGCTCAGTATTTACTGAAGAGAAGGTAGGGCAGGGCAGGGCCCACAGCTCAGCATCATGGACACAGGGGGGAGGGAGGTGAGCACTACTCCCTTTACAAAAGAAAGGGTCCTACAAGAGCTTGCTAAGCTCTGGGTGGATAAGGCAATGGGACCTGATGGCATACATCCCAGGGTACTTAAGCAGCTAAAGGTGGAACTAGCAGAACCATTAGCAGAACTGTTTAGTGAGTCTCTGAGCACAGGAGAGGTCCCAGAAGACTGGAGAAGGGCTCATGTGATCCCGCTCCACAAGAGTGGTAGAGGGAAGAGGCGGGAACTACAGACCAGTCAGTCTTACCTCAGTAGTGGGCAAGATTATGGAGGCACTTCAAGGAAAGGATAGTGCAACACCTGGAATCCATAGGGCACAGGATCCAAGACAGCATGAGTTTACAAAGGAAGATCCTGTCAAACTAATCTCATAGATTCCTTGACTGGGTAACCAGAGTAGTGGACCAAGGGGAGCAGTTGATGTTGCCTACCTTGACTTCAGCAAAGCTCGATACTGTTCCACATAGAAGATTGATTAATAAGCTGGGTAGGCTCGGGGTGGGTCGAAGTTGGTCAACTGGGTGGCAAACTGGTTGACGGGCAGAAAACAGAGAGTGGTGGTAAATGGTATACAGTCAGAAGAGATGCAAGTCACAAGTAGGGTACCTCAGGGATCAGTCCTGGGGCCAGTCCTCTTCAACATATTCATTAGTGACCTTGCAGATGGACTAGAGGGTAAGGCTTGTCTGTTTGCAGATGACAACAAGATCTGCAACAGAGTAGATGATCCAGATGGGGTGGGCAGAATGAGAAGAGATCTGGATAAACTAGCAAAATGGTCAGAAGAGTGGCAACTGAGATTCAATGCAAAGAAGTGCAAAATCATGCACATAGGGAAAAGAAACCCTGAAGCCACCTATAGGCTGGGAGGGGAGTTGCTAGCAGTCACAAAGGAAGAAAGAGACTTGGGCATCATCATCACTGATGACCTGAAATCATCTAAGCAGACCTCTAAAGCAGTAGGTAAGGCTAGGGAGTGTTAGGCTGTATTAGTAGGGGAGCCTTCATGAAATCGTAGAGGAGGTAATAATCCTCTTTACAAGACACTGGTTAGGCCCTATCTGAGTACTGCGTGCAGTATTGGAGCCACACCTTCACAAGGACATTAACCAAATTGAGGCAGTCCAGAAGGGCAACCAAAATGGTGCAGGGACTGCATCAGAAGACATATGAGGACAGATTAACAGAGCTCAATATGATATCCTTCAGCAAAGGAGGGAGAGAGGTGATATGATCGAGGCATTCAAACACCTTAAGGGCATTAACAAGGTGAAAAGAGTGTAACATGTTTAAATATAAGAAAATAGCAGGACAAGAGGACACAGCATGAGATTAGAGGGGGCGCATTAAGGGGGAATGTGAGGAAATTCTTTTTCACAGAAAGGGTGGTGGATGCATGGAATGGCTTACCACAAGAAGTGGTGGCTATGAATACAGTGCAGGGCTTCAAACAGGCATGGGATAGGCATAAGGGAGCAATACAAATGACTCTGAGTAGATAGGCCACTGACAGCAAAGGCTGATGACACATTTATGAGGTAGAAAAGAAATGGACAGACTGGATGGGCCTTGTGGTCCTTATCTGCCGTCAGCTTCTATGTTTCTATGTAACATCCCAAAATATGAAATTGGGGACTTAGGACATTAACGGCAGAAAAGACTCCGCGGGCACACCGATTATGGCCATTTGCCTAGTATCCATTATGCATCCCCCGATTCCCCAATCACCCCACTATCAACAGCACTATGTGTCTGTCCCACGCCCTCTTGCCCCCCCCCGATGAATAAATGGTCAAGTGTTACCTTGGCAGCCCATTATAGGTGTGAAGCACCATCTCAGTACACAAATCCATCCCGATGTTCTCCCTAAACCTGAAGCACTGTAGTTTGATATTATGATGTGTTTTTGTGTAACACTTCTTCAATTGCAAGTGGTTGTCAGTAGTCACCTTGTTTGTCCCTTCTTTGTTCTTGAAGGTCTGTATCATGTCGCCTCGCTCTCCCTCCTCAGCTCCACAGGCTACCAGCCTCGCCTGATATGGCTGTTGACTGACACCCTTCACCATCTTGGTTGCCGTCCTCTGTAGCCATTCCACTATATCAGCATCTTTCTTTTCTGAAGTCACCAAGAACTGCACAACATATTCCAGATGTGGCCCAAATATATTTTACCCTCATACAGTCACTTAACACCCCTACTGCCTGCCGGGCATACTACATAATATGTAAAAAAAAAAAAAAAATAAAGTAATCCCGTCCACAATCCAGCACCTTAACCTGGCTCCAGTGGAGCGATGCCAATGTATGACTCGTGACCCACACTGTGTAGTGTACAGTTGCCCTTTGCTTCTTAACTACCATTACCACAGACTCAGTGATGCCATTCATAAACATCAGCCCTGCCACTGCTTCCTCTCCTGTTGGCTACCGACACCATGAGGCTGTCACCAGGTGCATTGTTTGTTCTGAAATGTAAGACCAGTTGTGTTCTATTAGCCTGATTATGTACCCATGAAGGGATTTGGTGAATGATCTATTCAGCTGTCATTTCTGGCAATCAAGTTACCTACAGTTTGGTACTCCTACCTCCCTTTCAGACCCAGATGATGCCACTAACTATGTGCTCCATCACAGGCCCCATCCCCATCTACACTACCTGATAACCCGTTGATGTGCACAACCCCCTACGGCCCCTTCATTTCATTTCTTCAAATGATATAAAGCAAAACAAATGAGTGACCAATGATTTCAAAACTGTTTTTAATGACAGTTACTTGAACCATTTGCACACATTCATTACTGTGTCAAGATAATAAAAAATTGCAACTTTTATAACATGCTTGTTGATTAATGAGCAGTACTGTTACTCTGTTTGTGCTGAAAACACGGCATGAGCTAATCCAAGGTTGGATACTTGAAACCAAGATATTCCTGAGATGGGAATGTAATCCTGATCCAGTGAACGGCACAAGCTGGCAGTGGAACATGTACTTGATGTCCAAGATACCCCCATGGCCATCGAACTAACTGTCTGCATGCAGTGTAACGATATTGCCTAAGGGCATCAAGAAAGAAATAATACATCTTTAAACTCAGTCAAGAGAGATGAAGTTGTGTCATGTGCGAAATGTGGAACACCACACTGGTTGTGCCTAATTTTGGTAGAATGACAGTCTACGTACAATACAACAATGGCATCCATGTATATTTCACACATTGAAATACAAAGTGATTCAGTGGTTGTTGGAGACCATGCATTAAGGTAGACTGACAATTTGTGACTCAACGTAAGGCATAACTGTATGTCGATTCACATTTGTAACCAAATAAACAGTGCACTACTTGAACATGGGCAATGAAGGACAGGGCAGCACTCCATGTGGTTGTGCTGTGGTAATGACAGCAGTAATGTAGCACCACGACATAATGACATCAGTAGTGCTGCATAACAAGGTTATTCCACGCATGGAATACCATGCACAACAGTAGTACACCACACAGTATATATTGAGAGCAAGGTATGGTCAAACATACATTCGAAAGGCTGTGTGTTTCCATCGGCGGGGGTCTGGAAAACAGCATTTTATTTGGTGGGCATCTATTGTCTGATAGATGCCCACCTAAATTAGTGTGTCAGCCAATCAGAATAGAGAAATTTCTTTGCCCATTTTCTAAAAGACATTTATAATTATACCATTCAAATAATTGAACATCCAATGAAATGGTCAGACTGGCAGTTTAACACCGGTGTAAATCCTCTGATAAACACTGGCTGTTGAGCAAATAGATAATGGGGCAAGGAAATCTTGTGACATAGAGTATAATGTATGGGCAGCCATACATAATAAGGCTGTGTTTCCATGGAGGGGTTGAGCTGAGAGCATATGAAATTCGAGAGCAAAGCTTGAGAGGTCCGTGCTGTCATCCGAACCATGAGAAGGAAACACATGCAGAGTTGTGTGTGGTTGTCCATATTTTATTTTTTATAGTGTATGTTTTTTTTACTCTTTCTGATCTCCTGGTACCATACACCTCTGTCCGAGATCTCCGCTCCTCTTGTGGGGGCCTCCTCAAAGTTCCGAGAGCTAGGTTAAAATCTGCAGGGGATCGTTCGTTTGGAGTTGCTGCTCCGGCTTTCTGGAACTCATTGCCAGTTGTAGTGAGAGAGGCTCCCACTTTAGAGGCCTTTAAGAGTCGTCTGAAGACTTTTTTATTTATGCAGGCATTTGGTGACTGAGTTTTATATATTTTATATTTGTATGATATTGTAATTGAAATATATACAGTATGACACACTGTACAGATTTTGTGTGGCGCCCAGAGCCTTCGGGATTGGGCGTCTTTTTAAATAAATTTGATTTGATTTGATTTGATTAGAGTGACAGACCCCCACTGAAGTGAACACAAAAAAGCAGCCATTTCTTTGTTCTACTCCCATATCAAAATCTAATTTCCAGACTTTGGCTATGTAAGTAGCAAGGAGTATCATGAAGTATACATTTAACATTGTCTGACCTTTGCACTGTGCATAACAACATTTCGGAATGCTCATAACAACACTTTAGAATGCGCATAATGGTTTAGAATGTGCTTAGCAAGGATTTTGAGCAGGTTGAATGTTATACATAACAAAGGGTAACCATATACAATATAATTGTGAAAAACACATCACGTGTCTGTGATACACCATCCAGTATACCCACTGAGAAACATTCATATACCTATAAAAAAATATATATTGAAAACTGTATAATAGCTATATGCCATGACAGGGATTTCGTATATCTGTGGAGTTAGCAGTTCTGGTGTGGTTAAGTCACTCGGCCGTGCCTCATGACAGAACATCCAAAAATGTAGTAAAAACACCAATATACCCACTCCCTGTCATGGTATGATGCTATATTGTATGAGATATGAACAGTGCATACATAGACGATAATGGATGGGCAACAATGCACAAAGACTATGTTATGCCACAGTGCAGTTCTCATTTCCTCTGATCTCAAAAGCGATGTTTGACATGTCAATGGGAATCATAACCCCTAGGTGCCAAGAAACACAATTCTTGTGCACATATTTGCTCATTCTGTATTTTTTTAGAGTGCATAGTAATGTGTGGAATAAATGTTTGTGAGTTATTTTACTTTCCAAATTAAAGTAACACATGCAGTCTCTATAGGTTGTACAATGATGTTGTACCACAGCAGGGTAGAATCTCATTCCCTTACCTTGGACCTGTGAAACAATGGATTTTTGAAAATGATTGAATTATACACTGAAAAACACTTCAATAAGCGCTATATACTGTTCTGCATGTCCATGACAGCAACCTTACAATGCTTATAACAGTTCTTAATGTATGGATCGTGAATTTAATACGCTTCTAAAGCATATAAAACATTTGCAGTAATACTATCTCTCCCAAAGTGATGATACCACACTTCAAGAGTGATAATACTATCATGCAGGTCCTGTAATAGTATCGTTCAGAACCTGAACAATAGTATTATCAGAGAAGGTCAACAGCGCATGTGCCAGTCTCTCTGCCCACATCTCCAAGCATACCATCCAATTGGCCCCTTTTCCTGTGTGGGCAGGCAGAAAAAATTTAACAAACATGGTGGAAAGTTTCTCTTTAAGTGAGACCAGTTCTCCCAAGAATTATTTCAGTTGATTTTTTACTTTTACGTCTCAAAAAGGGACACATGGTCATGATCCTACCTTCCCAAACACAGAAAAAGTAGGATCTGTGCTAAAACAAAAAAAAAAAAAGCTGTCTCCAGCCACGGACTGTGTATGTGTGCTGGAGAAAGTGGAGGAGGGCGCACTAACACTCTGTGGTGCTCGGCCAGCACGTAGAAAGTCCTCGCTGCACAAAAAACAGTCACAGACAAGAAAACAAACTTTGCATCCATATATTAAAAAAAAAATAAAGTATAGCTCACTGAGTATTACTGGCGAGTCATACCATTTTTAGGTGCTGGTCCAGAACCTCAGAATGGTATAACTCACCGGTAATACCCAGTGAGCTATCCATTATTCTCTATTGATTATACAGAAAAGAATGACAGCACTGCTACATCAAAACATAAACATCGTACAAAGCACCACACGTGTACTGTATTAAACAGATCAATGCAACATGAGTGTGGGCACCAACCATTCTCCCATGGTGTTGACGAAAAGTGGAATAGGCAGCTTGGAGGACCCACATGTCCAAGCACACAGTCACAAAGCCTGGATGCAGCACAATGCAGCTGAATGCATCAGCTCGATCACGCACCTCCTCTATCTCATGACAACACACAGACTCTGTTGAGGATGGCATCGGGACGCAAAAATTGCAAGAACACCTAAAATGTGGAAGGAAAAATGTCAGGGTCCATTGTAAAACAACAAAGACTGGTACATAGAACATATCTCTGCGATGCATCGTGACGTTACACATGACTGCCGAGGATATACTGCAGGATGTGCTCCACCACAGTGTGGTACAGGAGTGGACAGACAGCTTGTCTGTGCCTGTATGAAAGCTACTGTGCCTGTTTATAGGTTATGGCAGTGTAAAGTATGACTGCAGGGCAGGGGTTGTACTACCAGTACATAAACAGGGAAGAAAAAAGCTACTGGAGAACCGCAGCCTTGTCACCATTAGCACAGTAATGGCCAATGTCGTGGTGGTGGTGAGTGTGTGACAAAATCCTACATGCCGCAATGAAGAACAACCTCAGTGGAGACTGTGACCACCCACCACACCAAGAGTCCGGTGCTGGTGCCAGCACAGTTCAGTATGTACATGCCACAAGTGGCAATACTGCACATTGGCAACATGAATGCGCATGTTGCATACACCATTCGTGGAACGAATATCTTGAGTCAGGGCTCATAGTATGCTGTAAAGTAGAGGTACATAGATACATGTTACATAGACAGTGTCTGCAAATAAGGGCCTATGGCCCACCCAGTCTGCTCCTTTCAGCTTGTAAGTTCAGTTTATGTTTTCCTAGAAGTCTGTTGCCCCTTACCCCTGACCTCCAGGATTCTTTATGTCTATCCCATGCATTCTTAAATCCCATGATTGTTTCAGCCCCCACCACTTCCTCTGGCAGGGTGTTCCACTTGTCCGCCACCCGTTCTGTGAAAAAGTTCTTCCTCACGTTTCCTCTGAATCGTCCTCCCTCCAACTTCATCCCATGACCTCTAGTCCTGGAACATCTTTTTTCACTTAAAAATAGTGTATTCCTGCACCCTGTTCCTCCCTGTAAGATACTTGTATGTCTCTATCATATCCCCTCATAGGGTAATTACAATTAGCAGAAAGGTTGTCATGACTCCCATGCAGCAAGCCTTGATGCCAACATAAGTACAGTATGGTGTCCAGCTATGGAGGCCTCATATCCCAGAAGGACATGCATTTCGTATCAAAGGTTCACATAAAAACTGAATAAATGGTGCCTGTGCTGGAAGACGAGCCATATATGAACACAGACGCAGGGTATTGGGGATATATACACTGGAGTCAAGACTGGATAGAGACCACATGCTTGAGACCTGAAAGTACGTAACAAGGATACATAGTGTATGGTTGACTCAAAAGCGTATGGGTTCAGCCACCAACTGCAGTGTGAAATGCAGTTTATGGTACAGGTGCGTGGACGCTGCTTTACTGAAACAGTTGCAGAAGCCTGTAAGAGGTTCATTCCACATACACAATAGTGGATGGACAACTATGCAGAACCACTGTGTTCTGCCACAGAATGGTTCTGATTCCCTCCAACTTCGAGAGCGAAAGTCGAGCGGTCCATGGGAATCAGAACAAGGAGGTCACAGAACACAGTGGCTATGCATAAAGTTTCTAATCCTGTATTCTTCTAGAGCACAGTATCATTATGCAAAATGTGTTGATTGTCTTGTTTATATCATTCATAATGAAAGTCACTCATACTGTATAGTGGAGTTCACTATCCAGTATCCTGTATGACAAGTGAGTGGAAGTTTAAGAATACTGTCTTACAACACGCCTATGTAGAGGAAAGCAACAATGGGTAAGCACTACAATTGGTTGTGCTGCAGTACTGACATCGCTAATGCAGCAGAACAACAGAATGACACTAGTGCAGCATAACAAGAATATTCAACACGTGGAATTCAATGCATGATGACATTCCGCTATGCACCATAAGGTGTTTGGGGAGACACTGTGGTAAACTAAAAATAGCATGGGTCATGAACATGGTGTTACTGTGACATGACCAAGGTAAGAGGAGGATAAAATAAAAGGAGGTTGGTAGGTACGGGCAGACTGGATGGGACGAGGGGTTAAATTGTGCTGCAAATGTCTGCACAAAAACAGCCAGTAACCTCCTTCCGCAATAAACCCCGTGAGAATACATTACATCTGTGTAGTGCACCAGCAGTCGTACAAAAGTAGATGGAGACATTGACAGCTATTTCAGCAATAATGCCCAACATGATCTGTGTTGTGCTGCGATAACTTCACGCCTCGGGTGGCTGGGCATGAGTCTGCAGGCCAAGTGCCTCCAGTACCTGAGGTGTGATGTTATCCCATGACAGCTCACACCCTGGACAGGCATTATTGCTATTACTTGAAGGTTTGTTCTACAGAATAAAAAACAGCATTTTAAAAAATGTTTTTGTTCTTACGGAAACATATTTTTGTTTCTTAAGATAGAATACAAAAAAAGCAAATGAAGCTCCAATCAATGAACAGGCTCACAGTGAGGCTGAGACTAGTGCCATGATGTTATGCTGTGAAAACATCATGGATACAGCCCCAGACTAATTGATCACAGACCATGATTCTTTATTTCCGTTCTATAATATTGCTTATGTTATGCACCGATAGGGTACCAGAGCTAAGCAACCATGGGCAAGTGTAATCAGTATGCACCCCAGAAATGTGTTAGCAGTGTCTTATGCAAACCACATCATGTCTCACTGGTCACATGTTACTAGTTTTCCCAGAATAGTACATCATGAGGGCAATGTGTGAATTACTATGTATGGTATATGAGACTGCAACAGTGCATGAAACGCATACCAGTCAGCGTTGCCAATATGGGCCAAGTCCTCCTGTTCATCAGGAACACGCACAGAGTTGGAATAGGTGTCAAACTCTTCAGGTGTCATTGTTGGCTCGAATTGATAAGGCTGTACCCCAAAAGTGGGTTGCTCATTTGCAGAATCAGACTCATAATATTCATGTTCGTAGTCATCCGAGGCCGAGTCCACAATGTAGTCGCTCACACTTGAATTATCGTCATCCATGACTTTGCCTGTAAACATAAATCGCAATAACTTCATTTTCTGTCAAAGAACATAGACAGATAAGAATAACAGTCTTGCATAACAATAATAAACTAAAAATGTAGCAATTGTCAGCCACACACAACTTGGCATGTGTTTCCATCTTGGTATTGAGATGACAGGAAGATAATGTCGACCTTCAATATCATGGTTCATACGCGATCTTCTAAACACCTTGATGGAAACATTGCTTTTACATAGCTATTAAAATAAAAAAATTATTAAGGCAATTACTGAACACTTAGAAAGGAATACATCACTTATCAGAGTTCAATGAAAACAGGAATATGCAACAGTGGAAGTGTTTGTAAAAAGCAGTGCCGCCACGACAAGGCCCTTCCACACAGACACTGATCAAACTCAAAAAGAGAAATGTTAGTCAAAAAAAATTGGACAAATATTCACAAATTGAGAACTACAGACACATATTGAACAGTAAAAGAAACACATAATTTGCTAACAATTACCCAATGATCAATCACTTCACAGAGTGTTAGTCAGAATGAAGAATGGAACTATAATCAACTGGATGTATGCATCATGTTAAAGGGTATTGCATGACTTCAGTACTGTCACAGAGGCAGTGGTTGTACAAGCAACAGAAAACTGATTCAGGGAGTGCCGAGGAAGCATGACCTACAAAATATCTGGAAAAATGCAAAAAAACGGTGGGCTGTGAAATCAGTGTACAGGATAAGAAAATGGTATGAGGGACGCATTGTTCAGAAATCATACTTGTTAGTAGAAAATGCTGATTCAGATTGATATATAGGGGAGGTCACGTTCTTTATATATGGAGCTTTGGCAGGTGGTGGAGGTGGCGGTAGTGGTGGGGTACGCACAGAGATAACACATAAATGTTTAGAGACCACTGTTGTGTGACCATTCAACGTTGGTGTGTCTGCTGAAGTACCACGGCCCAGGGTGAGAAACATTTGAGGCAGCAGGTGCAATCGAAGTGGGGCAAAGAATAGAGTTAATGGAGCACTGCAATGTAAACACACAGACTGGGGGAGAAAGATTACAGTACAGATGCAGTCCGCTGTGGGGTGACATCCACTTCTCACTCTATATGAAAGCTGTACAGCAGTGCAGAAGCATACTGTGGGGAACAGTCACAGTGCTGTATCAATGCAGATGAGGGGTGGATATTAGCATTGCTCTATGTACCACTGTTGTATGCAAACAGTAAACATGCTGCCCAAAACTGATACACAACCCCAAGAGTGTGCTGCCACTACCAAGTCAGTACATAACATGCATTGCACAGTACCCAACAAAGACTCTGCTGCAACTATAGAAGAGAAACACGTAACTCACACCTGTGTACTGTGCTGCCAGCACAGTTGCTGCAAAAGAATGCAGTGCTTTTTATAACAATGTGCCACCTCTACATTGTGTTAATCAAGTGGTATCAACAACGTAAGGGCTATGTCAGCTTCAATATAAGTACAGCACATGAATGCAAGGCGAGAGCAGGTGATTTAGACGACACATCTGGGGAGATTACAACACCGACAGGGTTGTGAGTAACACGATCACTGCAGCATAATGTGCTGTGGGAAATCATTTCCTGGATAAATACCACAAAGATGAGGATGTCTACAACTACTTTCATCAAACACGGAGACAGGGATGCATTATGACCAGAGAGGTTACTGTGTGCCTTGGGGGGGGTAACAGGACAACAAGACACAAACTGGGACAGGATGTGCTGAACATAGTGACACAATCAAGTTTTACATATCTGTCTTGCAGCACATCATTGTGCAGCAAGATGCAGGACAAGTGACATTGCTGTGAAATAAATGTGGCAATACTGAATAACTGACAATGCTACATGGCATTCATGTGGAACAGGAGAAATACATACATTGAAATCACAACACTGTGCTGTTATACCATGCTGTTACTTGCACACTGCTATAGACGTGTTGCATGGTGTGCAGTATGCGCAAATATCTGGTAACACACTCATGAGAAACTGCATTACGCTGTCATCTCCCACAGGAATTATGTACACTCCTCACGGTTCTGTAACATTCAGTTGTACAATATACACATTACACCGCCATTACAGCTGACTGTGCTGATTTTCCCATTCATAAAAAACTGTATTTCAATTTATTATTTAGTACCGCCTCATATAAAGCAGTAATCGGCAACTGTCTGTGGCTAGCAATGAGCTGAATACCACAAGTGAAAGAAGGAGAATTGTATGTCCTGACACCAGTTACACACTACGACTCATACATTGACAAACACATTGTCAAAAGATTTCATCATGCTTTCATTCAGCATTCAGGTTAACAGAAAGGAGCAACAAGCACTGACCCAAGAAGGACGCATATTAACTGATTCACACTGACTGCGGCTGCACTTTTACACTGTGAAGACTGTCTGAAGCACTCCCACGATGCCTAACTGAGTCACAGCAGTGTGATCCTAACATTATGTCACACTGCTGTGTCGAGGCAGTGGGGAATAATGCGGCTGCAGGGTGGACGCGCATTCATGGGCACTCGTTTTTGTTTATTTCGGTAGAAATGGGGACTGTACATGGAAAATGAAGAGGCGATTCTACACTGTGGGATACCGGGAACACATGGATAGAGCAAAATTATGGTAAGTCTACCATGACAGTTGCTCTTTAAAGAAAGGCAGAACGTGAGAAAAAGGAGGAAGTCATGGGAATATAGGGAGGGGAGATGGCAGTTTGGATGTTTCCCCCATTGTTGCTCCACCCCACCTTCTTGCCTGTTTGCCAGTGCTTTTCTGAGGCACGTTCACATTTTGACAAAATCAGCCCTCCTGAAGTCCCGTACCTTCACTTTTGTGTGGCTTGACTCTACAGCTAAATTTATCGTGAACCACACTGTTTGGTGGTCGCTTGTTCCCAGATGGCTACCCACTTCAAGATCAGAGATCCTCTCTCCTTCCCCATTTCAGAGTACCAGGTCTAAGATTGCTCCCTCCAGAGTGGGTTCCTAAACTAGATGTCTGAGTCATGCCCCCTGTAGGGCATTGAGAATGGCCCTGCTCTTGGATGTGGCTGCAGCAAAGGTGCTCCAGTTAACATCTGGCATATTCAGATCCCCCATCAGCAATGTTTTCCCTTTCTCTGTCATCCCAAGGATGCCTTCTATCATTTTCTTGTCCATTTCCTCCCTCTGAGATGGGGGTCTGTATACAACCCCTGCGTGGATTGTGGAGCCATTTCCAGTGTCCAGGGTGACCCACAGTGCCTCCTCTCCTCCCTGTTTACCCTTTAGTTCTGTTGCTTTGATCCCTTCCCTTACATAGAGAGCTACTCCTCCCGCCTCTTCTTCCCTCTCTGCCCCTCCCATAGGTTGAGTACCCTGGTATGTTGACATCCCAGTCATGGTTCTCTGTGTACCATGTTTCTGTGACTGCCACGATATCCAGGCATCCCTCTTCCATCAAGGCCACTATTTTGGGGAGCTTTTTACTTAGACTACGAGCATTGGCACTCATTACCCTCCATTTTTTTCTGGCTTTATTTCTTTTTGCCCCATCCCTGTCCTTACTGCCTTTGTCTATTTCTCCATTTACCCCTGCCCTTATCCCTATCGACTGCTCTAACTTGGTGTATACCTCACTAACTGCCCTGACTTTTGGGGGGGCTGGGATTTCTCATCTCCTTTTCAGTGCCTCCCCCCTTGGCTAGTTGAAATGCTTGCCAATGAAGCATTTAAACCAATCACCTAGGATCCTGGTTCCCCTCCAGGATAGATGCAGACCATCGCACCTGTATAGGCCTGCATCCCTCCAGGTGGAGCCCCAGTCCCCAATGAAGCCTTATCCCTGAGCACTGCACTACTTTTTCAACTAGTCATCGAATCCCATGGTGCGGAGTACCCTAGCCTCATCCATGCCATAGACAGGTAGCACTTCCGAGAAAGTTACCTTATGTGCTTCTTGTCTAAGGCCCCTCCCCAACTCCACAAACTCCTGTTGCACAGCTCTGATCCCATTCTCAGCCAGGTCATTCATCCCTAGGTGGATAATGACATCCAGCTCACTCCCCTTGTAGCTGCTTCAACGATCCTGAGGATTTGTTTCCTGTCCCTCCAAGCCATGGCGCGGCAGGCACTCACCTCCTTTCCTTCCTCCCCAAGTTCTAGCCCCTAACAATCGGAGTCCCCACCAGGAGTTGTTTCTCCCTGTGGGGTCCTGTGCCATCCTCCTGTGGGTCTCCATTGTGGAAGTTCCCAGCATCCTCCTTGGTCTCCACTGCGGGTGCCTCCATAGAGGAACCATGCTCGCCCAGAGTGGCAAATGAACTGTGGAGAGGCACAACTGGAGGGATGCACCTCTGTTACACCACCCTCACCCTCCCTGAGCCCACCGTGGTCCAACCACTCCTCTTTCTTGGCAACCTCTGAGGTAGTGGTGGTGGCTTGGGTGGTCCCTGGGTGGCAGAGCAGGTTTTCCGAATCACTGCCATGTCAGCATGGAGATGAGCAACCTCCTCCCTCAGACCAGAGAGGTGCCTGCAAATAGGGCAGCAATGCAGTTTTCAGAATGCCTCCCGGAAGACTGCTGCTCCACAGCCAGTACATTGCACCACTCCCCACATGTCTGTGTCCCTTCCTGTTACAGATGCTTTTCTTTTGTTGTTTTTTTGTTCTTGTTTTAGTGTGTGCAAGCTTGTGAGTGTCTCTATCCCTTATTCAGTGTGCTGTAGGGTGAAATTGTGGGGGAAATTTCCGCTAATGACAAGTTAGGCACTTTCAAAGTCAAATTAAGGAGGCCATCATTGCCTCTAGCCTCTGTGACTGTCCTTAACCCCTATCACCTGCAACACCCCCCCTCAGGCTGCCAGACTATGTCCTCTCATGGGTCCGTGATGTGTCCCCTGTATATTACTGCTTCATTTTGCTTATGCACATATTTGTATAGCTTCCTGATGCTCCTTTGGCCAGCTATGTTTAATCCACTGTATATTGCTTCACTTTGCTTATGATTTTGTATATATTTGTACAGCTTCTCATTGCTCCTTTGGCCATCTATGTTTAATTCACTGACACAGGATCTACACCCCTCGATTATCTGTAAATCTGATCCAGGGTTTCCTCCCTATGCTATGTATTTGTTTTCTGTCGGACCTCAGTTGTTTTCCATGTGCAATGTCATAATGTCCTGAGATAGAGCCTTTGTAAAGGAGTATATGACTCAAAGGGTTGTAATTCTGATTCTTATCAATAAACAAACAATTAATGTAGCCTACAGAACCTGATCTGCATGCACCTGGCTGCTGGAATGTCCCAGTCAATATCCAGCAGGTTCAGATCACCCACAACCTCCACTTCCCGCTTCTTCACTTCCCTTGCCAGTTATTATCTACGATCTCTATTTCTCTCTTACCCTTGTCCTAGTGGTCTATAGACCACCCCACCCATATTTTCCTACCTGAGGGTGCCATGAGGTGAAACTGCTTTTTTTCACTATGTTCATCCTTCATATACTCTGTGCCCTCCCTGACTTATAGGGCTGCACCCCCCTTTGGGTTTCCGTCTATCCTGTCCAAACACTGTGTAACCTCAGACTGACAAGTCCCAGTCATTATTCTCGGTGGCCCAAGTTTCTGTGATGGCTACAAGTTCCGCTTTAATGTTTGCCACCAATGCCTGGAGCTTGCTGATTTTATTACCCAGACTCATAGCATTAAGGCAGACCCCTTCTAACTAGCTCTTCGGAGCCTCTTTTGCTGTTTCATGACCCTACATCTGCATTCCTTCCTTTTTTCCTTACCTCCTTATTTTAACTATTGCTTGCTGACCCTGAGAGCCTTCCCCCTTTGCCTCTTCCACAAATCCTTTTTGAACCTCAGCCTTATGTTTACACACCTTACTGCTACCAATCCCCCAGTACTGTGTAGCTAAATTCTGAGATTTTGAAAGTGGAATGTATTTCATGGATTATAAAATGGGTAGGGGAAATACTGTACTGTAATTGGCGGAATCCAGTCACATGACCGTACTGTTATCTCAGCAGAACAGCACAGATTAGAAATGCTTAACTTTCTGAACCTTATTAATTAGTCCTAAAATGAAAAAATAAAAATCAGGGAAGCAATTTTATAATTGCAATAAGGCATTCCAGGGTGTGTGTAATTGAATGATATAATCACTTCTCTGGTGTGTAAAGTGTTAGGTTTTGTGTCAGACTTCACTTCCTGAGGTGTGCTATTATCCCACAATAATGCACACCCTGTCATGCCTTATTGCTTAAGTAATCAGTAGTTTACATAAACTGAGAATTCCTTTATTGCAATCTGCAGAATATTATTCCATGGTTTACATACATATCCATGGAAAGTCATTCTGTGGTTTGCAAAGAAATGCTTTTCAGAGTTCTGTGGAATTCAAAAAGAAATTACAAAAAGCATTTCAAAACTGGAATTTCTGTTCTGCACTACTTCTGCTGACAGAATTCCACATTCCACACAACTCTTCCAAAAATACAACGTTCCCCACTACGATGACGTGACCAGGAGGGTCACAGAATGTTGGCATCTCTAGATGTAGCCATTTATGCTTCCATAATCAATAAAATAGAGAATACTGGATGGGTGACTATGCAGAACCAGTGTGTTCTGCCACAGAGGGATTCTGATTCCCTCTGACCTCGAGAGCGAAGCTCGAGAGGTCCATGGGAATCAGCATCCCGAGGTGGCAAAACACACTGGTTGTGCACAGAGTTGCTCATCTTGTATTTTTTAGTGTATAGTACTGTATGAAAAATGTGTTTTGTGAGTTCTTTTGCTTTCAAAATGAAACTGACTCGTGCAGTCTCTAGAGGTTCTAGAATGCTGTTCTACCACAGTAGGGTAGAACAGCATTCCATGACATTGGAACTGTGGTAGAACAGCATTTTGAAAGGGACAGAATTCTATACAGAACAACACTCCACTATACACTGTATTACTGTACTCCTCGCACTCGTGGCTGATAAGTGGGTCATTACTCCATTCACTTCAGCCCTGTTCACATTGGTGCTTTTGAAATGGTTCTCGGGGCTTGAACCATTTCAGAAGTGTGCTGGCCCAGATTGCGTTCACACCTAACCCACTTCCAGACCTGATTAATGGGACCATGCTCAAACCCTGATAAGACCTGGGCTTGAACACGGTTCCATAAATCGGTTTTGATTTTGAAATGGTTTACTTACAGTGTGAACGCTGTGTCTTGTGTGGATCCATGTTGGTTGATCCACGAGTGGTACATGACAGTAAGCAGCTTTTAACATGCTGCAGAACCGAGCTTGCACTGCGGATGGATTAAGGGCATAATGCGAACAGCAGAGACTGCATCACTTAAAATGGATCACCGAAGTGAGTTTCAGTGCAAACACTACAGCACGGTAAGCCCAGATCCATTTTCAAAAACAGAACCGAGCTTGCACTGTGGATGGATTAAGGGCATAATGCGAACACCAGAGACTGCATCACTTAAAATGGATCGCAAAGCGAGTTTCAGTGCGAACACTACAGCGTGAAGTAGCCCAGATCCATTTCAAAAACAGAACCGAGCTTGCACTGCGGATGGATTAAGGGCATAATGCGAACACCAGAGACTGCATCACTTAAAATGGATCACCAAAGTGAGTTTCAGTGCAAACACTACAGCACGGTAAGCCCAGATCCATTTTCAAAAACAGAACCGAGCTTGCACTGTGGATGGATTAAGGGCATAATGCGAACACCAGAGACTGCATCACTTAAAATGGATCACCAAAGTGAGTTTCAGTGCGAACACTACAGCGTGGTAAGCCCAGATCCATTTTCAAAAACAGAACCGAGCTTGCACTGCGGATGGATTAAGGGCATAATGCGAACACCAGAGACTGCATCACTTAAAATGGATCACCGAAGTGAGTTTCAGTGCGAACACTACAGCACAGTAAGCCCAGATCCATTTTCAAAAACAAAGTTATCAACCGTGCTATAGTGTGAACAGGGCCTTAGTCTTGGTCACAGATTTATAGTGTGGACTTCCCTGATGTTTTACTTTTTGATGCAGGAGTTTGGACGCACTGGGAGCTTTTTCCTTGTAGTCCAGTATAGGAGATGACTTTTATTTTTCCTGGGGGGTGGTAAACATATGGCCGGGGGTCTGGGTGTCATCAGAGCCCCCAGCAATGCTGGGATTTTTTGTATTCTGTGGTGCATCTTGATGGTTTTACTGGAGAGATAGCACAGTATTAATAAACACCACTGAATTCATAGCATGGTTCCAAAATTTGCTTATATTTTGGTCATTCAGGACAAATCACAGGAATGCACTAGTCCAGAAATACAGCCAAATGCCCCAGGGAAGCTGCCCCCCCCACCTTACTGTTTAGCAGTAGAATTAGAAAAAGAGTTGCAGTAAAGTATACTTTTCAGTATCGTATGCTCTCCACCCGACACACTGAAGCTGCTATTTTGCTCAGGTTATTCATGCATATTATAGTTGCTGCCAGACTTACAAAACTGATTTATCCTTTGAAAATAGATCCAATAGCTAAGGCACAGACAAAGCTTTTAGACATCTTATTACCACATTTACCACATCTTTGGCACATGCTTTGCAGTGCAAAATCCACTGAATAACAGAGTACAGCACCAAATTTAGTCTGCATCTGTCAGTGCAAGATTTGCAATCACAAGGCGTACCCTAGTGCCTAGAAAAAACATACTGCATGCCTCAGGCTCAGAGCCTTAAGAAAATGACTGGTAGCTGAAAGTTATTCAGGTATTCAGTCACTGGGGCATTCTGTCATTTACCATGTACTTGCTACCCTAGAGACAAATGGGGTAATAACTCTGACAGTGGAGAATCATGTAATACTAACTGGTATATTTTTAGCATCCATGATTGTCTGCTGCTGTTGTAACTTGCAATTATGGTGAGAATATATTATGCATAAACACTTCCTACTGTACAGAGATGCTCGCCTCCTTGTCCTGCTCCTCGCTCTCACCCCCCCACTCCCTCCAGGAGCAGCACCGTGTAGGAACCTGGAGACAAGAGACACATCCAGGGTGAGGCCAGGAACAGTCATAGTAAAACAAAACCTTGACCTGTTTCCTTTTTACTTATTTTTTTTCTGACCAACTGCACCCCCCAAAAAAGCCGCCCAATCTCTCATCTCTTTCTTTCCATTCTCTGGTTATAATTTAAGGCACAGAAGGCAGAAAAGCAGTGTTTTACAAACTAGACACCATGACTGGCTGTTATTATTTTACTTACCAGATCCGCAAGTGTGCCACCACAGAACATTTCAAGCCCTGCTCCTCCTCGTACCCTGGCTGGCACCACTCTGTCAGAAGCTGCCTCCTGCAGCCGTCTGTCCTGGGTCCCGACTCCCGACCCAACCAATGACTCGAGTCACCACAGCTCACCTCACCACCCCACTGCTTTTATAGATTTGCAAACCTAGTTCGAGGATAGAGGCTGGAGCTAGCTAGTTCACCCTTTTTGCCCTTTAACCTCTGACTGCATCAACTGCAACAATTTGCCGCTTGGCATGTTGCAGAGTCCCAGACTAGTGCTCACTCAGGTCACTGACCACTGTCTGGACTCATCCAGCTGGTGAGAAAGAAGATAGTGTCACGTGACTTGCACGCTCTTGCTCCTCCACCACATCAAGTGACGGCGCCGGCGCCTGCCATTGCTAATCGGCAGAGAGACTGGGAGTGGAGTGCACAACAGGTGCATGGTGCTACTGAATACTGATGGGGGTGTCCTCCATTTTCAGCAATTTGGGGCTAATGTACAGCCCACACATATTAGCCCTGAATCACATTACACAATTTCGTGGGGGCAGAGCCCCTACCTTAACTTCCAGGGGGGGCTTCATTCCCTCAGCCCCCCCCCCGTAGTTGTCACCTATGTAGTC
The DNA here is from genome assembly GCA_016271365.2 of Neoceratodus forsteri. Classification (NCBI taxonomy): domain Eukaryota; kingdom Metazoa; phylum Chordata; order Ceratodontiformes; family Ceratodontidae; genus Neoceratodus; species Neoceratodus forsteri. The sequence goes on along the minus strand of JADMNL010000022.1, from coordinate 26,250,782 downwards.
CACTTTCCCCAAACCCCATTCTCATCAGCATTTTCCAGAACATCTTTAATCCTCCTTTCCTAATGTTTTCTGTCTCTTATGTTTTGTGATTATCTTGTTATTGAACATCACCTGAGATACAACACTTCATGTTCAGATATTGGTGACATACATTTGAGGTCACCTATCATTCAATTTTTAAAAGACCACTCTTAATGCATAGTAAAACATTATAGTGTATAGTAGAGCATTATATTGTGTGTAGTAGAGCATTGTTTTATACAGAAATTCATCCTTTTCAAAATGCTGTTGTACTGCAGTTCAAAGGTTATTAAATGTGATTGTACCTTTCTGTGGTAGAACAGCATTCTACTATCTCTAGAAACTGCACATCTCAGTTTCAATTTGAAAGAGAGAGAAAAAACACAATGCACACGTCTCACATAATACTATACACTATAAAAAATACAGGATGAGAAACTCTATGGATAACTAGTGTGTTCTGCCACCACAGGGTTCTGGTTCCCACAGACCTATCAAGTTTCACTCTCGAGGTCAGAGGACATCAGAATACCTGTGTGGCAGAACACCCTGGTTGTGCATAGTTGCTCATCCAGTATTCTTTATGTTCTGTATAGAATTCTGTCCCTTTCAAATTGCTATTGTACCACAGCTCAAAGGTCATGGAATGTGATTGTACCCTTCTGTGGTACAACAGCATTCTGGAACCTCTAGAGGCTGAGCAAGTCAGTTTCATTCTGAAAGCCAAAGAACTGCTGTGAGCACATTTCACATAATATGATACACTATAAAATATATAGGATGAGCAACTTTATGCACAGCCAATGAGTTCTATCACCTCAGTGTTTTGATTCTCATGGACCTCTTAAGCTTCGCTCTCGAGGTCAGAGGGAATCAAAACCCTTTTGTGGCAGATCACGCTGTTTGTGCATAGTTGCTCATCCAGTATTCTCTGTGTTTTACTTACTGTTTCCTGCAGTACAGTAGGCCATATCTGGCTGATCATGCTGACTCCAAAGTTGATATTTTCTGTAAATAGAAATCTCAGACTCTCCCGCAGCTAACAGCAGAACTGGGCTGCAACAGTGGGATACTCAGTAGCCTGCAGTGCATGTCAGCACTTTGGTAATCTCTGATCAAATGTTTTCTAGTCCCACTGTTCTCCTGGGACTAAATACAGTTCTCTGTGATCTGATGCTCTTCTCCAGATGCAGTGCCAAACCACCTCCCAAACAATTTTAGGACAGCACCATGAAACACACTGGTCTCAGTATTCACATTTCAACTGCGATTTCCAAACACCTGGGACTAATTAAAGCAGATCACTAATAATATGCTCACACGCCAAATGTCAGAGATTAACCACGGGATGTTATTATTCTGCAGCTCTGGACCTGTGAAAGAAAAGAGGATTATACCACGGTTACATGGTTTTCGGAAAGGGCACAGCACGTCTACGGTACTAATGGAATCCACAGGTTTCATTCACCATACTCTTGATCAGGGTCAACTTGTTGGTGCAACTTTTATTGACCTGTCCAAAGCATTTGACATGGTCAATCATCATTTGCTGACACATCAACTTGCTGGGCTTGTTATGTCTTCAGAAGCCCTAAAGTGGTTCACCAGCTATCTAGTAAACCACACACAACAGGTGAGAATAGGGGCTGCCCTTTCTGCTAAACTGCCTGTCTGCTATGGGGTTCCTCAAGGATCGATACTGGGACCCCTTCTATTTAGCACCTTCCTCAATAATCTTCTGGCATCCTGTTCCAAACCAGTACTCCTCTACGCAGATGATACAGTCGTTTTCTCAAAGACTGCTGACTCTACCCTCCTTCAGGCCCAACTTCAGAAAATTTTTACTGAAATTGAGTCCTGGTTCACCTCTCATAACTTGGTGCTTAATTGCAAAAAAACAAAGGTCATGCTCTTCCATGGTACCCACAGCAAGCTCAAAGCCAAACAATTGGTGAGTAAAAACAGTGCGGGTGTAGTCCTCGATCAGACTCAATCTTTTAAATACCTAGGAGTTACTCTGGATAATATGCTCTCCTACTCCAACCATGTTGAGAATGTTGCTAAGAAGTTAATATTCGCCTAGGCCTTCTACACAGGCATAAACACTGCCTTACTACTGAGGCCCTCAGATTGGCTATCCAAATTTCAGTTGTGTCTATTATTGACTATAGTTTGATCATTTATGGTTCCGTCACAGACACAACCCTACATTGGCTTGCCACAGTTCTGAATAAGGCATGCCATCTACTAACTGGTGCAGCATATCATACTCACACTTGTGACCTTTACGGACAAGCAAACTGGCTTCAACTCCAGGCTCACATTGAATATCAAGCCTGCCTTCTGACTAAGAAGGCAGATCTTGGTCTCCTACCACCAGGTTCCCTTCAGTTTTTCAGTCCCTTCCGGGGCACTTGTAACACACAAAGTTCTGTGAGCCAAACTTTTACTGTCCCTCGCTGTCGAATCTCACTCCAACAGCGATCCATTGCAGTTAGAGCCACTCATTTATTTAATTCCCTTTATCCTGAGATTGCAACGACTGCAACCTTGGAACCATTTAAGTGGAAGCTGCATCAATTCCTAGTTTCCAGAGCATCTTGTGACTGCTATACCTAATCTTTGCTGACAGCTAAATGTACTGGGACCTCCCTCTTTTACCATTCTCCCCTGCATAGCCCTACCCTGTTGCTGTGCTATTCCACTTATGACACTTCCTTTCTTCATCCTTTTTCCCATCCCCATTCCTGCCCTCTTTTCATCCTACCTCATCCCCCTACCTTTACCCTCCACTCCCACTCCTCCTCCCTCCTGTTTCCTCACCTTGTTCTCCTCTACCCCGCCCCCATGAGTCTTTCCTGCATAAGCTTCATTGTGGCATCTCCTCCTTGCTCTTATTTTGCTCCTTCCACCCCCAGTTCACCCCTATCCTTCTTTCCTTGTAATCCCTTCCACCCCTCTTCAGACAAGGCCACTGGCTGCACTTGACACAATATTTATCTTGCCATATTATTCTTTTGTTTATGTAATTACTTTCCTCATGTTGTACTACTTACTGAAACCATTGTAATTTGTTATTCTTGTGACTTGACTTGGAACCTCTGTAAAAGAGCCCTTAGCTCAAAGGTCTTTCCGATTTGTTAAATAAATAAATAAAAATACCAATACCAAATGGGTTAAACAGTATCTTGGGATAATATCAATACACGGGCTTCTATTAGAATTTTGGGAACTTCACCTTTAACAATCGGTACACAGATATCAAGGCCTCTCCTAGATCTGGCTTGCTGTGCCTCTCCCACACCTCCACACAAGTTGGTAACCCAGGTCTACTGTACTTTTGGCCTCCCACTGCCCTTATCAGTAGACTTCCACAGGTTGCAATGACTTTCACAACAATCATATTTCTGTGATTGTAGTTCAGTCTCAAGTAATGGGTACCAAGATGATTTGAATACAGTTGCAGGTCTGGTGCTATGGTGCCTAGGATCCCGTGCTGGTGCACTTACTGATACACAAGCTTGCTTTAACCTCATCTGACTGACATTTTGGGTAGCACTTTAGTATAAACAACAAATTGTAATCCATCAGGGAACTGTAGAACAAATGGTAGCAGCTTCTTTGGCTGGCTAGCCAGTATGTGGTAGAACTGCACTCTACCTGGGCGTTAAAAAGATATGAGGGACATCTTTCCTATATTCTCTTTCTTCCTACTGTAAAAAGACTGTTGCAACAGCTCCTTCTAGCCTATCCAATTTCATACTTCCTTTCTGATGTGCTGTAGATTGGCCACCCACTTCTTCATTTTTCCTTTTTTCTAATTTCCTTTCAGTCCCTCACCAACAAAACACAAATGCCTTGCAATGCTTGTATGATAAAAAGCTACGTATAAATAGATTCAGTGGCAGGTTATATGGACACTTAGATAATGAAATGTAAACAAACTTGTGCACACAGGAAGAAAATTAAAGTACTCACAGTGCTTGATAAAATGAAATTTGATGTTTTATGTGTTATATTGTCCTAAAGTACAGATTGCATAAGAAAAGGGGACACTATTATTTTAGAAAGAACCCTCACTTTCTCATTATATTTGCTGGGGGGGGGATCACGCTCTATTTACTGTCCCCTCTGACACTGATTAGAAATAGATTTTTTTTATTTTAATTAATAAAAAAATAGATAGAAATTGTTATAACAGTAAATCGATGTATGTCAAACATGTATGCCATGTATATCAAATAGCAGCTCATAAAAATGCAGAAAGACTCTCAGATGTAGCGTGGAGCGGCTCAGACTTTTACTTTCAGTTAAGAATATGGCTCCATGTTTTAATGTTTCCCCGTTTATCGCTATGCTTAAAATCTGTAGAAGAGGCTTACGTGCAAGGGGTGGAAAAGTTCTGCATCACAGATAGGATTTTTCTTTATGTTGTTTTATAGTGTATGGTAGAACGCTGTTAACCTTAGGAAATCATCATTTCCTAAGGTTGTTAACCATCATCTGTCCATTCTGATGTTGTTAACCTATCGATGCTATGTCACATCGATATGTTAACAAAAAGGATTGCTTTGCGCATGTGCACTACACGACCGAACCTCCAAGAAACGACCGCGGCAGTGAAAGCATGACCGGGAATGGCTGCGGCGGTGCCTAAATTAAAACAGTAAGGAGCCTGTTTAATTTTTAAAATTCAAACGTATGACCATACACTATGAAATACAATGCATGGTCATACATCGTCAACCAGTTTGAATAACCGGCTCAAGGTTGCCATGGAGACGTAAACCTCTTGAGGTTTACACAGTCGCCATGGCAACCTCTTGCCGGTTTACAAACCACCTACCGATGTATGCCCATACATTATCCTCTATATAGTGTAGAGTAGAATGCTGTTAGGCATGGAATTCCTTGCCTGGAATATGCTTGTTCTACTGCAGTAGTGACATCATTATGTTGCTCTGCTGCAGTAGTGATGTCACTACTGCAGCAGAACAACGTGGAATGCTGCCACATAGTTGCTTTCCTAATTCCAGTTATGTGGTAGAACAGCACTCTAGAACCTCTAGAGACTTCACAAGTCAGTTTCATTGTGAAAGAGAAAAAAAACCCACAATGCCCGCATTTCATATAATACTATACACTATTAGTTACTTAATGCATAACCAGTGTGTTCTGTCACCTCGGGGGTTCTGATTCCCATGGACCTCTTGAGGTTTACTCTCGAGGTCAGGGGAATCAGAACCCCTCAGTGGCAGAACACATAGAGAATAAAGGATGGGGAAGTGTGTGTTATGAGAATTTAATGCTCACCCAAGGTGTGGGATGCTACATAAACCCCGAGGGCGAAGCCCGAGAGGTTTATCAAAGCATCCCACACCGAGGGTGAGCATTAAATTCGAAAATGACACACTTCACCATCTTTTATTTTTTATAATAAAAGGTCAGCAATTTTTCTCCTGCTTGAGTTCAGTGTTCACACACACACACACACACACACTCTCTCTCTCTCTCTCTTACAAACACAGACACACACACACACACAATCTCTGACTTCATCTGTCTTCTGCCCTCTACCTCCCTTAACGTAGTTCTTTTTTGTTTCCGTTTTGTTTGTACCTTACAGCTTGTCTCTGACCTGATCGAGTCTACCACGCTTCCCTGGCACGCTCCCTTGTAGCTCTAGTCATTTTGTCCTGAAATGGACAAACAGCAGGATCAACCAGATATTTTGCTGGGGAAAAGGCTGAATCAACCAGATACAGGAAACAAATAAAAAAAAAGGATGGACGCGTCTTGTTTTGGAGGCTCCACGGGACGCGAGAGACAGAGCCGCCATGTTTGTAAGAGAGTTCAGCCTGCTCCGATGCCGAACACAATCCAATGAGTGAGCGTCACCGACTGAGTGACTGGGCATGTGAATGTCGTAATAACCAGCCGGTTATTACGGCAAATAGCAACTGGTTCAGCTCATAGAAAAAATTGCTGACCAGTAATTATATATAGATTGTGCACAGTTGCACATCCAATATTCTCTATGTATTGAAAGTGGCCCATGGAATAGAAGTTATTTTAACAATGAGAGAAACAGTTTAGAAACTATGTCCCGAATTAGCACTACCACTGCAAAACCTTTCCTTACAGAAGTTCCCCTCCTGTACATTTAAGGGCAAAAAGGATGTTCCAGGTAGCATTTATGAGAAGAGAACAGAAAAGGAAACTATTTTAGTATAAAATAAATAAGTTGGCTAAATTTAGGAACAGAGCTGTATTTCGGTTAACAGGCACGCAGCTCTGTTCCAAATCTTTACAAGTGCTGAAGCTCGCCGTGTCCCTGAAGAAAATGGTGAGCAAAGGAAACCATTATCTGAAATAGTTTGTTTGAACTACTCCTTCTGTTTTGCTCAACTGATAAGAATCATTCTAACAGGAATCTTCCTGGTTAGCGAGCAAAGCGAGAGCTCTGTATCAGGTTATTATTAGAAGCACTCTCTCCTACTCGCTCTCTGTCTCTCTCTCTCTTGTTCTCTCTCTCCTAGAGAGGGTTCTCTAGTGCAGTAGATAAAGGACTCAGCCAATAGTTGGAAAATAGGGAAAAAGGTCCCACAAAGATTATTTTTATTTCCCTTTGCCAAAGTATAACAAATAAATGAATAACCATTACCTAAACCCCATTAAACAGCAGGTTAAGGTTTATGTAGTGACACAGAATGTCTCTGTTATGTTCTGTCTCTCATTCCCCTGCCCCATAGAAGCCCTTACATTTTACATTGGGCAATATATTATAATGACAATTTCTGTGTGTTAATTCTGAAGGAAATGTGACTGATATAATGAATGTATATCTTACCTGGGAGGGATCTATGACCGGTCATTGATAAAAAGCTTGTTGAACTACCAGACAGCGAAACCGTCATGTCGACCATGTTTTGTGGTCAGCATACAGTTTCTGACACAGCAACATGTTTTCTTCGGGGGACTTCACCCCTGAACCTCCCACAACCCCTCCCCACTAAATATAATCAACTCCAAGTTGGAGATGATTGGGGGGGTGCAAATCCCCCGAATACAGTGCCTGGGTCCAGCGACCATCCATACAGTAACCTGGCAGTATAGTCGCTGTACTAACGATCACTGTAATGATGTCGCTGTTGGAGGTGGATACCACCTGGGAGGACTCCTCTGAATGTCTCCTTTAGGGAGACAGTGATCTTTCCTTCTCCTTTTTTATTCTAAGCCATGATGTCAGTCATCATGGAAGGGGAGGGGCTAAAACTCATTATAGCCCAATTACACATTCATGGTGATTTCTAAAGATGATTAAAACATATTGTTACTTAAAGAAGAGAAATTGTGACTTTGGATGAATACAAATATCTATTTTCTCCTAACAGTCTGTTCTTATTTAGCTTAGAACATCTATGTATTGGAAAAGTAGGCAGATCACCTGACTAGAGGCAGGGGTATAAAACCCCTGTGAACAAAGAGGTCCTTAGATTAGCTGTGGTTGATCTCAGTGTACCTGAAGCAAGAGTGAGAGGAGGAACTACAAGGGTGTAGGATCCCAGACCACACATAAGGAGAGGCTCTAAAGTTTGTAAAGGGTCCAGGCTATGTAAGCACTACAAGGAGTACTGGTCCTATTGTTTACTTTGTTGTTTCTTTATTATTTTTTTGGTTTTTGTTATTATTTTGGAATAAAACCACACTGCAATGTGTTGTATCTGACTTCGGTTGTTCTAAGTTATCCTTATCTCACACCCTACTACAACATGGTGTTAGAAGTGGAATTCTGATTGGAAGTCTAGGCAAGCAGAAGGATACCAATCAGTTGATACCAGCCCTGGTACCCAGGATAACATGAAACAAAAAGGTACATGTCTCAAATGCCTGACAGAGTGGAAACAACAGATCGAGGAGTCTTGACAAGAGCCATGACTGAGAACGCAGGAGAGAAACTGTTGCCTGGCCTTGAACCAGTAACAAATATAAAGACTAAATCTGACCCTATTTTTGATGCCAGTATGTTAGAAACTGGTGAAGAACTGGCAAAGGAACCGCTTGAAAACCTGAATGAACTGTTAAGATGGCTAGCTGTGAAACAGTTAGAAATGGAAAAATGGAGGGAATGGGGCAGCCAGGAAAGAGAAATGGAGAGGAGAAGACAAGATCAGAGATGTGTGACACCATGAAGGCCCTACAGATTATTTGGGACCAGCCATAGTCAGGACGGGGCAACTACATACCGTAAAGACATTAAACTGACTAAAATGACTCCCACTGATGATATTGAAGCATCTCTTAGTACCTTCAAGACAGTTGCCAGGGCATGTGGGTGGACCCAATCTCAGTGGGTGGTCAGATTAGCTCCCTATCTAATGGGTCAAGTGCAATTGGCTTATAGTAACATGGGCAGCTGGAGTATGGACAACGATGAGATGGTAAAGAAAGAAATACTAAAAAGGTTTGATATTAATACTGAAACCTATAGACAGCATTTTTGGTCCCTAAGACATCAAGGTGCAGATACCTCTAGAGAGACATATATCAGACTGAATGAATTGTGCACAAAATGGTTGCAACCAGACAGAAAAAACATTTTGGACATCATTGAACTAGTACTAATGGAACAACTTCTCCAGATCTTGCCCACGGATGTACAAATTTAGGTAAAAGAACATCACCTCAAGTCTGCTGAGGTTGCCATTACATTGGCTGAGGATTTTCTGGCTGCTCGTCAACCAATCCAAAGAGGTCACCGGACTACGGATTCTAACATCAACCCTTCACCTCAGGTGGTAAAACAGACTATTTTTATCCCATCTCGCTCCCCAGTAAGATCTTCAGGGAAGCCAGAATGGAGAGGAGAAAGAGGAGGCAGAAACTATAACCCAGATACTGTATGTCATTATTGTCTGGGCTTGGGCCATATTGCTCGATATTGTCCCAAAATGGGAACTGAGCCTTCCCAATTAGCATTATTGAACTGGGGTAATTTTACAACTAATGTCCAGATAAAAAACAAGACTATGATGGGATTAATTGATTCTGGAAGTAGACAAATGTTGATCCACCCAGATGTGTTACACATTAAACCAACAAGATCCTTTACTGCAGTAGTTTGCATTCATGGAGACACACATCGGTACCCCACTAGTAAGACAGTGATGGACATTTAGGGCCAATTGCCCACTGTCACTGTGGAGATTGTACCAAAACTACCTGTGCCCATTGTGATTAGACAAGACTTTCCCAATTTTGGCTTCCTAATTGTACCAAAAGAACATGATCCCGATTCCAGTTTGGGCTACGCTGGCGTAAGCCAAGATACACCAAACCCTTTGGCACATCTTGTGATGTATGCCAAGCATTACACCTGCCAGTATTCAAAGAGGTGACTTGTGCCATGGCAGATACAGGCTGCAACAACTGTAGGTTACACCACCCACTACTCTGCAGCCTGGAACACCATGGCACAAGTGCAGGTTATGACAGCAGCTGTCCTTTATTCCAGGAGGCGGCTATTGTAACCTGCAAGCGTGATTCCAAAAGCTGCACTGGTGGGGCTATCTTAAAACAGCCTGGAGCTGCTCTAAGTGGCAACTGACGGTGCTATCCATCAGCTGACCACCCCTTGGCACCACAACAATGGCGCCGATGTGTCCCCCATGCCTCCACAGGCATACCCCTGGCCCCAACCCCCTCAAATCTCAGGGACCCCTGGGGTACATTCTCTGGCACACACGCTCCCTGGTGTGTACTCTGATGTTTCAGGGTGGGAGGTTCAAGGGGGCCGTCGGTAGCTGGCTGCTACTTGCACTATGCGGGACATCTATGCCAAGCTCATGGCATGTGCCTCCTGCATGGCGTAACCCACATGGCACAAGTGACAGGACCCAGCCACTCTTGGAATGCAGCACAGGATCCCTGGTGTAGCGGTGAATGGCATAACTCACAGCCGCCTGCGAGTTATGCCATTCGTTCTGGAATCAGCCCCCACTTAACTGCAGTGACTACAAGATCCCAGAGTAAAAGGGAGACATTAATTGGGGACACATTTCCTTTTGAGGGGGATGTTTGAGGATCCTGGGAAAGACAAGAAATCAAAAGGGGAAAAGAAAAGGACACGTAGACAATGGAATAAAATCCATGGACTTCCTGAGAACAAACTAGACTGTGTTTGATAAATGTGACATGGCTACTGAACTGAAATGTGATGCTTCTTTAACATCTTCTTTTCAGCAAGTGGGGAAGAGAGAGAAACTAGGGGCTCTGAATTTAAGATAAACAATATTCTGTAGAGACTGTGTACAAACTCCTATACTGGTGAAGAAGTAAAACAACTAGTAGTACCTGAAAAGTTTAGAAATCATTTATTGCATCTAAGTTATGATTTACCTTGTGCAGGGCATGCAGGGAGAGACCAAACTCTAGCAACAGTGCTACAAAGATTTTTTTCCCAACATTCATGACCAGGTAGCGAATTATTGTAAAACTTGTGAGGAGTGCCAAAAAGTGGCCCAGACAGGGAAAGGGACATGGTGCCCTGATGCCCTTACCCATTGTAACAATGCCATTCGAAAGAATGACTATAGACATTGTACGCCCCCTTGAGAAAAGTTCCAGGGGCAACAGATTCATCCTGGTCATATGTGATTATGCCACAAGGTACCCAAGGCTATACCTCTCCATTCTGGCACTATCCTCCAAATTACTGAAGAATTGGTGAAAGTTTTTAGTCAATTGAGAGTACCCAAAGAAATTTTAAAAAGGGACTCCCACCAAAAGTGCTACGTTACAGAATTAGGATGAGAATACCCCCAATAAATCTCATACCAAAAATGAAGTTTCTGTGTCTCTTCATTTTAAAGTTATGGGCTATTTTGTAACCCTGATTACACTAACTATTCAAAAGGCCAGTTTCAGTGAAGAGCCACTGATGATGTCATCTCCTGAACTCACACTCTAGTCCTCCCTGTCAGCAACTTTATAGGACATGCTTCTCCAAAGATTAAGAAACTATAGCTATAGTAATCCTTTTAAAAAAAAATGGCATAAGTTTGGCTGCAGTGCTTGCATTTCCAGAATGTTCATATGCATGGCAGTGTACTTTAGAACATGTCAGAAGGTGGTTTTGGAATACAGCACTGAACCAAGACATAGAATGTCAAGGTGGTGCATAATTTTAAAATGATGGCGGGGGGGCACGCAATCTCAGAATGTGACAGGGATGTGCCATCTCAAAATGTGGTGGGACAATCAGTCTCGGAATGTGACAGGGACACACATCGAGGAATTTGGTGAGGACTGGCAATTTTGGAATATAGTGGAGATGCACGCTGTTGGAACATGACAGGACACACCATTTATTCTGAAATTGCCTGTCCCTGCTGCATTCCAGAACCCTACGCACCCACCATATTTCAAAACTGTGCATCACATCCCCACCATATTCCAACATTATGCATCCCTGCTACATTCTGAAATTGCACATCACTTCAGCATTCCCAAAACGCGCATCCCTGCCACATTCTGAAATGGTGCATTCCAGCCAAATTCCATAATTGCACATCCCTGTCAGGTTGTGTTTCAATGCCATATCCCAAAATTGTCACTGCCCCATTCCCAAACTGCGTCATGCCACATTCTGAAATTATGCATCACCACGACATTCCAAAACTAAGCATCATCACCACATTTTGAAATTGAGTCACCACCATATTCTGAAACTATGCATCACCGCCACATTCTGAAACTGTGCATCACCACCACATTCCAAAATTGTGCATCACCACCACTTTCTGAAATTGTACGTCATCTCCACATTCTGAAACTGTGAGTGACTGCCACATTTCAAAACTGTCACCACCACATTTCAAAATTGTGCATCACCGCCACATTCTGAAACTGTGCGTCACTGACACATTCTACTGCTGCATTGTAAACCTATATGTCACCGCCGCATTCTGAAATTAGGCAGCACTGTCGCATTCCGAAACTGTGCGTCACCGCTGCATTCCTAAACCGTGCTTTATTGCTACATTTCAAACCTGTGTCACCACCACCACATTCAAAAATTGTGCATCACCGCTGCATTCCGAAATTGTTCATCACTGCTGCATTCCTAAATTCTGCATCACTTCCGCATTCTGAAATTCTGCATCACTGCTGCATTCTAAAATTGTGCGTCACTGCCACATTCCAAACCTGTGCGTCACCGCCACATTCTGAAATTATGTGTCACCAAAACATTCTGAAATGGTGTCACTTCCGTATTCCGAAACTGTGCATCACTGCTGCATTCCTAAATTGCACATCACCGCCACATTCCAAATTTGTGTGTCACCACCACATTCTGAAATTGTGCATCAGTGCCACATTCTGAAATTGTATGTCACCGCTACATTCCGAAATTTACCGTCACCGCTGTATTCCAAAATTGTACGTCACCATTTTATTCCAAACCTGTAAGTCACCACTGCAATCTGAACCTGTACATCACCACTACATTTCGAGCCCATGTGAGGGTTACCACCTGTCCCTGTTTTCACAGGACAGTCCTGATTTGAGCAGCTGTGTCCTGCAAAAAAACATGAAAACTACTACATGTCCTGACCTTGTAGTGGTAAAAATATTTTCTAATTTTCCACTAAATGTTGCAGAAAACTATCATATCTTAACTAAAATTCCTTAAAATGATAAAAAACAATAGAAGCAACTCAGAAACTACAGTACTTAGCCTTAATTCTGATTATGTAAAGAAAACACGTCTGTTGTATTGATCAAGGTTACGTACTGTCCTGCGAAAAATCTTGTTTCAGTAAGAAATGTCCCACTTTTGGCTTCTTAAAAGGTGGTAACCCTAGCCCATGTGTCACCACCGCATTACAAAATTATGTGTCACCACCACATTCCGAAATTGTGTATCACTGTCACATTCCGAAATTGTGCATCACTGCCACATTCTGAAATTATGTGTTCCAGCAACTTTCTGAGACTATCATTGTTACAATCCACAGTTGCAACCTGGTGATCTTATGAAATCTCAGACCTGTAGTATTTTAAAAATTGCACACCGCTTTGTCATTCTAAAGCCATGTTTGCCGCTGCATTCCAACCTCCCATCACATTCTGAAGTACTGTACCTTGCATCTACACATTACGGAACTGCATGTGCTGACCGCCCCAACATCAGTTTTCCTTTTTTCAGATGTTTACTACACCTGCAGTTTTAAGTAACATAGGAGAAATAAGTCATATAAGGTAGCTTGCAGGGAGGACAAGGTTGTGCATTCAGGAGATGACATCATTAGCAGATCTTCACTGAAACTGGCTTTTTTGAACAGACAGTGAATTAGGGGTTACAAATGGCTTGTAACTTTTAAACAAAGTAACATATAGTTCTGAATTTTGGCATGAGGCTGGCTGAGGATATGCTGATCCAAATTCTGAATTTTATTGATGGCAAAAATGTTGGCCTCAATCCCTCTTTAATGGACCAAGGATGCAATTTGAATGCAGCTTTATTAAAAGAATTGTACCATTTGTTGTGGGTAGTTATGGTTAGAACTTCACCCTAACACCCACAAACTGATGGACTGGGGGAACGTTTTAACCAAACCTTGAAAAGAATGATGAGGAAATTTGTCCATGATGAGAGGAAGGACTGGGACAAATATCTCCCATTACTGTTATTTGCTTATAGGGAGGTACCTCAGACCTCCATAGGATACTCCGGTTTTGCCCTGCTTTATGGAAGAAACTCCTGAGGACCCTTAGATGTAATCTAGGAGTTCTGGGAAGAGAGGACAGAAACAGGACACACTAACATTACTGAGTATATGATACAACTCAGAAAGAGATTAGTCACATACACTAAAATGGCCCATCAAAATAGCACCGAAGCCCAGGCCAAACAAAAACAACACTATGATCAGAGGATCCAATCAAAGGAATTTCAGGAGGGAGATAGGGTACTGCCACTGCTCCCTTGTACTGATAACAAATTACTTATGAAGTGGCAGAGACTCTATACGATCTTGAGACAGATGTATGAAGTTGAGACATCCAACAAATGGCCACCAAAAAACTATGCCACGCGAATCTCCAGAAGAAATGGTATGAGAAGACAGAGCAGAAAGTGAGTTTGTTTGTGATGTCAGAAAGAGAGGAGTCAGAATTAGATACTGCCTATAAGAGTCTGGAGGAACCAGAAAGGATGAAAGACATCACTAGGCAAACCCCAGAAGGAAGAACTCTTGCATTTACTGCATTCATTCCGTGCTACATTTACAAGTATCCCCAGAAAGACAGGAGATGTGGAACACCAAATTAGGACTGTCCCTCCCCGGTATCTGGTTAGAATAGCACCACAGGAACAGTGCCAGTCAAGAGAGCACTGTAGCACTAACACAGACTGTAAAAGGGGATTTACAACGCTTTCAGTAAGTGCTCCCCTGGTCACTGCCTGTGGTGCTTACAGGACACAAGGGCACCAGGATCCAGGAGGCTAGTCGAGCTGCTCCTGTGGTGTGGAGGACAAGGGCATTGAGCAGCTCAGCTAGCAGCATCACAGACCAGGGTTCTAATCCTGGCCTCCAACTTTTTTGTGTACTCAGGACTTAATATTGTTTACATGGGGCCATGAAAACAGTATTCTATGGGCCCAGGAATTTTAACTTTCCCCATGATCCATTCCCCCCCGGGGTGAGAATCTTTCAGTCCGGGGGGTGCAGGGGGGAAAACAAAATCAGCGCTATTTTTTCTGCATGGTTCTTGACCATGCTTTTATTGTCGGCACTGTTCTGACCCAGTGCCACTCTTCCTCAGTCAGACAAAAACCATACAGACTCCAAGAAAGGGTTAGGGTTGATGTTAAGTGGGGAGATTGAAAAACTCAGGCAGTTAGGTATCATTGAACCCTCCACGAGTGCCTGGTCATCCCCAGTAGCTGTGGTCCTAAAGAAAGAATGTGGAATCGGGTTATGCCTAGACTTCAGAAAAGTCAACAGTGTGTCTCAGTTTGACAGATATCCTATACCTAGAATTGACAATATAATCAACTATATTGGGAATGCCAGATACATTACAAAGTTAGACTTAACCAAAGGTTACTGGCAAATACCCTTAGGCCCTCACTCTAAAGAAAAGACTGCCTTCAGTACACCAGTGGGACTGTTTCAGTTTGTAACCATGCCTTTTGAGCTCCATGGTGCCCCAGCAACCTTCCAAAGGTTCACGAACTGCATATTTACATCACACACAGACTACTGTTCTGCTTATCTGGATGAGGTTGTCATTTACGATCCAGACTGGCAAACACATATAACCCATCTAACAACCGTCATACAATCCATTAGAGTCCCTCAAAATGTGCAGTGGCAATGACTGAAACCAGATATTTGGGGTTCTTATTGCAGAATGGACATATCAAGCCCAAGATTGAGAAGATCGAAGCAGTGGCCAGATGTCCAATACCCCAAAAGAAGAAATTTGTTAGGTGCTTCCTAGGTCTAGTAGAGTACTATAGGAGCTTCATACCTAGCTTTGCCTCCATAGCAACACCCTTGACAGACCTAACAAAGAAAAGGTATGCCAGAAAGGTCAAATAGAGTCAGGAATGTGAAGATACCTTTCATTCCATCAAGGCAGCTCTATGTGGATCCCCAGTACAGTAACCCCTTGCTATAGTGAACTCTGCTATAATGAAATCCCATTTATAACAAATACCTCTTGTGGCTCCCAAAGTTTCAAGTTGTATTTTGTGGAGCTAACAAGCTGAGAGCCGTAACTGTAGAATCTTATTGTTCTTTCTAAAAAATACATTATGGGCCTCTCACTCGCTCCTTGTCTTTCCCTCTCCCTCTTCTCCGCAGCACTGCTGCCTTTTATGCTATGGGGAGGCTCTCTGAAACAGTTGCTCATCAGTGGGGGTGGAGGGATGTGGGATGGGGAAGGGAACCGGGAATCTTACTGTACATCTTACACTATGGGAAGGATCTCTGAAACAGTTGCTCATTGGTGGGGGTGGAGGATGGGGAAGGGAACCAGGAATCTTACTGTACATCATAAAAAATACTTTATAACATGAGTTTGCAAGCAGACCCTTGTGGGAGGCAGCCATGTCCTACTTCTCAGTGCAGTACAGGGGGCTCCATGATGCCGGTTCGACAAATATTTTGTTGACCAACGTTACAGCAATTGATTTATGTCAGTCACAATTGCGGTTGGCATAAAACCATCTGAGAACACTCTGTTTTCTTCAGGGGGCTTTGCCCGTGAGTCCCCCACACCCCTGTACTTAAGGGGGTGCAAGACACTGACAAAGCACTGCTGGGGTCCTGCAGTGACAGTACAGCGACCCATCACTGAGTCACTGTACTGTCATTCATGGTAGAGGTGTTGATGTTCAATCGGCATATGAGTATAGGGTTATGTGATGGACCTGTAGCGCGGTCAAGCGGTGCCGTGTTAAGACAAAAGTCACCAGGAAGAAACTCTGCATGTAACTTTCATTTTTCTCTGCACAGTGTGTCTATGGCTCTCAGCTGATCAACCCCGACCTGTAGCTTTGTGTTTGCTCACAGCTCTGCTTCTTCTCCACTGGTGGCTGTCAGCTGGTTAGCATCCCTTGCTGTAACAAACGAGGAGCTATAATGAACGGCAGATGTGGCTCCCAAAGCATCTGTTATAGTGAGGGGTTACTGTACTACACTATCCTGACTTTGACATACCCTTTGAGGTACATAGAGACGCTTCAGAGACAGGATTGGGGCAGTCCTCAGCTAAACTGTGCAAGGGGAAGAACATCCCATCATTTAAATCAGTAGGACGCTTCATGATAGGGAACACAAATATGCCACAGTGGAGAAGGAATGTTTGGCAATAGAATGGGCTATACAAGCCTTACGCTTCTATCTATGGGGGACTAAATTTACTCTACTCACAGACCATAATCCATTATGTTGGATTAACCAAATGAAGGAAAAGACCGCACGCATTATTTGGTGATAGTTGGCCTTACAGACATTTAAGTTTACTGTCAAACATGGACCTGGAAGCCAGCATAAAAATGCAGGCTTTTTATCCAGGTGTGGTGCTGATGTAAAGCAGACAACTAGTGTTGAATTGTAAATATGTATATAGGTATTTAGGTGCTGTGAGGGTTAATAGTACCAATCCAACCCCAGAGTAATTGATGTGATAATGTACAATATGTATAGCATGTACTATTAGTCATGATTGTTTAAGGGACCCTGGGGTGGAGCTTCTGTAGAGGGTGGGTGGAAGCTCCAATTACTCCCCCTCCAATACTGCTGAAAGTCATTCTGATATTCCATGGGGACTGATTTGAAAACCAGTACTTTTGAAAACACTGGTTCCCTCATAAAGAGAGAGGTGTGTTTGTGGTAGAACTGCACTCTGCCTGGGCATTAAGAAGATATGAAGGACATCTTTCCTATATTCTTTTTCTTCCTACTGTAAAAAAATATGTTGCAGCAGATCCTTCTATCCTATCCTATTTTGTTCTTTCTTTCTGACGTAGGCTGACCACCTATGGAAGTTCTTCCTCATCCTTCTTTCTTTTTTTCTAATTTCCTTTCAGTCCCTCACCAATAAAAAATGTCTTGCAATACCTGTATGATAAAAATCTACCTATAAATAGATTCAGTGCCAGGTTGTATGCCCACTTAGATAATGAAATGTAAACAAACGTGTGCACACATGAAGAAAAGTAAAATGCTTACAGTGCTTGAGAAAATGAAATTAAATTTGTATGTGTTATATTATCCTAAAGTGCAGATTGCATAAGAAAAATGGGGACACTATTATTTTAGAAATAACCCTTCCCCCTTTTTTCCTCATGTCTGATGGGGAGGAAATCAAGCTGACACTGGTTAGAAATAGATTTTTTTTTATTTTGATTAATAAAAAAAGACAAAAATTGTATATAAATATTCCAAACGTATGTCAAATAGCTCATAAAAATGCAGAACGACTCTCAAATGTAGCGCGGAGCAGCTCGGATGTTTACTTTCAGTTAAGAATACTGCTCCATGTTTTAATGTTTCCCTGTTTACCTCTATGTTTAAAATCTGTAGAAGAGAATTACATGCAAGGGAAGGAAATGTTCTGCATCATAGATAGGATTTTTCTTTTTGTTGATTTGCATTGAAAGTGGCCCATGGAATAGATGTTATTTTAACAATAAGAGAAACAGGCTAGAAACACTCCCGATTTATTTATTTTATTTATTTAGTTTTTGTTGATTGGGTAAGTGCGCTAGCCAACAAGTGACTATTTTCAGGCACGACCCGGGAGGTACAGTTACAGAACACAGTGATACATAAGAGATTACACAAAGCAGGATACATTTGCAGGATACATAAGAAATTACACAGAGCAGGATACATTTGCAAAGGACAAAGTCACACAGTGTAGTCAAGCATAGCAATAAGGATAAAATTACATGTATTCAGTTGTTGAGAACTAGGGGGAGAGGTGGTAGGGGACAGGTGTAAGTGTAGGGCAGGAGAGACGGAGACAAGGGGTGGTAGGGCGAATAGCAAAAAAGGGGAGGACAGGAGGGAGGTTAAGGCGCCAAGTGCAGCATTAGCGGGAGAAGGTTACCACCTGTGGCCGGGACGGTGGAACCGGGAGTCGGCAAGAGAGACGGAGAGGTCGGGGAACAGGACAGTGAAGCTATGGGTGCAAAAACAGAGAGGGAGAGAGGGTGATGTGCAGGGGAGGGCGGTGGGGGGACTAGGTGCAAGGGTGAGGAGGATTTGAACTAAAGGAATGGGGGAGGGAAGGGTAGGGTATGGGGAAAAGGGATGAAGGGCACAGAACAGATAGGGAAATGAGTGGGGTAGGGAGATAGAGTGCACCTAGTAGAGGCATGGCGGAGCAGAAGGAGGGGAGGACAAGAGGCGAGGTGGTGAAAGCGGCATTGGCGGGTAGAGTAGTAACCTGCGGCCGAGCCGGTGGAACTACGAGACGGCAGGAGAGAGAGGGGAGTCACGCAAACTGGTGGGAGGCAGGATAAAATAGGAGAGGGGGGGTGAGGACTGAGCATAGGGAGAAGAGGGAAGAATAAAAGAAGGAGGGGAAAGCTGGCAGGGAGAGGGGCAGAAAGGTGAAAGAAAGGTAGGAAGGGTGGCAGCAAGTTACGGCATTAGCGGTACAAGGTAGCAACCTGTTACCAGGCCGGTGGAACCGAAAGATGGCAGAGAGGGGAGTGGAGGGCGGTTAGAGGGGGAGTGAGGCAGCAAAGAGCAGGAGAGGGAAGGGGCAGGAAAAAGGGAGGGGGTAATGACAGGGGGTACTGGAGAAATGGCTAAGTGGGAAAGGAAGAGAGCGGGGCTGGGAAAGTAAGTGTTACAGGAACAGAGGGTGCAGGATAAGGAATGAAGGTGGGGGAAAACAGCTCAGGAGCGAGGGCAAGCTAATTTAGCGCTACCACTGCAAAGCTGCTCCTTATAGAAGTTCCCAGCCTGTACATTTAAGGTAAAAAAGAATGTTCTGGGTAGCATTTACAAGAAGGGAACAGAAAAATAAATGTCAGCTAAAATTTAGAAACAGAGCAGTACTTCAGTTAACAGGCATGCAGCTCTGTTCCGAATCCTTACACGTGCCAAAGGTTTTCATGCCCCTGAAGAAATTGGAAGGCAAAGGAAAACATCATCTAAAATAATTTGTTTAGCTAAATTCCTGTGTTACTCCTTTTGTTTTACTCAACTGATAACAACCATTCTAAAAACAATCATCCTGGTTATCGAGCGAAGAGAGAGCTCTGTCTCAGGTTATTATTAGAAGCACTGTCTTCTACTCGCTCACTCTCTCCGTCTCTTTGTCTGTCTGTCTGTCTGTCTCTCTTTTCAAGATAGCATTTTATTATGCAGTAGATAAAAGATTGCAGCTGATAGTTGGAAAACACGGAAAAACATCCCCATAAGATTATTTTTACTTCCCTTTGCCAAAGTATAACAAAAAAATTAATAACCAATACCTAAACACCATTAAACAGAAGGTTAAGGTTTATGTAGTGACACAGAATGTCTCTGTTATGTTCTTTCTTTCATTCCCTTGCCCCATAGAAGCCCTAACATTTTACATTGGGTAATATTTTATTATAATTACTGGTGACCCCCTTTAAAGACTATTTTCAGCTCTTGTTTCAAATGCCGTAATTCGCTCTTGAGGTTTATGGGTCATCACACAACTCAGGTGTGTAAAAAAGAAACATAGTGCACACTCACATAGGCATTATTCTCTATATAAATACAATTTTTATATGTTAATTCTGAAGGGAATATGACTGAAATAACGAATGTATATCTTACCTGGGAGGACTCCTCTGACCATCTCCTTTAGGGAGACAGCAACCTTTTCTTCCCCCTTTTTATTCTAAGCCACAATCTCAGTCATCATGCAAGAGGAAGGGCTAAAACTCATTATAGCCCAATTACACATTTATTATGGGTTTTAAAGATGATTAAAACATATTGTTACTTAAAGAGGTGAACTTCTGACTTCAGATGAATACAAATATCTCTTTTCTCCTAACAGTCTGTTCTTATTTAGCATAGAAAATCTATGTATTGGAAACGTAGGTGGATTAACTGACTAGGGGGAGGGATATGAAAACTCTGTGGAGAAAAAGATCCTTAGAGCAGCTGTGGTTGATCTCAGTGTAACCACCCCACCAGCCACTTATTTAACCAGTAAGCACACCTCCCATACTATTTCTGTCTAGGGGAAAAAAGAGGGGTGGGGTACAAAGCACTAAGTTTTACTGAAACACAAAATGACCATTACTAAACCCAGGTCCTGAGGAGAGAACTTTTGCTAAGGGCTATGCTAGGTTTGCACTTCTGGAGGAGTAACCAGTAATTCCACACAGGAAGCATTAACTAGATTGTCCAAACCAGGTTGGGATTCTAAAGTGTAGCTTTATTCCAAAACAGTTGGTACACAAAAGTAAAGATGGATCCCCAAGGGTTTACACTTTGTGGCATTAGGCAATTCAGAACATCTGTAGAAAACAGAAACTCGAACTTCCCATATAGCATAGGACTTGGACTCTTTTCAGTGGCACTACCTGAGCTGAAACACACATCTTGTAGTGGCAATGGCCACAATGGAGCACACAAATTCTTCTACTAGTGGCACTGGCCACAACTTAGAACAAGTTCCTATATGGCATAGGCTTTAAGGTAGGCAATGTGGCAACTGGCCATGACAGAGCACACTGGTGCTCAAGACTAGGACAACCCACACCAGGGGTTAAACTTTACTTCAGGCATTGGCCAAATGCCCTGAATAAATAGGCACCCTTACAGAACCTGAAGTGCTGAACAGGTCACTCCAGATGGGGGGTTGCCCACCTTTTGCTTCCTTGTCCATAGCCAGCTATTCTTTCAAAGTTACTCCTCAACAATTAGCAAACAATAGAACTATGCATCTTGGAATGTTTGGCACATTCAGCAGTAGAAAACACTGCATATGAGTGTAAGGGTAAAGTTCTGTACAATGTGTTAAGTCACACAGGGGACTCCACTATTGTCAGCCAACTTTAGGAAAAGGTATGAGAAACAGTCTCAACCAGAAAAGAACTTGGTGCAAATAATCCCTTTATCAGAGTACACCCCACAAGAAAACAGGCAAAAGCAGGTACATTCCTCCTGGGAACCCACAGTCAGATTACTCACAGTTGTACACAAAAGGCAGCTTCAAATGTCCTGGATCAAATTCAGGGGATTGCCCCTCGGATCCATTCTGTAGTCCTTCTCATCCCACTGGGGATGAGAACATCAGGAACTCCTTGTAGACTGTTTCCACCACTTCTACAAGGCAGGCAAATGATTCTCAGACTAGAGTGAGAAAAAGGCGGCTCTCCTCACAGATCCCACACTTCAGTTCTTCATTCCTCCAACTGCTCACACTGAACTCCACTCACACACTACTGAGAATTCTAAAACTCCCCACTCACAGCTAGCTATTGTGGCTTATGCTGCTGTGAGAGTTCTTAATGACATCACCTCTCTGCTCTCAGCTGAGACCAAGTAAACAGAGAGGGAGCAGGTGAAAATCTATTTAACCAGATATTCACCAGCTGCCTTCCCTACCTAACACTGACACTGATGGGATTCTAGTAACCTCAGGGAACATGGTGGTTACATCACTGTACCTGAAGCAAGACGAGAGGAGGGCCTACAAGGGTGTAGGATTGCAGATCACACATAAGGAGAGGATCTAAAGTTTGTAAAGGATCCTGGTTGTGTAAGCACTACGAGGAGTACTGGTCCTACTGTTTACTTTATTTGTTTTATTGTTTGTTTATTTATTTATTTATTTTTTGTTGTTGTTATTTTGGAATAAAACCACACTGATGTGTGTTGTACCTGACTTTGGTTGTTCTGAGTTATCTTTATCCCACACCCTGCTACAACATAGTGTTAGCAGTGGGATTCTGTTATGAAGTCTAGGCAAGCAGAGAGATTCCAATCAGTTGGTACCGGCCCTGGTACCTGGGATAATGGAACACAAAAAGGTACATGTCGCAAAAGCCTGAAGGAGTGGAAGTGATGGATTGAGGAGTCCTGACAAGAGCTATGACTGAAAAGAAAGGAGAGAAACTGTTGCATGGCCTTGAACCTGTAACCAAGGTCAATAATAAACCTGACCCTGTTTTTGATGCCAGCATGTCAGAAACTTGTGAAGAACTGGCAGAGGAGTCTTCTGAAAACCTGAATGAACTGTTAAGATGGCTAGCTGTGAAACAGTTAGAAATGGAAAACTGAGGGAACGGGACAACCAGGAAAAAGAAATGGAGATGAGGAGACAAGATCAGAGATGGGCCAACACCATGAAGGCCCTACAGATTATTGGGACCAGCCATAGTCAGGATGGGGCAACTACGAACCCTAAAGACATTAAACTGACTAAAATGACTCCCACTGAAGATATTGAAGCATATCTTAGTACCTTCAAGACAGTTGCCAGGGCATGTGAGTGGCCCCAATCTCAGTGGGTGGTCCGATTAGCTCCCTATCTGATGGGTCAAGCGCAATTGGCTTATAGTAACATGGGCAGCTGGAGTGCGGACAACTATGAGCTGGTAATGAAGGAAATACAAAAAAGGTTTGATATTAATACTAAAACCTATAGAAAGCCTTTTCGGTCCATAAGACATCAAGGTACAGATATCCCTAGAGAGACATATATCAGTCTGCATGGATTGTATGCAAAATGATTGCAACCAGATGGAAAAACCATTATGGACATCATTAAACTGGTAGTAATGGAACAATTCCTTCAGATTGTGCCCATGGATGTACAAATTTGGGTAAAAGAAGATCGCCCCAAGTCTGCTGAGGATGCCATTACATTGGCTGAGGATTTTCTGGCTGCTCATCAACCAATCTGAAGAGGTTACCAAACTACGGATTCTACCATCAACCCTGCACCTTAGATGGTAAGGCAGACTACTTTCACCCCATCTCACCCCCCAGTAAGATCTTCAGGGAAGCCAGAAGGGAGAGGAGGAAGAGGAGGCAGAAACTATTACCTGGATATTGTATGTCTTTATTGTCTGGACTTGGGCTATATTGCTTGATATTGTCCCAAAAAGAGAACTGAGCCTGCCCGCTTAGCTTTATTGAACTGGGGTAATTTTACAACTACTGTCAAGACAAAAAACAAGACTGTGATGAGATTAATTGATTCTGGGAGTAGACAGACGATCCACCCAGATGTGTTAGACATTAAACTGGCACCAGAATCCTTTACTGGAGTAGTTTGCATTCATGGAGACACACATCGGTACCCCACTAGTAAGACAGTGATGGACATTGAAGGCCAAATGCCCACTGTCACCGTGGAGATTGTACCAAAACTACCTGTGCTCATTGTGATTGGAGAAGAGTTTCCCAATTTTGTCTTCCTTATTGCACCAAAAGAACATGTAACTGCAGTGACTACAAGAGCCCAGAGTAAAAAGGAGAAATTAATTGGGGACACATTTCCTTTTGAGGGAGATGTGTTTGAGGATCCTGGGAAAGACAAGAAATCAAAAGGGGAAAAGAAAAGGCCACGTAGACAATGGAATAAAATCCATGGACTTCCTGAGAACAAACTAGACTGTGTTTGATAAATGTGACATGGCTACTGAACAGAAATGTGATGCTTCTTTAACATCTTCTTTTCAGCAAGTGGGGGAAGAGAAAGAAACTAGGGGCCCATGAATATAAGGTGATAAACACTATTCTGTAGAGAGTGCGTACAAACCCCAATACTGGTGAAGAGGTGGAACAACTAGTAGAACCTGAAAAGTTTAGAAATCATTTATTGTTTCTAGGTCATAATTTGCCTTAAGCAGGGCATGCAGGGAGAGACTGGACTCTAACAAGAGTGCTACAAAGATTTTTTTGGCCCAACATTCATGACCAGGTAGCGAATTATTGTAAAACTTGTGAGGAGTGCCAAAAAGTGGCCCGGAAAGGGACATGGTGCCCCTGGTCCCTACCCATTGTAATAACGTCATTCGAAAGAATGGCTATGGACATTATAGGCCCCCTTAAGAAAAATTCCAAGTGCAACAGGTTCATCCTGGTCATGTGTGATTAGCCCGTACCTCTCCATTCTGTCACCACCCCCAAAACTGCTGAAGAATTGGTGAATGTTTTTAGTCAATTGGGAATACCCAAAGAAATTTTAACAGATCAAGGAAGCAATTTTTAAAGCAGCTTTATTAAAAGAACTGCACCATTTGTTGGGGATAGTTATGGTTAGAACTTTGCCCTAACACCCACAAACTGATGGGTTGGTAGACCATTTTAACCAAACCTTGGAAAGAATGATGAGGACATTTGTCCATGATAAGGGGGAAAGACTGGGACAAATAGCTCACATTACTATTATTTGCTTACAGGGAGGTACCTCAAGCATCCACAGGATACTCCCCTTTTGCCCTGCTTTATGGAAGAAACCCCTGAGGACCCTTAGACGTAATCAAGGAGTTTTGGTATGAGGGGGCAGAAATAGGACACACTAACACTGCTGAGTATATGATTCAACTCAGAAAAAAATTAGTCACATACACCAAAATGGCCCATCAGAATAGCACTAAAGCCCAGGCCAAACAAAAACAACACTATGATCAGAGGGTCCAATCTAAGGAATTTCAGGAGGGAGATAGGGTACTGCCACTGCTCCCTTCTACTGATAACAAATTACATATGAAGTGGCAGGGACTCTATAAGATCTTGAGACAGACAGGGAATGTGACGAATAAAGTAGACACCCCCAACAAAAGGCCAGGAGAAAAGTATACTATGTGAATCTCCTGAAGAAATAGTAGGAGAAGAGAGAGCAGAAAGTGAGTTTGTTTGTGATGCCAGAAAGAGAGGAGTCAGAACTAGATACTGCCTATAAGAGACTGGAGGAACCAGAAGGGATGAAAGATATCAAAATAAACCCCTCACTAGACAACCCCCAGAAGGAAGAAATCTTGCATTTACTGCATTCATTCCTTGCTACATTTGCAAGTATCCCCAGAAATACAGTAGGTGTGGAACACCAAATTAGGACTGGCTCCCCCTGATCAGACAAAAACTATACAGACTCCAAGAAAGGGTTAGGGTTGATGTTAAGCAGGAGATTGAAAAACTCAGGCAGTTAGGTATCATTGAACCCTCCACGAGTGCCTGATCATCCCCAGTAGTTGTGGTCCTAAAGAAGGAAGGTGGACTCGGGTTATGCCTAGACTTCAGAAAAGTCAACAATGCATCTCCGTTTGATAGATATCCTATACCTAGAATTGATAATATAATCAATCGTATTGGGAATGCCAGATACATTACAAAGTTAGACTTAGCCAAAGCGTACTGGCAAATACCCTTACACCTTCACTCTAAAGAAAAGACTGCCTTCAGTACACCAGTGGGTCTGTTTCAGTTTGTAACCATGCCTTTTGGCCTCCATAGTGCCTCAGCAACCTTCCAAACCTTAATGGACTGCATATCAACATCACACACAGACTACTGTTATTCTTATTTGGATGACATTGTCATTTACAGTCCAGATTGGCAAAGACACATGACCCATCTAACAGCTGTCATACAATCCATTAGCGAGGCAGGACTGATGATCAATCTCTCAAAATGTGCAATGGCAATGACTGAAACCAGATATTTGGGTTTCTTGTTGGGAAATGTACTTATCAAACCCAAGACAGAGAAGATCGAAGCAGTGACCAGATGCCCAATACCTCCGACAAAGAAACATGTTAGGTTCTTCCTAGGTCTAGCAAGGTACTATGGGATGTTCATACCTAACTTTGCCTACCATTCTGTAGACTGCTTACCCTGAGAAAGTCTACCAACTTTTCCCTTAGTTTAGACCCTTCCCCAGTAATTTCCCCAATATAGATGCCAGGTTGACAGGTCTATAGTTATCCATATTCCTTTCTAGCACTTTTGTGTAGGGCCACAACATTGGCTATCCTTCAGTCTCTGGGGACCAGATGTTCAATGAGCAGTTGTAATGTCTACTGATGGTCCTGTAAGCACCTGTGCCATTTCACTTAGTATTCTTGGGTGCATGCCATCTTGTCTGATGATCTGCCCACCTTTAGCACACTTAGCCTTTCCAGCACCCTTTCTTCTATGATATGAGTGACAATGGGCCTCCACCGCTCTGGATTTACTGCACAATCTGGTAGGGGGCCATCCTCCTCCTTAGTGAATACTAAACAAATATATTGATTCAGCAAATCGGCCATACCCTTGTCCCTTTCCTTCCATCCTTCTCCTTTCCTAAACGTCACTGTTCATGCCTTAATTTTGTGCCTAACCTGTAAATATTGAAAGAATGCCTTATCCCCCTGCTTTACCTTGTCTGCAACTCTCAGTTCTACCATGGCGTTTGATCTTCTTACTAATTTGCTTATTTCCCCATTAATGCTCACATATGGTTCCCTCTCCGCATTCCTTTGGCTCTCCTAATATTTCCTAAATGCTTTTCTGTTCCCTGCCTCCCCATCCTTTATCTCTGCCATGAACCACAACAGTTTTTTCAACTTCCTGCTTTTACTTACCTCTCCAATGCATTGCCCCACCACTTTTTCCACCCATGACTTAAATGTGTCCTTATTCCCTCAGTCCCTTCTATTCCCCCATGCTTTCTACCAGTAATTTTATTTCCATAGCCTCCCAACATCCACCCTTCTGAAGTCCCACCTTTGTTTAGCTGCACTGCTTGCTGGTTTCTAATTGGATCTCCATCCACACTGTCACATGGTCACTTGATCCAAGTGGTGCCTGGATTATGACGATATGGACCCTTTCACCATTGGTGAAAACCATGTCCACCAGGGCCTCCTCTCTTCTGGGGGTGCTGAAACAATTGTGCAAGGAAGGGTTTCTAGCAAGTATCTACCAGGAGCTGATTTTATGGACTTTCCACCACTAAGACTCTCCAGTCCACATCCAGCATATACAAATCCCCTAACATCAGCCCCTCCCCAAATGCTGATGTCCTCTTGATAACCTACCCTAAATCCCTGTCCAACTCCTGTCCTTGGGATGGTGGTCTCTACACTATTCTGTTATGATCCATTACTGTTGCCTATACCCAAGGGGTTTCCAATCTCATGGTTTTCTTCATTCTATTAATCTCTGTGACCTTTAATAACCCTTCTTTCTGTACATTGCCACTCCTTCCCCCTTCTCTTCTCTTCTCCCTATCATTTCTGTATAAATAACATACAGCCTGGTAAGGCCATGCCCCAGTTGTGCAGCTTGACTCATTCTGCTTTCATAATCATCCTCCCCTGCAGGAGTCAGGATGGCTCTCAAGAAGGTTTGCAACCTCTTGTACTGTTTATAGGGAGCCACCATGTAAGGGGTCACTACACGAGGCAACAGTATTGGAGCTGATTCACACTCTGGAAACAAGGCCTGCTTCTGGATTTTATTAATTTCTATGTAAAGCGCCTTGACAAACCTGAAAGGCGCTTAATCAAATAAAGATTATTATTATTATCTTTCATGGACTTCCCTTCACTAACCAGCGGAGACTCTAGCTTAGCCTTGAAATCACCCCCTTTGTTGGGACAGGTGGACAAGGGAGGGGGAGAAGGTTTCCGTCTGGCCGAACTCCCTTTACTCACCACCCAGGTTTCTTGAAACCCTTTGAGTGTCAATGTGGGAGGCACATCTACAGTCCTCAAGTCCTTATCAGCCTCCACAATTAAGTTTCTAAAGGCACTAGGTCAAGACAGGGAACTCAAAGAGTGCTGTCAACAAGCGCACCACCAAAGCAGCGCCAGCAATGACAACCCCATTCCAAACCACAGCCAAAAGAAACAGCGCCAGTGGTAGGTGATGACCGCTACCATGATGAACTTACAAAATATACATTTTGGTTTTGCGGGGTGCTGTGCCCCCTGCACCTCCAATATTTAAATATTCAATTGGGGGGTGGAGCACAGGAATGAAAAGAAACTTAGGGGGGTCTTTGATGTTTGTGACAAACTGAAAAAAAAACACTTAAGAGTTACTAATTGGGAGAGTGGGAATAGAAGCCTGGTCTCCTACTCTGTGCTGCCTGAGCTGTTCATGCTTTGATCCTCTCCACCATGGCAGCAGCTCAGCCACCCATCTCATTTTTCATTCCTTCATTCCTTCCTCCTTC
Organism: Neoceratodus forsteri; assembly: GCA_016271365.2. Taxonomy (NCBI): domain Eukaryota; kingdom Metazoa; phylum Chordata; order Ceratodontiformes; family Ceratodontidae; genus Neoceratodus; species Neoceratodus forsteri. The sequence goes on along the minus strand of JADMNL010000022.1, from coordinate 26,222,066 downwards.
TTTCCTTCCTTCTTCCCCTGCATTGACAGCTACAGGGGTAGCAGTAATTGATATGAACTATCCTAACCCTGTCGCTATCAAGGTAGACATGCTTTTTGCATCTCCCACATGCTGGTGCACCTGACTTCCCCACTTGTAGTTGCTAAGTCCCTACAGTCTCTTACAGTGGGTACCACACCGCGGGGCAGATTTCAACACTGGGGAACTTTCATCGGGGCCCAAATAACTTGAAACACTAGACACAATGGAATTTCAGGCATGGCCGTAGCTTGTTTTCAAAGTCCTGCCTATGACCTAACCCTCTAGATCCTAACTATCTAGCTAATAAAGTTCTCCTCTTAGCCGCAGCCCAGAGGTACTTACAGTTTGGGGGGGGGGGTCATGGCAGGATCTGAATTTGCACAATACCATGGAAGTATCTTTTTGAAGGTGCACCACAGCAGCAGCAGGGCTGATGGAAGAGGTTGGAGAATGCTAGTCTTCACCTGAATGGCCTTGCCAACTTCGTCTCTGAGGCCTATGTAGACAGTGTTCATCAGGCAAGTCTCTTGCTGTCTTCCTCTCTGGTCAGCTTCTCCGTTGGTCTAGGAACAGGGCAGCCTCGGTCCCCTAGACATCTCAGCTGGCACGGTGTACAGTAATATGAACGAGTTTTATTAAGCGGCTCAAGATGAGCAAGTCAGTAAAACCGCTCGTAGTTGGAGCATGTGGCAGAAGAGATCACTATATCCTGTAGAGTGAGTGTAGCAGTGAGCTACACTCACTAAAGGAGGATACAGTGAGTTCGTTGGCCAAGCCCTGCTGAGCTGGCCGTTTAGCGTAATGGTGTAAGCCACCATCCATGGAGCCGGCGGACCTGGGTTTGGGCCTGATTCTAGGGTAAAACTATTTTTTTCGGTATTTGACTGTTTTTCCCCCCTGTGTCCGCACCCCTGTGGAGCTGATTATAGTGAGTTTGGGGTGTGCGGGGGACTTGCTCCCTCCACATGGGGGGTGCAGGGAGCATAGCCCCCTGCATAAAAACAAATGTTATTGTTATGTGGCTTGGGAATGTAATCGACCGTAGCTGATTGTGGTGGTTGCTTTGATATTAGTCACTGTTTTGACGTGGTGCGGCCTCTTGGTCGCTCTTTTTGGTCAGCGAGATTTAGTACTCACCGTTATCACATAAAACCACTGGCACACACTTGTTTCAGACAGCAACAAAACTGCTGGGCTTTTGGATCAGTCTCTAGCCTCAGCACACACACTTCATCTTCTCTAGGCAAAATAATGGCTGGGCTCTAGCTCAGTCTATAGCCGCAGCATACACAATCACTCTGCTTGCAGCAGTTAGCAGTCTCTAAACTTACTCCACCAAGGGGGAACACAAGTTACTCAGTTTTGACTAACAGCTGCAGCATTTTGCAATTCAAAATGGCGCCAGTTGCAGGTTCTGCTCTCACACTGCAGCTCTTCCACGGTCTATTTTCCACAGTTCGGCTTCTTTAGGTGTTCTGCCTACCTGGAGGTAGCTGGGATCAAACTGGCCATTGAGTTCAGAATGCAAGTAAGGGGCTGGATAGCCCACAGCAGTTTCTCCTGCACTCGTGTTTCCAGGTAATCTCTGACTGAACTCCCATTTTGGTGGGCATGCAGTCCCTTAAATAACTTTTTCCATCTCCCCCCTCTGCTGGGCCACCATGGTCCTGGGATTTTTCGTGCCCTTTGGCCCCATTCCCAGCATCTCCGTTGCTACCTGAGTCCCTAGGAGCTGCCATCTTTGTTTATATTCAGCCCCAAATGTTTAACTTTATATTGTAATTATTAGCCCTTTTCAAGGGCACACAACTACTCCCCCCCCCCAAGCCCAGAGGCTTCCCGGTGATGATCGCCAGTTCTGCTGCCTTTCCTGAAGCCGGGGATATATTTTAATAGCAGCAGCAGTCAAATATACATTTTGAGAGCCATGGCACCTTTCAGTTTTAGACTTCGGCAGCCACGCATGCTCAGTGGGGTGTGGGCCACCATGTTGTTTACTTTCTTTTGTGGTATGTCTTTCTTGCAGCTCCCAGGGCCATCCCCAGCACCCAAAGGTACTTAAAACATTACCGGAGCTTGGCCCCCTTTACTAGATGGGGCCGAGACAGGATAACGGTGGCCATAGCCACAGAGCACAACAGGACCGCACAGGGTCTGAAGCCCTACTGAAGCCACTGGGGACATGGCAGGGCAGTACTGGGGCCTGAGCCCACAAGGTAATCCCCATTTTGGGGGGGCTTACATATATCAAGCCAAAACCCACCTTTACTCAGCAATGTGCCTCAGCCCCTCCTCAAATGATCACCTAGATGAGACCCCAGGTCAGACAATTTTCACCTAGCCCTCTAAATGTAGAGCAGGACATGACCCTTTAATATTGCTCACAAGTGTGGACTACTTTTACTGGCTTCAATTTACGCTAAAGACAACAATTCAAACTAGTTTCACCACTACTCATCCTATCCACCATCACTAGAAAAAAAGCCTCTTCAGTTTTTATCTGCGACTAAAACAGGGTGACTCTGCTTTAAGGCCACAGTCCAGCTACTGACAGGCAAATGACAGGCCCATCTTACTGAAGAATTTACCACATGCCAGTCTGGCAAATAAGTCTTCTGCAGTAGGTAATAGATATGAATCTGGGTTCAAATACCAGTTGATTGTGAGCTGGACTATGATGATGTTGACCCTTTCCCCATTGTTGAGAACCAGGTCCACTGCAATTGGACCACTACAGTTAGCACACTACAATTGTCTGTAACCACCACACAGCCTCACTGCCTTGTCATGCTTTGGTACCACAATGATATGGTAGCCTAGTTGTTCCTCTCTACCCATGACATAATATCACGCTGTTTCAGCCAAAAGAATTCTTGCTCGTTCACATCCTTCAGAACATAGGGCACTGGTAAGGCTTCTGGAAGATCAGGGTGGCACCTGCTCACACTCAGATCTTTGCCTTGAAATTTCGAATGGTGCCATAGTCATCTGGAATATAGGACCATGCATGTCCATTGTCCAAAACCCTCTTGATTGTGTCTTGTGGCACCATCCTCACCATGCAAAAAAAGATAATTTCCTTCTAGTTGAGCTTTTTCCTAGCCATTTCTTTCTGAGCAGTGCTGATTTCTCCCCCTGCACCACCACCAGAGGCAGGATCTACTCTCCCATAGATGACTGGGATCTGTATCTTCCTAGCATGGGAATACGATCTCTCATGTGTGATATCATCTGGATGAGAGATTTTTGCAATGAGGGAAGAAGCCATACCAAATGAATCTGATAGATTTATTTGACTGAGTGACCAGCAAATTAGGTCAAGGTGGAGGGGTGGATGTGGCCCACCTAAATTTCGGTAAGACTTTCAACATTGTTCCACGTAGGAGACTCGTAAGTAAGTTGGTCAGCATAGGACTGGGTCCAAAGGCGGTAAACTGGGTAAGAAACTCATTAGGGGAAAGCTGACAGAAAGTGGTGATAAATGGAACTCACTCCGAGGAAGGGAGGGTGACCATTAGGGTGCCCAAGGGATCAGCGCTGGGACCGGTCCTCTTTAATGCCTGTAAAAGTGACATTACAGGGAGCTGGAAGGAAAGGTTTGCCTCTTTGCGGATGACGTGAAAATCTGGTGGGTGGGGGTCTGGAACATACAAAGATACATATAAAACTGCAGCAGATACAGGCCATATGGTCTATTAAGTCTGCTTGATTGTGCAGTTAGTAGTCCCTTACACTGCAACTGCCCCTCCCACCCCTGCCCACATCCCCAAATTCATGCCCATGCTTGCTGACTCCCCTCCAGTGTCCCCTTGGTGACCTTCTCCTTGACAATGTCCCATCCCCTCTTAAAACTGCCCACCGATTTTAAAGATACTACCTCTTCAGGCAGTGCATACTTTTTTAAAATAGTTTAATTAGCATTGTACTCCCACCAGTTTATAACCGATTCCTTAAATTTATCATTTAATTTCCTATGGGATCTTTAATTTCCTGTAGAGAGTACAAACCATTTTGATTTATTAATTGGCACCATCTTCTTAAATTATCATAAGCAAGTTTTTCTAAACAGAGTTGCATTTGTGTTGAGAATATGGGAGGAAGGATCTGTACCAGTTTCCATATAAAGTAATGGTAGCACATGTTGTTTGTATATTGAATTTACTGAGTTTACAGTCTTTTTAAGAACTGGATGTCTAGCTCCTTTTATACTGACTGGATGGAGAAGTGCCAAGGACAGTGACGTTATAGGCCAACAGCAGTTACCTGTAGCTGAATCTTTAAATGTCCATTCTCAGACAATGCTTGATATGATCACTTTGTGTTGTATTCCATAGAGTCTGGGCAACTAAGTCATCAATTCTATTCAAATTATATCGTGCTCTTTTCAGAGGACACAATGCTTGAAGGTATATGGCTTTAAAATTACTGAATTGCTTGTCCTCAGTTTCTTGGGGAGGGGTGTAGCACTCGGATGGGCAGGTGGATTACATTTTTATGATTGCAAATGGTGACCACCCCATGGAGATTGGTATCTCCTCATGGGTTTCAGTGCCCTCTGTCCAAAGTCCGTACTGCACCATGACAGAGATATGAAATACTGTTAATGGACTTAATCAGTTAGATAAAGTCGGTCTACTGCAGAACATAACATTAACTCTATGATGTATTAAGAAGCATAGGTGAAGGAGAAAAAACTTTTGAATGTTAAAGTTTATAGTAATTGCTGTTGATGGAGGTGAGGGAAGGGATAAGTGTGAAGATATAATTTTCCCTGGTACCTTATACAGAGCTTGATTAATTAGCAGCCCTGAGTAGGCTGCGTTGTTCTCCCTTCCTAATTCTCCCTAATGTGTTATGGAACAGCCGATGAAGAGGCCAGCATTTCTGGAATTTAATAAGAGAGATCATTTATAACTGCAGCCCCTTACTATTGTACCAGAATATAAAGTGACTTGACTATGAATATCGAATGTATGTAAGTAATGACTTGAAATGTCATTTACTGTATCTGCTGCTTTATGAGTATATGTTGTTTCTTTGCAAACAAGAAAATAATAAACATAAAGTTTAAAAAAAGAGTCATCAGTTCTGTCTAGATATAGTTAGTATCCCAGTTGGATCTGTTTCAAGCTGCCACCACTGGGATCCCAACTGTGCTACTTCAGGGAAACGCCGATCGAGGCCGAATCCCCCCGCCCCTTGCAATAACTGGTATGGAGTTGCTCTTTTTTATAAAAAAAAAAAAAAAAGGTAAAACATTTCATGTTTGTTTGCCTGTGACTGCTACTTTGGGAATTTTGAAAATACAAAAGCCTTTTAAATGTTCACACATTTCCAGCATGACAGGGGGCTAGACTGGGCACACAACCATGGCCAGACAACCAGACTGAGCCAAGGCTCCAGCCATAGCCTGGTTGCCTGCCTATTTGTGATCATTTGAGCCCAGGACACATTCACCAGTGCTGTGAGACAGTCTGGGGAGTCGGGCAGGAGCCCTCCCTTTTCCTTTCAGATCAGCCAGACATGATTTAAGTCACCACCGTGATTCAAACAGCACTACTTCAGGAGGTCACCGATTGGGCTAGAATTTGCACCTCCCTTGCAAAAGCTGGCATGGAGTTATTCCTTTTTTTTTTTAAAGTAAAAACATTCCTATTTTTTTTGCCTGCGACTGCTGCCTGTGGACTTGTGAAAAGGCACCAAGGCTTTTAAATGTTAGTACCTTTCCTGCATGATTGGGTGCTAGGCTGATCACATGACCTCAACCAGCCAGCCAGCCAGACTGAGTCAAGGCCCCAGCCATAGCCTGTATTTCAGGATATCAGTAGCTAGTGGGTCAAAGTGCGGGCAGAATCTCAAGCATGTCATACTTGGAATGGAAGTTGGCAGAAGAGGCTGCCCCTCATGAGTCCCCTTCCCCGAACTTCTCTGCTGTTAATGCATAGGTGCCTCAGGGCTCTAGTTAGCCTCTGTGCTTTATATGCTGTTCTTACTGCATGACCCCATAGTTCACTTTCAGTCCCTCTCTTGAATTTAGCCATGAGATAACTTACAAGCTTTGCCATGGTGGGCTCAGTGCTATTATGGTTGCTTCTCTTGTCTGACGTTTACTCTGCTGTATTAGTGCTGGACCAGGTTTCCACATATAAATGCACTGGTGCCTTCAATCTCTGTTTTTCACCTCCAGGTACGAATGTACTACCCACCTATCATTCTACGTGACTCTTCTTAAAAACACAATATAAGTTACAATGATATGCTTTTAGCCTCCCACCTCTGTCTGGGAGAAGCCTCCTACCTGTATTTCACATCATTAAATCCCTGATTCTCCTATCATTACCAGGCTCAGATTAACACATGTACAAAGTGTACACTTACACAAGGCCCAGTGTTTTGGGGGGTCTCCCAGACTGCAGCCAATCCATTTGTTTTAATCTTTTTAATGTCAGGCTGGGCCTGTGATGAGAACCTTGCTTTTCGTGTGTGTGTGAGTGTGTGTGGTGATCTGGTGTCTTACTGCTGTGCACAACTGCATGAGGCCCAGATATCCATGGCATTTGTCTGAGCTCTGCTGTCCTTTCTGATTGGCTGGAACATGGAACCACAAGTGCAGCCTGAGTCATCAAGCCACGTTAGGCTTGTCAGTCAGCCTGCTGCTGCCTGTGACATATTGCAGTAACTGCGCCAGCACTGGGAGAATCAGGGAGTTGAACAATGATGATGAGGAAAGGGGCCACTTAAGAGAATACAGCAAGGTTTTGTCCTGGCCCTACTATTATTTAACGTATATAGTAACTTAATATTAGATGTAGCTGATGATTCTTTTCACGCACCATTAATTTCTGATAAACCATGTGCTGCATTACCGTAGCCTGGGCAGTTTATATTGTTCTAATTTTATTGACAGCAACAGGGTTACAAAACAACACAACAAAATAGCCATTTTGTGTAAAACCTTAAAACTAATAATTAATATTGAAAGGTTTATAATTCTAAATTGTGGGGCTCAGACCTGTTAATGTGATGAAAAATCAATGATCAGCCTTTAAAAAAGGTAACACAGTATACCTATCCAAGACTTACCTTTGCTTATAAACTAGGAAGGACCCTGCATATAAATAGGACAGTTCTCAATAGTAGGCAGTCCATGAGAGGTCTTTCAAAATATAATAAATGACATGCTGGAGTTACAGTTAGGCCAGCACTAATAGCCTGCAATAGTAAATTGAATGCTCAAGATCTTTATACTTGAGAAATCTGTGGATACAGTGTGTGAGAAATATCAATGCATTGGAAGGGGACAGATATTCAAAACTTTCCCCCAAGGCTAAATTAGTACTGCCCGGCGGGCTAAATTAGCCTGGTACCAATAGCCCACTGTATTCAAAAGGGATAACCCCGGTGCTAAACCTACTGAATATAGCGTGCTAAGGAAGCTGGGCAAACTGGGCTGGGAGTGTGGTGCAAAAGCAGCCTAGGAAATAAGACAGCTCTGAATATAGCAACCAGGAAGTGCAAACCACAACAGCAGCCCAGTGCACAGCGACGTGAAGGAAGGTAGAGGTGAACCATGTGTGTGCTAACAAAGGAGTGGATTCAGTAAAGCTGCAAGCACCAGCACATGTGAAATTCTGCAGAAATGTACCATGTTTCCGAAATGATTGCGTGGTACAAACATTTGCCCGGTTCAAAAATTTACTATATTCAAAACTGACATGCGAATGAGCCTACTTAGGCAGTCTGTGGGCAAACATCCAGATCAGCATCTCATTATGTCCTGATCTGCATGCAGTTTGCCCAGTGCTATTGCAGGGTCCCACAGCTCCACCTGTAGGTCAGTCTGGAAGTACAGGGGCTGGCTGGGTCTGCCCACAGCTCCACCTGTAGGTCAGTCTGGAAGTGCACGGTGGTAACTGCAGGATACAGTTGTACAGAACCGCATAGAATATTGTGTCCCAGGGGACTACACAGCACAGGAACAGGTGGTGGTGCTGCATGCAATTGTCAAAATAGTTCCTGCTACAGTGCACAGCAGACACTACAGTAACAAGAGAGCCAGTAGTGTGAGGGACACAGCAATGCGTATGGTGTGTAGGGCATCAATGACTGCTGCACTTTACACAGTGACAGACCCATCTTGCAGGTGTGTACTGACAGTGGGCATTACTGTTGTGCTGTCGTGTGACCCACAGATGCTGCATCACTGGCATGGGATACTCACAGTGACATACAGTATACATGGCTGGCTGTGTGTGCTATGGTGTCTGTAGAGATACGTGGTGTGTGATTAGGGAGCACATACCATCAGACAGGCACACTGGTGTTGGAGTGTTCCCTACACTGGACCATTTGTACTATGTGGATTGTCCCAGCCTTGTGGCAGCACCCAGTATGTGGTGCAGACTGGCCACCTGTACACCCTCCCCTGAACACCCTCCACATCCCCAGTGCTGCATGTGAGTGTTGGATTCTGTTGGTGTCCACCGAATGGTGGTCTGCAGGTGTGTGCTGTATGGACACACTGCCATGGTGTCCACTGGGTGCCAGGTCACTCCTTAATGCCGGGCATGGCTGGGACTGGTGGCAGATGATGGCAAAATAGGAGGTGCCATCCATGTGCAGCATGTTTCTTCCATTTCTGGTTTCTTTCTATGTTCAATATTTACTGGTTAGGGTCAATAAAGCACTGCTGGCAGACCCTCGCAAACTCCATTATTCACACTTGTGAATTATTGAGTTCCTCGAACCATGGTTCTATGTCACTCAGAGTCACGCAAAGCCGTGCAAAGCTACAAAGTTGCATAAAGTTGGTTTTCCCAGATTTAAGACTACCTTTTCCTGGGTGGTAATTTGCACCACACAACATGTCATGCTAAGTCACACAAAAACACTTTGCGTGGCGCTAATGCACTGACTAGCATTGCACCTGTATTCATACATGCTCCCTCTTTTGCCTTGCATATTTATACTGCTTGTTGGCACTATGCAGTTTGCCTGCACTATTTGACCTTTTGAATATAGCAGACCAGTGCAAACCTGGCGCAAGCCCTACACAAACGGTTTGTGGCCAGTGCAAATTTTTGAATGTCTGGCCCCATGGAATTTAGTTATTTAGCTGTTTTATATCTCGTAGAAAATATTAATTTTTACCCAGTGGAGTGCTTAATCCCTTGGTTGAAAAACTGTATCTTACTCGTATATTGTACAGGAATGTCTTACTTGTGGCTCTATATTAATTAAAACATCAAACTAAGTCTGCACAATGGCCCATTTATAAAGCAAGGAATTGTTGACATTGCCAAGCAAAATGATCTTTCAAAACAAAGAGTCTCAAAATTTTGCCCTTGGTTTGCATCTATAAAAGTAAATCGTAAGTTAGAACTGTATTTATCTCTCCTATCTACCCCGTGGTGAAAATTTTTTTTTTTTGTACGACATTTTGATTTCAGATTAATTTAAGTAAGCTAACAGACTAGATACAATAAATTGGCATCCACATGGCAGAATATTAACTCTGCATGTAACCATGGTAGCCAGGAAAACTTAAAACATATGGTACTTATTTGTCCTAGATATGAAAAGCAAAGAAAGTATTGGCCTGAAAAGATATTGGCACTGGTTAAAAATAAGTCCAGTGGAAATCTTAAGCTGTCTGTTTTACTCTGAAGATCAGCATTTTTTATTCTGCCTTGCTAAACATCTGATTGATATTTCGAGAACGAGGAGGAAGATGGCAAATTGACTACTAAGGCAAACCTAAATCTGAATTTGAAAGCCTAGTGAATTCCATTTCTCCTCCATCTGTGTTAAATGCTACTAATCTAGTTGATTATTTAAGATTGAATTCTATTCCATTAACCACATAGGGCAGCAGATCCCAAGGGATGAGTTTTCATCAGTTTTTACCATATTTAAATACCGAGCACTGTTTTTGTTTAAAATAAAGCATAAACGATTATACTGTAAAGACCTTCTCTCAAAATGGTCATGCAATAAAATGTTTTCTTGGCCAGTGTTATTAAAGTGGCAGGAGGCTGATGCTAGGACACGGATGAAGATTGGGCTATGTCTGGTGCGGTGCATGCAGTGCAGTGCATGGCAGAGGGGCTGACAGCAACTCAATGACATGTAACGGGAGTCTGCGCCATGGTGAAATTTAGGCGGGGTGTCAGTTGGCTAGTGTTATAAGCAGGTGGGCACCATGACATAGGAGGAGAGAGGCCCAAGACAAGGCAGAGGGAATGGGAGAAAGAATATTTCTTGACAGGAGGTGGATAAGGGTTGGTCCAGTCTAGACTAAAGACAGAGAGACTGGGAAGACTACTCTTTACCATCATCATCATGCCAGACCCTGCCCAAGGTTAGTGCCCTACAAGTGACATCACTAGCTGGGCTGCAGCTGCCAAAATGTCTGGCCTGTGACTTCAAAGGAAGGGACAAAAAGAGAGAGAGAGTGAGTGTGTGTGTGTGTGTGTGTGTGTGCATGTTTGTCAGAGTTGTCATGTGGCTTTTATTTTTCTGCAGAGACCACTTGATCACTTGACAGATATTTTAGTTATCTACAGGGCATTATTAGTTAGATGAGAATCATATCTACATTGTGTGATGTACGGTACCCAATTAAACATGTTAGAAATGTTTACAATGCTCAGCTCTATACTGTGTATTAAGATCATGGGCAAGATTGCATAGTTAATTAGTTATATAATGATAAGACCCATAATAACTCATAATTTAAAAAGAAATTAAATGTATCCACCTGAAAGAGACTGCAAACAATGTACTCTAGCAGGAAGATTGAAGCATAGGTATGTACCCTAAGTACTTTTGGTGGAATTTAAACTTGGGACCCTCTGTTCTGGCAGTATAGCTTAGAGGCTAGATTAATGATCTGTGATTGAGCTTGATATATCCAGCAACCTGGGTTTGATTCCCACAACCTCCGCTTGCATACCGTGTGAACCTGAACAAGTCACTTAACCTCCCCAGTGTTCCTGGCTCACCCTAGAAAACAGGCCTTGTGCCTAGTGGGCCTTATCTGGTTACCAAAGAATAACAAACTCTGGCCAAAGCCAACAGGGCTGCAGGAGAGGAATCTGGGTTTAAAATATTTAGAATTATTTTTTTTAAATATTTTTACACCAAATTTTCAACACAGCCTTGTGATGAACATGCCTCATAAAGAAGGGAAGAGAAAATGTTTAACTCCTGGCATTAAGGTGATGTAGTGAAGGGACTGCAAAATCAGACTTTGGGCTGCAAACACACATAATGGGCAGGAGCTGAAAATGACAGCTGTCACATTCATGAGTCACTGTTTCAAAATGGCTATGTTGAAATGTTGTGGTAAAAATATTGAATATTACAAAAGTTATGAGCCTGCATTTACAAAATTCAACATAGCCTCATAACTTAATAGGTGAACATACTAGAATCATAGAAAACAAGAATGCACAAAGTATAATACCACCCCATATTACATTTATTCAAGGCCATGGAATGCATTGTTGGTTCTTTTTTGGCATTGAAAAAGTTTAACTTGGTCCATGGGGAGGAACTTTGGAAACAGCTTGACTTAATCAAGCCCTAAATATCATAATAACAGGGCAGAAAATGGGTCAGGGTGCATTCAGATGAAAGTGAGGGTAAGGTAAAGAAAATGTATTGTGGTACTGTACTCTATAAAGACCCTGCTGAGAGAATGCAGCATGGAGCTTGGCATAGATGCTAAATTCTTTGGCGCAGTCTTATAGTGCAGCAAGTTGATGTTGGTATTCTTTTTTGAGTGGGGGATTGTGAAAAAAATGTCAATTCCAGCCCACGTTTTTTCTTCTTTCATGACAAAATCACTGTTTTAAGAAAATGGGCTATGTAGATCATTATGATCCATCATATTTTCAATAACCTCAACCTTTTACACCCTGTGGGTCACTGTCCCACATAGGAAAACTGATCTCACTCCTCTCTGAGTGCAAACCAAGCCCCCTTTTTGTGTTGACATCCCCCCACCCCCCCCACCGCCACTATCTGTCACTTACTTAGGGGCAGTTAATTTATGTAGCATTTTTTAGTTCTGCATATTTATGCAGTCCCATACAGTAAAATGCCAACTGATACCCTTTGTAAGCTTCCCTCTATCAGTTTCTTCATATTTCCTCCAGTGTTTACATTTTCTGCAGCAGTAAAGAGAATGTGTTCAGTACTAAAAAGAAAAATAAATTTGCAGGTGGGCTTTCTGTTTGGATACCTTTGTTAAGAGGAAGCTGCATTTTCAAAACAGGAATACCTGGAAGGGTCTAACAGATAATATCCACATTTATGTTTACTAGTAGTTATTACTGTCCTCTCCATGTGGAACAAAGCAAAACTGGATTTGGAGTGGCGGAACAAGTAATATGGTGCTCAGCAATGAAAAAAACTGAAACAAGCAAAAGGATGAGGAGTACCCACATATGCAGAAACCACTAGGATCACAAAAATATTCAGAGTTCTTCGTTTAAGTAAAGTGCATAGTGCACCCACACATAGTGAGCATAAAAAAGTGACAACTGAGCCACTCTGAAAGTAATGCTTCTCCCGCCCTCTGCCGGACCGATTAGCACACGCTTTTATAGGATTACTGAATGACACTAGGTTCTGGTGCTTGATTAGTCATCAGTAACTAATCAAGCACTGGAATCTTGCAAATATCATTAATCTTGTAATTGCATTCAGTGGTATGTCCATCTGTTTGGACTCACTGAAAATAATTTTCTTCCACCGCTGTCTGCTATGTATTTATGAAAAAGCCTTGTGGCTGATCGGTCAAGTTGAACACAACCAAGTGATTATGAAATGTTACCTCCTGCAGTCTGACCTTCCATTTTTGTATGGCATCACCCAATGTGATGGTTGGACTTTAGCGGTTCAATTTGTTGATATATGACTGCATTTAGAAACATAGAATTACAGAAAGACAATGGAAAAAGACCAAGGTCTATCTAGTTTGCCCATTTGCTACTCGTCTACAAACTAGAGCTGTCAAATACCTTTTCTTGATCACTCAGCTGAATATTTGGTTTTTGGCAGTCAAATATTCAGGTATTCAGGAAAAGGTATTTGGCCACTTACAAAAAAAGAAAAAAGAAACAGACCCCCCTTCCTCCTCAGCCCCAAACCAGGTAAAATGTAAATCCCATCCCCCCACCTTCTATCAGTAGCCCAATCACACCCTCCTACTCCCAACAGTCACAATTTGTTACAATATATTTATACAGTAAAATAGTAATTAAATCCCCTGATAGGTGACAGACCACATTGCCAACCTCCACAGCTGGTTGCAGTCTGCAATGTAAAACATTCATTTGTGCTTAAAAAAGTATAATGCATTCCCCTTCAGCACAACACCCTACTCCCACCCATTCAGCAGCACCCAGTTGTTAATATGAGCTTGAGAAAGTGACTTGGGGGGGTCACGTGATGCAGTGTGCCTGAAAGCAGCTCTCTCTGAAGCTCCCTGCCTCTTCCTGCCAAAATCAACATTTTCAACTGCATATTTGATATCCTTATCTTCCTTAACGACCCTAAAGGCTTCCTGACTGATTACAGAGTCTGTGAGCTGATTTTTAGGGTGTTTGAAAGTTTTCCAGGGACTTACATCGATGGAAACAGAAATGAAATCAACTGGGTGAAACACACTCCACCATCAACGCCTGAAAAGGCTCCAAAAGCTAAAATACTAGCTCTGCTTCTTCTTCTAAACAAAACATCTCTGCTGCAGCCAATACACCACTAACTGAGGAATGCTTTCCAAATTATGGAACCTTTAAAGAAACACTGCAAGAAATCTCAGGTGAAGTTAAACTAGAGAAGGACTTTGCAGACCTATCCAGGCAAGTAGGAGATCTGGAAGCCAATGTTTCTTCTATAGATCGATGGAGAAATTCAGTCGACCCAGAGATTATCAAATTAAAGCAACAAATACAAAAACTACAGGCCAAAACTGAAGACCTTGAAGGGAGGAGTAGGAGGAACAACATTCTTATCCTGGGTCTACCAGAATCTGAGGAAGGAAATGATACCATCAAGTTTGTCCAACTTCTCTTGAATAAAATCATGGGACCATCTCCAATAAATCAAGCCTATCACATTGAAAGAGCCCACAGATCATTGAGACCCAAGCCTCCCGAATGCCCCGAGGCCAATTATCATTAAATTTCTGAGTTACCAGCGTCAACATGTGCTTGCTAAATCAAGGAACTGGACCCGTGCTTTGGTCCCATGTTAAATTAAGAATCACGTAAGACTTGCCTTTGAAGTCCGAAAAAGAAGAGCATCTTTCCACCCAGTGATTAAGAAATTAATCGCGGCGGGTATTAAGTTCAGGATGGCGTACCCGGCGAGGCTTGGGGTCTCCCTGGAAGGTAGCTGGCTGCATTATGAAGATCCCGAAAATGCCCTGGCTGAGTTATCGAAAAGGCTTCCCAGCCTGTTTAAAGGGGACTGATATGCTGGGTTTACCTGCCTGTGATAAGACTTAATGGTTGACTGTTTTGGTTTAGTCTGCATTACATTTTGAGTCTAAATTTTCCTCCGAAGAGTGCCTATTCGGCTTACCTGGGTCCGAAGGGGCTGGCCTTGTCTGGGATGGAAGGCTGGATTGGTTTGGTGTAGGCCGCGTGGCCTAGATGGCTCCTTAGGCCCGAGGATCGCTGGCTTCTACGCTCGGCCAGGCCTCGGAGAGGAAACAGGAAGTGCGGTTGTCGTTTCCGGGGGGGGTTTATTTAGTGTACGGACCGGTTAGGTCTGTCCCAGGTCCTTCCGACGCGCACTTCCTTACAATGGTCGCCCAGAGCCAGATCTGCCCTCCCGAAGACCAGTTATTGAAAATTAGCCTGCGGACCTACTGGCAGGTAATGTTTTTATTTTGGAGAATTGACTCTCTCACGCTTATGGAGGTTAAGGAGGGGGACTGTCTGATTCGAGTGCAGAACCCTGGAGTTTGATCTCTGTGCCTGGGCCTACAGGATCCAGGGTTCTGGCAGCAGGGTTCCTGTGCTATTTTGGGATATCATCCCTAGTTTAGAGTTGGTGGGAGAGGGGGGGAAGCGGGAGAGGTTACTGCCTTCTAGAACCTGTTTCACGACCGTGGATGGTCTTGTGGGTTACCATGGCTACCCCATTTAGTTAATTATTATGGAGGTATTGCTGAGCTTATGACCATAGGGGCAGATGACTCTAACCTAAGGGCTACTCGTGTTTTGGTCAATAGAGGGGTGAAACCATGGTATTGGGGAAGGGGGGACTTACTCTATTTGTTACTGTATTCGCTCCGTTGTTGTTTCTGGACAGGGGAGGGTTTTGTACATAGTTGGTTGTATTTTGGGGATTGGGAGGATCGGATCAGAACTGTTCGATTAGATATTAAGTTTTTGACTTTAATTGTTCTAGGGGAAAGAGTTGAAGGGATGCATAACTGTCTTGCACTGTGTTATATTCTAATCCTCTATACAGAACTTTTTCTATTTGGATGTAATGGTTTTGGAGGGTTACGAGCTGAGTGCATGGGAGGGAGGGGGGAGGGTGTCGCCACCAATATTTCCTTTGGATCGGGTGATACACCATTTTGCTTCCAAATACATTTGAATGCTAGTATCAATGACATTGAGCCATATTAAACTTGCTACGTGGAATGTGAGGGGTTTAAGGGAAACCTCGAAGAGAGGCCGGGTTCTACTGAACTGCTCGTTATTAGGGTGGACATACTTTTCTACAGGAGACCCACATTATGACAACTGAACTGAGTCTACTGAGATTCAGAAGCTTTTATGAGGTTTACGATCAGGACAATCTACTAATAGTAAGTGGGTAGTATGTTAATCCGGAAGGAATGTGCCTTTTGTGATGAAGAAACATGTGCATGATCCAGACGCAGATACATATTTGTTCAGGGTACGTTATACAATTTGGAGGTAGTCTTAGGTTCTATATACGGTCCGGTGGGAGGATCCGCATTTCTGATGACCTAGTGGGTCAGTTGAGTGCCTTTCTTCCTTCCAATTTTATTTTAGAGGAGTTGGAATGTCGCACCATCGCAGGGGCTGATAGGATCCGGGTAGTGGCCCTAAATTGTATCGCCCACTCAACTAGTTTCTGGCCGACTCATGTTTCGCTGCTGGGTCTGGAGGACCCTTAGAGGATACTTAACCCTGGGTTGAGATCTAACTCCTTCTACTCCCCAATGCACAACTCATGGTCCCGGATAGATTATATTTTAGTGAGCACTAGCTTGTTATCTAATATCTCTTCAGCCAATATAGAACCGATAGTTATATCTGACCACGCTTTGGCATGGATCAAACTATTTCCAGGTCCTGCAGGCCAGCGAGACACTATTTGGAAACTTAACAATCAGATTTTGAAGGATGGGCGGATCATCTCATCTTTCAAATCGCTGATTTCGTCTTTCTTAGATATTAATCAGGGCTCAGTCGAGATATGATGTAATCTGGTGTCTCTGAAATATTTCCTCAGGGAGAGTTCATCAAGGAAGCTTCTAGACGGATGCAGTAAGGGTAGGAAAGTTAATTCCTTAGCCATTCGAATTAAAGATGCTGAGGAGGACTTTCAGCTTCTTATTCCTCAGGGGCACTGGAGAATTTGTATAGCTTAAAGATGAATACGAAGATTTAATCAGGAGAGAACAGAGTATGCCTTACTGAAGTCCAGAACAAAATATCTGGAACAAGGAGAGAAGCCAGGCAGAATTCTAGCCCTAAAACTTAAAGAACGGAAAATTCGAGGTTGATTCCCAGTATTAGAGACAGAGATGGTTCTATTAGAACTAGTCCGCGGGATATAGCTGGGGTCTTCGAAACCTTTTTCAGGAATCTTTACAAGAATGAAGCTTCTACGGTCTCTCCTGAGAGCATAGCAGAATTTCTGGAGAGCTCTTCTCTTCCTAGACTGGACACTAGTCAGGAGGAGCTACTGTTAGGTCCCATAACTCCTGAAGAAATCATAGGCGCCATCCGTGATTTGACTTGGGATAAAGCCCCTGGACCAGATGGCTTTTCCCCAAATTTTTACAAAACCTTTTGTTCGGAACTTACCCCTCCATTATTGAAGTTATTTAATTATATCCTCTCTTCCGGAGTCTTAGATCCCTCCTTGCTAGAGGCAACCATTATCCTAATCCCCAAACCCAATAAATCGGCTTTAGACCCTGCTAATTATAGGCCAATTTCCCTGCTTAACTATGATGTTAAGATTTTAACGAAGATTCTCTCTTTAAGAATTAAACGAGTATGGCAGACACTCCTCAGTGCAGAACAAGTGGGTTTGTGCAGGGAAGATCTGCAGCTGACCACATAAGGACCCTAGCACACATCTTTCATACCGCTCCAAGACTATCAACTCTCTATGGTCTAGTAGCACTCGATGCTAGAAGGCTTTTGATCGAGTAAGTTGGGAATTTTGTGGGCTACCCTGCATAGAATGGGTTTTCCACCCAGTTTATCCAATGGATTAAGGTGATCTATAGCTCTCCTCAGTGAGAATCTATTGTAGGGGTGCTCTCCCAGATTTCCCTTATATTCAGGTACTCGCCAGGGTTGCCCGTTATCATCATACCTTTTTAACCTCTACTTAGAACCTTTACTGGTGCGTATCAAGTCCTCATCCAATATTAAAGGTTGTACTATTGGTCAGCAATCATTAACTATCTCTGTGTTCGCAGATGATATTCTATTACATCTTGTGAACCCAGTTCAATCTATCCAGGCGGTACTTAAAATCATTGCTCAATTTGGGATGGTTTCAATTACCGGCTGAACCTATCTAAATCTGAAATTTTTCTGCTCAATTCCACGAGTTTTCAGGCGGAGGTTGCCCAATTTGGAATGATAATTACGATAACCACCTTAAATATCTAGGTATATTTAAAGCGTAGACCCTTATACAACTAAGAAACTTAATTTAGAAGACTTAATAGATCGGGTCAGGAGCGACCTCAACAGATGGTCAACCTTCCCCCTCACTATAGGTGGGAGGATTAGTGTGATTAAGATGAATATACTCCCACATCTTTTCTACCCTTTAAGCTTGCTTAACATTTGGTTACCGAAATCCTTTTTCCAAAAGATTCATTCCTCTATAGTTAAATTTATCTGGAAAGACAAACAACCAAGAAGGTCTTTTACCAAACTGTGTGCACCTAAGGCCAATGGGGGCCTTCGTTTACCCAATTTTGAGCTTTATTATAGGGCCAGTCATCTGGCGAAAATGAGTAAGTGGCTCTGTACACCTCCAGGCCCCTATAGGCCCAAGTGGCTGCAGATTGAATGTGAGCTCCTTAAGAGCTTTAAGATAGACCCCCAATCTTTATTCTATTGCAACTTATCAGTGCTTCCAAATCGGGTGAGTAGTTCCGTGATTGGTACCTCAGTAAAGGTCTTTAATCAGTACTGCAACTTAATTGGAATTAACAACTCCAAAGACCTGACTCAACCCTTAATCGGTAATCCTAACATTAAGTTGGCTGACCCCCTCATGGCTGCCACAAATTAAGGATTGTGTGGTGGGAGATTTTTACTATCAGAATCTCTTATGTTCCTCAGATAAGCTGATGACCAAATTCACTATTCCCTCACAATATATTTTCAAATTATATCAGTTAAGACACCTCATAGTTAAAGGCTTTGGTCCGGTGAAAGCGGAGTCAGGTCTTTGGTCTTTATTGGACCTGCTCAAGTCCCTGGCTAACGAGCCCCACAATATTGCTAGATTTTATGCACAGCTTCTGCTTGACCAAACACCTGAAGCCCTGCCAGGTTCCAAGGTGTGGGAATCGCTGGTTGCCAAGTATCCTTCACCCTGGAAGCAGGTGTGGATGGACTTGAATAGATTCCTATCCTTGGACAGGTATAAGCTTACACAGTATTATATAATTAATAATATGTACTACACTCCAGAGAAACTTTTTAAATTTGGGAAAATTAGCTCCTCCACTTGTACCAGGTGTGGAGAAGACCAAGGGGACATACTGCACATATTTTGGACTGGCAAAAAGATTGCTCCTTTGTGGAAATACATTCAGGACAATCTAGATCCCTTGTTAGGCCTAAGGGACCTATTCACACCTGAAATCTGTATACTAGGGGTCTATGTGGATATTGAAGTGAAGGAAAGGAAATACCATATAGCTTTAATTTCTATGGCCGTCAAAAGAGTAATCCTTCGCCATTGGTTAGATCAGTCTGAGATTGTCTATCAAGATTGGATAGCAGAAATGTCCCAATGTTTTAAAGTTGAAAAGCTGATTGCTAGTTTCAGACATGCTTTACCTGCATTCCACAAGAAATGGGGCAAGTTATATGCCCTATATCTTCACTAGGACCATATCTGGGGCCTCTAAAACTCCCTTTACTACATGGCTTAGGCCCAAGACATGGCCAGTGACCCTTGTTGGTTTCCCATAACCCCATCTACATTTAGGTAAGATCTGTTTTTGCCAAGATCCTAAGGTCATTGGTGGCATCCTTTCCGGGTGGGAGGGTGGGGTCTTGTTTTGTTGTTGTTTTTCTGTTTTCCTTCTGTTCTGTCTTATTTCTCGATGTTGTATTTTTCTTACCCTTTTTGTGATACCGACCTTTTGTTTATGGAACATGTTACTGTACATTCATGTTTTTTGAATTTGTAAAAACCCAATAAAGCGTTAATTTCAAAAAAAAAGAGAAAGTGACTTGCCCAGTACACCTTCCTCCATAGCCGACTGACTTCTTGTGAATGAAAGCACTTGTGCACTTGCTATAGTAGAAACCAGCTATCACATGATATCCATGAGAGTGTGCTTAGCCCACTTTTGGACTGGCTCATGCGGGACTGACATGGACTCTGAGATGAGTTGGAGAAGTGTCCAAAGGACACCAGGCCATGCACAGTGGAAAGTTCCTTGACTGAGGATGGGAATCATACAGGAGGCCATGGACTCAAGATCTGAGTCATCTGAGGACTCCTGAAAGATCTCCCTCAGCTGTTTCTCACCATGAACATCCCGTATATCCTTTCCAACATTCAGCCTGTCAAGCCAGTGGCCGAATGGCCAGCCCCCTTAGTTGGAGTGACCAACTTTGGCTTAATTTTTTTTTAATGCACCACCCAAATAGGTGGAGAAGAAGCTGTGGGGTGTACCTTCATGATGTGGACTGGCAGAGGTACCACTGGTGATAGCCAAGAGACCAAAGGTCCAGGGGTTAGAGCCCTACTCTGTCCCACAATGGTCCACTTTTGCCAGAGGATCTCCTCGTAGCATCGGCACATCTTGCGGCAGTGCCTCTCCTCACCCAAGGATGAGGAGGAAGGTGAATGTCAACAGTGACACCTCCTGATTAAGTGGGACTGAGAGTGGGAATGCTTCAACCACAATCTTCATTGCAACCTTAACTGTTGACCAGCTGGTTGACCATGAGAAGGGCCTTCCAAGGGGTTGCTGTAGACTATGTGCCTGCTCGCATTCAGCAACATGGGCATGGAAGACCTGACCTCCAGTGGAGGCTGCTCAGGTTAAGGGCTGAATGGGGAGACCTAATGGACCATGTCCTCCTGGGTGAGAACGGGAAGCACCAGGGTCTGCAAGTGTGAATTCTCAGCCTCATCTGACAACCGGTAGATAGGCTCAAGAAAGTTCTCCATGGCCTGCTCGACTAGAATCAAAGT
Organism: Neoceratodus forsteri; assembly: GCA_016271365.2. Lineage (NCBI taxonomy): Eukaryota > Metazoa > Chordata > Ceratodontiformes > Ceratodontidae > Neoceratodus > Neoceratodus forsteri. The sequence continues at coordinate 26,201,351 of JADMNL010000022.1, read as the reverse complement.
CAACTGACTCAATGGAGGAACCGAACAGCTCTCAACCTGCCCAACCTGCCTCTCAGCCGAGGGGCAGTAGACAACCGTCAACCAGTCAGGCAAATCTAGTGATCTGGAGGACCTTGATCACTCCTGGTCCCATGACCAGTGTTGGTGACTTTTGATGTTTGTACTGCAGGGGGATAAGGCTTTCCCCCATGGTCTGAAGGGCCAGACACAACTCTCCAGTTTATAACCCTCTGACACTGTCCCAAGGGAATAACAGTGAGACCAAGGAGGTGCCTCAAGGCCTGCAAGTTGTTCTGCCAACCCAGTCACAGCTGAGGACTTCTTGCAGCCCTTTGGGCAGTCCTTCGGATTCTGTTCCAAAGGCCAATCCAGCAAGAGCTGGAGCTTCCTGTTCTCAGGAGACTCAGGAAGCATTAAGCAGAACATGCATGAGGTCATGTCATGTTGCCCATCCAGGCAGTACACACACAAGTTGTGCAGGCCGATGATTGGCATCTTCTGCCGGCATTGCACACAGAATTTAAATTCTGTCTGCCATTGCTCCTTTGTTGATAGTCAAAGGGAATTGAAGGAACCTGGAGAATCAACTGAAGTATCTGAAAAGTTCAAAGAAAGTTTGCCAATGGTGCACTTGGAAATCTAAGTGGGAGCCACGAAGGTGGTGACATGTTCTTCCAGCGGAAAGAAAGATCTGATGTCATGGGGTAGATTCAGGGGATATACCACTTGGGTGGTGGGAATAATTTAGCTTAAAGACATCTGACCAATCAAACCACTCCATTGGAACTGCCGGAGTGTGAATAAGTGAACTATATTCACGCACCTAGAAAGAAGCCTTTGCTTAGTATGTCTCCTGGCAAACAAATTATAAAATAAAAAAAAACAAATGTGGTTTCTAGCCCTATGCTCTCTTAAAGCCTGTCACTGTTTTGGCCCTCACCACCTCTTCTAGGAGGCTGTTACAGCTGTCCAGCCCTCTTTTACTGAAGAAATACTTTCTCACATCCCTTCTAAATTTCCCCAGCCAGTTTATATTCGTGCCCCCTGGTAGGGGTATAACTGCAGCTCTTGAACTGGGTCCTGTGTGTGCACAGCACTCCTTGCATCATCCACTAAACTTCTCCAATGCTTCACACTACAACAAGTGATTTTTCAAGATATGGTACCATCTCTATGTGTGCTCTGTTTTTCTGCACACTTTAAAGACGCAGCTTACTATTTATAAGGGTACCAACATGGATGAACACACAAATGTAGAAATAACTACAACACTAGAAATAAGAAAAATACCCCAGTAAATATAGTTAATAAATACATACATGCTAGATTTAAACATCTTAACCAAACTGGCACCAATGGTAAACAAGTATTTGTTAATGCCGAATGTTGTCTTGCTGGCATTGGCATTGGTAGTGGAGGAGTTAGAAAGATGCATAATAGGAATGGCAGTGAAGTATGGAAGTGACGCCAACCCCACCCCACCCTGCAGAGACTGACAGACATTGAGATGTGCCTTTGGATGTCAGCCATAACGCTCATGGCACTTCACCTCACCCTACCCTGAAGATTCCAACAAGAATTGCGTTGTGCCTTGGGTTCCTCGGGCCTTACGCTCGCCCCATTCCATAAGGAAATACATTGAGATGGGTGCAGTATAGGAGAATGGAGAGAAACTTTGGGATCGAAGAGTCCAAGGCACACCTTGATGTCTGTCAGTGGCTGCAGCATGGGGATGGGGTGGAATGGCATGAGCATTACAGCTGACAATCCAAAGTCACGCCCCTGATGCCGGTCAGTCTCTACAGGGTGGGATGTTATGGTTACAAACCCTAACTCCCAGGGCGTTTGTTGGTATTTGCACTCCAAATTTTCAACATGGCTTTTTGTGACCCCACCTCATGAAAGCAGTTGGGACTGCTGCTTATGAACAGTGGCACTGTGATTTTGTTAATCTGTCCCAAACGTTGATGTCCCACAGTGACCGCACCATTCTGCATCAGATGTGTGAAACCACATTTTGGGCAGGATGTAAAAAAATAACAGCTGCACTGTTCATAAGGAGGTGTGAAGAAATGACAATGTTGAAAATCTGGAGTGAAAATATTAAAAATTCTCGAGGTTACGAGCGAACATGGAAACTGCACAAAGTACGCTCGTAACACAGTCATTGTGTGGAATTTTGTCACCACAATTTCAACATAGCCATTGTGGGACCTCCATTCATGAACAGTGTCACAGTAATTTTCTTAATCTGTCCTGAACATTGATTTTCCACAGCGACCGCTCCATTGTGTGCCACATGTGCGAAAACACATTTCGCGCAGGTTGTGAAAAATGACAGCTGCACTGTTCATAAGGAGGTGTGAAAAATGTCAATGCTGAAAATCTGGGTAAAATTTTTTGATTCTCAAAGTTACAGTGCATAGAAACTACTTTTCGTAACAGTCATTCTTTGAATTTCTTCACCAAATTTGAAGCACAGGCCTTTTGGGGCACCTCTCCTTGAACACCCGATGGCGGTGACTGTGTTCTTTGTTTCAAGTAACTAAAATAAAAATAAAAAAAATCACTGTGGACCGTTTTCTGTTTTTAACAGGTATTGGCCACACTGAGGTGGGCTCCCAGTGTGGCACATTTGTTTGGGGGGGGTCATGTTAGCCACACTGGGGTGGGCCCAGTGTGGCACACAATGGGGTGGGCAGGTCCAGAAAATGCCTACACAATGGGGGATTAACATGCTGACAGGGTATTAGCCCCCCTGGCCGACACATGCGTGGTCGTGTTTGGGGGCATGAAGCCGAGGGGGGGTTGGGCATCCCCTCAGCAGACAAAAACAGTAAAGGGGGCATATATGCTGACAGGGGGATTAGGCACCCCCAAAGTCAGCTTCCAAGGGACTGTGACAGGCGGATGAAGACAGCCGCTGCCCGCCATGTTTATTGAACTGTTACACCAGGTAAGGCATGCCCTGCAATGACGGGTTGCTCCCTCATTGCTGCGGCAAAATTGTTTCAAGTTAGTGGCACACTTTTCAACTGCTGTCATAGACAGCATGCGATTTCATTCATGCCACAGATCCAGCCTGAAAAAGCGGTGGTAGCCACTTGCCCGCAACACGGCCACACCTCCAAAACCTGCTATTCCAAGCTACCACAATATGTTGTTTGTGTGTGCGCAAGACAACATAAAAATGGAGTAAAAGCAGGGGGGTTGGGGTGTAATTGGGCAGGGATGGTGGTGGGTATGGGCAAAAGAAAGGGAGAAAGGGAAAAGAAGAAAGTGAAAATAGAATCAGAGACTAAGTCAAAAAAGATAGAAAAGGAATAGGAAAGGAAAAATGGGTATATTGAGGAAAAGGTGAGTGAAGGAATATTGGAGGATGTGGGAAAAGGGGAAAAGAAAATGTGGGGGAGAGGGAGGAAAGAGTTTAAAGCAGCACTACATCAATCATTCAAATTTGTAAATCTGGAGCCTGATAAACCAGGATAAAGAAAGACACAAGAGGGTAGTATAGTTATCATTTAAACCTCACACATATCAAGTGATATAAATCAAGCAGCATATCAAACCCTAATGATCTACCACTGATGGTATACTACAAAAGGGATCCGTGTTTTTAAAGATTGATGATTTCTTAAGAAAGGGCCATAATTGGAAATGTTCATTAAATCCTGCTGGTTAACATAGAAACATAGAACATAGAAACATAGACTCTGATGGCAGATAAGGACCGCTTGACCCACCTAGTCTGACCATTTCCCTACCTACAGGATAAGCTGCAGATCCTATTTAACCAACAGCCTATTTCTTCCTACACCCACAAAAATTGCCTTATGTCTGTCCCATGCATTCTTGAATTCCCACACTGTTTTTAACCTCCTCAGGAAGGCTGTTCCATGTGTCCACCACCCTCTCTGTGAAAAAATACTTCCTCACATTGCCCTTGAGCTGTCCCCCATCTTCAGATTGTGTCCTCTTGTTCTTGCACATCTCTTTTTCTGAAAGATGCTACCCTCTTGGACTTTGTTGATTCCCTTGAGGTACTTGAAAGTTGCTATCATGTCCCCCCTCTCCCTCCTTTCCTCAAGGGTATACATAATAAGCTCCTTTAGTCTTTCTTAGTATGGCTTCTTTTGCAGACCCAGAACCATTTTAGTTGCCCTTCTCTGGACTGCATCCATCCAGTCTATGTCCTTACAGAGATGGGGTCTCCAGAACTGCACACTGTACTCTAGATGGGGTCTCACCAACTGTCTGTACTGAGGGATAACAGCTTATTGTTTTCTACTGGTGATGCCTCTCCCTATACAGCCCAGTATTCCCCCAGCCATCCTTACTGCCTTCTCACATTGCGTGCTTACCTTTAGGTCATCAGATATGACTACCCCCAGGTCCCTTTCCATTTTTGTTAATACCCCCCCCCCCATTGTGTACTCTTCCCCTAGGTTTTTGTTTCCCAGCTGCATTACTTTGCATTTCTTTGCATTAAATCTAAGCTGCCATACTTTTGACCATTCCTCCAACCTTGTCAAGTCCCTTCTCATCTTTTCCATCCACTTGTGTATCAACCCTGTTGCAGATCTTTGTGTCGTTTGCAAAAAGACATACTTCTCCTTCCAGTCCCTCTGCAATGTTACTTATAAACACATTAAAAAGGATCGTACACAGTACTGAACCCTGTGGTACCCCACTAGTAACCCCACTTTCTTCAGAGTGGACTCCATTTACTATTACCCTCTTTGTACTGTTGTCTAGCTGATTTTTACTCAGGCTACCACCCTGGGACCCACTCCCAGGCTGGCTAATTTGTTTATTAATCTTTTGTGTGGGACTGTGTCAAATGCCTCGCTAAAGTCTAGGTATGCCATGTCCACAGCCCCTCTCTGTTCTATTACTTTGGTCACCCAGTCAAAGAAATCTATTAGCTTTGTTTGACATGACCTTCCCACTGTGAATCCATGCTGCCTTGGGTCCTGTGCCCTGCCTGCCTCTAGGTACTCAACAATTGTTTCTTTCAGAAGTGATTCCATCATTTTCCCTACCACTGAGGTCAAGCTAACAGGTCTGTAGTTTCCTGCCTCTGCTTTGCTCCCACTTTTGTGAAGGGGAATCACATCCACCCTCCTCCAGTCCTTAGGTACCACACCATCTTCCCATGATTTGTTCAAAAGGGTAGTCAGTGGTGTCACTGGTTCTTCCCTTAGTTCTTTTAGAATTCTGGGGTGAATCCCGTCAGGCCCCATTGCTTTATCCACCTTCAGTTTTAGGAGTTCTTTCAGAACCCCTTCTTCTGTGAAAGGACTGGTATTGACCCCCCCCCATCCAGAGTGCTTCTATTGATTGGATTGGGTACCTCCCCCTCCTCCTCTTTGTGAATACTGAGCAGAAGTATTCTTTCAGTATCCCTGCTTTTTTACTGTTCCTCTCTGCCCACCCACTTTCCCCTTTATTAAGCCTTACTATCCCTCCCTTGGCCTTTCTTCACTCCCTAATGTCCTATAAAAGGTTTTATCCCCCTTCTTAACCGAGTTGGCTTTCTTTTCCTCGGTTTGGGCCTTTGTTATTCTGACTGCATTCCCTGCTTCCTTCTGCTTTAACTGGTACAGTTCTCTGTCTTGCCCCTTCTGCGTTTCCTTATAATTCCTGAATGCTATCTTTTTCTCCCTAACCTTCCCCTCCACCTCTTTTGAGAACCATAGTGGTTTTTTCTTTAGTTTTGATTTGTTTATTTGCTTAACAAAGGCTTTTTGCCTCTGTGATGGCTGTTTTGATGTTTCCCCATTGTTCCTCCACCCCTCCTTCTTGCCTGTTTCCTAGTGCTTTTCTGGGGCACTCTCCAATTTTAACAAAGTCAGCCCTTCTAAAGTCCAGTACCCTCACTTTTGTATGGCTTGACTCTACAGCTGTGTTTATCGTGAACCACGCAATTTGGTTGTCACTTGTTCCCAGATGGCTACCCACTTTTGAATCTTAGATCCTCTCTCCATCCCCATTGGAGAGTACCAGGTCTAAGATTGCTCCCTTCCGAGTGGGTTCCACCACTAGCGGCCTGAGGCATGCTCACTGTAGGGCATTGAGAAAGACCCTGCTCTTGGATGTGGCTGCAGCAAAGGTGCTCCAGTTAACATCTGGCATATTCAGGTCCCCCATCAACAATATTTCCCCTTTTTTCTGCCATCCTAAGGATGCCTTCTATCATTTCCTTGTCCATTTCCTCCCCCTGAGACAAGGGTCTGTATACAACCCCCGTGCGGATTGTGGTGCCATTTTCTGTCTCCAGGGTGATCCACAGTGCCTCCTCTCCTCCCTGTTTACCCTTTAGTTCCATTGCTTTGATCCCTTCTATATGTATAGAGCTATTCCTCCTCCTCCTCCTCTTCTACCCTACCTGTCCCTCCTGTAGATAGTGTACCCTGGTATGTTGACATCCCAGTCATGGTTCTCTGTGTACCATGTTTCTGTTACTGCCACGATATTCAGACATCCCTTCTTCCATCAAGGTCACCAGTTCAGGGAGCTTGTTACCTAGACTATGGGCATTGGTACTCATTACCCTCCCTTTTTTGATAGCCTTACCCCTTTCTGCCCTATCCCTGTCCTTACTGTCTTTGCATTTTTCTCCATGTACCCCTGCCCTTCTCCCTATCGACTTCTTTATCTTGGTGTTTACCTCACTAACTACCCTGATTTTGTGGGGGGGGCTAGGATTTCCCTGCTCCTTTTCAGTGTCTCCCCCTTGGCTAGTTTAAATGCTTACCAATGAAGCATTTAAACCTATCACCTAGGATCCTGGCCCTCTTCCTGGACAGATGCAGACCATTGCGCCAGTATAGGCCTGCATTCCTCCAGGTGGACCTTAGTCCCCAATGAAGCTAAAACCCTGAGCTCTGCATGTGTTTCAACCATTGATTGAATCCCATGGTGCGTAGCACCCTAGCCTCACCCATGCCATAGACAGGCAGCACCTCCGAGAAGGTTACCTTGCATGCTACTTGTCTAAGGCCCTTCCCCAACTCCACAAACTCCTCCTGCACTGCTCTAATCCCTTTCCCAGCCAGGTCATTTGTCCCTAGGTGGACAATGACATCCAGTTCCCTCTCCCGTGCAACTGCTCCCATGATCCTGAGGATTCGCTCCCTGTCCCTCCAAGCCATGGTGTCAGGCAGGCACCTTACCTCTCTCTCCACCCCTCCCCAGTTCTACCCTCCTAACAATGGAGTCCTCCATCAGGAGTTGGTTTCATTGCATCAAATTCAAACTGCCAATAACTTTCTCTTTTAATCAGTTTTAAATCCTTCCCTCTGAAGCCTACATCTACTACATTAATGCCTTGAAAAAGAAACTTGTGATCCACTCCTTCCCTATGTGCATGAGCGCTAGAGCATTTTCCTCATCTCCCGTTGATAGCTTGTAAATGCTCCCCTGTTTGTGCTTTGAAGTTACGTATTGTTTTGCCAATGTAATGGGCTCCCCAGCTACAGTACCATTGTCTATGTAGATAACCAGCTAACACAGTTTATGAAATGGTTGACATTGCTCTGTTTCCCTGTCACAGGATTTGTGACAGTGTCACCCTTCTGGATATTGCCACAGAAAAGGACAAGTACCGCAGTGGAAACTGCCCTTTGGTAATGGCATTTTACAGTGCATTATATCAAATAAATACTTCTCACTTTAACCAAGTAAACATCCTTGTGGATGCATTAAGTGCTCAGCTTTATGCCTGTGAATTCTGTGAAATTAAACTGTGTGGCACCCTCCTTGGGTCTAAGCAGCCTTCTTGCGGTTTTTGCCCTGTGAGTGCACCCCTTTTATGTACTTAAATATTTAAATCATATCCTCTCTTTCCCTTTTCTTCTCCAGCAAACACATTCAGGTTGGCTAACCTCTCCTCGTATAACTGTCCGTGCTGTCCAATGATAATTTTTGTGACTGTTCTATGGACATACTCAAGGAAACTTATGTCCCATTTGAGGTAAGGACCCCGGAACTGAGCACAGTACTCCAGGTAAGTTCTTACTAATGACCAGTATAGGAGCAGTACTAACTTCTTCTTTCTCCTAGCAAAGCCCCTCCCTAGGCAACTCAGCATCCAGCCTTTCCTGTTGTCTTAGAACACCGTGCTGATGATTTGAGATTATTATGAATGGTTTCACCCAAATCTCTTTCTTCATTGGTCATACAGATTTTTACACATTTTCATTTAGTTTCAGGCAACGTCTGGAAATAATTTCTTAACAAAACCACAACATTGTTCAAGGGCCTATTGGCTCCCCAGCCCCCAGGTCTATTTATATATTCTGTGAGGCCAGAAAAACTGTTATTGCACAGGGAACAAATGCTGACAGCATTCTGAGCCCTACTACCCACCTGATCATATTTTGACTCCATCTGGGCGATCAGACATTATTTGAGACTAGTTCAAATAAATGAATACAGTCTAACCCATAAACTTGAAGTCTGGATTAAATTTTATCAGTCTGACATCACTGGTGTAATTGAAATTTGATAACAACCTTCCACCCCTGAGTCAGCCTCTTATTTAACTGGTTATGGTCTTCTAAGAAAGGATAGAAGGGGATCTGAAAAGGAGGGTGGTGTCCTAATCTATTTTAAGATCTATGTGTATTGCAAATTTCTAGCAGCACCTTTCATATCTCAGTCTGTGACTGGTTTCTGGCTGAACTTACCCATGGCTCCGCTAAAAAGATGTACATCTGATGGTCCTACAACACCCCCAAAGGAAGGTATATCTGGATTATCACAGATTTTGAATGGTATAGGTTGTTGCTCTTCTCACCGAGATGGTATCCGGTGAACAAAGTGACTGCAATTGAGCCCTTACAAAAACAGTGACTCAGTTATGATGCCTGTGTTCAGGGCTACCTGGCAGAGTAGCAACCAGATACCTGGGTGGGCGAGGTAGGGCGATTGGAAGTACCCGCGTATATGCACGCACACATGCTCAGGGGGTGAGAGGAAGGGAAGGGAAGGTATGTGGGAGGGGGTATGATGGGCAGCTTCTGAGCTCGTCCATTAATGTGGGGGGGGGGAGGGTGCTCAGTTGGGAGGTTCAGGGTGCAGGGTTCAGGTCCAGTGGGTGCAGTCCTTTTTTTGCCAGCAGGCGTCTTTTTTTTTCTTTAAATATTTCACCCTCCGAAATGCACCCCCCTGGAGTTGAGAATCATTTAGTAGGGGGTGCGGAGGGTGCAGCCCCCCACATTGAAAGGAAACCCATAGATCTCGGGTGCCCTCTTCCCATTTGCCATGAGTGTGCATCGCGGAAATTCATTTTTGGCATTGTACACCTGTCCTAATGGCAATCGCTGTTCCTCGATCACCATTATCACATAGAACCCACAGAGACAATGTTATGTTAGATGATTTTAACATCGATCAGAGCCAGAAGCATCAAACTGCCTGCAGTCAACTACCTAAGCAGTTAAACCTCTCCCAGTTCATTCTCACCCTCACCTGCCAGAACCCTAGCACTTCTGATCATACTGCTGTATATTGGATTGGATAATCACAAATGAGGAAAACATAATAAAGGGGTACAATAGGTGTATTATCTGATTGTATTAGTGATCACTCCCCAACCTACAGTATAAATCCTGGTAAACTCCCACTGCCTCCTCCCAGGGTACTAACCTTCTGGAAGTTTTTGAAGTTTGAAATATTCAACCTGCACTCAGACCTCAGATCAATTGTCTGGTCCTACTTGGATACCTTCCCAAAGGATAACTCAGCTCTTGGTTTCTCCATCACTTCTGGACAAGCCCTTCTAGGACTGTATAAAATGTAACTTCTGCCAGAAAAATTCACGTGAAAGTACAGTTCTGCTTCTGTTAACATTTGAGATATTTCCATGATAATTTGGGAAAATTTTGGCAACATTTAAATTTCAGTTATTTCATTCTAGTTTTAAAATTACTTGTCCAAATTGCTATTAACACAACAAAGAAAGACCATGCATTTTCAAAAACCACTACAAGATAGACTCTCTACAGTGGATACAGGTGCAAAGCTTTATTCAACATGCTAAGAAGGTACACTGGCAGGCAAACCACTTGTAACCATGCCTGACATGGTTCATGTAATCTGAAGCTTTTTCAAAGGCATCACTTCATGGTTCTGAAAGACCCCTTTTATAGTTGGTCTTTCTTAAGGAAAAACATATATATATATATATATATATATATCTTACAATGTGATGTGATGTGAACAAGTGCACAGTGCTGAGTTAAAAACAGGGATCAAAATTACATTATCCCCAGCAACCTTTATAGTACTCAGACATTGCTCACTAATAAGTTATACTCCATAGGCTGATGCATAATCCAATCAAATTCGAGCAGGATGGAGGCCATTCCCAATCCTGCTTGGAAGCTCCAGTTTACCTCATGTATCTCTAGAGGTTGGTCACAATCCTAGATTGCTCCCAAAGTTCCAGGTAATTAACACATTTTGAATTAACTTTGCTGTTTTGTACGTTCTCCTAGATTGCTTTTTAAATGTTTCAGAACAAGTGTTGACTGCTTATCAGCACGTAGAAGTTTGACCCCTTTTTCCCTTTACTTAAGTTTCTACCAAAATGAGATATTGCCTAGCTTCCCAGTGCACCATGCACTGAACCACAATAAAAACTGCAATTTCTGGCAGTCCCTCTCCCAGCCTAGACCATTTTGTAACACCCAGCGCCTAGCTCTAGTTTATTATTTTTACATGGTGCACCATTCTTTGGGCTATGACCCTCCAATGTAAAACCCCTTTCTGGGACTGGACCCTCCTACAGTGTCCAGTCCTCTTAGTCTTGGAAACTGTGCTCTGCTGTTGGTTTGGACCCTCCTGTGGCATCCTGCCACTCAGCAAAAAATGTTGTTTGGCTGCAGAAAGAGACTGACCTGCAATGTCCCCTTACATATCAGGCCAAATTATTCGGTTCAATTCAGGTTTATTGGATAGTAATTTGAGATAAATAATCTTGTTTACAAATGTGTCCAATGATGGCACAAAACTAGGACACAACGTGACATACAATTTTATACAAGCATACGACTACACATACAAATATAAAATAATATTAGAATAATCATCAGCGAGTAGTTAAAAGGTTGGTGTTTATCCATAACAATTACAATGCTTGTTACACAGACTAGCTAATGAAGCTCTAAAACACCCCATAGGTATTAATGCTTGTACTATCAATTTTTTTTTGTATTTTGTCCCGTGTTCTGGGGACCGCTACAGCCAGTAACCCTTCACCATATTTGGATCTGCCTCTTGGAACCTAGAACATAATCCGAGATGCAGATCTCAAAGAATATTTGTGAAAAACTCTTGGCTGTAGTGTACACGACAAGAATGAAGGTAAGATCCGTATAATGAACTTATACACAGATATATTCCAATGAAAATGTCTACAGTCTGTCAGAAAAGTCAGGCTAGCTATACTATACAAAGTACACCTACAGTAGTATAAGGCAAATTTGTAATAAACTATTTTATTTACCTGCAGAAAGAGATTCTCCTGCAGCATCTCTTTATAATACTGTACCAAGTTTTCAGCATGCAGGCTTGGGAGTGTATGGTCCATCCTGCAGCATCCATACCCTCTGTACACAGTGGGGAGAGAAATGTTTTTCTTTTTCCTAAAGAATTCCCTTTTTCACTAAAGGAGAAAAAACTTTTTGTCTGAAGCATTGGCCATTGCTATCTACCTGCCTCCATTTTGTGCCCACCTCTGTTTTTAAATATCACCCAGTTCTGCCAACCTGGAACTGATTCAGCATTCTCGCTGTGCCCTTCTGTCACTGTCTCCACTGGGTGTTAGCGTTCCAGAGGTCGTACCCTCAGTTGTTTGTTGGTGTCTGACACCATTAATCCCTGCTGTCCAGGGTTTCCTTTTGGGCACAGATGTATTTTTCATCTGTGTTACTATTTGTAAATACTGGGGCAGATGGCAGCTCTAACAGACATGGTGCCATGGCCAGACTACACATGTGTCCCCTCCAAAGATACATTTTGGACACATGGGACCACCCTACACATGACTCCAGTACAAAAATCCTTCCCAAGTCAGTAGTCTTGAACAGCTTACTCTGGTGGACAAACAAATCCAGTCTGACAAGGGGCATGGCACTGTCCTTTCCCCCCACCATTACAATTACAATGGCTACAAATATGGAGGGCCTGGGAGAAAAACTGGGGTGCCATGGCACTCAGGGAAAGTGGTCACCAGCTGAATCACAGCTATCTATCAGCCTACTGGAAATCAGAGCAGTGTACCAGATACTCTTATTTTTCACCCCTCCATCAAAGCACAATCAGTTCTGGTACGAATGGAAAACAGGTCACCATGGCCTACCTAAACAAGTAAGGTGGGACTTGCAGCCACACCATGATCACAAAGGGCCTTAAAGTCCTATAGTGGGTGGAAAGACATCTACTGATAATATCAGAAACACACCTGGCAGGGAAACTGAACTCCCAAGCAGACTGGCTCAGTAGAGTCACCCTCAATCAGGTAGAATGGCAAATACACCCCCACATCTTCTGCCACTTACAACAAGAGGTGGGCACCCCTGTAAGTGGACTTAATGGCCTCACAACACAACACTCAACTTCCATGTTACCAGTCATGATTTTACAATTACAAAGGAGAGTTATCTGATACTTTATCAGCTCTCTGGAACTTTAACAAGGCATATATCATTCCCCCAACACACACGATCGTAAAGGTGCAGCGCAAAATTAGAACCACCAAGACTGCAGTCCTACTGATAACACCAGACTGGCTGAGGAGACCATGGTACTCCCTGATTAGGGCCATGCTGATTGACTCCCCATGGCTCATCCCCTCATGCCTGGATCTGCTGATCTGCTGAGCCAGGGCCCAATGTTGCACCACAACCCAAAGCCACTCCAGATGACAGCATGGATGCTGAATGGCAAAGACAGCTAGATGGTGGGTATCATCCTCAGTTGATGGATTGACTTTTGCAGTCAAGAAGACAGTCAACCAACAGGCATATCAAAGACCCTGGCAGACATTCCAGAAGTGGTGCATTGCAAAAGGTATGTCTCCCTCAGTGGCAGGGCTATCTCAGATACTGAGTTTCCTAAATGATGGCATAGAAAAGTAGCTCAGTCACTCATCTATAAGGGTTCAAGTGTCAGCAGTTTCCACCATGAGAGCCCCCTCTACCAGGAATTGGAAAACTGGGGTCGCACCTTGACATAGTCAAACTGCTACGAGCCATGCAAATATCTTCTCACCTCACGAGGTCCACTTGTTCCCCCTGGCATCTGAACCTTGTGTTGGATTTCCTGTGTAACTCACCCTTTCTATTGGACTCCTTGTACTGTGCAACCCTCAGAAATCTTTTTCTGGTAGCCATGTACTTGGTTAGGAGTGTTAGTAAACTAAAGATGTTCTCCTGCAGAGAGCCTTCCTTGGTTTTCTACATTGACAGAGTCTACTTCTGATCTGTCCCTTTGTTTATGCCGAAAGTAATGTCCCAATTCCACAAGGAACAGGACAGTCACCTACCTATCCTACATTCTGAAAAGAAACTTCCAGAAACAGTTCCACACCCACTTGACATATCTACCTAGTTAAGACAATATCTGTGCATCAATGAACAAATCTGCAAAACAGATGGACTGTTCATACACTGGGCAGGAAAAAAGATAGGTCAGTTCACATCTAAGAACACAATAGCCAGCTGGCTCAGAGCCATGACTGCAGCCGCTTACCGGGGGGGGGTGGCTGGTCTCCAGTCTCTCCCCCACCAGCATTAAGGCACATTCCACCAGGGTGATGGCCACTTCACTGGCAGCAAAGGGCAGTGCCATCACTCAGGAAATTTGTTTGGCCACTACCTGGTCCTCTATTCACACCTCCATCAGGCAGTGTCAGTATCTATTTAAACCTACTTAAGCATTTCCCTCCCTGTCTTCAATGCATTTCTACTAAGGTTCCATTGGTCAGCAATGCCTAAGTGCTATAAAGGTTGCTTGGGATAATGGTATTTACTCGCCTAGTAAAGGTGATTATACCTGCAACCTCTACAGTACTCTAATTCACTCCCAATGCATACAGGACTGAGAGTCTCAGGAATCCAGAGCAAGTGTTACCGTCCACGCCTTATCTTCTAAGAAGTGTCCGATAACTCAAGTCTCACTGTTGCCTTTAATAAGCTCAATGTATTCTATTATGTTTAATGCATTCCTCTACTTAGTCTCAGTCTTTGGTACTATATAATGAAAGTAGTGTAAAACATAGCAAAAGCAGTGTGAAAGTAAACCACGTTTAATGATGACATCATTGATTCCATTTATGGACCATGCTGGTTCTTCCCTTCTCTATTATTTATTTCTTAATCTCGTACTGTAACATCTATTTTATATAAGTAAGGAGCCTGTTGTATACATACAGGTATCTTTACTGAATTAAAAATGTAATTTTAATCACTGTTTTTAACTCAGCACTGTGCACTTTTCCACATCACATTTTAATATACTGTATGTACGCATATCTTTAAGTAAGACCAAATATAAAAGGGGTCTTGGAACTATGAAGTAATGTCTTTAAAAAGTATTGCATGATGTGAAATGCATCAGGTGTGGTTCCAAGCGATTCACCTACCGGTACATCTTCTTAGCACTTCCAACAAAGATTTGCACCTGTATCTCCTGCGGTGAGTCAACGTTTTATCTCTACAGAGGTTTTTGACTGTGCAAGGTCTTTTTTGTAGTGTTAATCATGCTTGCTTGACTGTATGCACCCACTCCTGATGGCTGTCTTTTTTGTTTGTTAATTTGTCCTAACTACACCCTGTTTGGTACATTTGGTGTCATATAACCCACAGGCATGCTATCCCATTTCAGATCTCTAGTCTTAAAGAGAGCTAAGCAACTGTATAAGTAGCCAAATATTCTGACATTTTTAACAACATTTTGTAATATATAAAGCATGCTAAATTTTAAAATTTTATGACTACTAATGTTTGCCTAACTGTTGCAAAGGGTACAATGTTCCCCCTACTTGATTATTTTCTCCCAATTTGTTCAAGCTTTTATTGATACTTTAACTAGGTTGAATACAGTTTACCACAATACTTGTAGATTTGTTTCAGTGACCCCTGTCAGTTCTCATCACTGCTCTCTTTACCAGACCCTTGGCTGGTACTCCCCCCAAAACATGCTGCGAGTACCTATATCGCTAACTGACAAACAAGTCCTTGTAGGAAAAGGATGATTCCCTATTCACTGACCTTCTAAAGCCTAAACATTTCTCTGTAACTTCAGGTCTACTTTTCTGCTTCTTGAGAAACACCCTGTCTGCACTGCTATGGACCAGCAGGCTTTTATTGTTGCGGTTCTCAGCTTCTCGAATCCATAATCTCTGTGCTCTCCCATCTCCAATCACTTATTTAATGCTCTATACTGTGATGCTCAAATGGCAAACTCTGCCTGCAAGTGCTACTCCTGACTGTATGCACCTTTTCTTTGATTATTCATTTATTATGTCTGCTTGCTGTGCATGCACAAGCTATCATCCTGTTAGGAGACTGACATTTCAGATGTGTGTCACTGTTGTGTCCATTGAAGCTCATGTTGCATTGGCGCGATGGTGACAGACCAGTGGTCAGCTGGGTTGATCATGAGTCAGTTCTTGGTTTGCTGTGTGGAAATTTGCCATAGTTGAAAGGAAGAAGCTGCTGCAATCCAGAGTGGCTCTATCCTTTCATCTGCATGACACAGCCCAGCAGCTAGCTGAGCAGCATCATCATCAGCCTACTGGTCATCTTCCTCCCCCAGCCTAACAACAGTCCCACCCTCTGCCAAGTATCCATCTCACATCCCTGTTACTGTCCACACCCTTTTAAAATAGATCCCGCCCTCTGCCAAATATCCATCCCACCTCCCTGTTACTGTCCACACCCCTTTAAAATAGATCCCACCCTCTGCCAAGTATCCATCCCATTTCCCTGTTACTGTCCACGCCCCTTTAAAATAGATTCCACCCTCTGCCAAGTATCCATCCCACCTCCCTGTTACTGTCCACGCCCCTTTAAAATAGATCCCACCCTCTGCCAAGTATCCATCCCACCTCCCTGCTACTGTCCACGCCCCTTTAAAGTAGATCCCACCCTCTGCCAAGTATCCATCCCACCTCCCTGCTACTGTCCACGCCCCTTTAAAATAGATCCCACCCTCTGCCAAGTATCCATCCCACCTACCTGTTACTGTCCATGCCCCTTTAAAATAGATCTCACCCTCTGCCAAGTATTCATCCCACCTCCCTGTTACTATCCATGCCCCTTTAAAATAGATCCCACCCTCTGCCAAGTATCCATCCCACCTCCCTGTTACTGTCCATGCCCCTTTAAAATAGATCCCACCCTCTGCCAAGTATCCATCCCACCTCCCTGTTACTGTCCACGCCCCTTTAAAATAGATCCCACTCTCTGCCAAGTATCCATCCCACTTCCCTGTTACTGTCCATGACCCTTTAAAATAGATCCCACCCTCTGCCAAGTATCCATCCCATCTCCCTATTACTTCCTGTAACCTGTGCCTTTTTCCAACAGATCCCACTCACTGCCACATATCCCTTCCAGCTCTCCGTCACTTCCTGTGCCCCTGTATATATAAAACTGATACTGGGGTGCCCAATCCAAAATGCAGGTACCTGAAATAAAGAAAACTGTCTCTCATAGTCTTTTGTTTCTTATTTTTACATCCTGTAAAACAGAAAATGGTCCATTGATATCTGTTACCACCACAGCCCCCCCCAGCATTACCCACCCACTCACTCATCACCCACCACTCCCCTACCCATTACTTACCTCCTGGGGTGGGGTCCAAAGCTGGAATCCTCTCTGGACTTGAGACAGTTCATCATTCTTAAACAGCTAAGGGCCTTCGTGATTCTGGTGTGGCTGCAAGTCCCCCTTTACTTTTTTAGGTAGGTCATGGTGACCTGGTTTTCCATTCATACCAGAACTGCTTGTCCTTTGAAAGAGGGGTGAAAAATAAGAGTATCTGGTACACTGCTCTGATTTCCAGTACGCTGGCACACAGGGCTTGTGGCATTCTCCCTGTTGGCAAGTGGGATTTTCAGTCCCAAGCATCAGATGCCGCAAGTTAGAGCAGCTTTTCCCTGGTCTAACTTGTGCCATTTGGGGGACTCTCTTTATGGAGCTTGCACCAAATCTTTGATGCAAACTGAGGAAATGGTTTCAACTGCATCCGACAGTAGAAAGGTGGGAGCAGTTGTGGCAAAGGCACTTGGCACAGCTGCACTAAAAAGTGCTTTTGATGCAGGACTTGATTCAAGCCCTGCATCAGCCTTTGAAAATTGGGCCCTATATTGGAAATTTGGGTTCAAAATCTGGGACCACACTGGAAATCAGATATTGCCTCTCAACTGGCCTATCCTGTATAAATACAATCTAAAAATCTTTAAGACCAGGACACCACTGAAAATGAGATATTGCATCTCACAAGGTCTATCCTGTGTAAATATATAGTAAAAATGTGTAAAAGCAGGAGCCCAGTACAGCAGGGCCCCAAATGAACTGTGCAACTATGCTGCTCTATCCTGGGGAAAATAACATTATGAAAGCTGGACCATGCTGAAAATGTAATTTGCTTTTCAGCTGGGCTGTCCTGGGTAAATACATTATAAAAACAGGTAAAAACAGGGCCCCACCGAAAATGAGATACTGCATCTCAACTGTACTATCCTGGGTAAATACAGTGTAAAACTTGGGAAAAACAGGATCCCACTGAAAACAAGATAGCATCTGAGCTGTGCTATCCTGGATAAACACAGTACAAAAAATGCATCAAAGCAGGACCCTACTGGAAATGAGATATTGCATCCCAGTTGGCTTATTCTGGGTAAATATATTGCAACACCGTATAAAAATAGGATCCTACAGCAGAACCACTCTAAAAATGAGATGCTCCATCTAAGATGATATGTCCTAGAAAAATACATTACAAAAGCAGGATCACACTAAAAATTAGATATTACATCTCACCTCTACTATCCTGGGTAGATGCAGTATACAAATGTGCAAAATCAGGACCCATTGCAAATGACATATTACATTCCATCTGGTCTATCTTGGGTAAGGGACCCAGTACAACAGCATGCAAGCAGACATTCAACACCGACAAATGCTTGTTCACTCATAGATACAAGTCAGTGAATAAACTGAAGTGCATATGGGTATTTATAGTATTTATTGTTTGCAACCCTCCTCTGCTGTCACCATTATGATAATTTCATTTTTGTCTGTAAGTTGGATCATGGGGCCATAATATCATGTTTTGAAATTGCATGCATATATCACGATAACATCTCTGTATGTTGCTGTACTGATATAACTAAGCCATCTTTTTTTTGTCCCAGGTCATGATTGAAAATGTTCCATGGGATCAGTGTACCCAGTCAATAAGTGAGTGAATGAATGAATGAATGAATGAATGAATGAATGAATGAATGAATGAATGAAACAATAAATAAATATCTGAATAAATAAATTGTTTGTAGTACACTTTTTTAAATACTCTAGTCTTGCTAGATCCATATTTGAAGAAGATTGCTCACATTTATAAATTAATTGGCAAAAATAAGACCACAAATTGACTTTTATTTATAAAAAAGAAATATGGTTTTTCTAAAGAAAATAAACTGAAAATTGTCAACATAAACATTCAACCTTCATTATGCTCACTGTTGTGCTTGTATGCAAAGTGACAGTTTGGTATGACAGTGGGGTTTGAGAGGTGTGTCACTGTCAGTCCAATGCAGGGCAGTCTACAAGAGGATTGTCAGTGTCAGACCAGTCATCAGACAGGCTGATCATGACACTGTTCTGGTCTTGCTGGGCAGAAACTTCATGTAGTTCAAAGTAAAGTGCCTGCCATAGGGCGGATCTTTCCTTTGATCTGCATAATGCCGCCCAGCAAGTAGAGCTGATCAGAGTCCTGATCAGCCTGCTGTGGTCCTTCCCCTCCGATATCTGAAATAAAGAAAAACATCCCTCAATCCCTCCTACTCCTTCCTTCTTAATTTTCTAACACTGGGGTGCTCAATCTCTGGTGCCAGCTACTATCCCCACCCCACCCATTTTCATTCTGCAACACTGGGGAGCCCACCACCAGTGCTGCAAAACATAACATTGATACTGGGGTGTCCAATCCCCAGTGTCAGTACCTGAAATAAAGAAAAGCAGCCCTCATAGGCTTTTTTATTTTTATTCACCCTATAAAAAGGAAAAACATCCTTTGATGTCTCTTGTTGCCTCTGTAATTTCCCCTGATCCAGTCCTTCCACTCTGCACCCATTCATTTTCCGACAACAGTAGTGCGCAATCCCTGGTGCCAGCTACTAGCCCCCAACACCATCTGTTTTCATTGTGTGACACTGGGGAGCCCACCCACAGTGCCACCAAACATAACACTGACACTGGGGTGCCCAGTCCCCAGTGTCGGTACCTGAAATAAAGAAAATCATCCCTTGTAGTCTTTTTTTATTTTTATACATCCTGTAAAAAAGAAAAACATCCATCGATGTCTGTTTTCAGCACTTTTACTCTCCCCCACCTGTCCCTCCAACTGAGCACCCCCCCACCTCTTACTTACCTAATGGGGGTCCAACACTGTAATCCTCTCTGGATCGGGGACATATCTTTACTTTTCCATGCCAGACCAGGAACTGAGGAAATTAGGTATGTAGTTTAATGCATTTCAATGGGTTTTGAACTTGTCCTCATAACTTAATCATTTTTGTATTTTTTTCCCAAAATTTTCAACATTACTTTTTTTGGACCCCACTTCACGAATAAGGGCAGTGAAACTATGCAAATCTACCCTGAAAGGTAATTTTGCAGTCACTAAATGAAATCACCTTTCAGGTAGAATTTGAACATTTTCTGTACCCTTGTTCATGAGGTGGGGTCATAAGAAGGCTATGTTGAAATTGTGGGTAAAAATATTTAAAACCAAAAAAGTTATGACTATGTTGAAAATTTTCAGTGCACACTTGTCACTTTGGTAATTGCCAATATGTTCACCCCACAATTTCAACATAGCAATTTTTTCACAACACCTTGTGAATGTGACAGCTGTCAGTTTTCAAATCCTGGCCAAAATGTGTTTTCACATTTGTGGTGCAAAATCACCTTTTGGGCAGGACTTGCAAATTTCCTCTGCCCTTGTTCATGAGGCAGGATCATAAAAAGGCTATGTGGGATCATAAGCAGGCTGTGTTGAAAATTTTGGGGTGAAAATATTAAAAAACAACAGAGTTATGAGCATATGTTGACGTTTTTCAATGTACACTCATAACTTTGGTAATTGTCAATATTTTGACCCCCAAATTTCCAACATAGCCATTTTTCACACGACCTCATGAATGTGACAGCTGTCATTTTTCAAATCCTGGTCAAAATGTGTTTTTGTACTTGTAGCACAAAATCACCTTTTGGGCAGGATTTGGAAATGTTCTCCACCCTTGTGCATGAGGTGGGGTCATATGAAATCTATCTTGAAAATGTGGGGTAAAAATAATGAAAAACAGTAAAGTAATGAGTGTACGTTGACATTTTTCAATGTACAGGTGTAACTTAGGTTATTTTCAATAGTTTGACCCCAAATTTTCAACAGCCATTTTTTTCACACCACCTCATGAACATGACAAATCCTGGCCAAAATGTGTTTTCACGCTTGTGGTACAAAATTACACGCTGGCTACTATTTTATTAAGGACACCTGTCATGTTCAGAAGGAGTGGTCATAAACGAACTACATTGAAAATGTGGGGTCAAAATGTGAGAAAACAACTAAGTTATGAAAAAACATTGAATTACTCCAGCATTTACTCATAACTTTATTTTTGCAGATTTGGGCCCCTAATGTTCCATATATCCCTTGTGAAACCCCACCTGCTGAAGATGACAGGTGTCATTTTTCAAATCCCCTTTGAAACTTGTTTTTGCAATTGCACTATGAAATCACCTTTTGGATGGTATTTTAAAAAGAAATTTCTACTTGTGTTGATCATAACATCAAGTCATAAAAAGTCTGTTGGAAGTTTGGGGTCAAAATGTGGAAACCCACTGAAAATTAAATATTGTTTCTCAGCTGGCCTATCCTGGGTAAATGCAGTCTTAAAATGTGTAAAAGCAGTACACCAATGAAAATTAGATATTGCATCTCTTCTGGTCTATCCTGGATAAATACATACTGTAGTAAAAATATGTACATGAAAGACCCGGTAGAATGGCAGTGCATGCGATGAACATTTGGCATTGACAAATTCTTGCTTGTTTATGGGACAAGCTATTTGGACAGGCTACAAAGGTGTTGCTGAACAAATTGGATGTACTATACAATACTGTAGTATGACATGTTTTATCTTGGCTGTGCCAAATGATACACATTACTGCAATCTTCACTGTGAGTCTGAGTGGATTTTGCTAGTTGATTGGAGACACCTACGGCTGTTGTTTCTTGAGCTTATATGTAAAGGTTACAGCTTCACTTTACCTCTGCAACATACTTACAACAAAGGTTTCTCATGGTGGCATAAGATGCCTCACTGGCCATGAGCTGGTAGCCCTGTTAGTAAAAGTATTGATACATGATATACATTATGTTTTAATAGTCTACACATTTATGGAATTCCTTACCAGTCAGCTAATGCCCCAATTAATGGCCCCTTTCACTCTACTTCTGTATTACCTCAATGGATTAAGAGACAAGCTAGTGTTCCATGGAGATTTGCATTGAATCAAACTGCATTATACTGGCATGGTAGCACCAGCTGGGGACTGGCACAGTAGCACCAATTAGGGTTGAGTAAGGTGTTTAATGTTAAATCTCAGTTTTTGCAACCTAATCATTTGTCAGTCAATGAAATGACCCAAAATTTGGCATTTGCAGTCTGGTTCTCTCAAGACATGAAAGGTTTTATGATGGCATGTTCTATGATTTCCAAGATACGGAGTGTCAATTTTTAGTGAAGTGCAGTGTTTTTTCTTATATTTAATACGCTTTTTCCTTCTCCCATACAGCCTCATCAGTACAGATTTTTTTCTGAAACTTTTAGGGTAGAAGCAGCCTCTGCCAAGGTGGTGTGGTGCCTTTTGAAGGTTTTGTGAAAAAATTTTAAATAGTTCCAGAGTTATAAGGATTTAACATTTTTTCTGAACATGCTCAGTAGGGTTTTAAGTTAACCTTCTGATAGGAACTGAGAGCAGGATTCACAAAACACTTTGAAGGGGAAAAATGAGCAGGTCCTCAAAATTTGCACAGTAGTAGAAAAAAGGAGCAATTGCGCTGCATCATAGACACAAAAAAACCCGCAGTTGCAGAAAAAATAAACCCCTGCAGACTGTGGAAAATATGCAGCTGCAGAAAATTCCTGTGCAAAAAAATGACATTGAAAGGTATGGCATATCCCCTTAAAGTCTATTCCCAGCCACTGTTTTTCCACAGTTGCAGAAAAAATGTTGCACACATGCTGCACCAAGGAGAGTGAGGTGTAATTCACCCTGAGCAAAAGGCAGTGGACTAACACTCGAGAAACAATCATAGTTTGGGTTCAGGCACCAAACAACAGCAAACCTGTGGGCTGTATAGTAGTGTCAATTGCTACACCAAAAATAGCACACATGTCTATTGAAAGGCAACAAAGAACAACTACATAACCCAGTGCAACCCATAAAGGAGTCCCACAGGCAGTAGAGGCAAAGGAAGTAACAACCGGAATTGTGTGCTACAGACACAGGAGAAAGAAACACCTAAGAGACAAAACCAACAGATGCATATTGCCACTGGGTGCAAGGTCCTGCTGGTACAGGTGGTGCTACCATGGTCCCAGTTATGGGACTGTTTGCTTGCCTCACTGGGGGTGCTGGTTCTGCTGCAGCTTTTGCATGACTGTCAAAGTCTCCTGCTCCACTTAATATGGATCACCTGCTGTTTTTCTGTTTGCTGGGGTCTGGATTTTCAAAGCACTTGGAAGGTGCTCGGCCCATTGGTGCAAGGGTAGGATTCCCAACTGTGACGCTGGTGACCTAAGTTTGAATCCAGACTCAGGCTGTCAGAGGGGAGGATTAAGCATTCCATGGACTGCTTGCCATCCAGGGGAAGGGGGTGTGTGTGATCGAGTGTCTGGTGAAAAAATGCAGACCCCTGGCAGAGGCTGGGGGGGGTCAGATACAATTGGCACCTGATATATGAGGAGGCGGGATAGATATCCAGTTCATCCCACTGGTGTCATTGCACACCCTGCCTCCTGAGGGGATTAGCATCTACGGAAAAATGCTGCCTATCCCGGGGATGATGCCGTCTCCTGGTACCGTGGCCCCTCAAAGTACCTGACCCTGACTGAGACTGTGTTCCATTGGATAGCTCATCCCTGCGGCCCCACCTGGGGTGGTAAGCCTAGGGAACCCTGCCAGTCACAGTGAAGTGGCCAGTAACCGGGACCTGTCTTCGTCGGGTGGGGTCATCTCAGCGGTCTCACCTTGGTGGGTGAGTAAGGGTGAATTGGGAATTGGTTACAGGGAGGCAGTGGGTCTGCGAGGTAGCGCTGATAATATGGAACAAGTGGCACAAAAAAAAAACTTGGAAGGTGCAAAAAATGCACAAGTCCCCAAAAGTTGTGCAGTTGCATAAAAAAAGAGGTAACTGAGCTAAGTGGTATACACAAAATGTCCACAGCTGTGGGAAAAATACACTGCGGACTGCAGAAAAAAAGTGCAGCTGCAGATGTTCCTGAGCAAAAAGAAGCCATAGAAAAGTATGGCATATCCCTTTAAAAGCTATTCTCAGCCACTGTTTTTCCACAGTTGCGGAAAGAATGTTGCACACATGCTGCAACACAGAGAGTGAGGCATAAATCACCCTGAGCAAAATGCAGTGTACTAACAACTGGGATACAATCAAAGTGGGGGTGCAGGCACCAGCAACTGCAACCCTGCGGGCTGCATAGTAGTGTCAGTTGTTACAACACAGATAGCACATATTTTCATTGAAAGGCAACAAACCACAAATACAGGACCCAGTGCAGCCCATAAAGGAGTCCCACAGTCAGTAGAGGCAAAGTTGGAAGAGTGTGCTATAGACCCAGGAGGAAGAAACACTTCGGAGAGAGACACAACCAACAGATACATATTACCAGTGGGTGTAAGGTCCTGCTGATATAGGTGCTGCTACCATGGTCCCAACTGTAGGACTGGATGCTTGCCTCGCTGGGAATGCTGATTCTGCTGCAACTTTTGCAAGACTGTGAACGTCTCCTGCTCCATTTAATATGGAGCACTTGCTGCTGTTCTGTCTGCTGGGCCTTTAATATCATTTTTGCAGCTGCGGAAAAAACTGTTGCAGATTTTCAGCACTTGCAGAATTTTGAAGCTCCCCTATTTTGCGATTTTCTGCAACTTATTTTCTTTGTGAATATGCTGCATCTAAATTTCTGCAGTACTGCAAGCCATTTTTCTGCAACTACTGAATTTTTGGTTCTCTTTGAGAATCCAGCCCCAGGCCTTTTACATTATTTCCACAGCTGTGGAAAAAATGTTGCAGATTTTCAGCACTTGCGGCATTTTTGCAACTTGCTTGTTTTTGCGGTTTTCTGCACCTGCATAGATTTTAACTGTGAATATGCCACACTAGTGTTTCCGCAGTTTTGCAAGCCTTTTTTCTGAATGTGTGGATTTTTTTTGCTTTCTTTGCAAGTCTAGCCCTGACACTTTTGGGGATATGAGAACATTTTTGGTTCACATCACTTAGTTGCCACAGCCTGAAAAAACAGTTTTTCAGGTCGTGACAGCCACCATCTTTTTTTTTTCAACCTAAAAAAGATGAATAAGACCTAAAAATGATGTATTTGTAAAAAGACAAACACTTGAACCTAACTAACTGGGACCTGTTTATCTTCATTTTGGTGTCTTTTTTTTTTAATTATATCCAGAAATTACTTTTATGGGCACCCCAAAATTGTGGGTGCCCAGCTTAGCGAGAGGAGCATTTTTTTTTTTGGTTTGCAGCCAAACAGCACATTCAATGGCTTCCATTTCTAGCATGCAACAACTCGGTCAGCATCTCCATTTAACTGCCACAACTGTGAACACACTCCGATTTGTCAATTTCCAACTGTTAGGCTGTAAGACGCTAACCTTTGAACACTTGGCTATGCAAATGTTTGAGCGATATAAACAAACTCTTTTCTCCGTGGTTGGAAACTCTCTATAAACTGCGGTTTTGCTGTTTGTGCACCTTATGAGATTACGTCTTTTCTGCACCTGAATTGATGCACTTTAAAACCTGTACTATAAATAGCACTTGACATCAGCTGCTCTAAGATTTATATACCCCTAAACTGTGAATTTATAGGAACCCCAGTTTTGTACTGCAATTGTGATTTCAGCTGTGAGGATGGCATATTGCAGAGCAGTGAGGAGACAGTACTGCCTGTATGAAAACAGCAAGACTTCTCTCACTGCTGATGACACAGATGGAGACACGCTGTTGGACCAAGTGCCCACTATGAACTAGCAATCTGACAGCTTCATACATGTTTAGGACTGAAAGCTTCCTTTTTTCACAAATCATTTTTATTAGCTTTCTTTCTTCAGACAGTTATATAAAGGCAACATTTTATTTAATCAATTATCAAAGGGAGAACAAAGGAAAAAAGAAAATTAAATTGTTAAATACTTGATGCAAGGGTCATATACAGTACTCTAAGATATACATCCATTGCAATAATTAATTCTTCATATTGCATTTTAAATTTATGTATTTTATCAGATTCTCATCATTGGAAGTAAAATTCCAGTTATGTCCTTCTACATTGAATACCTGTCATAAGAAACTTCAAAATGTTCCATTAGTTTTTTCTATAGACAGCACATTGCTCAATTTACTTAACCATCTCTTCCTTTCAGAAGTATGTAAATTGAGATTGTTCTAGTTAGCTAATATTAATCTTTTAGTAGTCAGAGCCACAATCCTGTGTTCTCTTTTATCTATATTTATATTTTATATTCATTAATTTACAGATCTTCCCTTCAGCATTCACCACTGCTCTCCCTATGCTGCAGTTGGTTGGACATCACTCAAGTTCAGGAGAAACAGAAATGCCGCACTATAGGTGTACAGAGCACTATCTAAGATGCTCCCAAACTATATCTCAGACTGCTTCTCACAAGTCACAGCAAGTAATTATGCCCTAAGAAGCCATAACTTCATCATGCTTAAAGTGCCCGAATTCAGTACTCGACACGGGAGATCTGCTATCAGCTATGTATTGTCTACATTATGGAATATGCTACAGAAGGCACTGAAATTGAACAACTATATAACAGTTACATCCTTTAAACATCTGTATTCGAGGCTTATCCAAGAAAAATGTAATTGTTTCCACAAGCATTAGAATATTCCCAATCCTATCCTTCCCCTCCTCAGGCATCCAATTCTTGGATTGAATCCACCTCTCAAGAGCCTTTACCCCTCAGACTCCATGACCCTGCCTTTAACCATCTCCCATTACTCCCTGACATACATCATAGCCCTATACTCCTGTCATCAACCCACCAGTGCAGGCCCCAGCCCTTTCTCCGGCCACATTTATACTATCCTATCAAAAACACCTACCACCGTCCACAATCCCCATCGACTAGACACTCCACTCCTGCTTCCCCCACTTTGTCCATTATGATTTTTTGCTTGAACAATGAAGTACTGAATGCTATGATTAGGATGTAGACTTAGACAGTGTTGATGTTGATATATGTATATATTAGCTTAGATGGTGTGCATTTGTATATTTATATGTAGCTATGTATTTTGCTATGCTTAGGATGTAGACTTAGTGTTGATATTGAAATTTGTACATATGTGTAACTGTATAACTGTATGTAACCACGTAATTGAACCTTGACCTTATCAGGTCCATCTTGCAAATGAGCTGTGCTCAATGATGTTCGCCTGGATAAATAAAGATTTGATTGATTGATTGATTGATTGATTAATTTTCTAAGGGAGCACAAAAGAAAAAAAGGACAATTAAATTGTTAAATACTTGATACAGGAGTTATATATGGTACTCTAAGGTATATACCCATTGTAATAATGAATTCTTTATATTGCACTTTAGGTTTATGTATTTTATCAGATTATCATCATTGGAGGTAAAATTCCATTTATGTCCTTCTGTACTGAATACATGTCATATAGAACTTCAGCATTTTCCATTAGTTTTTCTGTGGACATTACCTCACTCAATTTACTTAGCCATCGATTCCTCTCAAAAGTATTTAAATTGGGATTGTTCCAGTTAGCTAATATTAATCTTTTAGTGCAAATTGTAGCTACAGCCATAATACTCTGTTCTCTTGTATCTATATTTAGGAAGGAATAATCATTAAATAAATACATATTTACATCTAATGGTATAGTTTTCCCAATTATTTTTTGGCATTCATTTAGGGTTTTAATCCACCAGCTTCTAATTTGTAGATATCCCCATACCACATGGGTTGTGTCCCCTTTAATGTTACATGCATGCCAACATTTGTTGATATCTTTATGTCTCATATGCCATAATCTTAATAATTTTATTTATTTATTTGAATTTTGGTAACCAGGTAAGCCCACTGAGACAGAATGTCCCTTTTTCAGGAGCAACTGGGGTGAGGGGAAATTCAATGGGAGAAAATACTATGACAAGAGCAGAAGAGAAGTGTATAATAACACTTTTACAATAGTTTCAACTATGAAAATAAAATAGCATATAAATAAATTAAGTTACAATTCAAAACACAAAAATCAGAATGAAAGCAGCAGAGAAGAGGATATGAACAAGGCACATACGCAGCAGATGCAAATGCTGCAGTGTATACAAGGCACAAAAGCAGTAGTTACAGATGATTGTGGTGCAATAATCACATCAAAACATAAATTAAGCTAATTCAGGAATAGCAAAAGGGAGACTAGTAAAGTAAGGAGAAATAAAGTCAGAGGCATGTAACTCAGATGACAATATCTAGATATAAAACGGTACAGTCAATATGCGTGAAGCAAGTAGAAGAAATAGGGCACTGGCAGGATGCAGGAGTGCAAAAGTATATATGAAGAGAGGTAGGAAGGGGCAGCACATGAGAGAGGGGAGGTGAGAGCAGGGCCAGTGGGTGGGATGACTCCTGAACAGGTGTAGCACAAGAAAGAGGGTAGGAGAGGGGAGGTGTGAACAAAAGACTTTTGGCTAGATTCACATAGAAAGCAAAAAATCTACACTTGCAGAAAAAAGGCTTGCAAAACTGTGGAAATGCAGGTGCAGCATATTCACAGTCAAAATTTCCACGGGTGCAGAAAGTCACAAAACAGGTGAGTTCCAAAATTCCGCAAGTGATGAAAATCCACAGCGTGTTTTCTGCAGCTGCAGAAATAATATAAAAGGCCCAGCAGACCGAACAACATCAGGTGATCCATATTAAGTGGAGCAGGAGACTCTGACTTTTTGTGTATATGATGAAGGCCAGCCAAGACAGTTAGCGCCAAGGGCAAAGCAAGCTATCCTATAATAAGTTTGTTTAAGTTTGGCAAGTGGGGAGACCTGGGAGGAGTGGAGAATAGGAGCTCCATAGGATATAAGAGGAAGAAGGGATATAAATACAATAGATATTTGCTAGATATATCAAATATGCTAAAGTAATATTTAAATTGAATTGTTCAATATTTAAAATTGAATTTTAATTTTTGCATATTTATAAAACAAATGTGTATCATTAAATTTTTTTGCAATTATAGTTTTCTTTTTGTTTAGTCAGTTCTTCCCATTTAGTTAGCTTTATCATGCATTTTATTTTTTTATCTAAGTTTTATTATTGCTTGAGATACTGGCCATATAATGTTTTTTATTAGTTTTGGTTTGGGGTTCCTCTTTTTTTACTTGTCTTGTGTAAGTATTAATTTCCAGTCTATATATCAGTCATGCTTAGATTTTTCCTTAAAAATCCTAAATAAAATTTGAAGTAATTTGTAATCCCACCAAGAAAATCTGAAATTAGAATATTCTATTCCAATTTGAGCTATATCAATGAGATCTGTGTCTCAAATTAACTGTTTCCGCCTTGTAATATTATTTTGATTCAGCTTATTTATCAAAGGTTCCATATTTTTTCTTATGGAACTATCATGGCAACAATTTATAGATATGTCCAGGGAATATGATTGTTTTACATTCTATAGATGTTATATAGTGAATTTTGAAGTTCGTTAAGCATAGTGTTGTCATGTTTCCTTTTCTTAAATAAGCCACTTTATATAGATGTCAGAAATCCATTATTATCTGTTCTTTTTAGCAGTTATTTTCCAGAATTACTAAACCTCTATGTCTGTTCTGTCTTTATCAAAGAACCACTGCAACTTAATGAGACTTTACAAGTCCCATAATAATGTAACAAGTCCGAGCTTCCCATCCCACCTAGATTTCTCTCTGTAGTCTATGTGGTCCATGGCATCCTGGATGTTCCTCCTCTCCACATTTTTTTTAAATAGAACTTGGAACCTTTGGATCATCTCCTTTGAAATTATCCTCATAGTTGCCTGATAGCAGTATAGTAAGTGAGGTATTATCATAATCTTTAATGTATCTAATCTGGACCTCATAATGATAAGGATAAAGACTGCCAGTTGTCTAATATATTACTTATTTTGTTTAAAGTAGCTTTTACATTTATATTAATTGTAGTTTGTACATCATTGGTAAGTATTATCCCCAGATACAGTATTTAATTATATTCTGTATTTACATCTCCTCTAAAACTTTTTTGTTGTTTCTGTAATTCTAGTAATTGGTAGTACCACATATTTTCTTTTGTTTAATATAAATCTGGATATCTTTGAAAATGACTGTATTTCTTGTATTAAGGCAGGGTATGACATAACTGGTTGTCTTAAATATATCATCAAATTCTCAGCATATGTATTAATCTTATAGGTAGCTTTCCTGATATCCAAACCTTTAATCAAATTATTACCTTTGATATTTTGAGCAATGCTTCAAGTGTTATTACAAAAAGTATTGGGGAGATGGGGTACCCTGTCTTACTCCATTTTTCATTACTAGTGGAGCTGTTCTGTACTGATTAATCTAAAAGAGTCAACAATGCCTCAAGAAGAACTTTGAAGAACATAATATTTGAACACAAAGCAGCTTATATTTCTCATCAGCTCTGTATTTCTTGCCTCCATTATTTACTACTGAGGTCAGATGCATGAAAACAGAAGAGTTATTCCCTGAGGGTTCATCAGCTCCTATTGCTTCTTCCCAACCTTATTTCATAATACTGTGCTTGTGACATCACAGTTATTCTCACAGCAATAGACTGTGATGTCACAACAGAGCATTATGATATAGAGGCAGATGAGCTCTAGGGGATAAAGATCCTGTTTTTGTAAGAATTTCTTCAATAAATGTAAGGCTATGCCTGGAGTTCAGTTTCCAAGCAGCCAGCCACTCCCACTTCCTGAGCTATATAAGCAGTTCCTCTAAGCCTCACTGTGAAGTATTTTTTCTTTGCAGCTGAAAGCTCTGTTGGTTTGTCCTCTGAGCTGGTTGGGCCTCTCTGGCTGGCTGGTGCCTGCCTCCCCCAGCTCCTGCTTGTCTCTGCTGGGCTTCTGTGCTTATTTTTCTACTTCTGGTTTGTGGTTTGTCTTTGACTGTGTGTACTTCCTTCCTTTTTTTTTGGGGGGGGGGGCTTTGTTTCTCAGCTCCTAGCAAACTGCTACTCCAGAGCTCATATTGTTTGCTTTTACTTACTCACAACTCTCAAATTACTTGCACAGCAACTCCTAGCATTCTGCTATGCAGAGCTCATGCTACTGTTTTCAGTTACTTACAACTACAGCCACTGCTGCTGACTGTTTAGTTACTATTGTACCCAGTGCCCATGTTTTTCCACTGTGCTCATTACACTCAGACTACTGCAATGCAACTGCAATCATTACCTGTGTGCTTCAGCTCAGCCATAGCTGCTTCATGTTGCATACTCAATTCTTTTCACCTGACACAGTTTAATCTAACCCTACCTGTGCTTCTCATTTTATTTGCAGCTTTACTGCACTGCCTGGCTACACCTGCTTTCAAGCATTATCTCCCTGTTTTATTGCACTTATAACACTGAGGTCAGCCAACTAAGCTCCTGCTGAAGCTGTTAATGTAGCTTGATATTAAAATTCCGTCTTCGCCACTGAAAATCCTCAGAGTCTGTCACCTTGATTTGGCTTTGAACTGTCTGTCTGGCTTGCTCCCAATTCAGTGCTGTATAATTGCTATACAGTTTGATATGCTGGTTCACCTATCACGACTACTGCTTACTGACCTACGTGCAGGTCTACATTTACTTACGCAGCTGTTACTCCTTGCTTACACAATCCATTACTTCATGCATACTGCCATCCCTTTGGCTTTGGCCTGGGATTCTGTTGCACTTGGTCTGCATTTGACCTTGCAAGGTCTCAGCACTCCATGCTCATTATGATCTCAGCACGCCGTGCTCATTCAGCTCACCAGCTTTCAGCTCTCAATCAATTTCTGGGGCATGCCAGCCATTCTAATCTGGCACAGGGTTCCTGCAGCTAATGGTCTCACTCTGCATTTAGTCCACATCATCGAGCATGTCCAACTTGGGGCAGGATCCTTCTCACCTGGCCCATGGCTGGGAATGTCCTCGCCCCAGGCTTGGCTTTAGTTGCCTGTTATGCGACAGCAGCTACTGGTGTAGAATTTAAGACTAGCAGTGAAGGGTGGTTACGACGATCTCCTTTGGCTCTAGTGTTCCACTATAACAGTTGGCCATTGACTTTAGTGGTTTCCCTAGCAAGGTCCCTTCACTGCATTCTCCCTACGACTGCCCCGATTCACCTGGTTTGATTTAGGGTGGGAAGGCCAGGTGAGTACTTCAGCAGTTGTTGCTCTCCTCCTGCACCTTGGATGCACATATTGTTGCAGAGTTTTCTTGCAACCTTCCACAACATTGCCACTACAGGATTTGAGTGAGAGCCTCCTTCCAAATTGGAATGTTTTCCAAATTGCAGTTGCAGAGCTGACACTAAATAAATTTTCCCAAGCCTGGAGGGAAGGCGATCTAGGCCTTGGATCCTCCAGAGGTTTGCTCCTCATAGGGTTTTTTTTCTCTCCTCCATTGCCTCAGGTAATAACACTTAGTTAGCATAGTTGTTTTCCCTAGTTTCTTAGGTAGGTTCCATTGTTGTATGGAGGTGGAGGATGTCCTGCCATTCCCTCTCTCCTTAGGGGATCCCCTTCTCTTAATGCAAGCTATCAGTATCATGCTACGCAAACCTGGGCTGTTACTATGACAACTGGGCATATCATTGCATTATCAAACCGCCTATGCTTCTCTACTACTACATTACAGTTTCTGCTTCTGCGTCACTGTTACTGCTTGCATTATGCTTCGTGTTGCCTCCTTTTTAGGGATGATACTACATTTTAGGGGGGGATTTCTAAGGTACCTTTAGACATCGGAAATGTCCCGTGGCACATCTAGGGGTGAAACCCTCTCCGAGAGTTCCTTGCTGTCATACCCCTACAGGGTGGCAAGTCCTCTGGAACAGAGAGCGCGAATGGTCAAAACCAAACTAACACAGTTGCACAAGCATATCACTATACTGGCTGCATAGGTCAGTGAAATGTAAGGCTACGCCTGGAGTTCAGTGACCAAGCAGCCAGCCACTCCCACTTCCTGAGCTACATAAGCAGTTCCTCTAAGCCTCACTGTGAAGCACTTTTTCTTTGCCCTACCATCCTCCCCTCCTCCTCCAGCAGCAGCACTCTCTCCTTAGGGGGATTCCTAAGGTACCTTTAGCCACGGGAACCATCCCGTGGCACCTCTAGGGGTGGAACCCTCTCCAAGAGTTCCTTGTCGTCGTACCCCTACAGGGTGGTAATTTCTCTGGAATAGAGGGTGCGAATGACCAAAACTAAACTAAAACAGTAGCACAAGCATAACACTATACTGGCTTCATAGGTCAGTGAACAAATAATGAATAGGAGAAATTTATAGAAGGTATGTGAAATACAAGCTTAATTGTGTCTAACAATTATGTTTTCCAAAGTTTTTTAAAGGTATCAGCTGCTCTTTAAAGATAGCTTTGGGTTCACTATTAAAAAGAAAAATTATATTCATCATGACCCCTTGCAGTGAACAACTTGTTAAGCTCCTGAAAATAAATTCCCATTGCATAATATTGAAAGCTTCAGTAGCATCTAAAGCTATTGCAATAATTTTACCTACACAATTTTTATGCAGGTCAAAGATAATTTGCATTCTTCTAAACACTTCATAAATGGTACACCCTTTTATGAAACCTGTTTTATTGGGGCTGAAGGCATCAGGAACAAATGGCTCAAGTTTATTCACAAGTAGCATATCAATTATTTTGTAATCTACAATTAGCAATGCTATTGATCTGTAATCCTCAGATAATCTTAAATCTTTATTTTCTTTTGATATTAAAACTACTAATGCATCTAACATTGTGTTTGGTATCCCTTTATGTATTGCCATTTCTGATATCTTCAGCACCAACCATGGTACTAATTATCTGCAAAACACTGAGTCAAATTCCACTGTTAGTCCATCTGGTCTAGGGGCTTTATCTTGTGTGAGTTTTTTTTTTTATAGCCTCCTTTATTTCATCTTGTAGGGTAGTTTAATGTACAGTATATAGCCATTTATTGCATCAGTATCTATAACTGTGTCTTTTTGATATATTGTCTTACAGTAATTACAAAAGATATTTCCACTTTCTTTTTGCTTTGTATGTTTTTCCATCCAAATCCTGAAATTCTATTATATTTTCTCTTCTTTTTAGCATATAGGCCAAGAATTTTCTAATTTTATCCCCATTAAGACAGAAGTTAGTCTTTAGTGCACACACATCCTTGTATGTTTATATAATAATGATTTCTTTAATAGTTTTGTATCCTCTCTTTTTTCTGCTGCAGATTCGTCTGCTAGTACTAGTCTAGTCTGACAGCTTTTTAGTTCTTCATATTTATTAAGTTATCCTTTTGTTTTTTTATTATATTTAATTTCATATGATATAATATGGCCTAGTCATCTTCATCACTGCTGACCCCACTGCATTGTGATGCATCAAAGTCACCCTCAACAAAGCATGCAGACTGGTCATGGGTTGGGATAGATGGACACACTCTTGTGATCTCTAGAAGTCTGCTGAATGGTTGCCATTTGACGCCCATCTTAGGTACCATACTTGCCTTCTGGACAAGAAAATCCACATTGGTCAAGCCTTGCTTGGTCTGCATAGCCTCATCCAACCTGCCCCATTGGTCAGAACCTCCTGTAGTTCTGCTGGGACCTCCCCACAAGTCTACTACTGTTGAACTTCCCTTGGTCAAAGAGCCTTTTTATACAGAGTCCCCCCATTGGCTCAATTGCCTCCCCCCATCTGTCTCCCTAGAGCCCAGGATCAGTCCCTTTAAGACTAGTCTCAAACCTCTTCTGCTAGAATCTTCAGCCTGTGACTGTCTCAAACCCTCTCCCCTTCCTGCTCACCTCTCTTGCCAGAGCTCTGTAGTATAACTCTATCTCATAAATTATATGCTATACACAGAAAAAAATGTGTATTCATGGATTACCTAAATATTATGGATATTATGGATAATGCTGGGTCCTCCTTTGAATGGTGTGTCAGCCCGGGCCGTGGTTGACAGTGTATCCCAAGTAAGTACTGTATAGTATTTCAAAAGATTAGTACCAGAAGCATCTGCCCGATGTGCCCCTACAACCTCTGGAGGGCCTAAACGTGTGGGAGTTGAGTGAGAACTCCTACCCATACTTGGGGTACATCTGTATCTGGTTGTCATTTCCTACTGCAGTGACTGGGATAGATGAACAAGTTGAGACACTTGCTCTGGTGTGTCCCCCCCACTGGACTATATGATGGGGTTCCCCTGTTAATCAGAACAAACGCCCACATGTTTGGGAGACTAGCACAACTCTGTCATGACAAACGAGGGCAACGGACTGGGAAGGCACTGAGAATTCCAATGCTAATCCAGAAGGCTTATGACTTGCAACAGAAACCCGATGAAGTGGACAGAGATGAGCCAGTGGGGATAGTGTGGAAGAAGGATCCTGACTCTTTGGTACTGGCTCCCAATGCACAGTGTATGATCCACGGAGAAGTCTGCCTAAAGAAAGATGTCAAGAATAAAATACTGATGATGGATGCTCCTGGAGAAGAGAAGCTGCCAGAGAGGTTACTGGTTAAGCTCAGTATACTACCTGCATGTGCTAATGCCTATGCACACCGAGTGATGGTGCAAGTGAGAAACATGTATAACAGAGAAGTTTGTGTGAATCGGGGATGTACACTGGCTACAGTGCACTGTCCAGACACAGCAGTATTACCCAGTAACAAGTGCTCTGGCAAAGCGGGGAAGGTGTCCCCAGACTTATTTGACTTTGGTGAAACCTCTCTGTCAACTGAGTGGAAGACTCAAATTAGCAAGAAATTAGCTCAGAGAGACCAAGCGTCCTCATTAAAAGAGTGGGACGAGGGATGTGTTCATGGTGCCAAGCATAATATACGCCTGCATGATGACCGACCCTTCTGAGAGGGGTCCTGGTGCCTTGCCCCTGCTGACATAGATGATGTTAGAAGACACCTACTGGAGATGCTCACTGTGGGTGTCATTCAAGAATCCAGAAGCCCATATGCGTTCCCTATAGTAGTTGTGTGTAAGAAGAGCAGATCCGTGAGGATGTGTGTGGATTATCAGACCTTAAATCGGTAAACCATTCCAGATCAATACACCATGCCATGCATACAGGATGCCGTTGGCTTGTGGCCAGTACTGTGTCACTATCTGGCTGAGCAGGATGACCTGTCGGGTGCAGACCCATGGCTTGTGAACAGTACTGTGTCACTGTCTGAGCAGGATGACCTGTGGGGTGCCAATCTGTGGCTTGCAAACAGTACTGTGTCACTGTGTGACAGCGTGTGGGAATAAACTTCAGACGAGGCAAATTTACAGGTTTAAAACACACCATGGTGTGATATTTATTTTTCAAAGATTCGAAAAATAATGAATGAAAACAAAAAACATTGCAAAGAAAATCACTACTTAACATCAGTAGTTTCTCACATAAAACAGTCCTGGATCTTACAGCTCCTAAGACCCTTCTCATCTATATTCAACAGCGTGTCTGCACAAACAGTAGAACCTTTCTCCTTCTCTCTCAGGGCTGAGCCCCACTGGGCTGAACTGAACTGAAGTGAACTCAGAGAACAGGTTTTATATCTTTTTAGAGGGGTCACTTGACTAAGCCCTTTCTATTTTCATGTCTGTTTCGTGTCTATTTTCATGTCAAACATGTTGTTTGAAAACCAGGTGGGGGGGTTGTTTTAGGGACTTCCTGGTTCAGTTAAAGATACAGTGTATATATCCACAGATATTGACTATCTATATTTCTGGTCCATAGTAACTAAGCACTTTTATAGCTTTATACAGTAACAAATTTAATGTGAATTTATGACAATACCTTAAGGATTTCTTATAATGGTATTAATCCTAAAATTATTATTGTTTTATATGGCTTCTGATTATTTAAAAAAGGCTTTACAACTGTATTCCTATTTAAAATAGCCTCCATGTTTTTTTTGTACACAAATGCACTTATGCACTTTACACAACACCTCTCCAGGTGTTCGGCATCATTTCAGCAATTGGATGGAAATGGAAAAAGAATGAAAAGCGAGAACTAGTAGGAAGTGTAGTAGGGACAGTAAAGAGCTGCGCTAGGTGGCCAATCTAGGATAGGGGGAGAAAGAAGAAAAGCATTAACTGTTGCTTAACAGAAATTTTGATAGCTAGGAAATAAAGAGATAGGAAAGTGGCCCTTCAGTCACAGCTGATGGTGTAGCCTAACTCTGCCACACACACACACACCTCCCTCCTTAAGAAAAAAACAGTTCTCAAAACTATACTGATTTTTCAAGAACCCCCTCTCAGTCATAAATATTCTACCAAAACAGTAGAATAGGGGGTTGGTTGAAACTTTCTCTCACCCACTACGAGAGCTTCACCCCAAAGTCCCTTAATGCAGCTATTTTTAGTATTGTCCACCATCCCAAGTTACTGCAATATGACAATACTTTCACAACATTACCCTTGGACTGTCATTCGGTTCAGCATAGTACCCATCTATGCTTTCAGAGGACTTCAGTCTATAGTTACTCTATACCCCCTAACTATTTCACTCTGGTTATTACAACTCAGACATTGCAAATGTAATATCAGGCACCCATTAATAGGCATTGTTTCTGCACCTATCACTTAGCATAATTTTAGAACCTATCTCTTGGCATAATTTCAGAATCCATCATTTAGCATAGTTTCAGCCTTGTGTGCCCACTATCATACCTTCATCAGTACATTAAAAAAAAAGGAAGTAATACACAGCAGTTTTATGCTGACTTCTAGCTTCCTCCATACCCATCACTTGGCATCATTTCAGCCCTGTGCACCCACTATCCTACCTTCATCAATGCATTAAAAAGAGGAAGTGATACACAGCAGTTTTATCCTGACTTCTAGCTTCCTCCATCTAGCTATCAGGGTGGCCATACAGGCCTATACCACAACTTTCTCTGGGGCAAGTTGTACCTAGCTCTAACCCAATTCTAATACATTGTTTCCACTCAGGGGCCCAATCATAGGTTCCACCCCATACCTAGATCCTCCATGACCCTAGGTTCATCATTTTATATCATACAGTATAGACATTTCTTTTATGTTAAACATTTCTTGTAATCATTTCATCTATCCATTTCCCTTTCATATATTTTTCTGGTAGACAAGGAACCTTCTCATGCTGAACATCAGCCAGCCAGTTCCTAACTCTCAGAACCTTTGGGGTTTCCTTTCAACCCTTACACCGTTCTGGTACCCTCGACTGACTGCACTCAGCACCAGCCTTAAAAGCTACTGTATATTAATTTTAAACATTACATGTTTCATACATTTCATCCCAAATCACAAGGGGCTCAAAACATGGGAAAGTCCCTTCAGTCATCATAGTGTCTTCCCTGTTGCTTGTAGCCTTCACCCCAGTATGCATATGCCCTGAAGCAGTCTTACCTGGGGCCTTCATCTTGTTGTCCTCCAAGTAGCAGCAGCCCAGAAAAATGGGCAACAATGGGCTCTCAAAAGTGGTGGACAACAAAGGTTCCATCGGGGGGCCTCCTCCTCCTCTAGAACCCATGGATCCTGGTCCTATGCCACCACCATGAAATCCTCCAATTGGGAACCCTTCATCTGCATCTGGCAGTGGTGCTCCACCTCTCTCTCCAACACTGATCCACCTCCATGTTCCATTGAACTCCAATCCAGGCAATAGCTCCTCTCCAGATCTCCTCACCTGGGCTCTGGCATGCACACCAGGAAGCCCCTCTTCCTCCTCCAGACCCTTGTCCTCCACAGGATCTTCTAGGTATGCCATCCTGCTCTTTGCCCCCATGTCCACCATACCAAGTTACTGCAATATGACAATTCTTTCGCAACATTACCCTACAACTGTCATACGGTTCAGCACAGTACCCATCTATGCTGTCTGAGGACTTCAGTCTATAGTGACTCTCTATCTTCTAACTATTTCACTCTGGTTATTACCAGGGCTGGTATCTGGGTACTGGCCTCCCCTTTGTTTCTCTGGACAGCCAGCACTATCCCATGGCTGACACCAAGTTTGTCACAGCATGTGGAAATAAACATCAGATGAGGCAAATTTACAGGTTTAAAACACACCGTGGTGTGATATTTGCTTTTCAAAAGTTCAAAAAATAATAAATGAAAACAAAAACATTGCAAAGAAAATCACTACTTAAAATTAGTGTTTTTTTTCACATAATACAGTCCTGGATCTTAGAACTCCTAAGATCCTTCTCATCTGCATTCAACAGCATGTCTGCACAAACAGTAGAACCTTTCTCCTCCTCTCTCAGGGCTGAGCCCCACTGGAGTGAACCAAATGGAAGTGAACTCAGAGAAGAGGTTTTATATCTTTTTGGAGGGTCACCTGACTAAGCCCTTTCTATTTTCATGTCTGAACATGCTGTTTCATGTCTGAACAAGTAGTTTCAAAACCAAGGGGGGTTGTTTCAGGGGACTTCCTGATTCAGTTAAAGGTACAGTGTATATCTCCACAGATATTGACTCTCTATATCTCTGATCCACAGTGACTCTGCACTTTTATAACCTATTACAGTAACAAGTTTATAGTGTGCATTTATGAAAATACCTTGATGATTTCATATAACTGTATTAATCATGAAATTATTATTGTTTTATATGGCTTCTGAATCCTTTTTTATTTAAAAAGGCTTTATTAACTTTATTTATTCCTATTTAACATAGCCTTCAAACATTTGTGTTTTCATTTGTCTATTCCATCTTCAGTCTGTTAAAATGTTTAAAAACAAATTACCTATGTTTCAAACAAGGGGTGTTGTCCTATAGAGACTCCATGTGTTTCATAACATTTCCAAATAGTTTTTAACAAGAAGTATAGCAACAAATACCTTGTCAGTTTCTCAATCCAGAGTTATCACCGAGTAGGTCTTCGCTGATTTTCTAAACTTAGTTTGTTTTCACTACATGTAAACAAACATTTACTTCTTCGTTTTTCTATTCTCTTTAAATTTTTTGTAGCAGCATTAAACAAGCATTTGTCAATGCCAAATGTTTGCTTGCCGGCATTGGCAGTGGTAGTGTAGAAGTTACAGAGCTGCATAATAGGAATGGCAGTGAAGTATTGAACTGAAGCCAACCCCACCACCACACTGCAGAGAGTGACAGGCATTGGGGTGTGCGTTTGAGTCATCAGGCATAACGCCCATGCCATTTCACCACACCCCACTCTGCAGAGACTGACAAGTGTCACGTGTTACTTGGGGTCTTTGGCCCTTATGCGCACCCCATTTCATTAGGAAATACGGTGAGATGGGTGCAATATAGGAGAATGGGGTGAAGTTTGGGGCCGAAGAGTCCAAGGCATACCTCGATGCCTCTCAGTGACTGCAGGGTGTGGAATGGTATGAGCATCACAGGCAAGAATCCCAAGTCACACCCCTGATTCCTGTCATTCTCTATAGGGTTGGGTGATTTAGTTGAAAACCCTAATACCTCAGGCATTCGTTGGTATGTTAACTCCAAATTTTCAACATGTTTGTTTTGTGACCCCAACTCATGAACAGGGGGAATATCAGTTTGGTAGCCAAAAGCTGCTTATGCACAGTGACTACAGCATTTAGCACCACAGGTGCAAAAATATTCCGAACAGGATGTAAAAAATGACAGCTGTACTCTTTCATGGGGAGGTGTAAAAATGGCTATGTTGCAAATGTGTAGTAAAAATATTTAAAAAAATGGTGAAGTCAAGCTCACATATAGAAACTGTGCAACCCACACCCGTTATATAATTAGGTTGGGGATTTTTTATAGCAGATTGTCAACTCAGGCATTTTGGTGCCTCAATCATGAACAGTGTCAGTGTGATTTTCTTTATCTGTGCCAAACAATGATTTCCCACAGCGACCACGCATCTCTGCACTGAAAGTGTGAAAACACACTTCGGCCATGTTGTGAAAAATGGCAGCTGTACTATTCATAAGGAAGTGTTGGAAAAATGCCACTAGTGAAAATCTGGACTGAAAATATTACAAAGTCATGAACTAACGAGGATGCGTGGAAACTGCACACTGCTCACTTGTACCACAGTCATTTTATGGACTTTTGTCACCAAATTTTCAACATAGCCATTTTAAGACCTCTGCTCATGAACAGTGTAACTGTGATTTTCTTAATCTGTCCTAAACATTGCTTTCGCACACCAACAGCACCATCGTGCTCTACATGGGCGGAAACACGTTTTGGGCAGGATGTGAAAAATGACAGCTGTACTGCTCATAAGGAGGTGTGGAAAAATGGCAATGTTGGAAATCTGGAGTGGAAATATTGAAAATTCGCAAACCTACGAGCGTGCGTGGGAACTCCGCAATGCATACTCATAAAAGTCATTTTTAGGAATTCTGTCACCAAATTTTCAACATTGCCATTTTAAGATCTCTGCTCATGAACAGTGATGCTGTGATTTTCTTAATGTGTCCCATACTCTGAGTTCGCACAACGACTGCGCCATTGTGCGCTACATGGGCAGAAACACATTTTGGGTGAGATGTGAAAAATGACAGCTGTACTACTCATAAGAAGGTGTGGAAAAATGGCAATGTTGAAAATTTGGAGTGAAATATTGAAAATTCGCAAACCTATGCGCGCGTATGCACTGCGCAATGCACGCTTGTAAAACAGTCATTTTTAGGATTCTTTTCACCAAATTTTCAACATAGCCATTTCAAGACCTCTGCTCATGAACAGTGTCACTGTGATTTTCTTAATTTGTCCCGTACATTGATTTCACACACTGACTGCACCATTCTGCGCTACATGGGCGGAAACACATTTTGGGTGAGATGTGAAAAATGACAGCTGTACTGCTCATAAGAAGGTGTGGTAAAATGGCAATGTTGAAAATCTGGAGTGAAAATATTGAAATTTCGCGAACTTACGAGCCTGCGTAGGAACTGCGCAACGCATGCTCGTTAAACAGTCATTTTTTGGAATTTTGGCACCAAATTTTCAACATGGGGGTTTGGGACCCTTCTCATGAATGATGTCACTGTCATGGCGGTATTCAGGCCCAAAGGGTGATTTCACAGTCACTGGCGAAATCACCCCGGCCCGAATAACGCCATGACAGTGACATCATTCATGAGAAGGGGTCCCAAAAACCCCATGTTGAAAATTTGGTGCAAAAATTCCCAAAAAGGGCTGAGATATGCAATAAAGTTGAAACCCCCCTATCTAGCCCATTATTTTTATTTTTAATTTTTTTATTTTATTTAAACAGCAGTTTGGAAAACCTTTGAGCCATAGGCTCATTTACAAAGGTACCTTGTCACAGTAAGACAAACCAAAATACATAGTATAGCAGTACAACACATAAGTATAACAGTAAATTAAGACAGAGATACAAACAAGCTGGTACAGGTAGGATGTATGCAAACAATACCTAGTGATAAGCTTTGTCATAAGTATTGAGTACGGCTTTGACTAGTGGCAGTTACAGCATCGGGTGTTAATACGGTGGTTACGTAAGGAAGTTTTGAAGCACGATATTGTTGGAGCTTCGGAGATGGAGGGGGGCAGTGTGTTGAACCAGGAGGGGGCCCTAAAGCTGAAGGCTCTTTGGCTGTGAGAGGTCCTAGCTCTAGGGACAACAAGAGAGGTTTTCCCAGAGGTCTGAGTATGAACTAGTGGGACAGAGCAGCGTATGGTGGTGGTCAATCCTGGTGGGGATAGCCCAAGGAGGGTCTTTTTTGTAAGGGTACCGGTCAGATATTTGAGGCGCTCGTCGAGATCAAGTACCAGCACTTTAGCATACAGTAGACAGGTGTGTGTCATCCTAGGTGCTCCAGTAATTAACCTGCAGGCCTTATTCAGAGTAGTGCAAATTTTATGGAGTGCGGTCTGATCAGCAGCACCATACACCGGCAGTCCATAGTCCACTAGGGACAGGATAGAGGAGTGATCATAGTCAAGAGCCTCCGGGGAGGCAGTGTTTATACCGATGTAAGATGCCCAATCAGATATTAGTGGCAGTGGCTAGGGCAGCGATGTGTCCATGGAAGGAGAGGAGGGTCAAATGGATCCCTAGGTATTTATAGGAGCAAACTTGTTTGAGTGGGAAAGAGGACCCAGAGTGAATGAGGAGTTTGAAGTTGCAGGACTTGTGTTGGGGATGAGTGAAGAACATGGTTTTGGTTTTTTTAAGATTTATCACCAATCTATGTTCCTTGAACCAGCCCTCGGCTTCAGTGAAGGACTTCTGCAGCGAGTCCTGGAGGGCAATAGGGTTATGACTTGAGGCAAAGATGACTGCATCATCAGCGTATAATAGAATGTTCCTCGAGCAAGAGTGTGGAAGGGTGTTAAGGTAAAGGGAGAATAGTAAGGGGCCCAGAATGGAGCCCTGGGGAACCCCAGAGAAGATGGGACAGATGTCTGAGTAGGTCCCATTAATTTTTACACGCTGTGAGCGGTCAGACAGATAACTGGTGCACCAGGAGATAGGCCCAGCAGCAAAACCAGAGAGACTAAGGGCATCAAGAAGGAGGGGGTGGGAGACAGTGTCGAAAGCTTTCGAGAGGTCAGTGAAGACAGCACCAGCTGGAGAACCAGTGTCTAAGGAGGAGTGGAGAAAGTTGGAGAACTCTAGGAGGGCTGTGTTGGTACTGTGGCCCACTCGGAAGCCATGCTGCACAGGACAAAGGACATTGTAGGTGGAGAGGTAGTCAGAGATTTGAGAGGCCACCACTTTTTCCAAGGCCTTGGAGAGAGGAGAGAGAATGGAGATAGGTCGATAGTTTCCAGCCACAGTCCTATCGCCACCTTTAAAGATAGGGGTGACAGTGGTGACTTTCCAGGCAGTTGGAACCTTCCCCAGGCAAAGACAGTGGTTGATGAGGCATGTGATCGGGGTAAGGACTGTGTCTAAGACCAGCCGTAGGATACACAGATCCAGGGTGTCACTGCCTGTACTATTACTCTTGAGGCAGTGACAAGGTGCGGCCTAAGTTCTTGGGCAGAAACATGGTGGAGGAGAAAATAAGTGCGAGAAAGATTTACACCAGGCAGGTGCTGGGGGAGGAGGGTCAAAAATTTGTAGGGAGGATAGGGCTAAGGTCAGTGAATGAGGTGTTGAGGTGGTTGGCTATGAGGGCTGGGTCTGAGGAGATCACACCATTAATGTTGATCTG
The DNA here is from genome assembly GCA_016271365.2 of Neoceratodus forsteri. Lineage (NCBI taxonomy): Eukaryota > Metazoa > Chordata > Ceratodontiformes > Ceratodontidae > Neoceratodus > Neoceratodus forsteri. The sequence continues at coordinate 26,157,386 of JADMNL010000022.1, read as the reverse complement.
GTTGGGTGGGGGGGAGTGTGCACTCCCATTTAACTGTTTAATGTTATCCCAGAAGGTTCTGGGATTCCCCCATGAGGCAGTGAGTGAGGACCGATAGTGCTCAGACTTGGCCTTTCTGATGGCCCGAGTGCACTTGTTTCAGGCGGCAGCATATAACCGCCTGTCATTGGGCCGCCAGTCTCAATGGCATGGTGCCATAGGTTGTCCCTATGTTTGAGCTGGTGGATCAAAGCTGGGGTAACCCAGGGGGCATTCTTCCTTTAGAACGCCGGTCAACACTGGGGCAAAGATATCACAGGCATTATTAAAAGTTTGGGTAAAGAAGGAGAGAGCTGTGTCGATGTCAGGAGTTGCCTGTATAGGAGACCAGTCAATTTGGGACAGAAGTTCCTTAAGTTTTATCAGTCCACCAGGTATTAGACGCCGGCATGTGGACTGTGCTATGGGTTTGGGGACTGAGGATGACCAGTGGAATAGAATGGGGAGTGATCGCTGAGAGAGTCTGGGAGGACTTGTACATTGGGGATACAATTAGGGCGTTGGTGAGTACCACATCAAGCAGGGTACTGGAGCCTCTTGGGGTTAGTCCTGGTAGGGTGGGTAACTAGTTTGCGTTAGGTCTATTGCAGAAAAGGAGTCTCGGGTAGAGGAGGAGGAGGAGGTGAGCCAGTTGACATTTAAGTCACCCACCAGAATTTGATCAGCGGAACGAGGTAGAGAGGTAAGGTATTCTGTAAGAGAGGCAAATGGCCTGCGTTTGGTCCCTGGGGGGCACGTATGCAGTAGTCAGATAAAGGGGTCCCTTTAAAGGGTCAGGGGTTAGTTTCAGCGTAAGCGCCTGGGCCCTGGAGTCAAGGATGGGAGCAGGCAGGGCTAGTACGGGGAGAGATTTCTTGACATAAATAGCGCAGCCGCCGCCCCGTCTCCCAACACAGTCGGACCAGAAAAGGGTGAAACCAGGAAGGGAGACTAGGGAGTCAGGGGAGGATTTCGACAGCCAAGTCTCAACCAGGGTGATGACATCAGGGTTAATTGATGTGACCAGGCATTGTAGTGAGTCAAACTTTTTTAGGAGGCTACAGATATTCATGGAGACCATGCATAGGCCTGTGGTGCGAGTTGGGGAGCTCCTGGGAACCGGGCCAGGGTTTGGATGAATGTTCCCTGACAGGAGTAGTAGCATGACTAACACCCTGGCTGGCAGATGGCGAGAGGTTTTCCTACGATTGACATGAGAGGGGGGGGAGGCTAAGGGAGCAGGGGTGGGCAGGGAGGTACAGGAGGGAAAGCAAGAATAAGAAGACACCCAGATGTGCCTGAGGTGAAGAGAAAGCTAGGGGGAGGGCAGGGAGGATGGGGACACACAGAAGTCCCAAGGGGCAGGAGAGGAGGTTCAGGAGCAAGGGGAGGGAGGGGTGCCATGGCACAGTGTGGACTAGCAGATGGGTAAGTGGGTAAGTGCACTGCTAGTGGGGATAGGCACAGGCAGAGCATGAGGCAGGGCCAATACATTGTGGTGAGCAAGATCCCAGGGAAGTAGTGCTATACATGTAGGAGTAGGAAGTAGTGAGGGAGCATAGGTCCCTCTAGTGGCCAGCAGGTATAACCTGCAAATGGGAAAGTGGGCAACAGGACGTGATGTCACCGGATGTGATGTCACAGGGTGGATCCTTAAATTGACAGCCGCCCCTGGGTGGGAGGGTGGTTGGGACGGGCGGGGCAGACGGCGCAAAGCGCCATCGGGCTAGCACCCCTCTGCAGGCATCCAGACGAAGAGAAGAGTCTCTCTTTACCTCGAAAGTTATCAGGCTGGAGATTTGGCTACTCAGGTGAGCTGCTTGTTGCTTCAGTTGCTTGATTGTCCCGAGTGCCTAGCTTGGGGGGGGGGAGCTGCCTATGTAGTGGAGAAAACAAAGCCTCTCATTACTATGCAGCGGGAGAATATGTTGTGACTTACACAAAGGAGCTCCACTCTAAGCAAACAGGGCTATTCCAAAATGAGGTCACACTAGGACCCAGCTAACCTAATGCCTTCAGTTACAAGCACAATTAACTCAATACCACCATTTTAAACAAATCTGATCTATATTAGCTGCTTGGTATATCTGGCTTTAAGATGTAATCAGCAATTAGCTCCAAATACCACCATATTAAACAAGTCTGATCTATATTAGCTGCTTGGTATATCTGGCTTTAAGATGTAATCAGCAATTAGCTCCAAATACCACCATATTAAACAGGTCTGATCTATATTAGCTGCATTATACAGCTTACCGGCATTTCCTCAGTTCGCGATCGGCTTTGAAGAGTGCAGATGTGTTCCAGGTCTGCCGAAGATCATTGTGCCGGAGTCCGGAGGTAAGTATGGGGTGGGGAGGGTGTGAGGAGGCTGGGTGCGCAGTGGGTGGGTGTGGGTTGTGGGGGGGTCGGGAGACACACCGCTGGACCATTTTTTTCTTACAGGTTAAAAATAAAAAGGACATTGTGGGACCGTTTGCCATGCTGGGGTGGGCTCCCAGCATGGCACAAGAACTTTGGAGGCGTTCAGCGATGGGGAGTTTAGGCACCCCGTCGGCAAAAAAAAAAAAAGCAGGACCGTTTACCACGCTGGGGTGGGCTCCCAGCATGGCACAAGGACTTTGGGAGGCGGCGTTCTCAGCCGACGGGGATCGGGCGCCTGCTGGCAACATGATCGATTGCCACACTGGGGTGGGCCTCAGCGGCATCAACTATTGGGAGGACGGGAGGAGACAGACGTAGTTCAGCTGGACGGGATTGGGCACCCGTCGGCTATACACTGCATGCAGGGGCACGTGACGCCTGCGGGGCTGGGAGCTGCGTCATGATCAGCTTCTATTGCTGCTCACCCAAGCGTAGCTCCCCCTTTCAACTGTATGCCACTGCATTTTGGAGCATGTCATGGACAGCTCCAAAATGCATTGGCTTACAGGGGCCGCGCCTGCAAGCACACTGCCTGAATTGGAGGAGGAGGTGACACACCTCCGAAATCTCCGATGATGGCACTATGTTTCTTGAACATGCTTGCAAGTAAACATAAAAACAGGTGCCCTATGCCTTTAAACATTGAAATGTTTTCTGTACTTCATTACAGTCCTTTTCTATGGTCTTTTTTACAATTCTGTCAAGATTCTTCTCAAAAGAGGAGATCTTTTCATTGCACCTGACTTGCCTCTGTAAACAGAATCCTAGCTCAGCCCTTCGCTTTTACAGGAATTCATTCCCCATTAGCTACTGTACTATTTGTTGGCTCCTTACCAACTTGATGCTTCTGCCCAAGTGTGTAGACTCTACAGTGTGTTCCTACTAGAAATGGAACAGCCTTCATTGCCAATTACGGCTTTTGTGCCATTCTTTTCAGCGGGGGGGTGATGATGTCATGTATAACTCGTGATGCCGCCAATCTGGCTGCTAACATTGGGTTGCTGACTGAGACTGCAGAGGATCTCCTGTGGGATGACTAGTAGGTGTCTCCTGATGACTAAGTACAGGTGTAGGAGGAACCCTAGCATCCCAACACTAGTGGTTCGTTCCCCGCTCGTTGCTTTTGCTACAATCATTTAAAAAAGATTACTTTACTGTAATCTATCCTGAGTTTATAATTATTACAGAAGATAGTGGTTCAGACTGTATGTGAGATCTTAATTAAGCCAGTTACACAGTTATTTGTACTTTTATTGATTTTAGGTGTACATCTAACCAACCCACCCTCCCCTCGGCCCTCAACCTGCCTTACTAGAGAAGATAGACAATGTATATAACATCTGACAATTTGTCATTCAGAATAGATGAAGAAAGGATCTCACATATAGTTTGAACCACTACCTTTTGTAATGATTATAAATGCAATGATAGATTACAGTAAAGAAATCTTTTTTAAATGATAGTGGCAAAAGCAACAGGTTGGGGCGATCGGCTGGTGTTGGGATACGAGTTCCTCCTACAGCCGCACTTAGTCATCAGGAGGCACCTACTAGTCATCCCACAAGAGATCCTCTGTGGTCTCAGTCAGCAAGCCAATGTTGGCAGCCACATTGGTGGCATCATGAGTTATACGTGATGTCATCACACCCTGCCGAAAAGAACATAACAAAAGTCATGTAATCAGAAGTGATGGTGGTTCCATTTCTAGTAGGAACATGCTGTAGAGTCTACACACTCGGTCAGAAGTATCAAGTAGGTAAGGAGTCACCAAATAATACAATGGTTAATGGAGACTGAATTCCTATAAAAGCGAAGGGCTGAGCTAGGACTTTGTTTACAGAGGCACGTGAGGTGTGATGAAAAGAGTTCCTCTTTTGAGAGGAATCTTGTAATAACTGTAAAAAAGACCATAGAAAAATACTTTTTAGAGGTACAGAAAACATTTCAATGTTTTGAGGCATGGGGAACCTGTTTTTAAATGTTGCTATAAAAAATTTAAAGAGAATAGAAAAATGAAGAAGTAAATGGGCCTGGAACATGCACATGGGACTGGCAGGCAGAGTGCAGGCCGCAAAGGCATGGAGGAAATATTCCTGGGGGAGGGGTTATGGGCAGACTTGATGGACCTGGGGGTCCTCATCTGCTGACAGCCTTCTATGATTCTATGATTGATATGTTTGTTTACATGTAGTGAAAACAGGCTGAGTTTAGAAAATCAGTGAAGAGCTACTTGGTGATAACTCTGGATTGGGTAACTGAGAGTCAAGTAATTTACTTTTTCAAAATGGGGTCAAAATCTTGCACACGTGCAAGAGCAACATGCTTTTGTGCATGTGTGAGTTCTATACTCATTCCAGCTTGCGCATGTGCGAGATTTCGGCACCATTTAAAAAAAGTTAATTACTTGAATCTTGGTGCTCGGTTTTTGTTTGCACACACTGACAGCACTTCTGAAGACCACAACGGTGATGATAATCTTGATTTTACATGCTGCATGTCCCAAAACCGCACATAGGGACCACGTTTGTGCCAGACGCGTGGTCTCGTCCAGCATGTGCTTCCGGGTGGTGAGTGAGTTTATGTCAGCAAACAAATCTTTAAAATATAAGCATAACTGGGTAAATAACATCAATTTGTGATGTATCAGGGCATAGTAGACTCAATCTTTAATACTTGTGTGCCAAGATGCACATTACATGCATATAGACAAAAACAGATGGCCAAAGCTGACAGTGCCCCTTTAATTAGAGTGCAACACTGTGGGCCTGACGAAGTGGCAAGGCCATGAAATGTAGCCAATTGCTTGGTGTGAAATAATATTGAATAAAATTTGTGACAAATGCTAATATTTACTTCTACGTGGAGTTCGTCCCTTCTACCTTTTGAACTGGAGTGTGGTCTACTCTACCCAGCACACAATCAGGGGTAATCTGGTCTGGACAAATCTAATGATCCCTGGGGAGTCAGGATCCCACCGCAGCTACTACACACACTGACTAGTGGTAGAGGACTTCTTCATTCAGCCATCTTGGTTTCCACTCTCCATTCCTCCCCCCTTCTGTACCTAATAAGGAGAGAATAAGGAAATCCTAGAAAACATTCACCTGTCCTCACTATGCTTGGAATGAGAGTGAGTGCATCGTAGGAAATGACACAGGAAGCAAGTGTATTTGTATTGTTTATTGTTCTGTTCACAGTAATGTTTGTCCTTTACAAGAGTTCATCTTATAAGTTCAGTAACTATGTTTCTGTTGTTAAGCTGTGTTTGTTTATTTGTTTTATTTATTTAAACTTTTGGTAACCGGGAAAGGCACACTGAGCTGGGGGTTCATTGACAGGTGCAACCCAGGTGAGAGGAAAACAGTAGGAAACAGTATACAAAATGAATTTTTACGTAATAAGCTAACATAAAAAAATATAGTCAGAGTAAAGTACTATTATTATGACACTGAGAGTAATGATATTATTCTTTATTTCCATGGGGTGTTGGTTATCTGCGTCTTTCTCTGCATTTTCTTGTCTGGGCATAACTGAGCAATTGTATTGTGTAGATAACTGAAGGGGACTGGTGTATGATCTGGAAAATGTCAAAATATCAATATTTTACTAAGTGACAGTTGTAAAGTGCTTAAAATACTGTATTAGTCACATGCACACAATGTTACAGCATTTAGGCAGTGTTTTCCTATTTTGGACCCACAAATGTGTCTTTGGACCCACATTTTAGACAGTGGTGGGTCCAATTGGACCCATGCTTCTGGACCCCTACTACTGTCACTGACTGAGAGTCCCCAACCTTAAAACCTACCTCCATGCCTCACAATTACAACAACTTCTTACACAGTCAAGAAAAGACACCTCTCTCAGCTGTGTAGCCATGGAACAATGTCATGCCCTGGAAGGTAGGATAGCAGACTTTTCGCTGTTTAAAATGAATCACAAGATGATCCAAGCCCTTTCTAACCCATGGGTAAATGTTATGTTATGCACACATAGAAACGTAGAAATTGATGGCAGATAAGGACCGTTAAACCCATCTAGTCTGTCCGTATAATCTACCTTTATCAGCAGCCATTGACGTTACTTGGTCATCGGGCTTGTGCCTCTCCTTCCCACTTCTAGGGTTCCCTTGTGCCTGTCCCAAGCATGTTTAAATCCCCTCGCTGTGTTTGCCCCGCCGCCTCCTGGGTCAGGCTATCCCAAACATCCACCACCCTTTCCAGCCACATGGTTGATGTTAGCCAAAAAAACTAGGTATCACCACCAACATGTCTCAACTCGCCACAATTATGGCATGTAGGGGGTTCACCACAAGCAGAATTAGCCCTATGTTTTCTAGGTGGCAGTCAAAAGGTCTACAGAGATTGGAACAATTATGGTGTATGGGACACTGTAATAGGGGATAAAAAAAATGTGTCCCAACATTGCAGGCAAACCTTATTTTGGTCTAAAACATAATATGTTTGTGTAACAAATATTGATATATCAAGCTAAATCATATCAAAATTTGTGAAGTTACAAGTTTAACTGAGCAATAACTTGTAATATTCAAATGTCTTTTGATATTTGTACTAATCATATGAGTAATGGCAGACAGGTGTTTTAAGTGTCTGCACAGACAGAAATACAGAGATAGAGTTCAAGTTACCCTTTTGACTATTATTATCAGGAGGACAGGACAGACTAAAAAGCTTGTGTGCACATTCTTAAAGTGCAAACCTATTTCTTCTTCTTAAGGTCTTAATAACTGGTAATGACCATTATTATTATCCTTATATAGTAGTATCAATACAAGAGCTAGCTCATACATCAGGTCATGCAAAGAACTAAAAGGAAAATTGCCTTGTCATGCAAGAACTAAAAAGAGCATTGCCTTGTAAGCTAATGTTCATACTTGTTCTGTACCAATCATACACAACCATAGTACTGTCTTCCACTATATAAGCAAGCCACTATACACTGTTAGTTTGAAGAAATGAAAATTAAGAATTAAGAATTAAGAGTTAAGAATGAAGAATGAAGGATGTACCACTTGTAATCTCTCGCTGTGATTGTTATAATCATTAAATTCTTCCGCCTTCAGCCTCATCTCTGTTCGTCTCCTTTCTAAGTATTTGCAATAGATAATTTACTAATGGTAATTTTTTCACAATGCTATAGACACCTAAAACCTTTCAGCAAGGCCAGGCAGAATATGGAAAGCCTCAGAAAGACTTTGGTGGTTTCTTCCAAGTTAGGCACTTTGTCATAACAGAACCCATCAAATCAACTACTCCTGCAGGGGGAACATCCTTATAAAGCTTAATCCATAGTAATGTCCAAGGATGGACAGAGGTTAAACCAATCTCTGCACTCTGTAAACTTATATAGGAGGTAGGTGAAAACCCTTTGATGACTTTCCAAGCTCAATGGAGGGCAGAACTATGACAGTCCATAACAGATAAGGATTAGGCTCAGGTGTGGGAACAGGCAGCTGAAACTACAGCATCAAGCAGTTGGAAGGAGTTAAGGTGGGAACTTCTAACAAGATTTTTTCATGCCCGTCATAGGTAAATATCATGGGAGTTACCCTTCAGACAAATGCTGGTGAAGATATGGAGGGGTAGGCAAACATAAGCATATATTCTGGAGCTGCCCAAGACTAGCTGAATTCTGGTCTGAGATTAGCAAGATAATGGGAGAAATACTGGCCACCCCAGTTCCCAAGACAAGCACATGTCTTTTGTTAGGCCAACTCTCTAGAGGAGCTAAGTCTAAGAAGAGATACCTCTTCGACATAGAAAAACATAGAAACACAGACTGACAGCAGATAAGGACCACTTGGCCCACCTAGTCTGCTCATTTCCCTACCCATTGGATAAGCAGCAGATCCTAGTTAACCAACAGCCTACTTCTTTCTACCCCCCACCAGAAATGCCTTATGTCTGTCCCATGCATTCTTGAATTCTTCCACTGTTTTTGACCCCACAACCTCCTCAGAAAGGCCATTCCATTTGTCCACCACCCTCTCTGTGAAAAAATACTTCCTCAAATTGCCTTGGGGCCTTCCCCCCTCTATCTTGAAATTGTCCCCTTGTTCTTGCACATCTCTTTTTCTGAAAAATGCTACCCTTTTGGACTTTGTTGATTTCCTTGAGGTACTTGAAAGTTTCTATCATGTCCCCCCTCTCCCTCCTTTCCTCAAGGGTATACATATTAAGCTCCTTTAAACTCACTTCATATGGCTTCTGTTGCAGACCCTGCACTATTTTAGTTGCCCTCCTCTGGATTGCCTCCATCCTGTCTATGTCCTTGTAGAGATGGGGTCTCCAGAACTGCACACAGTACTCCAGATGGGGTCTCAGCAACTGTCTGTACAGAGGGATAACAACTTCTTGTTTTCTACTAGTGTTGCCTCTCCCTATACATCCCAGTATCTCCCCAGCCATCCTTACTGCCTTTTCACATTGCTTGCTTACATTTAAGTCATCTGATATGACCACCCTCAGGTCCCTTTCCATTTCTATTGTTGTTAATATCCCCCACATTGTGTTCTCTTCCCCTGGGTTTTTGTTTCCCAGGTGCATTACTTTGCACTGAATCTAAGCTGCCATGCTTTCGACCATTCCTTCAATCTTGCCAAGTCCTGTCTCATCCTTTCCACCCTCCCTTGTGTATCAACCCTGTTGCAGATCTTTGTGTCATCTGCAAAGAGGTATACTTTTCCATCTAGTCCCTCTGCAATGTCACATATAAAGAAATTAAGAAGGACCAGACCCAGTAGTGAACCCTGAGGTATCCCACAAGTAACCCCCTATCTTCAGAGTGGATGCTGTTTACTATTATCCTCTCTGTCCTGTTGTCCAGCCAAAGTTTTACCCAGACTACCACCCTGGGACCCAATCCCAGGCTGGCAAATTTGTTTATTAATCATTTGTGTGGGACTGTGTGAAATGCCTTGCTAAAGTCTAGGTAGGCCATATCCACAGCCCCTCCCTGGTCTACTACTTTGGCCACCCAGCCAAAGAAATCTATTAGATCATCTGACATGATCTTCCCACTGTGAATCCATACTACCTTGGGTCCTGGGCCCCGCTGGCCTCTAGGTACACAACAATTCTTTCTTTCAGAAGTGATTCCATCATTTTCCCTACCACTGAGGTCAGGCTAACAGGTCTATAGCTTTCTGCCTCTGCTTTGCTCCCTCTTTTGTGAAATGGAATCACATCCACCCTCCTCCAGTCTTTAGGGTACCACACCATCCTTCCACAATTTGTTAAAAAGGTAGTCAGTGGTGTCACTAGTTCTCTCCTTAGTTCTTTTAGAATTCTGGGGTAAATCCCATCAGTCCCATTGCTTTGTCTACCTTTAGTTTTAGGAGTTGTTTGAGAACCCTTTCTTCTGTGAAAGGACTGGTATTGACCCCCTTATACAGAGTGCTTCTTTTGACTGGATTAGGTACCTCCCCTTCCTCTTCTTTTGTGAATACTGAGCAGAAGTTTTCATTCAGTATCCCTGCTTTTTCGCTGTCCATCTCTGCCCATCCCACCATCCTCTTTATTAAGCCTCACTAGCCCTCCTTTGGTCTTTCTTCGCTCCCTAATCTACCTATAAAAGGTTCTATCCCCCTTCCTAATTGAGTTGGCTATCTTTTCCTTGGTTTGGGCCTTTGCTACTCTGACTGCCTTCTCCACTTCCTTCTGCTTTAACTGGTACAGGTTTCTATCCTGCTCCTTAGGTGTTTCCTTATACTTCCTGAATGCTGTCTTTTTCTCCCTAACTTTCCCCTCCACCTCTTTTGAAAACCATAATGTTTTTTTCTTTTATTTTGATTTGTTTATTTGCTTCACACAAAAGCTTGTTGCCTCTGTGATGGCTGTTTTGATGTTTCCCATTGTTCCTCCACCCCTCCTTCTTGCCTGTTTGCTGGTGCTTTTTTAACATACTAACATACTAGCTGCCAGCAGAGTAGGCCTATTGGTCTATCAAGTCTGCTCATGCTTCAGCACCCTGATTGGATACCGTAGCCCTCTATCTGTCTCTACTCTCCCATTTTGACAAAGTCAGCTTTCCTAAAGTCCAGTATCCTCACTTTTGTATGGCTTCACTCTGTGGCTGTATTTATCGTCAACCACACAGTTTGGTGGTCATTAGTTCCCAGATGGCTACCCACTTCTAGATATGAGATCCTCTCTCCATCCCCATTTGAGAGTACCAGGTCTAAGATTGCTCTCCCTTCTGAGTGGGTTCCAACACTAGCTGTCTGAGGCATGCCCCCATAGGGCATCGAGAATGACTCTGCTCTTAGATGTGGCTGCAACAAAGGTGCTCCAGTTAACATCTGGCATATTCAGGTACGCCATCAACAGTATCTCCCCTTTTTCTGCCATCCTAAGGATGCCTTTTATAATTTCCTTATCCATTTCCTCCCCCTGACACAGGGGTCTGTATAGAACCCCCGTGCGGATAGTGGTGCCATTTCTGGTCTCCAGGGTGACCCACAGTGCTTTTCTATACCTGGTCTCAAGTAAGAACATAATGCACAAGTGGCTAACATAGTCCACACAGACACTCCACAGTGGCTAGCTATTTGTTCACAAATGAAATACATGGAAAGGTTGTCCCGGACAAGGATAAGCATCAACCAATTTGTCATAACCCCAATTTGAAGATTGGGGGGAAAATGATGCTTGTTAAATGGTTCCCACAGCTTAAGGGATTACGGATAGAGGATTTCATTGGGGACGATAGGATGCTGTCAATAGAAGAGATTTTAGAGAGACATAATATTGACCGTAAGCAAGTGTTTAAGTTATTTCAGATAACTCATTTGCTTGTGCAGGTAAGGACTAAACTTAGGGTTGCGGGTATAAATGGTAGCTGGTTTGAGTCGTTAGATCAGGTGGTATGGGAACCATTCGGTTTCAGAATATATAATTTATTACTTGACCAATCTCTTGTTGGTATTGAGCATATACCTAGATATTGGTTTGGCTGTATGGAGGAACAAGAGAGGGAGTGGGTTCATATCTGGAGTCACTTGTACAGATATGTCAAACAAGACAGGTTGAGAGTGATGCAATTTCACTTCCTGAATAACATGTTTTGGACCCCCTCCAAGTTGTATAAAGTAGGTCGTAGGTCTGACCATAGCTGTTTCCGGTGCCATAAGGCGGTTGGAGACTTATACCATATTTTTTGGGACTGCCCATTGATTAAGCAGTTGTGGATGCAAATCAAGCAGAGAGTGGACCCATTGTTGGGTATTGACCAGTATTTTACTCCAGAGATCTGCTTGATAGGGAATTACTCTAAAATTAAATCTAAGGACCGTAGCTATTATATGGCCCTGATCTCATGCTCGCTTAAAAAGGTAGTTTTGAGACATTGGATGACGGATACCTTGATCACTTATCTAGAGTGGTTACAAGAGATGTTGTTCAACATGAACATGGGTAAATTTGAGGCGGGAAGGAAAAATCAGCTTCATCTATATGAGAAGATATGGAATCGTTTTCAGACGTTATACCTTCCCCAGATGGTTGGTAATCAGCAAGATAGTTTGGACCTGGGCCGTGGTGAGCAGATCTTCCTCTAGGGGTTTGGGGGGAGGGGTGGTGGTGGGGGATGGTTGGGGTGAGGCCCTTTTGGGGGGTGGGGGAAGGAGGGAGGAGGAGGGGAGAGAATGGGTGAGGGTAGAAATATATGTCTGACTCAATTATTAATTCAATTCTTACGAGGGTGTAACATTTTTCTTGTCATGTATTTGGCTTTGAATGTCTGGCTTATCATAATAAAAGTTCGAATTTTAAAAAAAAGAAATACATGGAAAGGATAACTGCCCTTTTAAGACTCTAGTTAGATAAGTTTACTGCCAACTGGCTGACCTAGACAGAATACCTATGTAAAGCAGAAGGGTGACCCATCCTAGAAGGTTTAGCAGCCAGTGCCTAGAATGATGCTAAGTTTACGTCATAATTTTGCAGTAAGGGTTAAAGTGAATCCTGTAAGTAGGGAATTTATCCCAGCCAGGCACCCAATCCAATGAATTAATACAGTGCACCCATGAATCCCCTGTGTCATTTGTCTTGTACAGTAGTGAGTGGGAATCATCTAATCAAAATAGCATAAGCTATAGACACTGATGTACGGGTGTTTGATTAAGTGTTACAAGCTTCTGTTCTAGCTCGCTGTTGTAAACTCTGGGCAGAATTCACAAAAGAGATGAGCACGGAACATCTGAGATGTGCCGGCGCATCTCAGAGATGTGCACTGGCATGATCCACACAAAGCAGGGATGCCCTGGTGCATCCTGGATGTGCCATGCCACCAAGGATGCACCAGAGATCAAACACAATGATATATGATGCATCTGAAGGGGGGGGGGTGTAGCTGCATACACAGTGCATCCCCATTCACAAAGCAAAATGAATGCACAAACACAGTGCATGCACAGCATAGCCACACATATGTGCACTAAGGAGATAAGTATAAAGGAAGTAGACTTAAGCACAAGCTCCCACCAGGCAGCCAGCAGGATAGCAGCAGCAGTAGCATCACCAGCACAAGCAGAAGCACCAGAGAGGCCATCCAAATGAATGGTACACTATTCATGATGGTGGGCATGTTATGGGAATGAGGAGATGGGCAAACCAACAATGTGGTGGTGGAAAGCACCATAGGCGGCCTGCCCCATGGTGGTATCATGCCAGAGTAACATTTGAACAATTGACAGACACAAAAACAGTTGATCGATACCACCTGAACAGAGTAATCCTGAGGCAGCTGTGTGAGCTGTGCCATGTAGAAATGCAGGCACCCACTGGAAGGGGTCATGCCATGTCTGTGGAGACCAAGGAGACAACAGCAATGTTCAGCACCCTGCTGAACAGTGTCAGCAGTCCCGGGCCTCACAGCAGCACCAGACACATGGACACCAACATCCACCACCATGGGCAGTTGTGGTGGCCCTGTGGGTATGCATGGGAACACAGGCTTGCCAATGCCACATGGTGCCACCTGTGCATGTATAAGTGCCTCAGCCAGGTCAATGTTGTCCATATCCCCCCAAATCTGTATGGCATCAACATCACTGTCATCATATTTCCCTCTCCATTCCAGATGCCAACACCAGCAGGTCATTTACAATGTTGGCCCTGTCTACAGGGTCCTCATCAGCAAGACCCAGAAGGTTGAGCAACCATGTGCTACCATGGCCACCAGCTGTGGTACTGGCTGTGGAGGGGTTTGATGGCCCTGCACCATCCTGTGCCATGTCCAGAGCTGCCATGGTGTTGGACGTACCTAGCACAGGATCCGCTACAGCTCTGGCTGCGATATGGTGTGATGGTCCGGGGTCCTCCCCTGCCAGGTTGCCGTGGCATCCACCGGAACCTGCAGCACCCGTGAGGTGCAACAGAGCTGAAAGAGAGAAGGGGAACATGGTTAGTAATATTTGTCAATGGTATTTACAGACAGGTATGAACAGGGAGCCATGCACGTGTGCCATTTGTGTGCCTGACATAACACACAGGTGAATGCCACCCATAGGGGACACACCCACGATCATGCAACAGCATAAGCAGCCATGTACTGTGGCTAGTTCAGCCACTGAGGGACATGTGTGGAACAGCACATCACTGAATGGTGGCTCCCCACCCACCACCCAAGCAACATCCCAAGCAACCAATCCTCATCCTCCCCCATGGCAGTGGCCCCCCCAGGTGCTGCACGGGGGTGGTATATCGTGTGTCAGCAGCACACTGTGGACAGATAGGGATGTACATCAACATGTGCAGTGCACACTGACACATGGGCATGTAGCAGTACACAATGGGACATGTCACAGCAACCATGGCATGCACACATGGACCCGTACAGTGATTGGAACATGAATACTCACAGTGCTGTGATGAACTGTCACCAGTCTGGAAGCCAATACCCAGAACGCCCATCATTGTGGTCTGACCGATGCTGGCTACCAGCCTCTCCTTGTTTGGGATGAGGCGCACCATTGTCTGTAGCCCACCCCCTGTTGGTGGCCATCTTATCCTTGGCTCTCCACTTCTCATCGTGGAAGTGCTTGCGACACTCCTTGGGGGTCCAGTTATATATGCCATGGGCATTCACGTACCTGGCAACCTCCTCCCAGGCCTCATCCCTGTGCTGGTGGCTGCCATCCCTGCCAGACGGATGCTTTGTCTAGGGAAGTAGGCCTCCAGCAGTGCCCTGTCCTCATCCGACGTAAAGTTAGGACATCTCCGTCCTGCAGCGTCATCCTGATCAGACTTTGGGGCTCCTGTGGGTGTAAATATGCAGGCATCAGCACAGTTCAGGCAATTGTGGATGTGTGCCAGCAATGTGGCAGGAAGCAGCACAGTCCCAGCCCCTTGGAAGCCATCAAAACCCCACTGTCAGATGTTGCTGACAAGCTGTACAAGGCAGAATGTAAACAGATCTACCTTCAATGATGCAATACCTGTCAGACATCTGTGGAATGGGGAGGTGCATTCAGAAACAACTGAACTGAATTTGGTAATGGGATGATTTGGGAGCATTGTCTGTAATTATATAATTGCCCCCAGCTTGTCTCAATCAGCAATGCACAACTGGAACATTGTGTGCATCTCCTTACAGCACATTCCCATGCATGTGTGGTCAATTTGGGGGCATTTTCTGAATGTGGTACAAATCGCACTGTGCATTGTCAGTAGCATGCCATGCATGGCGCATCTTATGCAGTGTTAGAGGTAGCACGATTGCCATCAGCAGCACATGTCAGTCGACATGCGCCATTGGATCTGTGTGGCATGTTTCATGTTTTGCGGGTATGGTGCATGGGTATGATGTTGAGTTAATGCGCCCCTGCAGATCACGGTGCATGTATGGTTGTATGCACCATCCACAATGCACTGTGAGTGGCAAACTGCCATTCACAATATGGCAGTTCCAGTTAAGCTGCGCATGCACGACCCAGGTGTGATTCATGATGACCCTGGTCTCCCGCCCATACTGTGAGCACTGCACATGCTCAGTGATGTGCAATTGGCAGCAATTGTGCATTGCCATATCACAAACCTGTGATGCGCAGATCATTGCTTGATGGCCTTATAAGCATGTGGCACAAATAGGCCATAGCAGTCCTGCAGTTTGTAGTGTGCACACCTGTTACCACAGCACTGCAGGGAACAATGCCACATGCCCAGTCAGCTGGACTCAGAGCCATGAACTGGGGGAAGGTTGAGCTGGCCAACCTGGTGGCACTGGTCATGCCACTTGAGGGGCAGCTTTTCGGCACACAGGACCTGCCCGAGCCATGCTCTGCTATGTGGGCAAGGGTGCAGAGCATCTGGTGTGCAGGACTGGTGTGTCATGCATGGATAGCAGTTCAGACACCACTATGGTGACCTGCAGCGGAGAGACCCTGACTAGCTTCATAGCCTTCCTGACCAGGCACGCAGGGGTGCAGTGCCACACCCAGGTAAGTCACTACAATTTATATCTACTCTAGCAGGCAGAGAATCAGTTCTGGGGGGTGAAGTATGCACTGGCGTGTGCGCGCGCACACACACACACACACACACACACACGTGGCATGACCTGCTGGTGATGCTTGTGTGGTGCAGCCATGCACAGCATGCTTTGCCGTGTGTGCCATGGTGCACAATGAGGGGGTTGCATTGGCATTGTGGTAGGCACATTGTGGTGTCAACAGTGGCATGGCATACATCCATCTGCACACTGAAATAGTGGGCACAGTCTGGGGTGGTATCTGTTACTTCCCACTGCCCAGTGTGCTGTTATATTGAGTCGCTGAGGGGGTGGGTCCATCACTGTATGCTGGCACCAGTGATGCTGCAGTGGGTCACTGAGTTGGGGGTTGGGGGTTTGTGCATACCTACTGTCACCTCACGGTGCTCTTTGCTTGTGTTTCCATCACAGGACCAGCAGACAGGCAGAGGGCTGCGGGGCTCGTGGAGGCCAGGGACGCTATGGCCAGTGTATGAGGCTGAGGGTCTGGCCATGTGGGTGCAGGTGAGTGTACTGCATGTGCTTCCACAGTGTGTTCATTGGGGGAATTGTCCACAGCGGGCCATTGCCTGCCACATGTGCATGTCCATGTGCTGCATGTTGCCCACACACATGGGGCGTCACCTTGGCAACGTGTGCTAGGGCCACTGTGTATATGACTCCTGTGTGTCTGGCCACCATGTTTGCATCTGCTCAGAGCCATGTGTACACTGTGGTGCTCCACTGGTGATGGACGGGGCCTGCATGGTTGTGCAGCCTGTTGCCATCTATACATGCTGTGTGGGACATGGCTGCATGACTCTCTGCGTATCACTCTGCATGCACATGAGGGCCTTGTGCTGTCTCAGTTCCGTTGCACAGTCACTGTGTGGCTCTGTGTGCCAGCCTGTTGCTGGTGTGCGGTGTGCATGGCAGGCTGTTGGCCATTGCCATGGGGTCTGCCTCCATCACACTTGCATGGTGGTCAGGGGGTAGGGAGGGACATGGTGTGAACCATGGCACTGAGTTCTTGTTGTCTGTGTCCCCACTATAGGTCTTCAGAGTGAGCACTGTGCTGTGTTGGGGAGGAGGAGAAGGTGGATCTCAATCAGGCCGGCAGGGATGGAGCTACGAAGGGCACTACAGAGGACCATGGTACCACTCTTCTGGAGGCTGGGGCAGTGACTGTGGGAAATAAACCTTCTTATGCAGGCACTTCTGCCAGGGGGCAGATAAGGTGGATGCAAGGCAGTGCCCCATCATGGACAGTGAGCCACTCTGCCTTTTGTAAATAGCCTCTTTGTTCCCTGTCCCCTACTCGCCATGATCATCTCATTTCCTTGCATTCTTTCCCTGCCCCTCCCCCTCCCCCTCACAAACTGACACTTTCCTGAGTTACCCTGTTTATTGTTCCTTTAT
The DNA here is from genome assembly GCA_016271365.2 of Neoceratodus forsteri. Lineage (NCBI taxonomy): Eukaryota > Metazoa > Chordata > Ceratodontiformes > Ceratodontidae > Neoceratodus > Neoceratodus forsteri. Next base: position 26,140,037 of record JADMNL010000022.1, on the reverse strand, counting down.
TAGGTCCCACACTCCCCCACCGCTGTTATTGCTTACTTATTCTGCTGTTCATGTTGCTATTCATTTTATTTTACATTCTTCAGTAAATTCTTTGATATTGTAGATGGTGTCTGTGGTCATTCATTTAATCTTGTGCTGGCGCCCTGTTGTGTTTCCTTGATTCCACAGTACCTTTATTCCCATTTGGTCATTTGCCCCTGTGTTACTGGGCATCCATACATCATGTCCACCTTTCATTCACGCTACAGCGTGTGCCCTCCAGATTGCATATGGCCAATTGAGTGGCCTTCTCATTTGCTGGCTTGCACAGTGCCTCTGTTCTGTGTGTGGCAGATGATGTTTTTTTTGGTGGTTCCCTGTTGCTGTGATGTTTTTCTTGCAGTCCACAGTTCCTGTGGGCATGTTCCTCCTGTGTGGGAACAACCTTCGGCCTGTGTGCCATTGTGCCTGTCCCCCTGTGTGCACCTGTGTTGCAGCTCCCATGTTCACCCTGCTGTCTTCCTGTGCCACGCTGACTGGTGCACCTCTGCTGCTGTGCCACACCTTAATGGTCACCCCTGTGCATGGTGACTGTGCCTGTTGGTCCCTTGTGTTAGGTGTGTTTCTGTGGTGCTTCCAGGTGTCACCATGTGTGCTCTGTCTGTGCACCTTGTCTGCTTTGGTGGGCCACTCTCCGGCCCTTTGGCCCTGTGCCCAGTCCCTGCTAGGCTGTTCATCAGCAACCTTTACACCACTGCAGTCTTTCCCTGTTGCTGCTGTGTCCCTTGCTGACTTGCTCATGATTCATTATTTTGTGGTCCAAGGTGCTTCTGTGCATCCTGGTTGCACTGGGGCAACTCAGGTTATACCATGGCGTTCAGTGGTATTCACAGTGGGGATGCGCAAGGTGCATCTTGCGGTACATCCTTCTATGAATACCACTGTTTGAGCATGGCACATCTCATTTGCCCCAGCGCAGCGTAACTGCTTTGTGAATCCTGCCTCATGTTGGTAATGTAACTTGTTCTTTTTGTGTTGCTTCTGTTCTAGCTCACTGTTGTAAACTCTGCTGGTACTATAACTTGTCCTTTTTGTATTAAATGAAAAACCTGTATTTCAATAAACTTTCGATAAAAAAAAGAAACACAAAGTAAAATAATAAGCTGTCAATTTTAAAATGTTATTTCTGAATTGAAAAACTGTCTTACACTGTATAATGTAAAATGAATTCTTACGTTACATTATACTATCTGCTACATGAAGTATACTACTTTTTCCAATCTATAGTAAGTTGTATCCTTGCAGCTGAAGCAGGTGTGGTCCTCAGTCCTGTCCCCACTGCCTTTACCCTCCCTGCCTTGGACTGGGCCAGGAGGGGGAGGGGCTGTCCTCTACCACCCCTAGTGACTGTCATCCAGATTTCTGAGCTCAGGGTCCTGGCAGTGGAATCGGGTAGAGGACCAATGGGCAGGGCTTCATTCATACGTGCTCTATCATTTTCCTCCTGTTTTTTCTCACAACTCACCTGCTGGGGCATGCATGTTAGTATGTTCATGTGGAGGCACTGCAGCTCCCTCCTTTCATGTCACTCCATCCTGCACTGCCACCCAGCCTCCACTGGGTGGCAGTCACCTGGAGACAGTAAGCCCCCGGAGAGGAGAACAGTCTATTAGATGCACAACTCCCCCAACCGCCAGCAACCCGAGTTCACTCCTGAGCTGGGACCACCAGTATGGTACTGGCAGCTTTATTGCCAAGCCATAGAATCAGCTAACTACTTTTTTATGTTAATTAAAACTCAATACTGTTTAATAAAGTTTTGTGGTTGTATGTTATAATTGTGACATAGAGCACTGCTGTCACGTGACTCAGTATGCAACATTGGCAGGCTGTATGCTCACAAGGAGGAAAGCTAGTCCCTTATGGTTGTAGACCAATGAGGAAAAAAAAGTAATATTTGCAATTCTCAAGGGCAGCCAGGATGGACTACAAGTGCTCCACGCTGCTGGTTGGACAGTATAGCTTAGAGGTTAGAGTAATTAGCTGTTAATGAGCTTGGCAAAATCCAGCAGACCTGGGTTTGATTCCACAACCCCTACATGCACACTGTGAGACTCTGGGCAAGTCACTTAACCTCCCCACTGCTCCTGGGTCACCCCTGAAAATAGGCACTTGTGCCTAGTAGGCCTTACCCAGTTACCAAAGAATAAGTATTTTTCTGCCATAGACTTCTTTGTATCTATGTATCATGTTTTATTTACAAAGTAACAGCCAGGGAAATAATAATTTCCTCTGGATTAATGGCAGGATGGTGGCAAAGGTCTGGGAGGCACAGGTACTGTAAGCAACATCTCTAACAAGCTGGTTGTTAATCCTAGATAATTACCAAACATCAGGTTGTTGTTGAGATATTTTATTATCATTATTTTAATTGTATAACATTGTTCTGAGATTTATGGTAGCAATAAAGACCCACGCAGTTGTCATTTTGAGTTGCATCATGACCGCGAAAGGTTAAGCACACTTTTCCACACCTTCTGCACTTCATAACCACCCACAGACATTCTATGTCAACAAATACATGTGTCTTCGTTGCTTATTCATAAACAGTGTCAAACAAGGAAATCACATGGAGATATGCAGTACTTGGATCAGATGTTAACAGACTTTTCTGTAATGTGTTTGACACGTGGACCTTCCTTTTACAAAACATACATTTGCAAACACATATCTATCTAAAATAGCCCGTGTTTGCTTGTGTGTCTGTCCACGGAGACCACGTGGATACAAATACAAATGCAAACCTCCACACCTAGACCCAACCACAAATGTATGCCACCACCCCTCCCTAGCCCGGAGCCAACCCAATCTCAGCATACCTCCATATGCTCCCTCCTGCTCGCAATACATCATTTTGGGTGGGGTGGGGGGTTGACAATAGCAGAATATAGCTAGCTCAGTCAGTTCCCAACTCTATCCAGTGCTATGCTCAGCCCAACCCCATTGCTAGAATGAGCATGTGTCAGCAGGGAGGGAGCCAGCTAATTATGTAATTGATAATACTCAACGATGTGATTAATAATGCCCCCTCTCTCCCAGGTGGGATTCTGCTAATTCCACCCACCCCCCAAAAATGTGGATTTAGACCTGGGACAACACAGAGGGATTTCAGGTAGGGAATGCTGGGTAAGGAAAATGAAAGCAAGGAAGTGCTGGACTGAGGCAGAGCAGACCACTGAAAACCAGGGAAGGCTTAAGGGTGGTACATGATGCCAGGGAATGCTTGACTGGGGCAGAGATGCAAGGGCATGTTGGACTACAACAGAGAGACCACTGGACACAAGGAAGGCTTAACTGAGATGGGGCAGGGAAAACCATTGGACATTGGAAAATGCTTAACTGGGGCAAGTGGGAAACACATATAATGGTTCACTATTTTGGTTGTGCATGGTGAACGCTGGACAACAGAAAATGCTTGACTAAAGCAGGGGGATCATTAGATACAAAGAAATTCTTGACTTGGATGGGGGGCACACTGAAAACACATAATTATTGACTGAGATTGAGTGGGGGGCACTTAACCACAGAGAATGCTTTGGGGGGAACCACTGGACACAAATGAATGCTGGATGAGGGGAAGGGATCACTGTTCACTAGGGAATGTCTGATGTGGGGAAGAGACCACTGGACACCAGGGAATGCTTGACAAGGGGAGGGGACCTCTGAACACCAGGGAATGCTTGACTAGGGTGGCATGGGATCCACTGGACAGCATGTGGTGCTTGGTTTGGATTGGGTGAGGGCAAAGAACCATCAGACACAAGGAAATACTTGACTGGGCAGGGTAAGTGTATGGGACCATTGGACACAAGGAAGTACTATTGTAAAAGTTGTGCTGTCTTCAGTAAGGACTTGAGGTGGTATTGTAGTCATAGTCCTTGCGCTGCTGGTGCTCCTGGGAGTGGTGAGCCAAACTGTTGTACTGTCAATGCCAGACGGAGTCCAGGAAAGTTCATCACAAGAGGTACAGGAGTGGGAATAGTAGTAGATGTGACTTGTTGGAGATGTGCTCTGGATCCTGCCTGGAGTGACATGGTGAGACATATCACCAGCTGTGCTGAAACATCTTTACAAAGTGATCTTTCTTGGAGGTCAACTAAGAAAATACAAAAGCAGTTTAGCCAGTGCAGGCCAAATTACTCTTCTGGCTTACCAGAATTTGATGGGATCACTATTACAGCTAGACAGTGGCTCTGATAGATAAGTCTCCATCATGTACTCTGGTGAGATGTCTGTAGCATCCTCCAGAAAGTCCAAGCAGAGCTGACAGTCAGTGTAAAAAAAAAACAACTCCCAAATATCCTTTGGTGTCTGCAGATCATCAGTATCCAAATTGTCTTCATTGTCACACTGATGTGGTGTCAGCTTGGCTCAGTTGGTAACACATCCGCCTCTGGACAAGAAGGTCATGGGTTCTTGTCCCACACTGGGATTGGACTTGCACCTAAAAATCACTGGCATCCGAGTGCAGTATTGGGGGGTGCTGTACTGCTGGGGTGTGCCATCCTTCGGATGGAATGTTAAACCGAGGTCCCTTATGCCCATCCTGGTGTTGTCCTGGTGGGTGTCTAGGTGGAAGTAAAAGAACCCAGAGCACTCTTCGCAATGAGTAGGGAACATTCCCAGTACCCTGGCCAACATTCCCCTTTCCCATAAGCTGGTTCATGCAATTATACGGGCTGTGTGTGGGTGATGATGTGCGATATGGAAGCCACCACACATTCAGTCACTTCACTACCAGTCTAGCATTGCTTGTAAAGCACTTTGGGATACACTGTGTATGAAAAGCGCTATATAAATGCTGATCCTTCTTCTTGATGTCTGTCACCAGAAGCATTCAAAGTCAGCTGAGACAGAGTAGCAGCATGAACAGGAGAATCTTGGTTGTTCCGATCATTTGCCAAGTACGCAACGGTTTCTGTTTGATGCAGTCAATGTGCCTAGGGGGAATGTACAAACTGTATATATATTTATATCGAGGATCCAGTGGTGTTTCCATATGTACGCCTGATCTATTGCTTTCAAATCTGACTGCAATTTGTGTCAGAAACATCTCTGCCTCTTCCTTAATGAGTATTGCATCCTGCTTATGCTGCTGTTGAGATGACTCAGATGAGCTAGGAGTGTCACCACCACCTCCTCCACCACAATCATAATTGCTGCCATTCCCTGCTACCAGTACCACTGCATCAGTAACCACCAACAGTAACTTTACGTTGTCGGGTTGCTGTAGAAGACCTCACATAATGATGTGTGTGTTGTTCAAGTAGACGCACCAAGGGAAGGAACATGCTAAGGACTGCTGATTCAGCACAGACACCTTTGGCATCCTGTTCAGAAGGTTTCAGAAGGGGGAAAGTTCTTACAACACACCCTACTGCACCTGGGACAGATATCCCCACACAGCCACAGGCCACATTGTCAAATTCTGTAGCCCAGAACACAGCTCTCTGTTTCACCAGTCTCACCAAGATATAAAAGAAGGAGTTTCACATTGTCATAATGCCTTTAATAAAGCAATGCTGCAAAACACCATGGGCTTGATTCTCAAAGTCCTGAGATTGACACATGGTACCTGCACTAAGTATAAATGGCACAAGTGGCACCTTCAATCAAAAACTGCCCCTAAGCTATTCACAAAAGCAGCCTGCCCCAAACAGGGTTTGCACCACCCATGTGCCCAAAATGTGCTGCAGTCTGGTGCTGGGGGACATGTGGCAGATGCAAGTTGCCACATTCCCTAATGTGGGATTCTTAGAAGTCTCCCAGAGGGAGAAATTCTAAGTACCCTTAGACTAGCCAGAGCTGGTCTTGGGGTACTTAGGAATTCTCCTCTGGGAGAATTACCTGTTTGCAGCAATGTGCTGTGGTCCCCCTTCCCTGATCCCCAATGTCTCCCGCTATGATAAAAATAAATCATGCTCCTTTCCCTAGTGGTCCACTGGCACTCCCTCCCTGCCTGATCCTCAATGGCTCTGTTAATTTTAATAAATTAATGTTCCCTACCCTAGTGGGTGAGTGGCCCTCCCTCCCTGATCCCTGATGGCTCCATTACTTTTAATAAATTAATGTTCCCTTCCCTGGTGGATGAGTGGCCTTCCCTCCCCAATCCCCGATGGCTCCGTTAATTTTAATAAAATATTGTTCCCTTCCCTGGGGATCTAGTACCCCAATCCCTGATGCTACAAGTGTTGGAATACAGTATCTATTCACCCAACCCTGGAGGTATAGCAGCCCTCCGTCTGCCCTGATCTCACCTGTGATTGCAAATAGATGTATATTCTCCTTCCCTGCTGGTCAAGTGGACTCTCACCCAGGCAGGTAGTGCCCACCACCCAATCCCCCCATCCTAAACCCCATAATGGCAACTGGCACAGCTCTCCTTTCACCACAACATCTGGCTGCCAACTGAGCTGTCAGTGTGCACATATGGTATTATACAGTACACACTCACTGACAGGTCAGTCGGCAGCCAGCCGTTGTGGTGAGAGGAGAGCTGTGCTGGTTGCCAGCTCAGGGTTTAGGATGAGGAAGCAGGGGGCCCTACCCACTGAGGTGGAGGAGTGGGAGTCCACTAGACCATCAGGGAAGGGGAATATATGTCTATTTGCAATCATGGCAACATTGGGGATCAGGGCTGGAGGGCACTAGACCACCAGGGTTGGGTGAAAAGATATTTTATTCCAACAGTGTCAGCATTGGGGATGGGGTGGGGGTGCTGCTAGACCACCAGGGAAGGGAACATTATTGTATTAAAATTAACTAAGCTGTTGGGGATCAGGGAAAGAGGGCCACTTGATCACCAGAGAAGGGACCATTAGTTTATTAAAATCAACTGAGCCATCCAGGAACAGGGAGGGAGGGCCACTCGACCATCAGGGAAGAGAATATTATTTTTATTAAAATAACAGAGTCTTCATTGATTGGGGAGGGAGAGCCACTCTATCACCAGGAAAGGGAACTTTAATTTATTACAATTAATGGAACCATGGAGGATTGGGGAGGGAGGGCCACTCGACCATCAGGGAAGGGAACATTAATTTATTAAAATTAACGGAGCCATCGGGACTGGGGAAGGAGGGCCACTCAACCACCAGGGAAGGGTACATTATTTTATTAGAATTAACGGTGCTATCAGGGATCAGGGAGGGAGGGCCACTAGACCACTAGGAAAGGGAGCAAGTACGGTTGCCTTTATCACAGGAGCTTGCAGAAAACCCTCCCATGCATCAGGTGTTTGTCACATGAGAGAGGTTGCTGCAAGTGTGGGAACTTAGGCGCTAGAACCCCTCCTGTACCAGAATTTGGTGCAGGGTCCAAGGCACACCGGGCTTTGTTGCAAGCTGCTGTTTGCCACAGCTTGCACTGATCTAAGCTCCTTTTGAGAACTGTGCCCTGTGCTTTTGCTGGTACTGGTGGGGGAGCTCAGTGTGTTTGAGGGGATGATGGAAATATCTAGTGACGTTCCATACAGTGTTAAGTATTTCTTTCAGGCAAAGTACTGCAGAAGTTGAGGTGGGAGGCCACCTATGACCAGTGATCACCATACAGTGTGGTTCAGTATAAGGATGGCTGTATTAAACCACACAAGGGTGATGGTCATGGACTTCAGGAGGGCAGATTTTATAAAGATTGGTTAATAACCTAGTGGGGAGATGACTGGGGGGGGTGGAGGAACAGTGAACAAAGCTGAAAGGAGCCACAGTTAAGGTGATAAATCTCTGCAGGAAACAAGAGAGGAAAAACAAGAGGTGAGAGAGACCACTATGGTTCTCAAAAGTGGTAGTGGAAAAGGTAAAGGCTAAAAGGATTACATTCGGAATATCTAAGCAGATGCAGACGGAGCAGAATAGGGAGGTGTATCAAAGGAAACAGCAGGAAGCAGGAAAAGCAATAAGGAGTGCAAAGGCACAAACAGAAGACAGAATAGCCCAGGAGGTAACAAAAAGAGACAATACATTTTTCAGGTATGTAAGCGAAAAAAGGAAGACCAGAGGAGGAATAGTAAGGTTGAAAATGGAAGGTGGGGACTGTGCAGAGGGGAGCCAGGAAAAGGCAGACATCCTGAAAAAATTCTTCTGCTCACTGTTCACAAGGAAGGAGAAGGGGAGGGACCACAAGAAAGTAACAGGAGCTCGGGGGGGGGGTTGGACAACTAGTCCTTTTTCAGAGGAGAGTGTTCTGAAGGGGCTCACTAATCTGAAAGTGGACAAAAGCAATGTGGTGAGCTGGGGTGCACCCAAGGGTGTTGAGGAAGAGGGTATGCCCTCAAAGCTCCAGGGTTCACATGGTGGCAGAGTCCCAGGTATGTCCAGGACCTATCTAGCACTTTTTTTAAAACAGCACTTGTAGTGGATTTTATTGCATCTTATGTGTTTTTGCATCATAGTGATTTTAATTAAAAGATATACTTTTTTGCACGAATGGCGTGCCATCCTCTGTGTTTTGAATGGAACTCAGGGAGGTACTGAGCTGGCTGCACCTCTGACAGTGCTATTCAGCAGCTCACTGGAAACAGGAGTGGTTCCAGAAGACTGGAGGAGAAGGGCATAAGCAGTCCTACTTCACCTAAGTGGTAGCAGGAGGCTGGCTATTATAGGCCACTCAACCAGACAGTGGTGGTGGGAAAGTTAATGTAATCACTGCTGAAGGAAAGAATTGTGGAATATCTTGAATCCAGTGGGTTACAAGACCCAAGGCAGCATGGATTCACTGGGGAGGTCATGTCAAATGAATCTGATAGAGTTCTTTGACTGGGTGACCAAAGAATTAGATCAAGGTGGAGCAGTGAACATGGCCTACCAAGATTTCATTAAGGTGATTGACACCATTCCACATAGGATACTTGTTAGCAAGCTGGGTAGCTTAGGAGTGGGTTCAAAGGTGGGAAACTGGATAATAAAATGGTTGGGGGATAGGTGACAGAGGGTGACTGTAAAGAGAGTAAACTCTAAAGAAGGGAGGGTGACCAGTGGGGTGCCTCAGCGATCACTGCTTTGACCAGTCCCATTGAATGTCTTTATAAGTCACATTGCAGAGGAGCTGAAAGGGAAGGTCTGCCTCTTTGTGAATGACATCAAAATCTGCAACAGAGTGGACATTTGGGGGGTGGGGTGGAAAGGTTGAGCAGAGACCTGACAAAACTCAAGGAATGGTCAAGGGAATAGCAACTGGATTTCAGTGTGAAAAAGTGCAAAATAATGCACTTCGGGCTCAGAAACCCAGGGGTGGAGTACAACATGGATAGAGTGGTATTGACGACCACCAAGTAGGAAAGAGACCTGGAGGTAATCATATTAGATTAACTAAAGGTGGCCAGGCAGTGGGGCAAGGCAGTTGATAGGGCTAGTGGGATGCTGGGGGTGCATTGGGAGGGGTATCACCACCTGAAAGATGGAGATGGTGTGGCCCCTGTGTAGATCACTTGTAAGACTCCTCATTGAGTACTGTGTCCAGTACTGGAGACCACATCTCAGGAATAACGTTCAGTGGAGGTGGTCCAGAGGATGGCAACTAAATGGTACAGGATCTGCCCAAAACTCCTATGAGACGAGATTAAAGGACCTCAATATATGCACCTTTTTTTTAAAACTTTATTAAAGTTTTATTATTTCCAACATTGAAACATACATACTAACACCCAGGTTATGTGCCCGGGCCCACATGCCCAAACTGGATATGGATACTATATACATCCCCCAAAACTATTTACAATCACAGTTATATATTATCACCACCAAACAGTTTGGTCCATTTGTATTGTAGTAACCTTCAATTCTGTTCTTTTCGTTTTGGTAATAGACTATTCTTTTACTTAGCCCAGATTAATTTGTAGAGTTTTCCCAACTTAGTGATGCTTATACTTTCTCCAGACTAAACCTTCATAACTGTGTCCCTAGGAGAGAGAGAGAGAGAGAGAGAGAGAGAGAGAGAGAGAGAGAGAGAGAATCCATCCTAACCAACCAGAAAGAGGCATACCATCTGATCTCAATAAACATCTTCATGAGAGCTTTATGTTTGTGATCCTAAAAGACATATCTTATGAAAATCATATGTTTCCATTCAGTCCTAGACCCTTCTTACATTTTCACAAGAGAACATTACCGGCTAATTTCCTTCAGACAGACAGATCTGTGTCCGAGGACCCTTCCACTGCACTGAGTACACCATCTCCAAAAACCCCCACCGTCTGTCATACAATTTCTTTTTCCCTTCTAATAGTATGCGTCTTTTAAGTCTATCCAGAATCTGTAGAAGGTCACTGACCCATTGATCATAAGAATAAATATTATCCTTCTTCCAGTGTCTCAGGACAAATGTGTTAACCAAGGCTGACATCATATATGCACCTTTTAATAAAGCAGGGAGAGGGGGATATGATAGAGACTTTAAATACCTCATGGGGTAAATAAGGTACAGGAGGGAAGTATTTTTCAGAAAAATGGAGCTCAGGAACAAGAGGACATGCTATGAAGCTGGATGGGAGTACATTCAAGATAGATGTCAGGATGTACTTCTTCACAGAAAGAGTGATGGCGTCCTGGAACAGCCTTCTGGCAGAGGTGGTAGAGGCAAAGACAGTGGTGGGATTCAAGAGTGCATAGGATAGACATAAGGGTATCTTAGTGGAAAGGAAGGGGGGAGGGAGAAAGAGATGGAGATTGAGTAGGGTCTGTGGTGATACTGTAGGTAGGGAAAAATGCTCAGACTGGGTGGGCCAAGCAATCTTTTTCTGCCATCAGGTTCTCTGTTTCTCTGTTTAGCTGTGCATGTTTGTCAAGCACTGGTCTCACCACCAGATTTAGTGCATGTGAAAAATAAGGTTTCCCAACATTCATGGCCTTTTGATGGTGTGTTTCTCCCCCTGACCATCACGATCATTCACCTTCAGATCATAAGGGATCATAAGGGATATTCAGATATCTAACAGTGATTTCTTTTGCTTCCCAACTGTTCCTCCTCCTCCTCCTCCTCCTCCATGGATCAGCCTCAGACCTAACTTGGGCAGTGTCCATTTCAGATCGAGTCCAGTGAGTTGGCTGGCTCCCATCAGGGAACTGGCTGACATCTGTACCTGAATTGCTCATAATATGATTTTCTCTAGATTGTAGTGTCACAGTAACTTCACCCCACTTCTCTGATAATGGACAAAAAACGTGCACTTTACTGATCTACCTGATCCATGATGTACTTCTCCAGGCACTCCCTCTGGGTGGAAGTTCCTGAGATTGTGTCACAGAGCCCAGATTGCTGGCACCTTAGTGCTTTTATAGAGGGTCTCTTCTGCTCCCTAATTAGTAAAGACTTCATAGCAACCCACACAGTGTTTCACTCCCTGGGTTGCAACCAAGCAGTGAAAAACCTAAGATCCTTATTTGGTTACAGTTCATGAGCACTAAGAGTAGAACCTATTGGGGGTTACATACTCCACATACTGAATTCTTGATATGTGCTCAAGGCTGAATAAATTATATAGCTTTTACCCACATACTGTATAGTATACACATGGCTATCTGTACAAATGCCAACTACTGTACTTAGAACAAAACATATTCAGATACAACCTTAACACTTCTTCCTATATGAATGTGTAAATGGGTACAATAGGGAAGCTTCTATCAGCTTGGCTCAGGGATACTGAATTTTTCTGCACCCCATGAATGGGGACATTGGTTTAGGCACCCAGTATGTTATGCAAAAGTCTCAAAGGAGGTTGCCTTCTCTTAGCATTAGAGCAACACACCTTCCTCTTGTAGAAGTCATTGATCAGGCACATCTTCAGTCCCAGTATCCAGAACATGAGTGTTAGTAGAAATTGCAATGGGTGTCTCAGGCTCTAAGTTTGATTCCTCTGCTTTGCTTTCCCCAGCTGGCAGAAGAGGTGTATCCTTGGATAAGTCAACAGGTACAAAAGATACAGCAGTAGGACCCAATCCCATCTTATCAAGGTTCCCAGATTCTAATGTGTGGGGTGCTCAATCAAAGTCAGTTGTTGAAAAGACCAAACCATGGCAACGTTTTGTTCTGCATGGTCCTCAGATGGATCTGATTTCATTGGCCGGGCAACTGCAGGAGACTCACTAGCATTAATGTCATCAGCATCAGGAATCTGATGTTGACTCTGTGCAACAGACTTACGATCATTAGGCATTGCAATGTCCTGGGGTACAACAGGCAATAACTGCCCAATTAGTAGTATGTGATTATGGCACATAGTCTTTGGCACACCTCGTCTGTTTTCAGATTTGATGGACTAAATAGAGAAATCCTGAAATATTTTTCTCTATCGCCATGTATGGGTTGGAAGGCCACCAGTCAGCAGTTTTATGCTTTCCTCACAATCCAAAACTCCACAGTAATACTCTGTCATTAACCCCATCCCTAACTTTCAATATTTGATGAGTTATTTTATGAACATGTTGTTTCTTGTTGACAGCTCTGGTTTAAGCAGCAGCTTCTGTAGCTAGACAATAGGATTCCTGTAGTTGTAAGTACACATGCTTAGTATATTCCAGATAAGCTTCTGAATATGCATCATCCACAGATGCTCTGAAACAGAGATCTATAGGCTGCTGAGCTTCTCTCCCAACCATTAGATAGTGAGGAGAAAACATGGTGGCAATGTTTCCAGTGCAATTGCATGTGTGGATCAAGGAATGAACTTTCTGACTCCATTCCTTCTTTTGTGCAGGGTCCAACATTCCTTGAATGCTCGTGGATACCAGTTGTAATTATCTGTCATAACAAACACATTGGTAATGTTTTTGGTATCTGTGAACATACGAACACGTAAAAAGAGCCAGCAGAAGACGACCACCTGGTCTATTGCGTCTGCTCAGTAAACGATGCAGGGTCCTTGTCTTACAACTTATGCCAATGACCCTGCCCCCCCCCAACCGTCCTGCCCTCCCCTTCTCTCCGTTCCTTGGTCCCAAGGGTTCACTTTGTGTTTTTGTCCCAGGCTCTATTGGATGCTCCCACCGTCCTTGCTGATACCACCTCCTCATGCTGCTCATTCCAGGTGGTCACTACCTTCTCCATATAAAAATGTTTCCCTACATCCCTTCTGAATTCCCCCCCCCATCAGTTTTGGGCTATGCCCCCTAGTGGTGCTGTTGTCACTCATTTTAAAGAGACCCTCCCTTTTCACTCTGTTAATTCCATCATGTACTTGAAGGTCTCTATCATATCACCCCTCTGCCTCCTCTCTTCCAGGGAGTACATCCTTAGGGATCCCATAGGACCTATCCTGTTGCCCTTCGACCATCTTGGTTGCTCTCTTCTGGACCCCTTCCAGCATGCTGATGTCCATCTTAAGGTATGGATGCCAGTACCTCACCAAATATTCTAAATGTGGTCTCACCAATGACCTGTACAATGGTAAAATAACCTTGCTCCGCCTACTACTGAATCCCCTTGCAATACACCCTAGCATCCTGTTAGCCTTTGCCACTGCCTTCTTACACTGAGAGGTGTGTTTCAGGCCGCTAGTAATCACCACCCCTAGATACTTTTCATCTTTAGAAGCAGTTACCTGAACCTCTCCTATGTAATACTCTGTTCTAAAGTTCTTGGCCCCATGTGCATCACCTTGCAATTGTTGGCATTGAAACCAAGTTGCCAGATTTCTGACCACCTTTAGTCTGGCGAGGTCCTCCTTCAGGTCCTGTATCCCCTCCTTGGTGTCCACCCTCCTACAGAGTCTGGTGTCATCTGCAAATATGCACATTTTGCGTTTAATGCCTTCCCTGATGTCACTTATGAAGACATTGAACAACACTGGCCCCAACACCAATCCCTGTGGGACCTCGCTGGTGACTTTCTTGGTGCTGAAGAACTCACCTCAATCATTACTGTCTGGGTTCTGCCTCTCAACCAGTTTTCAACCCATCTTATCATATTCTCCCCCACCACAGGTCCCTCAGTCTCATTATCAACCATCTGTGTGGCCCAGAATCAAAGTCCCTGGTAAAGTCCAAGTATATGATGTCCATCGCCTGGCCCTTGTCCACTGCCTTCATGACCCAACTGAAGAACTCGATCCAATTCATTTGACATGCTCTGCTTGCCACAACCCATGCTGTCTTTTGTTCTGTAGACCATTCTCCTCTATGTACCTCACCAGCCCTTCCTTTAGAATGGTCTCCATGAGTTTACATACTATCTTGGCCAGGATGACTGGTCTATAGTTACCTGGGTCATCCTTGGTGCCATTCTCCACTCCAGCGGCACCACTTCCAACTCCAAAGATCTATTGAAGAGACAGTCAGTGGCCCCACCAGATCTTTCACAAACTCTTTCAACACCCTGGTCTGGTCCCGGGAATTTTTCCACCATCAGAGCCATCAGCCCCTCCCTCACTCTTTTAATCTTGATGACCCCTATGCCGCCCCATTTCTTCCCTCCTTCTCCCTGCACATTGCACTGGTCCATAATTTTCCTTTGTAAAGATGGAGCAGAAGTATTCATTTAATACCTCTGCTTTGCTCCCATCTCCATTAACCCAACCATCCCCCTTCCTCAGCTTGACAATACTGTCCCTCGTGTCCCTCCTTTCACTTATGTAGCAAAAGAAGACCTTCCCCCATTCTTTATTCCATTGGCTATTTGGAGCCCTTTCTGTGGCTTTGCCTGCTGCACATCCCTTCTTGCCACTTTAGCCAGCGTCTGGTATTCTTCCTCATCCTCTTCCATTGCTGTTCTCTTGAACTTCCTATAGGCTTCTCTCTTTTCCCTTACCACTCTGGGCACCTCCCCATTAAACTAGTTTGGTGGTCTGACTTTTAATTTCTTCCCCCTCAATTTGATACACCTGCTTGTGGCCTTCTGAATGCTCCCCTTCCCCCAATGATGGCCCATAACTGGTCCACCCCCGTGCCCTATTTCATGCTTCCCATGTTTTCTCTTAGCAATTCTCTCATCTTTTTAAAATTTTTCTCTCCTGCTTTGGTCTTGGTGGGGATGTCATCCTTGCCCACGTCCAATACTGTCCAAACAATACACACACATTCCAGAGGACCATTTGTTGCAATGGTCAAACCAGGCAGCTACCTAAGGAAAAGTGTTTCTTCAGACACAATGAGCACAATGCTTGCAGTATTTCAGTATTTCTCAATATCCACTGCCACGTGGGGCCAATAGCTGGCAAAAGTTCCAATGTACACTCCATTTCAGCAATAACTTTAGGACTGCTTTATGATATTTACATGGTGAAAGAAGCTGCTTTAGAGGAAAAGATATGTGATCCTTCATGGTTCTTACTCATCGACAATTTACTATATTCCCTCAACTGCAGGGAAGTAGCAGGATGAGAAATGGATACCGGGGTTGCAAAACATCCTTTTTCTACATATGGAACCATGTCTGTCAAACCTTCATCTGTGTGGTGTGTATGCTGCAACTCAGATTTACTGGTCCAAGGCAAGAAAGTCAGGTATGTGCACATGAAGTTCCGATAGTCAGGTTGAATGGCATCAGGCGAGGTGCCCAACATATTTCTAGCTTGGTCATAATTTTCAGGGATAGCTCGTTTTTCTGGTACAAACTTCAGGTACATGGCTTCTGCAGTGGCAGCTGGCATAGTCTCCACAGGGCCATTCTTTTCTGTACTCCAAACTCAAATCATACGTGGACAGTGCAGCTAACCACCAGTGCCTGTGCTATTCAGTTTGGCAGTGGCTTTAGCATAAGTGAGAGAATTATTGTCCATTTTTACAGTAAACTTGGCCCCATATGAAAAGTCAAGTAACTGGTCAATGACAGACTACATTAATGTTAGGAGCTCCAGCTTGTGCACAGGATAGTTATTATGTTTGCTTGCATGTTTGCAAGAAATATTTTGTTACAGTAAACAGCATTTGAGAGGTAAACGGCATTTGAGAAATGTGTCACTGTCACGTCCAATGCAGGTCAAGCTGCACTGGGCTCATCAGTGACAGACCAATGACCAGAAAGCAGAGCATGATACTAGTCACTGTTGGATGGATGGAAACTCTGTGTAGTTAAAATGACCGAAGCACTTTTATGAGAGAGTGCTTTGGTCCTTTCATTTGCATGAAGCCATGCAGCAATCAGCTGAGTGGCTTTATGAGTTTGTGCTGTCATCCTTCTCCGTACGCCATCTGACAGGTGTGTGCATTGACATCCTCCCCCATATGCCATCTGACAAACATTCAAGTAAATGGTGATGTGATTGGCAGTTCCTGCATGCAGGTTGCCCACTGCTACATTTCCCATGGGTCAGTTCCTGCCAACTTGGCTGATCTTCTCTTCTCGACTCTGCTATAAAAAAAATTCCCACCAGTTCTCTTTCTCTTTAGCACTCTGCTCCTGCCACTATTCCCCCCCCCTTACTACCTCATAAAAGCCCCTTGGGGCACTTTGCAAATAGCCACAATGTGGTTGATCCGGTTGATGGAGGGAGTCCTACTCTCCATCATCTCTTTCACCTCCTGACACTCTTCTTCAGTGTCCCCTCTCCCAAAAGCCTCTCAGGGGCACTCTGCAAATAGTTGCCATTCGGTGTCCCTGATATCATATTTTCTAAATTACTGATTTTATTGCATTGCCAGGGAGAATTCTGTCTCTGTAACTATCATTCAGTAGGCAGCACATAGAGATCGATGGCATCAGGTACAACTTTTAGTTTAGCCTGGTACTCCAGCTTAAATTTGCATATTTTGCTTTCAGTAATATTGGTGTCATTTTGAGGCATAAAACCTCACACCATTCATTATACCATATTTAGCCATGAATTTGCGTACTTCAGACCTGATCCTGGAAGTATACAAAGTGTAAATAGCTACAAAAGGTTATGGTAAAATAGACTACAAATGGTATGGTAAAATTACAATTACCGTTCAGTGGCGGAGCTCCTCTTATATGGGATCATGCAGAAATCAGTAATACTGTTGCAGATGCAATTGGAGCTGCTGTGACTGTAACCAGTGTACCTGAATTGATTGCTAACAGGTTTGATTGTACCTATAGGCTTGTACTAAGAATCTCCTCCCCACAAGTGGCTTCATTTTTGTTCTATTTACTACAGTACTGCTGTTTCATTCACATCTAAATGTCCCTGCTTCAGTGGCTGGAATGTTCAAAGGCACAGAAGAGATCCTTTTCATTACTAAGTGAGACGTCACCCAATGATGAATCTGCACCTGCAGCTCTGCCTTTCAGAGTGGCTGAGAGTATAGTTTCTGAGTTGAAATGTCAGTCCCCCCTTCAAAGAAAGAATGGTCTACTTACAGTGCGTGTACTCCCAATATTAGGTTTGAAGTAGGGAAATTTATGGCTAAATATGGCGTCATGAACAGTGTGAAGTTTTATGCCTCAAAATATAACACCAAAATTAACGAGAGCAAAATATACAAATTTGAGCTGGACTGTTTGGCTGTACTAAACGTTGTGCCAGGTCCCATCAGTCTAGCCCCCAAGCTACCCACTAAACCCTGAGGAAGATCCCTTTTAGTGCTGGCCGATGTGGAGGGTGACATTAAAGATTAATAGCGAATAGACTTTTTTGCAGCTGTATTTATGCACTGACAAATGTGACATAATAAAAACCACTGGATTAAACAATGAGTATATGTCTGGCATTTTTGTAATCTATTTATTACAGCAGTTTATAAAACCTTGCCATCTCATCTCTGTGAGTCCCCAGGCCAATGCTCCATGATGAGGGAGAGTGCATGCATCATAACGGTTGTGATGAGATTTAGTGACTCGAGTTTTTTCTTTTCTTTTGTTTCTGTTTATTAATTTCACAGTGCAAACAGTCCAGGAGTGCGCGAGTGTGAGCTGAGGCAACAGCTTTTGGAGTGACTCCTGAGGTTCCAGATGCACTTTGTTTGTTGGTCCTGTCGAGAAAAGGAGCTAAAAGAATCAGTCTTATGTGTTGAAAAGGGTTTTCTGCTATCAGTAAAAGTAAAAAAAAAAAAGGCTATTCTGAGTTATTCAGCTCACCCCCATTTCACAGTGTTAATGGAAACTACAGACACAAAAAAAGCCGGTAGCTCACAGACTGCTGACTATGAACACCTTCTCTGAAACTAAGAGGAGCATAAAACAACTTGACAGACAGATACTAGAACACAGCACTATAGTTCATATGATTAATTTGAACTGTCACTCGAGACTCTGCATACTAGGGCTGTGCATGAGCCGAATAGTATTTTCCGAATACCATGAATAGTAGGCTTCTCGAATGTTCGGATGCATTTTCTGAATAGTTCACTATTTGGCCACTATTCGGGAACTACTATTCGGTGAGATTTCCAAGTCTCGCAGAGCTTTGTTGGCCAATCAAGAACTGTTTCTTGAGCTCAAAGGCAAGCACACCATGTGACTTCCTCACTCTGAGCTGGTAGAAGACAGGAGACAGTGGTTTCTGAGAGCTGCTCTGCAGTACTTTTGAGACCTTAAACTTTCTAAAAAAGAAATTGATTTTTGCTTCACAGGCTTTTTTGGGTCAGTATAGTTTTTTTGATCGGTGTCAGAAAAGCTATGTTTGGCTTTCTGACAGGTATTTTGTCCTTATTGCTATACTCGGTTACAGGGACTATGAGGGCTGTCTGCTAACACCCCTTCTCTGCTGCTGTCTGACATAGCTCCAGTGTGATTTTTTTTGGGTGGAGCACATTTTATTTTTGTGTTTTTTTATTTTTTGCTGTTGTCTGGTTCCAGTTTTGGTTCCCTGCATGACTGATGAGGGTGTCTGCTAACTCCCCCTTCTGCAGGTCACTGCTTATAATTTGCTGTATAGGTGCAAAATATTTGATTTTGTGAGGCTTCACCCTTCATGTGCATACTCAATATATTTTTTCATGAGGCAGGGCCACACGTGTGCACAGCTGTGTGCACACAGATTTTGAAATAGACTTCTTCAGTTCTAAGCCAGTCAGGCTTGACTCATTGAATTAGTATTGTTAGTCTTCTCTGGTTCTGGGGATAGATCCCTGTACACATGAAGAGGAGGAGAAGAAGAAGAATCAGCATTTATATAGCACTTTTCATACACAGTGTATCCCAAAGCACTTTACAAGCAATGCTAGACTGGTAGTGAAGTGACTGAATGTGTGGTGGTGGCCATATCGCACATCATCACCCACACACAGCCTGGATAATTGCATGAACTGGTTTATGGGAAGGGGAATGTTGGCCAGAACACTGGGAATGTTTCATACTCTTTGCGAAGAGTGCCCTGTGTTCTTTTACTTCCACCTGGACACCTACCAGGACAACACCAGGATGGGCAGAAGGGACCTTGGTTTAACGTCTCATCTGAAGGACAGCACACCCCAGCAGTACAGCACCCCCCAATACTGCACTCAGATGCCAGTGATTTTAGGTGCAAGTCCTATCCCAGTGTGGGGCGAGACCTACAACCTTCTGGTCCAGAGGCGGATGTGCTACCAACTGAGCCACACTGACACGGGCTGACTCCCCTCCCCTCCCCTCCCCCTCCCCCACTTCTACAGCCCACTGCACACAATTAGCTGTGCTTGTGAAATATATCCCCCTGTGAGTCTGTGCCGTGTCTGTGTGCACATGCATTTTTTTTTTGTTTGTTTATTGTTGTTTTGTTAATGAAACCATTGCACTTAGTGGTGCAGGCTTGTCTCACTGAGTTAACTGTATGTCATCTGTCTGTTCCTTGCTCGGTTCCATGTTTGACTAAATAGGTTGCCCTTTTCTTCCCCTTCTCAGTAGCAGTGTTTTTCTTTACTGCTACTTTTTGTGGTGCAGTATAACTGGAAATGTTGGTGTATTACTGCAGTTCCACAAGCATTAAGTAATGCATCACACACACAGGTACTACGTAGTAATACTGGGTGTCAGTGTGGCTCAGTTGGTAGCACAGCCGCCTCTGGACCAGAAGGTCGTGGGTTCTCGTCCCACACCGGGATAGAATTGCACCTAAAAATTGCTAGCATCCAAGTGCGGTATTGGGGGTGCTGTACTGCTGGGGTGTGCCGTCCTTTGGATGAGACGTTAAACTGAGGTCCCTTCTGCCCATCCTGGTGGGTGTCCAGGTGGAAGTAAAAGAACCCAGGGTACTCTTCGTAAAGAGCAAGGAACATTCCCGGTGTTCTGGCCAACATTCCCCTTCCCATAAACCAGTTCATGCAATTATCCAGGCTGCGTGTGGGTGATGATGTGAGATATGGCTGCCACCACACATTCAGTCACTTCACTACCAGTCTAGCATTGCTTGTAAAGTGCTTTGGGATATTATGTATGAAAAGCGCTATATAAATGCTGATTCTTCTCTTCTTCTAATAGTTTGTGTTTTACCCAGTAACCAGTAGTGACCTGATCCATCATGTCTTTAGCAATCTTGCAAACACGCTTGGTCCAACCCCAGCAAAGCATCTACACCGCTGGCCCCAAGTGGTGAGGGACAGGATGATAGACCACAAACATATAGCACATCCACACAATTACTGCTAGTGTTGTCCCTGGGCTGCCAACCCCCCAAACAATCTATGTAGAACAAAGGAAGCACTTGGGGGGGGAGGGGGTTGCAGTAACAAAATACAGTCGAGAGCAGTGCAGCATAAAGTTGCCAATACATTTGTTTGTGCTAGGGCTGGAGGATGCCAATACAGCCCTGGTGCATTGACCAGAACCTGGTCTTTGTCAGGGTGCATGTCGGGAACGTACAAACATGCTATGAATACACAACCCTTAAAGAAACACACACTATAAATAAGTGAAGTTAAAATGAATGAGACTGAGTTGCCCTTGTAACAAAGCAATCCACAACTAACATACCCAAGGATGAAACACTGCATCAAGATTATAGAACATAGTTCATACTGTGGTGCCAGACAGTACGCAATGCAGTATCTTGCAAAATTGCTGTAAAATGCTGCAGTATGCTGCAAGGAGCAGTGTAATTAAATGGCAATTAAGCCCTCCAGTCATCCAATATTTTGTGGCATGTCATTTACTGCGAAGTACTGAATTGCATCGTGTCTTGCTCCTCTGTAAATTATTGATACATTATACAATTCCAGAGAAGGTGGTGAGATAGACTACATAGACAATGACATACAGGTGTTTCTTTTTATTTGATGGGCTCAAATATTGTTCTCCCCAAGCAAGTCTTTTAGTTCTTGTAGCATTGGTAATAGTACTACTACCACTAATACCATTAGCAGTACTACTACTGCTAGTGTCACCACGTGTCCATCTGTATGTTCACTGTCACATCTTGTTGTGTAGTAGTAGGGGGGAATTAGAGCATACATGCTTTGTGCAGCAAGCAGCAGACACCATCACCAGTGTCCCCACTGCTACCATTATGGCTGCTACATCCACAGCCAGTGTGCTTCCCACCACCACCGGTGCCATTCTTGCAGCACCCACCCTTTCAGCTGTCACCACTACTGCAGCCACTGCTACCACTATTCCTATGCCCATGGCTGAAGCACCTTCTACCCCATGTCTGTGACCATGAACACCCTCTAGTGCTGACCCAATGCAGTGCTTGATATAGTTTTCAGAGTGCTATGTGTGTGATGTGGTGGATCGAGTGTGCCACATGAAGCTTGTGTTGCAGTAGTGAGAGCTCAGTGTTGGTGGCTGAAGTGTCATTGAGGTGTACATGGTATACCAGGTTCAATGGGTGATTAATGGTGTTGCTGAAGTGCTTTTTTAGAGTTTCCTTAAAAAAACACCTTTTCTGGCCGAATACCGAATAACGAATACCGAATACCTGGGACCCGAATACCGAATATTCGGGAAAAGATATTCTCACAGCCCTACTGCATACACATACAGGATTACATGACATTCAGTATTTATATATATAAATATCTATATATATATAGCCAACAAAGAAGACATCTTATTTGTTAAGGCATTCACCCCCTTCGAAAATATTTAGCTGTTCATGAGCTACTGGCTTTTTTTTAGACTGTAGTTCAGTCACATTGTGAAACAGGGGTGAGTTGAATAACTGACAAGGAAAGGAGCATGCGTATTTCTTTTTTATTTTATTGGCAGGAGAAAACCTATCATTCAGTCTCACACATAAAGATATTTAAAACACAAGAGCCATGATCGAGACGCCATCAACATGAGTACTGTGCTGCACAAGAAAGTGAAATTGTTCCTCCTGTCATTTCACTCACAGGAGTCCCTGACACAGTATGTCAGTGAACAGTGAGAGATGAGCTGTAGGCTATAAAAGGTAACTATACTTTACTGCCAAATGTTGTTTTCATGCTAGTCTGACTGAGTAATCATGATAATCAGTCAGTTTTCTCTATTTTTTAAAACCAATCCTTTCAGTACCTTTTCTCTGCACAGGAGTAACAAGCAAAACACAACAGTAGAAACATAGAAACATAGAGAAACGATGGCAGAAGGAGACCCAGGGTCCATCGAGTCTGCCCATGAGATGCCCAGGATCTTGCAGTTGTCCTGGGGGCTACCCCCCCACACTAAATCACTATATACTTGTTTTAATGTCTCACATTTGTGCTCTAGCTCGGTCCCACCTATGCTTGAAACTTGCCAGGGTCTCTGCCCCCACCACCTCCGCCGGCACGCAATGTGCAGTATATGAAGCTGGCACTTCTGCAGTCGCTGGAAAAGCTGACAGCTCAGCTCACACCCATGCACTCCCAATCAGACTGATCAGACTGTTAGCACCGTGAAATCAATAAATAGAAACAAAAGAAAACAACGTGAGTTACAAAATCACATTATGACCAGAGTGACGCACCCGCTCTCCTCGATCACAGAGCTCCAGCCTGAGAACTCGAAGAGATGAGATCAGATGACACGGTTCCACAAACTGTTGTAAGTAACAAATGGATTAAAAAAATGCCAGACACATGCATACTGTTTAATCCACTGTTTTTTATTCTGGCAGATTTGTCAAGGCACAAATGCTTACAAAAGAGCTTATTTGCCATTGATCTTTAAAAAGACTATGCACAGCCTGCACTCAGAGGGTACTGTGGTAAATACCATCGTTGTTATTGCTGTTGTAAGTGGGGTAGTAAAGTACAACAACCAACAACATTTTGTGGAATACAGATGCTTTTTGGGATTTCCTTGATCTGATAACTACTAGTTATTTTTTATGTTTTGGCCCATTGCTGTGCTCTGGTGATACTGAAAGTTTCATATCCGCTGCCAATACCCACGTGCACACAAATATTGCAAGAATCCTCATCTGAACAGCAGGCAGTCCAATCACATTTATATTATACAACTGATATATTAAAAAATATTAATACAAAAGGGCAGGGGCTTCCGAGCTGTAGTACCATCCAGGAAAGTTGTGAAAAGTTGTTGCGATCATAAGCCAGCAACAGGCAATACTCACAGTAATAGAATTTTTGAGCATTGAAGCTTCATCACACAACCTGTTTGTGTATGTATATGTGTGTGTGTGTGTGTGTGGGGGATAAAATATATGGAACAACTCTTGAAAACATTAAATGTAGAATGATTATTCTAAAAAAAAAAAATATCTGAGGCTTAGCTTGCAGCATGTGCATTCACTAGATGTCCTGACGTCCTGGCAAATTATAGACCTATCTCCAACCTCCCATTTTTAAGGAAAGTTGTTGAGAAAGTTGTGGCTCTGCAGGTTGAGGCACACCTTGTGGCCTTTGACATCTATGAATCATTCCAGTCCAATTTTAGGGCCAGGCATAGAACTGAGATGGCTCTGGTTCAGGTGCAAAATGATCTCCTCAGGATGAGGGAAAAAGGGGAATGGTCAGTTCTTGTCCTCCTCGATCTCTCATCAACATTTGACACTGTGGACCACATTGTACTTTTGGATCACCTTAGAGTACATTGTGGACTCACTGTAACTATCATCCAATGGTTTGAGTCTTAGCTCTCTGACAAGAGGCAACAGGTGGTGATGGGGAATTTCTCCCCCCCCCTCGAAGCCCCTGTCACGTGGAGTTCCTCAAGGCTCAATCCTTTCACTGATACTGTTCATGGTGTACATGCTGCCCCTGGGTAAGCTCACTAGATGCTACAGTCTGGATTTCCACTGCTATGCAGACGATTTCCAACTGTATATATCATTTGCTCCTGGAATGAATGGCATTGTAGAAGTGTTGAATAAGTGCCTGACTAAAATTCAAGATTGAATGTCCTCTAACTGATTGAGGCTGAACCTGAACAAGACTGAGGTGCTGGTGATTGAGTCTGGTCACTGGCATGATGGGAATGCCTCCAGGATAGTGACAGGTTTGGTCCTGGGATCTACCCCGTTGATGGCCTCTTTCAAGGTGAAAAATCTGGGCATCATTCTTGATGACAGACTGACACTTGATGCCCAGGTGTTGTTTGTTGCCCGAAGTGGATTTTACCACTTAAGGAACATCACCCAGATTAAATCCTTGACTTCACCAGAAGACCTGCCCGAATGGGTGCACACTTTTGTGGCATCCAGGCTCGACTACTGTAATACTCTATACTTTGGGAGCAGTAGAGGGATCCTCTGCCGACTGCAGCTGGTGCAGAACATGGCGGCCAGGCTACTGATGGGTCTGCCTAGGTTCTGTCATGTAACCTCAGTCCTGCAAGATCTACACTGGCTGCCTGTCAGGTGGAGGATCATCTTCAGGATGGGCTTGATCACCTATAAGGCACTATACGGCTCGAGCCCTGGCTACCTATCTGACCTCCTAACACCTGCCGTCCAGGTATGTTCCCTCCGTTCCTCCACCGAGAGCCTCCTAGTGGTACCGATGGCCAGGCTGAAAACCTCGGAGATCGCTTCTTTGAGTTGGCCAGCCCGGCCCTCTGGAACTCGCTTCCAAAGTCTTTGAGGGAGGCCCCATCAGTGGAGGCATTTAAAAGTGGTCTGAAGACTTATTTATTTATTAATTTATTATGTATTTATATATTTTCTATGCTATTTAACCTTGCTTTTATTTCCTGTAGGGCACCCAGAGTCTCTGGGATTGGGCGCCGTAAAAATATAATTTTACCTACTTACTTGCTCAGAAGTGCATAAAGTTTTTAGTAATGCTTACACTCTAAACTATTTGGAATATCATTAGCAACATCATGTGTATTTTGATCTGCAAATCTCATCCGTGCTTCTTGACATCAAGTCGTCAGAGTAACATGGACAGGAAGTAATACTATTTTGTAAATGTGAAGACATTTTTACACAGTATACGTATGTGCCCTAACCCGCACAAGACCTGATTTTCCATATCTTGAAGAGGAGAAGGAGGAGGAGGAAGGCCAGGGGGTGACAGAGGTCTCCAAATAACATGAATATATTTATGGCTGGGTGGGATGGATAGGTGGCAGTGTGGGGGAGACCAATTTGGTTTCTGCCTACTCTTCTCTCAGTCTGCAGCAGTGTAACAGGCAGTGCAAGGCAATGAGAAGAAACAGGGAGTTGTTTTCTTGGAGAGTCCTGTTGTTCTGGCTTGTTTTTCTATTCACCCTCTGTTTCCTGTGGTCTGGGTAATTTGTCTATACTAGTACCAGACAACCCTTTTCTTACCCGGCACCTTCCCATCTCCAGAGAGTAAAGCTGGCAAACCTGTTTTTTTTGTATTGGGCACTGTTCCTTCAGCGCCGTCTCCTCAGACATTGACCTTGCTTCCCCTAATTGCCTCCCTGAGGAGGTCGTGGAATCAAGAACAGTGGGGGACTTCAAGAATGCATGGGACAGGCATAAGGCAGTCCTAGTGGTGGGTAAGAGGAAGTAAGCTGTTGGTTAACTAGGATCTGCAGCTTATCTGTAGATAGAAAAATGGGCAGACTAGGTGGGCCAAGCGGTCCTTATCTGCCATCAAATTCTATGTTTCTATGTTTCTATACCCCCATGATTCCCCCGGCTTACCTCCCAGGATGGGGCCACAGCATCCTCCAATACTGTCTGTGATGGAAGAAGGGTGCCAATGTTAGCCGGCATTGCCTCTCTGGCTTGCCTCCCCAAAGCAGTGTTTGGGACCCAAAAAGATGCTACCGTGGGACCGGGATAGGTTGTGGAGAGGCAGGGGAGCCATTGAGGCTGGGTGTCGAGGGCCGGCCATCATCCACAATGGCCAATGGTTTTCTGCATTAGCCCCCAGGGGCAGGGTCATGCAATGATGGCCTGCATCTGCCCCACCCCTCAACTTTCCAGCACCAACGCTGCACAGTTCCTCTGGCTTCCACCAGGGATCACTTGCAAGGCAGACACACTCCACAACCCTCCCCTGGAGAAGGAAAGCAGTCCTGGGGACATTCAATCCTTCTCCCCTGGCTGGCCCTCCAGCTACTCAGGTCCATTCCCAAACTTGGGTTGCTGGCATCGCAAGCAGAAATCCAACTGCTGTGCCGGCGGGCCGTCAAAGATGGCAAACCTGGCAAGGGTCTCTGCAGATCTCCAACAGCCAATATATAAACAGGTAAGACCAAGTATGTGTATTGCTAGACACTATTTACTGGGTGACTGCTGTTTTCTTTATATTTTTCTGTCACTGAATGCTACTTTAAAAAGACTAGCTAGTGCTTGGGTTTTTTTTGCACAATTTTAACAGCACCACTGTCAGCACAAGCAGGTCCATCTGCTTCACTGCATAATTTCTGCCTAAAAAATTCTTTACCCCTGGCCAGATGTGAACTATATCACATTACTGTCTGGTAAGATTTGCCTGACTTCATGGCTGGATGTCAGTTACATTAGGGAGCTGTTTGCTGAAACTTATAAGATAGCTAGATTTTTTTTGATCAAATGAGACATTACATAAGCATGACACTGTAGCTTCAGACAAGACTGTCCAGCAGCTCTACCTGACACAACATGCAAGCAAACATTCAGCAATAACAAATGCTTGTTCTTGGAGGATGTCAGGCTTCTGCTTGCATAAACCACAGGCCATAACCCTAGAAATATAAGTGTGCTGTATACATGCAGAATGCATGCCACATGCTTAATTGTGCAATGTTTGCATGCGGTTTGCACACACAAAGTGAACCTAAGCAAACCAGGTCTAAAAATCACATCAGGTTCGCATGTTGTACTCTTGACATGAGTGCAGCAGTTAAGCTGGTGTGAACATCATTTAAACATCACATCAGGTTCACATGCTGCATGCTTGCCATGTGTGCACAACTAAGCTGGTGAAAATCTCATCTAAAACCACATCAGTTTCTTTTTCTTATACAACTGCTAGCAATTAGAGCCATTAAAATACATTTTTCATTGATCTCCCATTAAAATGAGGTAAACTCATTAATTCTGATCCTTTTGCAAGTTGTTTAATGGCTTTTGATTTTTTGTTATTAAATTGCCATTAATTTGTAAAGCATTGTTTGCTTACTGCCTTAAATGGCTAGGATATAGTCAACCAACATACTGTACCCTGTTCCAGATGTGCGAAGAGGGGCTTCTGTGTTGTGAAGCCTGACCTTTTTGTTTTGGGCCATGCAAATCCCCTTATGCATATTTAGTGCTACAAATGAGTTTCTCCATGACTGTTTTTGGCTAACTTACTTTCACTTTGTCATTCTGTATGGAGCATATACACTATGGCCATTTTCAGCATTCTGTGTGCTGAGTAGGGACTTGGAAGCATGCACCATACTTCACATTTTGTCACTGAAATGAGGGACATGGACACTCAAAATGAGGGACAATGTGGGGCACTTACCCTCATGATGATCAGGACACATCCTGAAACATGGAGATGCGGTACCTCAGAACACAGTGGAAACCATTGCATTAGTACCCGAGAATGAAGTTCTACCATGAAGTAGGGGTGCTATTTAGGTAGGGCAGAGGGGGGCAGTTGCTCCCCACCACCACATTTGTGCCTAGGTTGTTCTTATGGTGTGGCAATAATTTATTTTTATTTATTTATTTAATGAAGAGATTAACCAGAAAAACACACTGAACAACAAGTTGCTCGTCTCACGGCGCATCCTGGGGCAATAATGGCATTACATTTGGATTTAATCTTTCACACAAAAGTGCCCCCCTGGCCTGTGTGCACTTATGCTGCAAGTGCACTCCTGACTTGATTGTCTGTATTGTGTTGTCCACTCTCTCCACCTATTAGTTGCAGAGCTATCACATGTGACATGGAGGAGCTCCAGACAAGCAAGAGCACATGAGTCACATGAGTGTGACACTGTCGTTCCTGCCACAGAGTAGACTGGTTGCACATTACAGCTTGAAGGAGTCAGTGAGCGCTGAACTCTCAATAGCAGTGTAGTGGTGGCATATTTTTGTTGATCTGCTCTTAGTGAGTCTCCATCTCCCCAGGTGACTGAAGGGGCAGAGGGTGAGCTAGTAGCTAACTTGAGACTAGGCTACCTACTTACTCTACTAGGCTTGCATCTCAAAAAAAAAATGGCACAGATCCCAGCGGCAGCAAGCTAGGCCTAGCAGCAGTGGTGACAGTGGTGTGGGTGGCTCTCATAGGCCTTGATCAATGCAGTGTGGCAGCAGCCAGGCAAGAAGCAAGCAGCACAGGTTGGGTGGGTTCATCTGGTGAGGTGACTTGGGTGCGGACCACAATGGGGATCTGGGATGGCTGGTTCTAGCATCCAGCTTCTGGCAGAAGGATGGAGGAGGAGCGGACTGATAATTAGGCTGGTGGCACAATAGGCCAGGCCACAGGTTCTGGCTAGAAGGCCGGGTAAGTAAAAGTAAATCATTTTTTTTACAGGCAGATTGGAGAAGGAGAAGGAGGAAGGACTGAAATATTGATGTTTTTCACATTTCTATGCCTTTGGGTGGCTTCATGACCCATATGGGATGGGCATTGAATGGAATGGAGTTGGGGAGAGAAATCTGGGCAAAGCTTTTTTTTTGGAAGGGGGTTCAGAACTTCAGCTGGGAAAAGAAATAGTAACTGGGTGAGTTTAAGCCAAATCTGATGCACTGCTCCAGGGTATAGACAGATGAATCTTATGCATTTGAATTTTTTCTTAATTACATATCACTTTGCGGTCACAACAAATAAGTTCTACCTTTTAGAGATGTTCCAGACCTTGCCACATAGGGGCTAACTAGCACCTGGCCTACACTGGTTGTTGGCTCCCCTCTGCTGAAATCTGAAATGGTGCCCCTGTCATAAAGTCAAAAATTACAGGACATTCTCAGTGTGAGCAGAATGTTTTCCATGAGGGATGTATGAGGAGCAGAGCAGTTTTCAGGGGTAAAATAAGGGCTGTCCCTTGCATTCAGGGACAGTTGAGCAGTATGTTATGCACAGACTACTGGAACCCCACTATAGTCAGGCTTATCCCCCCAGTGAAGCTGACCTCCACATCCCCATGCTCAGGCACATTATGACATAGGGCAAGGGAGACTGCAGGGGTGTGCACCATTGAAATGAGTGAGGGTATTTTTATTACCATTTTATACATTATTGATGTAGAGTTGGAGATTAATGAAGGCCACCACTCAACTAACAAGGGCCTTGTTAGTAGACCAGTGGCCTTCAATATTCTTCTACTCACAATCATAATGTATAAAATAGTACTAAAAAATAACTCCATTAATTTCAAGGGTGTACGTCCCAGCACTCTGACCCATGGATAATGAACATCATCTCCTAAAGACTCCTGCTTCTGGCTCCCTAGTACTCAGGTAAGAGACTCTCGACTTATATCTATACTTAGTGGGTTTTCTGTAGTAGCATCACCACACCTGCCACAGTGTATGTGTGCATGGGGGGACTGGCCATATGGGTGGGTGTTGAGTTATTGCTACTTTTGTGTTTGCCCCTTAAAGTCTGTTTACGTGGAAACATTCAAAACTATGGAGAGAAAATAATAGGAGTACAGGCCAGACAGAATTAATTAATAGTTTTGTGGCTGTATGTGTATTGGGGGTGTAAAGAACCACATGTGTTTCCATTGGTATGTGTGCTACAGTTCAGCTGTTGAGCTGAGGTGGGGGGGCAAGAAAACTAAAAAGTATAACAGTGGCTATAAGCATGCCGCATGCATGCATGCAGATTTCTATTGTAGTATAAGTGAGCCATATGTGTGCAGGCAGTATAGCTTAGTGGTTAAAGGCACTGAACTGCAAACCAGGAGACCTGGGTTTGAGTCTCATCAACTCCCACTTGTATATGGTGTGATCCTGAGCAAGTCACTTAACTTTTATGTGTGCAGTTATCAGTGACCAGTTACTTTTTGTACGCATGCCACGTGCATGCAGTCTGTTCCAATTTAACATAAAAAGCATGCTTTCCACAGTTGCTTGCTGTACACATGCCACATGCATTCAATCGGTTCCAATTTAACATTTAAATCATGCTTGCAGCATGCATATCACATGGGTAGTTTTATGTGCGCAGCATGAAACCATTTCATATAAATATTTCTGTAAGGGCTGTGTGATATTTCTGGCATGTTAACCCTCCTGGGACATTCAAACTGGTGTCTATATGCAGAACCTATGGCTTAGTGGGGTCTGCAAAGGCTTGAACGGGGTGTCAGTCAGTTGTCTAATTATTTTCTGGAGGGCATATTTGCAGGTTTGATCCAACACTAAAGCGGTTATTAACATGCAAATATGCCTTTTGGGGCAGGGCCTTTAGAAGAGGTTTTATTTTTACATGTGGGTGCCTGGGTACCTTTGGATAAGACTGAAAACTGGGCAAACTGAGATGGAAAAGACCTTGACAAATTGTCGGTAGTAAATGCAGAATAGCCGAAAAGGCTATAATGATTTCAAGTTATGGGGCTGAGGCCAAGTTGCAAAGGGTTCAGACATCCCTAGCAACGCTGCACCAGAATTTGGCATGAAAACCATTTAAAAATCTTATCCCTAAACATGTAAAACTATGTCAATAAAAGGTGCACACCACAGTAAAAGATCTATAAAGCTCTCCTTGTATTTGCTTACCTTGGCTCTTACGAAATAGGAGGCTAAAAAAAACACAGCTTATCTGTTTGACAGATTATTGAATCATAAAAAGCTTATTATGTTAGCTATGTTTTACATGTGCTGTAAATCGAAAGGAAACTTCACAGCCCATGGATATTTCATGAGGTTAGTTATATTTACAAAATTGTGTATTATTAAGACGTTATCACCATCCCTGATGGGGAGTTACCAGGAAATGGTGCTTAGCTCATCTGCTGTATTATTGCGAGTGACATAACAGACTGACAACAGAGTCCCCTAGCTCTGATGCCTGGGAAACATTTATCAGCTAGCACTCTTTACCAGGGGTTTCTAACAGGTACACAACAAACAAAGGAAACTGAGGGAGTCCTCCACCTGTCTTGACGTTAATGCAGAATTCAACAGCTAACAGTCGTCACTGGGAAGTGTCAAAGGAAAAACGTGAATAGATGGAGGAAGTCCAAAAAAGTTGTTGCCTTTTCTGGTTTTGTACAGCCGTTGTCGTTATATGCAAACCATGAGGCTGCTTGAGAGAAGGGGGTTGGAAATTTACATTTGACATCACTAGAGCTCAATAATTTTTATTATGTTTGGGATTTGACATTCATGCAATTTTTGCAAAATGTTGCCAAAATCTGGTATATATTTGCAAATGCTTTTTACTCAAATAGTGCCATTTCCCCCAAAACTGTACATTTTATAAAATGCTCAGACTCAGTAAAAAGTGCCTTTTTCCAAAGTGTGGATTTTTAAAAATGTGATGTTTAAAAAATGGCACAATGGTAATCAAAATTGCCTATTTTATATGCACGGTTCTAGTTCAGGAAACCACACAAAATGACATGAAATCGGTGCAAATTCATGGAAAGCACATAAAAAGGATTTTTCTAAATTTGCCTGGCACTAGTTAGTGACTTACTTGGTAGTACTCTCACCTTAGGACCAGGAAATTCATAGGGTCAATGGTTCAGGTCCAGCATCAGGCACTTCACTTAAAATTAAGTGATAACATTCAGTTAGCTGGAGAATACGAAGGAAGAACTGGCTGATGTGGGTGATTAAATGCTAAGTCAGAGGCATTTAATCAATCACAGAAGTCAAATTTTCTGTGAATATTCCAGCTAACTGCATGTTATTACCATTATATGACTAGGAATTTTGAACCCAAGATTGTAAAAGTTCTGGGATAGTTAAAGCGGAACATGCCTTTTTTCTGTGGACTAAATGGATAACCTACTGTGAGTGTGTCTGAAATGTGAATAACATGCTGTGGGCATGTCCAAAATGTGATTGTAGTACTTTGTGTGGTAATAAATGTCAGTTTTTCTTTGTTCTTATTTACTCATGTGAGATAGAAACATAGAAACATAGAAGTTGATGGCAGATAAGGACCGCAAGGCCCATCCAGTCTGCCCATTTTTTCTATCTTATAAATGTGCCATAGGCCTTTACTCTGTCAATGGCCTATCTATTCATACTCATCTGTATTGCTCCCTTATGCCTATCCCATGCCTGTTTGAAGCCCTGTACTGTACTCATATCCACCACTTCCTGGGGTGGGTTGTTCCATGCATCCACCACCCTTTCTGTGAAAAAGAACTTCCTCACATTACCCTTTAATTGACCTCCCTCTACTCTCATGCTGTGTCCTCTTGTCCTGCTGTTTTTCTTATATTGAAACATGTTAGACTCTTTCACCTTGTTAATGCCCTTAAGATGATTGAATGTTTCGATCATATCACCTCTCTCTCCTTCCTTTGCTCTAGGGTATACATATTGAGTTCCATTAATCTGTCCTCATATGTTTTCTGATGCAGTCCCTGCACCATTTTGGTTGCCCTTCTCTGGACTGCCTCTATTTTGTTAATGTCCTTGTGCAGGTGCGGCCTCCAGTACTACATGCAGTACTCCAGATGGGGCCTAACCAGTGTCTTCTAAAGAGGGATTATTACCTCCCTCTTACAACTTGTGATACCCCTACTAATACACCCCAACATCCCCAATTGCCTTACCTTCTGCTTTAGTGGTTTGCTTGGATGATTTCAGGTAATCTGCGATGATGATGCCCAAGTCTCTTTCTTCCCTTGTGATTCCCAGCAACTCCCTTCCCAACCTATAGGTGGCTTCAGGGTTTCTGTTCCCTATGTGCATGATCTTGCACTTCTTTGCGTTAAACCCCAGTTGTCAGTCTTCCAACCATTTTGCAAGTTTATCCAGATCTCTTCTGTTTCTGCCCACCCCATCTGGATCATCTACTCTGTTTTAGATCTTGGTGTCATCTGTTATCATACAAACCTTACCTTCCAGTCCATCTGCAATGTCACTGATGAAGATATTGAAAAGGAATGTTCCCAGGACTGATCCCTGAGGGTACCCTACTTGTGACTTGCATCTGTTCTGACTGTATACTGTTTACCACCACTATCTGTGCTCTGCCCGCCACCAGTTTGCCACCCAGTTGACCAACTTCTGACCCACCCTGTGCCAACCTAGCTTATTAATCAATCTTCTATGTAGAACAGTATCAAAAGCTTTGCTGAAGTCAAGGTAGGCAACATCAACTGCACCCCCTTGTTCACCACTCTGGTTACCCAGTCAAAGAAATCAATGAGATTAGTTTGACAGGAAATTCCTGTTGTAATCTCATGCTGTTTTGGATCCTGTCCTCCTGTGGATTCCAGGTGTTGCACTATCCTTTCCTTAAGGAGTGCCTCTATAATCTTACCCACTACTGAGGTAACACTGACTGGTCTGTAGTTCCCTGCCTCCTCCCTGCTACCACTCTTGTGGAACGTGATCACATGAGCCTTTCTCCAGTCTTCTGGGACCTCTCCTGTGCTTACAGACTCACTAAACAGTTCTGATAATGACTCTGCTAGTTCCACCCTTAGCTCCTTTAGTATCCTGGGATGTTGCCATCCGGTCCCATTACCTTGTCCACCCTGAGCTTATCGAGCTGTTGTAGGACACTTTTTTTTGTGAAGGGACTTGTGCATACCTCCCTCCCCCCTGTGTCCATGGTGCTGAGCTGTGGGCCCTACCCTACCTTCTCCTCAGTAAATGCTGAGCAGAAGTTTCTATTTAGCATAGATGCTTTTCCTTGGTCCTCCTCCACACACTTCCCCCTTATCCTCTTTGATCTTAACAATAACCCCTCTGGACTTTCTCCTTTCACTAATGTATCTGTAAAAAGTCTTGTCCCCTTCTTTTACTGTTCATGCTAGTGTTTCCTCGGTTTGGGCCTTTGCCTGCCTTACTGCCTTCCCTGCTTCCCTTAGGGAAGTTTGGTATGCCTCCCTATCTTCATCCCACTGTGTTCCCTTATATTTCCTGAAGGCCAACCTTTTGGCTCTGACATTTTCTGCTACTGTTTCTGAGAACCAAAGTGGTTTCCTCCTTCTTTTGCTCGACTGTCCCTGTTAGCTAAGAGTAAGTGGTGCAGTCTGTCCACACAGCTGCTTATGCCACTCGCTCCAATCAGCACCCCCAACTTTTCAGCGGATCTCAGAGCAGCATAGTAATCAACTTACCGTGATCCAGTAAGTGTCTACATGGCAGCTTTTGTGCTGGAGGAACAGAAGCCTAATGTTGCTCTGGTGCAAATACGATCATGTAAACAGGGCTGAAGAACGCTCCACTCTGCCACCCCTGTAGTGATATGTAACGGTATGAGCGTTACTTCAACGAAAGTGGCAACATAGTCTAGAGAAGTCCCTCCTCTAATGGTTAGCACTCCTTCTTCCTGCCTCAGTTAGTAAGTTTTTGGTTGAGCGTATCAATCTATGGCTGAGTGTGTCAGTGCCCGCTTTCTCCCAAGACACAACCTAACAACCTCATCCCCTGTGCTGACATCTGGAAAACACCAACAGTGGGAAAAGCTGAATGCAGACACTAAAGGGACCAGGAATCTGCAGGCAGGTTGCAAAGTTATTTTTCTAAAAACTAATTGGGGGAGTGTTTAATGAAATAAGCGGTTAAGTATTAAGCAAAGACCATTAACTGTAAGAGTCCCATCAAGAAAGCATAATTGAGCAATCATGACCGAACAGCTGGTCATGTTGGGAGATCCCTGTCAGCCTAGTAGTGTTTCTTTCTTAAGGGGCTTAAGAGCTGTATCACTTAGGCTAGGCAGTTGACTCTGGCATTCAGCAGCAAAGGAGGACGGTGATGCCAAATAGCCTTTCCCAAACCCTTGCAGGTATCCTTGGGATACTCGGCTAGCAAGTTGGTTAGTGGTGCAGAGCCTTGGGACACTGGGCTAGCAGGTCAGATAGTGGTGTACCACATCTTCAAAGGTCTGTATCCTTTTTGCAAAGCTTGCCACAGTCCCTTGGGGGAGGTGTGGTACCTGGGGGGACGATTTCTGGGGTGGTGGGGTGGTGGGCACCAGTACCTCGGTTAGTGATTTCAACCAAAGGGCAGTACCTCCAGTAGTGTAACACCACCCCCTAGCACAGCACCACAGTGCCACATGTTGGGTACTATGTGACTATGTGGTACTATGTGACATGAAGAAATACAGGTGAGGGGGTACAGGCAAAGTGGGCAAACATTAAGGATGCAGTATACCTGAAGCAACATCCCACTGTTACTAATATGCAAATGTGTTCAAATTATTAGTGTCTGGATTGCCATTGATGACAGTACATTAATTTACCCCTGCCTTATGGGATCAGATAAGGTTGAGGGGCCTATGTCAATAACTCATGTGGGGATTCATTACCCAAATATTGAGTTAAAGTTCTTAAGTGATTAATTGAGTGTAGGGGTAGCCCAGTGTTAGGCTACGTTAACTGGAAGGGGGGTAGGAGGAGAGGAGAGGAGAGGTAGAGTGTGGCAGGGTCAATCCTAGTTGTCAGTCACTGTGGATGTCTATCTGGCTGTTACTCAAGCCCTACTGGCTGGAAATCATGGGGAAAATAATGGAGTCCTCTAGTGTCATAAGGGAACTCACCTGATTGACTTATGTGGTTACCCCAGGCCATGTTGCTTTTGATCTTGGGGGATGTATGCTGCCCCTGTAGTTTTTGGGATTAGTGACCCAAAGTTCTTATTTGAAGGGCTCATGCCCTTAAACATTCTTCTGTGCTCCCTCCCTGTTTGTACATGGTCACACTTCATAGTCCAGTTGGGTTGGGGTGGCAATTGAGAAGAGTCCCCTTTGCCCATCTCTGGTGGCTGTCTCCATGTAAGTTAAATGAAAGTAGAGGGAGAGGATCATGACCTCCAACCCCACTCCCCGATTTCCCCCTTTATGATTCCTGCTGTCCAGTGCTGAAGGCCCTGTTGCTGATGCCATGCCAGCTGGAGCTCCGAGTCAGCATTCCTGGTACACAGCAACAGGTTAACGGGCTGTTGTGCTGGAAGTATTTGTGTATGAAGGTGTGAACTGCAAAATGAAAGTAGTATGGCCTGGCCAACCAAAGCAGAGACAAGAAAGGAAAAACTCTGAGGAAGTGAAGGCTATGCTTTGCTGGTGTGGAAAACAAAAGGGTTTTGAGAGCTTTTTATCACATTTTCTTGCCACTTCCTGTGAAAATCAGACCCAGGAAGTCAGTGAGGTATTTAGGCAGAAATGTGATCTCAACTCGGACCTTTTTCTCACAGCAGGGCTCAGATGGGTATTATGAGGGCCTCTTCTGTGGGTGGCTGCAGTACCTATGTACCCTCTCAAAGATGGTGCAGTGGTGGTGGATTGTAGGCAGATCGTGAATGATTAGGTAGATGCAGGCAGGAGCTAGTTAAAGCCAGGGCCTGCTTTTAACTTTGTCAAAAGTCCTAAGTGAATAAGGTAGCTAGAGACC
This sequence comes from Neoceratodus forsteri, assembly GCA_016271365.2. Taxonomy (NCBI): domain Eukaryota; kingdom Metazoa; phylum Chordata; order Ceratodontiformes; family Ceratodontidae; genus Neoceratodus; species Neoceratodus forsteri. The sequence goes on along the minus strand of JADMNL010000022.1, from coordinate 26,103,335 downwards.
AACTTGGTCTATAGTCAGGGAATGCAGTGTCAGCATAGTTCAAGGCTGGGCCCACCAGGTGACGGTGAATGTTGGAACTACTAGGTAGCATACCAGCCAGATAGCAGTGTACTGACCAAATGGCAGCAGAGTGACCAGAGGGTGGCAGAGTAACCAAACTGCAGCAGAGTGACCAGTGGGTGGCAGGGTAACCAAACTGTGGCAAAGGAACCAGAAGATGACAGGGTAACCAAACTGCAGCAGAGTGACCAGAGGGTGGCGGGGTAACCAAACTGCAGCAGAGTGACCAGAGGGTGGCAGGGTAACCAAACTGCAGCAGAGTGACCAGAGGGTGGCAGGGTAACCAAACTGCAGCAGAGTGACCAGAGGGTGGCAGGGTAACCAAACTGCAGCAGAGTGACCAGAGGGCGGCAGGGTAACCAAACTGCAGCAGAGTGACCAGAGGGTGGCATGGTAACCAAACTGCAGCAGAGTGTCCAGAAGGTGGCAGGGTAACCAAACTGCAGTGGAGTGATGAGAGGGTGGCAGGGTAACCAAACTGCAGTGGAGTGACCAGAGGGTGGCAGGCTAACCAAGCTGCAGTGGAGTGACCAGAGGGTGGCATGGTAACCAAACTGCAGTGGAGTGACCAGAGGGTGGCATGGTAACCAAACTGCAGCAGAGTGACCAGAGGGTGGCAGGGTAACCAAACTGCAGTGGAGTAACCAAGCTGCAGTGGAGTGACCAGAGGGTGGCAGGGTAACCAAACTGCAGCGGAGTGACCAGTGGGTGGCAGGGTAACCAAACTGCAGCACAGTGACCAGAGGGTGGCACGGTAACCAAACTGCAGTGGAGTGACCAGAGGGTGGCATGGTAACCAAACTGCAGCAGAGTGACCAGAGGGTGGCAGGGTAACCAAACTGCAGTGGAGTGACCAGAGGGTGGCATGGTAACCAAACTGCAGCAGAGTGACCAGAGGGTGGCATGGTAACCAAACTGCAGCAGAGTGTCCAGAAGGTGGCAGGGTAACCAAACTGCAGTGGAGTGATGAGAGGGTGGCAGGGTAACCAAACTGCAGTGGAGTGACCAGAGGGTGGCAGGGTAACCAAGCTGCAGTGGAGTGACCACAGGGTGGCATGGTAACCAAACTGCAGCAGAGTGACCAGAGGATGGCAAGGTAACCAAACTGCAGTGGAGTGACCAGAGGGTGGCATGGTAACCAAACTGCAGCAGAGTGACCAGAGGGTAGCAGGGTAACCAAATTGCAGTGGAGTGACTAGAGGGTGGCATGGTAACCAAACTGCACAAGAGTGACCAGAGGGTGGAAGGGTAACGAAACTGCAGTGGAGAGACCAGAGGGTGGCATAGTGACCAAACTGCAGCAGAGTGACCAGAGGGTGGAAGGGTAACCAAACTGCAGTGGAGTGGTGGAGAAAACTAGGCAATGGTGGAGCAATCAGATGATGGCTAGTGACAAGGCAGTCAGATAGTGGTAGCAGGCCAGCAGGGAGCTAATTGGTGGGAGACCAAGCCTTACCCAAGCAGGACACAAGATACTGCATCTCAATGGAGGCACTTGGGGGGTGATTTATGTAAAGTACGCTAGACTGTTGAAGCACCTCCCTACTAAGTGAAATCACTGCTGCCAGATTATATAGCTACATTTCCCAGATGTGTGCCTTTATTGTACGAGTCTTGACTATCTCATATGCTCCATTGACTGGGCTTACTCAAAACTGTTTTGTGATGCTGAAATATCTGGGGGCTTACCCCCCCCCCCGGACCTAATCTGCTGTTTTTGTATATGGACTACTCAGTTATACCTTAGTTTTCATTAACAGATAGTAAATGCTAAGTTTGAGAGTTGTTGGGCTTCTGGGGGTGGGGTTTCTGGTTGGGGCTCTGTTTTGTCATTAGAACACTTGTTAATTAACCCTTTGTAGCCTCCTACATATGGGTGGGCATATGTTGTGGGTGTGATCTTCACATCATGGACCGAAGTTTTATGGAGAGTCAGTCATTAGGACTGGGGATGTAATCATATTGTTTTGTGTACTGGGAGGGGAGGGAGAGAGGTGGGTGGGTAGATATTTGGGCACTCAGAGAATTGTATTCTTCTTAGTATTTGCAGTCCATCATTTATTTCTAGCCTACATAATCCTAGCACTTCACACACATCTAAATGGGGTTGAAATATGTCACATGGAACGTAAAGGGTGCCCGCTTCAGGGTGAAGCAGTATCAGATATTGCACCATCTCCAACTACTGCACTGTCACATTGCTTTTCTTAAGGAAACCCACCTCCTTGCTGAGGAAGGAATTCTCTTCCGCAGACAAGAGATAGGACAGGTTTTCACAGCTGGGGACTCCAGAACCCAAAGGGGTGTGATAATCTTAATTTTTAAGGGGACTCGATTTCAAAACTGGTGCAGAGTATTGAGGATCCAGTGGGTCTACCTGTTGATACGAGGGATGTTGAATCATTCTGAGGTCCTTCTAGGATGTGTCTATGGGCCCAATATTGACTCCCCTGAGTTTTTCCTCTGGTTTACTGGCACAACTAACCCTCTGTTTACACTTACCTATTCTTCTAGCTGGGGACTGGAACTTAACTTTGATGCAAGACTTTGATAGGACAGGCCACAAGGCTCCAAGGCTTTCACCTGCACAAAGATCTCTTCCTGAGATTATTGATGTGGGCAGTCCATGTGATCCATGGAGGGTGTAGCATCCCATTGAGCAGGTCTACACCTTTTACTCACCAGTATACAAATCTTCTTCTCTGCTGAACTACATTTTAGTCAACAGTACCCTACTACCTGCTGTTGTAACTGGAGTGATCTCTCCCAGAATGCTATCCGACCACTCGCCCATTTGGCTAGAATGTGACCTTTCCCCTACTCTTTGTCAGGACAAAATCTGGAAACTTAACCCTCAACTCCGTAAAGAGGAGAGAGGTGTTGTCTGGGATTAAGGATCTCATTGCTTGTTTCATGGACTGCAATGAAGGTTCTATCCCAGCCATTGATAAACACTGGTGTTCCCTTAAATGTGTCCTGCGAGGGAATTTATCTGGCTTGCCTCCACATGGAAGAGAAAGAGAGAGGCATCTCTCTATCTCTTGCTTGACAGAATTAGGATTTTGGAGAAGATCCCCTCTCTTAGTGTTTCGAGGATGAGCAGGAATTGTTGGTGTCCTTGAGGAATCAATACACAGAGGGTCTGAGAGAGAGAGAGAGAGAGAGAGAGAGAGCTGAATACGCTATCCTTAAAACTCATTCGACATATGTTGGTTAAGGTGACAAAGCAGGGCACCTCCTTGCCCTCCGCTTGCAAACCAAGAAACCTCCTATCTCATTCTCTCTATTACATCTCAGAAAGTCAACTCCCTTAAAGTTTCACCTAGAGGTATAATACACAAATTTGAATCATATTATGAACAACTTTATAGCCCTCCCACTTACTCTCCTTTGCTGCCAGACATCCAAGATTACATTTCTTCCATTTCTCTCCCTCGTTTATCCCTAAATCAGCAAGCTCTCCTTAATAGCCCCATCTCATCACAGGAAATCTTAAATGTCATTGGTTCTCTCCCTCCAGATAAATCCCCTAGGCCAGATGGCTTACCCACTTATTTTTATAAGGCCTTCATGGCTCAACTAGCCCCTATTCTCCAACAAGTGTATTCCTACTTTTCTACTGTCGGCATCACAGACTTTTCTTTATTAGAGGCATTAATAATAGCATTACCGAAACCTGGGACCCTCCAGATAAGGTCCACAACTACCGCCTTGTCTCTCTTATGAATTATGATGTTAAAGTATTTTCTAAAATACTCGCTAACAGGATTATACAGGCCTGGGATGGGCTGATTGAACCAGAAGAGGTGGGCTTTATGAAAGGTTGCTTATCTGCCGATCATCTAAGGAAACTGACCCATATCTTTTCCACTTCCATAGAAGCGAATCTGCCCATGGCTCTGGTTTCCCTGGATGCGTAAGAGGCCTTCTACAGAGTTAAGTGAACATTTTTTTTGCAATCATGGACAAGTTTGGCTTTCCCTCTTCCTTCCTTAATTAGGTTCAAGTTTTGTACTCTCATCCTCGTGCAAAAATTTGCTGTAATGGTTTATCATCGGAGGGTTTTGAGCTACACTTGGGTACCCATCAAGGCTGTCCCCTCTCCCCTCTCTTATTCATTCTTCATCTAGAACCTCTGCTACACTTCCTTAAACATTCTCCTCCTATTCAAGGGATCCCGACTGGACCCTTTGACCTCAGATTGTCTGCGTGTGCCACTGATCTCCTGCTACATCTCTCAGATCCCAGCACCTCTGTACCGGCTGCCCTACATGTTATCCAAGAGATTGGTAGGTATTCCAACTATAAACTCAATATAGATAAAACAATAATAATGCCCTTAAATTACTTGGTGGTCCCCAAGACTTTACCCATCTTGGTCTGGGATGGAACACCAAGCTTAAATACTTGGGCATCATTCTTTCACAATCTGTTAGTTACTTGAAGAAAGCTAACTTAGATGAATTAGTTCAACATGTCCATCAAGATCTACACAGGTGGGCTTCCCTCCCTCTATCTCCACAGGGCAGGCTAAACATTATTAAGATGAATGTTCTTCCCAGTCTGTTTTATCCCTTGAATATGATGTCTATTTTTCTACCCCTTAATTGGTTTAAAAAGGTTCATAGCCTTATTTCCACCTTTCTGTGGAGAGGAAAACCTCCATGTAGGGCCTATACTAGCTTGGGAGCCCCGAAAAATGTAGCTGGCCTCAGGTTACCCAACTTTCTTCTCTACTATTTGGCAAGTCATGTAGCCAAGTATGCCAGGTGGGATACTCCTGCACCCCTGCCACCCACATACGTGCCCTTGCAGCTCCAAATACAGCGACTGCAGATTGCTGTAGCTGGTATATCCCCTACTAGTTTATATTACATTTCCCCTAAGCGATTCCCTATGTCACTTAAAAACTCAATTATTTGGGCCTCATGAAGACCCATGCTCAGTTGTGTAGAGTGTTACATTACACTAACACCCTTGATATTTCACAGCCGCTTTGCAAGAATTCCAGCTTTTGTATGGGTGGTCTCATGCTAAGTGCCAAGGATATGCTCTTTCTAGAAGGGAAGAGGGTTTTGGATCTTCTTCTGGATGGGCATATTTTTGGTAGTGAGGAATTGCTCACACACCTTAATTTGCCAGCCACACACCATTTTTAAAGTCTATCAGCTTCGACACCTGCTGGTTAATTGGTTTGGTCTGGCAGTCTGGTCCACTAACCAAGGAGAGTTCCTCCACTTGCTCTAAACCCTGGCATGGGAACCCCATTCTGTCTCCCAGTTAGTTTCTGTTCTTTTTCTAAGTTTTTCCAGACATTACAGGGCCACTCCACCCATTGGTCTTCCTTATTGCCCAATGCTAGCTTCAAGTGATCTCATATCTGTAGGAGAGTACAAACAGCTGAAGGGATAAAGGACCTACAGGAAGATCTGGAAAAGCTAGGGAGGTGATTCAGGATCTGGCAGCTTGGCTTCAATGTCAAGAAATGCAAAATGATGTATCTTGCAGCCAAGAATCCTAAGACAGAGTACTACCTGGGTGAGGTCCAAGTATCTGCATCAGAGGAGGAGAAGGACCTGGGAGTGATGAACACTAGAAACCTGAAGCACTCTATGCAGTGCAAGAAAGCAGCAGCAAAGGCAAACAAGATGCTGGGATGCATATCTAGGGGGATCAGTAGTAGGAGAGAGGAGATTATACTGCCCTGGTACAGGTCACTGGTAAGGCCGCCTCTAGAGTACAACATTCAATACTGATGCCCAAACCTCAAAAAGGACAACCTGCTGGAGAAGGTCCAGAGGAGAGCTACAAAGATGATATCTGGTCAGCAGGGTAAGGCATACGAGGAGAGGTTGAGGGCACTGAACATGTACTTCCTGGAAGACAGGAGAGAGAGGGGACACGATTTGGACCTTCAAGTACTTGAGAGAGATAAATAAGGCTGATAAGGAGGAGAGTCTCTTTAAGCTGAGTGGCAACCATAACACAAGGGGGCACAGTCTTAAGCTGGAGGGTGGGAAGTTTAGGAGGGAGTTCAGGAAGCACTTCTTCACAGAGAGGGTGATGAACACTTGAAATGCACTGCCAGAAGAGGTAATCTCATTGAAGACAGTGGGCAGCTTTAAGAGAGGCTGGGATGGGTATAGGTGGAGGGTAAGGGTCATAGGTAGGAAGGATGGGAGGAGTGGGGACAGGGTACAGGGACAGTAGCTCAAACTGTGGACCCTGCAACACAAGCAGATTTGATATACCAAGTGGCCTTCTTCTGCTGGCTTCTTTGAATGTCCGTATGTTTGTATCGGGTTGGATTTATATCATTTGGTATCCAATGACAAATTACGCCTCACCCAATTTAATATTTTACATAATATCTATTTTACCCTGACCCACCTGGCCAGAATGGGAAAACTTCCCTCCCCCTTATGTACCAGGTGTGGGCAAGTGGAAGTGTAACCTCCTCCCACCGGCTCCTCTTGTCCAAGTAGCAGTACTGCTCTTCTCACACTTGGCACCATTGAGAGAGATGGGGTAGCCACTATGAAGAGTTCTATTGACCCATACTTCTACATCGTAGTCTGCCATCCTCAGACAAGCAAACCAAGTGTGGCAACTACCTGGCTCACACCTGGGGGACCATTTAGCATGGCCATCAACATGGGTCCCTGGTAGAAAACATTTGGTCAGCATTATGCTAGGTTTGCATTTCTGGTCAGGAGCACCCAAGTACATCCAGACACTGGAAGCAATAACTGTACTGTCCAAACAAGGTTGGGATTCTAGATTGTGGCTTTTATTCACATCACAGAAATAATACAAAGCGAAGATGGGCCCCCACAGGGCTACTCCCACTGGTAATGCAGATTACTGAGCTACAGAGCACACACACAGCGAACCCTTAGGTTCTGATTGGAACTTGGCACACATGGCCTGAACTGGTACACTTCCCTTCTTTCCCTTGACTTAGCACCCTTGACCAGTACTAGGAACTTTCCTATATTTCATGAGGAATTCTTGGTGGCTCCCTCGACCACCCACGAGCACATCCTGGCTCACTGGAAATCCAAAATCCCATGTCTGGGTGTTTTCCTCAGGTACTGGCCAAATGCTCTGAGAGAAAACAAAGGTGCCCAAACCGAACCCTGAGATGTAAACATGGTTACTTCAGATAGGGGGGTCTCCCACCTTTTGCTTCCATTATTTATATTCGGCCATTCATTCTACTTCTCACACCTCGGAGGTGTCATGAAATTAAAAGTTCTGTATATGGCTATGTCTTTACTCTAGACCCCCAATTTAGCAGATGCTTTTAAATCAGACACAGTCTAAAAGTTCTGTACTTGGCAAGTCTCCCTCAGATCCCACAGTAGGCAGACACTTTTAACAGAAACACAGTCTTGGTGAACAGAGTCCTTTTGTCAGAGAAAAACTCACCACAGGAATGCAGGTGCCTTAGGGCTTTTTCCACAAAAAGTCTCAGGTACTCATAGAACAAACGAATCTAGGCAGCTTCACCACTCTCCAGGCTGGACCAGGAAATTGCCCCTGAATCCTGGAATTCCCCTCCCCCATCCCTCCATGGATGGGGCACTGGAAAACCCTCTAGGAACAGTCTCTACCACTTCTTTCACTGTTTTCTTTGTGTTCTTCTCTAGGGTGAGAACACACTACCCCTTCTCCTGAGGTAGCTGTCTTTCAGAGCTAAGTCCGAGAAGCTGCCCTCTGCAGCACTCCTCACTCTCCAGACTCTCCACACAGACTACACTTGACTCTCTCCCAACATTCTACTGCTAACCCCTGCAGCTAGCATTCCATTGTGGCTTATGCTGCTGTGAAAATTCTAAAGTGACATAATCAGTCCAGCTCTGCTGAGACTGAAAACATAGTGTGACAGTGTGAAACCCATTTAACTGGCATCTCATAAGCTTCCTCTGCCTGCCTACCGCTGATTCTAAGTGGGATTCTAGTAACCCCTGGGAACAAGTAGGTTACAGAAGGAACTCTGTTACATGTGTGTGGGACTGCCCCAAAATTTTTCTTTTTGGGAGAAGATCAAACAAAAGACAGGACCCCCTACTAGGGTTGGATGACTCCTTTCTCCCAGAGATTTGCCTTGTGGGTGACTATTCAGAGATACCAGTCAGGGAACTGAGGCACTGGATAGCCATGATTTCCCTTTCATTGAAAAAGGTGGTATTGTTAATGGAAAGACCAGTTGGAAATCCCCTATTCTGAGTGTCTCAACAAGCTTTTATATAATCTGTGGCTTGAAAAGATGATTGCCAGTCTCAGTAATTGTATACCAGCATATAATAAGAGATGGAGTAGACTACACACCCTGTTTTTGATTTCATGCTCTCTCTGAATGGGTTAAGGGGATTGGTTGTGTATGATACCTACCGATGAGACCTGCTGATATTTGAGCCTAGGTGCCTAATAGTATGCGAAGAGTGTCCCATGGGTGATAATGTTTTAGTACACTTCCTAGCATAGCTCACTTGGTACACCCTTAACAACTCTGGACCAACTTTACATGGACTACAACTTTTGTTGATTCTATACCTCTGAGGGGGTGAGGGTTGAGTGGAAAAAGGGGTAAGGGGTAAGGGATGGGATTGGTTTTATTCCTTTCATTGTTTTACTGTTGTAGGAGTTGTTGTTTGTGACTATGTTGGTAGCGTTGCACTTGTATGCCTTTCCCCTGAAATTTAATAAAGTATATTGAATTTAAAAAATGACTGTTGAAGCACCATCTGCAATATTTCCTCAAACAGAAGCCGCCTACTCTAATAGAAGCTGCCCTCTATTACAAGCTGCACAGACCAAAAATAGACTTTTAATAGAAGCCACCCTCTATTAGAAGCCATGGCTTGTAATCAGCAGTGCTATTAGACTTTAACCTGCCCTCTGCCCGCTCTCTGCCAGACCTCCTTCTACACCCCCTCCATTAGCCCACACAATGCAAATGTGGATTTCCAAATGCTGCTGGCTCATAGTAAGTTTATTATTTATCTAGATGTATGAAAAGTTTGTTGGCACCAGCATTTCAGCATCTGCTCCTGTCACCAATCTAACCAGCCTTCACCAAGACCACCCTCTACTCCCCTCTAGCCACTTGATCCCAAATTACCAAACTAAACAAAACTAGATTGCTAAACCAAACCAAACAAATCTGAAAACTAAGCAAAACTACAATAAACAACAACTAATCAAGCCTGAATCAATTTTGGATCCTGAACGCTGGAACCACATGGTACACCAACTCATCAATCATGACAATTTCACTATGGTAACTCATGTTGTTGTTGTTAATTTCAACTACTGCATGAAGCTTAAGCCTAATTGAAATGTTGTATTTTGCATTATGTTCAGGTTATTCTGCCTGTGGGATGCCTATTACCCCACAAGACTCTATCCCACAGTGTTCCTTCCCTGTTTACTGTTCATTAATACACTTGTATTTCATGTAAACACTGCAACTCTGTCAGGTCAAGATTATTATTTTGCTCTATAGTGGGTGGGGGATAATTTAAGGACCATGGGTACAAGGTGCAGTTGCAGGTTATCCGTTTCTTGCTTACATAAAGATCCCATGTCGCCTTTTGGAAGAGTAGGGTTAATTTCTACCTGCTGTCCTAGCCAACATTCCCTCTTTTATTCAGAGGTGCCAGAACAGGGAAGGCCACTATGGCCGTGGCCCTACCATTTCCATAGATAGCAGGGCCTGGCTCTATCAGTTTTTGCAGTGTTGCTTTATTACCAGGGAGGACTGTGCCTTTAAAATGCAACATATGCAGTAAACAATGTAGTTTACTAATCGCTACCTTTGTGGCTTGCAGGGCGTCAGCAGAATTTTGGAAGTGAAGACCCGAGTAGTGTCGATGAAGTTGGGCTGGGGTCATGGCCTACTAAGTTAAGGCCCAGTGGTAAGAATTTAGAAATGAAAATGAGGGCCAGGCCTTCTGGGTGGGGGAGGGGGCATCAAGGCAATAGGCAAAAGGATATGCACTCAGTCAGTGAATTGGAGTTACTCCACATATTACAAATTTGACACAGAAAAAAATAAAGGTGTGGGTGAACCCACTCAACCAGGAGGGGGAGAAATGACCCCTTACATCTTTGGGCCTACCACTTTTCAGACCCTTCCACCACCTATGCTTTTAGTAACATAAGCTCCCTCCAATGCATTATGGCTATGTAAGTGTGTGATATTAACTTGTTCAAGTGGCTGCTGCATAGTCTCTACATCACGTTTAGAACTCATTGCTTTGTAAATCACAATTATTTTTGTGATTTATAAAGTAATGAGTAAATCTCAATCATTTTTCTTCCTTATCAACAAAACTGTCACACCCATGGGTAAAACCTTTTTTTTTTTAATCTGCTCTACCCCTTGTAGTTAAAGTGTTTCCTTTGTACAGCCTGTCATTTTTCTGATGAAGGGCTCTGTGTAGCTTGAAAGCCTAAATTATGTAAATCTCTTGTTGATCCAATAAAAGTTATAAAATCACCCACTTTGTTCATCATGATGTAATATGTATTAAAGGCACTTTATTAAAAGAAGTTCTAGTTTGGTTTTATTCTAGAAAAGTTTTACTAAATTATCTGCCCCATCCATTTTTTGGTAAACATTTTACATGCAACATTTAGGTGAGTCAGTAAGTTTTCGCACTTGGTGAAGATTAATAATGTGGAGCAGGAGTCCCCTCTATAGCCAGAAAACTGTAAACTTCTATCTTGATACTGATAAGGATCCTCTTACAGCTGTTTCTAATTTTACTGCAAGTGTGCATGTTTTATAATAGGTGGGGTGGTCATTCAGTATTGTTTACAATAAAGGTATGTTTATTTTTTTATGCAAGCATCATTCAATTAATACGCTCATAATGAGAATATACCTAATGCAAAGTTCATCTGAAATAGCTGCCCTTTAAAGGTGTAGGCGGATGTTCAGATTGTATCACAAAGAAGGGAAATTAATTCCATAATTCTTCTATGTGTAAACATTGCTTACTGCAAAAAGACTGACGCTGAAAAAAAATATGCAGTTTATTTAGCATCCATACCTCTGAACTGTCCCTGATTACAAGGGACGTCTCTCATGTTATCTCTCAAAATTGTTCCTCATGGAAAAGGTGCTGCCCACAAAGAGAATGTGCTGCAAACATTGACTTTAAAGTAGAAATTCATCATATTTTTAGATGCGATGTCAAAAGTAAACTTTGTGCACATGAAGACAATGTTTTCCACAATGTTCTAAGATTGTATCTATATGTTTAGGGATCTGTCCCTCATTATGAGGGTCAGTGTCCCTCACCGTCCCTCATTTTGAGTGTCCTTGTCCCTCATTTCCGTGGCAAAAGGTTGAGTGGTACATTAGCATCTACTGGACAATCTGTTGCACCTCAGAACATTTCATGTATGTTTTACACTCAGTATTTTAGCGAACTTTAGGGCTGGCAGCCAGATGCCAAAATGAGAAGAGGAAGGTTTTAAATGAACATGAGAATGCAAATGGGTTGGAGGGGGCGGCCTCACAAGGCAAGATGGCCGTAACTCTCTAGTGCTGCTCTCACTCAACGCCGTCTAACATTGGGGAAGTCTCCAAGAAAAGTAACAGAACTCAACATATAATGGGCAGAAGATGTGCAGTTCATCAACAGCAACACAGAAATCTTCAGAGAAGCAGTCACAGCTCGCATTCAAGCCGTCTGCAGCAGTGGGGCACTCTGGTTAGCTCCTGCTCCCTCCGAAGAGTTGCACAAGAATAACCTGGGCAATTTTGACGGGTGGAAACTTTGTGAAAGAAGAGACTGACAGGCCGCTGGCGTCAATGATCATGAACCTGCAGAATGAAATAAAAGCAGGGTTCAAGAATGTCTCGTCACATATCGTGCACATATAGAACTTTGGTTCTATGTGATAATGGTGAAAGCCTAAAGGCAATTGCCGTTATCACGCACTCAGAGTGCCGAAAACATTTTCGGACTCTGACACCCTCGGCGCACAGGACATGGGCGCTAGGGACTTATATTTTAATGCTTTCTGTGGGCTTTTGGCTCCTCCACCCCTACTAAAGGATTTTAAACTCCGGGGGGGGTGCATGTCGGGGGGGGTGAAAGCATGTAAGGCCGGGTGCAATAAAATCGCACCAGCGCCCGGACCTGAACCTGGTACCTCACCTATCCCAACCACAGGCCAACCCCTGACGCAGCTTGGCAACCCACTGCAGTGCCACACCCTACAGCTCCTCTGCCTCTCCCAGCCCACGCTCGCCATGATTGCCCCCCCCCGTGTGCGCGTACATATAGTGACATCCTGTCGCCCATTTCACCCACCCCCTCATCCGGTCACCCTACCCTCCCATCACCATGAGGGATTTCGCTGGGAAGAAGTCGCCATTATGGACGGCGCCCTTCCCCATGCACGCACCTCATGGGATACTCAGAACATTGCTTCTGGTCTGACCGAAATAAGTAACTCTAATACTGCCCAGCTGGGAGAGGCAAAAAAAAGAATCAGTGACCTTGAGGATGCCCTGACTGACATCACAAGGGATAGAGAACAACTTCAGAAGTTCCAGGTGGCAGCTGGCCTGTGGCGCAGTGGTTGGATTTCCGCTTGAGACGCCAGTGACCCGGGTTCGGGAATGGACTCAGGTCGGAAGGCCAGCCGGGGGAGAAGGATTGAGCATCTCATGACTGCTCTCCTTCTCCTGGGGGAAGGGTGCAGGACGTCATCAGTGCATGAGGAACCCCTGGCGGAGGCTAGGAGTGCCACAGCAGCCGTCGTATACAAAGAACTCGGGGGTGGGACAGACACAGGATGTCATTGCACATCCTAGCCCCAGCTTACAAGGGGGAAGAAAACACTCTGCCTAGCTGTCTCCATGACGCCTTGTCCCTCAGCCTCTAATTAGCCACCCAGCCGGCTCTCCCAATCAGTCACTAGGGGCACAGCACCGGTGCCCAGTGGTGCTGTGACCTTGCCCTCTGGGGGGTAAGCCAGGGGTAACCGGGAGAGTGCAGGCAATATAGGTGGTGGAGGCTTAAGAGATGCTGTGACCAGGGTTGAGATCGACAACTGAGGTAGGGGCAAAAAGAATAAATTGAAGGAAAAAAAAAAAGAAGTTCCAGGTGACAGTACAAGACAGAGTGGAGGACCAGGAAAACAGGGTTCGTCAGTAAAATCTCCATCTGGTTGTCTTGCTGAAGGTCTAGAAGTGAAAACTATGGAGCCAAATATACTAAGATCACTCACTGAAACGTTAATACTGGGTCCTGATGCAGCAAACTTTGAAATAGGATGAGCCTACTGCATAGGAGCCGGAAGCACCGAGTTAGGTCGACAGTAAAACTGCTGACCTCCCTCACAGCGACGGCACAGTACCCCAGTGTTTTCTGTGGGGGGCTTCACCCCCTGCACCCCCGTGGACTTTAGGATTCTCAACTTCAGGTTGGAGTTGGTCCGGGGAGGAGGCAGAACACTGAGGGAAAGCAAAACATGGAAACAGACCATTACAGCCACTGTCGCGGTAGTGGTCTTTTTCCGTGTTTCGCCGTCGGGGTGTCAGGCAAAAGGGGGCCACCCATAGGATCCCATCTTAAACCAGGAGACAGACCAAGGCATTTTTGATCTGGTATCTCCAGTATCTTATAAAAGAAAAAGTCCTCAGGGCCACCAAGAATGACAGCCCGATCACAGTTGAGGGTGGGAAAGTCACAGTGTTTCGGGATTACAGTAGAGAGCTACAAAGCAAGCACCAGCAGTCCTCTGGAATTCTTTGGGGCTGGCAGTATAGTCCAGAGGTTACAGTAATGAGCTGTGAACGAGCTTGGTACATCCAGCAGACCTAGGTTTGATTCTTACAACCTCCACTCACATACTGTGTGACTCTGAGCAAGTCAATTAATCTCACCATTGCTCCCAGGTCCCCCGAGGAAAACAGGTATTTGTGTCTGCTAGGCCTCACCCTGTTACCAAAGAATGAAAAAAAAAAAGATAAATCAAAGCTGCATCTGAGACATTGGGAGTTTGCACACTTGCACCCCTCATGCTTGCAAATCTCCACACCAGGCAGACCTCCCCAGTACTTCAATACACCCCAGATGGCAGATGATTTCATGAATATGCAAGACATGGCCATGGAGATTAGAAGCTTTGCATGTGAAACCAGACCGGTGTCCTGATCTGCCTTCCATGTCTGCAAAATGTAAGTAGTTTGGGCTGAACTGGTTGCTGTCTGGAGTCCCCCTCTATACAAGCTAGAAACCTTACTATGTCCTCTCTACCCCCGCTACGCTTGATCACTTCAGACCTAGGCAGCACATGGGTGCTAGCAACTGCAAGGATCCAATAAGAGGTTTCTCAACCATGTATAGAAACATAGACATTGTAGGCAGAAAAAAGACCATTGGTCCGTCCACTCTGCTCACGGTTTCCTAGCTGCCCCTAGGACCTAATTGTCATCTAGGGCACTGACCCACCCTCCCATATTGCCCCCTCATCTCCACTCTGCTACTATCACCCAGAGCAGCCACAATAGCCTTTGCTCTGTCCAACTGTGTTTGAAACAGTCTATGGTCTTAGCTCCTACCACCTCAGGTGGCAGACTGTTCAAAAGTCCCACCACCCTCTCAGTAAAGTAATACTTCTTCAAATCCCACTTAAACCATCCCCCTTTCATTTTCCACTTATGCCCCCAAGACCTCAAATTTGTTCTCATGCCAAATAACTCCTTGCCACTCACTTTATTAATTCCTTTCAGGAATTTGAAGGTTTGTATCATATATCACCCTTCTCCCATCTGGTCTCAAGTGAGTACATGTTTAGAACCTTTAGCTGCTCCATAAGATCCGCCCTGCTGGTTCCGCATGTAACCCCCAGGTGGCGCTATCCCAAGGGCTACTACCCCTGCCTGCTTGACTACAGACAGGTTGAGGGGCCTAGGTTCTATGACTGGTGCCTCCACCCAGAGTTCAGGGTTTGTAGTGGTTAGACTAGTTTGGTCACAGCCCTCTGGGACACCGTGACCCCCTTTGGTTCCTTCTAGTGACTCACACAGTATACAGGAGTTACAGTCCCAATAGCCCACATATACACACTGGTAACTCATAAGGTACCACTTACCCTCGAGACTGATTCAGCAGCACGTCTCTGAGGACCCCCTGTAAAAGAAGGTTAACCAACATACACAGCACAATACAATGCTTGTTCTCTAGGTACTGACACTTCTGACAGTATAAAGTTCAATAACATCAAATCTGGTTTATTTGGGGGAATAGAACACATGAGGGGGGAATCAGGTTAACTGGCAGTAATAAAATCACAGTACTGTGCACACATACAGGGTCTGCAAAAGTCACACTCTGGGTACCCAGGTTGGGGGGGGCTAGCCAGGTCCGTTGCCCGGGGTTGGCCGGCAGGTACAGATGGATGGGGCCTTGTAGAAGAAAATATATACACAATACCCAATTGTAATCTGAAGCCGGATGGCTCAGTCCATGAAGACGCGAAACAACAAGAATTGGATGATACTCTTGTGATTGAAAACAGGCCGCAGGGGAATACCCTGATTTGTACTCACAATACCCAAGCTGAGAACCAGATGGTGGATGTTCTTCTGGATTGCCAGAAATAACAAGGCATGGATGCAAGGCCCTTGGTGGTTGGACCCCTAGGCAGTTGATAGCAAATGGATTTGGTACAAAACACACTGGGGTTAGCTTCCAGCTTCACTACACAGCGCACAGTACATGGGAGAAGAAATAACGATTCTCCACAAGCTCTACACACATTATTATGCAAAAGGAAAGTACTATACCAGGCAGGCTGCTCCTCCGTCCCGATCGCTATTACTGCAAAATACCTGGGAGCATGCACAGCAGCTTCAGTTCCTGACAGACCAAGCACAATTCAGCAATATCTCCAGTCTTCTACAGGGTGAGCCTGGTATCCACTCTTCAGCCTTCCTTCTCCTCAGTAAACTCTGATTCAGTCCGATTATAGCTTACAACAGCTGCAGGCCAACTTCAAGGCCTCTCACATGCTTCCCTTGCAAACTGTACACCGCAGAAAAATACAGAGCTCCTACTCCTTTCACAGGCAACAATGATCTGCCTCTCCAGCTTCGGCTCAGGGCATTTCTCTTAGGTTCCAACAGGTCCAGTTGTAGGGTTCGGCTGTTAATCACTCCAGAACTCCCTCTGTTGGTGCAAAAAGGTGCCAAGGCCCAAACTACAATTTCCATGAGCACTAGCTATATACTCCCCTTGTAATCCAGCTCCAGTGAGAGTCCCAATTCTGGTTGGCCCAAGCAGTCTCCATTTTAGGGCTCCCTTAACCCAACTGGCCCAGCACAGCAGTTCAAATCCAGAATGGAGGGCAACACACACAGAGTCCCAGCTGCAATAAAGGCAGGTTAGAAAAACTGCAATTTCACTAATGCTTTAAAAGATTGCAGACAGTTACATCTTTCAGATGGGCTCCCTTTGCACGTTCGGCAACTGCAAAATGGAGTGATTACATTGCAGCTCAGGTGGGATTCGAGCAGGGAAACACCAGTCCCCCTCCATCAGCACCAATTATGTCTGCAAGCAGACAGCTGTTAAAGAGACAGCATGTGGAGGCTCTACAAGCACTCACAGTGCCATTTAAATGGCTTAAATGCCGAATGCCAGCAGGCAGGGGGAAACACTTAGGCAAGCTCCTAGGAGGCTTTTAGGAACCCCCATTTGTAGGGGGGTTACACCCTTCCTGGCCTGAAAAGAACTTGATGTCCACATCAAGTAGGGACCTTTATAACACTTTAAAGAAGATTACCAAATACATTTACATCACTAACAGTTAGGTTTGCATGTACGAACCTCTAAAAGTTCTACCTCTCAAACTTTCCAAGTAGAACCAAAAAATGTTCTACCAGGTTCTACCTGGTTCTACCAGGTAGAATTAAATAGAACCCAGTTCTACCAGTTATAATCAAGTTCTACTAAGTAAAACAAGGTTCTACCACATAAATCCAGGTTCTACTGGGTATAACCAGGTTCTACAATATATGACTACATTTTACCTTGTTCTACTTAATTAAGAAATCCACAGAAGTATTGTTTTTCATGTTTTGGAAAGTACATGTAGAACTAATAATGGTATGTATTACAAAATTTTGGTGCATAGGATTCTGCCTCACTGCACCGACTGCGTCAAGTCAAGTACTTTAAGTAGTAAAATTCAGGGTGATTTTTTTTTTCCCAAACAAGTAAATACAGTGCTGCTGGCTGTGTCAAGTACTTTAATTAGTAAAATAGTAATACAGGGATATTTTTCCCCAAACAGGTCGATACAGCAGTTCTGGCTTCATCGAGTAGCTAGTAGCTATGAAAACAGGAAAATTATCCCAATCACCAAATAGGTCAGTAAAGCACTAGAATGTGTACTTGTGTATTTATTGGGAACACAGGCAAGTAGACTAGTAAAGTGTTTTACAGTTTATAGCAGCAGAGAGAGAGAAGCTGATTTTTTCATTTAAACTGTTGGTATTTTATATTTATTTTCTTCAGTCAGACTCAGACCACAGGTCCCCCAAAAAACTGCCTTGCCTTTGCCTAGGGGCTCAACTTCCCATGACTCTGACTGCTCGACTAATTCTAGGCCCATTCACAGAAAAGCAAACTTTTTTTAAGGGGGAGTAGTGAATGCCTTGCTTTGCGATTGAACTGAACAGCTACAAAAGCAGTTCATGAGAAAAAAGGGAAGGAGGTGTGTGTTCCTTACTAACCACCACTGCAGAGGTTAAAAAAGGTAAATATTCCAAACTATATGAGTACCAATGCCCGTAGTCTGGGCAACAAGCTCCCTGAACTGGTGGCCTTGATGGAAGAGGAATGCCTGGATATCGTAGCAGTCACAGGAACATGGTACACAGAGAACCATGACTGGGATATTTACATACCAGGGTACACAACCTACAGGAGAGATAGGGAGGGGAGAAGAGGGGGAGGAGTCACTCTCTATGTAAGGGAAGGTATAAAAGCAACAGAACAAAAGAGTAAACAGGGAGGAGAGAAGGCACTGTGGGTCACCTTGGAGACTGGAAATGGCACCACAATCTGCACAGGGGTTGTATACAGACCCCCATGTCAAGGGGAGGGAATGGACATGGATATGATTGAAGGCATCTTTAGGATGGCAGAGAAAGGGGAGATACTGTTGCTGGGGGACCTGAATATGCCACATGTTAACTGGAGCACCTTTGCTGAAGCCATATCCAAGAGCAGGGCCATTCTCGATGCCCTACAGGTGGCATGCCTCAGACAGCTAGTTTTGGAACCCGCTCATGAAGGAGCAATCTTAGACCTCATACTCTCAAATGGGGACAGCGAGAGGATCTCAGATCTAGAAGTGGCTAGCCACCTGGGAACAAGTGACCACCAAACAGTGTGGTTCACGATAAACTCAGCTATAGAGTCAAGCCATACAAAAGTGAGGGTACTGGACTTCAGGAGGGCTGACTTTGGCAAGATGCGAGAGTGCCTTAGAAAAGCACTAACAAATAGGCTAGAAGGAGGAGCAACAATGGGAACAATGTGGAAACATCAAAACTGCCATCACAGAGGTAACCAGCCTTTGTGTGAAGCAAATAAACAAATCAAAATGAAAGAAAAAGCCACTGTGGTTCTCAAAAGAGGTGGCGGGGAAGGTAAGGGAGAAAAATACAACATTTAGGAAGTATAAGGAAACACAGAAGGAGCAGGACAGAGAACTGTACCAGGTAAGGCAGAAGGAAGCAGGGAGGGAAGTCAG
The DNA here is from genome assembly GCA_016271365.2 of Neoceratodus forsteri. Taxonomy (NCBI): domain Eukaryota; kingdom Metazoa; phylum Chordata; order Ceratodontiformes; family Ceratodontidae; genus Neoceratodus; species Neoceratodus forsteri. Next base: position 26,084,480 of record JADMNL010000022.1, on the reverse strand, counting down.
AATAGCAAAGGCCCAAACTGAGGAAAAGATAGCCAACTCGGTTAAGGAGGGGGATAAAACCTTTTATAGGTGCATCAGGGAGGGTAGAAAGACAAAGGGAGGGATAGTGAGGCTGAACAGAATGGACGGTGGGTGGGCAGAGAGGGACAGTGAAAAAGCAGGGATACTGAACGAATACGTCTGCTCAGTATTCACAAAAGAGAAGAAGGAGGAGGAGGTGCCTAATCCAATTAACAGAAGCACTTTGAATGGGGGGTCAATCCCAGTCCTTTCACAGAAGAAAGGGTTCTGAAAGAACTCCCAAAACTGATAGTGGACCAAGCAATGGGGCCTGATGGAATTCACCCCAGAATTCTAAAATAAGGGGAGAATTAGTGACACCACTGACTACCCTTTTTAACAAATCATGGGAGGAGGATGATGTGGTACCTGAGGACTGGAGGAAGGCAGATGTGATTCCCCTTCACAAAAGTGGGAGCAAGACAGATGCAGCAAACTACAGACCTGTCAGTTTGACCTCTGTGGTAGGGAAAGTGATGGAATCACTTCTGAAGGAAAGAATTGTTCAGTACCTAGAGGCCAGTGGGGCACAGGACCCAAGACAGCATGGGTTCACAGTGGAAGGTCATGTCAGACGAATCTAATTGATTTCTTTGACTGGGTGACCAAAGTAGTAGACCAGGTAGGGGCTGTGGACATGGTCTACCTAGACTTTAGCAAGGCATTTGACACAGTCCCACACAAAAGAGTAATAATCAAATTAACCAGCCTGGGAGTGGGTCCCAGGGTGGTAGCCTGGGTAAAACACTGTCTGGACAACAGGACACAGAAGGTAATTGTCAATGGAGTCCACTCTGAAAAAAGAGGGGTTACTAGTAGGGTACCACAGGGTTCAGTACTGGGTCCAGTCCTTTTTAATGTCTTTATAAGTGACATTGCAGAGGGACTGGAAGGAAAAGTATGTTGCTTTGCAGATTACACAAAGGTCTGCAACAGGGTTGATACACAAGGATGCGTGGAAAGGATGAGAAGGGAATTGGCAAGGTTGGAGGAATGGTCAGAAGTATGGCAGCTTGGATTTAATGCAAAGCAGTGCAAAATAATGCACCTGGGAAACAAAAGCCCTGGGAAGATTACTCAATTTGGGGGGTAGTAACAACAAAAATGGAAAGAAACCTGGGAGTAATCATATCAGATGACCTTAAGGTTAGCAAGCAATGTGAGAAGGCAGTAGGGAGGGCTGGGGGGATACTGGGATATATAGGAAGAGGCATCACCAGCAGAAAACAGGAAGTTGTTATCCCCCTGTACAGACAGTTGGTGAGACCCCATCTGGAGTATTGCGTCCAGTTCTGGAGACCCCATCTCCGCAAGGACATAGACAGGATGGAGGTAGTCCAGAGGAGGGCAACTAAAATGGTGCAGGGTCTGCAAGAGAAGCCATATGAGGAGAGACAAAAGGAGTTTAATATGTATACCCTTGAGGAAAGGAGAGAGAGCGGGGACATGATAGAAACTTTTAAGTACCTCTGTGGAATCAACAAAGTCCAAGAGGGTAGCATCTTTCAGAAAAAGAGATGCGCAAGAACAAGAGGACATGATTTGAAGATAGAGGGTAACGGCTCAGGAGCAATGTGAGAAAGTATTTTTTGACAGAGAGGGTATTGGATGCATGGAACAGCCTTGCTGAGGAGGTTGTGGGGTCTAAAACTGTGGGAGAATTCAAGAATACAAGGGACAGACATAAGGCAATTCTTGTGAGGGGTGGGAAGAAATAGGCTGTTGGTTTACTAGGATCTGTGGCTTATTCTGTAGGTAGGGAAATGGGCAGACTAGGTGGGCCAAGAGATCCTTATCTGCCGTCAAAGTCTATGTTTCCATGGTTTGCCAGCTTCACCCCTGCAATACTCGTAAATTTTAAATTTACGGGTATTGCAGGGGTGAACCAGGCAAACCAAAGTTTACATATTTCAGTGATATGTACGCACATGGGTGAACTACCATGAACAGCGGGGGTTCGACCATTTCGGTAGAATGGTCAAACTGAACTTGCAGACTTACTTTAATACATGTGTAAGTTTGGTCTGTGGATGATTCACACCAGTAAAACAGTAAAAAACTGGGGAATTACAGATGTGGGTGGCCCTGTGTGGGTGAACATGGACATGTTTTTTTTCTTGCAGTGACACTGTGAGGCAGAATGTGAGGAGCTTGATTAGCAATCAGCAGGGTAAATGTAGCCCAGTGCAGACAGTACTGCTCTGTTATAGCCTAGCGATTCCAGAATCAGTCATAATGGGAACCGTCATGGGAGAATGCAGGCCCAGGAAGAGGTTATGAATTTCTCATGGCCATGGTTTGCACCAAGACTACTTTCATACTATAGTACTGGTTCATTTTAGGTCTGAATATGTCTGCTGCACCAGCATGAAAATAACATATGATAATTTGTTCTCTATCATGTATAAAACATTTTGCGTAACATAAAAATGCCAAAAAGTAATGTATATGTGTAAATAATTAATTTGTCGAGTGAAAGCTTAGGCCTTTTCCCACAATGCTGTGATTTTTGTTTTTCTAATGTCATTGATTGGGGAAATGGGTTTATCTAGGCAATCTCACCGCTATTGCAGGCCATCCCGCCCCCACCCCCGGACATGAAAACCACCCTCTGTTGTGGTGGGACATTCTAGTTCCCTCCACCCCAACAGGAAAAACACCTACTGCCTTGGCTGGCATTTAAGTTCCCTCCCCAGCACGTAAAACACCCACCACAGTGGTGGGACATTATGGTTCCCTTCCAGACTCAAAAATCCTCAGTCCATCTTGGCCAGACATTTTGGTTCCTTCTCCTGGGACAAATAAATGCCCACCATCAAGGCAGGACATTCCAGTTCCATCCCGTCAACCAAAATAGTACCCATCGGCAGCCCTGCAGTCAGGAAATCAGCCACTCCCTTTAGTTGGCAACATTTCCTATTTGCTACTGCAGAGATGCAGTATGACGAGTGACAGCACCGCTCATATCCCCAAGCTCGGTGGAACCTTTCCATTGGTCACAGCAGCAGCATCGTTCATGTCTCAGGGCCCACGGGGGGCTTTCCATTCCAGGACCCTAGGCAGCAGGTGATCTTTTCAATCATTGCCTTTCCCTTCAGTGCTGGAATCTGCAGCTGGAAATTCCATGTCTGAGTATATGGTATTTTGTTTGTTAATCATTCAGTTTCTATAGATTTTGAGCTGCTTTGTCTGCATTACTCCAAAACAAATTTGTTGTTATTGTGTCTGGCATCACTTCCTTATTGAAATGGCAATGTTTTTGAGGGTGAAATACTGGTTGTGTAAGTCAGTTGAATCACTTAAGTACATTTATTACTGGAGTAGAGCCAAAATCTGATCTGCAGCTAACTGCTTCCCTCAACTTGCTCTACATAAATAAACCAGTTATGTAAATACGTCCTATTGCATATTTTAGTGATTTCTAGTGGTGACTAATCCATCATGTATTTGTTTTGAATGGGAGAGAGTGAGGTGTAAAAAGCAGATGCATAATGTTTAGTCTGACTGAGCTGACAAAATGTGTCACCTGGGAAATTGCAGTATGCAAAATAATGATAACACTCAACACTGTTCTGTCTGTCTGACTGACAGGCCTTAGCTCTCACTCCAGTAGCTTTCACTTTGTAAGTCTCCAGCTCCACCCCCTGTCGTTACTGCTGTTATAGTTGCTCTCTTCATGAGTCAGTGGCTACTGCTCTTGTACTGGCACTTTCAGTGACAGCTACTAGGCTACTGCACTTGTAGTGGTGCTTCGTGAGATAGCCACTGGCTATTGCGCTGGTACTGGTACTCTGTGTGATAGACTGCGGGCAACTGCTTTTTGTACTGAGGCAGTATAGTGTAGTAGTAAAGGGCACTGAGCTGCAAACCTGGAGACCTGGGTTTAAATCCCATCAGCCCCCACTTGCATGCTGTGTGACCCTGAGCAAGTCACTTAAAGCAAATGTGTGATATCTGATATTGGGCTTCACAGCCCACTAGCCTGGGGTGGCGATAGCCTCTCTATGTTAAAATTTGAAAATAATGCCCTGGTGAAGGGAAGGGATCGTAACAGTGGCCGAACCACTGGCCAGGAGATCCCTTTCCACTTTCCAGTCTGCCTGCTCCGCCCCTGCACTCCCGCGTCTTCTGATGTGTGCCCAGGGAGAGCACAGGGAGACGCTCCATACAAGTCTATGGGGCTCATTTTCAGATCGCTTGTACAGAACTTTAAGTAGCCTTTTGACATAGATGAAAGCCACCACTCCACTAATAGGGTCCCTACTAGTTGAGCGGTAGCTTTCATTTATATCGATTTTGACAGTTTACTGATATTTTATATTTGCATTTTACATAATGTGCTTTATATTGTATATTTTGTATTGGAATATTTGAATTATATAATGTACTGTACCTTGACAACACTCGTCCATGGGGTGCCAATGGAACCGAACTGTGTCTCAATCATTGTGTTACTTCCTGTAAGTAAACAAACACATAAACATAAACATTACAAGCATTTTATGTTATACACATTTTAAATATGATGTCAAACATGAGATACTTGGACCCGGTCAGGTTTTTTTCTTTTTCTTGTTTTGTTAATTAATTTATTTTTTTTATTTAGTTTTTGTTGACTGGGTAAGTGCACTAGACAAATCCTGCCTATTTTCAGGCATGACCCAGGGGAGGGGGATACAGATGAATGCCACCCGACCATGAACCAGATTAAGCTGTTGGTGGTATTTTTAGTGAATGAGGGAAATTTGGCCAGGACACCGGGGAAATCCCCTACTCTTTTTTGATAAGTGCCATGGGATCTTTAACATCCACCTGAACTACCACCAATCCAGGCAGATGGGACCTCGGTTTAACATCTCATCCGAAAGACGGCACCTCAGAAGTGCAGCACCCCTCTCATGCTGCACTACAGTGTCAGTACTGGGATATTAACCCAAGTGCCAGATGTGGGAACTGAACCCACAGCTCTCTGATCTCCCGGCCTCAGAGGTGAGTGGGCTACCTACTGAGCCACTGACACTACAATTAAAGAAGCATTGTGCTAATGAGTTATGAGGTTCATGATTTGCCCTTAGATAGTCTGGTGCTCAAGCAACACATTAGGGCCTGATTCACATAGGTGGCCAGGATATGACTGAATTGAGCATATCCTGGCAGTGGCACTATGCCCTCTATGCTTGTCCACACCAGATGGCATCCACAGCCCCCAGCCTTGGTGCTCCACTGGTGCAGTGTGCAATGACGTAGGGGGCAGCAGAGGATGGCAGAGTAAGTTCAAACCTCGGACATCCAATCGATGTCCATGTCAGTCCCTAAGTGGATCCCTACCTGTGCAGTGAGCAGGGAATGCTGAGATATGGTAGTTCTCCAGTATTATGGTATCACACTAAAAAATGAAGTTTGTCAAAATGCACCGGCCATTGCTGATGACACCCACAGATTGCTGCTGCTAGAGCTGGTGGCTGGAGGAGCGAGGGCTGATGGTGCAGGGCGGAGGGGGGCACTAAGCTCCTAATACTGCCCCAGGCAGACATAGTGACCACCCTCTCCACTAGCACTCCGCACCCAAAAGTGTGGAATGTGTATTAGAAGCATTCTTGCTCATGCCACTTGGCCCACCGCATCCCACCTGCTTGTGTAGTTATGCACGCAGACAGGAGTCAGGTGTGGAGAGGGCCAGCAGCCCATGTTTGTGGATGTACAGAGGTCCCTGAAGGTGTGAAGTGGGACCGCCACATACCATGAAATGGCATTAAAGCCCCTCAACAAGTACAGAAGAGGATACTGGAACATTGAGGATTGGGCCCTCAATCAAGCACAGCTCAACACGTCCGTTACAGTGCAGCTGAGAGAGAGGAAGGGACAGCGGTAATGAAAAAGGTCAGCCTGGACATCAACAGGGTCCAGGTGTGCAGAGATGGGTTGAAAATGGTCAGGTTCCTCATTTCTATGACATTCCTCCAGTATAGCATTCCAGCTGGTTTGGAACAGTATCAGAGGAAACCTCCCACAAATTGTTCTGAATCTTCTTGGGACCTGGAGTACATTTTTGATCTGGGCTCCTACTTAATATACTTTGGTTGACCTATCAGCAAGTTTGAGATGTACATCGGTATAGCCCATGAACACAAGTAAAGAGTTCCATTTCTCTTCTCGCCTTGGGATTAGAGGGAATATACCAAATTGCCTATACAGCATAATGTACATTTGTGTGCAATTCTGTAATGTTATCTGTGATAATCATCACCAATATTTTTCAGTCAATCAAGGTTAGCCTAACTGGCCTGTAGTTACCAGGGTCACTTACAAACAAAAAAAATTTAAGAAAGAAAGAAGGACACCATCCCATTGAGTTCTTTCCTCCACCAACTCAGTGAGAATACTCTGTTACCTCCTTTTAAGGCTGCCCTATGCAGTCAGAACAGATTTTTTAGGATCACAAAGTGCATGTTTACTGGAACCAAAAGAAGCATTTTACTCATGTTGCTAACATGGTTACTGTTGACTTTTTCCACAGTTGCTATGTTAGTAACATAGATTCTTATAGACTGAGCAGGTGAAATTGCCAGGAGAAGGTCTTATGGTCTATCAAGTGAGCTCAATGAGGAGCTCATGCAATTGGTGTTGCATGTCGCTCTGCCCTCCAACACCTTTCCTTCCCCTTGATTTTATCCCACCTCCTTTTAAATACCCCACTCATTGTTTGGGTTACAACCTTCTTTGGTAGCCCGTTCTATCCCGCTACCACTCTTTCTGTGAAAAACTGCCTCTTGGACTCCTTCCAGAAGCTGCCTCCCACCAGTTTGCAACTGTGTTCCTTTGTGGTATTCTTTTCACTGAATCTAGAGAGATCACCAAGATTAATATTGTTTATACCTTTGAGGCACTTCAAGGTCTCTTTTATGTCCCCTTACTCCCTTCTTTCCTTGGACATGTACATGTGAAAAAGCGGCTTACATGATCATAGGCTGCAGGCAGGCTACCTATGCCGAGGATTTGCCTGCCCTAGGAGCTAATTTACCCGTAGTTTAAATTTTTCAATGCAGTATGAAAAAGAATGCATAACTCATAATACTCAGCTTGTTACTTCCCTGTACAAGCTGAGCAGCCACTGAATGCTGCAGCTTTGCCCCTAAAATAAGCTTAATGATGAAGCAAAGTAGGGGATGGTGCTGCAGGCACTCTATGTAGATAGTAATAAGTCAAGGTAGGGGGTTGTATAAATGTACTTACAGTAATGTTGCTGGCAGTTCTGCATGTATGTGGCTAATATATAAAATGGGTAGGAAAAATCATGTCTGCTGATTGGTTGAAACACATCACATGACCATGCGTATATCACAGTGCGACCGCACACCTGCACTTTCACCCCCTCCAAAACAAATTTGCCATTTTATAAGATAGATAACCCACTCTAGGATGTGCGGTCGTGCTCTGATATACACACACCTTGGGTGGTATATCAGAGCATGACCGCACACCTTAGAGTGGGTTATCTATTACATATATATATATATAGAGAGAGAGAGAGAGAGAGAGAGAGAGAGAGAGAGAAACACACACACACACACACACGTGTATATATATATATATTGCAAAAGCTTAGTTAATGCACTAGTTAATGAGTTAGTGTTGAAACAACAAAAGCAAGGAAATGTGGCATTAGGGTTTCTAACCTTAACACCCCATCCACACCTTGCAAGCAGTAACAGGTGTGGTGTGTGCCTTAGAGTTGTCAGCCCTAACACTCATCCCATTCTATGAGTAAATAAGCTGAAATGGGTACAGTGTATGAGAATAGGGTGAGTGTTAGGGTTGACAGTCCCAAGGCACACCCCGCACCTGTTGCTGCCTGCAGGGTGGAATGCTAGGGTTGGAAACCCAAACACCACATTTCTCTGTTTTTGTCACTTCAAATCTAACTAGTGCATTAGCAAAATTTTTGCAAAAAATGTCCTTACTTTTTGAGATAGTATAATTGTATCCTCATTTGTCTGTGGGAATGCAGAGCCCTCTGGGCCCTGCACTCCCATCCCTCCTTAGATGCATACATATATGATGGTGTGGAGGGCCCTGCATTTGTATATGTATTAAAACAGGAACCCAGTTGTTAGCATAGCCTCCTTATTACCCCACCTCATGAATCCAGTAATGAAAATGTTTAAATCCCTGCCAAAACGTGATTCATCACCACTGTAGTGCCATTGCATGCCACAGGTGTGAAAACACAGTGTGGCCAGGATTTGAAAAATGACAGCAGTCACGTTTATGAGGTGGTGTAAAAGGATGGTTATGTTGAAAATTTTGGCTAAAAATATGAAAAATGGCCAAAGTTACAGGGCAGTGTAGCAAAATGTATCGCATATACATCGTTGATTTTACATATTTTGACTTAGAATTTCAACATAGCCTTCTTATGACCCCACCTCATAAAAAGGTCAGTGAAAATGTTTAAATACTGCCCAAATGGTGATTTTGCAAGTGACTGCAAAATCACCTTTCTGGCCAGATTTACATAATTCCACTGACATTGCTCATGAGGTAGGGTCCCAAATAGGCCATGTTGAAAATTTGGGGTCAAAATATGCAAAAATGGCTAAGTTATGCATCAAAGTTGAAAACCCCATTGAAATACATTGAAGTGCTCTTATCTTCATTTCTCACATTGTAGTCCGCTATTCCAGCAGCAAGACATATCTTCCATAGGAGAGTGGATCTTCAGCCTGGCACCTGTTCATATGAGTGAGGTTGTGTGGAGGAGTGTGGGGGGTGGAGTGGGGTTGCTGAGTGGGATGTGGGGGGGTCAGATCGGTGAGGGACAGTTTTCCTTTTTACAGGTACAAAAAAAAATTGAGGGACTGTTTTCTTTATTTCAGGTCGGCTGCAAAGTACAAGTTACAATTTTCATCGTTTTTTACTTCTGCAAAGCATGCCTGACTGTAATTGTGAATGAACCACCATGGTGTTCTAATTCAAAAAGTATGCCACAGTTTTATGCTAACAGAGCAAAACCAATGGCTTTCAAAAAGGAAGATTCTGAATCTTCTTAAAATAGAATGACCCAACCCTTTGCACCTTCTTGTAAGTGGTAACATTTTTGATCTGGATTTTGCAGCTGCTAACTGCTGTTTACACTTTTCCTGGCCTTGAGCTAGACACTTTCTATTTAGCAGACTGTACTGGTCAGTAAATTGGCATTACCATTTATAGTAGGGCTGCAAGGTCAGTTCAACCCTGGCTCGAAATACGTAGAATCTCCCCTGTTCATGGAGGTCCACACAGCGTGAACATTTCCTGTAAAAATGTAAACTTTGGTTTGCCAGGTTTGCTCCAACCTATAAAAAAAAAACAAAACAGATCTCTTCCCCACCAGTAGCAGCTGTAGCGCATCCTTCGAGTCTCCCCTAGTCCCCGCCCGACTCATCAGTCATGTGATGCAACACTGAGTGATCACATGACCAGCACCTCACTCCCAGTATCACACCTCCTGATTGCACCAAGGGGGATCCTAGCAAGCAACAACAGCTGTCACTGGTGCAGCAGACAGCAGGTCGCAACTTTGGGATGCTCCACAGACCCTGCCGCAGACAGTCTGGCACAGTGTGCATGGGAGTCAATGCATAGTGGTGGAGTGGAGAAACAGCTGTTCTCAAGTTCTTACAGACAAAAAATATTTTATTCTCCCGCAAGGTGGAAAAAAAGAAAAAAAACTCAACCATTGTTTAATCTGAAAAAATAAAAGTCATTGGCACCACGTGGGCATTAAGGGAGGGGAATGAAGGAGAAAATTAAGTTCATGGTTGAAGGGGGATGCAAAGTAGTAGGGGTGGGGAACATTGATACTGATTCACAATTTGTTCTGAAACTGCAGGTCTGGACTCTGGGGAAAAAATAGAAATGGCATTGGTGGGGGTTTAAACTAAAGGGAAGGGAAAGAAAGAGAATAAGTACAGAATGGCAGGGTTCACTTAGGAGAGGAACGCATTTGCGTTGATCTGGGGTCAGCTAGTGCAGTAACTGTGCAAGAACACAGAACTGCTTCACTGCTGAACTTGTGACAACTGAAGGGAGTCCTGGCAAAAAAAATGTAATTGGTGTTTCAGTACAGAAGTGCAGGGTTGGGAGGATCTAGGTGCATGTGATCCAGTGCAGGGGTACTCTAGGAGCCCTAATGCGCCACTAACTGCAAAATAAAGTATAGGCATTAAAAAAAAAATTTTTTGGACTGCAGTGAGTGAACTGTAAAAAAAAAAAAAAAAAGTGCAGGGAAGGCTCATCAACAGAAATACATCCCTGTTCTCTGCTACTCAAAGGCTAAACACCAGTGAATTTTGCTGTGAAAAGCTGAGTCTGAATCCCATTACCTCCCTCCTACGTATTGTGTGACCCTGACCCTAAGCAAGTCACTTAACTTCCTTGTGCTCCCAGGTCACACCTGGAAAGCTCCAGCTTAGTGTGCCTTTCTGATTAAACAATTTCCCCTTTCCCTTATATTTTACTCCTGCTACTGCTTTACCGAACTAATCAATTCAGTTTCCCTGTGTTTTTTCAAACTTGATGCAACCAGTGCTGTACTGACTTGTTATGGAGTAAATATCCCCGTTTTTGGCAGAGTTACTTGATGCAAATAGCAGTGCTGTTGTACTGACCTGTTATTGAATAAGTCTCCGTGTGTTTACCAACTTAAAGTACTTGACTGGAAGCAGCCAACAGTGCTGTATTTACCTGCTAAGGAAAAAGTCTCTGTGTTTTACCGCTTAAAGTACTTGACACAGCCAGCAGTGCTGTACTGACCTGTTAGAGAGAAAAATATCCTTGTGTTTTACTACTTAAAATACTTGACTCAATGCGGCCAGTAGTGCTGTATTGACCTGTTTGGGAGCAAATTTCCCTGTTTTTGGTGCAGTTACTTGACCCAGCCAGCAGTGCTATACTGACCTGTTTTGGGGGTGGTTGAACCTTTTAAGTACATGGGTGAACCAAACTTGCAGCCCTAGTGTACAGTCTCCCCTATATAATCTTTCACAATTTTTGCAGCAAGGACTCAATAGCCGGCTCAGCCTTTCCAAGTGTCCTTATCAGACCAACGTTTGACATCATGTCCCACAGTGGTTTGTCCTTTTGTGGTGTAGTAGTAGTTCTGGTTGGTGTTTGATGGCCAGAAACATCAGTAGTGGTGGCACCAGCAGCAGCAACAGCAGATTGTGCTCCCTCCCTGTCCACAAGATTTTGTTCAGAATTTGAATGTTGCCAAAAGGGCACTAATGATGAATTTACTTTTCTCAACTATACATGCTGATACTTTCTGAATTAACAGTTCACGATAATATTCCAGGTCCCTAAAGTCATGTGGTGTGAAGAATGTTTCAACTGTATCCTTAAACAGAGGATCCAGAAGTGTGGTCAAAATGTAATGGCCAGCTTTGCAGTGGATATTTATAATGCACTCGTCACCCAGGAAGGCATGTAACATTTTTCCCACAAGTGATGCAGCACTGATGTTACATTGTCAAGAAACTGTGACTCGAGACACTCCAGTCTCAGCCTGATGAGTGAAATTAGTATCTTGCTTAGCCCAACACCATTGAAGCTTACTACTCGGGTAGCCTCCTCAAATGGTTTACGGATACAGCAAAGATTCTCCATCAAACCCCATTGATTGGGGTGGATATTCACATCTTTCCCAATGCAGTGTTGGACTGCATATTGATGGATGGCTTTCTGTTCTTCAAGCATTCTTTGCATCATATGGCAAGTGGAATTCCACCGGGCGGGAGCTTCATGTATCATCTGGTGGAGAGGGAGGATATTTTCAATCTGAATCTGCTGCAACAACTTTAGGGCTTTAACAAAATGGTTATGGTGGGTGTACATAGTGCAAGCAGCTGCGGTCAAGTTCTGAACATTTCTTCATTGATACAATCTTTTACCACCAAGTTTAAAGTGCATGCAAAGCATGATCCATGTGTAAAGTTACCAAGCCTTACTGCTTTCATGATTTTTAAAATGTTGTCTGACACTATAAACCGAAGTTGCAAGGACTTTGGAGTCAGCCACTCAGCAAACTTTTGTTCAAGGTCCTCTAGAAGGTGTTCCACTTTGTGGTCTTTAACAAAACCATAAATACATAATGCTGACTGCCTTTGAACGGTGAAAGTCCTTTGCATCATGCTGCAGCTGCCAGTGATAATATGTGATTAGGAGGAAGAGGAGGAGGGAGAAAAGTTTACCCAATGGCCGGTCACGGCCATATAGTCAATCGCTTGGCCACTGGTCCACATATCTGCTGTGACATGAACCTTTTTGCCCACTGAACCTTTCAGAGCATCTACTGGGTATAACCAGGCTCTACAATATATAAATGCGTTTTACCTGGTTCTACTTCAGTATAAAAAAAATCGACATATTGTATTTTGCAAGTTTGAAAACATACATGTAGTACTAAGATTCTAACAATTTTTAGAATTATAAGTTTTGAAAAGCTTTGGTGCACTGAGACAGAATCCTGTGCACCAAAGCTTTGCAATACATACCATTCTCTGTACTGTAGGTACATGTACTTTCCCAAACATGCAAAAACAATACTTCAGTGGATTTCTTAATTAAGTAGAAGCAGGTAAAATGTGGTTATATATTGTAGAATCTGGTTATACTCTGTAGAACCTGGTTTTACTTGGTAGAACCTGGTTTTACATGGTACATTAGAATCTGGTTTTAATTGGTAGAACTTGATTATAGCTGGTAGAAACTAATTCTACCTAGTAACCCAGTTTTACCAAGTTCTGCCTGATAGAACCAGGTAGAACCTGGTAAAACGTTTTTGGGTTCTACTCAGAAAGTTTGCGCGGTAGAACTTTTAGAGGTTTGCGCAGCCCTGATTTGTAGCAGTGCAGAATTAATACAATTTTGGCTTGCAGATCCTTCGAACAGCATTGATTATATCATAAAGCAGTCACAAATGTGTTAAGAAAACAGATAGGAATGTATCAATTGAGAACCAATCAATTGTCAGTGATCTTTAATTATCCCCTTGTCAAAAAAAATAGATAGAAATGCAGCTATAACCTAATAATTTGCTGTGGCCTATGAACACAATTTATGTACTTTAATGCAATTTCTGAACTGCGGGGGTGGGTGGGGGCTGGCCATATAACTTTTACAGAGACAGCAACCCCAAGGAAAACATTTTGCATTTGACATCTTTCTAGACATAGTGGCTGGGACATTCAAAGGGTTGCACATATGCCTGGTGTGATATTCAAGAGGCAGGTTCTTGGCGCGTCTCCACGATGCTGGGGCACATTGGTAATGTGTCACGGTGATTGCATATGCGGGGGATGTGCCCATGCATATGTGGCAGCACATTCTGATATTCAACTCAGGATGTGTGGCACATATGCTGGCACAACCCCTACATGCACTGCACACAGGTGCTCAAAGTTGAGCCATAAATAATAGGCTCAAATGCAGGCCACCCACAGGCAGGCGGCAGTATTGCAAGGCACAACACAACAGCTGCCAGCCATGGGTGGCCATCTGCCCAGCAGGAACAATGTTCACAAGCATCCGGAACCCCCTGGTAGTTTTGTGGACCCCCCTTCCTCCCTGTATGCCCAGTCATGGGCTGTAGTATGAATAAAGAATAACCTGGTGGTCTAGTGGACCCCCCTCCCTCCCCGTATGCCTGATCAAGGGCTGTAGTAATCAGTGAAATCAATTTGGTGGTCAGTGGTACTCCCTCCCACCCACCCACAGAGGACCCTGGCCATCCAGCACCTGCCCCCATCATCGGCGGGCAGCAGCCCTCCACACCGCATACCACCCAGCTTCCCGCTGAATGACGGCGTGCCGTATGATCTGTACACCTATTAGGCCACAGTGTGGACCAATGGGCTTGCACGACCATACTGTACTACACAGGACCAGATATGTGAATGAACACGCTCATTCACATATCTGGTCCTATAGTACAGTATGGTCTGCAAGCCCATTGGTCCACAATGTAGCCAAATAGACATACAGATCATACTGTATACTGTCATTCGCAGGGGCTGGGTGGTAGTGTGGTGGTGCTGCCACCACCAATGATGGGGGTGCTGGGTGGTCAGGGGCCTCTGTGTGGGTGGGGAGGGGTACCACTGGACCACCAGGTTGATTTCAGTTATTACTACAGCCCATGATTGGGCATATGGGGAGGGAGGGGGGTCCACTAGACCACCAAGTGATTCTTTATTCATACTACAACCTGTGATTGGACATATGGGGAGGCTACAATAGCCCACCAGGGAGCCAATCCCTGATGACAGTAGCTTGGCAGGGTGTCAGGTGAATTTCGCCAGGATGCCCAGTGCAATGCATGCAAATGGGGCCATAATGACATGCAAATGGCTCCATTTGTGCTTTGCATAGATTATTACCTCATTTGCATGTCCCTTGCTGAATATCATGGGTGATGCACCTAGCGCAATGGCATTTGTACTGGTGCATCCCTGTGCTCCCTCTCTGTGGCTTGCACTGGTGCAGTGCCACTGCACCATGCACAGTATGTGCACTGGCCTTGCCATATTCAACAGTGCTGTGCCATGGCACATCACCATTTAATATCACCTGGTCCTGGCTCCAGCACAGCCCAGTTGCGCTGTGCCCAGGCTTGTACCACTGCCGGGCACAGTCTGAATATCCAGCCCAGTAAATACTGCAGGTTTTGCTGAAAAAAATGTAATCAACAGATCTTGTCATTTTAAAGGATTCATGATAAATTATTATAAGCTACAGTACACTTTTATATTAAAAAGTAACTTGAAACAGTAGTCATCCAGATTAGTTCATTGAGTCTGTGCCATTGGATATTATTTTTGAAGCAGATGTCGATTTGGTTGCGGCAATCATTTCTGAAAAGCAGATGACAATTTTGTTTGTTAGCTATTTACTAACCTCAGGTCAAAGTATCTGCATAGCTGCCACTCGATGGGAAACTCCAAATCTGTGCAATGTTTGCTTGTGGTTGCTAGGAAACAACTACAAGGCAAAAAAGTGCTGGCAGACCCGATCAAAAACAATACATTTTTAATTTTATATGTATTAGTTTGTTTTTGACAAACTATAAAATTAGTACCCAAGAGTCTTCAGCACTGGTCCCTCAGAACAGCTCAGTTTTAAAGATTTGCCATGTATGGTAAAGCAAGGATAGGAATACATGATTGTGTCTTCGTATTGTAGTCAAATATATTGTTGTGAATACATGTAGAAATCAAACAAATGTCCCTAGACACCAAGGAATAGATGACAATTCACGAAAAGGAGTTTTCCCTCACAAAAAAAAGAATATTTTTTTGTCACTCGTCATATGAAAAAGAATCTTTTTTTCACACCACAAGTCACAAAAAAAGATTTATAAAGTTGAAGAAAACATAAGTAACTATGACATTTTTGTTACCGTATTGGTTCCTGTAACACAAGATCCACAAAAATAGGTGATTTGATACTTTTTATTGGACCAACAGAGATGTTAAAAAAGAAAAAAGGTACTTTGAGCTTTCAAACTACACAGAGTTCTTCATCAGAACTTTGGAAGGAATTAATATTTTTTCACCAAACTAGTAAGAGACACATCTGTGCCCCCAACCACTTTTTACCCTGAAAATTTCTGACCAAAAATCTAAACAGTCTGGGCACTAGGCTAGTTCACTTACAGTAACAGGAACACAATAAGGGGATCAGGAAGCATCAGGTAAATATGAAAAATGAATTTTTTTTTGTGATAAGTGGGTCATGAAAAAAGATTTTAAATCTTAAAAAAATATATTTTTCAGGCCATTTATCCAACAATTAAGTACAGAATCTAGCTAACGGGGTCCAGATAAGCAACATATATGTGTTGCTTGCACTCCAGAATGTCATTTTGTAGGCTTTTTAAACTTGAATTTGTGGTACAAACTGAAAACAAGATGGCAGCAAATGGAAAAAAGGATTTCCTGTCACGATAAAGGATGAGATCAATATGAAAAAATAATTATTTTTTCATTTCATACAGCAATTTGTTTGGTGCTGAGCATGCGCAGAACCAAGTAATTAAGCATTTCAAAATGAAATAACTTTGGAACATATTAGTATTTTTTCACCAAACAAGCAAAAGGCACATCTGTGGGTCAGACCCCTTCTACCCAGAACATTTCAGACCAAATTTTCAAACCATGTGGGTGCTAGCTAAGTTGACAGAAAACCTATTCAAGTACATGGGAAAAAAAATCCCCAAAAATTTACTCTTTGCACCATCCAGAACTCAGAATCTGCACATCTGACCAGAACAAAACTTGGCAAATCCAGATATCTACAATGCAAGACCAGGCATGCAAACTTTCATGCAGATCTGATGTTTGGTTACTAAATTATTAAAGTGCAAAAACTGAGGTTTAACACTGAAGTGCCTACTCAACCCTAACTATTGGGAAGCAACGGCGCCCCTATAATTATATATATCTTATCCAGTTAAAGCAGCGGTGCAACAATCTGGTGAAAATTTTGATCTATACTTTTTTATGCTATTTTACATTGCCACTTACCTCCTGACTTGTATGATAACATTCTTTCCACTATTTGAATCGGCTTTATTACTTTTTTCATGTCTGAAATAATAAAAGGAGTGCTCCTTTTAATACAGTGCAGACCAGGTCTTCATCAGTATTTTCAGCTGGTTTTGTCTATCTGTTGTTTCTATAACACTTCTGTTATGACTAAAATTAACAATTGTGAATCAGGCAGTGTTCTCTGACCTTGCAGAACAATATTTGTTCAAAAAGAGCTGCAAATACTGATGAAAACTTGGTCTGAGCCATATTAAAAAGAGTGCTCCTTTTATTATTTCAGACTTGAAAAAACTACTAAAGCAGACACAAATTGTGAAAAGAAGGGTATCATACAAGTCAGGAGTTAAGTGGCAATGTAACATAGAATAAAAAGAATAGGTCAAATTTTTCACCAGATTGTTGCACTGTTGCTTTAAATTGCAAGTGTTTTATTTACATCGGAAAGACAGAAACAATGAACTACACAACCCCAGTGCTTCGAATCCCAACTAGATTCTTGGTCAGAGGATGCAACTTAGTGCTGCAAAATTAAAGCTGTAGGGGCACCTGAACAGCACTAGTAAAACCAAGAGTTCCCCATTAGTCATTCATAGCATCTTCAAAAGCATAGGAAAAACCACAGTAAATGGAAAAAAGAGTTACCTAAGTATAAAATGTTGGGGAGGCAGTATAGCACAGTGGTATAAGGCTCTGAGCTGCAAATCTGGTGACATTCAACAGACCAGACCTGGGTTTGAATCCCACAGCTTCCACTTGCATACTGTGTGACCCTGAGCAAGTCACTTAACTTCCCTGTGCTCCCAAGTTGCACCGGTAAAAAAGCTTTCAGCTTAGTGTGTCTCACCTGGTTAAACAACTAAATAAAAAAATAAATACCCACGTGAAACACAATACTGAAAAAGCATAGCTAAGCAAACAGAAGAGAATAAAGACTCACCATATGCAATATAATAATATATGATTAAAATATCAGAAAATAAATAAGTACAGGGTTCACTGTAAGGAAGTGGTGTTGATGGGAGATTCCATACTGACACAATAGTAACTGAAGAACATCTGTAGAAAAAAGGAAAAGAAAAAACAGACAAAACATATTTTAGCAACAAAGGCTAGTTACGGGAAAGGAGTAACAGTCCAACCTTCATTCAGATCCATAGGTGAACATGCTCCTAAAGAGAAGATTAACCTGCTCACCCTTTGCAAGCAAAGTTCAAATTCTTTCTCCTCCTCCTGTAACATGAACAGGTACAGGGTCAAGGCCCATAATGTGACCATTATGGGATATATGTAGATGTACGCCAACTGGTGTTTCACATACAAAGGCCACTGGTAATAAGACATAAAGTTTCTGAATGCTTTATTTTACAGGTCTGACAGTGTGCCCAATGTACAGAGAGGGGCAGTTGCAACACGGTGCATAAACCACAAAGGGTGTTCAACATGTGATGAACTGCTATAAGATCAAGCAGTTCAACGTGTGATGAACTATCTGATAGAGTTGGTAGGGCTGGTGAACAAAGTACATTGGAAGGTATGGCCCCAGACACTGCAGGATCCACAGTGGTGAAACCCCAGCAACTGTGGCAAAAAGCTTTGTGAAACTTCCATAGCACTATGTGATACTTCCATAACACTATGGCAACCTCTATTGAAAAGGTTATGCACTGCAGTCTCCCTTATGCTTTTGCTTTTCATCTAGGCCACCCTGGGGCATGATCCAATAATGGGAGCACGTTCTAAATCTGCTGGAAGGCTATGCCAGTGTTTCTTCATAATATCAGCAATTCTGGGTATAACAGAGTTGACACAGAGACATAGAATGTGACGGCAGATAAAGACCGCTTGGCCCACCTAGTGTTCCCATTTTCCCTACCTGTTTCATATACCACAGATCCTAAATGATCTATAGCTTACCCTCTCTTTCTTATCACTAGAGTTCCTTTATGTCTCGCATGCATTTTTGAATTCCCCTACTATTTTTGCCCCCACAACCTCTACTGGAGGCTGTTCCATGGATCCACCACTTTTTCAGTGAAAAAATACTTTCTCATGTTACCACTAAGTCTACCCCTCCCCCCATCTTCATATTATGTCCACTTGTTCATGAACATCTTTTTTTGAAAGACACTGCCCTCTTGTACCTGATTTATACCCCTGAGGTATTTGAAAGTCTCTATCATACCCCCCCTTCTTCCAGGGAATACATATTGAGACATTCCAGTCTCTCCTCATATGACTTTTGGTGTAGCCTCTGCATTTGCATTTGACAACCAGATACACAGGAGTATTGGGGATTCAGACCTCTCCTTGGGTTTAAGGAGGGTCCTTCAGTCTCTAACCTGTGCTTTCACAGTATCCTACTGAATGAGAGTGGGATCTTACCCTCTCTCCAAGAATCTCTTAGTGAAATCTTTAGACTGGTCATGTCAGTAGCCACATCAGAACAATTTCTTCATAAATGTAGGAATTGCCCAAATGTGATACTCCTTAGTAAGTAGAGTGGGCATTAGTTGTCAGCTCTAAAAAGAGTATCGCCTGACACGGGATTCCAAAACACCTCTGTTTTGACACCATCACTCTTTTAGGGTCAGATCCAAAAATGTGACGATATCAAGGTGAATAGAAACACGTGATATTCAAATTCCAGTTATTGGTATGCAGCATTTCTTTTTTTTTAACATTGAATACTTTCTCCCTCTGCGGAGCTGGCCCACAACCTCCAGCCGCTGGCACCCACGCCCCCCGAGCCAGGTCTGGCCCACGGATAATCATCCCATGCCACAGGGGTCAGCCACCCCCCCTGGACAAGGTGTCTCTCGTGCTTGGGGGCGCAGGGCAAGGCCATCAGTTGTGAGATCGCCCCATGTTTTCTGCTGTTCTTTTGGGCCCCCTGGGCAACCAGATGTGACATGGCATCCAAGCATGTCTGTGCTGAAGCCTGCCGTGCTCCCACTGCCATAGCTCTGCATGCAACTGTAGCGTGGCTGGCATCCACCAGTCATCATTGCAGTACGGTGCATGATCCATACCCACCCCAGAGAAAGGAGAGCAGTCATAGGATGCTCAATCCTTCCTCTCCCCTGCCAGCCCCCTGCGGCCCGAGTCTGTTCCCGAACCCGGGTCTCCAGCGTGGCATGAGGTGTGTCGTTCAGTGCCTCAACCATCAGCGTCCCCAGGCCAGGTGTGCAGCATTCAAATATGTTCTGTGGCTTCTGGGCAGACTCATCCCAAATGCAGAGGTTGTAATCAGTATATCGCCCCCTGCCCCATCTACTACCCCATATATAATGCTTGCATTGAGAAGATTAAATACTGTGCTGGTATAGGGCACATACCCAGGAGAGGTGGGGGGGGCACACAAATGGGTCATTCTAGTCCCCCTCCTCAGCAGATGCAAATATCACCAGCCACTATGGTGGGACATTCCTGTTCCCTCCCTCCAGATACAAAAAAAACAGCCATCATGGTGGAACATTCCAGCCCCACTACAGGAGTTGTGGGGGATATGCAAACAACACCTGTCACCACCCACCTGCAGCTGTGCAGTCTGGGGATTACTCACTTTAGCGGAGACTTCCCATTTGTTATGGCAGAATCATTTGTGTCTCTGGGTAACTTTCCATACTTGGATTTACTGCAACCAGTGGTCCTTTTTGTCACTGCCATTCCCTCCAGTACTGGAATCTGCTGCTGCAAATTCCACATTTGATTATACAGCTTTAGTGCCCTCATTATTCAGTTTGTATAGGTATTGGACTGTTTTATTTGCATTGTACTAAAATTAACTTAATATTAACATGTCTAGGACCACTCCCATTAGGACATGGTGATCTTGATAATCAAGAAACACTGGGTTTATGAGTCAGTTGAATCAATTAAGTATAATTAATAGTACATCTGTTCCAGAAACATATCTGCAGTGAAACCTCTCCCTCATCTTTCTTCACACAGGCAGACAGACCAGATATGCAGGTTATGTTGTATTGTGCATTTTTTTTTTTTGTGCCCCTTCCTCCACGCCAGATTTTTTTTTCCGCCCGGTCACAGATCCCCCCTGCTGCAGCATCCCCTCCTCTTGAGCCACGCTCCCAGTACCCCATGGCTTGCCCCCCAAGGCGGGGACATGGCACCCTCGGCCCTTAGGGTGTCACGAATGACGTAACAGGCTGGGAGCCATGCTCATTGGGGGAGCCCATTGCAGCCCGAGGGACAGGCATCATAGAGGCATCGGAGGTGAGCGGAGTTTTTTCCCCTTTAAGGGGGGGCAGGAGCGTGCAATGACGCCAGCGTCTGCCCTGCCCCCATCTGACGTCAGGTCCTGAGTGCTTGGGGTTCTCCCGGTCTCCACCAGGAGTCCACCGTGCACCGGCGACTCACCACACCCTCCCCCCGGATAAGGAGAGCAGTCATGAGATGCTCGATCCTTCTCCCCCCGGCCGGCCCTCCGGCGACCCGAGTCCATTCCCAAACCCGGGTCACCGGCGTCGCAAGCGGAAATCCAACCGCTGCGCCAGTGGGCTAGGACTGTATTGTGCATTTTACTGATCTGCAGTGGTGACTAATCCATTGGTTATTTGCATTTGAATGGGAATGATTCAGGTGTGAAAAGTAAGGCTTTTTTTTCTGTGCATTCTCTTTTATCTCCCCGAGATTCAGCTGTTTTATGTGGGATCTCCTGCTCCGCCTACCCCACCAGTCTCTGCCACAATCCTGGCTGAAGCAGGGAGGCCTATGGCTTGCTCCCCACAGAGGGCCCCCCCCCCAGAAGGGGACAGGGGGAGAGAGACTGCATCACCCTTGAGCCCCTGCCCCTCGAGATGGGCTTTGTATGGGGGGGCCAGGCAGACAGAACCCCGTCAGAGGCATCATCCTTCATGTTGTGGAGGGTTTTTCCTTTTTGGAAGCGTTCCCCTGGGACGCGGAAGTGCAATTGATGTCCATGCTCATGCGGTGCTGACGTCCTCTGTGTCCCACCCCTAGCATTGGCTTAGCTCTAGTAGTGCCACCGGTCTCCACTGGAGGCCACTATAGAGTGATGCATCCCTGGATCCCACCCCGGGAGAGCAGTCCATCAGATGCTTGATCCTCCCTTCCCCTGTTGACCCCCAGTGGCCCGAGTCCATTCCCGAACCTGGGTTGCCAGCGTGGCACGAGGTATGGTGTCCAGCGTCTCAACCCTCAGCCCCACCAGGCCAGCCATGAAAAGTAAGGCTTAATGTTTAGTTTGAGCTGGCATAATGTGTTGCCTGAGAAATTGCAGTATAGTTGGACTGATGACGATGATCAGCACTCTTCTCATGTCTCCTCTGCCCAGCGGCACCCAAGGTCCATTCCACCCTTTTCTCATTTCATCCTCTAGGGCCAGCTGTTCCTCTGTCTTATGCTCTACCTAGGACTCTTGGAGCACACTTTTTGGGACAGTTATAGGCATGACTGTTGAGGCCTCTGGTGTGGCTGTACTTAGTACAGGGGAAGGAGAGGACACAGGTAATCTTAAAATAGGATTACTGCTAAGTGGCTTAGCTTCTGCAAGTTCTTTGACTTCCACAATGACATCATGTTCCTCGGTGAAAACCTGGTTGCTGTACAACTTCTTCTAGGGCTCCAGTTGGGCTCATTAGGGACCGACCTACTTACTAGTCACAGTAATTGCAGTATAGTTGGACTGATGATGATGATCAGCACTTTTCTCATGTCTCCTCTGCCCAGCAGCACCCAAGGTCCATGCCACCCAAAAGAACTAAGGGTAGAACTAGTGACACCACTGACTACCCTCTTTAACAAATCATGGGAGGATGGGGTGGTACCCGAGGACTGGAGAAGGGCAGATGTGATTCCCCTTCACAAAAGTGGGAGCAAGGCAGAAGCAGAAAACTACAGACCTGTTAGTTTAACCTCAGTGGTAGGGAAAATAATGGAATCACTTCTGAAGGAAAGAATTGCTGAGTATCTAGAGGCCAGAGGGGCTCAGGACCCAAGGCAGCATGGATTCACAGCGGAAAGGTCATGCCAGACAAATCTAATAGATTTCTTTGACTGGGTGACCAAGTAGTAGATCAGGGAGGGGCTGTGGACATGGCCTACCTAGACTCAACAAGGCATTTGACACAGTCCCACACAAAGATTAATATACAAGTTAGCCAGCCTGGGAGTGGGTCCCAAGATGACAGCCTGGGTAAAGAATTGGATGGAGAATAGGACACAGAGGTAATAGTAAATGGAGTCCACTCTGAAGAAAGGGGGGTTACTAGTGGGGTACCACAGGGTTCAGTATTAGGACCAGTCCTCTTCAATGTCTTTATAAGCGATATTGCAGAGGGACTGGAAGGAAAAGTATGTCTCTTTGCAGATGACACAAAGATCTGCAACAAAGTTGATGCACAAGATGGGGTGGAAAGGATGAGAAGGGACTTGGTAAGGTTAGAGGAATGGTCAAATGTATGGCATCTTAGATTCAATGCTAAGGAGTGCAAGGTAATGCACCTGGGAAACAAAAACCCAGGGGAAGAGTACACAATGGGGGGTGAGATACTAACAACAACAAAAATGAAAAGGGACCTGGGGGTAGTCATATCAGATGACCTAAAGGTGGGCAAGCAATGTGAGAGGGCAGCAAGGAGGGCTGGGGGGATACTGGGTTGCATACGGAGAGGCATCACCAGCAGAAAATAGGAAGTTATTATCCCTCTGTACAGACAGTTGGTGAGACCCCATCTGGAGTACTGTGTGCAGTTCTGGAGACCCAATCTGCGCAAGGATATAGACAGGATGGAGGCTGTCCAGAGGAGGGCAACTAAAATGGTGCAGGGCCTGCACCGGAAGACATATGAAGAGAGACTTAAGGAGCTGAATATGTATAGCCTCAAGGAAAGGAGAGAGGGGACATGATGAAACTTTCAAGTATCTCAAGGGAATCAACAAAGTCCAAGAGGGTAGCATCTTTCAAAAGAGGTGTGCAAGAACAAGGAGCACAATATGAAGATAGAAGGAGGGCGGCTCAGAGGTAATTTAAGTATTTTTCACAGAGGGTTGTGGATGCATGGGTGGCCTTCGGAGGAGGTTGTGAGTCAAAAACAGTGGTGGAATTCAAGCATGCATGGGACAGTCATAAGGCAATTCTATGGGGTGGGGGTAGGAAGAAGTAGGCTGCTGGTTAACTAGAATCTGCAGCTTATCCAATAGGTAGGGAAATGGGCAGACTGGGTGGGCCAAGCGGTCCTTATCTGCCATCAAAATTTATGTTTCTATGAATGACAACTGCCTCTATGGGCACAGCCATGAAATCAGAGGGTGTTATCAGGTCTGGTATGTGGTTACACCTTTCTGGATTGCCAGTCAGACTCACCTCCGTCCATGACCCATTCTTTTTTTTTTTTAACCAATTATTTTACCAGGTGAGACACACTAAGCTGAAAGCTTGTTTGCAGGTGCAACCTGGGAGCACAAGGAAGTTAAGTGACTTGCTCAGGGTCACACAGTATGCACCTAGGGGGCTGTAGGATTCAAACCCAGGTCTCCAGATTTGCAGCTCAGAGCCTTAACCCACTGCGCCATACTGCCCATTCACACTAGTGAACTCATCACCTTCTGTTTCTTGTGCAGAATCAGCCAGGGATGAAACTCTGTGCCACCTCCAGGACCACACTTGACCTCCAGTGCACTGATCCAGTTCCTCTCTGCACCCCAACAGTTGCCGCCATCACCCTGGGTGATCAGCTAGATGCACACCTCTTCCTCAGTGCTGGCCCTTGCCTACAGTGTTTCTGTCTTCTTCTAAGCCCTTAGCCATGGCTTTGGTATCTGCAGGTGACAATTCTGCAGCTACTAAGGTCTAAGTGGCTGCGTGGCTCTCGTCATGACTTCTTGTTGCCCACAGTCTAGGCATTCCTCCAAGGAAACAAGGCACTGTAGTGACATCTGCTCCCAGGATGGCATAGTCTTAGCAAATGTCACACACTTTTACTGCCCATACCTTACATGCGCAACAGAAGCAGTGCTAACAGCACCCTGAGGGTAGTCCATTTACCAGTGACCCCAAGGACTGTGGTCTGTTCATTAAAAAAAAAAAAAAAATTCCAGGGCCTTCCCTTCCCACTGTATGCGCAGGACCCTGATATACTGGTGATGCAGTCACTCAGCCATGCTGTTGTCTAGTCCTGACAGCTCTTCATGTTGTTTCTCACTCCCAGAAATACTAACACTTTTTCTTCTCTTGTAAAAGTTCAATAAAGTTGGGTATACAGTTTGTACCACATGCACACCAGAGGCTTGACGCAGTTGCTTTTAAAATTACTGGTACAGTTTTCTTAGTCTGTGTGTCTGTTCTGTCTCCCTTTATGTTTTTGTTTGAATGTACCTGGTTTGAATCCCTGGAGGGCAGATTCAATGCGGGAGTTCTTTATTTTGGTTGCACTGCAAAGGTGGACAGGGATCCTTGGGCAGGCTTCCCTTTTTTGGGCAAGTGGTGGTGAGGGTAAGGAGTGATCCAGCTGGCTGATGATTCCGGGAGGCACAGTTGCTACAGCCACAGCCGATGTTGTATTCTTGTTGTCCTCAGGGGTCAACCGGAGGGTGTACTGCCATTTGGTAGTCTTGCTGCTTGATCATGCTGCTTTCCCTGATCTGTGAGGGCTGTTCCTTGATCTCTGTGTCATGGCCAGAATTGTTGTGCTGCATCTCTGACATGTGAGCTGCTACTCATGCATACAACTAGTGGACAGATCCTCTCCTAGCCCTGCTCATTTTCATAGCAAGACAGGCTTTCAGACATGAATGCCAATTACTCAACACCATGCAAATGCAGTTGCAGGTGGCTGCTCTTTTCCTCAGACAATACATGTGTAACCCCTAGATGGCGCTATCCCAGGGGCTACTACCCCTGCCTGATTTGCCACTAACAGGTTGAGGGGCCTGGATCCAATGGCGGGTGCCTCCACCCAGAGGTCAGGGTTTGCAATAGTTAAACTAACTTGGTCACAGCCCTCTGGGACACTGCAACCCCCCTTTCTTCCCACTAGTGGCCCACACAATATATCAGAATTACTTTCACAGTATACACTTACCCCCAGGACTGGTTACGGCACTGGGACCTCCTGTGAAATAAGATACAGTGCAACAATCACAGTACAGTACTTTAACATAGACAAATACCTCAGGCAGTATAACTTTGCTGAAACAAGCAGCTCTGATTTATTTAGGGGATATAACAAGGACAGGGAAATCAGGTTAATTAACTTATCACTCTAATCATCTACCTATGGCTCTGTGCACAGGCCTATCCCTATCAGTTACTGTCCCTAGGTACCCAAGCCCTAGTGGCTAGTACAAACCGTGGCAGCTGGTAGGGGCCCTTTCACACAGAGAAAAGGAAAATTAAACAGTCAGCAGTACAGTAATTCCATTTGGATTTAATGTGGCAATTCAACAGGAGCGACCTGAATTAGTACTCACAACCTCCAAATAAGATAGGGTCCTTCAATATCAGCAGGGCTACTCTTGAGCTCCAAGAGACTCTTCACACATTTATATGGTAAAAAAAAAGAAAGTACTATACCAGGCAGGCTGCTTCTCTATCCGATCGCAATTACTGCCAATACAGGAGAACACACAGCAGATTCAGTTCCTGACAGACCGAGTGCAATTCAACAATTTCTCCAGTCTTCTACAGGGTGAGCCTGGTTTCTACTCTTCAGAGATCCTTTGATTCTTTTCACAGAGCAGATTCAGTCCTAACAAGCAGTTACACAAGCTGCAGACGGAACTCTGGGCCTTACACACGTTTTGACTGAAACTGTGCACTGAAGGAGCACAGGGTTTCTTCCTTCTTCACTCCAGAGCTAAACTGAAACTCCAACAGACAAAACCGGGCACTTCCTTTGAGTTCCTCCCAGTTCTTGACTGGATTGGCTGTCACTCACAATAGACTGCTGCTGTTGGTCCAAAAAGGCGCCGAAGTCTAAACTACATCTCCCAGAGTCACTGTCTAATACAATCCTCTTGTGGCTGGCTCAGATTATGAGTCCAAGTTCTGATTCGTCCAAGGCACCATTTTAGAGCTAGCTTACCCCACACTGATTGGTCCAGTTCAGCAGTTCAAAACCAGAATGGGGAATTAGGCAGACACAGTTCTGACTGCAAAGAAAGCAGGTTAGACAAACTGTATTTTCATTATTACTCTAAATTATTTCTGGCAAACAGTTACACCCTTCAGATAGGTTCCCTTTGCACTCCTAGTGACTGCAAAAATGGAGTGAATTGACAGCAGTTCGAGTGGTACTCAAACAGAGAAGCACACAGTCCCCCCATACAAACTAATTATGTCTGCAAGCAGACAGCTCTTAAAGAGACAGTACCAGAGGCTCTAAAAACACTCACTGATAAATGGCTTAAACGCCAAACACCATTCAGGCTTGGAGCATTCAAGCAAGCTCCTGGAAGTCTTTTGGGAACCCCCATTTGCAGGGGGGTTACACATGTGAAAACAATTAGCTGGGAAAACAAACTGCAACAAGTGACACTTTGTTTTCTCAAAAGGCAGCAAACGTTTGGAGTCCATAACTTACCATTTCTAAACTGAATTGCACCAAGTAAAGTTTAAACCATGCAGGAGGTCTCGGAGTACCCAGAGTACAGTGCACCCTAATTCCACCATCCTCCAAATCCTGGAGGAGCCCCTTGTGTGCGGACCCATGTAAGGGTATCTGATGGCATCTTGTCCAAGAGAGCACCTGCCCTTCACCGTGAATACCAGTTTTGCACCAGAACTAGTCACCTTGCCATCATAGGTCAATGGTGATGAGGACCAGGGTACTTTAAACAGTATTCTGGGGCATCAACAACATGGGACCACACACAAACCATAATGTCCATACATGAGCTGGGATCAGGCATGGGGGTTTTGTTAGCTGATTAGGTGGTGCACAGCTCTCTGAGCATTTCCCTGGCCGTATATCTTTAGGATGGCACCTGTTCACACTACATTTCAATATTTTATGGGCCATACCCTGCACACACACATTCCTTCATTTATATCCTGGGGCTTTTTCCTAAACTCCCACCTCTAGTGTGGCATCCCTCATGACTGCTGTCTCCTTTCACTGGTCTGGTGGTACCCAGTGTAACTGCGGGGCCTGTTGTCCTCACCACTACCAAAATTGTTGCCAGGATGTCCCCTTGAATCTAATGGGGCACAATTACATATTGCATAAAGTACTGGGTCTCTTGCAGCTCTACAGATCCCTAACATCCCATTCAGGGTCTCTGGAGCCCGGTGCTCCCAAGACGTGTTGTACAGTGGCACTTTTTCTGGTAGTAGTGAACACTACCCGGACATGGCTGCAAGCTGTGTCAGCACATGTCTCCATCAGCCCAGGGCAACAGTTATAAAACATATAGTTGGTTTGTCCATGTGTGCCTCACTCTGACATCACACAGATAGTGACTTATAGATCAAATGAAAACGTTTTACAGATTGTCAATAAAAACTTTAGGTCAAGTCCCTGTGTCGTGACTAGTGGTTCCTGAAAATATCATACTGTTTGGTTTTGTGGTTTTCTTTAAATCAGCATCTGCAGTAACTAGAAACAGTGAAGATGTTTCTGTCCCTGTCAGTGAGCAATGACATCATACTTGTCCAGCCTGTTGCTGCTGCAGTTAAGTCCCTAACTGCCTGAAGAAACTGTTGCACTTTCCAGTCAAAGCAATCTGTAGGGCTGATTGTCTTTACTCCAAGTGTGTTACTAACCCATCTGGTTTGTGTTTAAATCAGTTTACAATCTATCATTCTGTTCTCATAAAGAGTTGATCATTTGTGTTTCAGTGGTGCACTGAAGTGGTATAAATGACTGTGTGAGAAATCACCTGTCTGCATCATAGCAGTCAGTACTATCACAGCCTTGACTGTGCACTCTGTCTCACAGTCAAGGCTGTGATAGTACTGACTGTGTGAGAAATCACCTGTTTGCATCATAGCGGTCAGTACTATTATAGCCTTGACTGTGAGACAGAGTACACATGATGCAGTGGCCCTGCCCATTTAGGGCAGCAGAAGTGGGTAGCAGGGTGCAGCAAAAGCCCCAGCTGTGGTGGCCTGGGGCAGCATGGTGCAGCAGCCCCAACTGTGGAGGCAGAGGCCCTGGGATTCTAGGGCATACCAGAGCACAGCAGTCCTGTCTCTGGAGACTGAAACAGGGGGCTTTTGCCATGCCTGGGGGGCAAAGGGAAGCACGGTACAGCAGCTTCAACTGAGGGGCAGGAGACAGGGGCATCAGTATACCTGTATACCAGTATACCTCCAGTTCTAAGGTACTATACTTTTCCCTGCTAACACTGTGCTTTCCTGTGACACCTCGTTGTAATATTTAGCTTGAGCATAAGTGATTTTATGTATTTCAGTTTTGTTCACGCTGGATGGACCAGAATGAATTCAGACACCTGGACGCCGGACTTATTCTGGGATGAGGACGTGCACGGAGTGCTGTTTTCCCCGAACAGGCCTGCACCTTCCTTCATGAGCTCCACCGAGGTACCTGCTTCTAGAGACATTATTTCATCCATAACTACTGATTTACGTACAAAGGACTGGGGGGTTATTGTTGAGACTCATGAATCTGTAGCTGCTATGCAATGTTCTACATCTGGGAGTGCTATTCCTTCTCCTGGGGTATTGGGAAGTTGCAAGCTAGACAGGGGAGATGGTGCTTTGAAGGATTTTTCTCCTTCTGAAATGCCCTCCCAAACAGCAGTGACTTTTACAGTGTTGACTGGCATTAGGACTGTATCTCCCACACCCACTTCGATTCCCTCTGCACCTGAGAAAGCTTCCCCCGATATACCCTCACAGAAGCCTGCTTTGGACCCTACCCCTTTACTACACCCACCTAACTCTCTTCCTACTGACATTCTGACACAGTCCCCTCCATTAGATGACCCAGGGGAAGGCCCTTCAGACTTACCTACACCCCCTAGTAGGGGTCCTATTCTTTCTGACTTATTTAAAAATAAATTAGTACAGGCCCCCAAATGCAATGTTGTTCGTCTTCGATATAAGGGTGGCCTTAGTGACTTTCCGGATAGGTATTATGTTGCTAGAACTCTACTGAAGGGCTCTATGTATTTTCAGGCTTCAGAGATATATACATTAATCCACATTTCCGGTGAGGAAACTTTTGAT
The DNA here is from genome assembly GCA_016271365.2 of Neoceratodus forsteri. NCBI lineage: Eukaryota > Metazoa > Chordata > Ceratodontiformes > Ceratodontidae > Neoceratodus > Neoceratodus forsteri. Next base: position 26,054,663 of record JADMNL010000022.1, on the reverse strand, counting down.
ATCAGCTTTAAAACTAATGTGGGACTAGATAGATTTTGACACAAATATGCTACTTTAAAACAGACTCCTTTATGGATGCCTTTCTATGTTTTACCATTGACGAAACCGGCAGTGAGAACTGTTACTGTCATGTTTCGTAATGAAGGTGTTAGCATTAGCGATATATATCATTGGTTGCAAAATAGATGTACGGTCCTGTCTCCACCTGAAGCTATTATTGATACAGAAGTTCTGTGGACTGGAGGTTGGAAATTCAGAGTTAAACTTTTTCAAGTTAACTCTGAGGTGGTACATCTTCCAAACAGTTCTTTTCTCGGCAAGGATAGAGCCGTGTGTTTTTATGGTGGCCAGCCTAGGGCCGCTACAAATGCAGTGCACATACCCATCTGAGTAGCACTTGTGATCTGTTGAAATGCAGTTTGTGTGGAGGGTATGGCCATCCTAGCATGTCCTGCGAAAATATTTTCCAATGCAACCTATGCGACGAAAAGGGACATGCCTATCATCAATGTCCGTGGGCTAGCAGGAATCGCAATGAGGGTTGGAATCCTGACACCTTAGTGCAGAAGGTACAGGACAAGGCACAGAAAAAGATACCACCAATGTCCCTGGTCCCTCTGAGCCCCCCCACCACCCTCTCCTTCCCGACAACCTACTGTATCCACAATAGCTCCCCAGGTAGATGTTAGACCCCCCACTACTACAGGTATATCCTTACAAAGACAGGATGCGGTGGACGCCGTATCGCTCCCTGCTCCCACACAGACTTCTGACGAACCCATAGGAGATCTGGAGGGTTTTTATCAATGTAGACGGGTGACTAGAGCGACTGCGCGCAAATCCCAAAAGGTTTATGAGGTGCCAACTTCCAATACCTTTGACTTGTTAAAAGGGGGAGGGGAGAACTCTGACAGGGATTCGGAGACCTCCATTTTACCCTCAGATATGGAGGTCTACAGTTCTAGATCTCCGGATGTGTACGCAAAAAATGGATAGAAAGAAAAAGGGGAGTAAAAAACGTAAGAATATGGCTGTAACGGATGGGAGTGGCTGATTACAGTTCTGATCCTGGCTACTATTCGGCTTTCCTCCTTTGATGTTTGTAGTCTTAGAAACTACAAAAGACAGACTGCTTTCTTTCACTTTGCTGCTTCACTTCATACTGATATTATCTTGGTACAAGAGACTTGATTGAAGTCTATTTTTGAAATTAAGCAGGTTAAACGGAGTTGGGTATGGGGTCCCTCCTCCTGGACATTTGGTGAGGACTTAGCAGATGGTATAGCAATACTGTTCACATCTACTGCTTTTTCAATCACACGCATTGTAGATATTTCCCCAGGTAGAGCTTTGATTTTAGATTGCACCTTTCAGGGCCTTTCGCTTCTCCTTATTAACATCTATGCTCCACGATCCAAAGCTGCTAGAATCAGTTTGCTCGATCTGATTAAACCTTTTCTATGTACATGTAAACATATCATATGGAGTGGTGATTTCAATTGCTCTATAGATGTTTCATGTAGGACAGCAGCTGAGAAAAAATATATTGTGATTCTCTTCACTTATGTACTTTGGTGAAGGATGCTGGTTTAACTTATGCTTATCGTGCTTTGAGATCTGATGCTGGATACCCTTATCACAGATCGGTTTATCATACCAGAATTGACTATTTTTTTCCTCCCGATATTGTATCCCACATCAGGTGTCAGTTCAACCTTCTGAGCTCTCAGACCATCATTTGTTAACAGGGACATTTTCTCTTGGTTCTGCCCCATCGGTCTTTTTATCAAACACTAACTTGTGGAAACTCAACAATTCCTTATTCTCCCATATCACCATTATGTCTCAGGTTCGATCACTTTTTCGGGCTCGGATTTCTGTCCTTTGCTGCTATGATTCTGTTTGGACTTGGTGGCAGGATATGAAATCTGACTTGCGAATTTTTTTTCGGAATCTAGGAAAGTGTGTGGCAAGAGACAGATATCTTACATATTTAGGTTACAGGGATCAGTTGTACAAACTTTTGTCATGTTCAGTTTCCTCACCTATAGATTACACATCCCAAATAAAAAAAATTACGTTGATGCATGTTTTCGCATCAATATGACAGAGCTCGCACTTTAGAGTTCATGATGAGAGTTGGTACTTCAGTTCCCCCTCTGATAATCCCTTTTTAGCATGTAAAAAATGGCTGCATGCTACGGTCATGCATGGTCTGTATGACCACATGGGTGTAGTGAGTTCCTCCATTTCTGGTATGCTCTCAATCACAAAGTCCTATTTGCAGGCAGAGTTTAGTGATGCCCCTAGCTGTGGGACTTTCTCGTCAGATGTTTTTATGGCACCTATTCCACAGGTCTCTATACATCATGTTTTGGACTCCGTAGTCTTGATTACACAGGAGGAAGCGGCTCTTGCCATTTCTCAGCTGAAATTGGGGGTACCTCCAGGTCCAGATGACCTTTATCATGAATTTGATAGGATATTTCAATTGGATTTATCAGAAGTCTTGACGTAGGTATATAATTGTCTTGCAGGGAATGGATGGAACCTCAGATTTTGAGTTATCTGTTTTGAAATTTATATATAAAAAAGGAGAAGTGTTCCCTGCTTAACTGGAGACCGCTTCATCTCCTTAATACAGATTATAAGATTTTAGCAAAGATCCTTAGTAGTCAGTTGCAAACAATGGCACCTTATGTCATGGACCTTTCACAGTCTTGTGCTATTCCTGGACACTCTATTCAGTCCAGTCTGCTCCTATTACGAGAAATGTTTGAGGCAAAACAGGCACATCACCTCGCTGGTTTTGTTCTTTCCTTGGATCAAGAGAAAGCATTTGATACAGTGCATCATCCTTACCTAATCCAGGTTATGAAATTGTATGGTATCCCAGCTGTGTTTCTAACATGGCTTACACATTTATTTTCCATAGCTAGTTTTACACCTTTGATTAATGGATATTTGGAGGATAATATACCCCAGAAAGTCAGGATTAGACAGGGCTGTCTGTTAAGCCCTTTATTGTATACCTTTGCTTTGGACCCTATTATTCGACAAATTAAATGGGACACACACAGATTGTTTGTTCCACTTTACTTCTGGAAAAAAGTTCTGCGTATGCAGATGATGTTGTTTTGTTTGTACAAAATAAAGATTCTGGAGGTAGGGCAATACGGATATTTCAGAACTTTACATCAGTTTCGAGTGGGACTCTTAACTTACAGAAAAGTGTGTCTATACCTTTAGATGCAGCTTCCATTTCGATATCAGAGGTGGGTGGTATTCGGACGAGCATTGACCCGCAAAGGATTTTAAGCATATGGTTTAATGTTACAGATGTGGCAACGTTCAACTGGGAAAAACGACTGGTTATTGGGGAGAATAAGGTACAGCTCTGGAAGACTTGGAAACTGGGGAAAAGGAAATGAGTTTTGATAGTTAAGAAGTTTTTACTCCCTATCTTTTTGCATCTCAGTTATGTTTATGCCCCCCCACAACAGCTAGAGACAAGAATATTTAGTGTTTTCTTTCAAATGGTATGGGGTAGTCGACTTAATCCTATTAAAAGAGAAGTCACATATTTACCTGTACAGAAAGGGGGTCTTGGGATGGTTAACCCTATTTGCTTTTTTCCTTTTTCATATATTTCACAGTGTCCGCTACACAACACACAACTGCGATACATGGGTAAGCAATGCCATACTGTCCGTTATGGATAAATGGGATACTTTACCTCGCAAACATTCACATCATTTGTATATTCCATCATATGCCATAGACAGTTTTCGTAAGTTGAGATTATGGAAATTGCGAAAGTTGTCTGTCCTGTCACTTACTAGAAAACAGCTTTATCAAACCTTTTTAACTGTTAGGAAACCGTTGTTGCTTTTTCCTGAATGTACCCCTTCCCACATGAAGTATACGTTACTGTTTCTTCTTGATAGAAGAATCCCTCAACATATGTGGGACGTTACCTGGATATGTTGCCATGGCAGGTTAAATGTCCATGGCAATTTGAAACATAAGTCTTTCCAAGAGCGGTTTTGTCCTAAACCTTCTTGTATTCGGATAGAAGAGACAATGGTTCATTTATTTTTTGAATGTGAAGACACTTGTTTATTTTGGAAAACTTTAGCTTACAAATGGCAATGACCTTTCTTAAGTAGGATCACCTATCACACTTTAATATTGGGTGACTTTTCTGGACCTTGGAGCAAATTTCATCAAAGTACTTTAAGAGTCATCTTTTCCATGTGTAAATATTCTTTGTGGCAAGCACGATGTCAGTATGTTTTACAACAACTTCCGACCTTGCCACATGCTATTATACTGACAATAGAAACAGCGCTGTTAAATCTTATGGAATTGGAACATCATCAGCTTTCCCCATATCATTTTCAGTTATTATGGAAATATATTACATTTCTGCAATTATGTTGTACAACACTGTTGTATTCTAGTGACTGTACTGTTTTTTTTTCTGTTATGACCTGTTTTGTATACAGTTGATGTACTGTTATTACTGATTTTTATGTTCTATGTCCTTTTTCTACAAATGATGTTATGATTTCTTTGCTCAATAAAATTCCCCTACTCTTTTCGATAAGTGCCATGGGATCTTTAACATCCACCTGAACTACCACCAATGCAGGCAGATGGGACCGTGGTTTAACATCTCATCCGAAAGACAGAAATTTGCTACAGCTACTGCGCTGTTCTGCGTCGGAAGTGCAAAAACACATTTTGGCCAGGATATGAAAAATGACAGCTGTACTGTTCATAAGGATGTGTGGAAAAATGCCAATGTTGAAAATCTGGAGTGAAGATATTACAAATTTGTGAAGTTATAAGGGTGCGTAGAAACTGCACAATGCATGCTCTTAACACAGTCATTTTATGGACTTTTGTGACCAGATTTCAACATAAGCATTTTAGGACCTCTGCTCATGAACAATGTCACTGTGATTTTCTTAATCTGTCCTGAACACTGTTTCTCACAGTGACCGCGCTAATCTGCGCTGGAAGTGCGAAAACACATTTCAGCCAACATGTGAAAAATGACAGCTGTACTGTTCATAAGGAGGGGTGAAAAAATGTCAATGTTGAAAATCTGGAATGAGAATATTACAAATTCACTAATTTGCGAGTGTGCATGGAAACTGCACAACACACACTCGTAACACAGTAATTTTTAGGAATTTTTTCACCAGATTTGCAACAGAGGCCTTTTGGGAGCCCACCTCATGAACAGTGACACTATTCTTTTGTTAATTGGTCCCGAAAGGTGGTTCCATGCAGCGACTGCTAAGTCACCTTTCGGGCCTGAATAATCGAATGACAGTCACTAAATTCATCAGGTGGGGTCCCAAGAGCCCCATGTTGAAAATTTGGTGCAACAATTCAAAAAAAATGACCAAGATATGCACCAAAGTTGAAATAATCCCTATTTATGCAATTATACAGCTTACTGGCATTTCTTTAGTTCATGGTCAGCTTTGAAGAGTACAGACGTTCCTGCTCCACCGAAGATCATTGGGCCAGTCTCTGGAGGTAAATATAGGGTGGGGGGTGTGGGGAGGTGGGGTACGCAGAGGGTGGGCACAGGTTGGAGGAGGGGGCAAGAGAGTCAACAAGGGACCGTTTTTCTTTTGTTACAGGTTTTTATTTTACAAAGATGATGTGGGACTTTTGCCAAATGGGGTGGGCTCCCAGTGTGGCACCTGGAAGTTTGTTTGTCGTGGGCAGTGGAGCTAACAGGGGATTGGGCACCCCCGTTGGCCATACAGTGTGGGGTGGGGGGACACATGAGGATGCTGGACTTTTGCCACGCTGGGGTGGGCTCCCAGAGTGGCACCTAAAAGTTTGCTTTTTTTTCGTGGTGGGGCACTGGAGCTGACGGGGATTGGGCACCCCCATCAAACATACAGTGTGCCTGGAGGGGGGTGAGAGTGTGCATGAGCTGAGGGGGATTGGGCACTCCCTCGGCACACAACAAATGGGGGGGGAGCATACAACGACTGCTACAGTCAGCGGTGGTGACATGTAGGCAATTTGCATACTGCTGATGGCATGGCAGTATACAAATTGCCTACACTTTACCACCACTGATTGTAGCGGTCCTTTGCTTTCAACTGTATGCCACTGCATCTGAACTGCTGTCATAGACAGCTGGGACATTCATTGGTGCTGTGCGGCCATGCCTGCAAAAATGCTCAGGGCACTGGAAGTGGCAGTGCCACACCTACAAAAACTTGTATGGTGGCACTATGTTTCTTGAACATGCATGCAAGCAAACGTAAAAAAACTATAACTGGGGCAAGTTCACAAATGTCTTTTTCGTCACCACCACCATCCAACTGACAGATAATCTCCCTCTTCCACTTATGCCTTGCTCAGTATGAAACCTAAACTATCAACTTGGATGTGTTTCATTACAAGTCAATGACTAAGCAAGATTAAACAGATGCCGCCATGACTGTTGCTCTGGAGACAGTTGCTCATGTCTGTCTGAACTTTCTGAGGTGCTGGCTCAAAGTCAGACACGTACAGTGCAAGTAAGCAGTTCATGTTTTATACCAAGAAGGTACAAAGAGAACAGGTAGGCTGTCTGGCAGCTTAGTTGTGATGGGGAAAACTATAAATATATGCAGTTAAGAAATTAATGAATTTGACAATTATAGGATTTTTTTAATATGCTGTCTGAGATTCATGGCTAGCACATAAAATATTCCTGCCAATTCAGATTTTTTTTAGTTTGCAGAGAGTGGAGGAATACTTAATATTGCTTTGTTAATCATATCTTAAAATGTTCCCAACTGTGTGGCCCTCAAAAATAATTACACCCCTTGTGATTACTCTTGGCTTATAACTGAATGAGAATTGTCCTGCCCAATTTATAATGTTATTTTCCCTTTTTGGAGTCAAAGACCACTTCTCTATCTCTTTATTGTGAAAGTTTTGGCCTCATGTTTGAACATCAAATAGTTGTCAGTGGCAAGGACAGAGAAGGCAGTTTGTGCAGACAGCCTGGAGAATAGGGTGGTGAGGTATCTGTTGGTGGCTACTGTGAGAAATATACGATTTAACCACTAGAGGCAGCACTACTGACTTTGAGCTCCTAGTCAGCTTTTCTCTACCTTGCCTCTAAGCTCCTTGTCTCACTCCCCTGTGTCTTCATCAGTTTGATTATCTTGTCTTGTACTTACTCTATTGTAGCCTCCTGGGTTGTGCTTGAAAATAGGCATTTCCTATGTCTAGCGCACCTACCCGGTTACCAAAAACATAAATAAATAAATGGGATAGTTGGGTGCATGGGGTTGGAGTCAGATGTGCTTGCCCATTTGGGGACCAGTGACCTGGCCAGTCATGGGCTGGAGGAGGGGAGGGTTAGTTTCTGTAAGTAGGAAGACAAGCAGAGGGCTACAGTGACATCAGTAGCCTTCTCGGAGGTCCTGCTGGTGTGGCACAAGGTGGAAGAGAGTCTTTTGAAGATAGTCCAGTTCAACTCATAGCTGAGCGAGTGATGTGTGTGGAAGAAGGGTTCAGATATGTAGGAGATTGGGGAGTCTTCTGAAGGGATAGGATGCTGTTTAAAAGGGACAATCTCCATTCTGTGTGGGGGAGTGGCAAATGCTCTGTGAAGTTTGAAGCGTTCATCACTGGTCATTTAAACTATGAGTCAGGAGAATGAAGGTAGGGGATCTCAAAGCACAGGGACAAATGTAGGGTGCCCAGAAAGTACTCCCCTGACCTAGGGGTGTGACAGAGTGAGAATAATAATAGGCAGCAATAAAAGGGGTGGGAGGGGATAATGAATAGCAGGGGATGAGAAGAAGACAGACCAGGGCAGGAACAGGGGAAGAGAAGCATGGAGGGTAATCAGCTTAAAACCCAGAAGCCTAGGGGTCCTGCAGACATTGTTCTATAGAAGGCCAAGCAGATATCACAGCAAAAACAGAAATGTGGGCTAAATTACTCACAGTCAGCTTGGCTTCACAGACCAGAAGACTGCAGAAAGGAACACTCGCTGTGCTGCAGGATAATGTCCATGAAACGTGCCTTTATTTTTTAATAACAGCATCTGTTATCCTGGTCTGTGAAGCTGAGCTGATTGTGAGTAATTTGGTCTGTTTTTTGCTTGAGTGGCAGAATTTGTATCTTAGCTGCTCGTGTGTCTGCATTGTTAGACATGAGGGCTACACACAACCATGACTGGAACGTCCTGATCCCAGGCTATTTGTCTTCAGGAGGGATATGGTAACAGGAAGATAGGAGCGTCACATTGTACATAAGGGACAGAATAAGGGAGGTGGAGGAGAAATCCACTGATAATCTGGCGGCGTGTCATTGCTCTGGGCATAGTTGGTGGGGGAGGGAGGGAAGAGTATTGGGCTGGGGGTTACCTCAACCCCCCCATTACCACTCTGAGGCAGGCGACAGGTTTTTAAAAAGGAAAATTAAGAAAGTTGTCAGTCTGGGGAACATGGTCCTGATAGGTGACCTCAACCTACTGGACATGAACTGGGACACCCATGGCAAGGAGTAAATGGATAAAGACATTGGTGGACACCTTTCAGGACTGCATGTTTGTACAGCATGTCAGTGGACATACTAGAGATGGGGCCATCCTAGACCAGGTACAGTACTGTTGTATCAGTATTTTATTGAAGCAGTACTGGCACATGTAAAGGCACCTCTGGAGACAAGCAACCACAGTACTGTGTGGTTTTACATACCCTTCAGGTCCTGGCATCCCAAGATCAAAATGCTGGTGATCTCCAAATGTTGCATCAAATGAGCAGGGAAGGGTAAGAAACATAGGAAACCTGTATGGTTCTCCAAGGAAGTGCAAGAGATTATAAGATAAAATAGGGCAGCCCTCAGAAATTACAAAAAGAAAGAGACGGTGGAGTGTAGGGAAGATTACTAGGGCAGGTGAATGGCAAGGGCAACAGTAGTGAAAAGGCCAGAAGGTCTGACGGAGAGGAACAGACGGAAGCTGGAGACAGGGTAAATTACAGGGGACAAGGTTCTCAAGGGGCTGAGGAGGCTGAAAGAGAATAAAGCACAGAGACTGGAGGGCTTCACCACAGGGTTCTAAGGAAAGAAGGGGGCACCAGCAGATATACTGGCAGATTTGTTTAAGTAATCTCTAGCAACTGGGTGGGCCTGGAGGACTGGAGAGGGGTGGATGTGGTCCCTGTCCACAAGAGAGGAGACAAGGAAGACATGGAAAACTGCTGGCTGTCTAGTATGACCTCCATCTTGAGGAATTTACGTAAACTTATCATCAAGAAGCAGACAGTAGAATTCCTTGAGGAAAATGATCTACAGGAAAAAAGGTATCACAACTTCATTACAGGGAAGTTCTGCCAGATGAATCTCACTGACTTCTTTGACTCATTGTCACAGGCTGTGGACAGTTGCCAGGCTGTGCTTGTCCTTTACCTGGACTTCAGCAAGGTGTTTGATTTTTTTATGCACAGGTGACTTGTGAAAAAGCTCAGGGACCTGGTAATACGGAGTATATATTCAACTGGATAATCAACGGCTGGGGAAAGGACTCAGAGGGTGGTGGTTAATAAAACCCATGTGGGCATCAAAACAGTGGTAAACAGGGTACCAGAGGGTTTGGTCCTTGGACCAGTTTTCTTCAATACGTTCACCCGCAACGTATAAGAAGACATACAGAGGAAGATTAACTTGTTCACAGTTGACACAAAGATATGAAGCAGGGTGGATATGCAGAAGGAAATTAGCCACAATGTGACAAAATATTGTCACAGGTGATGTTCTCTGTCCTTTAGTTTTCACTACATTCACTGATCTACAAAAAGCACTGAATTAAAAGGACAGTGAAATAAAAAAGACAATGTGATTGCAATGGTGCATAATTACAACTGATCAGCAGGGCGCTAAAATTAACGGACGCGAATGCATTGCCATAGACAAGAGCAAACTTTAAAGGGAGTGAACATGTTCTGTAATACATTATAAGGTTATGCATATTGTCGTAAACAGCGCAAATTTGAAGTATTCAATAGGAGGTGCCAGAGTGGGTATATCAACAGAGGAAAGGGACCTTGGGGTGATCATTAACAACAGTCTTAAGGCATCAGCCCAGAAAGGCAAGGTTCCACCTATGTAGAACACTGGTGGCAGTGTGCCCAGTCATTAGGCCACCACATCCCAATGTTGCTGTTCCCACTTTTTACGGGGGGCTGTGCCCTCATGTCCCCCCACACACGCTTTCTAAATATTCTAATTCCCAGGGAGGGTGGACCCCAGGGAGGGGGCAGTGAATTCAACAATGTGGCGCACTAATGATGGACACACTGCCGCTAGTGCACAGATGGACGGTGGAAGGCACATGCTAAAGTAAACAATGCTGGGTTACACTGACATATGTTTCATCCGTAGGCAGAAAGAGGTGATGCTACCCCTCTACAGATCTGGAACTGGACCTGATTTTGGTCTCACAGCCATTGGTGGTGTACATGTGGCTAACCAAAATTGAAAATGTTTATGATTTCAGACCATGTTCTAGTGACAATCCTTCTGGTGTGGGGCTTACATGATTCCCAATGTAACAAGTGGAAACTGAACATCAGTTTGCACCAGAACCATGACTTTGTTGTGTACTTTTGTAGACATAAAATATTATTTTCCCAAAAATTATAGCCTAGAGGTTTCAAGGACTATACTGTAAGATGCTATAAAAGCGGTTCTGTGGGGCATAACCATTGCTTCGTGTTCTCATAAAAAAAAAAAAAAAAGGCCACATCACTTGCCCAAATGGATACAGATCTCCACAGAACTGAACGTTCACTGAAACAAAGCCCCATAGGTCCGGAATAACAAAACACCAACTTAAAGTTAAGCTTACACGGAGCTGCCAGAAGAAATCCAAATATGCTTCGTTTAGCTTGAACTAGCAATACTGGCAGGGTGAAACAGGTAAGCTTTTTCCCCTAGACTGCATTTCCTGGAGTCTAATCATCACTTAGAGGCTATTCATAAGGAAGCGAATTCCCTTGTGACCCCCATCTCAGGTATCAGTCACAATTTGTCATGAGCTACAGTGCCTTGCATCAGGCTTGACAACAGCACCCTCCTTGGAGGATTTTGGCCCGTTCATTACTGACCTTGCTCTTTCTAACATTATGGATACCCAGAATATTTCTTTGGTTGGCTTAGTCTTGGCCTAGAAGGTGTAGCTGGCCACCAGCACACCATCTATAGGCAAGGTGCCAAGCCTGCATGGTTTCCCTACTTATTTGTACTCTTGCCTTTCAGATGTCCTAGCCCATATTTGTCCAATGCATTTCATGAGCCAAAACAGAGAGGGATCCCTCCAGCTTCCTTCTTCATGACATCAATTGCCTTAATTTTAAGAAAGGTAAACAAAGCATCCACTGCTCGAGTTTTAACCTCATTTCATTAATTAATTAATGCAGACACAAAGATTTTGGCAAAGCTCCTGACCTCCACCTAGATCCAGATATCACAGACCTGATACATCCAGTCTTGGTTGGTTTTGTCCAAGGATGCCTAAGTGCCAGTAATGTCCGATGCCTCATTGAAGTCACCTGGTCAAATTGAGCCTCTTCATTTCCCACTGCCACCCTGTCACTGGACACTGAGAAGGCCTTTGACAGGATGGACAGAGCATTCCTTTGGAAGGTCTTGGCTGAGTTCAGTATTTCCCCCGAACTAATAGACTGAATTCATCTCCTGTATGTTCAGTCCAGATATTACCCCTAATCAATGGCCAGGCCTCAGTCTTGACCAGGGGTAAGACTGACCCCTCTCCCTGTTTCTGCTTATTCTGAGACTGCATCCATTTACAGCTAGGCTGTGTCAGGACCAAAGAATGTGGGGTGTCAAAATGGAAGGAATCACTATATATATATATATATATATATATATATATATATATATATAGTGGAGTGCCTCTGTAATCACTTTCAAACTGCTCTCACCCCCCCCCAATCCTCTTCCTCACATTAGCTGGAGCAAGGACGCAGTATAGTGCAGTGGGTTAAGGCTCTGAGCTGCAGATCCAGAGACCTGTGTTTGAATCCCACAGCTGCCTAGGTGCATACTGTGTGGTCCTGAGCAAGTCACTTAATTTCCTTGTGCTCTCAGGTCACATCTGGAAACAAGCTTTGGCTTAGTGTGCTGCTTCTGGATAAACAATGTTCCCTTTCCCTTACTATATGGAGACGACATTGCCATACTTATATAAAACCTCCGGGGCTCTATGACTGCCTATCTTTACACTGTCCATAAATATGCTACTATATATCTGGGTGTAAACTCAATGAAAATAAGGTATGTGTCCTAGTGACATTTTCACCCTCTGCTTTTCCATGGTGCCCAGAGGAGCTTTTGCTACATGTGTGTCAAATCCATAGCACTGTGCCTGCTGCCATGCAGACCAACGTGGAGCTACTGGTTATGAAGGCTAAGGTAGACACAGCAAGTGGACCAAAGTCCATCTCTCTTTCTGGGGTCGAGTCAGCGGCCTCAGGCTTATTACATTTCCCAAGATCATGTCCATTCTGGGCACCCTCCCACTCTTGATACCTCATAAATACATTACTGCTCAGCACAAGGTGTTAAGTACTTTCTTGTGGGAGGAGAAAAGGGCCTGGCTAAGCCTTAATACCCTGCCCAAACCTCAGAGGCAGGGGTGCTTTGGGCTTCCCAAGATTTGGATGTCACACCAGGCTTTTACTGTCCTGGTGGGATACACCACATCTGTAGCTCATACCACATCACACCCCCTAAACTAGTTTTCTTTAGAGATGGCACTGTATGACTTTTCCCACCCTACTGACCTGATAGTTATGGATGTTCCCTTACTCCCTACCACCTCTCCCATGGCCAGATTCACTAGGAAAATGTGGGTTACCCAAGCACACAAACTGGAATGGTCAGATCAATCTTTCCTTCACAGACCATTGTGAAACAGCCCTGCCTTCCTGATTTTGGGCAGACAATATGCTGATGGGGTGGCAACTCTGGGGGATGTCTGTTTTGGGAGGCCTAATCAATTCAGCCCTGGGCACCCTATCATCCTTCATTGAAGTCTGAAATATATACTCTCCACTTAGAATGCTTTTAGCAATAACTTAAACGGTGATGGACACTTTTGACCTGGCTTAGCTGGGATTTGAAAGTGCTACCTAATCACCTAATGCAGTGACTGGAAAACAGACAGGATCAGAAAGGTATAGTGGAGTGCCTCTGTAATCACTTTCATACTGCTCTCACCCCCCCCCCCCATTCTCCTCAGCTCAGCTGGGATGGGAACAGGATTGGCCTGTCATGACAGAGAAGGATTGGGAGTCAGCATGGAGGGTGACTTACTGGGCTAGTACAGAGCTGAAGCGGCAGTTTTTGCAGAACAGAGTTTTTCGCTGTACATACTGCACACTTCAGAATCTGAAGAAATGGGGTTTAATTACTCACAGCCATTGCTGGTGGTGTGCATTGGAAGGTGCCACCCTGGCTCACATCCTGTTGGCCTGCCCTCTATTCAGCAGTGTTGGGGCTGGGTGTGGTAACTTGTAAACAGGTATGTGATCAGCAGATACTGAGGGGTCTGTCCCTAGTCCAGTTGGGTCTCTTCCCTAAGAATGCAGTGTGGCCTCTCCCAAGGGTTCTGCATCTTTCCATCACTATACTGGCTACTAAATATGTTCTTCTTAAATACTGGCAAGATCTCACTAATAATGAATTCATGAATGTCTGTCTTTTCTTACCCAGACAAAAAAAGTAGCATATGTTGCCATGGGGAAAGTGTAATGCTTTCACCAGGCATGGTACCTGTTAATGGAGCACATGGGCTACTCCCCCCCACCCACTTAAGGGATTGAGAGGATCTGACCATCCTATCCTTTGGCTGAGATGAGCTGTCCAAGCTTTGGAAGGGAGACAATTGAAACAGTCTTTTATTTGTGCCGGAAAAGTACTTAAGGAAGGGCATGGCAAGGCAACTTTATATTATAGCAGCCTATCCCAAGGTCTCATGGTGTTGTACACTGTAAAAAAAAACAACAGTATAAACCAGGAAGATAAAAAGGATATACTATGATATCCATAAACTCAGTTTCCTGAGTCTTGGGATACCGACCCCAGTGGCCCGAAAGTCATTGTGCCGTAACAATCAGATGCCTGAAAATACTATTTTGGGCATCTGATTGTAATATCTACAGAGCAAATAGGGAGGCTTCACCTCCCGAACCACCCATGTGGGGGGCTCTGCCCCCCACACGCCCCCGTAATTAGAAAGTCTTTGCCTGGAGTTTGGTGGCCAAGCAGCCAGCCACTCCCACTCCCACTTCCTGAGTATATAAGCAGTTCCTCTCAGCCTCATTGTGAAGCATTTCTTCTTTGCAGCTGAAGGCTCTGTCGGTTTGTCCTCTGAGCTGGTTGGGCCTCCCTGGCTGGCTGGGTCCTGTGCCCCCCCCCGCTGCTCCTTCTTGTCTCTGCTGGGCTTCTGTGTTTATTTTCCTGCTTCTGGTTTGTATTTTGCCTTTGGCTATGTGTGCTCCTTCCTTTTTTGAGGGGGGGGGGCTCTTTGTTTCTAAGCTCCTAGCATACTGCTACTCCAGAGCTCATACTGCTTCCTTTCAGTTACTCACAACTCTCACATTACTTGCACTACACCTGTAAACTTGATCTGTGTATTTCAGCTCAACTATAGCTGCTCCATGTTGCATACTTGATTACTTTCACCTGACTCAGATTTACTTGAACCTAGCTATACAGCTCACTCATGCTTGTTCTAATTACCACATTGCAGCAGTCTCATTGCACTGCCTGGTGACAGTGCTTTCAGAGCATTGTGCCTCCTTTTGTTTATTGCAGTTACAACTTAGTGTGCTTAATTGTTTTCAGTACTGCTGCACAGGCCTACTTGCTTCCTGCTACTGTTTTGTTTACTCCCATTGCTTGTACCTTGTTGTACTCTGTGGTTAGCTAAAGCTCCTGCTGAGGCTATTAAATTAGCTTTTATATCTGCATGTGGTTCTTGGCCCTTCCATTGCTTCCTTGTTTGTCCTATGGTGGGGACTGGGAGGTGTTTGGTGGGTCGTGGCCAATGTGGCTAATTATGTCTGTTCCAAATCCTGTCTTTGCCACTGAAAATCCTCAGAGTTTGTCACCCTGATTTGGCTTTGAAATGCCTGGCTGGCTTGCCCCACTATTCAGTGCTGTTTGCCCTATGTTATGCAGACCTATGTGCAGGTCCACTTATTACTACTCTGTTTACTGACCTGCTTACACAACTGTTGCTCCTTGCTTAAGCAAACCATTGCTTCATGCCTACTTCCATCCCCTCGGCTTCAGCCTCTGGGATTCTGCTGCACTCAATCTGCATTCGACCTTGCAAGGTCTCAGCACTCAATGCTCATTACGATCTTAGCATGCCGTGCTCATTCAGCTCACCAGCTTTTCAGCTCTCAGTCAATTCTGGGGCATGCCAGCCATTCTATCTGGCACAGGGTTCCTGCAGTCCACAGTCTCATTCTGCATTTAGTCCATATCTCGAGCATGTCCAGCTTGGGGCAGGATCCTTCTCACCTGGCCCATAGTTGGGAATGTCCTCACCCCAGGCTTGGCTTTAGCTGCCTGCTACGTGACAGCAGCTCCTGGTGTAGAATTTGACTAGAGGTGAAGGGTGGTTACGACAATCTCCTTTGGCTCTAGTGTTCCACTATAATGGTTAGTCATTGACTTTAGTGGTTTTCCTGGCAAGGCACCTTCACCGCATTCTCCCTATGGCTGCCTCTGGTTCACCTGGTTTGAGTTTAGGGCGGGTAGGGCAGGTGAGTGACTCAGCAGTCGTTGCTCTCTTCCTGCACCTTGGTTGCACGTATTGTTGCAGAGTTTTCTTGCAATCTTCCATGGCATTCCCGCTAGAGGGTTTGAGTGAGAGCCTTCCTCCAAATTGGAATATTTTCCAAACTCCCTTTAATTGGGTTTTCCAAATTGCAGCTGCAGAGCCATCCCTAAATAAACTATCCCAAGCCTGGAGGGAAGGTGACCTAAGCCTTGGATCCCCAGAGATTTCCTCCTCATAGGTTTTTTTTTCCCTCCTCCGTTGCCTCAGGTCATAACACTTAGTTAGCATAGTTGTTTCCCCTAGTTTCTTTAGGTAGGTTCTGCTGTTGGATGGAGGTGGAGAATGTCCTGCCATTTCCTCTCTCCTTAGGGAATCCCCTAATCTCAACGCAAACCATCAGTATCATGCTACGCAAACTTGGGCAGTCATTACATTATCCAACTGAGCATCTCATTGCATTATCAAACTGCCTATGCTTCTCTACTACTACGTTACAGTTATTGCTCCTATGTCACAGTTACTGCTTGCTCATATGCTTCGTGTTGCCTCCTTCTTTAGGGATGATTATGCATTTCTTTTGGGGATTCCTAAGGTACCTTTAGTCATGGGAATTGTCCCGTGGCACCTCTAGGAATGGAACCGTCTCCGAGGGTTCCTTGCCTTTCGTAACCCTACAGGGTGGTAATTCCTGTGGAATAGAGAGTGCGAATGGCCAAAACCAAACTAACACAGTTGCACAAGTATAACACTATACTGGCTGTGTAGGTCAGTGAATTGGTAAGGCTTTGCCTGGAGTTCAGTGGCCAAGCAGCCAGCCACTCCCACTTCCTGAGCTATATAAGCAGTTCCTCTCAGCCTCATTGTGAAGCATTTTTTCTTTGCCCCACCATCCTCCTCCAGTGGCAGCACTCTCTCCTTAGGGGGATTCCTAAGGTACCTTTAGTCACAGGAATCGTCACGTGGCACCTCTAGGGGTGGAACCCTCTCTGAGAGTTCCTTGCCTTTTGTAACCCTACAGGGTGGTAATTCCTCTGGAATAGAGAGTGTGAACGGCCAAAACCAAACGAACACAGTTGCACAGGCATAACACTATACTGGCTGCGTAGGTCAAAGAACTAAAAGATCTAACTCTGAGAGGGAGTGGATTTCAGAGTTAGTAAAAAAACAGTTATGGGGCGCAACACTGCAAAATGTACAGGACACAACTTGGGATAGAACCTGCACTTCCCAGAACACACTGGCTGAGCTGCCAGTGGTTTAGCCCTCAACACCACTGGGGCAGTTCTGCCAGCCTTCCGATTCCTGCACTATTTCAAGTGCATACACAGGGTTAAGGTAGCAAGGTGTCACATCCGCTACCCTACCCCTGTAACATCCATTGGGTTTCCTCACTGTCGGGCTGCACACTGTCTGGCTACTGAACTTGTTGGGTAATAGTGCCAGGGCAGGTCAATGTCGAGACAGTCAGCCTCGGGAATCCATAAGGGTACTGATAAAACATAAGTATGAAAAACATAAAATAAGTGCGTACAACATGAATAAATGAATAAACTAGAAAGGAATGTGTTTATTCTTAGACAGAACAACCAATATCATCTGACCATTTCCAATAATTTTATATAATATTTTTATGATGCTTGACATTACATTTTTTTTTTTTTTTTTTGGCAGGACCTCCTGTCATTTTCTCGGCCCTGGTCACGGCCCCTGGAAGCCTCAGCCACCATCTATGGCTGCTGGGGTCCCCCAGTCACCCCCGGCTTGCCCCCCGGAGGGCAGGGCCATGGCTACGTTCATTCCATGGCCACGGAACTAGTTTCTGGTCGGGGGACCCGCAGCGATGGTGGCCACTCAAGGACCTCCTGGGAGGGCTTCATTAAGACTGTGGCCCTCACGTGCCTATTTTCTTTACTTTTTCCTTCATGGAGGTGGGGACGTGCAATGATGCAAGCATCCACCTCGCCTCCCAGAGATTGAGCGTCGGCAGCGTGAGCTCTCCTGGCCTCCGCCAGGAGTCCTCAGCGCTCCAAGTGCTTCCCTCATACACCCCCCCCCACAGAAGGAGAGCAGTCCATAGGACGCTCCATCCTTCTTCCCCCGGTCGGCCCTCCGATGACCCAGGTCTGTTCCCGAACCCAGGTTGCCGGCGTCGCAAGCGGAATACCCACCGCTGCGCCAACGGACTGGCCACTTGATATTACTTTTTTAAAGCTGTAACATTTGAACAGTTAATACAGTTCTCCTGTGATGCTACATGCATATACATTTCAGTATAATGTAGTAAAAATGACAGGACTCCAAAAATGCAGTGACCTATTTTCAGTTTTTTTTAATATCGATGTGAAACATTTAGTTTTTTATGTTGATATATATTTGCTGTGGTGATATATTAACAGTATAATTACTGAGTTGTCTCCAAGCTTTCATTTAAAAAATTTAAATCTCTAGCACTAATGGTTCCAAAGTTAACAAATTTTAAAGAAAATACCTTTCAAAAGTTCGAACTCTGGCATAGTTGGGGTTAAAAACTTAATTTTGTTAATGAAAGTTTGGAGTCCAGCCATTAAGAAATAGTGTTGATATTATATTGGTGTCATGTAGCAGTAATTATGTTTTTTTTTTTTTTGCATTATGTTATTTTTGCCTCCTTACTGGCCCCTGGCCCACCACTCCTTCCGGCTGCACAAGACCCCCCCCCGACCTCCTCACCCCGACCCCCTTCCTACTCAGCTCAGATCGCAGCTGACCCAGGGGTGGCCCGGCGTAACCCTTCGCCGGATGGGTCCCTCTCTTCTGAGGGGCAAGGTGCCAGGAGGGGGATACCAGCGCACTCACTAATCAGCCCCTGGGTGCTGCTGAGGCGGATTCCGGGGCGTCGGGGCATCTGAGGTGGTGGGGAGTCAGCAGCCATCATCTGGTGGACCGGGCAGCCTTTTTTCTGCTTTCCTGTGGGGAGTGACATCTGACGTCAAGGCGTACTCCAACATCTGCCGCTGCCCCCTTGAACACCTTGCCCCGGCTGTATTGCTGCACTCCCAGCCTCCGCCAGGAGTCAGCCTACGTGGGTGTGCATACCCTGCCCTCCCCCCAGAGAAGGAGAGCTGTCCCCGGATGCTCTATCCTTCTCCCCCCGGCCGGCCCTCAGGCAACCCGAGTCCATTCCCGAACCTGGGTCGCTGGCATCGCAGACGGAAATCCAACCGCTGCGCCGACGGGCCGGCCTGTAGTAATTATGTTTTATCAATATTAAAAACAGCCAGTTTTCTCTAGCTATATCGACATATGTATTTATATCATGACAGAACTGGTTTTATTTGTAAAATAAATGTTATCGATATACTTTTTCCATAACGATAAAGTATCTCAATATACTGTCTTAATATCGACATAGAAGATTTCATGATGGTTTTAAAAAACAAACTTTTAAAATAATATTTTTTGCACTTTTTCTGAGTTAGTCCCCATAATTTATTTGGTATCTGCAGTGTACAAGTTTAATACCCATAAACAGTCATCTTATATCCTAAATCATGTGGCTAACGTTTCACTCTCCTCACCAGCAGTACAAATTCTTCCTCACTTTCACAGCCTTCAGCTGCAAAGCATCTTAAAATAATAAACTAAACAGTGCCATACACTTGAGCAAAAAGATAAAATTTTAGCCACTTCTGTTATTTTATTTATTTATTTATTTTTTCTTCTTTTTGGGACCGGGTTCCCCTAGCCCCGAGAATGGGCTCGCCTGTCACCTAGTGATATACCATGTCATACTCGAGGAAGACCCCCCCAAGTGGGGTCGCCATAGGCAGAACTGTTGTGGCCAGAGGGGACAGGCACCAGGAGCAGCTCATATGCGAGGAGCTGGCATTTTTCTAGGATTGCTCCCTCCGGAGCTGAGTGCATGCAATGACGCAAGCCGAGGAGGAACCCACACACTTCCATGCACGCTCCCCTCAATGCATCTGCACTCAGCTCCCCCCATGCTCCCACAGCGCCTTGCTCCCCAGCCTCCACCAGGGGGCAACCAGGTGCTGGTGCTGCACATCCCCCCCTCCCCAGAGAAGGGGAGCAGTCCTCCAGATGCTCAATCCTTCCCCTCCCCTGCTGAACCACGATGGCCCGTTCCTGAACATGGGTCACCAGCGTGGCGTGAGGTATGGCATCCAGCGCCTCAACCCTCAGCACCACCGGGCTGGCTATTTCAGCCCCTTCTCAAATGTCTTCAAAAAGGGGGAACTCCTAAGATGCGGGGAAATGGAGTTCCAAATAGCTGGTGCCACCACCAAGATGGCCCCATCTCTGAACTGCTTTAACTGGGGTCTTGGGGCAGTAAATAGTAGCCCCTCAGTCCAGCAGAGTACGTGATCAAGATCCTACCATACCAAGAGATCATTTAAATTACTGGGACACAAATCATGCATGATCTTGTATAGAATCAGTGAAATCTTAAAGGTTGTGTGCAACCTAACTGGGAGCCAATGCAATTACTAGAACACAGGTGTGATATGCTTTGAAAAAGGTGCCCCAGTGATCAACATGGCTGCTGCATTTTCCACTAGTTCAAGGCAATGCAACAACCCTCCAGATAGTTTTAGGTAAACAACATTACAGTAATCAAGTCTCAAGGTCTCAAAGGCATATACCAGAGTTGCCAAGTTCTCTTGTGCCAGATAGGGCTTAACCCGGATGATGTTCAGGAGATGCAAAAACCACTGGGACCACGATCAGCATACGATGTTCAAGCATTAGCAGAGCGTTCACAGTGACCCCTCGATTTTTCACACTATCCACAGCAGACATTGCTACCCCATTTAAGGAAGGTAACCCTACGGCAGACCTCTGACCTGCCAACCCAGGAGGACCTGATTCTACCAGCAGTAACTTCATTTTGGAGTTTTGTATGATCCGAATAATGTTGCCCATATAAATTTCAACCTTTGCTGCTTAAAGAGTAGGTCATTACTATAGCAAAAAGTTTAAAACCATTAGATTTACACCAATTATGTTTTAATGTCAGTATTTTCTAGTTTCTTTTACCTTCCTCTGTTGTTGATCTACTATGTATTGCATATAATGCAGTGCTTAAATTCATTAATCTAGCTCTCCCCTGCTGACCTCACAGTTGCTGTTTGTGACATCACAGTCTGTTGGCATGGTGAGCACTATAATGTCATAAAGAAAGACACTGTGGAGTTTACTAGGGAGAGGCAAATGGTTTTGATACATACTTTTTAGACTGATGACAAGGAACCTTGGAAAGGATAACTGAAAATGAAAAAAGAAATGTGTTCTCTAATAAATTGTGTAAGCCTCATAACTCTTCCCTGGGGTTAGTAATAGTGTGCAGAGTGCCTCAGGGAAATAGCAAGATCTTCGCACCTATATCAGAAATTGCAGAAAACCGGTCCCACACATGGGCTGAGAAATAATAGGAAACTGAGGAAGTATTTATTTATTTATTTGCTTTTGTTAACTGGGTAAGCACACTAGACAGCCAAGTGCCAATTTTCAGGTAACAAATTCAGGTAAAAATTTCAAAGTATAGAATAGAAACACCAGAAACTAAATATGCAGAGATGACCTTTTCTTTTGCTGCAATGAAGATTTGGAATGAACTAAATGTTCAAATGAAAAATGTACATGGGAATATAAATACACTCAGCACCACTCTGAAACAAGAATTGACTGTAAGATGTACATGTTTTGATTAACCCCGAGTGATTAAGCTGCTTTACATCGAGTGAATGTCTGATTGTTTACTAATGTTTATTAGCTTTTTAATATGTAAATTTAAGATATTTTACTACAAGAACACCTTGTAAATAGGCCTTGTACTAATGGTGAATAAAATGAGTTGTCACGTTAATTTCCTGTGTAAAAATAAAAGCTTATTACTACTACTATCCTTGGGTAAAGCCTGTAGGTTTTCCTAGCTGGTGTGAGCCAAGGTACCAGTGGCATAATGTTCAGAATTTTCTACAGCAGCATATAGTAAGTCTCTGTGTAACACGGCATACCAGAGAGCAGTGAAATGGAGCAGCCGCATTGGCCGAAGTGGCACAGGTGACACAAACCAAGCGGGTATTAACCCACAGTTAATGCCTGCTCGGTTAGTACCACCTGTGGCCACCACAGCAGTAGACAGTAGCCGCCCTCTCCATCACCACCCCCTCAGGCCACCTGCGGTGCTTGAGAGCCGTAGCCCACCACTGGTCGCCTCCGAGGCACTGCGCTGTCACAGCCCGTTTGGATCTGAGCCTGCAGGATCAGTAGCTCCTCGAACTGAATGCACGCATACAACACCCTGATTTAGAGCACCAAGTATATCCCACTGGAATGCTGTTACCCCGCTCCTCTATCCAGCACCCTCATATACACTCATGCACCATGGTGGCAACCACACTCAAGTCGTCACCTACTGCAACCCCTTCACTGGCATGCGCCGTGACCGCGCACGTCCTCACAGTAGCAGAGTCAGCTGAAAACAGCCAAAGAGGCCACAGTTACCCTGCAAACATTGTCACTCTCTCGAACCACTCCTCATTACCATCTCCCCCAGTATTCCGAGACTACTCCCATCGCGCTTGCCGTGTTACAAGCGCATTAATCACCTCCAGTCAAGCTGTACTGGTGATTGTGCCAGCTGGGGGTTGGAATCTCGGGCCAGCCTCGTGCATAATCCCAGGGGCATTAATCCCGAGTAGAGCCCTCCTCTGTCGGTGATTAACACCTATTTGGAATGCTGCAATACAAGCATTCCAGAGCCTGTGCTGTGAGCTGGCAGCTCAGTTTTGAACCATAAGGGAGTTCCAGTCAGACTATTGAGGGAGAAGGGGAGCATCCCAGATTTCTCCAGAGAAGAAAACACCCCAAAACCTCCAGTGAAGTTTCAGAGGCCGTACTAAACAGTGCTGTTCTGTAAGTAGCTGGGACATGTTAACTGTGAAAAGGTTTCAGAGTCTCTGCAGTGCTGTTTAAAGCAATGGCTGCAATGGGATAAAAGTGGTAGAACTACGTAGGAAGTGAGTTAAAGAAATTCAGAACTGTGTTAATTGTGAGGACCACTCTAGATCCTTAGCATCCGTTCCTCAGGAAAAGGCCTGAGAAGTGTGTTCATAAAGCCATGGACTCATGCATAAGAAAGGTAAGAAAGAACAGAAGACAGAGAATACCTCTATGGTTCACTAAAGAAGTGGTGTTAGAGGTCAAGGAGAAGATTAGAGCATTCAAGAGGTACAGGATGACACAAAAAGATGAGGATAGGGAGACCTATAGGGAAAAAAGAAAGGAGGCAGGGCAAAAGATAAGGAGGCTAATAAGGAGAGGATAGCAAAGCAGGCAAGGAGGGGGGATAAAACTTTCTTCAGGTGTGTTGGTGAAAGAAGGAGGGCACAGCATGGGACTGGAAGGTTAAGGGGGGAAGTGGAACAATACTGGAAGGGGATTTTGAAAAAGCAGAAGCATTAAATAGCTACTTCGCTTCAATCTTTATGGAGTAGAGCGAGGGCAGGTGACCAGGACAGGGTGGGGATGGAGACAGCCACAAGCAGGTGGATTTGGCAGAATATACAGCTGACGGAGTAAGGGAACAACTAGGTAGACTTAGGGTGGACAAGGCAATAGGGCCTAACAGAATGCACCCAAGGGTTCTCAAGGAGGTGAGGGATGAACTGGCACCGCATCTGGTGAGGCTGTTTAACTTGTCCTTGGTCACAGGTGTGGTGCCGATGGACTGGAAGAGGGCAGAGGTGGTTGCATTACATGGGGGGGGGAGGACAAGGTCAAAACCTACCATCCGTTAGTCTCACCTCGGTGGCGGGGAAAGTAATAGAAACATTACTTAAGATCAGGTTGATGGAATACTTGGAGATGAATGGCATGCAGGATGACAGGCAGCATGGCTTCACCAAGGAAAGGTCCTACCAGACTAACCTGATAGAGTTTTTTGATGGGGTGACACAGATAGTGGCCTATCTGGATTTCAGTAAGGCCTTCGACACTGTTTCGCATAGTAGGCTAGTGCATAAGCTGGACAGACTGGGGGTGGACCACAGAATCACCAGGTGGGTGGAGAACTGGCTGACGGGAAGGAGTCAGATGGTGGTGGTAAATGGGACACATTCCAGGGAATGGGCGGTGACCAGCTGGGTGCCACAGAGGTCAGTGCTAGGACCACTACTCTTTAACATCTATGTTAGTGATCTAGCGGAGGGTCTGGAGGGACAGGTGTGCCTGTTCACAGATGATACAAAGGTCTGCAATAGGGTGGATTCACCTAGTGGGGTGCAAGCCATGAGGCGGGACCTGGAAAGGCTGGAGAGGTGGTCTGAGACCTGGAAATTGAACTTTAATGCACAAAAGTGCTCGGTGATGCACCTGGGAAGGAAGAATGAGAGGGAAACTTACTCCCTTGGGGGGGGTGGCTATTAAGGAGAAGGAAACAGAAATGGACCTGGGGATTATGGTATCGCATGACCTTAAGGTGGGCAGCCAGTGTAGCAGGGCGGTGGGCAAGACAAATGGTATGTTGGCCTGCATTGCGAGGGGTTTTACTGGCAGGAAGAGGGAGGTGCTAATGCCATTATACAGAACCATGGTCAGTCCGCACCTGGAGTATGGGGTGCAGTTCTGGAGGCCTCACCTACTCAGGGATATTGAGATGATGGAGAGGGTCCAGAGAAGGACAACCAAAATGGGATGTGGGATGTACCCTACGAGCAATGATTGAGAGGGCTGAATTTTTATCTTCTGGAGACTAGGAGGGAGAGGGGGGACATGATTGAAACTTTTAAATATTTGAAGGGAATAAATAAGGTGGAGGGTGGTAGCTTGTTCAAATTGAAGAAGTGAGCGAAGACGAGGGGACATAGCCTCAAACTGGAAGGTGGGAAATACAGAGGTACTGTCAGGGGGCAGTTTTTCATGGAGAAGATGGTGGAGGCCTGGAACAAGCTGCTGGAGGAGGTAGTGGCAGCCTAAATGGTGGAGGGTTTCAAGAGGGCTTGGAACAAATTTAAGGGGTTGGGGAAAAAAGGTGGAAGCATAAGAGAAGGGGGGGAGTAGGGTATTGGGCAGACTAGATGGGCCGTGGGACCTTTTTCTGCCATCACATTCCTGTGTAATCTGTGTAAATGTTGTCTGCAGGTTCACGTGAGTTAAGGTAGTGCCTAGGGGTAGCTGACAAGTGAAGGGGGGGAATCGCAGAGAAATCCTCCAGCAGGCAGTCCAGCTCCTCTAGCCGGAGGTCACACATGTATACCAAGCTTTACTGACAGTGCTATTTCTGTTTCCCCTAGAGGTCCAAGAAAGTTTGCCCTACTGTGAGCTCGGACTGAGGGTGAGGTGCAAAGGGCCCTGCATGGAGTATAATCAAGTGTTTGTCCTAGTAATACCAGAAGGGTGTTATGTGTTTGATGCCACTTAAATGTCAGCTGCCCCGGTGGACTACGGTGAAGAACAATGTAGTTCTGGACACTTGCCAGTAAAATGATCCCCCGCCCAATGGATACCCCCCCAAAAGAGAAATGTTGCAGCTAGAAAGCTGTGACACAGAAGTCTGAGTATGGAAGACCCCAAAGGTTTTGTGGATCCACCTGAGTTTGGAACATATGAACATATGAAATAGCCAGCAGAAGAATGCTAGTTTGGTCTATCACGTCTACTCGGTAAATGACACAGGGTCAATGGCTTATGCCAATGACCATGCCCCCCTCCCATGTCTTCCCCCTCCTCCTCCCTTCTCCCCTTCTCAGTCCCATGGGTTCCCTATGTGTTTGTCCCAGGCCCTTAAAGGCCCCCACCATCTTTACTTAGACCACCTTTTGGCAGCTCTCTCTATGCAACAACCACCCCTTTCTGCATAGAAATGCTTCCTAACATCCCTCCTAAACCTCCCCCCATCAACTTTAAGCTATGCCCCCTCATGATACTGTTGTCCCTCATTTTAAAGAAACCTTCTCTTTCCACTTTGTTTGTCCCCTTCAAGTATTTGAAGGTCTCAATCCTATCACCTCTCTCTCTCCCCCCTCTCTTCCATGGAGTACAGCCTTAGGGCTCCCAGCCTCTCCTCGTACACCTATTCTGTTGCCCATCAGTCATCTTGGTTGCTCTTCTTTGGACTTCCTCAAGTATGCTTATGTCTTTCTTAAAATATGGATGCCAATACCATACCCCATTTTCTAAATGTGGTCTTACCATTGACCTGTACAATGGCAAAATAACCTCGCTCCACCTTTCTACTGAATCCCCTTGCAATACACCCCAGCATCCTGTTAGCCTTTGCTGCTGTCTTCTTGCATTGCGTTGTGTATTTTAGGTCTGTAGTTATTCCCACCCCTAGATCCTTTTCTTCCTCTGAAGCAGTTACCCGAACACCCTCCAAGTAATACTCCATTCTAGGATTCCTGGCCCCTATGTCCATCACGTTGCACTTTTTGGCATTGAAGCCAAGTTACCAGATCCCTGACCTTCTCTAGAGTTTACCGAGATCCTCCCTCAGGTCCTGTATCCCTTACTTTGTGTCCATCCTCCCACAGAGTTTGGTGTCATCCACATGTAGTGACCCAGAGTCCTGGTGCCCTCCAATAATGGGCATCCACAAGCTCTGGAGGCTGGTTAGGTAGGGAAGGTGCCCAGGTAAGGGAGGTGCCCCTGGGTTCAGTGAGGGACCCCCCCAAACACAGAGCCCCAGCTGGTCTCCATTAAAAAAAGATTGATTTTTCTGCTGCCCATTTGTTTTCCCTGCTTGCAGCTTACGTTAGACCCCCCCTCAATTGCCTCATGCCGGGCACCTGCTCTTGAGGGCCTGGTTGTGAAGGCTAGCAGGCAGGGATGGGCTCATGAGGATTCCGTGATGGCCATTCATCCAGTTATCCGTTGGGAGCTGTAAGAAAGAGCAGTAGCAAGTGTGAGGGAGCGCTAGGTCGGCCAGGGCTCAACAAAAGGGGGGGGACTCACCTCATGTCCTGGGGTCCCTCCCGATGTCCCGGCCAGTCAGTCAACGATTGCTCCCTCTTCTCCACTGGTGGCAGTAGTCAATCGGGTTATGGTGCCACATCTGTGGTGGGCTTCGTTGAGAGGGGCAGTGGCGGTGGCAGCAGCAGCATTTGGCCATCCCCTCCAGTCCCGTGGCATCTGTGGAGGTTCCATCGGGAGAGACAGCTGGTCCAGTCTGTCCCCTCCATCGAGCAGTCAAGAAGTGGGAGGTGTTCTGGGAGGGCAGGCAGCAGCAACAGTAGGCCGACCCCTCCAGCTCCAGTCCTCAGCCCAGCTGTCCCTGTAGGCTCGTCAGGAGGGGTAGCGGGGCCAGGCCGGCCCCTCCATCAGCAGCAGCAAGAAGTTCATTGGGAGGGGCGGTGAAGGCAGAAACAGGCTGGCCCCTCTAGCACCGTATTCAGTGGAGGCCTGTGGGAGGAGGTAGGTCCAGGATCTCCAATCACCGGCAGAAAATGTCCCCGGCCTCTAGAAGGGAAGAGGGCGGTAGTGTGAGTGGCGACAGCACCAAGTTTGGGTGCTGGCCGTCATCCAGCACAAGAAGATTTGTTTTTTTTAAATAAACAACAACTTGGGTGCTCCAGGTGCCGAAGTGACTGTGGGGCAAGGGCAAGGCCCCAAATATAGGACCGCCTATGGGGTGGGTCAGAAAAGGCTCCGTGGATCCAGGGAAATGTGGAGGCGCGCAAGGCCCCAACAAAGACTGCCCATAGGGTGGATCTACGAGAGAGCCCCATTGAGAGTGACAGAAGGGGCTGGGATGATGTAAACATGACTGACTGCCTGTACAGTTGTCTTATAGGGGTAATACAGACTCCCCAGAGTTAAGGGGGCAATGACAGGCCTCTCCAGTCTAAAGGTGGCAGGAACTGTCTAAGGACTAAATGAATGTTTATTACTGTTTACAAAAGTGGTTTAAAGGGGGTCGAATAAGCGCAAGACTGCATAGAGCAAGGAACTGTAAGTAAGGAATTATATACCTTAGTGTGGATTAACACCTGTCAACAGATTTCAAGTGGCCTGCACCCGAGGCCAGGTTTAAAAGGGCAATGCACTCTCAAAAGTGAACTGCTTGAAAATAAATGTACTTCATTGTTTTATTGTGATGCTTTTGAGCCCCTGTGATGACATAGAAACATAGAATTTGATGGCAGATAAGGACCGCTTGGCCCACCTAGTCTGCCCATTTTCCTACCTAACAGATAAGCTGCAGATCCTAGTTAACCAACAGCTTACTTCCTCCTACCCCCCACTAGAACTGCCTTATGCCTGTCCCATGCATTCTTGAAGTCCCCACTGTTCTTGACTCCACGACCTCCTCAGGAGGCTGTTCCATGCATCCACAACCTCTCAGTGAAAAAATACTTACTCACATTACCTCTGAGCCTTCCCCCTCTATCTTCAAATTGTGCCCCTTGTTCTTGCACATCTCTTTTTCCGGAAGATGCTTCCCTCTTGGACTTTGTTAATTCCCTTGAGGTACTTGAAAGTTTCTATCATGTCCCCTCTCTCCCTTCTTTCCTCAAGGATATACATATTAAGCTCCTTTAGTCTTTCTTTGTATGTTTTCTGGTGCAGACCCTGCACCATTTTGACATTGTCCTTATGCCAGTATTTATGTGCCAGCTGAAGATGGCCACTAAGTGACAGTACTCCTGCAATTTTATGTAATCTGATAACCTGAATTATTTTATCTGTCTATAAAGTGCCCTAAGTAGTAACGTTTGCTAGAAATAAAGACAAAGACACAGGGTTTTAATAGAAAGGTTTTTGTGCTGCCACCCTTCAGCCTACGTGTGATCCCAGGTACCCCGATTCTGTATTCCCTGACCAGCTGTCGTGCCCTTGTTTGTCCTTGTGTCCCGGCAGTCAATGTAGGTGTTGTGGCTGGGTGACCTTGTGTCCCGGCAGTCCACATAGGGGCTGTGGCTGGGTGGATTTGGCAGACTTTTTCCTGGAGGGGTGTCATTTCCAGTGGTCTATGGAGACCTTTATGCCAATGACCCACACTGCCTTGGAATAGTCCTGGCCTGTATCCTGTTCTGTCTTTTTCCCCTTCCCCATTTGGACACACAAGGGTGGCTGGCTTAGAATGTTTACAGCTGATTTTGAGTAGGGTACAGTATAAATTGTAGGTATCTTATCTTTTAGAATTTTGAATCTAGAAATGCGATGCATTACTTTTGTAATGTTCTAGTCCTTAAGAGTTTTAGAGCTTGGAGTTCAAATATTTAGTGTAATGTTATGGTAGAGTTATGTTTAATAGACTTTTACATTGTTCTTTGCATTTAAGTCAGCTTCACGCCTCTCATGTCCCAGTTGGTAGCAACTGAACTTGGGCCCCTTCCCCAAAATTTCCCCTGACACCTGCTTGCCGGGCATCACACAAAAATACACCTCCATGTGGTTGGCGTAGTCGGATTACCTTGTGTTTTCCCCTTCCAAGTTGTAGCTGGGATAGACCTGTGCCCTGACCCAACCAGGCCATTTTGAGAGTGGTCGGCGTCAGTAGCAAACCTTCGCCCATTGCACGCAAACAGGAAAATCTTGCCTTTAAGGCCTTCCCTGATGTCATATATGACAGTGCTGGTCCCAGTATCAATCCCTGTGGGACCCCCTGGTGACCTCCTTGATGCTGGTGAACTCTCCCCCCACTACTACTCTCTGGGTTCTGCCACTCAACCAATTATCTACTCACCGTACCATTTTCTTGCCACCTCTAGATCCATTCATTTTATTATCAGCCTCCTGTGTGATATAGAACTGAAGGTCTTGATGAAGTCCAGGTATATGATGTCCTTTGCCTGGCCTCTGTCCACCCCCCATGATGCAATCAAAGAATCCGATCAGGTTCATTTGACACTATCTTCCAGCCACAAACCTCTGCTGCCTTCTGTCTTGTAGACCAGTCTCCTTAATGTAATGTATCTCACCAGTCTTTCCCTTAGTATGGTCTACATGAGTTTACATTCTATTAAGGTCAGACTGACTGGCCTATAGTTACCTGGGTCATCCTTGTGTCCACTCTTGTGAAGGGGCACCGCATGTGCCATTCTCCATTTCAGTGGCAGCACTTCCAACTCCAGAGATACACCGAAGAGAACAGCTAACAGCCCAACCATTTCCTCTGCCAGCTCTTTCAGCTCCCTTGGGTGTATGCTGTCTGGTACAGGGGATTTGTCCACCTTCAGTGCCAGCAGCCCCTTCTTCACTCTTCCAATCTCTATTACAACTTCAGCCCCCCAGCCCCTCCCTCCTTCCCCTTGTGACACTGGTCCGTCCTTTTTCCTTGTAAAGACAGAGCAGAAGTATTAATTTAATACTTCTGCTTTGCTCACATCTTCATCTACCCATCCATCCCTCTTCCTTAGCCTAACTATATCATATTTTTTGTCCCTTTTTTTGCTTATGTAGTGAAAGAAGGCCTTCCCCTCTTCCTTATCCTTCAGCTATGCAGGAGGTCTTTGTGCCTTAGCATGCTGTACCTCTCTTCTTGCCACCCTAGCCAGCCTCAGGTATTCTTCCTCATCGTCCCCCCCCCTCCTTGCTGTTCTCCTGAATTTTCTGTAGGCCTCCCTGTTTTCCCTCACCATTCTGGCCACCTCATTGCTAAACCCCAATTTCTTCCCTCTCAGCTTGATACAATCCTTTGTGGCTGTTAGAACTGTCTTTTTGACGATGGTCCACGATTAGTCCACCTCATGTCCTCCTTAATGCTCACTAGGTGTTCCCTAAGAACCTCTCCCATTCTCTTAAAATTTTCCATCTTGAAATCCAGCATTCTGCTCTTAGTGGGGATGTTATCCCTGCCCATGTCCAAATTGAACCACACTATACTGTGTTCACTACCACCCAGAGGTTCCCTGACCTCTAATTCCTCTATGTGCTCCCCACTGGTGAGCACTAGGTCAAGGAATGCCCCCTCCCTGGTGGGATCAGAAACACCTTGGGTCACAAATCCTCCCTGTATCGCATTTAGGATCTGTTGACTTCTGGCACAGGATGTGCCCGGTATAGCCTGGTCTACTTTGGGCAGATTAAAATTCCCTACCACTACTACCTCCCCTTTTCCTGTTGCCATCAGCAACTGTGAAAAAAGTTCCCTGTCTTTTTCTTCATTCTGGCTGGGTGGTTTGTAGACCACCCCCATTTTGATCTTCCTCCCCCTGTTAGTCTGTAGTTGTAGCCACAGTGTTTCTATCTTCCCCTGTTCATTCTCCTCCCTCATAAATGTTATTCCCTCCCTGATGTATGCTGACCCCACCCCCCCTTTGCATATCTCTCAGTTGTTTCTGTGGAGTTTGTATCCTGGGATCGAGAGATCCCAGTTGTGGTATGCTGTAGCCCAGATCTCAGTAACTGCTGCAATGTCTACCTTACTCTTCCTTCCCCAAAGACGGCCTGCATTTCTGGCCATCTTGTTGCTGAGACTGTGGGCATTAAGCGACGCCACCCTCCACTTTGACTCTGTACCACCTTGCCTCTTGTGTGTGTTAGCTTCGTCCTGCCCTTCTCTCATACTCTCCTCTTCACCCCTATCCTTGGTTGCCCACCTCTCCCCTCTCCCCTTCCACCTGATTGCCATTGCCTTTATGGGGGGAGGGTCCATTGACCTCCCCATCTCAAAGTGTTTGGGCTCTCTGGCTCCCCTCCCCCACCAGCAGTTTAAACCTAGATCTTTTCCCATTTATTCCCCTAGCTTGTCCTTTAGTTTTTTTGCTCCCTCCCAATTAAGGTGCAGTCCATCTGGGCAAAATAACCCCTTGTCTGACCATGTATCTCTCCAACCCCCAATCAGATTGTACCCCTCCACCTTACACCAGTTCTCCAGTCACTCACTAAACTCTGCTATTCTCCTTTCCTGGCTGTGCTGATCCTGAGAGACCAGAATTACCTCTGAAAAGGCCAACAAGCTCAAAGATTCCTTGTATGATCTTGCTAGTTCCCTGTATCTGTTTTGCACCACCTCCATCTCCTCTTTTGCCAGATCATTGGTTCCAAGGTGAATGACCAAATTAGTCTCCCAATTCCCTTACCAATTCCTTGATCTTTTGTCCTGCTCTCCCTGCCTCCATTCCCAGCATGCAGACTACCACCCTTCTATTCAGTGGATCACCCTTTCTCCCCACTGTATACCTTTTAATATTGAATCCCCAAATATCACCACCTTTCTGTCACTCACATGTCTGTTCCCTGACTCACCATTGTCTCCTCGTAAGCTATCCTCCCCCCCCCAACCTCTCTCTCTCTCTCTCTCTGTCTTATTCAGGAGCCTTCCTATCTGTACCAGCGTTCCCCCTTTTCCTGACTCTTCACTCCCCTTTGATCCCCTCCTCCCTCCCTGGTTGACCTTGTTTTCTCCCACTGTGCCTTCTTCATTTCCTCCTATAACTCCACCTCTCCCCTTATCCTCCACTCCCTTCTGGTTTCCATTCCCTTTTTGCCTCCCTGAGTTGCTCCCCTCTCCCTCCACCTTGGTCCAAACTTTGTCCTTGTTTTCCCCGATCCTTCCTCCTTCCAGTATTCCCTCATTCCCTTACATTGGTCAGTAGTGCATATCTGTTTGGTGTAGGCAGCTCAGCCTGAGACTTCCTTCATTCTTCTCCTCTCCTCTTATCTCCCCCCTTTCACTGTTGTGCAGATCCTCTAACCCCCCCCCCCACACTCCTTACTGCCTGCCATTCCTCCCCACTGGTTTCACAGTGTCCTTGGGGATGGTATGTCCCAGGATCCCTTGGAATCCTTTCGGTTTCTGTCCTATGTCTGCTATCAATATGCCCCTATGCAGCCCGTACATGTCCTCTCAGCTATTGTTCATCCTCCCTGCCTCCCCCCCCATGTTCCAGCTCCCATTTAAGCCAACACATCTCTCCCATTATCTGCTCCAGGCTCCTACACACTGGGCAGCCCACTGTTCTCCACCACCATCCCTATGAAGACTGCAGCCACACATCCATTACAGCTCACAATCCTGCCAACATTGACCTGCAAATGGATTACTAGGCCCCTCCACCCACCCTTCTGGGCAGAGGTGGACTACAGCACAGATAAAGAAGCTGAATGAGCCTTGTAAATATGAAAATATGGGGGTTGGATAAAGGATAAGGACTTGAGTATAGTGATACATTAAACTGGATGTGATACTGAAATGAAATGAAGATGTCTGTTGGATTTGCGTTATCACTGGGTAGGTCAAAAGGTGCCTCTCCGATCCCTCTGATCCCTCAGCTGTGGTCCCCAAACCACCAAAGGTATATTAAAACACCCAGGACCCAGCCCCACCCTAAGGTGAAGGCTCCCAACTTTGTTCTGCCACTGGGGATGGGCCAGCAATAATTGTAATATCTGAAACATTGTATTTATGAAAGTACGGTGAAGAATTGCTCTTTCGACTGTATAGTAAATATGCATATAAAGTGATGGTTAATGCATAGCATTTCTTAAATAATATGTAGAACGGTACACAGACAGATCTTACTATGACCCCAGCCACAGCCACTGTCATAGTCAGAGCCCTAGCCATAGGCAAACACATGCATGGACATACAGTATGTTGTCACTTATCCCACAGTGCTTGATTGTTACACTGTAGCTACAGTACCAATAGATAGCCCTAATAGTGTTTTCATCACAGACTGGATAGAAACACGTTTACCATGAAAACTGTGTCACAGGATATCATAACATCCCCAGAAGACAGGTAGTCAGGTAACTCTGTGCGTAATGGTATATGTACCTGTACAGTGTGTGAAATTATATGAAAGTCCAATAAAAAGCTTTGTGAAAAAAGGAGAACCGCTCTCTGTATGGAGTTTTCATTGATTTAGAAAAAAAAAATGGTGATTGTGAGATAAGTACAATCCACTAGAATCTATTTATTGTACAGTAAGTAATTGAACATGATCAGGGGCACCATTATGGGGCAGGGTTGGGGGGGAGGTGAGGGAGAAATACTTGCCTGGAATTTTTTGGACAGTTTATCTGATACCCATAGTAACACATTGATTACGTTTCTTATTTTGGTTGAAAAGGACCTGGATGGTAAACATCTGAGTGTGGGGTGTGGGGGTGGAATGAGGGTGGGACCAAAGGACAGAAGGGATTCCCTTGAGCAGATATAGCATCACACGTACTGTACAGCATTTGTGTGAAAGATCAGTGCGGGTGCCATGCTCTCCAAGGATGCCGAATCATGACACGCCTGCTACCTCTGCCACAAAACTTTGCTTCGCAAGGCAGATAAGGACATTGCTTGTCACAGAAAAATGAGAAGGAAATCCAAAAATATCTCTGTAACAGTGTTTGCATGTGTTTTTTCCTCTCTGTGTAATTAAAGAAGCAGACAAAAGCTGCTTGTTTCTGACCACAGAGTACATTCCTGCTCTGGGTGCTGCAAGGGTTTTGCCAGGGTACAATGTCAATTATCCATAGGAAGTGACTCAGTTATAAATTTAATTTATTTAAAAATTTTACCAGGCAAAGCGTAATCATCTAACAGCTCATTTTCTGATGTGCCCTGGGAATTTAAAGGTATCAAGGAAATATGTCTGTTGGCGCAATAAAACAAGCATTAGTCAATGCCGAATGTTTGCTTGCAGTGTAACAAGGCTTTAAAGAACCCCTGATGTTGTGGAGACAACTCTGAAAACATACTATCTAGACACAATTTAGCCTACTTTTCACTCTTTTTTTTATAACTGTTGCTCTTATTTGTTTATTACTAAGGACATTTGCATGGAAACCGGATCTTGCTATGTTTGCTCTTTCTGCTTGTCTACTTCTGCAGTCACAATTCAGTTTATAACATCCCAATCTGTTGCTGTGGAGATAGTTATGATGTCATAAACAGGGCATTATGATATCATAAGTAGATAAGCAGCCAAAGCTAATAAAGTTCATGGGGATGTAAGTGTGTTTCTATGTCACTTCTGTCAGTAATAAAGAAAAAAGGGAACTAATTGTTAAAATATAGTTCTGGCTGAATGGTGCAGAAGGCAAAAGCACAGACCTGTAAAGCAGTGGGCTGCAGGTTCAACTGCCGTCTGGGTAACAAACAATATTGTCTAAGGAAATCTAAGCTACAGTATATCAGTGGCTGGGCCAATGGTGGGGAGGGCTGAAGCACTAGACGCCTCACCTCCCACCACACTGGTCACCTGACTTCGAGAATGGACCAAGGTCACTTGGGGGCTGGTGGAGGGAAGGAGGATTTAGCGTCCATCCATGGATCTCCTTTTTCGAGTTGGGGGGAACAGTATGTAGTGCTGCTTGGCTGCTACCTTGTAGAGAGTAGGTGGCACAGAACTGAAAGCTTGAGGTGAGCATTGAGAGCACGCACCATCTTCACAGCCTACGTGTGCACCACTGCATGCCAATGGCTCTGACTCAAAGGGAGTAATTGGGGCAGAAAAGAACCCCTGTTTGAAGGATGATGCTGTGACCCTGAAGGTACTGCGCTACCACCATCCATGGCACCCACTCACACAATGAGGTAGGAAGTTGATGCAGTAACTCCTCGAGGTGGGGGTAAAAGGGCTGGGTTTGACAGCAGAAGGGGGCAGATGAAGAGGGACAGAAGGATAAAGTCCATTTGGAAAAAAAAGGATTGCAAAAATATATGAATCATAAACTGAACTGTGTCCAACTCTTACATTTTTCAAAGTTATTCAGCTGGTATCAGAGGTTCTTTAAAGGGAACATAAACACATATATAATTTAAATCAACCACTTCTGGGTTTTCTTCTGTTCATTATTGACATGCTGTTAACATATTTAAAGCTGTTATATTTTCATTCTGCATACTGTTTTTCCCCAACTCTGTTTAGTGCTTTCAAATAGGTGCTTCCTGTCTGTAACAAGGGGGAACATATAGGCTCACATGCGCTCACGCACATACAGACACACACAGCATGAGGCTTACTTTTTAACTTCAAAGCCTGATGATGTCAGGTAGCTGGCTAATGAGTAGAAAACTAGTGTGACTGGTGGGGCTTTATCCTTTGAACTAGAAAAGCTTACACCTATCAGCCAGCTGAAGACTGTCATCATCATCAGCCTTCATAGCACTGGCTTTGAGAGGCAAGCCTCCTACATTTCTACATCCATTGGCTTATACAGTACACATTTGCACAACCACCTACACTACAGTAACAATATGTTTGCTTTGTGCATGTATGCAAGCAAACCAATCAATCAATCAATCATTTCCTGAGTGAGTATTTAAGCAATATACCATGACAGGGAGTGGGTATATTGGTGGATTTACCACGCCTGGTGTGGTTCGGTCACGAGGCGCAGCCGAGTGACTTAACCACACCAGAAGTGGTAAATCCACCCATATACCCACTCCCTGTCACGGTATATTGCTATTATACAATATTCAACTTGCTTTTTTGTTTTTATAATGACATAAAACTTTTACAGTGGGTATACTGGAGGATTTACCACAGTCATGTGATCTGTTTTGACCAATGAGGTTACAGGATTTTCATACCCCATTGTATAATTCCTGTTTAACACCATTGTACTTATTTATGTGTTAGGGCGGGCTGCAAGTCCCACTCTGGCGCCAGTGTTCAAACATTTTGGAGGGTCATGTGGCATTGTGCTGTTGCTGTACAAATAAAGCAACTGACGAAAAAGCTATGTCTTTATTATTCTGCATTATGGGTGTATAGGTATGGAAGTTTGTGTGTGTATAATGAGTGGGCTTGTCCCTGACAGACCAATGACCACGGAAGCAGAGTATGATGGTGGTCACACTTTCGTGGGCATAAACTTTGTGTATTTGAAACAAATGAAGCACTCCAATGAGAGAGCACTGCAGTCCTTTCATTTACATAAAGGCTGGCAAGCAGTGCTGACTCTCTGCGGTAGTCTGTGACATGCGTGACTGCGACTGAGCCAACTGCAAAACGGCAACTCAATCACAGCACATGTCGTGGGGGCTACCAATGGGGTAGGGAGACCAGATGGGGTAGGTTGGCGCATGTAGCGACATGATGTTGCTACATGTACGCACACTCGGGGGGGTGAGAGCAAGCACGCTCAGCGAGTAGTGGGAGGGGTTTTGAGAGGTGGTGCTGTGGTGGGCTGCCGAGCTGGCCCCATGGCATGGTGGGTCGATCTGTGGCTTGGGTAGATATGGTGCTGGGTTCATGTCCAGGTGCAGGTACATTTTTGTTGCACCCCGCCTCAATTTTTTTTGAACCTTTTGCACCCTCAACATGTACCCCCTTGAGTTGAGAATCCTTAAGTGGGGGGAGGGGTGCAGCACCCTGCATAAAATATTAAAAAAGTAAGTCCCCAGCACTGTTTTGCAGTGCACCGGGGAGTCACAGCACTAAAATTGATTTTTGGCACTGTGACTTCGCCGTAAAGGCAATCTCCTTTCTGCAGTCGGGACCTGTGCATTCATTTTTATACCTTGTCGTCATGAAATTGCAGTTCAGTAAATGTCATGCTGCCTTCCTTGCTAACTGGTTAATGATGTATGAACTGCTAGTCTGAACAAGGCTTTTAAGCAAAATAGGTTATCTGCTGTAGAGTCTGTACACATGGCTGGATTTTCAAAGGGTATGCCACACAGCTGTAACTCCAGAGTCTGAGTTTTATACCATTTTAAAATGTTGACCCCCACTGGAAAAACCCTATTTATGGTTAACTAACCCCTTTAAACAATCCTCATCTCTCCAGTCATACTACCCTGTGTCTGCTAGCTCTTAAAGCCAAAACAGAAACAAACACATACACACACACACCCAACCCCCCCCAAAAAAAACGCTTACAGCACATGACCAGCGATTTAGAATTTACATCACCAGCATCTTGACAAGTGAAACAAAACAAGTAAAAGTTGTGATAATGCATAGCACAGGTAAAAATATTCCCAAGCACCATAGGACGAGGAGGGGGAGAGCTTGCAGAAACAGCTAGTAATTTACCGAAGCTGTAGTATGCCTGTTGAAGACTGACTGATGCATGGTTACTGGAAATCAATAGCTCAAATCAATTACTTGTTAATTGTGTCACACTGTGCAGTCAGCCATCACCTGTGGCCACTCCTGTGGAATCTGCAAGGTGGGGAAGCAGCAGCAGGATGGAATCCACCAGGGAGGGCTGGTGGAAATGATGAGGAGGGGTAATTCAGGAGAGAGATGGGGGTCTGCATCATCCGTGGCTGTCTCTTGCTAGCACACACACACACACACACACACACACATGCACACACACCTTCACCCCAATAGGAAATGTGGCCGCATCACCCAGCAGCAGCAGCACCTCAGACCCCACATTACAGGGTTCACTAGTGGTGGTGCCATAATTTTTACTGTAGGAACAGTTACTGTACTGGGCAAACTGCAGTTTGGCAGTGAGCTTACCAAGAACAATCAACAAACTAGGAATAACAGGAGGGAAAGCAATAGAGAAAGAAGAAAAACAATGTCTAATGCTAATGAAAGCTTGCAACATGTGATTTGTTTTTGTACACTACTTCTGGCAAGTACTATACCAGTCAC
This sequence comes from Neoceratodus forsteri, assembly GCA_016271365.2. Taxonomy (NCBI): domain Eukaryota; kingdom Metazoa; phylum Chordata; order Ceratodontiformes; family Ceratodontidae; genus Neoceratodus; species Neoceratodus forsteri. The sequence continues at coordinate 26,016,296 of JADMNL010000022.1, read as the reverse complement.
ATTAGTCATGCAGTTTGTTATTTAAGGGTTTCTTCGTAAGTAGAGGAATTTCACCAGTTTAGGAGGGGACGCTGCATCTGATGACAAATATGATGTTGTGTACGGCTCATGCTGTGGGAGTCACTGTTGAATTCCATCCAAGTTGACCTGGGAATACCAACCCCATCCACACAGTAACACTCTCGCTCATTTTAGTAGCTGATTGTTGGATGAGGGGGGTAAGATAAACATCCCCATATGTTGTACTACTGCTGTCAGACTCTATCAGATCAGAGGGTTTTCTCTAAAATGCACAGATCCCATAGTCTAGATCTGCCCTTGTTTTATGTTCGTATGTTTTTCTCCTCAATCTCTTTCATGAAGATATTGGCATTATATGAGTAGTACACTACACTATGTGTTAAACTTGCCCATGAATATGTATCTGAACTCCGGAACCACTCCAGGGTTCTAATGTCAGGGGACTTCAATATTGATTGGTTATCCACAGAGGCGGCCCCATATAGAGATGCCATATATGCCACTGATATGTGCCAGCCAGTACAGTCCCCTACAAGGGTAAATTATCGCACAGTGCTAGTACTCTCATTGACTGGATTCTAACAAACTGACTGGAAAGAATAACCAGTGCTACTGTGCTCCCTGACACCATTAGCAGCCACTCATCAGTCTTATGCACCTGACCAAACAAGGTATCTAAAACACCTCCAAAAATTATTAAATTGCATGTGATAAGAGAAGGACAACTTGCCTCCCTCACCACCCACCTTAGCTTGCAAGACTGGTCAGTAGTTCATGCTACCAACGATGTCAACGCTGCTCTAGAGCGCTTTATAATGTATGGTAGAATGCTGTTATAGGTAGAAATCTTCATTTTTATAACAATGTTTACCATCGATGTGACGTCACGATGTTGTTAACCCATCGATGGTATGTTACAATGATGGGTTAACAACTGGGAACAGGCTGTGCATGCATGCAACTTGATCGGGCAGTTAATGAATAGTTGGTGAGATGATTTGAGTATTAAAATCAGAATATTTTTTAACTGTATCATGTTATAAAATGTACATTTTATAGTGTATGATACCGTTTATGTTTAAAAAATGTGAAAGCAGTTCCTTACTGCAGTTTTTTGTGCCACTGCCGCTCTGCTCCGGGTCATGCTCTCACCCCACGGCTGTTTCATAGATCATCAACAGGTTTTTTAACCCATCTCGAGGTTTCCATGGTGACGTAAACCTCTCGAGCTTTACTCTCAAGGTTTACATGGTCGCCCTGGCAACCTCTTGATGGTTAACAATCGATGACCATACATTATCCTCTATATTAACATCTTTAAAAAATCCTGCGGCATATATGCTCCCTACAAAACAAGGAAAATAAAAGGGTCAAGTAAGACTTGGATCACACTACAGCTCCTCAACCTAATGAAAATTGGTGACAACCTGTGGCATATAGGTAAGAGCGCAGGGTCCCACACTGACCTCCAAAAGTACAAATCAGCTACGAATAAATGCACCAGTGCTATCTGTCAAGCCAAGAGGTCTCACTTCAAAAATGAACTGAAAAACTCCTGGGGCGACAGCCATAGGTTTTGGGAGAACATCAAGTCCCTAACTGGGAAACCTAATAAAACTCCTCCCAAAATGCTTAATTCAAATGATGTGATTACCCAAGACCCCAGAAACATAGCTGATGCATTCAATAAGGCCTTCACTGGTCTCAGCAGAGCACTTCCACTGGACTTTCTTCTACTCCTGCAAGGCTCTAACCAAAATATCAACACCCCATCAGCAAGCATAACCCCACCCTTCTATCTTAAGACATTCACTGTAGCTGAGACAAAGAAATATCTAGCACAAGCACTGGGGAAAACAAGATCTAGTGGTGACTCAATCTACCTAAAGCTACTAGGATTTACCCTGGACATTCTTACATAGATACATAGACAGTGTCGGCAGATAAGGGCCTATGGCCCACCTAGTCTGCCCATTTGAGCTTGTAAGTTCAGTTTGTTTTCCTAGAAGTCTATTTCCCCTTACCCCTGACCTCTAGAATTCCTTTATGTCTATCCCATGCATTCTTAAATCCCGTGATTGTTTCAGCCCCCACCACTTCCTCTGGCAGGGTGTTCCACTTGTCCACCACCCGCTCTGTGAAGAAATTCTTTCTCATGTTTCCTCTGAATCGCCCTCCTCCAACTTCATCCCATGCCCTCTAGTCCTGAAACATCTTTTTCGCTTAAAAATAGTGTTTTCCTGCACCCTGTTCCTCCCTGTAAGATACTTGTATGTCTCTATCATATCCCTCTCTCCCTCCTCTCTCCAGGGAGTACATGTTCAGTTCCTTCAACCTGTCTTCATAGGACTTGTGATGCAACCCATGCACCATCTTTTGTTGCCCTCCTCTGAACCTTCTCACCCTGTCTATGTCCTTACGTGGGTATGGTCTCCAGAACTGTACACTGTACTCCAGGTGGGGCCTCACTAGTGTCTTGTATAGCGAATTATGACCTCCCTTTTCCTGCTGGTGATGCCCTGCCTATACATCCCAGCATCCTATTTGCTTTACCTGATGCCTTGTCACACTGTTTCCTACCTTGAGGTCATCAGAGATGACAACCCCAAGATCCCTTTCCTGCTTGGTGCATGCTATATCCTCACCCCCAACTGATATATTGTGCCAGGGTTTTGTGCCCCATATGCATTATCTTTGCACTTCTTTGCATTGAATTTCAACTGCCAAACCCTTGACCATTCTTCAAGTTTCTGCAGGTCCCTTCTCATTCTGTCTACACCCTCTGGTGTGTCTACTCTGTTACAGAGCTTTGTGTCATCAGCTAACAGTGAAATTCTGCCTTCTATATCCTGTGCAATGTCACTGATGAAGATGTTGAATAGGACCGTCCCAGCACTGATCCCTGTGGTACCCCACTGGTCACTCTTCCTCTGTGGAGTGACAGCCATTTACCACCACCCTCTGTGTCCTGCCACCCAGCCAGTTACCTACCCACCACACTACTGTCCTGCCCACACCCATATTCCCTAGTTTGTGTAATAGTCTTCTATGTGGCACAGTGTCAAAGGCCTTGCTGAAGTCCAGATAGGCCATGTCCACTGCCCTCCCTGATCCACCTCCTAGTCACCCAGTCAAAAATTCAATGAGGTTGGTCTGACATGACCTCCCCAGTGAAACCATGCTGCCTTGGGTCCTGTAGTCCATTGACAACCAGATGTTCCACCAACTCTCCTTCAGTAGTGCTTCCATGATCTTTCCCACTACCGAGGTGAGGCTGACTGGTCTGTAGTTCCCTGCTTCCTCTTTGTTCCCACTTTTGTATAGGGGGACTACATCTGCTGTCCTCCAGTCTTTGGGTACCTCCCCTGTTTCCAGTGATTGGCTGAACAGGATAGCCAGAGGTTCAGCCACCACCTCTCTTAGTTCTTTAAGGACCCTGGGGTGCACCCCATCTGGCCCCATTGCTTTATCAGCTCTTATTACTTCCAGTTCCTTCAGGACCCTTTTCTCGTAAAGGGACTTGTGTCCATTTCTGCACCATTCTCACCCCTTGTACTCCCTTCAGACCCATTACCCCCCTCTTCCTTAGTAAAGACTGAGCAGAAATACCTGTTCAATATGTCAGCTTTACTGTTGTCATCCTCCACGCGGCTCCCATCCTCCCCCTTCAGTCTCACTATCCCTCCCTTTGTCCTTCTTTTTTCACTTATGTACCTGTAAAAGGTTTTGTCCCCTTTAACCACTGATTTTGCAATGTGTTCTTCTGTCTGAGCTTTGGCTTCCTTACTGACTTCCTGCCTCCCTTTGTTTCTCCTGGTACTTCTCCTATCCCTTCTGCCAGTGTCTTTTGTATTGCCTGAATGCAATCTTTTGGCTTTCACTTTCTTTGCTACCTCTTTGGAAAACCATAATGGTCTCTCTTTCTTTTCTCTTGCTAACCTGCTTAATGCATAATTCTGTTGTTCTTATAATCCCCATTTTAAATACTGCCCACTGTTCCTCAATCCCTGATTCCTGTCCCATTCCCTTAATGCCTCTTTCAAGCATCTCCCATTTTCCCAAAGTCTGCCCCTAAAATCCAGGATACGTGTTTTGTGTGGTTTGGTTCTGCTCTTTCTGTGATTTCAAACCACAATGACTGGTGGTCACTGTTACCCAGGTGCTCCCCACTGTTACCCCATCACACTGTCCCTGTTTGTGAGCACAAGGTCCAGTATTGCCTTCTGCCGAGTTGGTTCCATGACCAGTTGCTTGAGAAAGGCACCCTGAAGGAGTCCAGGATAAATCTGCTCCTAGTTGATGCTGCTGCTGGGATGCTCCAGTCCACGCCTGGTATATTGAAGTCTCCAACCAGTACTACCTCACCCTTGTCTGCCATCCTTTGGATGGCTAGCATCAGCTCCCTATCTGTTTCTTCCTCCTGGGCTGGTGGTCTATAGACCACACCTGTGCGGATGGCTGGCCCCATTTTCCTTTCCAGCTTAACCCACAGTATCTCTCCCCATTTTGTTCCTCCTGGATCTCTGTGGCCCTTATGTCATTTTTCACATACAGTGCCACTCCTCCTCCCTTCCTGCCTGCTCTGTCTCTTCTGAATATGTTGTAGCCAGGTATGGCCATCTCCCAGTCATGGTTATCATTACACCAGGTTTCAGTGATGGCCACAATGTCCAGGTCTGACTGTACCATGACAGCCTCCAGATCTTCCATCTTGTTGCTAAGGCTCCTGGCATTTGCACACATGGCTTTCCATGATTTGACCTCCCTAGACTGCTTCACTGTTCTACCCAGCCCCTTCCTTGGTTGTCATTTATCCCTGGTTCTCCTTGCTGTCTGCCCTTCTGCTGAATTTTGCCCTTTCTGCTTATCCACCTTTGGACACTAATCTCCATCTTTTGCACACTGCTTTGCAGAGATAGCCACTCCTCTGGTTCATTGGTTCCATTACTAGCTGTGGGGGTGAGCAAGTAGGTATCATCCTTGCTGGCCTGCCACCCCTCTTTTGCTAGTTTAAATGCTTGTCAATGTAGCATTTAAACTTATCATTGAGTGCTTGGATTCCCCTCCAGGATGGATGCAGGCGGTCAGGCTTGAACAAACCTCCATCCCTCCAGATGGGTCCCCAGTCACCAATGAATCCAAACCCTTCCTCACAGCACCAGTTCTTCAACCATGAGTTAAAGTTCCTGGTGCATGCACTCCTATGCTCTCCCTTGCCTCTCACTTGCCTCTTCTTCTCTCCCCTCTAACCAAGATCCTAAATCTGTCACTCATTACAGGTAAATTCCCTCAAATCTGGAAAGTGGCTGTGGTTACTCTGGTATTTAAAAGCGGTGATAGAACTAGTCTTGCCAACTACCAGCCAATTTCAATTCTCCCCCTTCTTTCGAAAGCTCTTGAAAGAATAGTATATGACCAGATTGTCGAATATCTTGACAAGTACAACCTTCAATGTCCACAGCAGCACAGATTCAGGAAGGCACATAGCGCAACCATGGCATTGGTTGAGTTTACTAGCTATAATCATGAGGCACTGGACCGAGGGCTTTTAGTGGGGGGCAACCTTCATTGACCTTACCAAGGCCTTCGATACAGTAAACCATGAGCTATTACTTGGCCAATTAGCCAACATTGAGTTATCTGCCACTTCAGTGGGCTGATTCTGGAGTTACCTCTCCAACAGTACACAGCAGGTAAGATACTCGATGTTCTATCAGACCATCGTAACGTCACCACTGGAGTACCCCAAGATTCTATATTAGGCCCCCCTGCATTTTAGCCTGTTTCTGAATGACCTTCCAAAAGCATGTCAACACAAAATCCTGCTCTATGCAGACGATGCTGTGCTGTACACTTCTCAGTCAGAATCAGGGTCTCTAGAAAACATGATGCAATCTGATTTTTGTGGTATGGAGAAGTGGTTCCTGGATTCCAAGCTACTACTTAACTACAAAAAACAAAGACAATGTTGTTCATCTCCCATCAAAACCACCACAAGTCATATGCCATCAAAATACATAATAACAAGGGTGAGTTACTTGAAATGGTCAGTAACTTTAAATACCTCATGGTCATCCTAGATGGTTTATCTATGCTGAATCGACAACATTGTTGTTGAAGTTCAGCAGAGCGAGATCCCCAATGTCGACAGGCAAAATTTCACCTGTCCGACATTGGAGTGTTTCTCTTGGGGGGGGGGGCTATGCCCCCACACCCCCCTTCTAAAGATTATCAAATCTGAGTAGGAGTTGATTTGAAGGGGGGGGCAACACATGAGGAAAGGGCAAAGTGTTGCTCTCAGGTCCCTCACAGCAACAGTTTTGAAACCTGTTGAAATTGTCGCTGTGAGGGATTTTGCCCTAAAAGTTTCAATGTTCATTCGGCACACCATCCTAGTCTGCTCCCTGTCTTATGGATTACACATAGACCACGTTGCCAAAGCAGTTATCACCAGAATAGGTCTACCATACCGCCAACGACGCTGCCTCATGGAGTGTGGTATACAACTAGCAGTAAATAGGTCAGTCTTGTCAGTCATTGACTATGGTCTTGTTGTCTACAGGTCTGGCACTGATACTGCCCTCAAGAGGGTCAAGGTTACCCTTAACAAAGGCTGCAGGCTAATTCTGGGTGCACAACAACTAACTTACACATGTGAGCTCTACTTGAGCACTGGCTGGCTCAACTTGAGTAACAGAATCCATTACCAGGTTTGTCTACTAGCGAAAAAGTCCTCCCTTGGCCTTGTACTCCATGGAATGCAGAGTCTTCTCAGCCATCCAACTAATCTTAGACAGACCCAAGGATCCAGTAAAGCTCTCTTTCAGATCCCCTTTTACTGCACGTTACTTGGGCACTGTTCTTTTGAGTACAGGGACCCCTTGTGGCTAGATTCTCTCAGTGAAGAAATGATTATGGAACCAAACCTTGGCCCCTTTAAAGGCAGCCTGCAAGCAAACAAGCATATCTTGTCACTCAGCACGTGTGACTGGGACTCTAAAGCCTAATGAAATTAGGCATACACCCTGTACTCGCCTACCTAGCACTTATTATCCTCCCCAACTTCTTCTTACTCAAATATAACTGGCACTTCACCTGATCTCACTCAATTCTCCCGACTGACCATCCATAAAACTAAACTAAATCAAGGAATCAATTTAAGTAGCTCCTCCCTAATTTGCCCTAGCCTTACTCCTCTTACCTTTTCTCTTGTACCTCTCACCTTACTCTTTCACCTTTTTACTGACAAAACCTTCTAGGTGGCACCTCTCACGAGAGGATCCATATTGCTCAACCTGACCTATATACAGGTCTCTCCCTTTCAGCTCTCATCCAGTCAAGATCCACGAAAGGGTCCACAGTGCTCAGTCTGACCTATGTACAGGTTTCCCCATGTCTGTTATCATCCATCACGACCCACATGTGGGTCCCATGCTAATTACAACTCACTCCTCCACATTTTGGAGACATGCTGACCATATCCATTACTTCCAGGACTCAGGGCTAGCCCTGTGGCTGACGGTCTCTCTCTCTGCACCCCAAAGTCTGCATCTTGAACATGCAAAGCTTGGAGTGGGGTCCTTCTCACCTGGCCCATAGTTGGGAATGTTCTCGCTCCAGGTGGACCTTCAGTCGTCAGCAGTACTGATGGCACCTCTCAATGTAGCATTGAAGATGTCAGCGACAAAGGGGTGGGGATCTCATGAGAAGGGCCCCTTTAGCTGTCTGAGCAGGTTCAGAGGCACCCTTTAAAGCTATTATCTCTACAATAGCCTCTGATTCACCTGGTTTGTTCTTAGATCAGTTGGCCGGCTGATTGAGCACCTCGGCGGTTATTACTCTCCTCTTCCCACCTTGGAGGTTGGCACTGAGATGCCCTGGTGTTGCAGAGTTTGCTTGTAACCCCCCATGACTTTCCCATTAGAGGGAAACAGAGAGAGAGTGTTCCTCAAAATTGCAATTTCCCTGGATTGGTCTACTAAATTGCAGTAGCAGAGCCGTCACTAAACAAAAATGTCCCTAAGCCTGGAGGGAAGGCGACCCAGACCTTGGATCCCCAGTGGTTTCCTCCTCAATGGGGGTTTTTCCTCTCCTTCATGCCAATGGTCATAATACTAGATAGGCATAGTTATAGTCCCTAGATCAGTTAGTTAGGTTTCTGCTGTTGGATGGAGTTGGGTGGCTGCACCGTAATTGTCCCTTCTTCCCCGTTGGCTGTTGTCTCTCTCCTTAGGAAGCCAGGCTTCCACACCTTGCAGTCAGATCTCTGAGCAGATCACTATTCACTTGTTGTTTCCTGCATATTCAACTCAAACAATATGACCAACTGACCCATGCTACCAAATGAACCTATACTATCAACTGACCGACGTACAGATCTTCGACCCCGATAAGTGTTCACTACCTCATATGTTTTGCTTAACACTCTTTTGGAGCTTTTTCCTAAGGTACCTTTAGCTAAGGAAATCACTCCTGTGGCATTTCAAGGAGTGGAACCTTCCCTAGGGTTCCTTGCCTTCATACCCCTACAAGGTGGTATATCCCATGGATAGAGAGGCGAACAGCCAAAGATTATCTATGTTACACAAGCACGAAACCAGTTGCACAGGCACACTGAATTGGAAGGCTACAGTCTGTAGTTCAAGGGGGTGGTGCAATTGGCCTCACCACATTCAGTCTGTTTAATGGCTGCTCTCCTTACTCCACACACAAGCATTTTTTCTTGCCCCTCCATTCACCCCCCCTCCTCCAGCAGCATGTCTCTCTCTCTCTCTCTCTCTCATGGGCTTCCTGAGGTACCTTTAGCCAAGGAAATCAGTCCCGTGGCACCTCAAGGGGTGGAACTCTCACCTAGGTTCCTAGCCTTCATACCCCTACAGGATGGTATATCCCATGGATAGAGAGGTGAACAGCCAATGAATATCTGTGTTACATAGCACAAAACCAGTTGCACAGACACACTGAACTTATAAGAAATGTGATTTGAACAGGATTTACTAGTAAATTGGGATAACATGCATAGTGCATTTAGTAAGGAGATTAAGGAGCTAATGATGTAACATAAAGTATTTCTTCCAAAAGAGATTGTATTTAAGGTCCTTATGTAAGATGTGGATCAAAAACGAATGCAGATGATATAGATACAAACACAAATATCTGTTAAATGATTTATATAATATAGACCAGCTGAGCTGCAGTATTTTGTTTTCAGTGGGGTCTGGCTATCAGGCTATTGTTTACAGCCTGGAAAATTTTACACAGGGTCACACAGTGTTTAAGCATCTCTAGTGGGATTTGAGCCTGCATCTTCAGTTAAGCCTGTGCTCTAGACACTAGGCCTTTCAAAACAATATTTAATATTAGGGTGACCCCATTAAGCCAATCTCTGGTGCCAAATTAACTTTGAAAAGTTACCGATGTGCCAGTTACCTGCTTTGTGTGTAGACAATTTTTGCAAAGGTTCATTCTGTCTGTGCAGATGCACTTTTTTTTGGCACCGCAGTAACAAAACCATGGTATTGGTGTGTTTGTATAACATCATTTTGTGTTTGTTTCCCTGGGCTTTTGTTGATTATCAACAGAAGCCCAGAGATGCAAATACATTTACTCTTGTGTTAGGCAGCAGTTCCCCACCCTACCCTGCCTCTGACAATGCTGGACAAATGGAGATTACCTTGGGATTTCAGCATCTTATCTGTCTCAGGTCAGGGAGTGTGGACCCTGGGATTTTATGCTGTTTCATACTCCCACCCCATCAGGTGTTTTATTTTTAAACACCCCACTATTCCCCAAGGTGATGAGGTTACTTTGACTGCTGAATTGGGGGACTGTGGCTCAGGTGTCATGACTTGCACAAGCTGGCCCTTGCACTCAAGTGTAGTCCTGGTGGTCCAAGTTTGCACTTTGTGTGCAGAAACATTTTTTAGGCACCAAATGAAGCTTAGAGCCTATTGTCATGGGTGTGACTATTTTGTGTGCCAGATTTTCTTACCAGTGTGGTGTGTTTAGGGGACTGTTCCCCATTGACACCACAGCAGGTCATGTGATTTGCCTTGGTTTTAGCCATTAATGTGCACTGACAGAGGAATATAGAGTTTTTCCTCTGCATCTTGCTAGCCTCTGGTACTAAATACATATATGGATTCACCCTTTGCTGTAAGGAAAATTATTATTATCTGGCTGCAGGGTGAATACATATATGCATTCTGTACCTGAGGCTAGCAAGATGCTGATGCTGATGATGTACTGCACGTGAGGCACACAGTCTGCAAATGTAATTGCCTGGTTATTAAACCACCTTACTGCTGTGCCTGCTGGCTTCTATGCCAGGGGACTGGTGGCTGCTGTGCCCCCCAGATCCCTGGTGTACTAGATGCTTTGTGGTGCAGCATGTGTGTGTGTGTGTGTGTGTGTGCTTGTGTTTAAGCTAAATAACTCAACTCTGTCCTCTCCTTTACCCCTTGCTTTAAGGAAAATTATTACTTTCCCACTGGCTGCAGTTGAATGCATATATACATATACATATACATGAAGAAGAAGAAGTATCAGCATTTATATAGCACTTTTCATACAAAGTATCCCAAAGCACTTTACAAGCAATGCTAGACTGGTAGTGAAGTGACTGAATGTGTGGTGGCGGCCATATTGTACATCATCACCCACACACAGCCTGGATAATTGCATGAACCAGTTTTATGGGAAGGGGAATGTTGGCAAGGATACCGGGAATGCTCCCTTCTCTTTGTGAAGAGTGCCCTGGGTTCATTTACTTCCACCTGGACACCCACCAAGACAACACCAGGATGGGCAGAAGGGACCTTGGTTTAATGTCTCATCCGAAGGACGGCACACCACAGCAGTACAGTACCCCCCAATACTGCACTCGGATGCCAGTGATTTTTAGGTGCAAGTCCAATCCCAATGTGGGACGAGAACCCACGACCTTCTGGTCCAGAGGCGGATGTGCTACCAACTGAGCCACACTGACACCTGTATACATATACGTGTGTGTGTGTGTGTGTGTGTGTGTGTGTGTGTGTGTGTGTCTGTCTGTCTGTCTCCAGTACCTGAGGCTAGCAAGATACTGATAATGTACTGCACCTGAGGCAGAGTCTGCAGCTGTTGTTTATTTATTTATTTGTTTTTGGTAACTGAGTAGGTGAGTTGGTGCACTAGGCATATCGATGCCTATTTTCAGGCATGACCCGGGAGGATACAAGTTGAAAACATAACAAACAATGTGAGAACAGTACATCAAGTGGGTAAGACAGAGGGTTGGAGGTCCAAAATACAATCAACCTGTAGTTAGGAAAATACAGTTAAGATAAAGTCAAAATAACATATACAAGTGCAAATTCAATGATATACAAAGTACAAAACTGGTGGTTGGATATTGTATGGTACTAATTTGCTGCTGTACCTGCTTGCGTCACAGCAGGGGTCTGGGGGCCGCTAGACTCCCAGAATCATGCCAGGGTACTAGACACTCTTTGGTTCAATTTGTCAGCTATTTTGAAGCTAAATAACTGGGTCTGAGCTCTCCTCCTTCCCGTCCTCTACAGAAAATTATTATTATCTGGTTGGCTGCAGGAAGGAGGAGAGCTCTGACTGAATAATTTAGCTTCAAAATAACCCATAAAATGTACTACGGAGCATCTACTACCCCATGACCTCTGGGGGCCTAGTGTCCCCCCCCCCCAGATCCTTGCTGTGAGGCAAGTATGCACAGCAGCAAGTTACTATTGTATAATACCCAGCCATCCGGAGCTGCATACTCATCCTCGGGTACCGTACATTATCAGTATCTTGTTAGCCTCAGGTGCTGGATACCTGAATAAAGCAGCTCATGGCATACTTCCACTTAAGCTCTATTGACGCTTGTTTTTTTTTTTTCAGATTTCATCCAAGTGCTTTTGAATATGTATCTAAGATGTTCAGACACTGGTTGGAGTGTGGGGACATTTTCATTTACGGGAAAGCAGATCATCAGCAAATTGACTGGCCAGCCTTCACTGAGAATGCAAAGGAAAGAAACCACGACCATTACATGCATCATACAAGGAAACCTTTAGCATAGACAAATGCTTGTTTCCAGATGAAAGCACGCATGTGCTCACTCACAGTAAAATTAGCTGATCACATGATCAGCTGGTTTTAATATGAGCAAGTGCAGAAGTGCTTTCCTTCAGAAAGCCGCTAACCGTGGGGGCCGGTGGGGGTGAGTTGCATGACCAGTTGCCTTCTTCATCCTTTGAATTGTCATTGGCTCACCGTTCAGGATGGAGTCACCAGATTTTGGGTGCTGGGATGGTGGGAGGAGGTGCTGTCACTGGGTGGGAGGGTGGGAAACACATTAATATAATAGATTGGATTTAGCACAAATGAGCGCCAAAGATGGTGGCAGGTCATGCAGGTGGGTGGTTTGTACTGGAAGTCCATCATGGGATTTTTTTTTTATTGTGGATACTGGAGGGGGGAGGAGGAGGGTGGGATGGATTCTTCCAGAAGGTGGGAATGAGGGAGGGGGTTGTAATATCATTTCAAGGACTATTTCTTTTGTTTTTAAATTTGTACCCAAATAATGGATAGGAATACTGAATACCCAAATATCTGGGTTGCCAGATATATTCAGCCTGAATATTAGGGATAAGGTATTCTCACACCACTAGATTGACATTATTTGTTTGTGCTATGGGGAAATAAAAAGGTATGTTTGCACTAAAATCAAATCCCCTGGTGGGACATTAGTCGCTGAGAGGCTGCCTTGGAGAGGAGTACCATGTGTCTGTGTTATACCAATAGTGCACCATTTATGCATTCCCTGTTTATAAGTAGCTAAGGCAAAACAGTAAAAGTCGCTCCACCAGTAGATGTGCTAATTGGGATATGTTGTATATTAGGGCCAAAATCTGCAAAAATAAAGTTATGAGTAAATGTTGGAACAGTACAATGTTTCTTCATAACTTAGTTGTTTCTTCACATTTTGATCCCACATTTTCATCATAGTCTTTTTATGACCACTCCTTCTGAACATGATAGGTGCCATTTATAAAATAGTGGCCAAAATGTCATTTCACACCACAAGTGTGAAAACTGCCATTTTCAAACCACAGCCTAGTCGCTACTAGAGTGGACCCACACCAAGACAAGGTCTAATCCAAGACTGCTCAACTTCACCCCACCAGGGCCCACTATCATGTCTCTGCTCTCATTATTCTGCTTACCTATCACTGTGTCTAAGCCTATACTACTGCTTTGCAAAGAATGTATGTAACCAATAAAATTAATGCTCTGTATAGATACATACCAATGTATTGTAATGCCTGCACCACTCCACAGCAAAGGATGTCTGTAACTGCTTAGCACTGCAAAGAACATATCTAACTGCTTAGCTAACAATCTGTATAGGTATGCATCAAAGTATTATATTGTTTAATAATGTTTGTACATCTACTGTCCAACCAGTTCTGTAACTTTGTCTTTGCTGTACTACTACTGTCATGTCTGTTTTTGTCATCCGATGAGGAGTCTTTGGAAATGAGTCTATGACTCAAAGGATTGTAATTCCGATATTCTAATAAATAAAATAAATAAATAAAACAGATTCTGGCCAGTATTTGAAAAATTACAGCTGTCACATTCATGAACTGGTGTGAAAAAATAGCTATGTTGAAAATTTGGGGTCAAAATATTGAAAATTCCCAAAGTGACAAGCATGAATTGAAAAATTTCAATGTACACTGGTGACTGTTTTGTTTTTTTAATATTTTAACCTTAAATTTTCAACATAGCTTTCTTATGACCCCATGCCATGAACAAGGGTGAAGAACATTTTCAAATACTGCCTGAAAGGTGATTTAGCACCACAAATGCGAAAACACATTTTGGCAAGGATTTGAAAAATGACAACTTTCACATTCATGAGCTGGTGTGAAAAAGGGGCTATGCTGAAAATTTGGTGTGAAAATATTGAAAATTAACAAAGTTATGAGGGTGTATTAAAATATGTTAGTATACACTCACAACTTTAACTGTTACAATTTTTGCCCCAAATTTTCAACATAGCCTTTTTATGACTCCACCTTAAGAACTAGGGTGGAAAGAAATTCAGATCCTGCCTGAAAGGTAATTTTGCACAACGACTGCAAAATCACCTTTCAGGATGGATTTGCATAATTTCACTGCCCTTGTTAATGAGTTAGGGTTCCAAAAAGGCAGTGTTGAAAATTTGGGGGAAAAAGTATTCAAAAATTACCAGTTGTTATGGACAAGTTAAAAACCCATCGAAATACATTGAACAGCATACTTGATTTCCTCAGTTCCAAGGCTGGCATTGAAGAGTGAAGATGTGTCTCCAGTCCAGAGAGGATTATGGCATTGGATCACAAGTAGGTAGGTAAGTAAGGGGTGTGAGGTGGTGGGTGCTGAGTGCAAATGTTGGTTGGGGGGAGGGTAACAGTGGTGCTGTGCTGGAAGCAGCAACAAACAGTGATGGACGTTTTTCTTTTTTCCAGGGTGTTGATTACCTTGCCATGGGTGAAGCTTACCTTGCCATCTCCTCTGGTCGCTTCTCCCACCAGTCCCAGTCCTGTGTAGGGCTCCAGTGTGCTCCTGCCAGCCCTGAGGTCCAGAAATTAACAGGGGGACTTGTGGAGTGAAGTAAAAGTAAAACCACCCACCTGCCGGTTTGACTGATCACGCGCTACTCGAGTGCGTGAGCTGGTGGCGGGTAGCCTTGCTTTTACTGTGAGTGCTGCAGCAATCAGTGGACTAAGCTGCTCCAGCAGCTTTTGCAGGTGGTTCATGTGTGCTCCGGCTCCTGTGAGCATGAAAGTGATAAAGGAGGTCTGGAGGCACTCAGGGGAATGCAAAATAAAATGTTAAAGAGCACTTTTAAGTGCTGTTACCTTTAAGGGTGCAGTTCACTTTAAGGGCAGCTGAGGCTGCTATATGAATATTAATGACCCTGCCTGCTGCCTGAGAGGGGCAGCACTATGGAGATAGCAACTGAAAGGGGGAGCCCCTGTTTTGCTCCAATCTGCCACTGGATAATAGGGCAGAGGGTCAGCTAACAGTGTATGGGGGAAATAATGGTTAAAATGTTGCTGTGTGCCTGTGAAATAATGTAAACATTGGGACATTGTTTAAGACTTTATGCCAGCAGCCAAGTTTGCCACCTTTGACCTGCAGGCAACCAATGAGAGAGCCAAGAGCCCTAGAGAGCTTAGCAAAGGGACTACTGGGAGGAGGCAAGGACAATGTAAGGCACCCAAACAGCCAGCCAACAGGGCGTCGAAGAAGCCTCATGCATATAAATGTTGAGACGAACAACCGCATTAGCAAGGCAGTATAGCGCAGTGGTTTAAGGCTCTGAGCTGCAAATCTGTAGACCTGGGTTTGAATCCCACAGCCCCCACTTACATACTGTGTGACCTTGAGCAAGTCACTTAACTTCCTTGTGCTCCCAGGTCGAACCTGTAAACAAGCTTTCAGTTTAGTGTGTCTCTCCTGGTTAAAAGCAAAAAGTCAGGAGCTGTGCTGATATGCTGAAACTCTGAGGACAGTGCCAGTTCAGTTCATCAGAGCTGCCTCCTGAGGAAGGGGGGTCCATTATGCTGCTTCAGTGTGTGAAGGAAGCCTTCCTGGGGGCTTGTACAGCCACCAGCCCAGGGGCCCTGTATTGCCTTTCAACATCTGA
Organism: Neoceratodus forsteri; assembly: GCA_016271365.2. Classification (NCBI taxonomy): domain Eukaryota; kingdom Metazoa; phylum Chordata; order Ceratodontiformes; family Ceratodontidae; genus Neoceratodus; species Neoceratodus forsteri. The sequence continues at coordinate 26,000,578 of JADMNL010000022.1, read as the reverse complement.
AAGGAGTTGCTTCAGAATCAAGGTGTTGAATTGATGACCAGAGGCAAGAAAAGCTGTTGAGAGGTTCTCAAGGGAGAGGAAGGCTTTCCATGATCTTCGAGGGAAGGAGACCTGCCTGGAAGTTTACACAGCCACTGGCCCAGGAGGTGCTCTACATTGCCCTGTGTTGCTTATCAAGAGCTGGAAGGAGTGTGTAGACAGAATGAAAGTGTCATTTGCTGGACAGAGTTAAGGAATGGGAGATTCCCGAGGGAAGGGAAATTTGCCTGAAATAGCAGAAGTAAGTATGGAGGCCTACTCAGAGGCTTGCACAGCTGAAGAGCCAAGGGAAGCCTGTCTTCTGTTTCCTGTGGATGGAAAGTGAAGTGGGAAGATTTGCTCTTCTGTTTAAGTCTGAACCTGCAAGATGAGAAAATCTATTCTCCTGTTTGAGTCTAATCGCTGAAGTGAGCAGATTCATTCTTCTGTTCAAGCTGAGTCAGTAAAGTGAGAAGATGTCCCCCATCTTCTGCCTCATGTCTGAACCTGAAATGTCTGAGTCTGTGAGACTGTTTCCTGCTAACATTCGATGGGAAGTCCAAAGACTGTGTTCCAGTCAGAAAGAGCCACAGATCCTAGCTGGCGGTCTGGCTAAAGCCATTTACAGTCGGATGTTCATAAATACTTGAAAGAGAGTGACTGCCATCTGAGGTCAGTCTGGAGAATCATCTAGGCAGTGTCACTGCTAAGAACTACCTATGCATTTCCCCCCGAGGGTATTTTGCCTCGAAGTGGGGGTTAAGACGCGCCAGCCCAGATCCCCAGCACTGGCCTTCTCCAGTTCTGTGATGATGCCAAAGAAAATGACAAGCGGCCAAAGAAGCCGAGAGATGTCCAGCCTGCTAAAGCTGCAAAAGCCTGCTGCTGAGAAGGCCCAAGCTGTAAGAGATGCTGATAAAAGGTTCTAGCTGCCAGAGCCTGCTGCTAGTCTCAGCAATCTGAATCACCAAACATCCAAGTTCTACTGATTCTAATACCCCAGATCTGCAGTCTGAAAGTCACCAGCCTGAAAGGCCTAGAGACTGTCTTCAAACCATGAGTACTTCAGGGTTTGTCCTGCATCTGGTGGAGCTGTACATACTTGCCACCAAAGTTCTGAGTTTCACTGTCTAGAACAAGTTCAAGTTTCATCAACTAGTGTTTGCCACAATTGCAAAAGAGGTTTGAATTCAAATTGCTAAAGTGCACCAATGCCAGCCAATGAGCTGCACCGTACAGGCCTGCAACTAAACCTTGGGTACCCAGATAGGACTCTTAGGGGTTAAAATGGTGCCAGTTGGGGGTAGTAACATAAAATTCAGTGGGTTAACATCTATGCTGAATTATGTGCTAGTGGGAGGAGGCCACTGCAAATATTTTTGGATTATGGTGATTGATTGGTGTTTCCAAAATCAAAATGCTAAAAATTGTTTAATTTTTCCCTTTCCCTAAACCTACTATGAGTAAATAAATTGTTGGTTAACATTTTTTACACATGTCTCATGAGCATATTATTAACTTAAGTCAATAATTGCAAGTATACCAAAATATGGTTTGGGTTTATGGTAATCTATGTGTGGTGGTGACTGTAAGGGGAGGTGGGGAGGTACGTCATCCCATGGGGTTGTACTGCTAAATATCTGGCCCACTATATATGTTCTCTGGGTGTTGGTACCACGCTATTTATTTATTTCATTTTGTTAACCGGGTAGGTCCATTTGGCTCAAACATCGCCTTTTTCAGGGAAAGAACCACCTTTTACTTTTAGAACAAAGACCCAGGTCCCTCAGCCTTGTTGGGCCCACAATACAGGGGCAGTAGCCCACTGGGACACAGCACCCAGGTAACATAAAAAAAAAAAAAAGACTGAGGGATGGTTTTCTTTATTTTGGGTGCCAACACTAAGGATTGGGGTACCAACACTGGGGATTGTGCAACCCAGTGTCAGTGTTATGTTTGGCAAGACCAGGGGTGGGCTCCCTGGTGTCACACAATGAACACAGGTGGGGTGAAGGGTACTAGCTTGCACCAGGGAATTGGGCAACCCGGTTTCAGAAAAATAAAAGTAGGGAGGGATGTGGAGTGGTGGGTGCTGAGTGGGGGGGGGTAGAGTAGGGTACCAGCAGAGATGTGCCGGCAGTGGCAACAGAGATCGATGAACATTTTTCTTTTTTTTATAGTGTGTATTAAAATAAATAAGACTACAAGGGATGGTTTTCTTTATTTTAGGTAACAACGGTGGAGTTTGGACACCCCAGTGTTGGTGTTGTTTGGTGGTACCTGTGGTGGGTTCCTTGGTGTCACACAGTGAAAATGGGCATGGTGGGTGGTACAAGCCAGCACCAGGGATTGAACACCTTGGATTCAGACAAGCAAGAAGGGGGGGAAGCAGTGGGAAGTGGAAGGGATACTTGTCAGAGGGTGGGAGGGACTGGTTTTACATTGGGGGAGGACAACAGCAGGCTGATCAGCTCTGCTTTCTGGGTGGCTTTATGCAGGTCAAATGAAAGAACCACCCTATGATTTGGGCAGCTCTTTTCTGTGAACTGCATGAAGTTTCTGCCCAGCAAGACTGACAGAGTGTCATGATCAGCCTGGCTCATGATTGATCTGTCACTGTCAAATCCTTTGCAGATTGCCCTGCATTAGATAGATAGTGATACACCTCTCAGAACCTATTATCACATTAATATGTTCACCCACGCACAAGTGCAAGGTTGAACACAAAAAGTGTTTTTTATTGCATAACACATTGTGAATTTACTCACAGAAACAGGAGCCGTGTGAAACACAAGACAGATGCCAACAAGAATCTATAGTCCTCTGACTGGTTTTGTGCTTAGGTTCATCATCAGGGAGTGATTTTACTGGCACCAACTTTTGCCAGGCTCCCTCCTACCTGATATCCAAACATTGGCTACACTGCTAGGGGTTCAGTATTTGGTCAGCCTTGGATTTTCTAACATACACAAATAAGCATTTTTCTTTAGCAAGGTTGACTCACAGCTATCTCTGTACATTAGAATTCTCTCCTCTTCCCCTACTGGGAGGGAGCCCCCAAAGATTGTGGAGACCTCCCTTGATGGGTGGCTCATCACTTCTCCCAACTGTACCTGTTGGGGGCTGATGGTCTCTGCTCCTCTTGAGGCAAGCTTGTTGGATCTCCACACCTCCCAGCTGCTCCTGGTGATCATCTCTGAAGACCAGGTAAGAGGGGAAAAGTGCCACCCAATTCCAGGAACCCTGTCACTGTCCTTTGGACCACAGACCTCCCTTAGCCTAGTAACAGTTAAACATGCTGGACTGCTGTTCCCTCTCCCTTTTCTCTCTGGACCCAGCTCCCACTGTCCATGTGCCTTGCCCTGTTATAGTTCTTCTGGAGAAAGGCAGAACTATGTATATTATACTCTTGTTCCCTGCTCCGAGCTGAGTCAGGCCACTAACAACACAAATACTCAGACATCTTTTCTCTCGGCAAAACCCCCTAGAGAGCAACACTCAGAGTTTGGCTTAACCCTTCAAGAGCTCTGTAGTAACCTGCCTCAAACTGGTAGAAGAAAAGAGGCTGATTGCATGTGCATCATAGATTAAATACAATGGGAACAGAGCTGAGCTAAACCTGTCTACCCTGAGGAATGGGTTTTATACCCCAAATCGTAAGTGGTCACAGCAGGTGATACACACATTCCGTACTCAATAAATTGATTTAATGGAGCATTCTGGGTGAGCGTTTGGTCATCATGGGAACTGACTACTCCCTGATGTGAATTTTCTCATTATATTTGCACTCCCATGACATATCTGGATTCCACTGGAGATTGCATGAGTGCACCACAAACCTTTCAAGGATACTTCCCTGCCTACTCTAGTGGTTCCCCCTCCTCACCGGATTCTACCCTTACAAATTGGTATACCCAATGCTGCACTTTTCACCATCTCCCACCCTACCATATTCCTTCCTCCCCCGCACCTCTTCCCTCTCCCTATGTCTCTGGCACTTCTTATCTGTTGTCTCTGACAAATGCCGCTTGGCTGCCTTGCTTACAATGCTACCCTTGAATTGTATTAATCTGAACTCTATTTGCAATGTCCACATTGTTGTAATGTCTGCCTTGATGTTCCCCATAATTTGTATTTTTCTGACGTGGAACCTTTGTAAAAGAGCCTTGGCTCAAAGTTATTTGTAATCCTAGACTTGGTAAATAAAATAAATAAAAAAACAGTGACAAAATTAGGTACTGTGCTTGTCAGCAGCAGAAAGCAGTGCAAAGCCACATGAACACTGGCTGTGACAGACAATGATAGAGAGAAGGAGAACACATGCTCTGGGATAATATAAGGAGGAGGTGTATGAGCTCTGGTCAGTACACAAGTTAGTGCAGTGGGGTGGGGACCACTGTCAGCTCTGTCTGTCTGTCAGCTCCCTTCTCTGTTTCCATTAGATGTCACTGCTGTTCATGTCCTTGAAACTCACAGCATACAAAGCCCAAAACAGCAGTCTGTTAACTGCCACTGTTTGCATTACTCACACTATGGGGAGGCAGGTTCATGCTGTTGCCGCTTGCTCCACCTGCAAACCCTGCTCCCAGGGTTAACCAATCCCTGGCATGTTTGCTTTTCATCTGTTAGCAGCCTAAGCCCTTCCACCGCAAGGAACACCATCACAGCCAGTGACGAAACAATATGACACCAGTGCTGATGTGGCATTCATGCGTATCATTTTATTCACAAAATAAGTCCTGGCTATAAGTAGTGGAATGCTGCAAAGCGTGAATTTTTACTGAAGGCAAAATGGTCTGTAGTCTATATTTCAGAGGTGAGAGAGTGGGTCAAGCTTTAAAAGTGTCACCTCTGGAAACAGAGCCTCCAAGGGGGGACACTATAAGTGGAACCAGAGGTAGGACATGAGTTGACGCCATGGGTCACATCAGAAAACTTCACACCCTGCCATGATTATTGTGAGGGGGATTCCTTTTAAACACTGAAAATATGATGGGTCTATTACGGGCACAGAACCTGTGAAGGGGATTGCTCTGAAGAGCCATTGGGGAAGGGGAAGTGTAAATGCAAGATGTGCTTACCATATCCATTTCATTTCTCACAGGAAATGAATTCTCTGGGAAAACTACTTGAAAATGAGGCTGGAACTGATGGAGTATGACAGTGGTAGCACTGCCATTTGCTGCTATGCCAGTGTCCGGCATTCAGGAACATGGGCAGCTCATCACTGGCTAGCCAGTGAAGGAAGAGGGGGAGTGACACTGCTGCCATTGCATGACTGTTGCCTGGTGGAGACCAGCTGGTATCACGGACAGGAACACTAGAAGGTGAGGAGTCACTACCAGACGACAGGCATGCATGTGTGATTGATCATAAAGTGGTGGAACTGCTTCCACCAATCAGGACCCGGCATCTACTGTACCTATTATCTAGTGTACAGTAGGCACCTTGGGCACCATACCACAGCTGATTCGTGCCATGGTCATTCTTGTCAGACAGTGATTGTCATTGCGAATGAGAAGCTGCAGTGCATCAGCCACCACATAATCCACCTGGTGAAATTTAGATGAAAAATTCACAAATAAAACCATGTTTACTATGTTACATTTGTCGGTACGCCACTGGCAATACCATCAACATGGTACAGTAAAAAAAAGTTACAATGCCCAAAACCTGTCACAATGTACATCCCCAGGGCAAAGAGAACATACCAAATCACACTCCGATGCTGGGGGAAATACCACGCTACAATATAGACAGCAATAAACACCATAACACATTGTCAATGTAAATACACATCATAACGCAGTTCCACCACTTTATAATATGTTTATAGGGCTAGCGGGGGTTGTTTCTTACGAGATAAGAATGCTATCTCGTACTAGTTTGGGCAGACAGAACCACTCAGCTTCGCTTCATGGTCCTCTCGCCCAAACCAGCTTGAGATAACATTCTTATCTCATAGGAAACAACCCCCACTAGCCCTATAAACATATAGTCATTGTATGCCGGCACCCTGGGGAGAAAACTGGAGATGGAAGAAAAAGCTGGGCTATCCCAGGCCAGAACCTCCTGCAGGCTGTTGCATGACAGGCGTGGCTGGACACCCACTGCATTGTAGTCCTTGGTAACGTCTAGTGCTGTGCAGAATGTGGAATTTCTCTTGCAAAATTAGCATGCAATGACCATTTCGCTGATGGAATTTCCACCACAGTTTCACTGGTTCTTCTGCAGAATTCCACCTACTGCAATCCAAAGAATATTATTCAAGTGGAACAGCCTTTTTTCTGTGGAAAATCATTCCACAACCATTTTTGTGGAAAATATTAAGATCCATAGAATAATATTCTGTGGAATAACCATGTTTGTCTGTTCATTCCAAAACCATTTCTTTGGAAAATATTGAGATCCACTGAATAAAATTCTTTGAGAATATTGCGGAAAAGCTCAGCATTTTTCTGCTGTAGAATTTCACCATTCTAGTTACGGCAAAATTCAGCAGAATCTCAGCAGAATTTTTAAAGTTCTGCAAAATTTCATTCTGCTGGAATTTGAAAATTCCATACAGCACTGGTAAGGTCAGTAATATGACTGGGGGTGCTGGCGAGCAGACCTGGGACAAGAAGAATCTTGCTAAACCAAGAGAGACATGACAGATTAGTGGTGTGGGAAGATACAGCCATTTGTTAGAAGATGAATAGAACTTGAAATGGTAAGCATCTAATTTATAAAAACATTGTGCAGAATGAGGGAAAGGGAAAAAATAGACTTCTATGCAGTAGGTAGTCATAAAACATTTCTGTCTCTTTTTCAAGGACGACATGGAATTAATTACATATAACAATTAGGCAGCATTTTGTCAAAAAGCAGGTTCAGATCACCGTCAGATCATGGCATAATCTAAAGTGCCTTTACAAAACCTGGATGATGTGCTCAGCTGCTGACCCACGTGTATTTGCTGGGACTGATGAAGTAGATGGCTACCATGTGGTGAGCAAGATGAGGAGTACCACACTACTGCAGAAAAATGTAGTACCTGATGGCAATTTCTAACAGGTATTTATTTATTTATTTAGATTTTGATAACTGGGTAAGCTCACTGAGACAAACAGTCCCTTTTTCAGGAGCGACCCGGATTAGTTACAGCCATAACAAACATACATTGGTCGGAGTATACATTAGGTTCAACATTCATTGGAAAAGGCAATAGAATACATTATGGAGCATATTAGTGACATACACAAATTTACAGTAGCATTATATCATACATGTGACAAATACACAAATTTACAGTAGAGTTATATCATACATGTGGCAAATTAACACAAACATGCGTAAAAGGAGAGGTGGTAGAAGCAGTAAGCAGTTGAAACGGAATAATATAGTCACACCAAAGGTGAGGAAGGTGGTAGCTAATGACTACAGCCACAGAGTCTGAGCTCAGGCAGGTACACTTTCAAGCCAGACTTGAATCCCTGAAGGGTGCAACAGTTTGCCAGGTCCACAGGGAGAGTGTTCCATAAGTGTGAGGCAGCATATCGAAAGGAGCACTTGCCAAAATTGGTTCGGACTCAGGGGATGGCTTGAGGAGGATCTCAGTTCTCGGTCCTGAACTTTGGAGTTGAATAGTCCACGCAGGTGAGGAGGAGGAGGGCTAGAAATGTAAATTTAAAGGTCAAACACAAATATCAGCTTTACATTAAACAATAGATTGCCAATTTATTTCTGACACCTCACAAAAATGCCTAGGTGTTCCCTGAGTTTTATTCTGTTACAGGTCTCCAAGAAAGCATATCAGGAGATGGTAGAGTGCTGAATGAGGAGCCCCTGCCAACCCCCTGTAAAGAGTATGGATCTGTTTATCAAGATTATTTCTTGAACTTTTATTTTAAGGGCCACCATTGACTAGAACAAACTCTAGTTTAAGGTTATTTTAGAGTATTACAGGTAAAACTGGAAGTTCCCCAAACATTATTCTTTTTGCAGTTTTAATCAGTGCAGCTGTGTTGAGAGTAGTGGTTATCAGAATCTGAGTGAGTGAGCTAATGCAAGCACCCGTCTGGAAGAACCAGGCTGGATCTGGAGAAGGACAGGAATTATCAGGATTTTCTTTCAAATGAGTGAAGGGAGTGTCTGATTTGTGGTTAATGTGGTTTGTAGTGATATCACAGGGCTTAGAAGGTGGATTCTGCTTGCAATTTGTAACTCTGAAAAATGACTAATGGGAAACCTATTTTTGTAATGTCTATTTTTAGCTAATCAGGGCAATTACTAATGATGCATGCCAATAAGTAAGTCAGTACTTTATATGGTTTAATGCTGTATATTTGTGCTTAGGAAATAACAGACACAACTTATGTTTAATACATTCATATATTTTCTACTGCTAGATAACAGGGATTGTTCATTTGTCAGTTTGAATTACCAAATTCTCACGTTGAAATCAGGCTTTGGCAGGTCAGTTATTTTGGCCAAGTGATTGTACGAGATCATGCTTCTTGACCTCATCATTCCAACATGGTTGTTAACGATCTGATTGCAGGTGACAGCACACTGGCTCATATGCCTTTGAATGCTCCTTTACTTTCAACCCATTAAATTGTGTTTGAATCACAGGACATTCTGGCTATCCCTACTGAATATAATATGTACTGAAAGAACAACATTCTCCCATATCCTGTTGAACCTGAAGCTGCGTGGAGGCAATATACAAATTGGCTATCTTCCGCGGACTATAAATTTTCAAATTCATTCACATGAGCTTCTGATTTTATACTGTGTTACATATATTATACCCAGCTGACTGCTAAAAACAAGCATTTCTCAATGCCGAATGTTTTCTTGCTGGCATTGGCATTGGTAGTGGTAGTGTAGGAGTTAGAGAGCTGCATAATAGGAATGGCAGTGAAGTATTGAACTGAAGCCAACCCCACCACCACCCAGCAGAGAGTGACAGGCAATGGGGCGTGCCTTTGGGTCATCAGGCATAATGGCTATGCCATTTTACCACACCCTACCCTGCAGACACTGACAAGTGTCACGGTGTGCCTTGGGGTCTTTGGCCTTTATGCGACCCCATTCCATCAGGAAATACGGTGAGATGGGTGCGGTATAGGAGAATGGGGTGAACTTTGGGGCCGAAGAGTGCAAGGCATACCTCGATGCCTCTCACTGGCTGCAGGATGTGGAATGGTATGAGCATCACAGGCAAGAATCCCAAGTCACACCCCTGATGCCTGTCATTCTCTACAGGGTGGGGCGTTATGGTTGGAAACCCTAATGCCTCAGGCATTCGCTGGTATTTTCACTCCAAATTTTCAACATGTTTTTTTTGTGACCCCCACCTCATGAACAGTGGCAATATCAGTTTGTTAGCTGAAAGCTGCTTATGCACAGTGACTACGGCATTTAGCATCACAGATGCAAAAACACATTCCGAACAGGATGTGAAAAATGACCGCTGTACTGTTCATGAGGGAGGTGTAATGGCAACGCTCAAATCTGCAGTAAAAATATTAAAAAATCTGGTGAAGTCATGAGCATGCATAGAAACTGTGCAACGCACACCCATAATGTAATTAGGTGGGGAATTTTTTACAGCAGATTGTCAACACAGGCATTTTGGGACCTCCGATCATGAACAGTGTCACTGTGATTTTCTTTATTTGTCCCAAACAATGATTTCCCATGGCGACCACGCATCTCTGCGCTGAAAGTGTGAAAACACATTTTGGCCATGTTGTGAAAAATGACAGCTGTACTGTTCATAAGGAAGTGTGGAAAAATGCCACTGGTGAAAATCTGCACTGAAAATATTACAAAGTCATGAACTTACGAGGGTGCGTGGAAACTGCACAATGCTCACTCATAACACAGTCATTTTATGGACTTTGGTCACCAAATTTTCAACATAGCCATTTTAAGACCTCTGCTTATGAACAGTGTAACTGTGATTTCCTTAATCTGTCCCAAACATTGCTTTCGCACACCGACTGCACCATTGTGCGCTACATGTGCGGAAACACATTTGGGGCGATGTGAAAAATGGCAGCTGTACTGTTCATAAGGAAGTGTAATAAAATGGCAATGTGGAAAATCTGGAGTGAAAATATAGAAAATTTGCAAACTTACGAGCATGCGTAGGAACTGCGCAATGCACGCTCATAAAACAGTCATTTTTAGGAATTTTTTCACCAAACTTTCAACATAGCCATTTGAAGATCTCTGCTCATGAACAGTGTCACTGTGATTTTCTTAATGTGTCCCATCCCATACATTGATTTCACACACCGACTGTGCCATTGTGCAATACATGGGCGGAAACACGTTTTGGGCAAGATGTGAAAAATGACAGCTGTACTGCTCATAAGGAAGTGTAGTAAAATGGCAATGTTGAAAATCTGGAGTGAAAATATTGAAAATTCACAAACTTGCGAACGTGCGTAGGAACTGCGCAATGCACGCTTGTAAAACAGTCATTTTTAGGAAATTTTCCACCAAATTTTCAACATAGGCTTTTTGAGAGCCCACCTTATGAACAGTGGCAGTGTCATTTTGTTACTCAGTCCTGAAAGGTGATTTCACGCAGTGACTTCGAAATCACCCTTCGGGCCTGATTAATGCCATGACAGTGAGAGCATTCATGAAAAGGGGTCCCAAAAACCCCATGTTGAAAATTTGGTGCAAAAATTCCAAAAAATGGCTGAGATATGCAACAAAGTTGAAAAAATCCTATCTAATCCATTATACAGCTTACCGGCATTTCCTCAGTTCGCGGTTGGCTTTGAAGAGTGCAGACGTGTTTCCGGTCCACCAAGATCATCACGCCCAGAGTCCGGAGGTAAGTATGGGGTGAGGGGGTGTGGGAGGCGGGTGTGCAGTGGTGGGCACAGGTGGGGCAGACACAGCAAGGGACCGCTTTCAAGTTTCATTTTTTTTTTTTTTTTTTGTTAAATGACGTGGACGCTTGCCACGCTGGGGTGGGCTCCCAGCATGGCACAAGGATGGCTGGTGGGGCATGGAGCCGATGGGGATTGGGCACCTCGTCGGCAATAGCATCTGTTGCCATGCTGGGGTGGGCTCCCAGCGTAGCACCCTGTGTTTGGGACAGGAGCCGATGGGGGATTGGGCACCCCATTATTATATACATCGTGTGGCCACACTGGGGTGGCCACCCAGCATGGCATATGTAACTCTGCTTGGGCACCCTGTTGGCTACACAGTGTGTGCGTGGGGGGTGAGCACGCAGTGTGTATGTGTGTGTGCATGCGTAGGGGGAGCGACATGAGCAGGCGATACTAATTGCTGCTCACTGAAGCATAGCCCCCTTTCACCTGTACTCCACTGCATTTTGGAGCTGTCATAGACAGCTCCAGCAGGCATTGGAGAACTGCGGCCGTGCCTGCAAACACACTGACTGAATTGGAAGAGGGCTACCACACCTCCAAAAACTCGGATGATGGCACTATGTTTCTTGCACATGCGTGCAAGCAAACATAGAAAGGGGGGAGGTTATTATTTGTATCTCAGTAAATCAAAAAGAATATGTATACTGGTTTATAGCCACATTGATATACATTTTTGAGCTGCATGCTACTGAAGGGCAAAGTACATATATTTGGTTGCTATATGCCTAGAAGTCCTGAGAAATTCATTTTGGATATTTTAATTTCTGATAAGATAAAGTAATTTTATCTTTGGTATATATTCTTGAATATGTCTGAGTTTTATATATAAAACTCAATTTAGAAGATCAGGGGCCAGATATTCAAAAGTTTGCCTGAATACATAGCCTAGTTTGTATGGGCAAGCTCGGCTTTACACAAAGTCCCATATTCAAAAGCCCAGTTAGCACGGGCAAACAAGGTTTGTGCCCAAGCAATATTCGGGGTGAGGGGTGCAATGCAAATGAAGGGGCATGGACCAGAATATTGGCGCAGTCCAATATTTAGAGTATTTGCACTGCGCAAGGCCATTTTGCGTGATCCCCCTGTGCAGTGCAGATACCGCTGACCCAAAACACAACTTACTCCAATGCAGCCCAGTCCAGTTCATTCTTCCCATGTGGAAGCATTGATAAAAAGTAACCAGGATTCTTTGACTGTAATTGCAGGAGATGTTAATGCCAGAATCCTGTCTTTTGGAAAAGACTTTAAACCAAAGTCCTGTCTGTCTGTTCTGGTGGCGGTTCAGCTCATTGTTAAAGATCCCATGGCACTTCTCAAAAAGAGCAGGGGACTTTTCATTGAAAAACCAAAGGGAATAATACAAAACCAAAGAATCTGAACAAAGAAACCATAAATAATCACCTTCAATTGTCCCGAGGAAATCATAAATGAAAAAAAAACTAAATTAAATGATACATTATAGAACAAAAAGAAAAGGAGTGACAGAGAGAGAGAAAACATCAGTCACTTGTAATTACAAATACAGTAGTATCATACACAACCAAGTAGGTGCATAGATAACAAAAAAACATCTGACATATACCATTTAGAAAGTACCTAGGATACATTTTTCCATTGTTTTTCCCAGGTGCTCCCAGGCAGTGCACCTCATTTTTTGTTATATACTCGCTGCGTATAATTTTTTTATAATGTTTTCCAATTCTAAAACAGAGGTCAGGGGCAGCTGAAGGACAAACTAGCCTGACAGATAAAAAAAAACTTTATCACAGAACCATATTGTCAAGGTGCTGTAATCATATTTCTCCCCCATCCTGCCTCAAGACCCCAAATATCAAGTCCTCATAGTGGACAGAGGTGAATAAGGTCTGCCCCCAGGCAGCAACAGTGTGGGGGCCAGAATTGTTTAATATATGGGCATTCCAGAAACTAATGTTCACTTGTTTCCAGGCTAGCAGCACATCCAGTCCTGGAACAAATCCTTTTTCAGTACTGTTAGTGTCTGATTTTCTGTACAAAACTTTTGACAGATAGTACGTTTCTTCATTGAAAATATTATAGTGACGGGTCATTTACAGTGAAAAAACTGACAAAATGACCAGTCACTGTAATGGTCACACAGGACTCCAACACAGCCTCTTCAGGTCTTGTGCCCCCTCCCTGAAACACCTTCACTTTGGAGGTGATTATAATAAAATCTCGGGAGGGGGCCCTGCAGAAAACACACTTGTGTTCCCGATGGCATGATGCGGACCACGATTGAGGTCAGCATTGTGTCATCGCTGTAAAGCCAGTTGGCAGGTTTTCTGTCTAACTGGCTTGGTGGAACCCTTTTGACATATTCAGGAAACTGTGAGAGAACTACATGCCTGGGCCATCTAAATTTCCCTTTTTCCCATTCAGCAAAAAAAGGGCTACACAAAAACTGCAAACCATGGACCTCAATCAGCCCTGGTACCTTTAAAAATGGTACCAAAATGTATTAACAAAAATATGCTACAAAGAAATTGACTATCGTGTTCAATATGCCCAACCCACCTTCTTGATAGATAGATGAAAAAAAGGAAGAAAGAAAGAAAGAACATTAGGTTTTATAGGATTTACCCTGCTCCTCCAAACCATAGGAAAAAAAAGACTACAAATGCTAAATTCTACAGATGTTGGGGGGGGTGTGTGTGTGAAGAAAACTAGATATCAAAAATAAGAAAATGGCACAATGAAAGATTGAACCATGTGAACTCTTTCTTCTTCAAGAGTTGCAAAGGTTTCCATTAAATCAAATTTCTTTTTACTTGATTTTCATATCCCAATACAGTTTACCATCATTTGCACTTTGAAAGTGGATACGTAGAATCTTGCTTGGTTCAACTGTGAAGGCCATTTTACTCTATTACAGAGGGGTCTTATCCTGTAGCCAATCCCAGTTATGACACATACTTTAAAGGAACACAGTCAGCCCTTTACTTACCACAATGATGCTAAAGTGTGGTCACATTTCTAAATAGCGCTGAGGTGCCAAAAAGCTTGTGCATTCATCATTATATCCGAGTTCAGCTAAACACAGTTTTTAATAGTATAAAGAAAGCTGAACTTGGAAAAGTGTCTGTTGTTTTTAAACAAGTACTAAAGGTTAATGAAATCACAGTCTGAAAGTTGAGTTGTGATACCTTTTTTAATTTTTATTTAAAATGTTGTTACCGGGAAAAGTACTCTGAGCCGAGGATCATTTCCGGGTGCGACCAGGAGTAGGGATAACAAAGGAGAACACATTGCCCAGTAAAATACAAAAGAAAAATTTCCACAGCATTCGAACTTGGTTGGTTACAAGCAACTTTATAGGGCCAAACAGAGTACGAGCAGAATCAAAATGTACAACAACATCATAGATGTTAGTCGTTGGGATCACGACGGCCTAGTGCCAATTCCCTGTGTATTATGCTGTTGGCAAGAGGGATATTTAGGTACATGAGCAAGGGGGGGGAGGTGTAAGTGCTGCCTGAGGGAGAGGTAGGAAGGAAGGTTCTGAAACTGAGGTGGCTGTAGGTTACATAAAACTGGAAGTCTGCAGGAGAAAGCAGCTTTACCAACCGATGATATAGCGCTGGGGAGAAAGAAAGTCTGGGCGTTACTGTTGCATAGATTATAAGGTGAGATTGGTACTGAGGATAGTATTTCTGATAGGTAGGGTTGAAAAAGGCTGAACCACTATTTGGCTACGAGAGGAGGGGGAATGGATTATGTGCTTATATGACAGCGATACGAGGCCTAGGGCAGAGTAGAAGTGGCAGTGATGAATCCTGGGGGGGAGGGAGTTAAAAGCAAAATGGCAGAAGGAATTTAGCAGGGTGTCAAGGCAGGAGAGTGAGGATGCTGGTGCTGAACTATAAATGGCATAGGCATAGTCAAAGATTGGAATAATTGTCTTAGAGACTAGATCATGGCAGGTGGAGGGAGGGAGGGAGTCTTTGTTATGGTCCAGAATGCAGAGTTTTGGGTGTAGCTTAGAGGTGATGATGTTTATATGATTAGAGAAATTTAGGTAGAGATCAAGCCAAACCCTAGGTATTTGTAAGCTGTGACATAGTCTAGAGAGAACCGTCTAGGTATTGAAAACTGGGAGTGTCGTGCCATTTTTTTGGATGAACCGAAGATCATTGACACAGTTTTGGAGGTGTTTATTTTTAATTGTTTTTTGAGGAATCAGGATTGCATCATTAGTAGGTCTTGCTGTAGTGGGGTCTGGACATCCAAAACAGTTGGACCAGAGACAAATAGAATGGTGGTGTCTGCATACATATGTATCCGTGAGTAGGAACATATTGAAGGAAGGTAATTTATGAAGGCTGAAAACAAGATGGAATGGGGCTAAGGATAGACTCTTGTGATACCCCTGCTAGAATGTGGCGGGGGGAGGAGGGAGAATTTACGACCCTGTCTGACTGCTGCTGGTTTTTGAGGTAAGAGGTGAACCACGAAACTGAGAGGGGGGGGCTAGGTCAGCTGACCCTACCTTGGTGAGAAGGAGGGGGATGAGAGACTGATTCAAACACCTTGGTCAAGTCCATGAAGATAACAGCTGTCAGGTTGCCTTGGTCCATGGCAGAGTGGATGTGTTCTGCGATTTGCAGCAGAAATCAGATTGTAGAATGGTGCTTGTAAAAGCCAGATTGAAATTGAGATAGGAAGCTGGTGGAGGTAAAATACTCTGATAGTCTGGAGTGCACTAGTGATTCTTGCAGTTTGGCAAGAGCTAGGAGGAGACAGATTGGGTGGTATTTACCAGGTACTGTGAGGTTGCCACCTTTGTGGAGAGGAATCGCTGTAGCAGTTTTCCAGACCTGGGGGACTGTTCCTGAGGAGAACGAGAGATTCAGTGTGTGGGCTAAAGGAGCAGCAATTTCTGGGGCAGAAATGCACAAGAGTTTGGGGATGTATCCCATTTGGGCTGGATTTGTTGGTGTTCAGTGATAGGACTGCAAGTAGTGTATCAAGCCCCAGGAACTCTTACTGTATTCTCACAAATGCAGTATGGTCTCACCATAGGACTGCCTCAGAGCTGAAATATTTAATAGAACCTATGCAAATAGTGGAATGTTAGGCTCGAGCTTGGTTTTCAAACCACTGTCCCTGGATGCACTTTCTGCAACCATCAGATTCTTTATTCCGCTTGCCTCAGTAAGACGTCTTCGGAGAGCTCTCCTTCACATACTTGAAGAGTTTTTATTTTCATCAGTTTTCGAAAGTACTGTTTATTTCTTTCATTTTTTAAAGCACTGTCCTTGGTACACAGGTAGACCTAGTCTAGATTTAGTGTTTATTGGGTAAGCTCTCGGTTTCTTTTCAGTTCCTTGCAACCAGGAGGGAACCGACGTGTATTACTTTTTCTGAAGTGAAATTCGGTAGAATTTAAGTTAATTTCAACTTCTCTGGTAAGTCGGTTGAATTTGGTTATTGGTTAACTGGGGTAACTCAGTTTTTGCGGTTGATAGCTAACCGAAAAAAAAAGAGAGAGAGAAATGCTTTTCTTTGCTGGTTTAGATGTCACAGAAAACCAAGAAAAGAATGGGCTCTGCAGGTTTTCAGCATTGCACTGAGTGTAGGGAACCATTCGCTAAGGTTGATCCTCATTTAATTTGTGTCTTCTGCCTAGGGTTTGACCACCTGAAGGCAGATTGTGAAATCTGTAAAAACTGTCCACAGTCTACTCTTGAGAGGTGACTTAAAAGGCTGCAGAAAAGAATGTCCAAGAAGGTCGCTGACCCTGCCTTGGATAAACCGACTCCTCCTCAAAAGGAACCGGAGGAACAGCCCTTTGACAGGGGTGAAAGTTCTTCTGGCAAGAAACATGCCACAGATACAGCCACTGAACTGGCTACTGCAGGTAAAAAGAAAAAGAAAGAAAAACATACAGCGCAGGAACCAAAACCGAGAAAAACTTCAGTTCCAGCCACTGAGGAGATGGCTAATGCAATCAGGATTATTCAGTCACTGCAAACTGGAACTCCGGTTCCAGTTGAAAAGTGGCTGCAGGCACAGACACCGGTTCAAACCTCCAGTTCAACCTTGGTTTCCGGTTCCTTGGAACAGAGTGGTGAATTCTATGATGAAGATGAGGAAGAGGAGGAGGAGGAGGACTAGGATTATTATTTATTTATTTTTTTTTTAACCAATTATTTTACCAGGTGAGACACACTAAGCTGAAAGCTTGTTTGCAGGTGCAACCTGGGAGCACAAGGAAGTTAAGTGACTTGCTCAGGGTCACACAGTATGCACCTAGGGGGCTGTGGGATTCAAACCCAGGTCTCCAGATTTGCAGCTCAGAGCCTTAACCCACTGCACCATACTGCCTCTCCATTATTCTGGATCGCTCATTGAACCTGACATTTCTCCTGATCCTTGCCATCTTGATTCCCCTGATAAAGGATCTGAGGATTACACATCCCACTTTGCCTTCATAAAGCAGGTTGCTCAAACCCTGGACCTCCCCACTCAGGTCCACTGAGGAGGAAGAGGAACAGGATTATATGGAAATAATGGACGTCCCAGAGACTACTGTTGTCCATCCATAAGTCTCTGAAGAAACAGGTTAACAAAATATTGCAGACACCCACTTCTGTGCCACCAGTGGACAAAAAACTAGATAAAAAGTACTGGGTAGCCAAAGGAGGAGCAGAATTGCTTTTGAGCACCCTAGCCATGAGGGGGGTGGTACAGACTGCAGCTTGTGACAAAGCTGGCATCCCACTGGCATCACATCCTCCTGACAAGAACTTCAGAAAAATAGACTCCATGGCTAAGAAAATGTACCTGTGGTCCTTTCTGGCTATTAGGCAGGTCTCTTATATGGCCTACATCTCCAGGTATCAGAATACACTTTGAAATACTGTCCTAGAAATAGTAAAGGCTGTCCCAGCTCCCTTGTCATCTGATCTGGAAGAGATTGCAAAAAGGGGTATAGAAGCTTCTAAGGCCCAGTTTAGGATGACAGTTGATGCCAATGACACTGCAGCCAGGCAGATGGCAATGTCAGTGTCTCTCAGAAGGTTTGCTTGACTCAGGACTACTAACCTGACCCAGTATACCCAAACAAAGGCTTTGGATTTTCCATATGAGCCCACATCTCTGTTTGGAGAGCAAACAGTGGCTTACATGAAGAAAATGGACAATTACAAGACTGCTTACAAAAGTGCTATTGCCATGGAAAGGGCATCCACACCCCAAAAGCACCAAGCCAGAGGTGTCAGCGACAAGTCCCATTATAGACCATTCTTCCAGCCTCAAGCTTTCCCCTAATATCAGGAGCAGAGGTGATATTTTATAGGCAGGGGCAGAAGAGGTAGTGGCCGCACTAGCCCCAAACCACAGCCAGCAGCTCAAGCCAAGCAGGCACACCAAGGTGTCTGTTAGGATCACCTCCCCAACCCTGGTAGAGGGCTGGCTGGCCCGCTATCTCCAGGAGTGGCAAACCATCACCACAGACAAGTGGGTTCTGGATGTAGTGGGCCAGGGTCTTGCTCTCAGCTTCAAGATCATGCCAAAGCTGCAGGCAAGAGTTTTCAGACCTTCTACCCCATCAGAAACAGCTCTTTTGGAGGAGAAAGCATCCAATCTTCTGTC
This sequence comes from Neoceratodus forsteri, assembly GCA_016271365.2. Classification (NCBI taxonomy): domain Eukaryota; kingdom Metazoa; phylum Chordata; order Ceratodontiformes; family Ceratodontidae; genus Neoceratodus; species Neoceratodus forsteri. The sequence continues at coordinate 25,982,039 of JADMNL010000022.1, read as the reverse complement.
ACAATGGGCAGTACAGCCAGTTCTCTTGGCACAAGGGGGAAAAGGTCTGTACTCAAGGTACTTCATCACAACAAAGAAAACTGGGGAGTGGCAACCCATGCTGGATCTCAGACATCTAAACAGACATTTGTCAAAACTAGAGTTCAACATGGTAACTCTGGCAACCATCCTCCCATCACTAAGGCAGGGAGACTGGTTAGCATTTCTGGATCTAAAGGACACTTACAGTATTTCCACATCCCCATCAGGCAATCCCATAGAAAGTATCTCAGATTCAGATTGCCATTAGGCCATTGTCAGTTCAGGGCAATGCCCTTCGGACTGACCTCTGCCCAAGGATGTTCACAAAGTGCTTGGCTGTGGTTGTAGCACACCTAAAGAGGCAGGGGGTGGTAGTGTTTCCCTACCTGGATGACTGGCTAGTCATAGGTCAATCACCTCATCAGGTCAGGGATGCTCTGGCAGTCACACAGGATACTCTGCAATCCTTAGGTTCTTCCTGAACCTGAAAAAGTCAGTGCTAGAACCAGTTCAGCTCCTGGAGTTCATAGGAGCCAAACTGGGAACTGGAAAGGGAATGGCATTCCTTCCACAGGGAACAGTGGACAGCCTGGCGAACCTAGCCAGCTCGTTTTAGCTGAACACCCCAAGGCCAGCAAGGCATTTTCTACAGTTGCTGGGCCAAATAACAGCATCAACAGCAACAGTGTCAAGGGCCAGGTTCCAAATGAGAGAGGCTCAGTTTCATCTCAGGTCACACTGTCATCAAAATAGGGATTTGCTGTTAAAACTAGTGCCAGTTACAGGAACTCTCCTTCAGACACTACAGTGGTGGTAGGAAAGGAACAACCTCAGACAGGGTGTGCCACGTTTGCAGCAAACCCCCTCACTGGGGCTAACCACAGATGTCTCCCTGCTGGGATGGGAAGCACACCTAGGGGAGCACATTGCTCACAGCACATGGCTCAAACAGGAGTCATTGTTGCACATAAATCTGCTGGAACTCAGAGCAGTCTTCCTGGGCATCCAGTTGTTTGCCAAGATGCTACAGGGTCAGGTGGTGCAGGTCAGGACAGACAACACAACCACCATGTACTACATAAACAAACAGGGAGGCACAAGGTCAACTCCACTGCACACAGAGGCCATGAAAAATTGGAGTCCGGCATACTCCCTGAATATATGTCTCTCTCTCTCTCTCTCTCTCTCTCTCTCTCTCTCTCTCTCTCTCTCTCTCTCTCTCTCTCTCTCTCTCTCTCTCTCTCTCTCTCTCTCTCTCTCTCTCTCTCTCTCTCTCTCTCTCTCTCTCTCTCTCTCTCTCTCTCTCTCTCTCTCTCCCTTCTCCTTCCAGGGCATGAAAATGTCCTGGCAGATGCCCTCAGCAGAATCAATCAGAACCACCATGAGTGGTCACTCAACAAGCAAGTCCTGCAGATAGTTTTCAGTAGAGGGGGCACTCCAGAAGTGGACCTCTTCGCAGCTCCAGTCAGCCATCAGCTACCTCAGTTCTGCTGCAGATCTCTCATGAGGGGCACAATCCCACTGGATGCACTGCTGCTGGATTGGACAGGGAAGTTTCTGTTTGCCTTCCCTCCCTTTCTATTGTTGCTAAGGGTACTGGACAAGCTCAGATCTCAGCCACCAACAATGATCCTCATTGCTCCAGACTGGGCCAGGCAGCCCTGGTAGTCCCTAATTCTTTCCCTGTCAGTAGCCAAACCAGTCGGCCTCCCCAGGGGGCGCAACCTACTGACCTCTTCTCAGGGCAAGATCCTTTACCCCAGCCTCCAGTCCCTCAGGCTTAAAACCTGACTCTTGAGGACTTAAAGTATGCCAACTTGCACCTCTCAGAAGGAGTCATGAGGTCCTCAGGGTCTCTAGAAGCCTTCCACCAGGAAGACCTACACATATAAGTGGAAAAGGTTTTTAATCTAGCGTCAGAGAAAAGACATACTGTAGATCACAGTCAGGCGGGTTGCCAGTCATTCTGGACTATCTGACCCACCTTCACTCTCTTGGCCTAAGACTGTCTACTCTTAAGATGCACCTAGCAGCTGTCTCAGCTTACTTATCGGCAGGCAGGGGCTCATCCTTGGCTTGGAACCCAGTATTCAGAACATTTTTCAAAGGGCTGTTGCATCTGCATCATCCATATAGGGACCCTACTCCAGTGTGGGATCTTAATATATACATCGCCCAGCTTATGCAGCCTCCATTTTGAGCCCATGTCATCAGCAGAACTCAAGTATATAACCTGAAAAACAGCGTTCCTGGTGGCAAACACCTCCATCAGGAGGATTAGTGAGCTCCAGGCCCTGTCCACAGAGCATGACTACATTGCATTCCGTAGGGAACGGTTGTCCTCAGGACTAATAGGAAGTTTGTCTCCATAGTGGTATCTGACTTCCACCTTAATCAGTCCATTACACTGCCTGTCTTTTTCACTGACCATTCCACTTCAGGGGAACATGGACTGCATAGCCTGGATGTTAACAGAGCAATCCGCTACTAACTGGTCCACAAAAAGGGCCACAGGCAGGACAATACTCAGCTTTTCCTGACCTTTGGAGAAGTGGGAAAAGGTAAACCAGCTATGAAAAGATCGATTGCATGCTGGATTATTGCCTGCATTCAGTTTTGCTACAGCAAGGTGGGCAAACAGTCCCCATGTGGGTCTCAGGGCCCACTCTACCAGGGGAACAGCTGCCTCCATAACGGCTGCTAGAGACATTCCTCTGTTGGAACTTTGCAAAGCAGCTACCTGGAAAACTGTCCACACATTTACCAAGCATTACTGCTTGGATACCCAGGCCAGAAGTGATGCCAGGTTTGGCACAGCAGTACTGCAGAGCCTGTTTCCTAAACTGGTTATCTGCCCACCTCCAAATGTACTGCTTGGGTAGTCTGCATTTGTCAGAATACAGAAAGATTTCCTGGGGCTTGAAGAAAAAATTACTTACCATAGTAATCTTGTTGCTCCCACCCTACTTCCCCTACTATAACCTACTGGTCACTGCATTCCAGCCTTCATACCTTATTGCAAACCTGTTGATATGATGTTTGTTTTCTTGGGCAACTGTGACTTGAGTCTTAGGGATGCCCCGTTATTTAAAGAAGGGGCTGGTCTTTAGTTTTTTTTATTTTTTATATTAGGATAGTTTAGTTAAGTTATTTATGCATGCTCGATAAGAATCTTACAGTTGCAGGAAGTGCAAGCAGGGACAGTGGTTTTCAAACTGAGCTCTATACACCGGCCCAGTGGCACTGAGGGTTGAGGCGCTGGATGCCATACCTTGCGCCACGCCGGTGACCCATGTTCAGGAATGGGCATGGGTCACCGGGGATCAGCAAGGGAGGAGAAAGATTGAGCGTCCAGAGGACTGCTCTCCTTCTCCAGGGAGGGGGTCTCTCAGTGTCTGCGCCCATTCACCCCCTGACAGAGGCTGGGGTACAGGGTGTCATGCTACAGCAGGGAGGAGCTGGGGACAGATGTTTGGAGGAGAGTGTGCACAAAGGCATGCATGCTTTCATCTCCGTCAGCATCATCGCATGTCCCTCGGCTCCAGGGGGGGAGAAAGAGAAAAATGTCGGCCCCCACATATGAGCCAGCTCCGGTGCCTGATACCTCTGGCCATGACAGTTCCACCATGGCAGCCCCACTCAGAGGGAAGGAGCATCCCCCAAGAATGAGGGAGCAGGTTGCTGGAGCCTGGTGAGCCCGCTTGCGGGGCTAGGGGAGCCCTGACAACAAAAATAGAAATGAAAAAATGAGCTTGAGCCTAACATTCCACTATTTGCATTGGTTTTCCACTATTTGCATTGGTTCTATTAACTGTTTCATCTCTGGGGCAGTCCGATGGTGAGATCATACTGCATTTATCAGAATACAGTAAGATTCCCTTGGAAGAAACAAGACTACTATGGTAAGCCATTTTTTCTTCTCGAGGCGAAACAGGTGAGAAAAGGAAATTATTATGTGAGGTGGAGGAGGAAGGGGCATGGTAGGGGGAGAGGTTGTCAGGAAGGGCACATGTTGTAAAGAATTTATTTAGAATGTCGGGCAATGCTTTGAGGGTCCAAGATAGACTGACTGTTTTGTTTTAAGACTGGGGCAGTTTCTTGGACAGGGGAATCGATCAGGGTATGCATCGTCTTTCAGAAGGAAGCAGTATTTGAGGTCTGCAGGTGCTTTTTGAAATATTCAGCCTTGGCATGGTGGATTGCCTTGGTGCATTTGTTCCTGAGTGATTTGCATTGTTGCAGTGCATGTGAGGATAGGGAGGATTTGTTGCGACCAGGCCTTGTCATGGGCCTTGCACTGGTCGATCAGTGCTGCAGAGATCAATGGGTGGTGTCATTTCTTAATTCTGGTTTTGATCGGGGGGCATGATAGTCCCAGATCTGGGTTAGTGTGGATAGGAAACTGGTAAGGGCAGAGTCCCCGTCAGGTGCAGAGTAGCAGGGGTCCAGTCTGCTGTGCTCAGGTTGTATAAGAGGGCTTCAGTGTTTATTGAGAGTAGCGGGTGGGTGTTTAGGTATTTTGTGGCTGAGTGAGGGAAATGGGTTTTTCTGACACAATATGTGACACAATCAATGCTTAGGGCATCCGGCAGTACCCCTGCAGAGGTGATTCTATGAGGGTGGGAGGAGAAAATCCAGTCTATGAGCAAGTGGTTTTGGGAAAGGAGGTTGTACCGTGTGGGCTCCTTGATTATTTGGGTTAGGCTGAGGGCGGTCTTGGAGGAAGGGGAGAACCAATTTAAGTTATAGTCTCCTAATAGAAGTAGCTCGCTGTTGGCAGATTGGGGTAGTAGAGTAGACAGGCATGAGACTAGCGAGTCTGGGGTGAGCCGAGGGGAGGCATAAATGAATTCAACATAAATGGGTTGGGTAGATGGGAGGGGCGATTGGATGAGGATTAGTTTGTAGGAAGATGGGTGGGAATCATCCATGACAGTGGAGCACGAGAGCGAGTGGTGGGTGTAGACTCTGACAACTCCACCCCACTTGCCACAGTGCTGGTGAAAAATAGAGTACCCTGGGATCATTAGGGAGGAGTCAGGGGTCTTGGATGACAACCATGTTTCTGAACTACATAGTACTTCTGGGGAGTGTTGCTTTACTTAGCGTGAAATGAGGTCCGGTTTTGGCAGGAGGCTTCTGATATTCATGTGAAAGATTTTTAGTTCCTTAAGGGAGTTGGCTAGTTCAGAGATCGGGGGGAGGGGGTAGTCCAGGATTTGGTTCAATGTTGCCTACTGTGAGGAGGAGAGGAGGGTAAGGAGAAGGAGGGAGAAGGTAGCTGGGTATTTTCGGCCCCTGAGGTTTAGTGTGGAGCAAGGAGAGGAATGGGAGCACTATATATATATAGTGTATATATATATATATATATATATATATATATATATAGAGAGAGAGAGAGAGAGAGAGAGAGTGCATATGTGTGTGTGTGTGTGTGTGTGTATATATATATATATATAAGTGTATATGTATGTATATATATATATATAGATATATAGTGTATATATATATATAGATATATAGTGTGTATATATATATATATATATATATATATACAGTGTATATGTATATATATATATAGTGTATATTGTATATGTATATATATATAGTGTATATGTGTATATATATATATATAGTGTGTATATGTGTGTGTGTGTGTATATATATATATATATATATATATAGATATGTGTATGTGTCTGCTGTTCTTAGCCTTCGCTGATTGCATTGTGAGGCCTTCTGGCACCATGCAATTCTGCTTAATGTTGAGCCAGTCCAAATTCTCTCATGGGGATTTGCATATGTTTCCCATGATTCTTTTCATTACTGGGGTATGTGCAATTGTGTTCTCTTTAAAATTTGGCTGTGTGGCCAATATCCTCCAGGATAACCCATGCCCCAGGGCATTTGATCAGGGGTTCTCTGTAGTGCTTTTCTTTCACTATTTTGGGTCCCCCATGACCCAAACAAATAACATCCCCCTTAAGAGGTGGCTGGCTCCGTCTTCCTGGGCTAAAACACAGATATGGCATACTGATGAGTCCAAATATGACTGAAACATGTGTATGTGTCTGCTGTGCTTAGCCTTTGCTGATTGCATCATGAGGCCTTCTGGCACCATGCAATTCTGCTTAAAGTTGAGTCAGTACAAATTCTTTCATGGTGATTTGCATATTTTTCCCATGATGCTTTGCATTATTGGGATATGTACAATTGTGTTTTCTTTCTCTGTCTCTCTCTGTCTCTGTATTATGGTAGCACGGTAGTACTACCATAGTTAGGGTTGAGGAGCCATTTACATGTTAAACCCAACATTTGGCACCTTAATAACTTGGCAACCATTTGACGGATTTACCTGAAATTTGGAATACATGATCAAGAACCATAGGCCTTAGGATCTGCCAAGTTTCATAATGGTCGGATATATGTCTGCGGAGTTATTAAGTGTGATCTGCATGTGCGTTAATGCTTTTTCTGGAATTCTACTGTCATGCCTACAGGTCCCAGGGTTTGTGTAACCTGCCCAAAATCTTCAGGGAATGTGCGGCCAGGGTCCCCGATGTGCCTTTTAAAGATTTTGTGAAAAAATATTAAATGGTTCAAAAGTTATTCAAAAAACAATTTCCCATTATAAGTCAACGGGAACAGTTAACAAAAAGTTCAACAGTGTCGCAAATGCACTTTTTACTGCTGCAAATGGCCCTGTTACTGTCTCAAATCCACCATCTTGTTTTCAGCTAGTGATCAGAAAAATGCTTGGCATTTAAAATTGAGATCCTCTAGCAACCTAATTATTTTTGTATTCACCTAGTCGGGCCCTGAGGATGCTAGCCATGTCTTTATTTTGGGGTAAAACATCCCAGAAATATGTTTTTCAGATTTCTAGAAAAAGTACTTTCGGAAAGTAGTGTTGCACTCACAAAAGTGTCGCAAATTTTCGCGAAAGCTTTCTCAAATTGCGACACTACTTTGAACACTATCCAAAATAACAGTAATTCTTTGGCACTCCGCTGCAAAAGAACGGTTGGGAGTATGGGGCTGAAATTTGGAGGGAACGCAGCCGACATCTCACAGATGTGCCTTTCAGTGTTGTATTGAAAAAATATTACACAGCGGCAAAGTTACGGTACTCCAAAGTTGATTTTTTTTCCCATAGGATAACATTACGGCGCCCGACGCATTACAGGAATCCTTTGGCACCCTGCTGCAAAATAACGGTTTGGTCTTTTTTCCTGAAATTTGGAGGGAAGACAGCCAACAGCCCACAGATGTGCCTTTCAGTAGTTTGGTGAAAAAATATTACAGGGAGGCAAAGTTATGGCACTCCAAACTTCTCTTTTTTCCCATAGGATAACATTACAGCGTTCGCCGTGCCTTTCAGGGCCCGTATCTCGGAAACGGTGTGAGATACAGACTTTTTGTTGGAAAAATACTTAGCCCCTACAAAACTAGCCAGAACAGTTATAAATCATATGACTTTAAAAAATGTTTTCTACGTCGTACAGTTCCTGAGATATAACCTATTTAGTATTCCAAGTCCTCATTTTCTGCTCCGATACCCATTATTATGCATACATTCTTTGTACTCACTGTCTTTCTCTATGCAGCTTTTGGGGAAAACCAGCCTGTGCCCTTACATTACTGTTACCGTTGCCCTTTCCGCTTGCGGTTCCGTACCCGTTTCACTTACTGTTGACATCTACGCCACCATGTGCATTATCCTTTGTGTTTTCATTTGCGCTTGTGTTTCTGTTATTTTTTGCCATTTGTGTTTACAGTACTGTTTCTCTTTCTGTTTCACTTTGCGTCACCATGCCCATTGACATTTCCGTTTGCAGGCACCATGTTACTATGTGACAACAAATCATGTGGCAGACCGTTCCCGTCTATGCCACCGTGTGCGTTACCCTTTCTGTTCTCATTCGCGCTTGCATTACCATGTGCACCACTGTTAGTGCTTCTGTTTGCATTGCTGTTCCTGTTACTATGCCACAAGACATCATGTGTGGCAGTAGTGCAAGAAGACCCAAAGAACCAGCTCCCACCGCTGCATTCGTTCACTATTTCGTTATTCTCAAAGAAGAGAAATTAGAGGCAAAAACTCTGTTTAATGCATTAGTTAGGGTTGTTCCACAGCGACAAAAGTGAGGAAATTAGGTATTGGTTGAACCCTTGCCCCAACGGCATCAGGTGCGCATTGGGGTTATCGGTCCTAACTCTCACCCCATTCTCCTATACTTCTGCTGCTTTACACGTCATGGGGTGGGAGAGGTGGGCTGACTGACCCAGCACTCCAGTGCTGGGTTGGGGGTGTTAGGGGTCCAAGGGGGTTTTCAACCCTAACACTGAATTTCTCCCTTTTGTCACTGTGGAACAAACCCTAACTAATGCATTAAATGGAGTTTTTGCCTCTAAAATATATATATATATATATATATATATATATATATATATATATATATATATGCTGGTCATATGGAGGGTATGGCACTGGCTTGGGTTAATGGCATTGGGGCAAAGGGTAGTGGGTTGGGAGGGGGGTCAATGTGGGACTTAAAGGGAGCAGATAGGGATGGGGCACATGGGGGGAGCAGGCAATGTACAGCTGGTCGGAGAAGGAATAGGAGTAGAGTTTAGGATGCATGATAGTAGGAGGAGGTACCCAGACATCTTTGGCAGGGTCCTTGTGACCTGATGCTGCCCTCAGGTGGCAGGAGGAGGGTGGTTCCTCTTGAGGGAAAAGAATGTGGGAGATATTGAGCAGTACTAGTCAAAAGATGATAGTGGAGTGTCATAGGTTCTCTTGGTATGCAGGCTATTTTTTTTTTTTTTTGCTAGGCTATACAGTGCTATGTGATCCACTGAGCTGCAATTGCTAACTAGTGGTGGAGACTGCTGTTTGAACAATAAGTAAGCTGACACTATTTCCCTTTAAGCAGGTAGAAGACTCGAGATGAAGATGAAGATGAAGATGGAGGATATAGTACCAAGTGTGTAGTGGGGTAGGGTGGGGGGTATACCAATTGTGGTCACCTGACAGGAGTGTAGAACTCCACTGATTGATTCTGCAGTACAGGGCTGTCCCTATGTAAGGAACACTAGCTTAGGGTGGGAGGGTGGCTGGGGAGGGAGGCGGGGAGGAGCTTAGCGATGCCGCATGATGTGCGGCAGTGCTCCTGCCTTTCTTTTGTAATACCTGGGCCAACTGCTGGAGGGCTGTTGGGGGGGTGAGTCCTTTCCATGGCCCTGCAACCCAGTAGAATGGGCAGTCAGTCCCTTGACTGAGGAGTGCTGCAGGAGAAGCAGAGAGAAATAGACCGAAAAGTCAGGGCTGGGCTTACTGCTGACATAGGTTGGGGGGGGGAGAGGGTTAGGTAGCAGAGACACTTCCAATACAGTGCAGAACATAGGCAAATACTTTTTTTAAATGGCAGAAAAACATCAGATTAAATTTACAATTTATATGTATAGCAGTGCACACAGGATGATCATTGGAGGCGGTGTCCAGGATCAAACCATATCCCTACATTAAAGCAAAGCACACAAAGCAATTAAGGCACTTTAGGAAAGCCTAGGAAGCACATGGTTCTTTAGTTGCATTTGCTTAAATAAAGTAAGCACTTATAAAGCAATTAAGGGACTTTAGGAAACCCTAGGGAACACATGGTTCTTTAGCTGCATTTGCTTAAATAAAGAAAGCACTTATAAAGCAATTTAAAGCACTTCAGGAAAGCCTAGGAAAACACATGGTTCTATTGCTGCATTTGCTTAAATAAAAACAATCAGTTGCAGTCAACAGACCCTTGGGTGCCGTAAGATGGCGCCAGATGCCACAATCCACTATTCCTGCCTTTGCTTTGTAGTACCTTGGCCAAATGCTGGAGGGCTGTTTAGGGAAGGGTAGGGCAAGTCCTTTCCATGCCCCCATGATCCAGTAGAATGTGTGGTCGGTCCCTTGACTGAGGAGTGCTGGAACGAATGCTGGAGGGCTGTTTGGGGGGAGGGCGAGTCCTTTCTGAGCCCCTGCAACCCGGTAGAATGGGCAGTTGGTCCCTTGACTGAGAAGTGTTGGGCCGAATGCTAGAGTGCTGTTTTTGGGGAGAAGGACAAGTCCTTTCCGTGCTTTCTGTGCCCCTGTAACCTGGTAGAATGGGCAGTCAGTCCCTTGACTGAGAAGTGTTGGGCCAAATGCTGGAGGGCTGTTTGGGGGGAGAAAGGTGAGTCCTTTCCATGCTTTCCATGCCCCTGTAACCTGGTAGAATGGGCAGTCGGTCCCTTGACTGAGAAGTGTTGGGCCAAATGCTGGAGGGCTGTTTGAGGGGAGAAAGGTGAGTCCTTTCCGTGCTTTCTGTGCCCCTGTAACCTGGTAGAATGGGCAGTCGGACCCTTGACTGGGCATGTGCACATACATATTCACATGCCCAGTATCATGGCTTGGCTTTCAGACTGTAATTTCCCTAGCCTTTAATGTCCATTTCAAAACAACAGAAACGTTCCCAAGTTTGTCTTTCTTTATTCTATTAAAAGCTGTGCTTTACTGAACTCAGGTATAACGATGACTGCATTTGTCTTCCAGCACTTCAGCACCATCTAGAAACAAACTGTGCTTTGGCATTGGGCACAGTAAATAGGAGTGGACCAAGATGGTTTTGCTTTGAGTAAAATTATTAAAAGCAACTATTTTCTGTATAAAGAAATTGCTGCTGTGGCTCTTGTATCACTACAGGGACTGCTGCAGGCAGGTTTAGGAATAACTGTAGTAAAAGTAAGTAAAGGGCTGACAGTGTTTCTTCTGAGATCCAGAAACAGTCTTAAATGTATTAATAATAGATACAGATGTACTAATATCTGCAGCATCTTTCAACAAAGACATACATCATCAGCATAGGCTAACATTTTGGGTGCTTTTACCCCATCGTGCCATTTGATCGTCTTCAAAATAGTCATCGGGTTCAATATACAGACTAAAGAGTTTACACTAGGTGTGTATATGTGTGTGTATATATATATATATATATATATATATATATATATATATATATATATGAGAGAGCTGAATGGGCACCCTTGCTGGACCCCACTGAACTGGAATACATTCTCCCATTCACATTAGGATACACACAGGCCCCCTCATAACATGCAGATAATGGGAGGGCTTTAAGCCCGAGGTTCGATGGGCAGAGCAACAACATCACTCCCCCATCAAGCTTAAAATGTCTCATATGGCCAGCCCGGTGGTGCTGAGGGTTGAAGTGCTGGACACCACACCTCACACCATGCCGATGACCTGGGTTTGGGAATGAGCCCAGGTCACTGGGGGTCGGCAGGGGAGGGAGAGGATTGAGCATCTGTTGGACAGTTATCTTCTCCTAGGAGGGAGGGGGGTCCGCACTCGGCACTTGACTGGCCTCTGGTGGAAGCTGGGGGCATGGCAACCATAGACCAACACTAGTAGATGGGGAGTGATGACAGTGGTGGTGACACCATAACATCAGCGTGTGTACCACTCCTGTGGAACAAGGAAAGTCGGTGACCGGTCTCCTAGATGACGCACAGAGACCCTGATTGCCCACACCTGCCTGGCAACCTGTTGGAGTCCGATGAATAATTGATTGTCTCGTGGCATACCTACCCCTCCCCATACCTGCTGGGGGGGTATAGCTATGGCTTCAGGGTGACTTGTTGGGGGACCAGACTGGTTGTGGAGTGGAGATACTGTGATGTTTCTCCTGAAGGAGTGGAGACCGGACACAGGATGAGGAGCATAAAGTGTATAAAAAAAAAAGGTCTCATATCTTGAGCTTTGCCAGGATTCTTTTCTCGTTGTAGCAGGTGGTGCCACCTCATCCTTGCTTCTTTCCCAGCTGTCTGCTGTTGCTGCTTTTCGTGGTGCCTCCAGCTGCCGACTCCATGCCACCTGCTTTCATCTCCCCATTCCTGCTCATTTTGTGGCCTTTCCCTTGTGCATTTATTCACTATCTTTGTCTCTCCCTACCCTTCCTAGCCACTGGCTGGTGGCTGTTTGTTTTCCCCTCGTTCCTCTACTGTTACTCGTTCTGTGGTTATCCCTCTTGCTTCCCTCCCTTGCTCTTTCTTCCTCCTGCCTGCTGCTTTCTTGTGACCCATTTCCTCCCCTTGCTCTGCTTCTCTGTAATCTGTTTGGCTGCCCTCCATTGCTCCTCTCCTCAGTCCCACTCCAGGCACCCTCCTCTGTTTCCCTGCTTCCCTGTCTAGCCTTCAGGCTTCTCTTTCCTGGTGGTGTCTCAGCTCCTCCTGCCTAAGGTATTTCCCCGTTCCATTTCTCCTTCACTCCTTGGAGGCTTTCTCCTCAGCTCCGGAACCTACATCTCCCTCGATATGTCTCAATTTTTCTTTCTGATTCAGTTTTTGCCTCCTCGATGCTGGGACTGCTTCATGCATTCCTCACTGCTGCTCCACATCATGTCAACACAGTCTCTTCCCCTGTGCTGGGTGTTGCTGCTGTTTGGTCTGGCTTCGTTGCTGGTATGTATTCCTATTTTGCCATTACCTCTGGTGGTGTTTCCTTGGTTTCTCTGTACTGTTGCTTATGCAGCGGTTCGACCTCCAGTGGTGCACGGTATGGGTTTGGTTTTTTCTGTTGCTTCACGGGCCTCCTATAATACTGTGGATGGCTTCTGGCCTCCGATCCTGGGTTAGTGTTTGCACGGCTCAAGGGACTTCACAGTGGACTCAGTCTGTCGGCTTCCATGTATTCATATAATCTGTACAAGGTTAGTTTTAGCTTGGTATCCCTGTTGCTGCACTTCAGAACCTGCTTTCTTCACTGGGTCTTATTCAACCTCGTATATGGTATGTCTCCTATTTCAGAGTCATTTCTGCTGGGGGGGGGTGTCCTGCTGCTTCTCCTAGTGGTCTTCCTAACATGTTGTGTTTATTCATGTCATTGGTTTAGGTGTTCTGTCTTGTTCTGCAGGCATAATCAATGTGGAGGTTGTGGGACTCAAACCCAGATCTGCTACTTGTGCCAGGTCCATTCCCAGTTTGTTGCTCTAGCCTCTAGGTTGTCCTGCCCGCTATGCTCGCTAGCGTGACTATTTCATTATTCTTTGGTGTAATTGCCTTATCACCCTTTTAGCAATTTGCAAAGCTGAAGTAGATGTTATTTCTCTTGCTTGTCTCTGGTGATGACTGTTTCCCAGTGCTGTCATGTCTCATGCAGCCCTCTCTGCAGAAGCAGTTTCGTCTCTCAGGTGCCTGTACTTTACTTTCTTGAGCTGCCCCCTTATGTTAGCCGCCTGTGTCTAGGTGCTGTGTCAGGCCTCCCTATCATGAATCCTATGTCTCCTCATCTGACTCGGCATCCTGCACCATCTCTAGCCTATCGCAGCCCCTGCCTCTTAGTTCTCTATGGATTTCCTCTCACCCTCACTGCTGCTCTCCTGCGATTCTCATCCAGTATGGCCATCTCCAATCTGGACCAATCGGTATACATCGGCTGCCTCATATCTCTCGGCTGCTGCCATCTGGCATGCATTCGATATTTCTTTTGGGCATACCTATCATTACTCATATGCCTCATCGACCCGTGGCTCTCTGACCATGTCTATCAGGTTCCAGACTCTGGTCATCATTCACCACTTCACACCAGCCATCCAGGATCCACTCCAATCTTGACTTTGCTCCATCATCATCCATTGTCCGTTTTGCTCCTATTGACTGCTCGATCCGCGCATACCCTCTGGTTCCAAGCATGCCTTCTTGGCCTCATAGTGTACTTCCTCACATCGCTCAAGTCGCAGCACTCATCATCAGTAGTCTTTAGCCTCAGTCTTCTCATGATCACATCTGTATATCCCTCGCTTATCTGACCAACGTATGGATCGACTCCTTCCCATCGACTACTTGAGCATACCCATCTAGGATCCCTGCTGCATCATGTTCGTTCTTCGATCTGCGCTTTCTTTTTGATTTTTTTTCCCTATCCAGTAATTTTCCCTACTCCTATCCTTTTCTTTAAAGGGTACCTAAATAAGCATTTTTTTTTAAACTGCAAACCCCGAAATCTGACTTCATTGTGAGGTAAAGTAAAGGCTGCTGTTGACATTTATGCTAAAACTGCATTTATGTAAATAACATAAATGCAGTTTCATAGCTTTGGAAAAATGTAAACATCAGCCTTTCAGTTTCAAAAAATAGCCTTGGTGTCTCCCTAAGATGTCTGCCAAGTGTGTTAATTGATGAGTCATGATGACATCATCAGAGCCAGAGCCAGAGATCCACATATATCCCTATAGTGCTAACTAGTTCTTTCCCTCTTTGTTTTGAATTGTTGTACCAGAATGATCAACACCATGTGTTAACTAATGGATTGTTTTGATCAGTACGTGTTAGGCTATGATTTTGTTCATTTTGTTTACATCAAGTTGCTGAAAATGTTTTGCAATCCAGCTGACTGCTTCTTTGGCAAACCGCAGTACAGTACAACACTTCAAATACCTGATGGTCTAGTGGTTATGTGATGCCCTGAATTTTGTTTTTTGTTAACCATGAGAGACATACTAAGCTGAAAGCTTGTTTACAGGTGTGGCCTGGGAGCACAAGGAAGTTTAGTGACTTGCTTAGGGTCACACAGCAAAGTACTGGTCTGGTTCAGTTCCAAAGCTCATGCTCTCTTGTTAATCCACAAATAAGGCTTGCTTTTTCCACATGAACCCCCTGCACCTAGCCTGCCTTCTGTTGAATGCCCCACCATCCATACCCTGTCCTTAGTACTGCCTGGGGTTGCACATGTGCTTATGATCTCATGTCGAGAATTATCATACCTCAGATTGTAATCTTCTACCTCAGAGAGTTGTGCACACCTATACCAATACGCAACATCAGCTGGCACTGTTAAAAATGCCTCCCAAATCACTCTTCAGTCTACTTTCTCAGTGTTTGACTTCTACTCCTACAGTAAACATTGAGTGGATCACCACCCTTCCGCACAGTGAAGGTAGTATGCACAGGTCCCCTGTTGTGTTGTTTTCCCTCCTTATTAACCAACAACTAGGTTTTCCTGGACCAAGCTATAAGCATCATGATCCACCAGACAAGCTGCTCTTCATGCCCTCATAAAGGCTGCACTTACAACGGATAACAATATTATTAGCAGGAGCCTGTACAATATATATATATATATATAGACTACATAGTTGTGTAGCTATGCACAACTCCCTCAGTACTGTCCTAACAAACATCAACATCCCTCCCCCCACCCGAGGGTAATCTCCCTACAGTGAATTCAAGTAACAGTTTAGGTGCAGCCCTGCCACTCTGAGTATTTGTCACCGTTGGCTACTCTCATCCACAGTCAGGTAGTGATCACAATGCTGGCAGCCCCACATTTAAGATCTCAGAGCACTCTGCTCAATGTCCTCCTTCTTGTCATCATCTAACCTGAATATATCCTGGAATGGCATCTTCAGTTCCTCTCTGGCTTTCATTCTTCTCACCTGCTCCCCACACCAGAGACTGGTGCGTTCACTACCTTTCCGCATCATGAATGTGCTTAGTACAGTCTCCCGTGTTTTTTCTACATATTAATAATAAACATGATCGTCTGATAAGCCAGACTGATAGTAGCATGGCACAAGTGGGGAAAATAGGCTTTCCTACCCATATAAGATCTAAACTACCTACAATTAGGCACTATTAAATGATGTGCATAATGATGTGCACACCCATCATTTAATAGTGCCTAATCAAAGGTAGCCTAGATATTTTAACGATAGGAAAACCCATCATTCCCTTTGTTCCCTGCTGCTATCAGCCTGACTTACTGGAAATATATGTTTATATTTGATATGTCAAAAAAATGGGGTCTGAACTACGTACATTCATGATGCAGAAGGGTGAAGAGCTAACCAGTTCTTGGTGTGAGGAGGAGTAGTGAAGAATGAATACCAGAGAGGGACTGAGAAGGCCACTCCTGCAAGGTACTGCTATATTCTGGGAAGGGGAAGACAGAAGGGGAGAAATATGACCAGATTACTGTGAGAAATAAGATGTGTGGCTACCAGCACAGCACCGTGATCACTACCTGACCCAGCTGTCCTGCCCAACATTCCCCTTCCTATAAAACCAGTTCATGTAATTATCCAAGGCTGTGTGTGGGTATTAATGTGTGAAATGGCTGCCACTACACATTCAGTCACTTCACTACCAGTCTAGTATTGCTTGTAAAGCACTTTGGGATACAATGTACATGAAAACCACTATACACCTGCTGATTCTTATTATTATTATTGTTATTATTTCTCATGGAAAAAGAAGACAAGACAAGCATATATTTGATTTTTGAGAAAGTATGAACTCTAACATTGGACTGCACAAGAACTTTGCTACAAACAGGTGGTGGATCTAGGGGGTGGTGAAAGGTGTGTCTGCACCCCCCCACACACACACACAGATTATACTGTACTGGCTTGCTGATGCTGTATTTTAACATTTTGTTGAAGAAGTCTGATTTATTGATTGTACAAATGTTTGCATTCAAACCATGTATTACATTTGTAGGTTCTGTCAAAAATGTACTAGAAAAGAATAATAACTGAAAATATTAAACTTCAATAAAAATGTTAAAAAGTGCATATTAAGTATGCACATCACCCCAGCACCCCCATTGTATCATCCTGGATCCGCCATAACCACTAGACCATCCGGTTATTCAAGATGTGTACTGCACTGTGGTTTGCCACAGAGAATGTTGGGTGGATTAAAACACATTTTCAGCATGTTAAAGTAAGCAAAATGAACAGAACCATAATCTAACATGTGTATTATATAAAATAATGCACATGGTTTTGACCATTTGAGTGAAGCAATTATATACAAAGGGAAAAAAGAACCAGCTAGCACTATAGAGAGCCATACATCTCACTGACTTTGGCTCAAATTATGTCATCACATAACACATTTGGCAGCCATTTTATGAGCAGGTAAGACAGTTTTTTTGAAATTGGAAGGCTGATTTTACAATTTTCAAAAGCTCTGGAACCATAGTTAGGTAAATTATATAAATGTAGTTTTAGCATTAATGAATACACCAGCCTTTCCTTTAGTCATCTACGGAGTCAGATTTTTGAGTAGTTTGTTGTCAAAATGTTGTTTAGGTATCCTTTAATGATTTGTTCTCTTTATCAACATACATTCTCAAATCAAATGTCATCAGCCTGGAGGGAAGGCGACCTAGGCCTTGGATCCCCAGAGGTTTCCTCCTCCTTAAAAAGGGGGGGGGATTTCCTCTCCTCCCTGCCAATGGTCATAATATTAGTTAGTTAGTACTTTCTTTAGGTTAGTTAGGTTCTGCTGTTGGATGGAGGCGGATGGTGGCCCCAGCTTTCCCCTCTCTCTTCCGGGAGTCAGCCCTTATCATCTTCTCAGAATTCATTCATCATTCTTATCTCTTTGATGCTCAACATCTTTGGATATTCTTTTTGGACTTCTTCCTAACCTACCTTTAGCTGAAGCAATCATTCCCATGGCACCTGTAGGGGGGAACCCTCCTATAGGGTTCCTCGTGTCGTACCCCTACAGGGTGGTATATCCAATGGATAGTGAGGCGGAAAGTCATATACAAATCAAGTTACACAAACATCATCTCGTATTATCTCATCCAGTTGTGTAAACATATTGAACTAATGTTTAAAAGTAGCAAGAAAGCCATGCCTGTGAATAACCTTGAATAAATATGCATGAGACAATCTGTCAAAAGTTTTCTCTTGATCTAGAGAAGGCATTAAACCCAACAGATCCTTCTCCCCTTTGTGTGAAAAAATTTCCTACAGCAAAGTCAAATGGTCCTGGATTTTCCTACTAGGGACAGTGCAGGTCTGTGCAGGATCAGTTACCCACTCTAGCACTAAACTTAAAGGCCCAGATTTTCAAACTGTGCCATTCTGAGGCGCAAGCCCCTGCGCTGCTCAAAATAGTTGTGCAGGGGTGTGGCCGGGGTGATATTCAAAGGAGTTGCGCTATTGAACAGCTCGCTGAATATCACCCAACCAACACTTGGCGCATGGCGCAGTGGAACTTGCACCACCGCAGTTGCCAGAGTTGAGCATTAAACTTGCGGTGATGCAAGTACCATTGCGCCATGCTCAAATTTCCGATATATCTAAAAGGTGACATGCAAATGGGGCCATAATTTATGCAGCATGAGGGGCCATTTTGCATCTATTTATGGCCCCATTTGCATGCCATTTGCATGTAGGTGCGCCGATCCTCGAGGACTTGCTCCTGGCCACCCTGCCAGGCAGCAGCCGTCGGGGACCGATGCACAATGCAGCCCGATCACGGGCAGTACAGGTACATGAAACCCCACACACATATCCCACAGCCCGATCGTGGGCAGTACAGGTACATGAAACCCCCCCACACATATCCCACAGCCCGATCGTGGGCAGTACAGATACATGAAACCCCGCACACATATCCCACAGCCCGATCGCGGGCAGTACAGGTACATGAAACCCCCCCACACATATCCCACAGCCCGATCACGGGCAGTACAGGTACATGAAACCCCCCCGCCCACACATCTCCACAGCCCGATTGCGGGCAGAATGTAACCTCCCCAACCTGAATATCTCCCTGGTGGTCCAGTGGACCGTAAAGCCCGATCGCGGGAAGAATGTCACATCACAACCCTCCCCAAACATCTCCTTGGTGTCGAGTGTCCCCCACCCACCCGAAGCCCCTCCACCGCCCCCGCAAGCGGCGGGTGACAGCATCCACCCGCCTGCTGCCCGCCGTCCGCCCGACTGACTGTCCGGTAGGGCTGCATGCCCATTAGTGACAGAGCTACAGCGAATGGCAGTGCTCCATACCGTACATGACAGTCCAGATTTGTGAATGATGTTCATTCACAAATCTGGACTGTCATGTACGGTATGGGTTGCACACCCATTGGCTGTAGCTCTGCACCAATGGGCGTGTCCCATCTTAGTCCCATCCTCCAGTTCCACTGATCCCTATGCCTTGTGACTGCAAGCATTCTGTCCCTCTCATGTTCTCCAGAGAATGTAATTAACATCGTGCATGGTCCAGAGTTCTTTTCCCTATGACACCTGGACGTGATCTGATACACTTGATATATTATAGGTTGCGGTACCAGATTAAGTTGTTCCTCTAGCCACTGAGTAACAAATTGACAGGGATCCATTGCCTCTCTGCCCTCTGCTAGATCCAAAGACAGATGTTTGCTGTTCTTGTTTTATTCTCTAGAGCCTCAATTTGAAAGTGCAGCACATTACTTTCCTTGATCAGGCCCAGTGAAGTGGTTGCTGCCTTGAAAGCTGAGTCCGCCACCTCCTTGGCCTCTGCTAAAGCTGCATTAGTGTTGGTTTCATAAATGGTGAGCCGACAATTAAATTCCTGCAATTTAGAGTCAATTGCTGCAATTCTCAAATCTAGAGCTCGACTGGCAAGCATGACATTTTTAAGGGGAGTATTCTTGTGGTGGCAGCCCACTTGCCTCTGGCAGTGTCTCTTTGTGACTGGGCCCAGCCATATTCTGTCCCCTCTTGCCTCCACCTGCATTTTTCTTCGGATTGCCCATGTGAAGATTCCACAAGCATCAACTGCTGTCACCTCGATCACTGTAGTTACCTGACAGAGCACTTTTGATTGTAGTTTTATAAGTTTTATCTGTGTGAAAAATAGTTAAAATTAGTTCTACAGTGAGAGTCATCCCAAAACATGTCTTCTCCATATGGCAGTTGGCCATGCCCCCATACAATAATAAAAACAGATCTGACACCAACAAAAAACTAGAAGAGGATGTACACATGGCAAATTTGACAATGTTCTCCTAAAGAATCCACAGCATGTGAACAAAATTAGAAAAGAAATACAAGGCTTTTGGTTTTCTTATTTAGATGGGATAAAATATATTGTTAGATTATGGGATGCATTTAAGGTAATTATTACATGTGATATAATCAAATATCACTCCAAATAAACTATATAAAATGGGTTACTTAGTATCTTACAGTATATCGGCATGGTTGTGGAAATAAAGGAGATATAACCCACATGCAATGAGCTTTGCATAAAACAAGCATTTGTCAATGCCAGACGTTTGCTTGGTTGCTGTTACAAGTCAGAACAATAGTATACTGAAGCTACTTTTCTTAAAGGGGAAGTAAACATAGCAGGAGTCTCTCAAATTGTGAAAGCCCATAAAAAGATATTTCAAATGAGGTATGGAACTTCCTTGTAGGTATCAAGAGTCCTGAGATACGAATATCTAAATACTCTGTAAATCAAAACAAGGCAGCAGCCATTTCATGGGATCCTGAGACAGAAAGTGATGTCACTGAGGGGCAAGTTATAATAAGCAACATAGAGCTGGCCCCTCAGTGACATCACTTCCTGTTTTAAGATTACATGAAATGGCTGCTGCTTGGTTTTCATTTACAGATAATTTGCTATTCATATCTCGGTAATCCTGACACCTACAGCTAAGCCTAGCAACTCATTTGAATGGTCTTGTCTCGTGCTTTCACAATTTCAGTGACCCCTGCAATGTTTACTTCCCCTTTAACCATAGTATCCACTGTCTTTTGGACTTTGAGTTTCACTGGGCTAAGGGGCATAGACTCCCTTATTCAGAGTTGTCCATCTGTGCTGCACAGACAGGGACGCTGCATGGAAATTACTGGTAGGGCACAGCCAGTTTGGGGGCAATATTCATATAATTAGTGTACTCTGGCTGGAACATGCTGTCTGACTAGGAGGCCTTGTAGGCACAGCACAGAATGACTGTTCACTGTACTGATGGAGGCCCAGGCTGATTATGGTCCACAAGAGCCCAATGGAGATAGCACAGTTGAAACAGAATAGTGTCAGGGCTCCTGTGGGCCATATTCATCCCTAACATGCTAATGAGTCCACTGAGCATGCAAGACAATATGTTCCATTTGCATGCCTACTATGGGCTTATTTGCATGCATGTGCCCTCCATGCACCTGTCCTGTAGCCATCTTGAATATTCCTGGTGGTCTAGTGATCCCCAACCCCCAATAACCCATCCTGTTGCTGTCCTGTATTTATGGTGGTCTAGTGGTCCCCATGCTGATTGCCTGGGTGAGCGGATGCAGGGTGGTGGGTCCTGAGTAGGTGGGTTGGGAAGGGGTTGGATGCCCTTATAATGGGACCACTAGGTCACCAGAATATTCCAGACAGCTACAAGACTGGCAATCAGAGAGGGTAGGGGTCCCCGAGACCATCAGGAATATTTATGACAGCTATAGGATGAGAGAGAAGAACAGAAGGGGAACACTAGACCACAAGTAATATTCAAAACAGATACAGGACAGGCAATCGGGTGGTGGGGGAACCATCTTACCACAAAGAATATGCAAGACAGCTACAGGATGGATGACTGGGGAGGTGATTGTGCACAGGGATAAGGAAGAGTTTGGGCAGCAATAAGCAGCACTGTGACAAAGGTTGTTTAACACTTTTGAAACCACTTAATATATTGCTGTGCACAATATTCATGACAGATACCTCATATGCATGGCTACAGTGGTACAGTCTGTGCAGTCATGAGGTCAGAGTAGTACAACACGGACATCTGAATATGGTCCCTGGTCTGTTGGCTGGTGAATTCACAGTTACTGTGGCACTAACCCAGTTAGTGCTGTGCTAACTGTTTGAATATGGGGGCCCCAGAGCTGCAAAAATAGGGGAACAGAATAAAGAACGTCATTATAAGTTCTCCATTTCTTCCTATCTTCTTTGTTTTTTGACCCCAAATTATCAACACAGTCTTTTTCTGACCCTGCAGTTGGGCAGAGCAGGTGAGCCACAGATCAAATAGGATCTGGGCTGTCACATTGAGTAGGGAAATGGGCAGACTGGATGGGCCACATGGTCCTTATCTGCCAACAGAGTCTATGTTTCTATGCTATGATCAGGAGACATGGTGTTTGAACACCGTGAAGGCCTTTGATTCCATTAAATCAGCCTACCTGCAAAGCTTCCTAATTTTCTTCGGCTTTCCTAACAAATTCAACAATTAGGTAAAAACTATTTGTCAGAAATGAAAAGCCTCTGTCCTCATTAATGGAGTTAAATTAGATATCTTTAAAATTACAAGTGGAGCCAGGAAGGATGTTCTCTCCCTCCTGGGTTATTGCCCTGACCATAGAATCATTAATTAAAAAGACTTCGGCAAATAATAAAATTGAGGACATCCTAATTAAAAAGACAGAAATGCAAAACACTTGTTTTTTCAGACGACATACTGCTAACAGTACAAAATCAAACATTCCCAATTTCTGAATTAATAGCATCTTTGAACAGTTTGTAGGATTTTCAGGACTGTCTATCACCTGGGAAAAATCTGAAATGTCACCCATAAACAACTTAAGGTAAGAGACAGAAATACTAAAGAATATTCATGTTTCCACTAATATTAATGTCAAAAGAAAAACACATATAGGTTTGCCTGTTACCCAGAAAATTAAAGGCTTAATTATGGCCAATATGTCCCCAGTCATCACTTAACTAGAAAATGAATTTGCAATCTGGTCAAAATTAAATCTATCTCTTTGGGGTAAAGTTGATGTGTTAAAAATGATCTCTGTGCCTAAAATATTTCATATCCGAAATAATCTACCAATTATTTTATTTTGTTTTTATTAACCAGGTAGGTACACTAGATAAATAAATACTAATTTTCGGGCACAACCCATGAGGTTACAAAGGGTCAGTGTGACAGGGTTAGTCGCTGCCACTAATTAAATGTACCCATCCTCTGTTTTCTTTTCTGGTTGCAACCACTTTCTTCTCCTCTTCTAAGACTGACCCTATTTTTCTGTAGGGAGGTAGGCCACCTCCTTACAAGGCCCCCTCCCCCATCTGTATTCTCCCCTCTATTTTCTATTTTCTCTTTGTTCCCTGAGTACACTTATACTGATTAAAAGTCAATGGTGCGGCAGATTTTCTGCCTACAGTTTTGGATGTGTATAGACTCCTTCCCCTTTAATATTGTTTGAATCCAGTATTGTGTACTGCTACTGGTTAAGAAAGAAAAGAGTAACAGTGTTATTTTGCAAACACCCTGGATATGCTTTTGCCCATCACGCTCCTTGGCTGTGGAACTCCTTCCCTCTTGAGGTCCACATAGCACCCACTCATGACACCTTTAAAAAATCACTCCATCACTACTTCATCTCCTCTAACCAATGCTCCTGTTTTAAACCTCCTTAGCTCCCTATCCTCCTCCCTGGCCAGAGTTCTTAACTTGTTGCTGCATTATACCACTATATGTCCCTCCCTTACGCTTCCTACCACGTTACCCCTTTTCAACAGGCCTGCATATCTCTAACCTCACCTAACATCAACTCAACCATCCTCTGCATCAATCCCCCCTTTGCACTTATTCTCTCTGTTTCCATTTCCTCTGAATCAGTATAAATCTGTCTATATACCCTTGCAAGATATATCCCCTCTAGCCGGTCGCAATCGCCCACTACTTGCCTTGGCTGGTATCTCCGAAGCTTACCCTACTCCAATCATGTATAATCCCCTGTTGCCTATCTCCTACATCTACCTTAGCACTTAGCAGCCCTATTTCCCTTATCTTACTTGTCCATTTTTCTACCTCCAGGGGCTTACCTGCTGCATGTCTATTCTTTTGTATTGTCTGCCCACTGTATTCTCTGTTCTTACTGTATTTCTCTAAATGCTGCAGAACCAACTGTGTAACACTATTATTTATACCTTGTTGTACATCTGTAATGTTTTACCCTGTAACCTCCCCGGTCGTGCCTGAAAATCGTCATCTCTATGGCTATCGCGCTTACCCAATAAATAAAAACTAAATATATAAATATATATATCGGTATGGGACTCTGCTTGCAAAGTGTTTCAAAGAAGAATAAATGATCTTTCATCTCGTGTCCTAGAAGCAAGAGGGAGTTTTCTGTAAAGGGCTTCAATTTCAGCGTTCTCCCTGTTGTAAGCACTATCAGAAAGAGCTGCTCAATCGTTCCCACGATCGCAAGGTCTGTGCGATCGTGTGCATGATCATGTAGTGCTTAGCGCATAATAATTTTGCTGAAATAAGGACTCAGGCAGCATAATTATCTAGAATGGCATGTTTTCTCCTGCAAAGTGCTGCACTGGACAGCTTAGCTTTTGAAGGTCAGTTTATTTTAAAAGGCCTCTATGCTGTTGTTGAAAGGCAGTCGCCGGCTTAACACTGCAGTCAGAAAGCTGTCTTGTTTCAGTCTTTCAGCACTGAAGGTGGTATTTATTGCTGTAAGGCTTCTAGATACCTGGGTTCTGTTCTCTTGGTAAAACTAAGAGTATTCTGGATAAAATGTACAGCCCATAAGGTATGCTTTAAAGCAATGTTAAAGCTATCTCATGGTATCAATAAAAAAGAGGGGAGACAAGCAGTCCTTCAATATAAACACCTTATATGGTTCTATGTAGTTGGAGTAGATCCCTTTTTCAGACGTAGGAGGTCTGTTCTCTGGGAGTGCCTGCTGCAATCTGACTGTGCCTTTAGGGAATCAGTGGCCCCTTGTGGACTACTTTTATAATAAGAGACCTGTCACTCATTTACAGGAGAACATTCTTTGGAGCAGAAAAGCTTTAGCAAAGCATAATTTTATTAGCTAAACCTTAAAACAGGTTGTTTATATCAAACAATGCACTAAAGAATATGTATAAAATTGTTTTGGAAGCTATTAAAAGAGTTATTTATTTTGATGATGCTGTGTCTCCTGATTCAGGTAGGCGGGTATATAAATCCTACCTGAACAGGTATCTGGTAGATAGGGTCAGTACCTTCTGACCAGTGGAGAGAGAGAGAGAGAGAGAGAGGTTTCATGCTTCAGACTGTACTTGTTTTCTTTGTGTTAACAAAGTTATTTTTTTTGTTTGTTATTCTTTCATGGTGCAGAGAAAAAGTTTATGAAGTTATTAAACATCCCACAAGCCAATGTGGGTTGCACCTAATTTCTTGACTCCAGTGTCCATCTGTAGAACCCACACCATAATAAGTGGTGTGAGAAGTGGGATTTCTGCTGCCTGCTTATTCTTGCCAGGGAAGGGAGACATCGCGGCGGGCATTTCCTGATACCTGAGGTGGACATGGCGGATGGTGGCCAGGCTCAAGGCACCCTTACAAGACATATGGCAGCCCAGACAGGGGCACAGTTGCTGGCTAGTTTGCCTGATGCTCACCCAAAAATTAAGAGGCAACCATCTGAGAGGATGGAGGAAGAGCACAGTAAGCCTGGGGACGAGATACCTATAGAGCAACCCCTGGAGACTGAAGACTTGGAGAAAGAGGTAGATGATTCCTTATGGAACAGGCTCCTATGAAAGATGTTGGGGAGCTATTAAAATAGCTATGCATCTGGCAGGTTCAGCTGTATCGAGAACGAGTGATAGACCGAAGGAGACAAGTTACGAAATGGGCAGACACCATGCGGGTGTTACAGGTCATATGTACTGAACATGCTGAAAGACCACAAGGCCCAAGAGACATTAAATTAGCTCAATTGCAAGACTCAGATGATATTGACGTTTGAGAGGGTAGTTCAAACGTGTGGATGGCCCAAAGAACAATGGGTTGTAGGCCTTGCCCCTCAGTTAACTGGATGAGCACAGGTTGTGTATAGCCGCTTGGCTATACAGGTTGTGGATGACTATGAACATGTTAAGAAAGAGATTCTGAGTAGGTACGATATCAATACTGAGACCTACTGGCAGCGTTTTCGGTTTCATAAGATGCAGTCCACTGATACCCCAAGGGAAATCTATGCTCACCTGAAGGACTTAAATGATAAATGGCTGCAGCCTGGTAGTAAAACAGTCCAGAAAATAATGGAAGCCATTACAATTGAACAATTCATTAAGATACTACCACAGGACGTAAATTGTGGGTTTGGGAACACAAGCCTCAAGGAGCAGAGAAAACTATTGCCCTGGCAGCGGATTTCCTGCGAGAAGGAGAAACTCTAGAGGTCCTGTATTCTCTCCTTCCACGAATCTGGTAAGAACTACCTTTTCTAATAATAACTTTAGACCAAATCCAGAAGCCAAAAGAGAAATGAGGGAGAGAGTACCCCTATCTGAGTGGGTTGCACCTTATTTTTTGACTCCAGTGTCCAGCTATTGAACCCACACCGTAACAGTCAGAAATGACAACAGCAGGCACAAACAAAACAATTACTAAAGGTAATCAGACTAAAAATATGTTTATCAAATTAATGAAGCCATTCAGAAATCCACATGGAATAGCACAAGACTCTGCTTATTGAGAGAGAAACTGTGTCTTAGAAAAGAAAAATGGGGTTTGGTCTCACAAATTTCCAATCATACAATCAAGCTTATGTGACCGGAAATGACAGGATGCTTCTGAAGATGATATAAATCCCACTTCCCCCCCTGTGGGTGAAGTATTAGAATGCACTGTTGTGTATTAACTTTAATTTGCTTTTTCACACAGCCTTGGTGTGTAATACCATCTAAAGCCTTCTTTGCTTTGCATTCCTGGTTTATGTGATATTACACATCTCGAGTGTGCAAAAAACTCAATGTGCAACACCTCATCTATTATTCTCTATATAACTGGAAAAGAAAAGATACAACACCAGGAACACAGCCAGGAATGCCCTACAGCCTCTGTTCTGGCATTCTCAGCTGGGTAAGTGGTCATCTGCTGTCAGGTCCACTAATTGGTTAAACAAATTGCCTAAAACACTTTTAAATCTCCTCAAGTTGAATTAGTTCACGAGATCTTTGTGGCCTGCCTTTGCAGTTCAGTGCTACTGTAACCATTAAACAGTTTTATTCACTTCCTCTCTGTATGTAACCTCTGACTTTTTATACAATGATCTGCTTGGATTTTTTTTTTCATAAATATGCGTAATTGTTCTGCCTCAAGTTCTTTGAGATTGACTTGACTACATTTCCTCTGAAACTGCTTATTGTACGTGTAACTTTTTATTGTGACTGTGTTTTGACTTGGAACCTGAGCAAATGAACATTTGTGCTCAAAGGTAATTTCATAAGTTTCCAATAAATAAATATTAAGAACATATGGGATATTACACACAGTAACACTGGTATTCTTAAGTCCCTTGATGAACTAACAAAACAACGTCAATCTGTTCAGAACAGATTTCTGTATACGCCTCCAAATTTGATATGTGGCAGAGCATTTAGTCAGAACCTTCAGAAGCCACCCTTTTCAAGATTGGAATAAAGTGTTTCACATAGGGGAAGGTAAGGAGGAGCTGGTAGAATTTGTAAAATCATTAGCCAACCTGATACTGATCCAGCAATTAACTCTAAAGTAAGACGGGAAGAATAGCTTGTGTCAACTATTAATCTGGAGGCCTGGAAAAGTCTCTGGGCTAATATTATCAGTGCCTTATGTAGAACACAATGGAGGGTCATACAATAAAAATTACCTATTATGTCTGTTATACACTGGCTTTTCTGCAAACAATTGATACTAACGAGGATGGGAAGTGTTGAAGATGTAAAACAGTTGGAGCACATGTCTGCCACATTATATGGTCATGTCCGAAACTTGTTAATGGATGGTTCTGAGTGAATGCATGCTGCTCAGGAATTTTATATACCAGTATCCCAATAGACCCATTATTAGGTATAGTAGGGGACCTACAGGTATACCCAGACATCTCCAAAATTGCTTGTTCTGTGCATATCTAGGCCTCAAGAGGTTAATGTTATCATACTGGAGGACACCATACACTCCTACATCTCAAAACTGGATACAGCACATAGGGTAAGGTTGCAATTAATAAAAACATCAGCTACTGTATGTTGCTCTTGATAAGCTATACCTGTATGACAAAGTTGGAGATCTTTTCTGTTTTACTTTCACCAGTAAGAACTTACAACTGATGTATATTCAATTGAGCATCACCTGACCCTCTTAAAGAGCTAGTGTATTGCCTAAAACTAATATTAGATCATAGTGTATAGTGTAACGTTGTTCTCATCGGAAATCCAGCCTTGCAAAAATGCTGTTCTGCCACAGTCAGCAAAATGAATGGAACTCTGTACTGACCGTAGGTGCAGAACAGCGTTCCATTCATTTAGATTTGAAAAAACAAACCATGGGTTGAAATAATGAACAGAAAACTGCTGTGTTTCAGCATTATTCACAACTGCCTAAAAAACTAACTCGGCAGTTTTCTGAAACAGGCACTGTTCATTTAAATGCAGGATCAACCAGATATTGTATTTTACTTACAGTTTTCTCTGCCTCAGGACAGTTATTTTTCTTGCTAAATGAGAGGTCTGGTCACCATGTTTTTTTTTTTCTAAATCTCACCCACAGCAGAGCGGCAACCAATGGGAATGTGCCCTGCTACATTAGGGATGCCCAGTCCCTAGCAACCACCCAACTCCATCTCCTAGCAAGGGGAGACCAATTTCTTTATCCACGATTTAAATACAGTCTGGAAGCCTAAAAATATTTAAAAAATAATTTGAGGGGCATCACACACTATAAAAAATACAGGATGGGTAACCCCACGCAGAACCATGTGTTCTGCCACCTTGGGGTCTGATTCCCAAAGACCTCTCGAGCTTCGCTCTCGAGATCACAAGGAATCAGACCTCTCTGTGGCAGAACACACTGGTTCTGCATGGTTACCCATCCTGTATTCTTTATTTAAAAGCCGCCAGCCATTACCTTTTATATCTGAGGTACTTTTTCTTTTCTCTTTGTTTAATTAGAAGATTGTTTACCTGTTGTTAGTAGGTCTGATATGTGGAACAGCTCCTAGCCTGGCAGCTGACATATCTAGCTCTACTGCCCCACACTGCATCATCAGTATTGTGACATCACTAACTGTGGCATTACTGCCACTTAGGAACAGCTAGTGGGTGACTGCCAGGTCATTCACCTGTAATGTCACGTCAGTGAGATCATAATGCTGATGATGTAGTGTGAGGCAGTAGAGTTAGACATGTCAATTGCCAGGCTAAAAGCTGTTCCACACATCCATCACACAGAAAATACTAGATGGGTAACTATGCAGAACCAGTGTGTTCTGCTACAGAGGGATTCTGATTCCCTCTGACCTTGAAAGCGAAGCTTGAGAGGTCCATGGGAATCAGAATCCCAAGGTAGCAAAACGCACTGGTTGTGCAAAGAGTTGCTCATCCTGTATTTTTTATAGTGTATAGTACTGGGTGAAAAATGTGTTTTGTGAGTTCTTTTGCTTTCAAAATGAAACTTACTCATGCAGTCTCTAGAGGTTCTAGAATGCTGCTCTACCACAGTAGGGTAGAACAGCATTCCATGACATTGGAACTGTGGTAGGACAACATTTTGAAAAGGATGGAATTCTATACAGAACAACACTCCACTATACACTATAATATTATTATATAGAAGACTCTCTAATGAGCAAAAGGAAAAAGAGAAATACTTCAGAAATAAAACGTTATAACTGACTACTACTTAAAATGTACATTATTTTCCTGCCTGCCTGTTTTGACTCCACTAGCTCCTTAATTTAAACTTTCTACATGATAAATCAATTGTAACCATCTCAGTGCTATCTACTATTAGTTAACATGTGTACCTAATACCGTGACCTGTTCCTTATTTGTTTCAGTAGTCTGCATAGGCTCTTAATAGTTTTTGTTTAGTACTTATTTTTATTGTACTCTTATAAAAAATATAATAAAGGAAAAATAAACCGTGAGGTCAAAATGTGCAAAAATAACAAAGCAATTAGTAAATGAGAAAATGTAACATTTCCTTATAACTTTTTCAACATAACCTTTTTAGAACCCAACCTTATGATTGAGGTGGGGGGATTTTTAAATACTATCCAACACATGATTTTGCAGCGTGACTGGGGATTTGAAAAAGGACACTTGTCATGGTTCATGACTTGTGGTACCAAGAGCTATGTTGAACTTTGGGACCAAATTTGCAAAACTCACAAAGTTATGAGTAAACATTGACTAGATTCAATGTTTCATCATATCTTTGTAGCTTTTTTAAGATTTTGACCCCCAAATTTTCAGCATAGTTTTTATGACTCCAACTTGCAATCAAGACAGGTGGAATTTATTTTTTTTAAATCCCATCCAAAAGTGATTTCACAGACAGAGACTGTTAATACATGTTTTAGAGGTGATTTGAAAAAGTACATCTCCTTTGTTCATGAGGTGGGGTAAAAAAGGCAATGTTGAAAATTTTGGGCAAAAATATTTAAAAAATGATCAAGGTATGAGTAAAAGTTCAAAGCACATTAAAAAGCCTTTAACCTAACTGACCTTGTTTTCAGTCAGTTTGTAGTTGGTGCTGGAAGCAGCAAAACCTATTGCAGTTATGAAAGGAGGACAGGGTAGGTAAGTGAAGGGTGCAAGGGGTGTGAGGTGGTGAGTTCTGAGAGGGGAATGAGGGATCGGAAGGCCTGGGAGATCACAACACATCAGTGGATCATTTTCTTCTTTACAGGGTATATAAAAAAGATGATGTGGGGCCATTTTTCAATTGCAGGCACTGACACTGGAAATTGAATATCCCAGTGTCGATTTGTCATTTGACAGCACCAGGGGTGGGTACCTTGGTGCTGCATGCTATTGGGGTGTTTGAATGGAATACTGGTGGTGGGGTTGGGCACCCACCATGTGTTTAACTTTAAAAACTGGGTTGTGTGGAAGGGGGATTCTGGCAATGGTTTTCAGCACCCCCCCCCCCACTGGTGAGGTTTTAAATTTGGATCAGGTGGGAGTATCATACCAGAGGTGGGTTTGAGAACCTGCAGTTGGTCATGTTTTAAAACCTGGGTCCAGTGGGAGTGAAAATGGAAGGGGGGGGAGCTGCTGCAATGGCTGAATCCATATGAAAGGATGCAGCTGTACAGGAATTGGTGTGGCTGCAGCCTTTCATATGTGAGAAATTTCTGCAAATCAGCCAGCTAAACATCATGAGCAGCAGTCTTGTCAGGACTGGGAACACACACACGCATGCACACACACACTTATACACACACCCCTTCTGCAGGCTCAGCTGCATTGGCTGTTGCAACACACAGCTCCTTGGCCCCCACTGTGTCTGAGCAGCCCCAAGATGTTTGCTTTGTGCATACATGCAAGCAAACATAAAAATAATGGGAAGTTACTCATAAAGAATTACAGCATATAACTAAAGTAGAAATCTATTTTACAATGAAAGCTATGATTTTTAATGATTTCTTTGGTATAGCCATGGTATTTTGTAATTCCATAGCCATGGAATTTTCTGCAGAACTTGCATCATGCCACAGAGCATATGCAGTGCCACAGAATTTAGTGTTCTAGGAGATTTTCCATTGAAATATATAGTTTCACATAGTGCTTGTCTGTCCTCTTCACCTTGTTTATCCTGAAGCTTCTTCTCCTCCTCTTCATTGACATCACATCATATTTTAGCCAATAGAAGGACTGCCATCTGCCACAGAAATGAATAATTCATGCTGAAGGAATTGAACAAATACAACCACAGAAGTCTGGGAGCCCTGCTGCAGAAAACAGGACTGAAGCACCTCAGAGCACTAGGGGCCCTGGATATAACTCAGAAAAAAATATTTTATACAGCGCTAGCATTACAGTAAATGCAAAGGCTACAAAACAGGTAATTCTTCAGCAATGAAATGCAAACTCCTTAAGAAACATTAATAAACAGAAATGGTTGTCTTTATTTAAAAAAAAAAACATGATTTATTAGAAAATGATATACCATGGAGAAGCTTGGGGGGATGGAGTTAGGTCCATTGATGGTTAGGTGGATTGGAAACTGGCTTTCAGGTTGCACTCAACGGGTAGTGGTCAGAGGGGAAGTCTTGTCTTCTAGGGAGGTCATAAGTGGGGTCCCACAGGGATCAGTCCTGGGGCCACTCCTGTTTAACACCTACATCTCCTATATCAGGGATGGTATCAGGTGTGAAATGAGTCTCTTTGAAGATGACTCTAAGCTGGGGGTAGTGGTGGAGGGGGAGGAGTGGAGATTAGCCCTGCAAGAGAACCTGTATACTCTGGATAGGAGGTTCTGCACCTGGAAATTGAAATGTAACTCCTCCAAGTGCAAGGGACTACACCTAGGGTGGGAAACCCCAACTATGTGTACACCCGGGGGGGTGGGGATGAGTTGCAGGCCACAGCAGGGGAAAGAGACCTAAGAATCTTGGTGGATGTTAACATGAATAATTCAGAGCAGTGCAGGAGGGCTACGGTCAGGGCAAATAGGATGCTGGGATGCATCACTAGGGGGTTACCTCAAGGAACAGGGAGGTGATTTTGCCACTGTACAACAGCCTGGTTAGACCACATCTTGAGTACTGTGTGCAGTTCTGGAGGCTGCACCTAAGGAGGGACATACAACTCCTGGAGAGGATTCAGAGGAGAGCAACCAGATTGATCTGGGGTCTGGGAGATATGACATATGAAGAATGACTAGATGAGCTCAACCTGTTCTCACTGGAGGAGAGGATAGACCAGGGGGACATGACTGAGGTCTTCAAGTACCTCAGGGGAGTAAATAAGGTAAGCTGAGATAGGATCTTTTGACTGAAGGAGGGTGGAATCACCAGAGGACACAGTTGGAAGAGTGAGGGTGGTAGGATTATGGGGAAAAGAGGAGCAGGTACTTCACTGAGAGAGTAGTGGAACCATAGAATGTGCTGCCCAGGGAGCTAGTACAGGCAGCTATGGTGGAGGGATTCAAGAGACGATGGGAAAGATATAGGAAAGGGGTGAAGCATCGGCTGGTTTTCTAAGAGGGCAGGACTGGGGGATGGAGTAACAGTGGAAGGAGACAGAGAGAGGGCTATGCTACCCAATTAGGGTGCTGAGGCATGAGCAGACTTGATAGACCAGTAGGCCTATTCTGCTGGCATCTAGTATGTAGTATGTTAGTATGTTTATGATATAGAAGACATTTGTGATATTGAGTGGAATAATATTTTAAGAGCCAGATATTCAAAATTTTGCCAGGGGACTAAATTAGCACTGCCCAGCATGCCAAATTAGCCCAGAACCAATAGCCCACCATATTTAAAATGGATAGCCCCGGTGCTAAACCTGCTGAATACAGCATGCTGGGAAAATTGGTCTGGGAGTGCAGTGCAAAAATAGCCCAGGAAATAAGACAACCAGGAAGTGCAAATCACAACAGCATCTCAGTTCACAGTGATGTGAAGGAAGGTAGAGGTGAACTATGTGGCCAGTGTGTGTGCCAGCAAAGGAGTGGATTCACTAAAGCTGCAAGCAATAGTGCATGTGAAATTAAATTGTGCAGAAACGTACTGTGTTTCTGAAACATTTGCAGGGCGCAAAAACATTTGCACAGGTTTTGCATGGAGCTAAGCCATTTGCCCGGTGCTATCATGTTTGCAAGAGGCAACATTTTGCTATATTCAAAAGTGACATGCAAATGAGCCTACTTAGGCAGTCTGTGGGCAAACATCCAGATTAGCAGCTCATTATGTCCTGATTTGGATGCAGTTTGCCCAGCACTACTGCAGGTCCCACAGCTCCACCTGTAGATCAGTCTGGAAGTATAGGGGCTGGCTGGGTCTTCCCACAGCTCTACCTGTAGGTCAGTCTAGCAGTGCATGGTGGTAGCTGCAATGTTCATCTGTACAGCACTGCATAGCGTATTGTGCACCAGGGGACTATACAGCACAGGCACAGGTGGTGGTGCTGCATGCATCTGTCACACTGTAGGTCCTGCTACAGTGCACAGCAGACACTACAGTAGCAAGGGGGCCAGTAGTGTGAGGGACACAACAATGCCTATGGTGTGTAGGGCATCAATGACCACTGCACTGTACACAGTGACAGGCCCAACCTGCAGATGTGTACTGACAGTGGAAATTACTGTTCTGCTGTTGTGCGACCCACAGATGCTGCACCACTGACATGGGATACTCACAGTGACATATGCACTGTTGGCTGTGTGAGCTGTGGTGTCTGTACATATGTGCGGTATGTGGCTGGGGGGTACATACCATCAGACAGGCACACTGTTGTTGGGGTATTCCAACACTGGACCATTTGCACTGGGTAGGTTGTCCCAGCCTTGTGGCTGCACCCAGTCTGTGGTGCAATCTGGCCACCTGTACACCCTCCCTTCAACACCCTCCATGCCAACAGTGTTGCATGTGTATGCTGGCTTCTGTTGGTGTCCACCAAAGGGTGGTCTTCAGGTGTGTGCTGTATGGCCTCAGTGCCATGGTGTCCAATGGGAGCCGGGTCACCACTTACTGCCTGGCAGGCTGGGATTGGTGGCAGATGATGGCATCATAGGGATGCTATTCATGTGCAGCATGTTTCTTCTATGTCTGATTTATTTCTATGTTTAATACTTACTGGTTAGGGTCATGCAAAGCAGTGCAAATGTCACACAAAGCCATGCAAAGCCACAAAGTCACACAAAGCTGGTTTGCTCAGGGTTAAGACTACCTTTTCCTGGTCGAAAATTTGCACCATGCAAAGTGCTGCGCTAAGTCATGTAAAAGCACTTTGTGCGGCACTATTTGCTGAACATAGCATTGCGCCTGTATTCATGTACATGCCCCCTCAGTTTGCCCCTTGCATATATTATACTTTTGCCTGGTGCTAATGCAGTTTGCCTGCGCTATTTGACATTTTGAATATAGCGGACCTGCTCAAACCTGGCACTAACCCTGCACAAACAGTTTGAGCCCAGCTCAAAGTTTGGAATATCTGGCCCTTAAGTCTTTTACCCCCAATGTTGAGATTAAGATCAGTGTTCTACAATATAAATTTTAATTTAAATAAAATACAAATAAATTGGTTTCATTCTTAAGTTGTATTAATAAAAGCATTCTGTTAGGTTATGTGTAGAAGAAATATTTATGAAGAATTTGAAATATTTTATGTACACCGCTCCTAAATCTTGGAATGGGCTTGATCCTAAAATAAGGAATACAAAAAAACTTTTACTCAGTTCAAATCACTGTACAAAAATTATTTAAAATCTGAA
The DNA here is from genome assembly GCA_016271365.2 of Neoceratodus forsteri. Classification (NCBI taxonomy): domain Eukaryota; kingdom Metazoa; phylum Chordata; order Ceratodontiformes; family Ceratodontidae; genus Neoceratodus; species Neoceratodus forsteri. The sequence goes on along the minus strand of JADMNL010000022.1, from coordinate 25,946,980 downwards.
GCAATCTGTAGTTGCTTTTAGCTATAATAATTTTACATGTACATGGTACGATGTAAATTATGTTAGAGCACCTTACTGTTATATTATAATGTATTTATGTGTTTTTTCTTTTGGTTACTCTGTACCTAATCTTATGTCTTATATTACAACTGTCCAGGCTGAGCAGGTAAAAGGGCCACATGGCCCAGTGCATCTTACCCAGTCACCAACGTTTAAAATAAAAAATGTAAATAAAATATTTTAATAAGTAATTAATGTTTTTGTAATTATTGAATAAATATATTACTTATTGTCATATCTGTTTACAAAACTTCAACTAAAATATGGCAAGCAACGAACATTTGTTGTTGAAAAAAATTAAAATAAAAGGGGTCTATCGGGGGCAGAGATGCTGCAAAAAGTAATATTTCTGATGAGGGATCAGGCTATCTGTTTCAAGTAGGACAGGGGATGATATTCTAAGCAAAGCAGTACGTCTCTAAGGATGTAGAGGAGAGAAAGGAGAGATGATCATTTACTTCTTCAAGAAAATGCAACATCTCTATTAGTGTAAGCCTAGCCTAAGTTAAATCCTTGTGATTATTGTTCAAAAGGTTTTATTTTCATATATTTTCCTGCATGCCATTTAATTCCTTGTTTACTTTGCGTTACTTGTTTTGAATAAATAAAAACTGTTTAGCAAGATATAAGAGACCCGTTGAGCTATATTTGAGAAATGGTATATTTAGGAATTTCCAGGGTGTCTGTCATTCTGAAAATGAAGCTATCACAGCTGACGTGAGCTAAGTAGTCCTTCCTGACACTGGGATGCAATAAGGTAAAACATGGGAAAACAAGATCACACTCCATCTGAGGAACTGTGAGTGGAACCTGAGGCAGCATATGAGCTGACAGCATGGGTCACTTCAAATAATTTCAAACAAAGCCAAAATTCTTGGTAGAGGGACTAATTTTGATCTCTGAAAATAAAATGGTATTATCAGTGACAGAGTCTGAGAAGGTGATTGCTCTAAAGAGGGATAAGGCTATCCATTTGAAATATGATAGGGCAGACATTCTGAGCAAGTCAGTATATCTAGAAGGAATGCAAGGCATGAAAGGGGTCTGTTTGGTAAGATCTGATCATTTTCAGATCTATGCAATAACGGCGATTGTCGATGGGCGATCGCCATTAGGGCGACGGCACATTGCTGAAAAAATATTTTGGTGATCTACTCCCCGGCGCACAGCAAAATTGCACTGGGGAGTTGGGATTTTCCAGCTTATGCAGGGGGGCTGCACCCTCTGCACCCCCCATTGGGGGCTTTGCCCCCTGCCCCACCACTTAAGGATTCTCATCTACAGGGAGGTGCAGGTGGGGGGGTGCAAACATGGAAAAAAAATTGGGGATGGGCACATTAAAAAGTACCTCTGCCTGGACCAGGACCCAGCACCCTTCCCTCTGCAGCCCTGAACCCACACACCACACCACACCACAGAAGCAGCTTGCTGCAGCGCCACCCCCTACAACTCCTCCTTCCCCACAGTTTGCATGTTCCCCCCCATGCGTGCATAGGCATGTAGTGACAGGACATCACTATTTCACACACTCCCATCCAGTCACCCACCTTCCCCAGTCACCCCTATAATAGGCACTGTGATTGAATTGCCCTTTCAGTAGGCACCCAATAGCGATCGCCAAGTCCCGGGATACCATCATTTACTTCTGCAAGTTAATGTAACAGTTCCATCTACAAGTGTAAGCCTGGCTTGAGTTAGAGTTAAGTCCTTGTGGCTACTCCTAAAACACTTTTATTTTCAAATGTTATTTCCTGAATGGAATGCTTACTTAAAGTATTAGATCTTGTAAACAAATAGCAACTATTTAACAAGATACTGTGTAAGGGATTGGTCGTGCTATTAAGAGAAAGAGTATTTTGTGAATTACTGGGGTATCTGTCATTCTGAAAGAGATGCTGCAGCTAATCTGAGTTATAAGTAGTTCTTCCTAATACCAGAAAGTGAGAAGTTAATGCATGGGACAACAAGGCTGCACTCCACTTGAGGTTTGAGTAGTCCGACTTTGCTTGATCCTGGGGATCGGTGACTGGACTCATTAGTCCAGGTGTCCAGGGCATGCCAACATCACAAACTGTGGGAGAAAGGCACAGTATATGGAAAACTGGGCTTCAGGTCTGTGCAAAGCTGATCTGAGAGGGGTCTTCCTATGGATGCAGATGTGCAGTTTGTGATAGTCAATTTCTTTTGCTTGCTGGTAGCCTTAACCCTCCCAAAACAGAACCTCCCTCACCTCTGTCTGATTTAAACCCTCAGAGCCACCCCCACACATCTCTCTGCCTGATGTCAATGCCACTCAGTGTTCTAAAGGCCAACATAAAGAATATTATTTAATAAAACTCCGAAGTAATGTTTGAATTTCCACCTTGTTCACTCAGCAGGGCAGAGGCTGGTCTCTGTAGTATGACTTTGTTCTGTTCTCTACTTTTGTTGCTATTCAGTGTTATGTTTAACACATTTCAGATACAGCTGCAACCTGCAAATTAAATGCCTGATTACATACAAAAACAAGCACATCATACAAATTGTAAGATGTTTGTTTCAGGTGCCACATGCATTGTTTCTGTCACACTGTTGATTTTTAGGCACCAAAGTTTGGAGCCTGTTGTCAATGGTGTGAATATTTTGTTTTACAAATTTTCTGAAGAGGGGGGGTGTATAGTCAACTATAGTCCATTGACTTCCAAGCAGTAAATCAGTTGTGCTATTTGACAAAGTTTCGTCTATTGATTTTGCATGGAGTTGTATTAGAATAGAGCTATAAAGTTAAAAGGACAGGAAATAAACTGCAGCATTTTGACCATTGCTTCCCTTGTAGCTTACTTAGTCAATATTTGTGCATTTTGATATTGACATTCTCATCTGCTCACCTGTTTTGTGTAACTCTAGTCACCCATATGAGAACTTCAAAATTTGGTCATGTCTAGTTTTGAACATCATGTACTGTGGTGCCCAAACTCCCCAACCACCCCCTCCAAAAAAAAAAAATAGCAAGATATGGTTGGTCCTATTTTATTATCTTGTTATGCTTATTTTCATATCAGGTGTTACTCTTTCAATAGTTTCACAATTATATTTCTATAAGAATGACATCCATCCTCAGTGTTACAGATTTGTGGACAGATGTGGAAGGAACTCTAGTCATGCAGTGCTGGAGGAGAGTGCATGCTACTCTGCAGAGTGTTGGAAAATACCATTGCTGTCATGCTGTCTTAGCAATGAGGAATTTAAGCAATAAACCATGACAGGGTGTGGGTGATGCTGGGTTTACCCACGCCTGGCGTGGTTCAGTCACGAGGCTGCAGGACGAGTGACCAAACCATCCAGGCATGGGTAAATCCCAGCATCACCCACACCGTGGAGTGGTACAATGTCCTATTTTTTGTGAGAATAAAAGGGAAGAAAAAGTACATTTTTCTTGCATTTTGAATTATTTTTATTGGATTTATTGCTCCACTACAAAAAATAAATAGTCCTAGGTTGCTAAGGAGGTTTTGTGTTGCTAGGAAGACCTTTATGTTTGACAAGATGAGTGGAGCTCCCCCAGAGAGTAATACGCTGTGATTTTTTTTTTTGTTTAATAAAGAAAGTCATGGGCTATTGAGAAAGAAGATGGTGGCTAGGATTCTTTGATTTCGGGTTCAGATTAATTTATGTTGGACACGAGGCTGACTGGCACCTTTACTGTTGGTAATGCTGGATTTTACAATGGTGGTAAGGTGCCAGCCTGCTGTTGTGATTGGTTGTTCTGCAAGGTCCATGGTACAATGGATTTTAACACCCAGTTAGTGTGCTAAAACAAGACAGAGTCATTGAGGCAAAGGTCAGGAAGCACAGGAAAACCAGGAGCAGTTATAAAATTTGCAAGTAGCATTTTATTATTCTAAATAACAATAAAATAAAAAAAAATTGTGTAGAATGTTTTTTGAACATAGGCAGTTCAAACAGAACACATTCTTTCCTGTGAGGGTATCTCTAATTCTAAATTTCAGTCTCCCTCTCTCTCTCTCTCTCTTGCTAACAAAAGATAGCACTCTTTTGATAGAAAGTCATTTCCTGGTAATTCATTTTTGCATCCTAAACTCGTTATGGTACCTCCTGTTTCTAAAAAAATGTATCAGAACTTTGTCAGTTTCTTTCCTTGTAGGTGCAACAAAATTGAACAGTGTGTCCAAAACTAATCTCCTGTTGACAACTCTGCAAGAGTTCATGAAGGTCAACATTAACCCTCTAAGTTCCAAACAGCTTTACTGCAATCAATTTACATTATCAAACCAGAGCGTAGTCCATCAAGTTAATGACTACATTTGGCCACCACAATTATGGCGCTACAACAAGGGTGACAGTGAAAGGGGTGATCTTCATTTTAGATCACCCCTCACCCCTGTCGCCCTTCACCCCCACTCAGTGTCTATCCCTTCCGGGGCACACCTGCCCAGGAGGGGGTTATATTTAGTTCTGGGGGTGCATAGGGCTTTGCTCCCCACAAAAGCTGATCATTTCCCACAAGGGCACTTTGGTGCTGTACCTCCCATGAAACAAATTCCTAGTGCTGCGTGCTAGGCAACATTTTTCCAGCACCATAATCGGCACTGACAAAATGTGTGTCGCTGCAGGTTGGTGAAACCAATCCAAAGAACCCAGTTTCATATAAAGATCCTCATACAGTTTTATAACTACAAATAAGCATGGAGGAAGAAAGACAAGCAATAAACAGCAAGTGAAGGCAGGGAAATAGCGGGACGGGGAGAATTGTGAGACTGTCAGAGTGATCAGTTCCTAAGTCTCACAAGAACACTTAATCGCACAATTAGACAGAGAAGAGATAGAAAAGGAGAGGATAGAAAAGATCCTTGCATTTAACCCTTTCTGCATAACAGATGGGACGGGGTCTTATTCAAACCTGTCACATACCCCCTCTTTAAGAGGGAACCTGTTTTAAAAAATAGGTTTCCAAAACATTCTTTTAATTCTCTTCCAACATTGCCTTATAACCATTACAGTTCTCCACACATGCTGAATCCCTTTTTCCAAAACAATCATTAAAGCAAACAGTGAAGTTTAAACTCACACATTTCTGATCCATATTTTGACAGAAAATCAGCATTAACATTCTCTTTTACAGATTTGTGCATCACTTTGAATTTAAATGGCTGTAGTGCCAGGTACCACCTTGTGATTCTGGAATTGTTATCCTTCATTTGCTTAAAGAGGACAGGAAATTGTTTCTAACTGTCAGCTGTTTATAAGGTTCTTATTCTCAGAAATTATAACCATTCCCTAAATTATCCATATTTAACTATATGTGAATAAAAAGTGATGTGAAAAACTGTATTTTAAATTGTGTTGTTTTTATGGCCATTATTCTGTTACAGTTCTCATCATGTAACCAGTAATTTGGAGGTTTTACTATGTCACGGTTTGTGTACAGAATGCTTATTATGAGCTGTTGGCCTATTAGAACCCTGTTTAGAGTTCTGTACACAAACTGTGACATAGCTAAAACTCCAAATTATTGGTTCCATGATGAGAACTGTAACAGAATGCTGTCCATAAAAACAAAACAATGTAAAATACAGTTTTTCGTATCACTTTTTATTCAGGTATACTGCAATATGGATAGTTTAGGGAATGCATATCATTTCTGAGAATGAGAAGTTTATAAAGAGTTGCCAGCTAGAAATGATTTCCTGTCCTCTTTAAGCCAATAGTGAGGATTCTGATCTGTGCTAAGTACAGTCAGCTCCTAGCAAATAAAACTTAAAGGACTCTATGGTTCACTTTGCTGCAAGGCATTCCTTTTCAGTGGTGAAGTACCTTTTCTCTCTATCATGTAGCTTACTACTGATATATAAAACAGGATGTTCCTTCCCATCTATATTCTGACTCAAGACAGCACCTACTGTAGGCCTACCTCTAATGCATCTCTCTGTAACAAAAATTATTTCTGAGGGTCTGGGCTTCTTAAAACAAGAGCTGAGCACAATGCAGCCTTGATGGCCTGAAAAGGTTCCTCACACTCTGGGGATCGTTTCACATTATTTGGTAACTGTTTCTTCATGAGTTCAGTGAGGGGAGTAGGTAACTGGGCAAAGTTGGGAACAGATCTCCGATAGTAACCCAACAGCCCTAAAAATGCCCTGGCATGTTTCTTTGTTTTAGGGATTAGACTGTGAGCTGCAGCTTCTATCTTAGAAATCTCTGTTTTTTCTTCTCCATTTCTCAAAACATATACCAAATACCTGGTTTCCTGCATGTCCAATGAACATTTGTCAGGATTAATTGTCAGACCTGCCAATTTGATAGACTGGATAAACGCTCGTAGGTGTCTCAGGTGGCTTTTCCAGTCTGGACTGTACACAACGACATCATCCAGGTAAGTGGCATAACAACCAGTTTGAGTAGCAAAAATTACATCCATGTACCACTGGAATGTAATGAGTGCAACATGTAAACCAACTGATTGAATCCAATAGAAGTGGCAAATGCAGTTTTGTCTCTGGATTCTTTAGCTAGGGGAATTTACCACTAACCCTTGGTGAGATCAATGGTATTGATATACTTGGCACTTCCCAATCTGTCCACCAAATCGTCTATCCTTGGCAGAGGATAACTGTCAAATTTGGATACTTGATTAACTTTCCTAAAATCAAGGCAGATTCTTACAACCCTTCTTTTTTATTTACAGTCACCATTGGTGATGACCATGCACTTCTAGACTCTTCTATGATACTGTTTTATTTTTTGGATTTCCTTAACCACGTGTGCTCTTAACCACTCTAGTAATCGGTATGTCTTTTGTCTATTAGGGTGAGCATTCCCTGTCGCTACTACATGCTCGACCACTTTTGCTCAGCCTGGCACTGTGGTAAAAGTACTGTTAAAACTGTTTACCAAGTTATGAATTTCTGTGGTTTGTTCAGAGGTTAAGGCAACATTCACATTTACAGCATCAGCAGTTACAGATTGTTCCAGTCCATCATAAGCTACATCAATATCGTTCTGTGGACGTTTCTGGTAAAACTAACAAAGCAGCCTTTGGTGTTTTTCAACCCATTTCTTCAGGAGGTTAGCATGGTATATCTTGGTAGGATTTTCCTATCAGGGGTCTCAATCTCATAGTTAACTGTGCCAGTATGTCTATGCACCTTATAAGGCCATTGCCACTTCATGAACAGTTTATTTTTTATAACAGTAGCAAGACCTTTTCACAAGGCTCAAAAATGTTTTCTTTTGCCCCAGTGTCATAATATTCTTTTTGCTGGTTTGGGGCATCTTCCTGATTACTATGAACAATTTCAACATATTTTGCCAGCTTCTTTCTCAGAACACAGATATAAGATGTAATATATTTTTCTAAGTAAGGTTATCTTCCCATGTTTCTTTTATTACACCTAGTGGCCCTCTAAGATGTTTACCATACATCATTTCAAATGATGAAAAACCTGTTGAGGCTTGTGGCACTTCTTTGTAAGAAAAAAGCAGGTGAGGTAAGTATTGGTTCCAGTCTTTCCCTTCCCCTTTTACAAACCTTTTTAACATGCATTTTAGGGTTTGATTCAAACACTCAACAAGACCGTCTGTCTGAGGGTGATAAGGGGAGGTTCTTATGGCAGTGACACCTACTAGTCGGTATAGCTCCTTCAGTAATGCAGCACCAAAATTACTACCCTGATCAGTAATGATCTCTTTAGGTATGCCCACCCTGCTGAATTTTTTGGAAAGCTCCTCTACCACTTTTGAGGCTGTGACAGTATGCATTAGAACTGCCTCTGGGTTTTGAGTCTCCAGAGTCTTGGCAAATCAATAGTGGGGATTTTTCTTGCATGAAAAAGAACATGACACCTGACATTGTTTGTTCAGGGAATGGAGTGGGCATTAGGGTTGAAAACCTCAAGGAAGACCATATCACTGACTTGACAAGACTCCAGAGACACAGAATACTAATGTTTCTTCCGTTTGCTGCTGAGAAGGAGGAGTTAGGGTTGGAAACCCTAATACCACATTTCCCTACTTTTTCTGTATTAACATGAACTCTAACTGGAGCATTAATGTAATTTGTTTTGCAAATAATTTTCTTTCTTTTTGAGATAGTAAAATGGTATCCAGGACCTGCATGCAAGATGTAGATTATCAGCTTCCCTCCAGCTTTTGAGTATGTACTTGATGGGGAGTTTGGCATGATTCAGATAAATGAGCTCAGCAGAAAAAAAAAACCTAGCCATATTAGACAGCAAAGCCCTGTTTGTTGATACAGTTGACGTCTTCACTTCCTGCATCCCCAGCCCTTGTGGTTGAGCCCTCAAAGATGGTGCCCTCACCATATGTCATTATGTGATGTATCCTTTACTCTGTTGCTTTTGTGTAACCTTCTCTGGGGGTCCATTCTCCAGCATCACATTTTTGCAGTCTTCACTTAACAGTGGCAAATTCCTAACTGAGTCAGACAAATGAAAGTAAACTGGATCCCTAGTAATGTACAGGCAGGCATGGCAATCTGCCTGCACTACAAAAGCCCCTATATCCTCAGAAGGTGCACAGGACTTGCCCAGTTATTTTAACTAATAAATAATATTATTAATTAATTAATATTTGAAATAAACGTGAATATTTATTTTCAGAGAATCTAACAGCAATTTGATGACCCATGGGACACCAAGTTACTGTTACATTCTCTGAAACAAATCCTTGCATTTATTTAAAATACTTTGAGTGACTCCTATGTCCTTCACAGCAATCTGGTTCTTCTGTTCCCAAAGTGGAGATAGGTAAAAAGTTGGAGCTGTAACCTGGGATTTCATGAGCAGAAACTTCCGTCTATACAAGCAGTTCAGAGAAAAGACTTGGCTTATGAGTTTCCCTCCAGCTTTTGAGTTGCTATGTGATGGTGAGTTCTAGGTGCTGGAGATGAAAGTGTTCAGCAGCAAAAGACCTAGCTATACTGGACAGTGAATATTGCTTGTTACTAGGGCTACCATCCTCATTACCTCCATTCTCAGCTCTTGCATTTCAATCTTCCAAGGTGGTGCCCTCCCCACATGTCATTTCATGATCTATCCCTTCCTCTGTTCACTTTGCGTAATCTTCTTTGGGGTCCATTCTCCAGCACCAAATTTTGCGGTCTACACTTAACAATGGCAAAATTCATAACTAAGTTAGGCAAATGAAATGATGTTGGATCCTAAATAATGTACAGGGGGATATGGTAGCCCCCTACTCTGTAAAACCCCTCTATCCTCATAAAGTTACACAGGACTTACCCAGTAATTTTAAATAAATGTGAATATTTTTTTCAGAGAATCCAAGAGTAATTTGAGAACCAATAGGAGAACAGGTTACTGTTGAATTCTCTGAAAGAAATACTTGCATTTATTAAAAATATTGTAACAGGGTGATTGAGTACTATGTGTTTTGCAGCCTTCAGCCTCTTCTGATCCAAAATTAAAGAAAGGTTGAAAGTTGAAGCTGTCACCCTGGAGATCATGACTGGAAGTTTGTATCTATTCAAGTCATTCCAAAAAAAGAATCAGATTATTATCGATTTCCTTTCAGAAAGTACCGCATGAGCATACGTGGTGAGTGTAGCATATGGGAAAGGATGTGTGATTTAACAAAAGAAAGTCACAGAGAAGACATGAATAGGGGACATGAACAGTGGTCTAGAATGCATTCTCATAAATGCAAGTGACTCTGCAACTTTTGAGTTTCTACTTGATGGGGAGTTTCCGTAGGTCATGTACTGCACTATGTATTTCAGTTGAACTCTGTTGAAATTCGATTGGTCATTAATGCACATCTGGGTGGGCAGTATGTGTCTACATTAATACAGTTGTTAGGTGGTGCTAAGAGTTAGAGAATGAGGTGTCTGGTCCTCCTGCTAGCAGATATGGTTTAATTTTTCAGTGTTTATGATGTACCATTTGCAACATGCTTTTGTAAGTGAAGAAGCTGCAGCATATAAAGTGCATTGAAGTTTTGTAACTTGACCAAAGGCTGTGTTAGAACAGAATTATTAATACACCATTTCAGGCTTTCTTTTGACATAGCTATTTTTGCAGTGTCAACATATGTATTTATGTCTTGATATATTTTGCCAAGTGATAATACTCCATTCCAGTACTACATATATTCTGAGCTTTTTTTAACCAGTTGCTCTAAAAATAGTTTATAGACTTACAAACAGTACATGGCAATATTTTGCAAAATAACACCAAATGCATTATACTTTTCATGAGGTAGAATAATTGTGGTCACCCTCTGCTATTATGCAGTGGTATCAATAGTTGTCCCACAGCAAAGCAGCTGACTCGCATCCAGGCATGCTGATAGCAAACCTTTTTAGTGTAGAGGCGAATATGGCACTCCGCATATACAGTACTTTCAACAAGCATTTGTCAATGCCGAATGTTGTCCCACTGGCATTGGCATTAGTAGTGCAGGAGTTAGAGATGCATAATAGGAATGATAGTGAAGTATGAAACTAAGGCCAACCCCACTCCCACCCAGCAGAGACTGACAGGTGCTGGGGTGTGCCTTTGGGGTATCAGCTATAAAGCTCATGCCATTTTACCTCACCCTACCCTGTAGACACCGACAAGTGTTGTGGTGTGCTTTGGAGTCTTTGGGCCTTATACTTACCCCATTCCATAAGGAGATATGCTGAAATGGGTGCAGTATAGGAGAATGGGGTGAACTTTAGGGCCGAGCACTCCAAGGCTCACCTCCATGCCTGTCACTGGCTGCAGGGTGGGGGCGGGGGTGGGGGTGGAATGGCGTGAGCATTACAGCCAATGATCCCAATTCACACCCTTGAAGCCTAGCAGTCTCTACAGGGTGGGGTGTTACAGTTGGAAACCCTAACATTGTAGGCATTTGTTGGCATTTTCACTCCAAATTTTCAACATAGGCTTTTTGTGACCCCACCTCATGCAGAGCGGCATTATCAGTTTGTTAGCTGAAAGGTGGTTTTGCACAGCGGCTATGCCATTTTGTGACACAGGGATGAAAACACATTTTGGGCAGGATGTGGAAAATGACAACTGTATTGTTCATGAGGAGGTGTAAAAAAAATGGCAACATTGAAAATCTGGAGTGAAAATGTGAGAAATTGGTGAAGTCATGAGCATGCATAGAAACTGCGCAACACACATCCGTAACCCAATTATTTTTGAGAGTCAGTGGCAGTGGCTCAGTAGGTAGCACACTCGCCTCTGAGGCTGGGTGCTCAGAGGACTGTGAGTTCAGTTCCTACATCTGGCACTTGGGTTGCTATACCCATACTGACACTGTAGTAAAGCATGAGGGGGGTACTGCACTTCTGAGGTGCCATCTTTCAGATAAGATAGTAAACCGAGGTCCCATCTGCCTGGATTGGTGGTAGTTCAGGTGGATGCTAAAGATCCCATGGCACTTATTGGAAAAGAGTTGGGAGGTTTTTATTGAAAACACATCAAAAAAAAAACATAAGAGCAACATATTATTATACAAACAAAATAAATGAAAAAAAGAGAACAAAAACATTCCTTGGGACATCTAACAATGCATCGATTAATAATATCAGACGGATTTTTTTTAAATTTGTAGTTTCCCTTTTTCCAAAAAAAAAAAAAGAGAACTTCATAGAACATAAGAGATAGTCTGATTACAAAAGACTAAAAAACGGAAGAAAAAAATACCTAAGAAAACATTCATGTTGCATTATTTTGAGATTATGAACTTTCCTCCCACAAATTCCTTTACTTATATTTAATGAAATTTCTGCAACCCCCTCCACCACTTAAATAAGATCCTTGAAGTGCAAAACCCTTTATCTTTTATATAAACTGATTTCATTGCTTCCATCAATAACACATAAAAAGTGTTGTATGACATACATTTCTGCTGTAACACCCACTGGCATCTAGCCTGCCATAAATAATACTTTAAACAGCAAAACAAAAAACTGCTAAACGTACCCCAATCATAAGAAGAAACAAGGTGGGGAAAAAAAGCCTAAAATCAAAGTCTGATAATCTAGTTTTTATAACCATTGAAACTGTAATTTGACACTTAGAAAGTGTCATAACACAGCGGCATAAGTGCATTTAAAGAGAAAATGGTCCATGGTTTCTTCTATAGCCTGACATTGAGAATAAGGACAGTACCTCTCGCTCATCATCTTGTGTTTCACATTCCCTTTAACGTTCAATCTCCCATAAACTGAGAGCCATAGCACCTCCCACATCTGGGAAGGGATTCTAGGATAATTTAGCTGTTTAATAACATAACTTTTACAAAGAGGGGGGCTATCAACAAACTCAGGTTCGTGTGGATAAATTTTCCAGAGAATAAAATTATATAATTTAATACCTATGTTATCTTTCACACACTGGGAAGAAATAGACCACTTGAATAATTTCTGGACACAAGGTTTGAAGAATAATGGAATATAGATACCTTTTGGGATCCTGGGGGGGGGGGAGTTATCCCATACCTCAAAGACGATTTTAAAATTATGCATTTCCCATAATTGTTGTAAGGTCTCTGGGCAGAGGGAATCAAAATTAAAATTCTGGAAAAGAAATAAAGCATAAAAAAAATTAGAGGGTCCACCATACCCAGCCTTACCTGAGAAATACAGTAGGTAGATAGGTATAACAACGTTTAATAGGATTAAGTCTACTTCCCCACAACATGTAGAAGAAACAAGCATATAAATGTGTTTCTAAGGCTAATGGAGGGGGACATAACATAGCAACATATAATAGCCCAGACATAATGATTTTTTTTAATAAAGATTCTTTTCCTCTTCGACAGTCTCCACCCTTTCCACCTCTGGACCTTTGTTTCTGCCTTCTGCCTTTTTTAAGGCTACTTCCCAGTTTTCTAATGGAAGATTTTGAGATCCAAAAAGTATACTGTACCTAATATTTTGCATGGTGTAGAAGAAATAATCATTCCAGATACATCAAACTGTTCATGTGTCACAGGCCCTAAAAGGAGGCTTTTTGATTTCCCTATATTTACTCTGGAGTTTGAGACCTTCTCATATCTACCAATACAGTCTAAAACTGAAAACATTTGAACCACATCAGTCAAAAAATGCAAACATCATCTGCATAGGCTTGAACAACCACAGTATCCCCCTTCAAATTCCCAGAGATCCCTGGAAGGGCATCCATTCGGTCTAAGCTCCAGAGTAAAGGGTCAAGAGAGAATGCATATATCAAAGGGCTTAAAGAATAACCCTGCCGTGCTCCAAAATTAACTGAAATGGGGAAAGAAGACTGCCCTTTAATGACTGGGTAGACTAAAACAGTGCCATACATTAACTTAATCCAATTGATAAATCCATGGTGGATACCATACTGTTTTAATACAGCAAATAAATATGGCCAAAACACCATATCAAAGGCCTTATTTTGATCTAAGGACAAAATACAATCCCAATCTGGATATCTATTTGAAAATTCAATTATTTCCCTAATGATAATTAAGGCAGACTGAATTTTCCTGTTCGGAACCCCATAAAACTGAAGGGGATATAATGAATCACTAGAAATGGCTCTAAGCTTATTGTTTAGTACCTGGAACAATATCTTAAAATCAGAATTCAAAATAGTGATGGGTCTCCAGTTACTTAATTTAGTTCTATCCCCTCCCTAAAAACTATATACTAACGATCCAGACATAAACTTTAAGGGCAGGCGAGGAGCATTTTGGAGAAAGGAAAAAACTTTTCAAGGCAGAGTGCCAGGATATTACTGAAACATTTATAAAATTCATAAGGTAAACCATCTAAGCCTGGGGAAACCCCTAATTTTAAGGAAGATATAACTTTAAGAATCTCCGGTCCCGAAATAGGGTTTGCTAGTTTATAGAGATCCAGACCTGGGGGGGGGGGATGTTAAGATCCTGAAGAAATCCTTGAATACCTATTTGTTGTGGAACATCCAAGCATTCCTGTTCCCTTATATAATTCTCGATAATAGTAAATAAATCTATAGGGGAAGTTTTAAGCTCCCCCTTCTCATTTTGTAAAACTTCCAAACCTGAGGAACTGTTCTTTTCTTTAAAGGCCTCAAAAGGATCACCTATTGGGCTTTTCTGTGTCCCAAAGGAAAGTTCTGAACCCAGTTTTTGTGCTCTATCAGTGGGAAATCAGTGTTCAGGACACAGTAACAAAGTCACAGTGACACTGTTCATGACCACAGGTCGTTAAATGCCTATGTTGAAAATCTGGTGATGAAACTCCATAAAATGACTTGTGTTACACGCATGCTCAGAAGTGCAAGCATTTTTAACATTCCCACTGCACATTTTCAGCATTACCATCTCTTCATACCTCCCTATGGATGGTACAGCTGTCATTCTTCACATCCTGCCCGATCTGTGTTTTCGTACATGTGGTGCAGAATGCCACTGTCACTGTTGGAAGTCAGTTTTCAGGACATATTGACAAAATCACATTGCCACTGTTCATGACAAGATGTCCCAAATGCTTTCATGAGGTGGGGTCACAAAAAGGACATGTTCAAAATGTGTACTGTGATTACCAACAAACGCCTGAGGCATTACAGTTTCTAACCATAACGCCCTACCCTGTACAGACAGACGGGCATCAGGGTGTGCCTTTGGATTGCCAGCTGTACTGCTCATGCCATCCCCCCCCCCCACCAGCCACTGACAGGCATCGAGGTCTACCTTGGACTCTTTGTCCCAAGACTTCACCCCATTCTCCTATGCTGTACCCATTTCAACGTATGTCTTTATGGACTGGGGTGACTGTAAAACCAGACACCCTAAGGCACAGCTCAACATGTGTCGGTGTCTGTAGAATAGGGTGAGGTGACATGGTTTGACCATCATGGGTGACGACCCAAAAACTTACCCCAAATTCTGTCCATCTCTACAGGGTGGAGGTGGGGTTCATGTGAAGTTCAGTACTTCACTGCCATTCCTATTCTGCATCTGTCTAACTCCTGCATTTCTAATGCTAATACCAGCAAGCAAACATTCTGCATTGACAAATGCTTGTTGAAAGATGCTGTCTCCTGAACCTTGTTGATTCCCTTGAGGAACTTGAATGTCTCTCTCTATATATTGTGGGGTTTCTGCTTTTTCTCAATTTATTACATAGGGGAGAGTGGCAGCATCAGGCAGGTTGCACAATGAGCTCAAAAGTACTGTAGACTGTGAGCAAGAGGATGTGATGAAATTCACACCTGTGATCTCTTGTTGACAATTCAGTGTTCAAACCACTAGACCGTGCAGTCTTGTTTGCATTTATTGTAAATGTTGCACCTACCCATGCAAACAAGGAGCATGACTTCAGATACTTCCAAACAAAAAGTACCCTAATGTGTTGATTAGAGATATAGGAGGTTCCAAAGACTTGCAATGGTAACACAATCATAGGACCTCCCCTGGTTAGTATTTTCATTCTCTGCTTTACAGGGAAACACCTTCAAAATTGGTAGTGCAGTTCCTCCACCTGTTCTCTGAGTTTCAGTGACTTGGTGTAGATGTATAGTATTTAATTAATTTCCTTACTGGTTTTCTTTTCCCTGAAAAAATTTACTGTTCGGGTAATTGTTTTCCATGAAAGGTGCTTAAGTGTGGCACAGGGTTTGTGTGAAGCACTGTGGCACAATACTTGGGTTCTGGCGGTGTGCTGAACCCCTTTGGGCAAAAGTGCCAGATTTCACAATCTTGGGAGCAGTTGGGATAGTTTCCATATTTTACGGCAGCTTATGCCAAATATCTGAAGCAAGCTCTTTAAAAATGCCCCCCCTCCGATTGCCACGAGATAGGCCACAAAAAGTTGATCTAACTTGTGGCAACTGCCACACAGGATCGAAAAGCCCATTAGATTGCCACAAGCCCAATGCACTGTATCATCGGTGAACCCAGGGCTTGCAGTGATGTAAGTCTTTTGAAAATCCTGCCCATAGTAGTGTGCCTTTTTTGTCACGCTTTTGATCTTTGACCTAATGAAAAGTCAA
Source organism: Neoceratodus forsteri (assembly GCA_016271365.2). Classification (NCBI taxonomy): domain Eukaryota; kingdom Metazoa; phylum Chordata; order Ceratodontiformes; family Ceratodontidae; genus Neoceratodus; species Neoceratodus forsteri. The sequence goes on along the minus strand of JADMNL010000022.1, from coordinate 25,930,940 downwards.
TTGTCCCAGCGATGAAATGGATTAATGCAAATGCTCCCCTCTCCATCTCTGCCTTGTATTGTTTAGCAGAAAGGGACTGTGATAGTGATGCTGGCGTTTTGTGGTTAATGTTCTAAAGTGATTGTAAAACAGATTTCAATAAAGTAGGTTTTACAGTACTAAAGCAGCAATTTTTTTTGTTGGTAAAGAGTCTCAACATATACAGTACAGTACAGTAGGGTTTTTTTTTTTAGCAAAAATGTATTTCTGACATCCATGGATTCATACTAAGGCCCATATATATTAAAAGGTTGCTTGGCCGTGGCAACAGTGTTGTATAATGCCGACCACTGATGTGCCCTGGTGCAATATTCGAAGGCGGTTGCGCAGATGAATCCTTTACGCGCCTGGAGCACATCACTAATGCATGCAGGCGCAGTGGGGGGTGCCCATGCATACTCTGCACAGCCCGATATTCAGCCCAGGATGTGCGGAGCAATGCATGCGCAACCCTACCCATGCCAGCACAAAGATGATCCAAAAAAAAAAGGAGCAATGGATGCCACCCACAGGTGAGCTGCCACATTGCAGGGTGCAACACGGCAGCTGCCACCTGTGGGTGGCCACCTGAGCTCCAGCTGCACCTCCTGGTGGTGCCCCCCCATGCCTGATTGCGGGCATTAGTAAAATAAGGAAAAAAAAAACCACATCCCTGCTGGTCCAGTGGACCACTGCCCACCCGATCGCGAGCTTCAGTAAATAAATAGTTTATCCTATATCCCTGCTGGTCCAGTGGACCGCTGCCCATCCAATCGCGGGCTTCAGTAAATAAATAGTTTATCCTATATCCCTGGTGGTCCAGTGGACCACTGCCCGCTCAATTGCGGGCTTAAGTGTGTTGAAAAGATAATTTCTAAATCCCTGGTGGTCCAGTGGACCGCTGCCTACCCGATTGCGGGATTCAGTAAAGAAATAATTTATCCTATATTCCTGGTGGTCCAGTGGACCGAAGTCTGCCTGATCGCGGGTTTAGGTGTGAAAAAAGATATCTTCTAAATCCCTGGTGGTCCAGTGGACTGAAGTCTGCCTGATCGCGGGCTTAGGTGTGAAAAAATATATCTTCTAAATCCGGTGGTCCAGTGGACCAAAGTCTGCCCAATCGCAGGCTTAGGTGTCAAAAAAGATATCTTCTAAATCCCTGGTGGTCCAGTGGACTGAAGTCTGCCCAATCGCAGGCTTATGTGTGAAAAACAGATATCTTCTAAATCCTTGGTGGTCCAGTGGACCAAAGTCTGCCCAATCGCAGGCTTATGTGTGAAAAACAGATATATTTTAAATCCCTGGTGGTCCACTGGACTGAAGTCTGCCTGATCGTGGGCTTAGGTGTGAAAAAAGATATCTCCTAAATCCCTGGTGGTCCAGTGGACTGAAGTCTGCCCAATCGCGGGCTTAAGTGTGACAGAATGTTGCACCTATATCTCTGGTGGTCCAGTGGACCCCCCTCCCCACCCGTCCACTGATCTTCACCACCCCACTTCCCCCCAGTCAGCGGTGGGCAGCAGCACCCCACCCACCTGCCGCCCCGCCACCCGCCGACTGACACCATCACTAGGACTGTATGCCCATTGGTCCACAGCATGAGCCAATGGGCGTGCAGCTCATACCGTACTACACATTCCAGATCTGGTGTCAGTCGTCGAGCAGTGGGGAGGCAGGCAGTTGGGGTGATGATGGTTGACATGGGGGGGCGGCGGGGCTCAGTGGGTGGTTGGGGAGGGGGTACCACTAGACCACCAGGAACATTGGACATACTTTTTTATTTACAAATGCCTGCAATCAAGTGGGGAGCAGTCCACTGGACCACCAGGGATATTGGACAGAATTTCTTTTGATTACTAATGCCTGCGATTGGGCAGGCAGCAGTGCACTGGACCACCAGGTATATTGGGGTATTAATTATTTTTTTTTACAAATGCCCATGATCAGGCAGGCAGCGGTCTACTGGACCACCAGGGATATTGGAAGGAATTCTTTTGATTACTAATGCCCGCGATCGGGCAGGCAGCGGTCCACTGGACCACCAGGGATATTAGGGAATTAATTCTCTTTTTTACAAATGCCCACGATTGGGCTGTGGAGCACATTGCCAGTTGCAGGGGGCATCGGTCCCTGATGGCTGCTGCCTGGCAGGGCGCCAGGCGCAAGTCGTCGGGGATCGGCACACCTGCATGCAAATGGGGCCATAATGACATGCAAATGGCCCCATGTGCACCTTGCATACATTATGGCCCCATTTGCATGTCAACTTTTGAATATCACGGTTTCTGTGCATGGTGCAATGGAACTTGCACTAGCGCATCCCCATGCTCCACTCTGGCCACTTGTGCTGGTGCAGTGCCACTGTGCCATGCACACTGCGGGTGGCAAGGGTGCGATATTCAACGCTGCTGAGCCATGACACAGCTCCGTTGAATATTGCTCAGTCCACACCCCTGCGCAGCCAAGTTGAGCTGCACCCAAGCTTGCGCCACAGCCTGGCGCAGTTTGAATATCTGGGCCATTGAGTTCCCTTTGTATTAGGTTTTGAATATTGTTTATTTTCTTTTGGAGTTGCATCAAAATGATTATGAGTTGTATTTTATGTTTTTCATTACAATAAAAATTCCCCTGTTCTTTTTGAGAAGTGCATGGGATCTTTAACATCCATCTGAACTACCACTAATCCAGGCATTTGGGACCTCAGTTTAACGTTTCATCCAAAAGACGGCACCTCAGAAGTGCAGCACCCCTCTCTTGCTGCACTACAGTGTCAGTACTGGGATATCAACCCAAGTGCCAGATGTGGGAACTGAACCCACAGCCCTCTGATCTCCCGGCCTCAGAGGCGAGTGTGCTACCTACTGAGCCACTGACACTGCAATTGTGAACTAAATAAATTAGTCTAGTGATCTGTAGATTAAATAAGATATTAGATGTCCATTCCTTCAAACTAAGTGCCTGACCAATGTCTGACAATAAGTTGTTTAGTGGAAATAGTTATCATGGCTATCATAGCCTTGTCTCTTTGACCTTTAACTCTATTAAGATTCCCCAACACACAAGTCTCAAAGTTAATGGCATCTTGCAAAGATAATCTTTTACCATAATCTAGTTTAATTAACTTCCAAATATGTCGGGATTTAGGACAAACTCATATAATATGATGAATGGTCCCTTCTCCTGAATAACACTTAATACACATGTTGGATTCCACAAATCCAAATTTGTACACTTTCTGGGGAGACATATAGGCATTATGGAGAAGCTTATATTGAATAAGCCTCAAGTTATCTAATATACAGCATTTAAAATATACATTAAGCACAAAGCAGAAAAAATATGATATAAAGAGTAATTAGAGTTATACCGTAAGAAAATACAAAAGTATAATGGTATAGAGGAGAAATACAATTATTATATAAGAAATGCAACTGCAATCAAAATAGCAATAAGGAAAAATGACACATAAAAGGTAACATACTAGTAGTTTGGTGGCTGCAGTCAAATGTTGCAATCATTATTCGCTTATAAAATGGCTTGGATCAATCACGCTGGTAAGTCCAACACAGTCACATGACCATGCAGTAAATATTATTGAGCATTTGAATTATTTGTTTATTTATTTATGCTCTGACTCCCATGCTGAAAGGCAATCAACTCCTTCGGGTCTCCTAGAAGCCTCCACCAGCCGCGTTGCTCCCTCATCGCCATCTGCTGCTCTTCCCCGATTTCTGTGCTCCCTGGCGTGCCTGACATATCCCTTTGTCAGGGGAGGTCTCCCTCTCAGGGGAGGGTCCTGAAGAGGGTAGACTGGTATTCAGCCTTAACATGGTGCACAAGGCTATGAAGAGCAGCCGAGAAAGCATTCTGCCAGGGTTTCACAGCATGAGGGGACCCAGTGATCATCATCCGGTCAACCTTTGGCCATTTTCCATTTTCTCCTTCATCTGCTCCCCACCCATGATGCAGCTGAATACATGCAGCTTCCTGGTGGGATGCACTGTGGCTCAGGGTCACCAACGCTGCAAAGTACGCCATCGCCATGGGCAGCCAGGAGTCACTGAAGAGTGATGCAGGCTACGGCCCCCTCCCCCCGGGAGAAGAGCATCCAAAAGATGCTCCAAACTCTACCCTCTGGTCTCCACTCCTGCCATCCTGGGCTCAAGCACAAACCCGGGTGAACAGCATGCTGAGCGATCCCCTGTCACTCAGAGCCACGGAGCTGGCCAGTGAGCATTTATAATTCTTAGACTATCAGTTTGTAAAAATGTATTAAGACTGCCTGCTTGTGATTATGTGGGATTGGTGTGGGATACTTTTATAAACCCATCGATCTTCGCTCTTGGGGTTTATGTAGCATCCGACACAACAGGTGTATGTAAAATTCTGGTCACACCCACCAACGTATTCTTCTCTGTTTAATTTTGTTTCCAGGTGGTCAGGGTGTTGGTGGTAGAGCACTGGCAATCAGAGCACCGGCACTAGGGTGCAAACAACAAGGTCGCCCCCATGAACAGGGTGCCTGTGCAACAGGGCACCCGGTGCTCTGGAGTACAACGCGTACCCTGTGGGTTGGGCACCATGCCACTACAGTACCGCCACATTGCTGACACACACATAGCCCTGCACTCAGAGTACTGGACAACATCACTGTACAGCAGGAGCAAGGTCCACAGCAGTCTGTGTGCCATGTGACATTACGTCTTGCTGTCAGTGTTAGTGTTATGGTTTGCCATATGCCATGACAGGTAATAACCCCTGTGCCCTGCACACACTGTGCAATGTTGGCAGCTGTATATGGGTTGACAGACAATGTACATACAGGCATGTCCCCTACTGGCTGTGCTGCTTGCCTGTCAGGGTTCTGGATATTGTGGCAGATGTGATGTCGAGGGTAGTCAGTCTGACATGTGTCCCATTGACTTCCCCTGCACAGGAGCTGCCATTCATATGAAAGGTAGCATAGGACGGTGGACATGGCACAGGTTTGGACCATACACTGCAGTGCCAGGCATGCACACTGAATGTCTTCTACAGCATGTTACGTGCCTTGGACTGTTGCAGGGGAATGTGTGCTGGGAAGATGTGTGGGAGGGGGTAACCAGGGAGTGATTTGATATGGGCAGAGGGGTGATTACACAACTGGCTGATGGTGTGTGTCCCTGCCCCACTGCACTGTGTTGGTTGGTGCCCCCCAGTCCCCCGTGGCTGTGAGGACTGGCACTGTGCCCGCCAACAGCCTCCTGCTGGTGCTGTCATTGCCAGCACCCTACTGCTAGTGCCCTGGTGACCCAGAACCTTTAATTTCACATTATCATGTGGTTAAGATTTTACTGTCTTGTCATGATTCGTTTATCCATTACAAATCCTTCTATGAGCACTGTTACACACTCCAGGGTGAGCAACAATGCCATTAATTACCGTACTTCCCAGGTGGTTAAAGGCTGTACCTCATGCATCATAACCCCCCTTGGGCATGCAATAATTTATCATTATTGCCCAACCTGTCATGTGTCATTGCTTACTTAACCATATCCTACAGTACTGCACATGTGCATTAGAACAGATATTGCTGAGATAGGAAATTCTGGCATGGATGCCCGGATAATCCCTAAAAATAAAATGTTACAGGATCTTGTGTGTCTACCAGGTCAGCCAGTACAGGTGGACAGAAAAGACTGTGTTTTACTCACTGTGGAACCCTGAACAATTCACTCATCATCCCTGTATTTAAACTCACTAATCCATCACTGTTCTGCTTGAAACCTCATGTAAAGAACTTTGGGATAATATCTGAATGTAAAACAAAATTCCTTCAACCTATCCCTTCCATTTTATCATCTTATCTGATGGATGGAAGCTCAAACATTGCAGCATCCCTCTAGTACTAGGGCTGTGCAGCATGTGAAATTCTGCCATCGGAACTGCTGTGGAATGGTAATTCCTCTTCTCAACTGCTTGGTGGAATTTCTTTTTAAATTCTGTGGAATTTCAAAAAGCATTTCTGTGCAAACTGCGGAAATACTGTATGTTCCTCAGATAATGAAAACTGAGGCATAATTTTCCAAGGATTGTGGCACAGTTTATGTGAGCTGCAGGTTATTATTCTACAAAACAACATTTTAAATGCAGAATATCAAAATTTGGCAAATGATGGAAATCAGTTGAATTCCACAGAATTCCGTTCTGTTGGAAATTCAACTTCCACATAGCCCTATCTAGCACTGCACTTAAGTGATATTATTTAGTTATCAAGAGTATGCAAAGGAAATCTGAAGATCAAGGCATGTAATCACTGCAGAAGCCAGTTATTTCAATTATACTCTGGCTAACTGAATGTTATTGCTAATATAGAAACATAGACAATGATGGCAGAAAAAGACCAGAGGTCCATTCAGTCTGCCCAAGATCCCTATAATCCCTTGAAGCTACTGTTCCTGCAGGGTACTAACCCACCACGTCCTCTCTCTGTTCTTCTCCTTGGTCCTGTCACCCCCAGTAACCACTGTTCCCTTCACTATGTCCCAGCTCTGCTTGAATCCCCTGACTGTTTTCATACCCACCACCTCAGCCGACAGACTGTTCCAAGGTTCCACCACCCTTTCCATAAAGTAGTACTTCCTCACATCCCTCCTGAACCTACCTCCTGTTAATTGTCCTGTGAGTATATGACTACTGTAGGAGCTGTGTGGTTCTTGGAGTGGAAGATACTTTATTTTCCCTTTTTTCTGTGGACTAGTTGTGGGTAAACTGTTATAAGCATATCCTAAATGTGGATAGACTATTGTGGGTGTGCCTAAAATGGAGATACGCTACCATGGGTGTATCTAAATATAGATTGTTAACTAAGGACATGGTTTTAGTAGGTTGTGGAATATTAAATGATGGTACTCCTCTACTCTGATTGGCCTACACCAGATAACAGTTGTATGATACAGCGTAACTGCTGGTTATACATCCTCCTCTCCAATGTGGGACTTTGGTTGCCAACCTCCTGACTCACAGGCAAGAATACTACAAACTGAGTCACCTGTCCCTCCCAATCCTCACCAGGAGGAGACTTGCCAAGGGCCACTGGATCAATCCCAGAGCCTGACCTTCCCTGGTGGTCAAACCAGGGAAGGTTGAGCCAATGGACATGACCCCACCCAGGGCAGGCTGGATGCTAGCCACTGGGGGGGGGGTCAAGGTTAGGCTACTAAAGGCTGAGATAGAAGTGGTGCATCCACTTTCTGTCTTGGCATCTCAAGTAGCTGGAAACCCTCTTACCTCCACAAACCTAGGTAAGTCCCCATTTTTGTTGCAGGCCCACCCAGCCTTCCCTTGGTTCCCGTTGTTGCAACTTGTTGGTCTGCATCTGGCGTTCCCTCACCCGCTTTCTGTTATAAATTTCTTGTTTTATTTAGTTCAGACACATATGTCCTTCTAAGCATTTGTGCTTTCCTGCAGTTTCCTTTTCATCTCCAAGCAGTTGGTGGCCATGTGCTGGGTCTTTCATTGGGCAGTGTGTGCTCTGTTCAGTTTTCAGGTGATCCTTTGCTATGGATATGCCAATGGCCTCTTTTACTTGCAGCCGTACTTGTCATAGTATTTGCTCCATCCCCTTTTGCTGTCCCTCCTTTGACCTCCCACACTTTTGTCCTCCCCCAATCTTCTGTGTAGAGGGCATGTAGCATTCCCCTTTTTAACAGGTGGCAGCCATATTTGGGTTTACTCCTTGATCTGATCATGCCCTGTTTTGCTGTTGGGTGACCATGTGTCTTGGGGCTACTAATGGCCCCATTTTAGGCCGTGCTCTGCAGTGCAGCCAATTAGCATGGTGCCTGCCGTTTTTCACCTGATTGTCTTGGTTTATGGGGCTAGTCTTGCCCCTTCCTTTGTTTTTGTTTTTAGGAGCTGGGTTTTCCTTTGTTCTGTCTGACCATCTCTGCCTCCTGATGTCAGGTTGTTTCTTTTGCTATCCTTTTCATACTCTCAGTGTTTTTCGGTCTGACTGTAGTGCTTTTTTTCCCCTCAGGTATGTGGGAGTTCAGTCAGGGCAGCTACTTGTAGTTCCTGGTCATTTACAGGCTGTGTGTCCCCATTAATTTGGCATTTGTTCCTAAGTCATTCACCAGACTCATTATACATCTCAGTTTGCATATCTGTTGTTGGCACAGGGTCATTATGTCGCAAGACATAATGCCGCATAACAATATCATGCTGTGCGATTAATGCCATGAGGCATCATGTATTTGTTCTGAGGGGAGCACCGCCCCCCACACACCCATTATGGGGGGGCTGTGCCCCCTGGACTCCCCCCCACTAAAGATTCTCAATTCCAGGGGTCCAACTCGGGGAGTGCACAGGTCCGGGTTTCGCCATAATGCCGTATGCTATTAAGCGTGCAACATTAAGACCCAGTATGTCTGTTGTTTCCAGCTGGTCAACACATTTTCCCCAGAATATGTTGGCAAATCTATGGCAGAGTAAATAGATGTAATCATAATGATCCTAGCTCCTAAATTCCTCCCCACTCTGGTGCACCTACCCATCAAGATCCCTAGTTTTTTTTCCATAAGTTAGACAAGTTCCTGCAAGCCTTCCTATGGGAAAGGAGACCACCTTGGTAAAGCAAATTAAAACTTAGGACTCACAGGAGCAAAGGAGGATGGTGCCTCCCATGGTTCCATGTCGACCATGTTGTATTTACTTCCGCCCAAACAGTACGCTTGTTCCAGGGCAACTTGGGGGCAAGCCCTCTCTGGCTGCAACTGGAAACTACCTTGGTTGAAGGGCACTCTACATCGGTGCTCTTGTATAAAAAGCAAACTAAGCCAAGTTCTCTGCCGCCACCTGTAGGTGTACCCATAGCATACTGGCAAAAACACCATATATGGAGCAAAGAATCCTCAAACTCTCAGAGCTGGGCCCCCTCCTTATGGTGCAACCTGATGATTTCCATTGGAGGATCCCCATTCACTGGTCCCATAGGAAATGACAGGGCATACACCATGTCAAGGACATGAGCTCCCAAGGTGCTACTCACATGATTCCTTCACAGGCCTCAAGGAGCATTTTCTCAGTTGGCTTGTTAGTGCAGTGGTAGCACTACCACTTGTGGCACTGATGACCCAGGTTCAGGAGCGAGCCTAGGGCATCGGTGGGTCAGCCGGGGGAAGAAGGTTTGAGCATCTGATGGACTGCGCACCTTCTCAGGGGTGTTGTATCAAGGGCTTCAGTGATAGGATACATTCTGGCAATGGCTAGTGGGTACTGAGCCAAAAGCCCTTCATACTAAGGGATGGTGGGATACAGTGAATATCAGTGTAGTAGCATGGGAGTGTTCATGCATCCCCTTGTTATAATTGCACATCTGCTCCCCATAAAGGGGAGGTGGTGAAGTACCACACAGACCAAGGAAAAACCCCATTGACTGGGTGGGCAATATTGCTCCACAGCCCCCGCACCTACCATCGGATCCTATCCACCTGTATCCCTCTGCCTTCTGACCTTCACCTCCTCCTACAGGCCATCGGATAATTGTAAAGGAGCACTGAAGAGCAGAAGGTGGCCATGTCCTGTGGGGCACAAGTTGGGGGAGTTGCCTACAGGTGTGTCATGGGTGGATCGGGGACTGGGGTCACACGTTGGAAGGGTTTCATTTAGGGCAGGATCAGGCTAGGTGACAACTAAAGGGGTGTCCAGTCAGCTGTGAGCAGAGGAAAAAAGAATCAGGACAAACAGGAGCATTTTATCCTACTCCAGAAAGACTTCTGGAGATATCTCCAGCTCCAGGATGCTGTGCATAAGCTCCACCATGAGAACCAGGAGCACCTTAATGGGCACACCACACACCCTTTGGATTTCTGGACATCCCCCCCAAAAAAACACAGGGTGTGCACTACAGAATATATAAATTGGGCCATCAGGAATGCACAAGTAGATCCCTCACAGACTGCTAGGCACTCTCCTCTGGTAGGAGGAGCTAGGCACCCTCTCTGAGACTCACAGTGCGATAACTGCTGATTTAGACTACATAAGTCCTGCCAGTAGTGATGCCCAGATAGTGCCTTTGTGGATTCAATTATGATCTGTTGGATAGTGGCAGTATCTGACCTGGGATCTGACCAAGTTGGAGGTCAGATCCCAGGTTGGATCCTGCACTATCCGATGTCAGATCCAGGGATCCACCTCCCATCCTATTGATCCCGCTTCCCTGCAGCTGAAAGAACTCACTGAGTGTATAAAAGCCTTGCAGATGACACAGAGACCTCACCCTCAAGTCAACTCCTTGCCACCTGAGCATGGATGCCCACTGAATCCTTCATCTGATCCAAGGGTCAGCCCTCGATCCTCAACTGTACCCAGAGGTGAACTGTTCCATTTTCATTGCAGAGAAGCTGGACATTTTGCACAAGGTTGTGGCAGGCCTGAGAACCAACAGCTTGTGAACCAGAAATGGGAAAGACAGCAACAGCCACAGGGAAATGACAATGGAGCCCAGTGAGGGAGTGACCTGGTACTCTGATAGTAAACAGCTCTGTAATATGGACAAACCCCACTGCATCTGTGAGGAATAAGTTGCCATCAGGACTGATGGGTTCTACTCCTACCATAAAGATTGCTATTGATGGGTACCAGTGTGAAGCCATACTGGACAGTAGGTCACAAGTCACCATCATCTATCAATCTTTTTACCAGACCTACATGAAGCATTTACCATTGCAACAGTTTGAGGGACTTACTGTGTGGGGGTTGAGTAATGCAAGCTACCCTTACGATAGCGACATTCCTGTGCAAATTGAATTTCCAGAGACTTTTGCTGGAGTCCCTCAAAGGATCAACACTTTAGCTCTCATTTGTCCTGATACACAGATATTGGACAAGACACCTGTGTTGATTGAACAAATGCCAGTATGTCTGGATGCCTGACTCACATGTGACTGTAGAAGGCAGGGGAAAGAAATGATCATATTCTACTAATTTATGCCACTGTGAGTACTGCCCACCTGGAGAGGGAGACCAAGATCTGCAAACACTCTGAGGGGATTGTTGGAGTTATCAAGAAAGAAGGGGAAAGATCCTCTGATTGTGCCCCCTGGCACCGAGTACTTAGTGGAAGGAGCTGTGGATTGCAATGAATCTCTGTCCGACCAAGTCATCATTGTAGAGTCAGCAGGAAGAGGTTTGCCCAACGGTCTGATGGCTCAGTGAGGAGTGCTGCCTGGAACCAAAGTGATAGTCAAAAGCAACAACACAAAGTTAAAGAACGAGACTCACAAAGATCTGATGGTGCATTCTGGTACAGTAATAGCCAACCTGTACACAACTGAAGTGGTCGTGGCCACCTCCTCTCCAGAGAAGACTGCTTGACTGGATGAAGGGATATTTAATTTTGGTTCATCTTCCATTTCTACCAGATGAAAGAACTGATTACAGAAGGAATTGGTCAACTAATCTGAAGTTTTTTCCTGCCATGAATGGGATGTAGGATGTGCAAAAGAGGAGGAGCATCACATACGCCTACATGATGACCGCCCATTCCGAGAAAGGTCAAGAAGAATGGTGCCCACTGACGCTGAAGATGTTAGGTGACACCTGCAAGAGCTCCTGAAGGCAGGGATTATAACTGAGTCTCGCAGTCCCCATGCTTCACCTATAGTGGTGGCCCAGAAAAAGAATGGTGTCATAAGAAAGTACATTGACTGTCACACCCTGAACCAATGTACAGTGGCCGATCAATACACCATGCCTTGAGTGCAAGATGCCTTGGACGGCCTTACAGGTAGTGGATGGTTCTCTGTTCTGGACTTGCCCAGTGGCTACTACCAAATATCAATGGCTGAGGAAGATAAGGAGAAGACTGCCTTTATCTGTACTAGGATTTTACCAGTTCGAGTGAATGTCACAAGGGATATCTGGCACCCCAGCCACCTTCGAGCACCTGATGGAGAAGGTGGCAGGTGATATGACTCTCCTAGAAGTCTTAGTCTACCTGGATGACCTGATAGTGTTTGGGAGGACACTGGAAGAACATGAAGCCAGACTACTCAAGGTACTGGACAGACTGAAGGAACATTGTTTAAAACTCTCCCTGGACAAATGTCAGTTCTGCTGGACTTCTGTGAAGTATGTGGGACATATTGTTTCTGATCAAGGTATTAGCACTGATCCAGAAAAGGTGAAAGCTCTTACTACATGGCCAAGGCCTACTAACTTTAAAACTCTTCTGTCTTTCTTAGGATTTTGTGGGTACTACAGGAAATTTGTAAAAAAAACTACTCCTCGGTGATGAGGCCTTTGCACAAACTAAACTCAGGGATATCCTCCGACTCAGAAGAGCAAACATCTAGGAACCAAAAAGACATCCCTTGGTGAATATTTCAAGACCAATGAACCTTCTGGAGATCGATGGACTGATGAATGTGAGAATGCATTTCAAGTGATTATTAGACTCCTAATAGAAGCTCCTGGTTTAGCCTTTGCTGACTACACCAAGCCATACACCCTTCACATTGATGCCAGCATGGAAGGATTGGGTGCCGTACTCTACCATGAACATGACAAGGGTATAAGACCAGTAGCCTATGCTAGTCACAGTTTGACTCTCTCTGAAAAGAACTATCCAATCCATAAGGTAGAGTTCCTTGCACTAAAATGGTCAGTCACTAATCAATTTCATGAGTAGCTGTATGGAGCAAGATTTGTTGTGCTAACTGACAATAACCCACTGACATATGTGCTGATGTCTTCCAAGATGGATGCCACTGGGCACAGATGGATTTCTGCTGTGTCTGTCTACAACATCCACTTGCAATATTGTCCTGGACAAAACAGCACAGATGCAGATGCACTGTCCAGATGCTCCCATCATATCCGCCTCCCACAGAAGGGCCCTGGACCTATGTATCAGAAGATGGAGTGAAAGCTGTTTGTCAGATGATGGTGCCTGATGACTGACCCACCATCACCAACCCAGACAGTACTGTGGACCTGCTTGGAGTGCATCCTGATGCCATACCGGACATGTACGCATGATTCAACACCCTGCACAACACCTCTTTGCCTCACTAATCTCCTACAGATTAAAGAAAAGCACAGCAAACAGATCCTTGTTTGAGAGACATCATCTTAACCAAAGAAAAGGGTCTGTCATCCTGTCAAGTTAAATCAAACCTGACTGATGTATCCCTTCTCTTCAGAGAGTGGGACACATTTTCATTACAGCATGGACTGCTGTATATAATCACCAAAACACAAACTCAGTTCCTCAAAGAGCAACTGGTGCAGCCCAAAAAGTATTGCAGAATGGTTTTGCAAGCACTTCATGAAGACACGGGACATTTTGGAATTAATAAGATGTTGGGCCTTGTACAAGACTGCTTCTACTGGCCATGGTTGGCTTTGGAGGTGGAAATACATTGCAAAAGCTGTAATAGGTGCATCACCTGTAAGACTTTACCCAAATGAGCTGCTCCTCTTTTAAACATTACCAGTAGTTGGCCAATGGACCTAGTCTGTATGGACTGCCTTTCCCTTGAACCTGATTGGAAGGGGACCAGTAACATTATAGTAGTAATGGACCACAGCATCCACTATGCACAGGCTTTCCCCAGAAAAGACCAAAAAGAAACTACTGTGGCTAAGGTTTTGTGTGAAAAGTATTTTGTACACTATATACTCCCCAAACACCTGCACTCTGATCAAAGGACAGACTTTGACAGTCACCTTATCAAAGAACTCACAAGCATGTTGGGCATCAAGAAGTCTCATACTACTCCATACCACCCTCAACGTGACCTTCAGCCAGAGAGGTTCAACAGAACACTGCTTAATATATTGGGACATTGGATCCTAACAGGAAGCCATGCTGGAGCCAGCAAGTACCTTTCCTAGACCATGCCTACAACTGTACTAAAAATTACTCAATGGGATTCTCAACCTATTTCCTAATGTTTGTCTGAGAAGCCAGACTTCCAGTGGATTTATGTTTTTGGGTGTCAGCAGATGGCACCCTACCAGAGACACACTTAGAGTATACCAGGAGGGTTTGAACACAACTGACAGAAGCCTATAGGGTGGCCCAAGAAGCAGCTGCAAAGTCCAGCATAGGAAACAAAAACAGATGCAACAAGAGAGTCAAAGAACAATCTCTTCAGCCAGAAGACAGAGTATTGATTCAGAACTTAGGGGTCCCAGGCAAACACAAGATTGAGGACTGATGGAAACCTGAGCCTTATATAGTTGTGGAACAGCTTTCAGACTTACCAGCATACAGATTAAGAGTGGAAAGAGGAAACATGGTGGTTAAAACACTGCACCGAAACCACCTCTTGCCAAATGGTCAACTGTTGCCAGAACTTGTTAATTCAGTATCTCTCGCTCCACCATGGAGACCAGTCACTAGAAATGAGACAAAGCAAAGAAGAAACAGTCAAGTTCAACTGCCAGTACATGTTGCCCCACTGGCGACTCAGTCTGATGTGTTCAACAGTAGTTCTAGTTCTGAGGATGAAGAACCTTACATTTGTCCCATACAACATCAGCATCAGCCTACACCATTTCCCATGAACTTCCCTTTTTCAGCACCTGGAGGGAATAAGATGAGTCATTCCAGACCAATGAATCTGGTTGCAGTACCCTTTGTTCCAAGAGATACTGGGCCCACAGTCTCAAACCATGTTCCAAATGCAGGGAATGCTGAGACTCCAGTAATAGAGCCGGTCCAGGGCATTGAAAGATTTGAACCCATTGTGGCTGAGTATGCAGACTCCATAGATGATCCTGATCAAATCATTGCCAAGGAACTAGTCATATCCCACTGCTCTGGTAGAGAAGTCAAGCACAGAGTAAAACTCACCTATAATGTCCCCGGTGACCCTTCCAATGTCCCTGTCAATATGTTGCAAAAAAAAGGTTAATCTGCTGCCAAGCCTGCTATTGCTGCCCCCCTTGTGCTGCCCCCAAGTCACAATAGGGAAGTGTACATGTAAACCATGGTAAGAAAGTAATTAAAACAGTGCATGTCCTGTGTTTTAAGAAATGCAATGCTAATGGTGGTTAGTCAGCTATCATGTGTATTAGATAGCATGCAATGTATTGTATTGCAATGTTTTAAGTTTTGGGCCTTGACAAAGATGCCAAGGATTTCAATGGGGGGAGAATGTAACCCTCCCTCCCAAGTTGAGAGCTTACCTGAGGGTGCTAAAGACCTCCTCACTCTCCTAGCCCACTTCTGGACTACAGCCAGGGCCAGGAAGCAGAATAACTTGTTGCGGCACCTCGAGTGCCTGATCCTTGAGTCTAGCATGCCGCTTAGCCTCCTTGCTCCCTGGCCTGATCCTGAACTGCTGCCAGAGCCAGGGAGTGCACCAGACTATTCTTGGCACCTCAGTGCACCCAAGAAGGAGTGGCCAGTGAGCTGCACACTTGTATTGCTTCCTCTTCCCCTCGAATCGCTGCACAGCAGGGAGGGGGAGCACAGAATAAGGCCACAAGCATTCTTGGTGCTTCAAGCACCCACCAAGAGTCGTGACAGAAGCGCTGCTTAACCACTTCTCTCCCCAGCCCATCATACATCAGTGGGGACTGGGGGCAACAAAAATAAAAACTTTTTAGAGGCTCCCCAACCCAATCTATGCTTCCAGTGGGTCAGATAGCACAGGAAACATAATGGCCACTGGTACTACAAGTCCCATGATTCCTAGTGGACAAAAGTGCCATTTTAGACATTGCTCCTGCTGGGGAGTTCACCAAACAGAGCTTCTGATGGGGCCCAAGTCCCCTCAAAGTGCCCCCTGGCCCTAGTGACCACCAGAAGGGACCAAGAGGGTCCTAACTATGCATGCCATATGTTGCCAACACTGTTTAATTGCTATTATTTTTGATTGAGATGAACAGAACTGTATGGGGGTGGCCATATTGGATGTGGTCTGCCTGAAGACAGTGAGGAACCCTGTTGTAGCTGTGGTGCAGCCAATTAGTGAGTGGAGCTGAAGACTTCTGTAGACCAATGAGATGTCGTGATTCAAACTAAACATTCTGGGGTTGACAGTTTGACCCTGGGCTTTTTCTTTTTCTTTTTTTTTTTTTTTGAGGAGAAACAACTGATTTTTGACAGCTTCTGCTGCTGTCACAGCCAAAAACATTCAGTCTGTGCCAAAACAAACTAAGGACTTCTGAACTTGTTTCTAATTGTCTGGCAACACCTAAAGACAAGGGAATTTACCTTAATCTCGACTGAACTATTGATATTTGGTAATCCAGATATCAGTGACTGATGAAAGAAGTGTTTTATTTGTACTTGTGTGAGGTGACAAATCTACTGCCTCACAGTCCTGATACAAGAGACTGTGATTTCTGCCAGGGGACCGGAGTTTTGAGGTCCTGCCTGCCTGTTTCACTACTGGCCTACCTGCAAAGTGGGTGAAGACAACTGCCTGCCTATCTGTCGAGGTGGGTGAAGACAAGTCCCTCCGTGGGGTGAAGACAACTGCCTGCCTATCTGTCGAGGTGGGTGAAGACAACTGCCTGCCTATCTGTTGAGGTGGGTGAAGACAAGTCCCTCCGTGGGGTGAAGACAACTGCCTGCCTATCTGTCGAGGTGGGTGAAGACAAGTCCCTCTGTGGGGTGAAGATAATCATCATCCACATCCACACCAGTTCTACCTGTTTTTCCCAATTGCCTGCAAGGGGATACGTTCCCCAACTCCTGCATCATCTGTTCACCAAAAGGTCTTGAGTACTGGGTTTTAGCCAAACAAATATTTTTCTAACTGTTCAGCTAGCTAACTAGTTGACTTACCATCCAGGCTTCCTGCTGGACCTTGCCTAAGCCCACAGCCAAGATAAGCTGTACATTTACATCCACTGGTGTAGTTTATAACTTGCAGCATCCATTCATTGCAATGGTGCTGCACCCAGTGTCTACTAGACACAGGCCTGCAACTCCTCAGTGTGCACACAAGGTAGCCGGGAGCTCCCATTGGAACTGTTGGGTTACCTGGTGCACCAGTGTAGGGAGAGAGACAGGAACAGGGAATACTGGATTGTAATGCACTATGGTATCTGATTCTTCTGCATAATTACAGTAGTTATTAAAAGGTTTTTGTTTAATATTTTACTACCCTTTGTTTCCCCTGTTCCTTACCTCATTATCAAGACCTAAAATAAACCCCCTTCTTACTGTAATTGTTGAATTATTTGCATTATTGTGTAGTGTAATATTTGCATGCTTAGAGTGATTAGTTGGGGGGGGACTGTATTGTTCTACCTGTCACCAAGGCGGGGGCTGTATTTTATTTACTGTAGGGAAGCACCCTGGCAGTACACTGCTATAAGGATCCCCATAGGTGGAGGCACTGTGCCACTTGCTAAGCCAATTATAACCAGGAACCCACATACCAACCTATATCCCTTAGGCAGCACCACTTGTGGGTGTTTGCATAGACAGAAGGGTAGGGGTGGTTACATTAATTTCATTTTTGTTGACTGGGAACGGAGGGCTAAACAATACTGCATATTATCAACCTCATCCCTGGAGAGGGACACAGAAGCAAATCAACTGAAATTGAACCTGATTAACAGTGGTCGAAATTAAGTTTTTCAGCCACTAGCCAGCAGGGCTAGTGACTAGGAAAATCCTCCAGCCTCACAGACTTTTCCAATGGCCCAACTGGTGTACTGATCCAAATGTTATCTTCTCCACTATAAGCCCACAGTACTGTTAAAGGAAAATCTCACTATCCTGATACAAAATCTACCAGCATTTGGTTAGTGGGCTGGTGCCAGTCTTGACCCCCTAATTAAGCTGTTGATGGTATTTCAGTGATGGGGTATATTTCTCTACTGGCCTGGCTTCCCCTGCTGTCACCTGGTTCAGCTCATATTTCTGTGACTGGCTCCAGTCAGTGCAAGTGGGAAAGTTCTCATCTCCCTTCCCTATCCTTGCAGAAGTCTCTCAAGGGTCCATATTCGGCACTATCCTATTGTCAGTATTTATGAATGACCTCCCCTCTGTCTGCTCCTACTCCTGCATGCATATATATGCAGATAACACCATCTTATTTACCTCTAGACACTCCCTTGCTGATGTCCAGACCCCTCTCCAGCAGGACCTCAATAAGGTATTATGTTATCATGGTTTCAAGCTAACCACCTAAAAGTCAACCCCAAAAAGACAAAAAACATGATCTTCGGCACTGCACAAAAACTATCTAGAACCCCCCCCCCTCAGTGTTATTCACCTTGGACAGCACTCCACTTGTCTGTCCACGCTTTCAAATGTCTCAGGGCCTGGTTGGATTCCCACCTGGATTTTTTAATCCATATAGATGCTATCAGCTCCAAATTTCACCCCAAACCTGGGCTACTGTACCATAATAAAGACTCCCTCACCCTCCCTATCTGCTGCAAATTTGTTTCTAAGATGATGCTTCCAATTTTCAAAGATGCCAATTTGGTCTACAGAAAAGCTCCAGCTTCCTCTCTCTCCAAACTAGACATCCTTCTGAATTAATTCTGTCAATTCGCTTCCAGTGCCCCCCCTAATACTCATCATTGCATTCTCTACTCCTCCCTCCACATCATGCCCCTATCCCAAAGGCATTCTATCCATGCTCAGACTTACATTGCAAAATTCTAGTTTAGTCTGCTTACCCCATCTCTCCTCTATACTTTCCCTGACTGCCCTCTCCTTGTATGCCCTATGCACCAGTGATACTCACTCCTTCTCCCTTCCCCACCCCCCACCTCTGCTAGCCAGTCCACCTTCTTCTACGGGCTCCCCATCCTCTGGAATCATCTTTCCCCAACTCCAAAACTCCCCCTCTTTCTCCTCCTTCAGGCAGCACTTATGGCTCACCCCTCCTCTCCCATGCTTCCACCTCTCTACCTCCCCCACCTTACCCTAACCCACCCTAGCCCCCTCCTCTTGCCCACTGCCTGATCCCCCTGTCCAACACCCCAATGTTCATGCATATCATTCTGCATTTAACCTGCCCTGAAGGCAAGATCTTTGGTCACCAAGCTACCCCTTCCTTGTTGCTATGCTGATTGCTTGTAGTATCCTTCTGTGTCCAGTCAACCACTTACAGTATATATGCTCTTCCATTACTGCACATATTATTTTGTTCAGCCTTATGTCTGTGTACTTTGTCCCGTGATGTTTTGTAAAACGTCCCCTGGGTCACACCTGGAAACGAGTCTTGGCTCAATGTGCATATCCCAGTTACCAAAATTTTATTAAAAATAAATAAAATTTGCATGGACACTGAGAATATTCTCCAGTTCTTTTCATGCTTTATCCTATTTTCTTTTTCACTCTTTATTTATTTATGCGATTATTAAGCCAAAGTAAATACAGTAACAATCTCCTTCGCTTGATAGGTTTCTGAGTTATATGCATACTTATACCTAAATGGATTGACACTCCTCCTAGAATTTTGGGTAGCATCTCCTTGCCTATTTATGTACTTCCTAGTTTAAAAAAGCTCAGGACCTGGAAACTGTCACCACACTAAATTATTTCCTAAACAACGTCTCATATCTATCAGGAACCAACTACAGGCCAATCAGCTTGACTTGTATCCTGGGCAAGATTTTGGAATCAATTATTAAGGGATAGGTTGGAAAAAATAAATTTGTTCCAAAAATATAATGGATAGTTCCCAACATGGCTTCAAAGCCTTACTGCTAATCTAGTTTTTTTAATGAAAAAGTTAGTGCTTTCCTTGAAAATCATAAATCTGTGGATGTTGTTTAACTTGACCTTTTGAAAGGCATTTGATAAGGTTTCTCATAACACCCTAATAGAAAGAACGCAAAGGCTCGAATTTAATAAATCTCTCATTACATGGGTTGAAGCATGGTTAACAGATAGGGAGCAGATAGAATCAGAGGATATACATCTGATAAAGGGCCTTGTTACAAGGGGAGTTCCGCAAGGGATCAGTCTTAGGACCGTCCCTGTTTTCTGTCATTTCTGATCTTAGTATAAACCTAAACAGCTTTGCGATTGAGTTCACCGATGATACCAAAATAGCAGCACATGTCAGTAATGCAGATGGGCTCCATAAATTGAGAGAAGACCTATTAAAATTGGAATGCTGGGCTAAAGCTAATGGCATGATGTTTAACCCCAATAAGTGTGTTGTTATGCACCTGGGCAAAGACAATCTATGTAATGATTATTACATGGCTGGGAGACCTCTAAATACAGTTAGTAATCAAAAAGATCTAGGCAATGTTATCTCAAATGACCTCAAGTTTAGTAATCATTGCACTGAACTAACCAAAAAACCCAACAAACTTATTAGTTGCATTAAGAGGTTTATTACTTCCAGAAACATGGCATGCATCATTCCTTTATATAAAGCGTATGCTCGTCCCTTGTTGGACTACTGTTCCCCCCTGTGGAACCCTTATTTACACAAAGATGTTAAATTAGAGCATGTATAAAGGAGAATCACAAGGATGGTCAATGACCTTCAACATATGGCATATGATAGTAGACTAAGGGAACTTAGAAGATCAAGAGGCAATCTTTTGTTAATGTACAAAATTTTCAGGGACAAGTCCCCTTCTGTCTGACTTAGAACTAGTTATTAATTATAGAGAAACTTCCCTTAGAAACCATGGATTTCAATTTATGCTTACTAATCCGAAAGGACTCAAAAGAAGAAGTTTCTTTACACAAAGGATTATTTCCTCAAACTGAGATTAGACAGATACTTGACAAAAGATTTGGTATGGGATCAATAACTCACTTGCAGGAGAAGTGTTTTATGGGCTAATAACCTTCTGTATTTCTACATAATCCTAGTATGAATCCTAGTATGAACTACTGTGACATGTTGATACAGTGAACCTGGGTTTCAAACTTTGTCATCCTTCCAAGGTATCACTGGTCATTACCCAGTTGCTGAATCAGAGGGTACCATGAAAAATGTGGGATGTGTTGTGGTGGTCTGTTCATGGAAGCTTAGAAAGGTAACCACAAACACAAGAAGATCAAAGAAAGACCATGTGCAATAACAAGCTGTGTAAACCAGATAAAGACCAAATAACATTTCCTGTTAGAATGTGATTATGTCAAGAGTGTTTGGCCCTTCCTTACAATCCGTTGGAAGTTACCTTAGCTACAGAGGCTCACTTATGAGAATACCGTCTGGGGAGACATCCCACCTTGATGTAAATGATATACTGGTAGCACACTAATTGACCTTTTGCCTGTCTTACATTTTACTTATAGCAGGCAGATGCCAGTATGTGTTACAGCAGCTCCAGACCACCTGCTAGTCTATTTCTGGAATGGTAGAATCTATTTTAAAGGATTTATACATGAAAGAGCAGAATTATCTATCACAATCTTGCTCATTCTGTGTTTGGAATCATATTTCCTTGATTTAGAAACTCTCTATTTTTAATGAGTTTTTCTTCCTTTCTTTAGGTTTTGGAGTAGACGTTTGAACATTGGTTGAGTTTCCCCACCTCTATTTTATGCTGCCTTTAAACCCTTTTATTGTGTATTTTTATATGTCAAATCTCTTTTCTGATTTGTTAAATTTTTATTTAAATAAAGTACCTCTACTCTTTTCAGGAGCTGCCATGGGGGTCTTTAATGTTCACACCAAAAAACAACCAGAACAGGGGGATGAGACCTTGATTTAATTTCTCATCTGAAGGATAGCCCACCCTGATAGTACAGCATCTCCGTAGTACTCCATTTGGGTACCAGCATTTTCATGGTATGTGCCCAGTCCTGTTGTGGGACTAGAACCCTTATCATCTGGCCTAGAGGCAGCTGTGCTATCATGTAAGTCATACTAATGCCTGCATATACTAAGAATAGTCTTGTGGGTGGGGAAGGGGCAGTTATTACCTTGATGCAGCTCACTGGGCATACACTCAGGAATGTTTGTAAGATTATCTATACCGATGAATGCTAATCAGTGTTCACAACCAAAAGAAAAATATTGCTGTTTCACATTGTTTAAAATAATTCACTACTGATGATGTTTTAAACCTGTTATGTTTTCCAGTTTCCAGTGCAATTTTAGATGCTCTGTAATGAACAGCTCATGTAATGTTTTCACCTTTTAAATAAAGCTTATTTTTGTACCACATCTTGGTAAGAAGTGCAAAACATCATTTGCAGTATATCAGAACCTGTTATAAATTTTAACTGTGAATAAAGGAGACACAATATTAAAACAATTTCAAGTACATTTCTTAAAATCCATTGTCAGTCAAAAGTGAGATACTTCAATTGAAGGTTCAAGTCTAAAGTTACTACAGTGAACACCTTAATTTTCTCACTCTTACCATCAGGCCTGACGGCCAGTAATCTCACCTTTGCCGTATTTTAAAACTACCTGCATTTGGGTTTAGAGAAGAATGAGGGTGGTGGTGTTTACACGGTGTTGGACCACAGAAAATATTATTTTCTAAACCACGTGACTTAATGGGAAGTAAAGAACTAGGTGGGGGGATATCTGAGATGGGTGAGGATAAATGGAATTAATGTGGCACTTTCTTAGTCTATAGACTGAATGAAGATGACAACTTAGTCACAGCTAGAGATGCAGAGAATTTAAATTTCACCTTCGCTGGCACTTCGCCATGTCATTCCACTATGCAGAGTGGCCAATATGAAATGCTGACTTCACCTTGTAATCATTACTTCACATTGTCATTCCACCTTAATGTGAAGTAAGGTGAAGTGACAACAATATTGGCAGCCCCCCATACACACAGTCACCAGAATTAATGTGCATCCCCAAAATGCTACTGTCGTGTGTCCAGAAAATTCCCCAGTGCTGATGAAGTGAAATGAGAGCATAACAAGAACTGCAAAGTCTCCCAGAATTAATGGTGCACTCGGTTATGCGCACAGTGGTCACACACAGTCACCAGAATTAATGTGCATCACCAAAATGCTACTGCCTTGTGTACAGAAAATTTCCCAGTGATGATGAAGTGAAATGAGAGCCTAAAAAGAAATGCAAAGTGTCCCAGAATAAATAGTTCACTTAGTCATGCCTGCAGTGGTCACACACAGTCACTAGAATTAATGTGCATCCCTAAAATGCTACTGTCTTGTGTCCAGAAAATTCCCCAGTGCTCAAGAAGTGAAATGAGAGTGTAACAAGAAATACAAAGTCTCCCAGAATTAGTGACGCACTTAGTCATGCACGCAGTGGTCACACACAGTCACCAGAATTACTGTGCCTCCCCAAAATGCTACTATATTTTGTCCAGAAAATTCCTGGCTCCAGATGAAGAGAAATGAGAGCATAAAATGGAAAGAAAAGTAATTCATGCCACACTCAGTCATGCGTGCACACACTCCAATAAGAACTACAGTATGTCCCTTGCTGCTATTTTTGGAATTTAATGAAATGCTTTTTGACCTGACTGTGCTGATGCACAGTGTCTTGTCAAATGATGTGCTAGAAGGATGACCCGACCATTGAGTTAACCGTCCATAATGATGTGATAATGCTGTTGGTTGCCCAATGTCTGCTGCACTGACACCCAGCAGGAAGGATGCCTTCTGTTTGTACACTAATACTACCCTTAGTAAGCTAATGTACCTGACACTATCCTGGTTTTCCACAGAATCTGAGTTGACCTTAAATGTTCATATCCATTATATATATGTAATCATTGCTTTTTTTTAATCACAAGTCATATAGTCAAACTTGGGGTGTGCATTTCTTGGCATGATGAGGACTGTTGGCATTGGAATACTGTCAAGCCAATGAAAGTAAGTATTTTTTTTTGGGCGGGGGGCATTATTTTAAAAAAGTTAAAAAAGATTCATCAATGTTTTGGTCATCTTTACATGTCTTCAGTGCATCATCAGAACTGAAAAAAAATGACATGCTGTGATTCATGAAGAATGTGATTTGTCTCGTGATGAGTGTCTGGTGTGACATGACCAATGATAATAAACTGTACAGGAACACGAATACCTACGGCTGTACTTCCCTGACCTGTACCACACACACAAAACTACCTGATTTTAAAACTCATTGAGTACAATGATGATTGAAGCCAAGACCTGAGATACCATGAAACAGGCTTACACGGAACTAACTACAAAAAAACTTCCAGTTTTATGATTCATGAATTGTGACCATGAAGATGAAGAACGCAATTTGTATTGTGAGTAACTCATGAAGATCGCCCTGGCTTAAAAACGCACATCACTGAGTACAATGTTCATGCAGAGATATGCACCACACCAGTACTCTTAAGGCAAACCAAACAAACAACTGTGACTTAAGTTACAGATGGAGATTGGGTCCTAAGGAGATGCAAACGCACAGACAGATTAAGCTTGTGCTGTACACTCAAGAGATGTAGACGCAAAGGCACAGTACCTAACCAGTGCTCACAAGTCACAAATCCAAATCTGGAAAAGAATACCTTTTGCTGGTTGGGGGGGTAGCATTCAGCAGTAACTGCCCACTACCAGTGAAGATACCACAAAGCAGTACAAAAAATTCATACAGGTGTAGCAGGCAGCAGTTCACACTGCTGCAATTACTGCTGCAGTTACTCTGTGGCACAATAAAATGTGTCTGAGCATTGCTGCAAGTAATGTGTAGCAAACTGAAAACTTCAGTAATATAACCAAGTCGTTTAAACAAACTGAAATTACGCGCTGCTGCATCACAACAATCAGCAAAAAAAAAATGGCAAGAATTACTGAAAATACTACTGTGTGTACATTAACACATTTATACAAGAAAAATGTAACTAAACAGAAAGACTGCCTTTTTCTACCAGTTTTAACCTACCTCCACCACAGATACACCCCTCTCCCATAGCACACTTCAAGTGTCTGTCAGTACACAGACTGAATGTTCCGAATTAACATTCAAAATCCACACACAGACAATAAACACTCGATGATGTGAGCACAGGAGGGTTTCCTACAATCGATGTATTAAATTCAGAGCAAAAAAATGGCTCAAAGGGCTTTTTTAACAGCTTTTAGAGGATGTGAATCACAGAGCTCTGAGAGAAAACTACCTTCATCTTCCACTACACACACACTACATAGAACTGAGGCTGAGCAGAACAATCTAGAGCCCATGTGACCTGCAATCCCATGAAGCACTGCAAAATTTGTCTTGGAGCTCAATAACACGGCAAAGTGATGCAAAGTACATTGATTTCAATGTATTTCATCTTAAACTTGGTGGAGAAGTGGTTTTGGGAAGGTGGAAAAACACAAAGTCATTGTCTTCAATGGACTTCACGTTCCTCATTATGATGTGAAGTACTTTGCTTCATGTTGTGAACTACTTCGTGGATTCCGCATTACTCCGTGAATCACTTCACGGAGTGAATTTCGGCCACTTTGCACACCATTAGTCACAGCTCCCTGAGTCTGTGTCAGTCTGGTCTTTATTACAAGAATTTTACAATGGGTTTTACAATATCAAAGACAATAAGAAGTGCTGTCAGTGGTCGCACGTACCCCCCCCCCCACACACACACACACGTTAGGAGCATTCTATGTCCCCTTCATCTCCTGGAAGAACAGGTACCAAAATCCCTGAAATGCTATTTGCTCCACCCAAACAGCCACCAGACCTTTGGAAGGTTTCCCAAACCATCAGTGCAGCTGTTCTGATCCCTAGTATGCCACCTGGCTCACTGAAACAGGTGCCCCAACCCATAGAGTGCCTCCTGACTTATCTGAATGGATGTGTAACCCCACAAATATATACCAACCCACCCAAGCAAGCATTCTGAGGTTGGGTTTCCCTTTTCTAAAAGGTGATGGGACATTTTGGGGCTACAGCACATATTACACTGGGACGAGGGTCAGATTGGGGGTATTCTGAGGCTCAGAACATCTGTTCCAGCAGATCGGGGGGGGCATTCGGTGGTTCAGCTCCTCTTCTTAGTGGAATGGATTTGCTGAAGTTTCATCACTGTCAAGTTTCCTGTAAAGCTTTGCATCTTTCCTCACTAGTAACAGCAAAAATTATAGTGAACCTAAAGTATGTAAAAAATATCAAAAAACAAAATCACACAAAAACAAGAGTGTTATTTGTTTGTTTATTTGTTTGTTACTGTGGTACTTGGGTGATGAAGGTGAGCACTGCCCTATCTCATTGCTGGATAGACTTCAAGTCACTCACTGTCTTTGATTCAATTGGCAGAGCATGTGCGCAAAACGAGCTCTTCAGGGTTCAGTTCATATCTATTACTGCACATTATATAGAACATGCTACAAGCTGTCCCTGTACCCTACGGTAAATAAAAAAATATAACCCAACATCTGAAGCTAGGTGAGACAGGGTTAGCTAAATATGGAATAGCAACCAATCCTGAATTTAAAAATAGGGTGTAGTCCACCTACGGTAATTAGATGCTGCTACCCCACGTGTGACTATAAAGTAATACTATAATAGAAAAGCAAACAAATAAAGCTACCTCTTCGTTTCTTGTCGAGATTATCTGGGGGAGTTAACATTTTCTTTTGACAAACACATATGCAGTTCTGTCAATTGAATCACTACTGTTACAAGTATACCTGGACTCAGTACATAAACAAAACATCATGCAAGTGACAGTAGCAGAAAAATGACACAAGTGATTTTTTTATATCAAAAACGTATGTGATTTTTTTTCCCTGTTTTTTCACGTACAGAGATACATGCATGGTTACACAAAGTAAGTAATGTTTTTTCACATTCGTCACATCACACATGGTGTGAGCAAAGTCAGGAAACTTTGCTACACTTAGAATGACAAGAAATATTGTGACTTTGTGTAGCATGAAGTGACACTTCATGTATTGCCTGGTACCCCCCCCCCATATCTCCCTTTCCCAAAAAGATACGAACACCAATACTTGGAGGAAATGGCTGCAGCTATTTGTTTATTGAAATATGTACACCATCTACAGCATGGGCATTGCTGGGAGGATGTGCCCTTCATTCCTGGGGAGGTCATATGGCCATGGCCAGCAGCTGCCCCCATCTGGCACTGCCCGCTGTCCTTGCAGTGTCACCTGATGAGGCTGGAATGTGACCCCCACCTGGATCCTAATGTTGTGGTCCCCTGCCTCATGCCAACTGGGGACAAAGAGTCCTTCATGAGAATTGGGCTACCCCCATGTTCCACCGATACCTTTGGTCTGCTCTCCTCCTAATCCGCCTTACATGACTGTGACAGTTCTGTTACAAAATGACAACTTATTTCCAGACAATACTACCAATGCCTACATAGGCTGACTAATTTAACAACCCTTTGAGGAGGCAAAAAAAACAGAAAACCCTGATGTTAAATGGGCAAAACTGGGAAAAGTCACTGCCTGACCCCTACTGCAGTCACCCATAATGGGTCAAAGGAGGCCCTACCTCCCTGGCCCCTTACCCTGCTTTTACGAGGGTGGGTTGGGATACACTGGAAGGAGAAGAGAGAGAGGGAGGTCTGCTAAGGGAGCAGGACTAAATATCTTCCCTGTCTCCACCTACCAACTATGCCGTCCCTCTCTAAGGGCAGCCTTTTGGGGACCTCCTCCTGGGCATTGCCAGGCCCTGTGTTCATCCCACAGAGGCAGTCCCCCTATCCTAACCATATCCAGGGAGAGGGGGCCCCAGACAAATGGCCAGCTGCTGCAAAATGCTGGTAGTCTCTCTACTGTCTGGTACCCCCCATGTCTCCCTTTCCAAAAAGACACGAACACCAATACTTGGGGAAAATGGCCGCACTCATGTGTTTATTGAAATTCATACACCATCTTGAGCATGGGCACTGCTGGGAGGATGCACCCTTCATTCCTAGGGGAGGTCATATGGCCAAGTCCGGCAGCCACCCCATCCAGCACTTCCTGCTGTCTTTGCAGTGTCACTCGATGAGGCTTGACTGAGACCCCCCCGGGACATAATCTAGTGGTCCCCTGGCCTCATGTGACTGGGGAAAATGAGTCCTTCATGAGAATTGGGCTCGTTCTCCATGTTCCCTTGATATCTTTAGTCTGCACTCCTCCCAAGCCACCACAGGCCGGATCTTGTCCGACCCCCAAGCCCCTCGCTGAAGATGTTCCTCCAAGACTTCTAATAGCTAACAGCAAGCTCTCCAAATCCACCATCTGCAGCTGTGAGTCCTCCCCCCACTAAAATGGGCTGGCAGGAGGCATAATGCCCCTATGTTTCAAAAGTGCGCCCCCTGCAGAAGTCCAAATGGCTCCCACCCCCCAGTTCAAAGTGTCCATGCTTGATTTGACAACCCTAGATCTCTGGCTTGTTTGGATCGATCACTGCCACAGGTGCAACCAGATGAGAGCTGCATGGGACCCCAGTATGAAATGGCTTGCCAATCTTCCTTCTTTGCTAACAGGAGGTTCACTGTCATCCGGAGACCGAGATCATCCCCTCCCTAATGGATCAGCAGAATATCTGGACTGTCTCACCAGCCAATCTCCTCTCACAACCATGGGAGCAATCCCCCTCAGTGCATGCTTCCTTGCTGAACCAAATGAGCTGCACTGCCTGCGATGAATTGCCGAGGTTGCTCCCCCCACTTGGTTGGCCGACGTCCCCCTCTGCCACCCAGTAGATGAAGGAGTGCCCATTCAGCCATATGGTCCTGGGGCCTTCTGAGGGTCCTGCAACAGAAACAAAAGGGAGATTACTGCAGGTGAGGATGGACATAACCAGGAATGCCCAGGACCTCCAGCACCCCAGCGACTGGATGCCTTGACTAAATGCCCTTGTGCCCAAGCATTGTTGCTACTCCAATCCAACATATATGACAGCACACCCATGCATCACCAACCATTGTGCTGCATGACTAGTGTCACGTATTGAAATAGATAAGACAGCCCCAGCTTCCCATCCTAATAATGGAGGAATGTCTCCCCCATGCCAGGCAGGCCTGTACATGTGCCCGAACCTTACCATCATGGCCACAATACTCCAGGGGTAGATCTTGACCTATATCGGCATTCAGACCCTGTCCATTCTGTCTTAGACTTCTGTAGATGGTCACAGACACCTTTTGACAGAATCGCCACAACCCTTGCTAGCCAGCCAGGTGACCCCCTGAGACCGCATCTGCTGGGTCAGTTCCACCACCAGCAGCCACTACCACATGGCCTCTGACACTCTCCCTCACAGGCACTCCCACACACACACAAGGCAATGGCTCCCAAATTTGAATCCGAGACCCTGTAGGAATTGGCCACCTGTCCCTGCCCTGATCCTTTGTGGCCTTCTACACCCTTCTCACAACTTTCCCACCTAAAGAGCCCTGATATTGTCAGCCATGCCCCAAAACCTTAGTCCACCTGAAAGGAGGCTGCCAGTTTTGCCCCTGAACTAGGTGACTGGTCACCTGTTTATCCATCCAATAATCACCAAGTTGGTCCCTTGGGCAAGACCTGGCATCTGGCCACCCAGCGCTAAAGTAAGATGCCAATATTTGTTCTCCATGGGAGTCAACCTCTAACCCTTTGCTTGTAAGGACAGGACATACCAATGTCCCACTGGAGGCCCCCTCCTGCTTATAAGTAATGCTCCTCTCTGCAGCATTAATATGGTCCCTGTCCCAGGAATGGGGAACAATGTGTGGCCATAGTCCACTACTGGATCAGCACCTAGCCTCTTTTACCACATCCCAGGAGAGTGGCCTCACCCTCCTGCTGCTCCCAATGATGATATTGGGGATTCCAAGTACCTGGCAAGTGGGGCAAGACCCATTACCTATCAATCTACCAGCCTCAGAGGTGAGCATGCGCCTACTGCGCAACCGACGCTGCCCGCAGTGATGAGACAAAGCATCTGCAATTCCACCAGCCCCCACAAGCGTTCTGCACTGCCTGAATTGAATATTCAACACTAAACGTGTATCACATAAATCTAGAGATCTTCCCTGGGCCATCGCCAGCTGTCCATTAATGGTGGGCCAAGCTGGACCATCCACCTGTTCCCACCACACGGCTATGCCACGAAAGGACTTGAGAAGGTTCTCCAGACCTGGAGGGCCTCTCAAACTCTGCTTCACTGAATAATATGCAACTAGAGGACTTGGGATCTGAACTTGCCACCTTCTGGCTCTAAAAGGTAAATAAGTGGGAAGGGAAGAGGATGGGGGAACAGATAGTGACAGTGAATGGATAACAGCAAGATTTAACAAAGGGACAAAGAGGGGAAGGAGAGCAGACATGCATAGGAAAGAACAAACTATTGAATTATCAAACAGATTTGACACACTGACTGTTGATGAGGGGAGTACAGATACCACACTGCAACACAGCATTAACCAAGATCACTCATTCTGGTGATAGGTGACTCTATTGTGAAATTCACAGACAGAATGATATGTAAAAATCATGAAGAAGCAAACATGGTAACATGTCTATCAGGAGCAAAAATAAATGATGTCAGACAGAGTTTAAGGGGTATATTGAAAAAAAAAAAAACACAAAGCAAACCAAGAGTTATATTTCATGTTGGTACAGATGACATACTGTAGTGAAAAAGTCAGAGATGAATATCAAAAAAGACCACTTCAGACTATGTGAAAGAACTGTCCAAGATGGATTGTATGCCACTTACTTTGAAATCTTCCCAGAGCCTAGGGCATCATATAAAAAAAGAAATTATGAATCAACGCTTGGTTGAATGGTTGGATATACAAAAATAACTGGAACCTAAGAAAGCACCGGGCCTTATTTTATAATAGCAAGCACCTGTTTGCAAGAGATGGTTTTCATTTATGTCCATTAGGGACTAATAAACTACGTGAAAGATTCAATAATTTTTTTCCACTAAGGATTTAAACAAGTTACTGGAGAGATGGGGGTCGGGAAAGCACATCAAGGGAAGTTATGGATAAGAAAAAGATACTTAAAAAGAAAACTGATCTTACATTTCTCTCACTTACTGCTAGAAGTTTGGTTAATAATTTGATAGTCTAAAAATTCAAATAGTGCATCACGATCCAGATCTAGTGGCAATTATGATGACATGGTGGGAGGATAATGATACATGTGACAAGGAAACAGAGGGTTACACCCACGCAATACCAAAGAAAGGTTCAACAAAAGGGGGGTGGAGTAGCATTGTGTATAAAAAGTTAGAAGTAATGAAATATATTGGAACACAACTGATTTGAGGAAGTAGAGGATAATCAGAGATAAGGCATGGAGTCGGGCTAAAAAAAGTGGCCTGAAGCAGGACTGGATTAAATATAAAGCACTCCGAAATGTATATGTTTGGAATACAACGGAGGCTAAGCAGAAATATTATGTTCATATATTAGATAGTGATAGAGTGTACCATCCAAAGGACTTCTGTAAAACAGTTGATGTCCTTTTAAAGGGCCAGGGTAATGACACCTCTAATGTATTTAACATTGAGGATCATTTGGTCCCTATCTCACAAATGGTAGCAGACAAATTTAACGAGTATTTCAATAAAATGAATATCACAAGCCCTGCGCCTAATTATTCAGGAGGTATGGGAGGACAATTAGAAGGCCAAGGTTCTGTAGTGTATTTTACTTTTTCAGAAATCTCAGTTAAATCTGTAGCTAAGGAGCTGCTGAATCTTAATACTACTGAGGCGATAGGCTTGGTATTCCCTCTAAAGTATTAAAATATGCTTCCCCAGTCATAGCCTACCCACTAGCTTATATTTTTAATTTATCATTGGCAAGAGGGGAGGATCTGAAGCATTGGAAGCAATCAAGGATTATTCCCATATATAAGGGAGGTACAAAAACTGATGTAGGAAATTACTGCCCAATTTCATTGCTCCCACAGGTCTCTAAAATATTTGAAAGACTGGTTGCTGTTCAGATAAAGGAATATTTAAATTCCCACAACCTTGTTAATAATATGCAGTCAGGGTTCCGTAGCTGCCACAGTACTACATCGGCACTTGTGAAATTGGTGGGAGATATCCAGGGAGCCCTGGAGAGGGGGACACCGGTGGGTGTACTTTTCGTGGATCTTTATAAAGCTTCTAATTCCCTGCACCATGGTGTCCTCCTATCCAAGGCAGCATCCATGGGATTGACAGGTCTTGAGAATAGGTGTCTGGCCTCACACTTGATGGGTAGGACACAGATGGTGAAGATGGGTAATTAGGGCTCGGGTATGTTGCTGGCTGGGTCGGGGTTCCCCCAGGGTTTCATCCTGGTTCCACTTTTGTTTAATATTCATGTTAATGGTTTGTGTTTTACAGAGTCATCCATATTTTATCATCTATATGCAGATGATACTGTAATTTATACCTCAGATAGAAATATAGACAAAATCCAGAGTAAACTTCAAAGAGCTTTTAATGAGTGGCAGGTCTTCTTTGCAGATAGTAAATTAATTTTGAATGTTAAAAAAAACTCAGTCTATATTATTTTCTAGATTTAATAGAGTTCAGGGTATTTGACGGTGGAGCTCGTCACCTTTGGGGATCCTCAATTCAACAGGTATGATCATATAACTATCTGGGCATATGGCTAGTCAATTCACTGTACTGGGATGTAGGTATTAATAATCTGATCAAAAGTATAGGGAAAAGATTGGGAGCCCTATAAAGAGTAAAGTTCTGTATGAGTTTGGATACCCTTAAGAGAATAGTGGAATCTATGATTATCCCCATCCGTAATTATGGAGATATCCTCTATTCTGGTGGAAGGAAAAAAGATCTGGTTAAGTTAGAGGCATGTTATGAAAGCCTGGCTAGATTTATACTTGGGGCCCCACGTTTGACTCATAAGTGCCATATGTATAACAAAGGCAACCTAATAATTTTTATCTGTAAGGGCCTGCAAGGTAAACTCCCAGGGTACTGCATGTCTCGGAAAGGTTGGTTTACAGGCCCAAGCTGGGTTCTCTGAGATCTGCAGATAACTTGGACCTGGATATTCCCAAATGTAACTGGGAAATAGGATTAGAGTCTGTTTTGCCTAGGGGCTCAGAGAGTTGGAATAAAATTGACCCAAGTCTAAGAGAGTTGGTAAGGAATCCATCATGGAAGATAAATGGGTGATGGCTAAGAGAAGCAGTAGGCAGATTAAGACAGTACTGTCCTGAATAAATGGGGAATTTTTATTTGTATAAGAGGGTAGGTAGTTGATGTTATTTTCTTTTGGGTAGTGTGATTTTATTTATTTATTTATTTATGTATTCGTTATATTCTGTTATTTATAATTGTCACATGGATTATGACAGGCGTGCAATAAAAGACTTTTATTGATTGAATATGTATGTATTTGAATGTATTTGAAATACAGTATGCGCCAAAAGTAACAGACAGGCTTGTAGCGGACAGCCACTTGTAATGGACGAAATCTGTTTTCCAAAAGCCATTTGCATAGGGATCAATGTTATTTATCACTGTTTAAACAGACCTTAAATTTCAGATGTAGCGTCCACTTTAACTGTCAATTGTCACACTGTTATCTCCTAATGTGAACCTAGTATGAACTCTTTTAATGATACAGTAATAAAATCACCCTGCATGTCCCCAACTTCAGTGCTGTTCTGCCTGAGTTCTGGCAATATGGTGTCCTCTCCTGCTTCTGGTTCTGCCTCAGGTCCAACACAGAGTAAGCGCACTTGCCTTACCTTGTCCCATAAAATTGAGATCCTCACAAAACTGAACAAACTCCCCAAATTAAGCATTTGTGATCTTAGTGCTCATTTTGGCATCCCGAAGTCCACAATCAGCGATCTTATTAAAAACAAGGACTCTCTACTGTCTGACTGGCATTCCAACCAGAACCCAGGTCAAAAAAGGAAGCAAGAGGGAAAAGACAACGACGTAGAGGAAGCGTTGCTTTGTTGGTTCTCTAATGCCAGGGGAAGAGAAACCTTTATTAGTGGCCTACTTTTGGTCCAGAAAGCAGAGCAGAAAGCCCTTGCTCTCAACAAACCTGACTTCAAGGTGACTGATGGGTGGTTAAGCCACTGGAAACAGTGGCATAACATTGGCTTTAAGAAAATTCAAGGTGAAAAACAGGATGCAGACACTGTTGCTGCAGAGGCTTGGCTCAGTGATGTCCTTCCACAGATCCTCAGCAGTTACAGCCCCGATGACATTTACAACACTGACGAGACTGGGGTGTCTTTCCACTGTGTCTGCGGTCCCATTAGGCTTAAAAAAAGCCAAACAACGTGTGACTGCTGTCCTGACTAGCAACATGACCAGTTCTGATAAAAGAACCATAATGATCATCGGCAAGGCAGCTAACCCAAGGTGTTTAAGGGGTGTCCACAATCTGCCAGTCATTTACAGGAGCAGCAAAAGTGCCTGGATGACCATTGTAATCTTTGAAGCATGGCTGAGGGATTGGGACCGTCGTTTGCGGTCTGGCAAAATAGCACTGCTGCTTGACAATTGCAGCACTCACCCCCCAGTAAATGGTCTCCATAACATAAAATTGGTTTTCTTACCCGCCAACACCACCTGCCTTATGCAGCCTCTTGACCAAGAAATCATGTATAGCTGTAAGTGGCACTATGTCACCCTAATGAGAGGCAGGTTGCTCCAGATCTTAGACGCAAACAAGGAAATCATGGCATCTGCCTGTGTACGCTGCATCACTTTGTTAGATGCGGTGTGTCTCCTGCATCAAGCCCGGAACATGGTTTCCATGGAAACAATCCAGTGCTGCTTTAAAAAAGGTGGATTCACCACAGACCCAACAATTGGAGACACAGAACAAGAGGAAGATCTAAATCTACCTTAGGAGCTCGGTCTCAGTGCTGAGGATATGAATACGCTGTGTAACCTTGGGAACAAAGGAAAAGAAGTTGAAAACGAGGTTGACGACATCACAGAAGCCGTCAGTGTCCTAGCCGGAGAGGAGAACCAGGAAGACCGGGGGATGCAGATGAAGAGACAGATGAAGTAATTGTCGCTCCACAAGATGTCCGTGCAGCACTGCTTATGCTGAGGAGAGCGATGGAGCAGCGTGAAGACATTGTGCCATGATGGGAACAGCTTGTGAAGACAGAAGCAATCTGGAGCTGATACACTAAAGGCTACAAAAAACAAACAACTATTGAGGGCTACTTCACTCAGAGTGGCACTCCGGGCACTCAGAGCAGCACCGACTGAAGGAGAGGTACGGTGCTGTGCTGTGGTTCATTACAGTACTGCACTCTTTTTTTTATTATTTTTAAAGCATCACTTTCGAAATAAAGTCTAACCAGCAGCACAGACAGCAGCTACAAAGTTTAAAAAGAGCTGTAAATCACTAACTGCTGCAGTGTCTTAATACTGTATCATTCTGTACTGTTCTGTACCATTCTGTGTAAACTTTTGTTTTGTGTTTGTTTGTGATTTAGCGCATAGCATAAATCGGTGCGACAAAAACGACTAACAATGTAGTGGATGCCGCTTCTACTGGACTAGTGGACAGTAGCCAAATCAGTCCAGTACAAGCGACACATACTGTATTGTAATTACTATTTTGCACACTTGTGGACTTCGTTAGAAATGAGTTTATTCTCAATCAAGTGTATCCATATTCATGTGCTTGGTATGAATAACACTTTAAACAAACAAACATATATTGAACAGGCACACACAAATTAGAATTTGTCTGGATTTGAGATAGCAATATTATGCCTCAAACACTAATAGTTGGGACCATTTTCTTACCTCCTGGGAGCAAAAATGAGAACTTTAATGAGTACACGAGGCCATGAGGGAAATTACACATTTCAGTGATATGGGGATGTACTTGTTTTAGGGGATTTTAATCAAACAAACATTGACTGGGATTTAATTTAATTTCATTTATTTATTTCACCAGGAAGGTGGATTGGATCCAAGGATCCTTTTTCAACCATGCCTGGGGGAGGGAGTAACAAGGATACAAACAGAGTAACAGAAATGACATGTAACATAAAATCACTAATAGCAATACTTGCAATATCACAATCTAATACACTTTTGTTCAACACACTTTAAAAAACACACATCACATACAACTCCATTAAATAATGTTATTTCTTATTTAAAATGTCATCATGTCACCCCTACACACTTACAGCTAGATACACCAATCACATAATTATCTAGAGTTTTCTTAAAAACATTTCTATTGCTGTCAATATCCAGATTCATGTGTGATAAATTATTAATCATTTTTGGGCCATAATTTATTATAGAGCACTCTACTGCTTTTGTCTTTGTTCTATTTTCAATATATAGTTTGGCTGAAGATGCCCTCAGTGCTCTAACTAAGTTTGTACACTGAAAGTGTTTTGCCAAAACTAAAGGGGCCCGATTTCAAGATGTATGTCGCAACTCACTGGCACTTGTGAGTTGCTACATATGCCGCTACACTGGGGACCCTGTACCAGATTCCAGAACAGGCAGGGTCCCCAGCAACTACGTTCTGTGACTTGTGGCACCTCAAGCATTGCGACACAGGAAGGCCGCACCTACACAGGGTGCCACAAGCCACATTACCACCATCCAATAGGGTGTAGGTCCTGCATGGCACAGACCCCCAATGCCCCACTCCCCAACACTATGTCAATGCCTCACAGGGCTGGAGGGGAGTGGGGGACCACAGAACTACCATGGAGTGCTTGGCATGCATGCCAATAGTGTCAGCATGTCAGTGCACTGGGGACTTGAACTGCCCTGTGGGGCAATACCTTGGGATGGGGGCATGGGGGTGGCAGCAGCTCTCAGAGGGCTGCCTTGCCACAGGGGGATTTGTGGGCTGCTAATATCTGGTCTAACTGTACTTAGACCACTGTCTTCTGGGGTCCATCTTGGAAAAGCACATTTGCTATTCCATCCACCACCCTCCTGGAATCAGGTGTAACAACTGCCATAAACCCCCTTGTGTGCCATGTCACAGGGGGTTTATGGTGTACCCAGTGGTGTAGCACACATTTGGCGCTGTCAGTCTGCGCCATGTCACAGGCTGACTTCTGGAATACCAGTTGGTGTAATGCATGATGCAAAGTGCTACTTGTGACATTGGGTTTGGAGAAAGTCATTTTGCGACATGCGTAACCTGTTCTGAAATTGGGCCCAAGATGTCAGGGTATGAAACGGCTTATGGAGAAACATATATGCTGTTTTGATAACTCTCTGTTTTGGTGGTAGAGTCCCAAAGGTGTAGTACAAATTACAGTGGTGTTCCCTTTTATTTGGACAACCTGTTGCAAACCTCATAACGTTATTAAATGTCGCTGTATATTTGTGAGTTAAAGTCTCAGGAAAATTTATTAATAGAATACTATTGTATTCTAACACTGGCGGCAAAATGTGGAACACCAGTTTGAACACATTTTAGGGAAGATGCTACAGAGCTGATTTTTACTTGCTGCCTTCTTCCAAGCAAATAATGTTCAAACCATGGGATTGCAAACTCACCTACCCCTAGCTGTTTTAGTTTGGATATCAGAATAGGGTGGTCCACCAGGTTGAAGGCCTTGGTCAGGTCAATAAAGATTCCACCTGTTAATAGGCCCTTATCCATGTTATTATAGACAAGGCCACTGATTTACAGTGATTAAAACAATTAAATTCCATTTTCAAGACTTAAGATTCTGGAATTTCACCGGTGATTGTTACGCTAATTTCCAGATTTTACCGGGATTCTGTTATCATTTTTTAGTATGTGCATAAATAATCAGAATTAAAGAAGGCTTAATATACAGAGCATTAAATGAAGCAAACTGAAAATAGTACAGGAAGGAATTAAAAGAAAAACACACTTTTTTATAGATTTACTAATCTGATAGAAAATGCCAGATTCCATGAAATCTTCATTTTTACCGGTTTTCAGGCAGCCCTAATTCTGGAATTTTACCGGATTTTCCGGTAAAAACCAAAAAACAGTGGCCTTGATTATAGATATCACTAGTGAACCTGACCAAGGCTGTCAATGTGCTGTACCTCCTTCTGAACCCATACTGATTATCACTGAGCAAACAGTTTTTTTCTGAATAGTCAGTTAGTTGTTTCATGACAATTTTTTCCAACAGTTTTGCT
Organism: Neoceratodus forsteri; assembly: GCA_016271365.2. Classification (NCBI taxonomy): domain Eukaryota; kingdom Metazoa; phylum Chordata; order Ceratodontiformes; family Ceratodontidae; genus Neoceratodus; species Neoceratodus forsteri. The sequence goes on along the minus strand of JADMNL010000022.1, from coordinate 25,892,940 downwards.
AAGGCTGGTAAAACAGATATAGGTCTATAGTTAGTAACCTAATACTTGTCCCCTGACTTAAAGATGGGGGGAATTATAGCTGTCTTCCAAATGTCTGGGATTTGATTGGTACACAATAAAAGGTTAAACAAATAGGTCACTGGTTTAGTCAATGGTCTAGCAGCTGTCTTCAATAGTCTCAAAGGTAACTCATCAGCCCACAGGCCTTTGTTATCATATAAAGTAGCCAGTAAATCATGTACTTTCTTTTCCTGTATTTTCATAAATAAAAAGGTTTGTTTGTTGAATACCAGTATTAATCAATGGTGGTATACTGTAGGAACAGAACTAATTTGATTAAAATATTTTATCATTATAATTTTATTATCCTAGTCTCAATTGCTATTTTATATCCTTATATTGGCTTAATTAAGTACTATAAATGTTTCTGGCCCCGATTCCAATTATTAGCAGAAGATCTTGAAGCTGAGGCTAAGAGATTATTGTCATGGAAACCTGATATAATTTATGTCCTTGTTTTCTCATAACAGCCAGCCTCAGGTATCAGAAGTTAACAGAGACTGAAATAGACTGGCTTTAAGAAATTAAGATTTTTATTTATAAAAAATATACAAAAACTCTGATACATTTCAGAATTATACAGGTTATTGGAAATGCATGAACCTACCTAGTGATTAAGTTTGAAACCTATCTGCAAAGTGTAGTGTGAGCTACTTACAAAACTCTGTAGCCCAAAAACTGTTTAAAATACATTGACAAGTGTGGTGCCTAAAGTAAGTTGATCTTGCCACCTTTTCAATGGAATGAGTCTTGGGTGTTTAATCTAACAAGCAGTAACTAGTCGGGATTTTTGTAAGCTTTCTTAATGAAATCCAAGGCAATATAAAGTCATGAATCATTAACCATGAACAAAAGGAATCATTGTCTTAAAGAGGTTTACTAAGATTATAAAGTTTCTAATGATAGCAGGTATGCCAAACTAGCATCATTTTAAACAGGAAAAATGTACTTTTTAAATCTGTAAATACTTTTTAGATATCTATAAAGAAACACATTTTATAATGTTTTTATAAATTACAGATTTTATATTAGAATTGACACCATCAAGTTTGGTCTCAAATAAATCCTGCCTTTTAGCTGCATCTGAAAAATGTAGGTTTTACATTTGTAACAAGGTGCACATAGATGCAAGAAAGAAAAATTGTTTTGTATTAAAAGTAGTTTTCGAAGATGAGGTCATATTGATGAAAAACTGGTTTAGGAGGGGTTAACAGTAACACCCTCAAAGAGTACTCAGACTAATCATACTTTGATGGTGATGTTGCCCAGCAAGTGGGACATAAATGGGATGCTGGCAAAGCTGACCCAGAACTGCCTGATCCTTTGGTGTGTGAGGACCTGTGTTGGCTGCCCTGACAATTCGTGGGTTAGCTTAGGACTTGTACTAGGTCAAAAGCCTAAAGCCACGCCTGCTTGGAACCAGCACTTGAATTAAGCCATTGCCACCACCAGGGGGTGTTAAGCAAGCTTGAAAGTCTGCACAATACTGCAACAAAGTCCAGCTGCTAAAACTGACTATTACAGGAAGGACTGTCTTCCCAATATTGGATGAAGCAAGGCCTATGTTTTGCATACTGAGAATCTGGACTAAAGTAATGTTTGGGAATTTCTATTAAAAGCCCAAACAAGAGACTAACTTTGGAATTTACCAGCAAGCAAGCTTGCAGTGCTGTTAAATAGCAATAAGTCCAGAGCTGCAAGTTCAAGAGCAGAAATGAATTGAAACAGAAACGAATCACAGAGTTCAGTAACCAAAACAACATTGCTGTCCATGAGAAGAAATCTTTCTACAGACTGTGCTGCTAGACTGCCAAAATCTTGCTGTCTGATTTTCCCCACTAAATCCTGAAGTGACTTTTGGTGATTTGTGATGTCAAGCAAGAAGGATCCAGCCTGCATTGCTTCACTGATGTCAGAAGACTCTACAGTTCCAGGTTCAAGGGAAAAGGCAAAAGACTGGAGGAAATCCAACTACTAAGGACTTTTGTCATTTAAAATCAGAAATTTTCACCAAGATTTTGAAAGTTAAAAAGTAGAAGACCGCACCTAGAGATGACTAAAACATAAGTATTCCTTTATTCTACTTTTAGTACTTATTTGGCTATCTGGGGTGGTAACTTTGTGCATTTTAACTCCAAAACCTTGGGTATATAGTTAAGCTAGACTTTAGTTGTAAAGAAGTACCTTCTTGCATGCTATAAAGTTTTAAAACAATTCTTATGTGAAGCTATAACCTGAGACACTAATGTAATGAGTTGCAAGTTCTCATAGTAAAAAGAAAAGGTCATATTTATAAGTATGCTGAAGAAATAGTATAAACTGTCATTTAGTACGCTGAATATTGCTCATTCATTTGCATTGCTTATTTACTGAAATTTGTTTTATTTTATTTGATTTACTTGATTTTCTAAAATATGTTGTTTTGTTTACGTTACAGTTTATGTTTACATTATTTTCATTACGCTTGATATTTATGCTAATTATGAATATTTAGGACTTGTACATATGTGAATAAAATATATATTTATCTTTTATATAATCCAAAGTGTGGCAACAGTGTTTCTCACCATTGAATCTGGAGAGCATAGGATAATATCATATGTACATTTTTATTATTTTTGATAATTTATGAAAATAATTTTTGGGTAAGGCTCGAACTGAATCTAAGTGCATTATTATAAAAAGTGATATTATAAGCCTTTGTTCCAACAATACTAATGAGATAATTTGTATCTTTTAAGTCTAAGTTTTGAAAGTTTAGATTTATTCGATTCCTATATTGACTCATGTCCGTAAAAAGTTCATTAAACACATTTGCCACTTTTTGATCAGTGTCCAAAACTGTGTCTTCAGAGATTACCTTACCTATCTTACCCACATTCCTAGGTGTATACAAAGCCTTAAAAGAATCCCAAAATTATTTAGAGTTTAACAAATGTTTCAGTTGTTCCTCTTTACAAAAATTTTGCTTTGCAATTTTAATCTCTAATTTACATACATTTCTGATATGCTGATAAGTGTTTAAGTCAGCTAGAGACACTGTTAGTTCTTGTGTAGTTTTAAATAGCTGTAACAATTTTTGTGTTAATCATGGAGTGTGTTTGGTTTTTACCCTGTGCTTCTTCTTGGGTGCAAATGTTACACTGTTTCTCTGTACCAAGTTGTTATCATTGTATCGTCCTCTCTGTGACGAGGTACCTTTGTAAACAAGCCTCTGGCTCAAAGGTTGTAAACTGATGCTTAATAAATAAAATAAGTATTTCAAATTTGCACAGTGAAGTATCTTGTTGCTTCATTCATATCGTTAAGATAAAATAGTGGGGACCAATCAGTGTTACAAACCTCCCTTGATTACTTCTTCTGTTAGATTTTTAAAAGTCCAGGTTTCTCTAACATGAACTTCTGTAAGTGAATGTTTGTTTGTTTTTTTTCTTATCAAAAATGTAGGACAATGGTCAGAAATGGCATCATTCAAAGTGCCTGAGTCTTTTACGTAATCTGGCCTATTAACCAAAATCCAATCAATTATTGATCCCCCACCTACTTTTTTCTGGTTACACCTATTTAGTGAGTTCATAATTTGAATGTACCCTTTAGCAAGTAGTACTCAAGTTAATGCACTTCTTGATGTAGTAAGAGAATGTAGCTTGGAATAGGTTATTACACAAAGCACAAGTGGAGAAAGTATTCTGGATCTAGCACTGTTGAATTCAGGTATTCAGAGCTTTTATAAAATATTGAATCCATTGCCCAGTAGTGACCATTCAATGATGTTGCTGGAAATAGACAGAAGTGTTCAGCTGAGTAAAGGCAATATGGTCCTGTATACTTTTAGATGAGCAAATTACCAAAAACTGAGAGGGATGGAAATGGAAAACTGATTTCATAAACAATAATACTAATAATTGTTGAAACATTTTAAAAAGCAAATATGTGATTTTCAAAATAGGTATGTTCCACATAAACCAATATATAGTAATGAAAGTAAGATACCACCATGGTACTCTAAGAAACTCAAACTTTTATCAAATATTAAGACTAAAGCTTATAAAATAATGATCAGATATCCTAGCAGGGGTAGTAAGGATAACTACAAGGACAAATAAATTAGAAAGGTAAAGAGGAATTTGATTAATCTTGATACAAATACATCAAATTCCAAGGCCTTTTACAATTATTTAAATTTATGTAAAAAAAAATCCAGGTGGGACCAATAAAGATTGGTGATAAAATAATAACAGGGAAAGGAAAATAGCAGATAGCTTGAACAACTATTTCTATACAGTTTTCAGTGAAAAGACAGCAAAAGAAATGGAAGTCAGTAATAGTGTAGGTACAATCCTAATTATGAAAGGTGATGTACGCAGGGACCTTAAATTACTGAAAGTGGTTGAAGCAGCGAGTGCCTCATGGAATATCACCACACATACTAAAGGAACAAGCTGATAGCCTGGCTGCTCCTTTAACTTATTTATTTAATAAGCCTTTGAATACCGGTGAGGTGCTGGATGACTGGAGAAGGGCGTAGGTGGTTCCAATTCACAAGAAAGGTAATATGCAGGAGTCCCAGAACTATAGGCCAATAAGAATTATATCTATTGTGGGCAAAATAATGGAATCAGCACTAAATTAATTATATCTATCAGAATTACACATAACAATGTTGACATCACAATATGACTTCACGAAGGGGAAGTTTTGTAATACAAACTTGATCAGCTTCTATGAGCCAGTAAGAAAAACGCTAGATGGGGGAATGTGGTGGATGTCATTTACTTGGATCTAACAAAAGCTTTTGATGTGGCACCTCATGATAAGTTAATACAAAAACTGAATATCAGTTATCCTAATATTCATCAAAATGTAAAAACCTGGATCTCCAACTGTCTGTCAATTAGAACTCAGAGGTTTAGGATGAATTGATTCTTTTTAAGTGGGAGTAGAGTAACTAGTGGAGTCCCTCAGGGATCCATGTTGGGACCAGTATTGTTTGGATTGTTCACATCCGATTTGGGAGGAGGGGTCACAAATTGGCATAACAAGATTTCAGATTACACCAAACTTGGTGACATAGTCAATAATTTGGAGGAGTACAGCAGTTTGCAGATGGATATGAATCATATGGCAGCATGGGTGATGCAAGAGGTATGAACTATAATGAAAAAAAGTACTGTGATTCACATGAGTAAAAATAATCCATGTGGAAATTATTTTCTTATTGGAATACAACTTACACCTGTTGCATCAGAAAAAGACTTGGGGGTTATAATAAGTAAGGAACATGTAAACCAAGTATTTAATAAAAACAAACTATTTAATAAACTCAGTTAGGAGACACTTCATTCATAAATCCAAAGAAGTATTGCTACTTATTTATAAATCATATACTGTATATGACCATACATGCATTATTGTTCACAGCTCTGGGGTGAGTTAAATATAGGGGTAGAAATACAATCGAAAGAATTTAATACAAAGCCACCAAAATGATGAGAAGTCTGAAAAACCTACATTATGAAGGTAGACTTAACAATTATCACTGCATAACCTACAAAGGACAAGAATAAGAGGGGACCTCTTATTTTTTAACAAAATGCAGTATGAAGAAGATCTATTAAAATATATTAATACTTCCTTTATGAATGAAGCCCATAATACCAGAGGTAACAATAGGCAAATTGTAAACATAAATTTTAGGACAAACAACAGGAAATTATACTACATGCAGAGTATAACTTGATTCTGGGATTCACTACCAGATGAAATAATAAATAGTAAGAACACTGATTCCTTTAAATGACAAGGAATGGCTACCAGTCAATGAACATGTACAGTGTACAATCCATGCTCCTTGACAGTTCAGTTGGCAGTTGGCCGTGGTGGAGTGCGGAGGGCTGTGCCAGTCACCGGCTCCACAATGGGGGGGGGAGAGCAGGGTGATGGGGCACCGCCAGCCAGAGTGGGGGGGTGTGTGGGTCCAGTAGACTGTCAAGGACTATTATATGATTCATCAGGGACAGGAGGGGGATTTTCGAGACCACCAGGAATGTGTATATTTAACTAAAAAGGGATTGGGTGGGGGGCCACTAAACCGTCAGGGATATACTTATTATAAAAACAGGAGATGGGACTGAGAGGGTCTGCTAGACCACCAGGGATATAATTATTTTAATGACAGGAAATTAGGACTGGGGGGTCTGCTAGACCACCAGGGACATACTTATGTTAATAACAAGGGATTGGGGCTGGGGAACCATGGCACATTGGCACAGGGTTTGAAACCCTCCCAGAGGACACACTTCTAAGTACCCTTAGGCCAGCCCTGGCTGGTCTAAGGGTACTTAGAATTCTTCCTGCTGGGAGGGTTTTGTGGATCCCAATTTAGGAGATATGGCAGCTTGCATCTGCCTCAAGCCCCCCCCAGCACCATGCCACAACCCATTTTGCGCCACAAGGATGGTGCAAGCCCCCCTTTGCTACAACATCCTGTGTTTGCCACAGGCTGCATTTGTGAATAGCTGCATCTTTTGGTGTCAGCCACACCTTGTGGTGCAAGCCCCTTGTGCCATTCAGGGGGCTTTGAGAATCGGGCCCCATGAGTTGAGCAAGCCATGCTTACCTGCCCTCTTGCAACTCATGCATGGAGTGAGGCACCACCTCTTTAATGTGCTCCCACTAAATACTCTTTGGCTACTATTTGCAACTGCTAATGTGTGCCAAATTAGTGTGCATGCACAGAACCATATCTGACTCTTCTCTTGGTGCATTTCAATTCTTTGCTTCATAGCACTAGCCATACTTGGTGTCACTGTCTCTTAAAGCTCTGTACCCATAAGGGTGACTGCACTGTTATACTAGTCTGTTTTTGCTATAATAATGTTTCATTTTTGGCAATCTCTTCCTCATCAATCCTCTCAACATATTTAAAATAGCTTACATTTTTATAACTTTTAACATCATTCTTTTGATTTCACTTAGGATTTGAAAAAGCACCTCAACATGACATAAATCAGGGATGGGGTTCATAACTGTGCATTATACTAACACAGGAAAAACTGTATTCTAAATGGCTATTAATTCTTATTTTTGCTGAGCCATTCACTTTTAAATTTGGAAAACCACTGAATTTTGGATCAGTGATGGCCCTACTAGGGGCTAACCCTTGATCCTGATCCACTAGATGGCACGAAAAAAATGCCTTCTACTTGCTTCAGCTAAGAGACTCATAGTTCAGCATCCTCGGGCAGCCAGGTTTTATCTTCCCAAAATCCACAAAACAGGAAACCCTGGTCATCCTATTGTGTCTGCCTGCTTCTGCCCCACATCCCACAACTCTGCATTTTTGGACAGCCTCGTGAGACCACTCATTGAGTCCCTGCCCTGCTATGTTAAAGACATCAACCATTCTCTGCTCCATCAGCTTTGGGAATGCATGACCATGGGGGGTTTTAAACAGGCACTTAAAACTTTTTTGTTGGAGTCAGACTTTCCAGTGAACTGTTATGTGTTATTGTTGTTTTATTCATTAACTGTAATAGTTTTTGTGGATTATGTTTTAACACTGATTCTAAAGGTGCTTAAAAATAAAGTTATTATTAGTAGTAGTAGTAGTTGTACTGTTACCTTTTCTAAAACCATCTTGTCTACAGTCTGTACATTATGCTTAGTTAAATATTCTGTAACTGGCCACGTATAATTATTTTTAAGACTCTGGATCATGGAGCAAAAACAGTGATAGGTCGATATTTACTAACTTTCTCTGGTAATCCACTTTTATACACAAGCATTATGTGTGCATGATTCCAGATGGAAGGAATTTCTTGGCAAGAAAATGAAAAATTAACAAGTTTGTTATTGGTACTACTAATTTATTTATAACTGTACCAAAATGTTTCATATATTTTCCATCAGGTCTCATATGAGTCTTACCTTTTAATTTTTTTAAGTATTTTGAGCAGTTCGAAACACTGATCCTTTTAAAATAAACATGGGATTTAAATTTTTTTAATTGAGGCATAGGTAGAATATACAGATTTCATTGTAAGAGGAGTAGTACCTATCTTTTCTCCACTCCATTAAAATAGCAGTTAAAATGTGTGCAATCTGTGTGGAGTCGGAACAAAGAGAACTATCAACAGACAAAGATTTGAATAAAATTTTTATGACTTCACTAAGAATGTCATTCATCCCATCCCAATATTATGCAAATTCTTTAAAGAAGTATTTCGCAAATGATAGTAACATTGTGATTTATCCTGAGTTACTTGTGTTTTGCACTTATTGCATACATGCCTGCATTCATTTAGGTGATTTGGGTCCCTAGATTACCTATATAATTTCCATCTTCTGTCTGTCAGTCTCAATAATTGCTTTAATTCTTGTGAAAGCCATTTTAAGGTATTGCCTCTTTCCCTAATGTTCTTTAATGGAGCAAACTGTTCACACATTTTATTAAACTAATACGCTAAAAAATCAAGTAATAAATCAAAATCAGGAAAGGTGTTCATTAAGAACCAATCTATTTCCAAACATGCTTGCTTAAAAGTTTTTACCTTATTTTGGGAGAATCTGAGACAAGAAATAGATGGAGGCACCTTGGGCAACTTTGCAATCCAACTGCAAAACAAAGGTATGTGGTTATTTAATGTACTGTAGCACACAAAACTGCAACATTAGTAATTCTAATGCATTTGAAAACATGGAGCCAATCAATTAATGAATCATTACCACACCGATATTAAATCCAAGTGGGTTCAGTTATCAATTAAGGTTTAAAGCCTTTATTTTGCCATGATAAATTTTATTTGCCCTACCAAACCAATCTATGTTAAAATCTTCAAATATGATTTTCTCATCATTTTTATTTAATCCTTTATAACAAAAGATAACATTTTCCAAGCTGATGGAAACATTTCTGGGAGTTAAAGAAGTTATACCTACAGTTACATTTTTAGATACTACAGAGTTACAACTGCAGTCAGAAATTCACAACTGTTGTCACTTGAACAAATGGAATTTCACAACAGAATAACAATCCCAATCACAGAAGCACAGCCTCTCCCTTTTTTACCATCTCTGTCGCATCTCAATGCATTATAATCGGGAATGTGAACCTCAGCATTTGAAATTTTTTAGGAAAGCCAAGTTTCTGATAACCCAACCAAATGTAAGTTATACAAATGAACCATGGCAGAGAATTATGTAAATTTAGGTGCCAAGCTACTAATTTGATGTAAGTTAAAGTCTAAAAGCCAGCATTGTTATTTGATTCTGGAACAATATTATTCTTAGGTCCGGATTTGGGTATATGTTCCCTGAAGTAACAATAACTGGTCAAGCACCAGTTTTACACAATATTTTGTAGAACACACATTCAGTCACTTCACTACCACTCTAGCACTGCTTTTAAAGTACTTTGGTTTACAATGTGAATGAAAATCTCTATATACAAGCTTCTTCTTCTTCTGCATCCATATTGTTTTAGTCAGATGCATGTCATGGCTTTCTTTGTCGGTCTTGTTTACCTCTTAAAAAACATAGACTGTTTTTATAGATAACCATTTGGGGGTAAAATGAAAGTTCAGTTTAAAAAGCAGGCTTTATTATAGAAGGCACGAGTACAAATCCTCAGGGTAAAAAATTTGTTTATTTTTTGCTCTGAGGGTTTGTACTGTACCCTGTGCCTTCTATAAGAAAGCTTGCTTTTTAAACTGAAGTATATGGCTTCTGGACAATCCAGTCTTTTTTTGTATTTGAACAAGGTATTTTTTGCCTCTGTATACATGTTGTTCTGACTCTTTGCCCCTGCACCTCCAGGCAGCGGCTCTGTTTGTGGATTTGTAAAATGGAAGTTACATCACTGATAAAGCCTAAACAATTTCAAACTAACAAACCTAGTTGCAAAATCACTGTAAAATGTATATGTTACTTTCCCTCCTCTTGAATGAAACTTAATTACATCAATGTAAGGTGCTTCCTTGGAAGTCCAAATTGTACCCACTCCCCCAAAAAATGCAAACATAAGTCACCCACTCAGCCATAAAAGCAGACAGATCTTTAAGCCGACAAGACCTCATAGGGCTGCTACCTATGTCTCAGCACTTTTACTAAGGACATTTCTACACCTATTGAAATGTAGCTTTCTCCTGGTACTTCAAATTTATGTTACCAAATTTGTGTTGTCAGTATTTTGGCTCACCTATGTCTGGTACACTGTCAAGAATTATTGTAAACTTTGTTGTTGTTTTGACTGTCATTATGAAGTGTTAAGAATTGTTGTAAACTGTGCTGTCGTTTTGACTGTCATTATAAAGTGTTAAGAATTGTTTAAGCTGTGCTGTTGTTTTGACTGTGATTATGAAGTGTTAAGAATTGTTGTAAACTGTGCTGTTGTTTTGATGAGGAACCTTTACGAATGATCAAAAGATTGTATCCAAGTTACAAAATTAATTAATTCATTAATTAAAGAAATAAACCCCCAAGAGACACATTATGCCTTCCACAGAAAAGAATAAAACTTTAAAATAATTAAAACTTAAATAAAAATACCAGAGTTCCTGTTCCCAGCCACAGCATCCACAATGGACTTAGCAGACTGTGTTGCGCTGAGCACCACCACTCAAGGACTGGCTGGATTTTCAACTGCTTAGTACCCACCCCAATAAGAGGCGATTGCATGGAGTAGAAAAGTCAGTCACTGGCTGGCTGATGCACACTTGCTGTTGTGAGAGCTGTACTTGTTCAAACACTCAGCTCCCAGGACAGGGCTGTTGACAAGTAACATGCTTTGAAGTTGTAGGGGAGTCTGCAACCCTTCTGAATTACTCTGCAGTTATTCATGAAGCACCAGTTTTCCACCCCAGAGTGCCCCTGCTCAGGGACCAGCTGGATTTTCAACTGCTTAGTGCCCATCTCCATGAGCAGTGATTGGCTGCAGTGTAAAAGTCAGTCACTGATTGACTAAGGCACACTAGCTGTTGTGAGAGCTGCATTTGTTCAGGTGTTCAGCTCCCAGGGTAGGGCTACTGACAAATAACACACTCTTAGACTGTAAGGGAGTCTGCCACCCTCCTGAATCTGCCTCTCTAGGAGGGATCTATTTTGCCTTCTATTGTTGAGAAAAATTGTTTTAATCTTAGTTTCCTATAAAACTGCTATAGATCCATCTTAAGTCTAAGCATATTCAATTTTTATGGGGACAGAATTATAACCCCTTGTTCAATGCTATAATCTCCAAAAGGGATTAAAACACTACTTGATGGATTAAAAACAATGATTTCTTTTTGCTGCATTTCTCTGCCACTCCCTTCTATTGTTACCCAGTCTTCTTTGTTTTCTTCCTACTCCTTTGTCTCTTCCTGTGCCTAGGGTTCATTCTGTGTTCCTTCTTATTGACCTCCCCTTGAACTCTGATTCCAATGACTGTTCCCTTTGACTCTGTCCCCACTTTGGCCTGTCCCCTGTATCCACCTCTTTCTATCTTCCTTTTCCTTCCAAGCTGCTCTCTGAACTGTAAAGGGATGATTCTGAATCTGGATTATATCTGTATAAGTTATATTGTGTTATAGATTTTCTCCAAGAATTGACATTCCCATTTTTACAATCACTTAGGTCTCTTTTAAACTTTAAGGGAGCCTGCAGGTGCTCCCTAGGCATAAAGAAAACTCAAATGACAGAGCAGTCTGTTCCCATAAAGGCCACAAACATGATTGAGGGTATATAGGAACAAGTGATCACTCACTAAAAGATGATTTGAATATAAAAATATTTTATTGTGTGTACCACAGAAAACACCCTAGAGCCCACTAATATTGAAGGTGTCCAAATACCCCTTCCTTAGGGAAGAAGGCATTTCCATATATACTGTAAATATAATTATAATGTATATGAGTCTTCATATAATATTTAGGCAGACATTCCCGATCGCGGGCAGAATGTAAAAAGACCCCCCCAACCCGAATATCTCCCTGGTGGTCCAGTGGACTGTAATGCCTGATCGGCGGGCAGAATGTATAATAACCCCAAACATCTCCTGGTGTCTAGTGTCCCCACCCACCCACCCATGAAGCCCCCACCCGCTCCCCCGGCAGCGGTGGCGGCGCAGCATCCACCCCGCGCCCCGCCCTAACTGATCGGTAGGGTTGCGCCCATTGGTGCAGAGCTAGAGCCAATGGGCGTGCTTCCCTACCATACATGACAGTCAGATTTGTGAATGAACATCATTCCTCAAATCTGAACTATCATCGCAATATGGGCTGCCGCCGCGTGGCTCTTCACCAACAAATGCAATCTGGACAGTCGGTCGGCGGCCGGCGGGCGGCAGGCAGAGTGGGATGCTGCCGCCACTGGCTGCGGGGAGCGGGTGAGTGGGCTTCGTGGGTGGGTGGGGTGAGGACACTAGACACCAGGAAGATGTTGGGGGGTTGTCATTATACATTCTGCCCGCGATGGAGCATAAGGGATTGGTTGAGGGGTTGTCATTATCACGTTCTGCCGCTGTGGGCATTACGGTCCACTGGACCACCAGGGATGTGAACGGGAGGGGGGGCCACATTGATGCCCGCAATCGGGCTGGTGGGGGGGCACAGGGACTGAGTTGGGGGCCAGCCATGGGTGGCAGCTGCTGTGTTGTGCCCTGCAATACAGCAGCTCACCTGTGGGTGGCCCTCAACTTGATCCTTTTTTTTTTTGGCTCTAGGTCCTGCAGGCTCAGGTTGGGGGTTGCGCCTGCACAACTCTGCACAACCCGACTGAATATCGGGCTGTGCAGTTTATGCATGGTTCCTCCCCCTCCTGTTGAGCATGCATTCATTTGCATTGCGCTGTTGCTCAACCTGTTTTCAGTGGCGCAACTGCCACCTGCTGAATATCGCAGAATGGCACAATGTAGGACTTGAGCATGCGCAACCCTGTTGCGCATGGCTCAACCCTTTTGAATATCCCACCCCAACTGTTTAAAATCAGTTCTGTTGTGACAAAAATGAACTATTGTCCAGTAGGCAGTTCTCCCTGACCTTATGGTACAATAGGTGTTTAAAAACAGCCGAAAATACTGATAGAAACCTGGTCCTGGTCATATTAAAAGCAGCACTCCATTTATTATTTCAAATGTGAAAAAAGTACAAAAGCAGACTCAAAATGAGGAAAGAAGGGTATCATACAAGGCAGGAGATAAGGGGCAATCTAAAATGGAATAAAAAAAAGTATAGATAAAAATGTTTACTGCTGTCATGCATTCAGTGATTAGAAATAGGGGCAATATGATTACTCGCTCTATTTCATCCCTGCAACTTATTACATATATCTGTCACCATGTTAATAAATATAAATAAAAAGCACTATCACTATATAAATACAACTTGCTTCATTAATGTTTCATGCATGTTACATCAATAACTGTTGCTGGATACCTGTATTCAAAATCCATTTCTCTCTTTATTCTTGCTAGTATGGTATTGGCTGTTGAATCAAAAATGAACCAGCGGTAAAGCAGAGGGAGGGTCAGAAGCCGTAATCAAGTATGGGGCTTGCGGGCAGACTGGATGGGCCTAGCGGTCCTTATCTGCCGACAATGTTTATGTTTCTATGGCTCTTAAACACTCAGACTTTTCTCCCAGTATACAAACTGCAAAGCAGTTACAATACACTTCCAATTTTTTTTAAACCATCTTCTAACCATCTATTTTGGAGTCTTTATTCATCCGTTTTAATAGTCAAGTATTTTAAAACTCTTCTTACCTTTAGATTGCTATGTGTTTTCCTCAGCTCCCTACTCTCGTGTGAGTGAACACTGGACCAAGTTCAAGAGATTTAAAACGCTCAAGAGATCAATAGAGGCTTGTGAAAATGGACAGTTTTTTTTCACGTGCCTTTCCAGTATAAAAGATAAAACTGAAACTGATTTTGTTAAGAAAACGTTTATGTCTACAGACTCTTCTTTGTTTGCTGAAAGGTGATAGGAAACAGTTGTTGCACCTCTGTATGCCCTCCAGCTGTCCTTTTACTATCTTCCCAATATTATCACATGTTTTGACATTTCTTTGTTAAATTAATAATCTGATTTTGTTGCATTTGTAACCACTTTGAATCCCTCTGTCCATGGCAGTTGCTGTTAACCCTTTTGGTATCATGTCAAAATAGTGAACCAAAATGAGCTCATCAGTTGGTCACTTTCCGGTTTGGCAACTGTGAAGGTATAGCAAGGAAGGGAACAGCGAGGGAGGGAGGGAAAAAACAGCGAGGGGGGAATAGCGATGGGATGGAAGGATGTCGGAGGAAGAGGGATGGGCTAACTAGAAGTGTGGAGCATGATCCCACTGAGCTACCCGTGTAGCGTAGTGGGTAGGGACATTGGCTGCAGTGTTGGTGGTCTTGGGTTCAGGACTACAGACAGGTATTTTATTTTGTTTTAAGCAGCTGGGTTTTTTTAAGTTATTGCTGTCCTCAGTCCCTCATGTTTCCTCCAGTGTCTGCCCCCAGAGATGATTATAATAGTTTGGGGAGTGTGGGGTCAGAGCCCCCCACATTAAACATGAATTTAGATATGCACCGATTTAGTATTCTGTAAATGTGGTCATATGCTGTGTTTGTGTTTTATTTATTTTTATTTATTTGGTCATTCGGATACCTGCCGTTTGCCAGGATGTACTCGCTCTTGAGCGAGTCGCTCATTTCGGTTCTCAATTATGACATGGATCCTCTCTTTTCATATTGCCTGAACATTCTCTGACATCAAGTAACACCATTCCAGGCCATTCCAATGAATAGCATGGAATGATGTTGCTGATGTTATAAAATGTCTTAGAATTATAAAAATAAAGAGCAGTAGCTAGTGAGGAGAGTGGAACTCAATGTAGATCTGAAGGCACCCCAAAGCTACATTATTTATTTATCAAAAACTGGCCAAAGCATACCAGAATATGTAACTGGCATGGAAAGGAAGATGGAAGGGCAGTTAACAATGTAAAATTATTTCCTATCTCTTTTAACAGAGTGCAAATAGACTTGCTACATGAGGACTCCTTCAGATGGAGCATAGTTTTTGTATATATATATATATATATATATATATATTCCCTGCTATTTTGCATATTTAAATCCTTGAAGTCATTTACACAGAGCTTTTGTGGGCAGACCCTAACTGGGGGTTATATTTTTATATGTCTTGTTGGTTTTCTGAGAAGGTGAACATACATGGTACCATTTCTCTGCACAAGTAAGCACAGCAGGTATAGGAGATACCTCATGATAAATATTTGCATGTAATGTAATTGTGCATTTGTAAACCTTAGAGAAGGTGCTTAACTTTTCATTTTTAAACTATTATCTGGTCTCTTGCAGGTACAGGGAGTATGGGGGGGGGGACAGCTGACTGACCAGTCTAAAAAGCCCCTTCATGGAATAAAGTCAGGATCTTTTGCCATTATATAATAAACCCGCTGTGTCCATCTTTTTAAGAATAAATATGTTCTCTGGTTAATATTATGTGTTATTTATTCCATCTTATATATATTGTTAATCAGCGAGTATCAATGTTGGATTGTTGGCTCTTACAAGGAGGGCCAAAGCCTTGTCATGGCTTTTTTTTTGTTTTTGCCATTATAAGCACTGTATGGAGCAGGTACCACTTCTGTTTATGTTTAAATTATTTAGGAACGAATAGAAGTAGACTGATCTCAGTGTTTATGCCTCTTGGAATATCAGTAAGTTCTAAAATAGCTTGATTGACTTGATTTAGAATTTTTTTTTTTTATTTTATTTTGGAGCACTCCCAGAATGTACAGTACTTTATTGCGTGGTTTGCTATTTGGCTACTATATAACCTCCAGCAGGTAGTATCTATGTGTTCCTTGTATTTGGCCTAAAGACTTTAGATTTTAAAGAGTTGGATCACCATTTTCCAGGAGAGTTCATTTAGAATGTGTGACATTGACTTGTTATTTATCTCATGGAATGACCTGGTCTAGGTAATCCCCATTAAAGTAGTGTTGCACTCTGCTTCCTATTTTGATTTGTCATGGTGTGTGAAATAGTGTGAGAGAGGGCTTGATAAATATTGGAGACAATATGGTTAGGAACATTACTGGATAGGGCTTATTATTATTATAAGTTGTGGGGTGTTCACTGTGGCTTGTTGAATGAGTTTTTTATATTTATCATCTTGGGTGGGCTGTTGTAAACCAGAAATTGGTTGGGGAATTTAAGAGGGGTGGTATAAAGTCAAGAGGAGGGTAAGAATGTTGGGGGGAGTGGCACGCCATGTAACACCAGATGTATGAGCTCTGCATCGAGTAGACTTGATAGACCATAATAGCCTTCTTCTGCTGGCAAGTTTAATTTCATTTCATTTTTATTTTTTATACTTGATAACTTGAAGAGCATCATTGCCCGTTTTCACAAGTGGCAAGTAATACATTTAAACATGATCACACGGTACAAAACAATACAAAACCACACATACAATAAATAACATAACACGCTATAACATCGTAATGGCCGAAAACTAGTTCCTAGAAGAACTAGTGGTACAAGAACATTTTATAAATCTTTCCAGCCAGACCCGTAGGTTTGCTTTAAAAGTGGACAGTGATATACAGTTGTAGGTTGCTGTCGGAATGGAACTGAAAAATACAGTGGCTCAAATGAAAAAGATTTCTGGCCAAATGTTTTTTTTTTTTTATCTTTAGGGACCATAAACTGAATCTTAGATTGGGACCTAGTCCTAACAGGGTTGGAGGGTTTGAGGAATAAGGACAGAATTGTAGAGGAAAACTGACCACTAGAAAACTTAAATAAAAAGGTACCTAGTTGTATCTTAGTTCATGTGTTCTTACACTAGCTTCTCACTTTCAAGTATCAGTAAAAATCATTGTGGGGCTAACTGATAGGTTAACTCTAGGTGTGTGAAAGGAACCATGTCTCCCTACTACAGGAATTTAAAAATAGGCTGAAGGCCTTGTCTTTTCCATCACCTAGCCTTAGGCCCTAGATGTGCAGCATTAAAGTTCCTAAGATGTGGAAGGGATTTGAGGAGGAGGCACTTATCAACTTTCCTCCTGATAGTGCTCTCCCATCAACATAAGGTCTCGCTACTGAAGGGTTTATCAGTTAGGTGAGATACTGCACTTTGTGGGGCTAGAAATCAAAGTTTTCCCTTCAGGCCCGAGGTCCTTGTGGCATGGCACTAGACTTTTTAAGTCACCTTGATAGACTACTGATATCCAGTATGTAGCTGTTCTAATCTGTACAACTATAAAATTATTTTTTAAGTTTGGAGGCACTGCGCCTCTTTGTTCTTTCTGTAGTAGAAGCATTTTAATAATATGCTTAGTGTCTTACTGGAAATCAATTTGTCCCAATGAGAGAACTGCAGTGGCAGCGGGTGTGAGCAGAAGGCTTTGGAAAATGCATAATATGCATGGGAGTAGATTCTTTCTGATAGTGTCTGCATTAGTTGCATTAGTCCAGTTGGGGATAACATCCAGTTTTGTAATTCTCAGGTGAATTGTTTAGTAAGAGATTTACAGTTCTACTCCACTAACTTGCAGCAGCTGATGTGCAGTGGTAGTAGCAACTCTTGCTGACCCCGATATGAGCTAAAAGCTTGTATCTCAGTGCCTACAATGTTGGATTGCTACTAATGAGTAGTAAGGACTTGAGCAACATGAAAAAACTTCAGAGGCAACACAAATTTTTTTTACTTTGAAGTTATGGTACCTAAGAAAGACACCAAGCCTGTGAGCAGAATGGCACCTGCTAAAAGCAGAGCTAAAGTTCTAAAACAATTGATAATGTCTACAAGAACATCTCTGGGCACTACCTTTGAACAGAAGTCTGCAACCCATGATCAAGTATAATACTTCTAAATCTCAGCAGAGTGCAAGTAAAGACATTTCGTCAGTGAAGATTGCTAATTTTAGGGTGAGCCAAGAGAGTAATCCCCACACTGTTGTAGAGGTCTTGCTGAAAACAGGCACTATGGTGGGACTGGGTAATGCTGCTGAGAAAGATAAAATAACACCTGAGAAGTTGGGTGTATCAAAGCAGTATACAGATATCAATTTGCTTAACTCATTTGCTCCCGGTGGCCATTTTGGGTCAGTTCTAACAATGGATGGTTCTGATGCCATGTGGCGTCTATGGGAACAAATGAGTTTTAACCAGACAGAAAAAGTATCTGGTTAAACAGCCTGACAAATGTAATGAAATTACCAAATGACACAAGGAGTGAAGAAGTTCCCAAGGAAGTAAATAAAGATATGATACTGATGGTGATAGCAACTGAGATGAATCAGCCAATCAGTAAAAAACTATGGAGCAAGAGGCAGAAAGACAAACTGGCTGTGACAAAAACCCAGATGAGAGGTTAATTACCAGAGGGAATGAGAATCCCGAGTACTCAAACTCCCAAAATGACTCCCCCGATGGTGGTGCATGCCCTAGTTTTATTACACACTTAGGGAAAACAAACAGAAAAAGCCTGAGGCAGCCGAGCTAACTTTGTAGCGAAAGGCAGTATCTCAAATGATAGTAAGTTACAACAAAACACAAAAAGAAACTGATATGCACAGCATAACTAAGGTGAATATAATAAGTGATACAAATGTTGCAAATATAGTATGCTTGCCAGAGAAATCAGGGGAACTGGTACTGTCATTGTAAACTTGTCTGGCAGTGGAGTGAGGTCTCCTATAAACGTGGCTTTAGACAAGAACACTGTGAAAGTCAGTGTGGTGTGACCTAAAAAAATGTGCACCCCCCTCCAACGCAGAGAGATAGTAAATTATATTCAGGTCTCGGGAATATACTAATATTTGCTGAAAAACCCTCAGCAGAAGACATTCAAAAGACACATAATTCTCAAAGAGGCAATTTGTCTGCTGTACCAGATTCAATAGTAACAAGTAATATGATACTACTGAATAAATCACTGATAACATTCCTGCTGATATAACCATTGAACATATCCTGAAAAGTGCACAGGTGGAAAAGGCTAAGTTAGCATCCGTTCCAGTTAATGTGGCCTTGTATAAGGAAAAAGAGAATACTGTACACCTATAGCAAGTAAAAGCAAAGGTAATGATGGAGAAGTGAAGCTGCATTTAAAGCAACAGGCTAACTCAATTCTTATAGAACTGGATGTGAAAGGGGAATGGAGGAATCTGAGATCTCAGAGGCATCAGGTGTACAGGGATCCGAGGATAAGGAGACATAGCAAAGGCATCCGAAACCTCCACTTTGGGGAAAAATAATGCTGGAATAAATGTTCACAATAAGTGGCAAAATCAAGACTTACATATTTTTTGGGTGTCTCAGAAAGTTGAGGCAAGACACAAAACCTTGAGAAACACTTTAAAGAGCTAGTAGAACCAAACGAAGCAGTCAGGAAACTACTACAAATTTTAAGAAGTAGTCTGATATAAATTTTTATTTCTGAAGTATTTTATTTCCCATTTGCTCATTAGAAAGTTTTCTATGTGCCAGTATTATGCTGGATGTGTGGATTAGCACTGTGCCTGTCAGTGGACATGCCGAGTTCTATTCCCCCCACTACATCATTAGCACTGTGACCTCACTGACTATGACATCACAGGTGATTGACCTTGTGTCCACTAAGTGGCTCTTTCTGAGTAGCTGTGATGTCACTGTCACTGAATTCACAATGCTAATGTTCTAATGGAGGTGAACAGAACCAGATATGTCAGCTGCCAGGCAGAGTGTTGTCCCACAGAACACACCTACTAACATCAGATTAAAAATATCTTCTAATTAACTAAAGGAAAAAGAAAAAGTTGCTTAGATGTAAAAGTTAATAGTTGATGGATTTCAAAAACTAATATTAATTTTAGGTAGTACTCAAGCTCTTTAAAGCAAGTAACAGCAGGATACTGGAAAACAGATCCAGGTAACATTGCCTTTGAGGTGGGCAGAATACACAGAATGGCAAGGGCTAGACAGGACACCAATGCCCCCCAAGAACAATAATTGCCAAATTTATTAGGTTAGAAGCTAAAAGAAAAGTGATGACTGAGGTGGACAAGAAAAAAGAATAAATTTGTTAGCAGCAATAATATCAATCTATGATGATTTGCCCTTAGATTTAATTGTGGAAAGAATGACATTCAACCATCTCAGTAATAAACTCTAGGCACACAGAGTTAAAGCCATAAGGAGTTTTCCTGTCAGGATAAAGATAGTCACCAATGGCCTGAGATTTACATACTCTATGATGAGCCTAAGGAAGCAGAAAATCATTTAAAAAAATAGATTGCTGTATATTTTTTAACAACCTTAAAAATGCTAAGAACTGTTTTTTTTTAACTAGGAGAGAAACACTAAGCTGAAAGCTTGTTTACAGGTGTGATCTGGGAGCACATGGAAATTAAGTGACTTGCTCAGGATCAGACAGTATGCAAGTGGGGGCTGTGGGATTCAAACCCAGGTCTCTAGTTCTGCAGCTCAGAGCCTTAAATCATTGTGCTATACTGCCTCCTGTTTTGTTTAGGTTTTCTAACCTGATTAAGTGCATGTTTAAGCTTTATTTACTTTAGCCACTCTATTTTTATTCAATATTAGGAAATGTTATTTATTATCATCGACAGAGAAAAGTACTTGTAATATAATGCAGTATGATTTTTTTTCTTTTGGCTGTAGCAGCATATAAATAGGAATTTAGGTAGGTAGTAAAAAGGGAGGAGGTAGAGGGATGCACACCTCCATTGAGCTGCATACAGTAGTACTGTTACCAATTAACCATCTAACAGTTTATTTTATTTAATTGTATATGATTATCCAAGTCAAACATGATGGTGGTTTTTGCTTTAACAATTTTTAAAAGAGGAATTTTTTTACAGGGGAAAAATATTTGCTTCATTTAGAGTGGTGGGTAGTGGGCAGTGTGCTATGGCAAACTTAGTACCAATTAGATGCATCACATTCAGTGTCAATGAAGTCAACTCCCTAGTAAAAAGATCAGGAATTATCACTTATATTTATAGATTAAAAGTGGATGTTATCCGTCTCCAGGAGACACATTTAAAGAGGAAAGAAATTATTCAGTTTAAAAGAAAATGGATTGCTCACATTTCTTCATCAGAGGGAGCAAAAAAAAAAGCCATGAAGTGGTGACATTAATAAGAAAAACATTAAATGTCACAATTTTAGATAAATATGCAGAAAAATGAAGGTAGAATGATTCTAATAAAAGCAAAAAAAAATATTCTTGAATTAATAATTGGCTCAGAGTATGCACCCTTTAATCAATTTTCAAAGTTTCTGACAAAAATCACAGAAGGGGCGATCCAACTACAGTAGAGATGTGTAAAATTGGCAATTTTCTATATGGAAAACATTTTGCAAAATTTTTCATGGAAGCGAAATTCGGAATTATTCTGGCAGAAGGTGAAATTTTGACTACAAAATGGCGAGAGTTGCCTTTTGCCGGAGAATTTCCACCGCTTTTCCAGTAAAATGTCATATTTTGTGGGCAAAATTCTGCATTTTGCACCCTGTGAAATATTTCATATAATGGGTGAATTTCGTGAGATATTTTGCATGGTGAAATTGCTGATTTCACGGGAATTTTACTGGCAAAATATAATTTTGCAACATCTCTAAACTACAGGCACAAAGGATAGTAATTGCTGGAGCCCTAAACACACTTATTCAACCTGATTTAGACAAAACTTAGAAAATACCAAAAGCAAATACTAGTCCTGCAGCTTTCTTGGTACATTTCATATACAGTAATGATTTAATAGATGCATGGAGATTTAAACATCAAAAAACTAAAGATTATATTCATTTTTGATTAAATCAGCTTCTATATTTTCATGAATTAACTATATTTTCGTATTAAAAAACCTAGCCAATACTTTTTTCAATGCTGAATTCAATAATTATATTGGATCATGCAGTAGCACAATCTGACTTACTGATTCCTGATTCAGCTCATCAAAAGACTAGAGGATGGTCATTTCAGAATACATTATCAAAAGATGAGAAATTTAGACAAACAATAACATATAGAGTCCAAGAGCCCAATTCCAAGTCAGCGTACGTCAGTGTAAGCTGAAATACACCAAACCCGTTGGCATAACCCACGACTTGCACCATCCATTACACCAGCCTTAATTCCAAGAGGCACTTTGCACTATGTCAGCTGTGGGCTATGCCAACCATGGGTTATGCTACCCACTACACTATAGCCTGCAATGACATGGTGCAAAGGTGGGTTATGGCAGCAACTGTGCCCTATTCCAAGTGGATAGCTGCCGTAATCCACTGCCACAATTCCAGGTGCTGCACTGGTGGAGTGAACTTTGGGCAGCTCAGAGCTACTGTAAGGGGCATCCAATGATGCCATCCATCAGATGCCCACTCCACAGTGCAATAGCAATGGTATCGATGTGCTCCCCATTCCCCCACAATCACAACCATACCCCCCACCTCCCTGAATGTTGAGGACTCCTGGGGGGGTCTGTTCCCCATTGTGCGCCTGGACTGCTGTGCCACCTGTACTGCCCCCATGCCATCTGGTGCATGCTGTGGTGTTCCAGGGTGGGGGGCTCCAGGGGGGCTGGCTGCAGTGCACTGTGGCTTGCGACATGTGGCGTTAGTCTCAGCATGGTGCAACCTGCATGTCATAAGTGCCGGGACCCTGCCACTCTTCTAATGCAGTGCAGGGTCTCTGGCACAGCGGCGAATGTCACAACAAGCATACACTAGTGAGTTGCAACATTCATCCTGAAATTGGGCCCCATGTGTTTTTGTTCCATAATTAATAAGGCCTAACTAAAATGGCAAAATTATGGGATCCTTTAAAAGTGGCTGTGAGAGGAATAATAATGATAGCTTCCCAAAGTTGGAGAGGGAGAAAAACAAACGAAAAGGATAATAAAATTGAAAGAAGATTAAAAGAGTTAGATAAACATTTTTGGAGATTTTCATAGTTATGAGAAGGAATGGAAAGAAATGTGACTGCTTAAACAAGAAAGCATAAACAAACATTACTCAACATTAAAAAGTTGAAAACGTCAAGATATTTACAAGATGATAAATCAAGTAAGATGTTAGCCTCTTTATTAAAAAAAAAACAAGAAAAAATCTGATTCTTGCAATATAAAATGAAAAAGGTGAAATGTGAGATGTTACAAAAAGATGTGGCAATGGGGACTGCCTTTTGTAAATATTATGAAAAAATGGTTCCATGTCATAACGGTGATCACCAAATATAGCGATCACCATTACAGCACTTGTACATCACTGAAAAACTAAAATGGTGATGTACACTCCCAGAGAGGCAACACCAGTGAAAACACATTTTTTTATGTTATTTATGTGGGGGGCTGTGCCCCCCTGCACCCCCTTAAAAATGATTCTCAACTCCAGGGGGTACATGTTGGGGAGGGGGATAACCTTGTAAAAATATATCAACTCCCGCATGCAAAACACAAAATATTGTGCTTCTTCCCAGGCCTGACCCAGTCACCCTCACCACCACACCACACAGCCAGCTCGGCAGCCTTTCACTGCACTACCTCCCATATACCTGCCCTCCTCCTGCCCTTTCCCCATCCTGTGCTTCTGGTCTCCTTTCTGTTTGCTCGTCACTTCCCTTTCAGGGTAGCTCACATAATGAGCGCGCTGAACTTGAGTCACTCATATCCGAGACACTCAAATTCAGTCACTGTTTTAATGGGTTACCTAAAGAAATTTACCAATCAGAATTAGATAGTAAGCAAGAGGAATTATATGCCATCCTGGACAGAGTGGAGATTTCATGAATAAGTGATCCCTGCATGGTAGAAGTAAAATAAACAATATGCTCCCTCCCTAAGAGAAAAAACCCAGGGTATAGCTTGTTTCATGGCAGAATTCTGTGTCGCCTTTGCAGATGAATAAGTTCCTTGGAAGGCATTAATCCTGCAGGAATTAATGAATGACATTAGAGAGCTTCCTTCTTCGATGACAGAAGCTGAGGTAATATTTATATTAAAAGATGGAAAAACCCTCAAAACCTCAAAAATGGACAGTTATAGACCAACAGCATTATTAAATCAAGATTATAAAATTTTCGCAGAATTGGTATTTCATAGAACCAAGGGGAGGGGTCGCCGATGCCATCTACCAAAAACAGTATGGATTTGTGCAGGGGAGAACTATCTAACAAGTGAACAGAAAAGTGCAAGGAATGATTAAAGGAAAACTGCACCCTCATATCTTGTAAATATTATTTGTTTCCATGTCAACAGACAACTATTCGTGTAGCTGTTCAGGATACATGTGATTGCTTTAGTTTGTTTTTCCTGTTCATACTAGTCCTTGTAACTATCCTGAGAGTCTCCATTTTCTGGTGTTGAAATCTCATTGTCCCTGAGAGATGCATTAGCAAATGAGAACATGATGTGTCAATGCCCTTTAGAATCCACAATATGCCTGTCTGCTTAATTATAGTTCAACAAAACAAGTTGCAACAAAGTGTGAAATATGATATTTACCTTCAGTTAGCTTTGCAAATTGTCTGAGTTGTAATGCAGGGTTTTCCCTTCAAACTGCAATCAGTTTGGCCTCTATTCACAATCGGGCTGTAGGTGCATGTGAAATGCGTGTACCCCTCCCGCGGAGCTTCGCACACATGGACAGGTGCACCAGTACTGGCATTCACAAATGCCAGCCACCTGTCCGAGGCTCTGCTCCCTGGTAAACAGGTCCGCGCAAGATAGGTGCAGGCAGAGACGCGGACCCAGCCATGCATCCAATCGGATGTCCAGCATGGGTCTGACAGTGAATCCCTTGCATGGCGGGGCACATGTTGGCAGCGCATCCCACAGATGTCTAAGGGCTGCTGGCTGTGGCAGGTGACAGGGGCGCAATGCCATCGGCCCCGGCTGTCACCACCGATGCAGTGCCATGTGATGGGAGGGCATGCCTGCTGACAGGGGGTGGAGGGACACATCCTCCAGTACCAGGGAGGGGTGTTGGCATGTAGTGCCGCAGGGCAGGTGGAGGCCTTGACTCGGTACCCTTCTGAGGGGTGAGGGTGTTGATGGTTTTGGGGGGTGCCACACTCACCACCCCATGCAGGGGTGGGTGGCATCAGGCAGTCATGACCTGTGGCCCTAGTGATGTGGTGGGCTGCTCTCCCTGTCCTGCGGGGTGGATAGGGGGTTTACAGCTGGGTCTCCCTGGCATACCTCACGACCTCCAATGCACCCCCCCCATGGCCGGTACTATGCATCGTAGTGCATGGCGCGTAGTGCCGGCCTGCCCCCGGCGCATTGCTCATTGCATGGCCGGGGGATCGGGTGTGTATTTACTGTATGCCCCACCTTCGTGCATCCCGCATGGGCGGTGCAGTTGGTATGGGGTGGCTACTCAGCCCAGATATGTATGCATAGCCACTCTGCACCATTCATGCATAGGGGCCTTTGTGTGTTCCCAGAGAGTGTTTTAGGATATTTGTACTTCAGCACAGAGATACATGGTACAAGTGGGTGAAGTGGCATTATGTTCTCATATGATAATGCAGCTCTCAAAACCAATGAGATTTCAATAACCATAAAAAGCAGACCCCCTAGAATAGTTACAGGGAACCAGCATGAACAGTGAAAACAAACTAAGGCAAGCACGTACATCCCTAACAACTACAGGAAAGGAGTTGTCTGACATGGAAACAAATACAATTTACAAGATACCAGGTTGTAGTTTAACTCGGTAACCAATAAATCGGAAGCTTACTATGCAGTTGCCTTAGATGCTAGTAAGGCTTTCAAAGTCATCAATCACAAATAGTCGATTGTATGTTCAAAATGATAGGGTATTTCTTACATATTTATGGTAATTAATATTTTATCCCTCAAAACTACTCTTAGGTTCAAAATTAAGGATTATTTTACTGAAAGTTTTGCAATCTTGAATAGTGTAAGGCAGGAATGCCCTTTGACCCCAATATTATTCATTTTTCCTTTGGAATCATTTATACACTTAATGAGCCCCAAACCAGGAAACCGAAGATATTAAACACAAATCAGAAATGTTCAAAATCAGCATTTTCGACAACGACATTCTTCTGATTATTAAGAATATCAATAATTTGCTGCCTGTGTTTTTGGATTTAGGGGAAAACCTCCTTAGCAAAGACAGGTCACAAATTAAACAAACAAAAATCAATGATAATTAAATTAATGGAAGAAGATGATCTGAAAGGATTATCTGAATTCCAACTAGTTAACAAAGTAAGGAAAGGTTGTGCCATGTTAGCCCACACAACACAGGAACGAAACAGAAAGAAAATAGTTTGCTTGGTAAAGATGATACTTTTATTAGGCTAATGAAAAGTTAAAGATACAGGTTTTCAGGGGCGTGGTTTGGACCTTGAACGAGATGGTTGCTCTGTCCTAGCCCTCAGAAAATACTACTATTGTAGCACAAACAGCCACCTTAAGCTTTATCTTTCTCGTGTGCCCATTTAGTTTCTGTTGCTCAGCATCTGGTTTACCAGTGATTTTAGTGGTGTTTGACATCTGGCTCTGACGGTGACGGACTGTGTGGCTATCTTCCATCTAGGCATGGCGAGCTTGGCAGCAGCTCCTCTGATGGAAGGGATGGCACCCTTCTTGCACTACACCACCCCCCGGCTGGAAACCCTGGTGGTCGATATGCCCGCTATTAAACTTTCACTTTCCTCAACGACTGAGGAAGTATGCTCTCTCACAGATCATATGAATGCCATAGAACAGAGAGTGGCTGATATAGACAACACCGTTACTTTAATCCTTCATCACCCAGATTCCCACAACAAGCAAGTAAGTGGGCATCCTGAAGGGCATCTTCGGAACACGAGGGAGAAAAGGGCCTCAGAGTTCAAATTAATGTAAACATTTAACATCCTGGAGTTTGACCTCAAATAAAGACAGAGAGCTTGATTTTCAAAGAGGCCTCATAGCACTGCAAGTTATGGTAATCAGGGCTGCAGCAATCTCGGGTTGTATCAGGAATCCTGCATGGTATTGTATAAAAATGAGGGTCCCTGTGCCCCAAAAGACCCGAGATTTGCCACAGCCACAGGGTTGCGCTGAAGAAGTAGCCCACCTGTGGGGTTTGATGGAAGGATCCATCACCCCCCCCACCCTGCACAACACTTCAGAGGCTGCAAAGGTGGGGGGTAACTATGGCTCCAAGACAGGGACCAGGAGAAGAAGGAACATGGGGTGGTATATTTTTATTTATTGAATTGTTTCACCAGTATAGGCAGTGACAGTGGCATGCATAGCAGCAATGTAAGGGTGCTGAGGTAACACCTGCAGGGGTGCCCATCATACGTGCAGGCAGCTGATAGGCCTTGGTATAGGGATTTGACAGGAGGGGAGCAAGACCTGGTCTCAGGTGCACACAGCTTGGCACCTGCCCCATAGGTGCATATGACCCCAACACCACAGGTGGTCAGCAGTGGCTGCTGGATGGGAGGTGCAGGTAGTGGATGGGAAGGGTTCCAGGGCACCATGACAGTGCCCTGGAACTTGGTTCCCAGACTGGAAGCAGACTGCTGCCTTCCATGGTATTGGGGCCATAGGCATCCAAGGGGCAGGTGCCAGGGCTGCATACACCTGAGGCTGGGTCCAGTCCCTTCCTGCCAAACCCCTGTACCCAGGCCAATTGGCTGCCTACACTTGCATAGGGCACCCCAGCAGGGTGCCACCTCAGCATGCTCATACTGCTGCCATGCCCCCTGTTACTCCCTATGCCACTCCCCATGCTCCATCTGCCCCCAGTCACCATCTTACACCTCCCCCCCAATCACTGCCCTGCTCGGCAGTGGTGCAGGGCCCTTAGACCACCTACTAGCTGGTCTAACCTGAGTCCCCAGTTGCAAGTACAGCAGGGCTTCTAGAATACCAAATAAGGGGATGGTGTAGTCCCGCCATGGTACAACCACCATAGCTACTTGGTGCACAGGTGCTCTTGCCACAAAGGTAGTGCAGGGGGAGCTTTGCTGCCTGGTATCCCAAGTTCACTGCAGCTGGAGTTGGAATATTGGGATAGCTGCAGACTATGCCACAAGGAGCCACTTGCATCATACCCATTTGGCCCAGGCACCTCATGTCATAGCTTTACTTTGGAAATTGAGCCCAGAAGTTTCATGTCCCCCTACTTTACATAGTCTTTGAACTTTGCGCAGATGAACACTTCACTTGATATTAAACAAACAGTAATTGGACTGCTAAGGAACAAAAGGCTGTATGTAAATAGTTTCTTAACATACAATATTCTGCTGAGTCCCATTTGATGTAAACCAGCATTACAAAGCTTGTTTTAGCCCTAATGCTTTAAAATCTCGATATCTTTTCAATTGCATGTCTTAAAAACAGCTTCCTGTTTTTACTGTGACAACAGCTAGAATGTGAATAGAGACATTATTCCTACTGCTGTACTGCTTTGATATTAATTAGCACTTCAAAGTTTACTCAGACTTCTGCATTTTTCCTTTTTTTTCATTGCTAATCAGAACGAAGCTCTTATAAACAATGCCTCAGCCTACATTGTAAAGTGGAAGAGGCAGCACTATAGGCCTCAAAAGCTTATCTTTAACTTTTCATTGGCCTAATAATGGTACTGGCCAGGATTTTCAAACAGGACCCGGAAAGGGTGCAAGTGGCTGCTCTTTACAACCGAGTTGCACCGGAGCACAAAAGTGATATATTTAAATGAGACGTGCAGTCACACATCCCATCTGAATATACCAAGGAATGCGATCTGCCCAAATGGTGGCTGCCAAGGATGCGCCAGCACATCCCCCTAGTTGGTCTATTTATTTATTTATTCATTCATTCATTCAATCTCGGATTACAAATGCCTTTGAGTGCAAAGCAGCTCATTTACAAAGGCTGCACATCAGAGGAGGGGTTAAAATCAGAAAAGGGGGGGTTCAAACACAATCAATTGTTACATCAGAACATAGCAAATCAATAACACAAATGGTGGAAAACAATGCTCATTATACAATGGCAAGAAAAATTCCTGGACTCTGATTGGTCAGTCTTGAGCTGGACCAGTGATGTTATCCCAGCACAACATCACGGGTCTACAGCCATCATTATGGAGCCGTCTCTCTTTTTTTGCATCTCCTCTTAAGAAGCAAAAATATCTTTCCACACTAATAAAAACATTCTTTAAAATAATTTTTTTATTTTATATATAACAATGACCCATTGTATAATAGCAATAATGCCCTCCAGGGTGTGTGTCATTTGGGATAACGTCACACCTCAGTGGTTGGATGCACTCGGCCTGCGGCCTCGAGTGGCTCCACCTGGAGGTGTGACATTAACCAACATAGACACACCTAGTGGCATTATTACTAATTAAAGGTGAGAAGGGCAGGAGGTAGAGTGGGTGGAGGCAGTATAGAACAGAGAGGTAAAGACAGAGGAGAAGTGTAGTATTTAGATAACATAGGAAAATACAGCAGCCAGGGCCTTGTCACAGATTGAAAGATGGGGGGTGAAGGTGGCAGAGGGGGTAAGGAAGGAGGCGAGCAGAGGTGGAAAAAGGGATAATAAGATAAGAGTGACCAGAGGCCTGGCAAGTGCATAGAAGAGGATCAGTGGAGAGGAGCGGGGGGGTGGGGTAAGGGTGGAAATGACAGGAGGGGAAAAGGGATAGTTATGTCAAGAGAGGGTGGTGACCAGGAAGCCTGGCAAGTGCATCAGTGAGTAATAACAGTGGGAGGGGTAAGCAAGGTGGGAAATTAGGTGCTACAGTCACCGGCGCTTTCAGTTAGGAGATGCTGCTGAAGCATTTGTTTGAATTGGGTAAGACTAGGTAACATGGTAAGTTGGTTGATTAGATTAATAAAGCAAAGAGAGGTTCTGTACCAAAAGGATCATTGGTATTGAGCATCCGACAGTGAGGGACAAGAAGGAGGTCAGATTCAGAGGTGCAAGTGTGTTGGGTCTTGGGGAATTTATTTATCAGGCAACCAATGCTCGGAGACAGTAAACCAAGTAGTACTTTTTTGGTCAGAAGGCATGTTTGATATTTGATCCTGTTGCTTAGCTAAAGCCAGCCACACTGAGCGTATATCTCACAGGTGTGAGTGAGGTGAGCAGCACCCATAATTAACCTACAGGCCTTGTTCAGGGCAACCGTGAGTCTTTTGAGTGATTTGGATGTTGCTGCACTGTAAATGATTAAACCATAATCAATGATCAAGAAGACCGAGCTGTGAATTGCAATCTTCAGGGCTTCTGGGGTCAGACTCCGTCTATGTCAGTGGAGGAGCCCGATCCTGGTATTGACATCTCTGGCAACATTTTCTATGTGAGGTACAAAGGTGAAGTGACTATCCAGGGCTAAACCTAGGTACCTGAAGAGCTGAATTTGTTCACGGGAGTCTCCATGGTTGTTTTTGACAGTGAGTGCATGCGCCTTAAACTTATTTTGAGAGAATGAAAACAACTGGACTTTAGTTTTCTTGTAGTTTAGCACTAATTTGTGTTTATTAAACTATCTCCCTGCTTCCATGAAACCTTGTTGAAGATTGTTTTCAAAAGTGTGTTGGGATCTGGGTGGCTAGTAAAGATGGCCGCATCATCTGCGTAGAGGAGAGTATGCTGATTGCAGGCAGCTGGGAGGTTGTTCAGGAAAATATTGAACAGTAGGGGCCCAAGGATTGAGCCTTGTGGTACCCTAGATTGAACAGCCCTCTGCTCCAAGACTACATTTGATATCCTCACCCTCTGCAGTCTATCACTGAGGTAGCTTCTGAATCATTTCTGAGTGTTAGGAGCAACCCCAATTTTAGAGAGTTGGCCGAGCAGAAGTGTGTGATTCACTGTGTCAAAGGCCTTTGTTAGATCAACAAAGGCTGCACCTATGAGTTTGCCTTGATCGATGGATTGTTGTATGAAGCTAGTGAATTCTAATAACGCTGAGGTAGTACGGTGCCCCTTTATAAAGCCATGTTGTTGTAGGCACTGGAAAGAGTAAGTTTCGAGGTAAGCAACTAGCTGGTTGGTAACGATTCGCTCAAGCACCCTCGAGAGTGGGGGGAGAATAGATCCTGGCCTATAGTTACCCTGAAGGGAATGATCACCAGCTTTATGCACTGGAGTTATGATGGCCATTTTTCAGGCACCTGGGAATTGTGACAAGGTAAGAGAAAGGTTTAGAATCTTAGTTATGGGTAGGAAGACTTCATCTAGGGTTAGGGCGATAAGCTTAAGGTCTAGTCCGACACTACTGCGTCTTGTGTTTCTTAGAACCTTAGCTAGTAGTTTTCTGACCAGATTGTCTGACACCTTTTCAAAATAGAAAGTGGGGTGCTTAGGGTTCTTTCCTTGACAGTGACTTGTAGAGTGGGCAGCATTATCATCGAAAAAGTTATGTGGGAGGGCACAGCTCAGATTGGTAAAAGCATCATTAAAAGCATTAGCAATTTCCAGTGGGTAAACGGAAGGGGTGCCATTAATGTTTAACATTGTAGGCAATACTTTAGGTTCTTTGCCAGTGATGTGTTTTATATTCATCCAGAACTTCCTGCTACCTCCCCAAGAGTTAGTAAACATTTCCCTGTGGTAATTGTGTTTTGCCTGTCCAATCTCCCTTGTGCAGTTGTTTCTAGCTGCTTTATAGGCTTGTAGGTCCTGTTGTTTACCAGTGGCTTTTGCATAGTACCAGAGGTGGTACCGAAGCTTCATACTGGAAAGGAGGTCAGGAGTGATCCATGGGTTCACAGTACCATGGACCTTCATCTTTTTGAGAGGGGCATAACTGTGGAGACCAGTGGCCAGATCTTTGGGTGGTATGTAGGCTGATAGTACTGATAGTGTCACATGGTGAGCCCGCAACAGCACTTTTATATCCAATGCCTGGGTGGTACCTCCGAGATCAAATGCTGGCATTGCATGCCCCTTTAGGGAATTTTTTAGAAATATGGTGCAACCACCCCCACGTTTGGTCAGCCTGTCCAGCCTGAATATAGTGTACCAAGGTAGGGCTACTGCTGAATCAGGTATTTTAGGGGTCATCCAGGTTTCAATGACAGATAGTATCTCAGGGTTGTGTTGAGCTACCCAGACTTTCAGGGTGTCAAATTTGCTAAGTAGGCTGCAGATATTAATTGTGGCCAGTTTAATGGTACCATGAATAGAACGGGCATTGCGAGTGGGAGGTGTTTCCGGGCCTGGATTAGGATAAATGGTTCCAGACAGTAGAAGCAACATAAGGGCAATCCTAAGTAGGAGCTCGCTTAGTGTCTTGGACAGACACGTGACCTTCCTGCATGTGCAACGGTGTTTTATCTTTTTTATTGTTTAAACCATGAGGATGGTGGGATCCATAGGGACATGGTGGCGGGCATGTAATCCACCTGAGGGCCACATAATAACTGGGGGTGGGGTCATCGAGGGAGACCAAGGTCCCTTGTTAATGCTGAAAAAGTTCCCAGATGAGCAACCAATGGGCTTGCAATGTGTACTGTACACTTTCATTCACAACTCTGTGAATGACACGAAGTTGTGAATGAAAGTGTACCATACACACTGCATCAGACTCAAGGCAGATTTGGGAGAGTGGTTGCAGGAAGGGTGCAGGGGTCCAGGGTGAGAGTGGAATGTGTCAGACATAAGCATCAGGAGAAGTACCAGACACCTGTGTTTTGGTAGGCTCCAGGGCCTCATACTGCAGTACTTTGAGGGAGTAATAGCCCAGACAGACATTGTTTTGGTATTGATTAAGTTGTAGCAGACATGCCAGAATACTAAGAAGTTTAAGAACAGTGCCAAGTGGAGACAGTCAGTAGTGAGAGATGGGGTGTCTGCCCTCCCTGTGAACAGGGGATAAGGAGGGGGTGTGATCTGTTCCTCCACCTCAGAAAGTAAAAGTGTGTGTAAGAGTGATGCCACCTGGGGGAACCAATGGAATGGTGAGGGGGTAAACACCTTCCAGGGCACAGCAGTGGCAAAGAAACAGAAGTAACTGGGCAGACATAAGGCAGTCCAAACAATGTTCACACCACAGCTGAGTGACACAGGATGTGAATGAGTATCTCAGGAAAGACCAAATAGATGAGAGATGCCTAGTACCAGCGCAGCACAGGTAGCAGTGGTAGATGACCAAGCAGAAAGACACCAACTAAAAACATAAGGCAGAAGTGGCAGCTTAAAGAGACCCACCAAGATACACCTGGAAGCCCCTGCACCATATATATCATTGCCTTTCTGCCAAAGGATCACGATATGATGCATATCCTGGAAAAGTGCTTTGCTGATAAAAAGTTATTTCCCTCATAAAATTCTGCATACCGGGTCCCAAGGACTTCCTTTTTTTTTGTGGCCGGCCACACTCCATCCCCGTGCTCACAGACGTGATGCTGAGATGCCAGTGAGAGTGCGAGGGTGCACTCCATTACACTCAATGGGTGGATACTTTTCTATCTGTTTTTAGTAATATAATGGCCACTTGGCAATGACATTTGGGCACCTTTCAACTAACAAGGGCCTTGTTAGTCGACCAGTGTCCACGTTTCATTGCCAAGTGGCCATTATATTACTAAAAAAACACATAGAAAAGTATCCATGCATTGACTATAATAGAGCGCGCCAGAGGGGAAGGGCTGGTGTGGCTGAGTTGGTGAACAGCATACACTTAGTTTTCTTAGTATTGAGGACAAGCTGCTCCTGAAGGAACCGGTCTTTGAAGGTATGGAAGTCGGAGGCAAGTGCTGACCTTAACCAAAGCTGTGAGTACTGTGGTTTTTCCTAAATCCATGTTGGGAGGGTGAGAGCAGATGGTGAAGGTCAAGGTAATCCTGCAGGTTGCCATAAATGACATGCTCTTGCATTTTAGCCAGGGGGCACAGTAATGAGATGGGCCAGAAATTTTCCACAGTCGAGTTGGAATTTCCCTTTTGGATGGGGATGACTACAGCTACTTTCCATTTATCAGGGATGACTCCAGTAAGGAAGGATCGATTTAACAAGTCTCAAACAGGGCTGGCTAGGGCATCAGCTCCTATCTTGAGGAATTTAGGTTCCAGAGTGTCATGGCCAGGTGAGCTGTTGGCCTTAAGATCCCTGAGTAGCTTGTGAACCTTACCAAGTGTTTTAAGCTTTAGGTGGAAGGCAGGGCATTCCATTAAAGGAGCTGTTGACTGGGGATCATGATGGGTGGAGTGGAGTCACCAGAAAATTGTGATGTGTACCTATCCAGATTGGTAAAGAACTCATAAAAGAGACTAGCGATGGAGGAGGGGTCAGAGAGAGTGACCCCCTGGGCTGTGAGGGAACTGGGGGCCTCAAAGGTGTTACCCTTTAAGAGGGAGTTAACCTGTCTCCAAAATTCCTTCTGATCACTGAGATGGTCAGTCTGAAAACTCTGGAAGTGGAGTCATTTTGCTTTTAGGATTGAGTTCTTGCACTTATTCCTTAGCTGCCTTTAAGTTTGCCAGTCAGTATGTAGCCCAGCAACCTTATAATTCATCCATGCCTTATCTCGAGAGGACATGAGCTGTCTTAATTCCTTGGAGAGCCATGGTGCTTTAACACCTTTGGCCCGGCATCTCCTTAAAGGGGAATGTTGGTCAACAGTGTTAGAGAGTTTAGCCACAAAATAGTCTAGTGCTAAGTTAACATCCTGTAAGGTGTTGATAGGATAACATCCCGATCAGTTTCCCTGATGGTACCCATGGAGGTTGGTGTTGAATCTGGACATGTCCCGCACCAGAATGATTTTAGGTGGGGGGTTTGGGAAATGATTGCACCAAATGCAGAGAATTGGCAAGTGGTCTCTTATGCTGTCAGGGAGTACCTCTACTGATTTAATCTTTGGGGGCCAATTTGTGACCACCCAGTCAAGTAGAGTATGGTTACCCGTCTTTGTGTTGATACGAGTAGGGTCCCCAATCAATTGAATCAGGTTTGAGTCAGCCAGAGCAGCAGTCAGTCTGGTGGAGCTAGGATGCAGCCAGTCGAAACTGAAGTCACCTCCAAGAGTTTCCAAAGAGAGTTCATAGATTTAAAGTCAGTGTGATTAAGATGTCCCACTGAGCAGTTCCAGTTCATCCCCATATTATCTAAGAAGCGTGACGAACAGCCTAAATGATGGCAGGATGTGGCTGTGGATGGGGTGAGCAGAACAGGTGGTGAGACAGATCAGCTGTCAGCTGCAGTGTCGTTTCATGAATGAAGAGGTAAAGAATCTGCTGCAGTAAACTTAGCACCAGGAGGAGTTTGTGTTTGTTTTGCAGGAACTGATATCTGTGCTGAGGGCAGGGGATAATGAGAGTAACAACAGGCAATAAGAGTAAAGAAGAGGTGAAGCTAAGGTAGCCATCTTATATAAAAGTCCTTGACTGGGAGTTTGTCAGAGTAGTTATATAATTAATGTAAAGAAGCTCTGATCAGTGGACTTCTTTCTACTCATGATTTTATGATTCAGTATAATAACCAGTAGAAAGTGCTCTAGTACAATCAGGTTTCTAGACTCTGTGTCCATTTCATAATGTTGATTACTACATGCTTTTGTTTTCAGTCCTAAATGAGCATGTGGCATTGTATGCTCTCTATGTGGTACACAGGGCTTCTTTGAGGTAAAAAGAGGGTCTGTTCCTTCTAATGTGGGAGGAATACAGTGTTATTCAGTGTCAGTGGCGCAGTAGGTAGCACACTCGCCTCTGAGGCAGGGAGATCAGAGGGCTGTGGGTTCAGTTCCCACATCTGGCACTTGGGTTATATCCCAGTACTGACACAGTAGTGCAGCATGAGAGGGGTGTTGCACTTCTGAGGTGCTGTCTTTCGGATGAGACGTTAAAATCGAGGTCCCATCTGCCTGGATTGGTGGTAGTTCAGGTGGATGTTAAAGATCCCATGGCATTTATCGAAAAGAGTAGGAGAATGTCCCTGGTGTCCTGGTCAAATTTCCCTCATTCACTAAAAAAATACCACCAACAGTTTAATCTGGTTCAAGATCAGCTGGCATATTAATCTATATCCCCTTCCCCCGGGTTGTGCCTGAAAATAGGCAGGATTTGTCTAGTGCACTTACCCAGTCAATAAAAACGAAGTAAGTAAATACCTCCTAACCATTAGTTGCCCATATGTGTGATCCTGTCCCTCAAAATAAGTGACAGAGGGATGAAATCTGTAATACACCACCATGAAAATAAAGCTCTGAAAACTACAGAAGACCATGCATGGCAATTCTTTAGTTGACTGTTTGGAACATCATAAATTGTTAAGAATTTAAACACTGAAGTCATATCGTAAAGTGTGGGATGACACCTTCTCCATGTTGAATGACATCATTCATAATGTGAGACATTTGAGATGTAAGGTGGAGGGACAGTTGAGAGATGTGGTGGTGGGACAGTTGATAGGTATTGTGGTTGCTGCATTTATCTGCAGAAAGCCCCTGCACTACAGATAGTAGCTTACTCATTGCCTTGTAGAGCACATAGATCACATATAGAAGAGACACTCAAAATTGAGCCAGATTCTATTCTTTTCTATGTTGATGTTATGTGACAAATTCCTGACTCTGTGTGCTGCTAACAGAATACAAGGTACCTTTTCTTCATCCCTCACAGTACTTTTGTTTTATATTTATATCCCTAGACAGAATTGTACATGATTTCCTCACAGCCACAGACGATTTGTTCAAGTTCCTTTTCATCACCTCAGCTATCAAGTGGAACACTAGTTTACCCAACAGGAAGCCTCGTGCTTGTCAGACTTGAATACAGAAGGGTGGATTACAAATATGTAGAGGCAAAAAGCAGGAGGACCTGGGAAATGCACATTACAACTAAAGTTAACAGAAATAAATTGCTGTGCACACAGTAAAATCTATGCAGAACACTAGTCCACACCCCTCCTAACCCAACTAGGGTGTGCAACAGAACAGGTCAAGCTGGAGATTAGGGCCTGCTGGGTTTTGTCCAGTCTGATCCTGTGGGCTGAATCAGACCTTTGCCTATAATATCTGATTCTGGGCTGGAAATTACTCTGCTCCCCATCTGAAGCAAGGAATTATGCATGGTGCCAGAAGCTGTGACATCTACCCCCACAAACACATCTTAAAACTCCCTTTTCCTAGCCACAGCCAACTTAGAGACTGGGTGCCTGATTCCAAGTTGCATGGCACAACTCACGGGCATATATGAGTTGCACCTTGTGGCACTATGCCGGGCACCCTGCACCATATTCCATGACAGGCAGAGTCTCTGGCACCTAAGACCCGTGACTTGCGGCAGCCGCAAGT
This sequence comes from Neoceratodus forsteri, assembly GCA_016271365.2. Taxonomy (NCBI): domain Eukaryota; kingdom Metazoa; phylum Chordata; order Ceratodontiformes; family Ceratodontidae; genus Neoceratodus; species Neoceratodus forsteri. Next base: position 25,855,623 of record JADMNL010000022.1, on the reverse strand, counting down.
ATGTGCCACAGGAATGGTGCAACGAACCATGGTGCCACTAGTCATGGCCAGCAATTAACTTCCCTCCCTGGAGCCCCCCCACCTCATACAACTACCGCAAGCCTCAGGGGGCCATGGGGGGGTTGGCTGGTTGGCACAGCTGCAAGGGGGAGCATGACACACATTGGACCTGGGTTGTATCCCAGACTTGGGGGTGGAGGGGCATAACTGTGTTGGGGGGGTGCAAGGGGCACAGAGATATATGATGCTGTGGGGGGGCATTCATCATTTTGCCAGGACGGATGCCCTTTAGACCACCTCCATGCTGGCCTAACCCCGCTGCACCATGTCCCGACTTGGAATTGCATTAGTGGTTTATGGCAGCCACCCTTTTGGAACAGGGTGCAGGTGCTGCTGTATCCCACCCTTGCACCAAGCCTCAGCAGGATGCAGCATAGTGGATGGTGTAGCCCACCTTTGGTGCAACCCGCAAGGTGCAAGCTGCTTCTTGGAATTCCAACCAGTGGAATGCATTGTGCAAGGTATGATTTATGCCATAGGGTGTGGTATAAATCACCTTGTGCCAGGTGTACCGCATTCCGGAATCGGGCCCTGGGTATCGTGTGGCTGAAGGAGAGTGAGAGACAGAGTTTGCAGTGTCTAACAGACAGACAATTTGGTGGCAGCAGACAGAAAGGAATATGCTAAGAAACAACACCGCTGGTGCTTCGCCCTGACGAAGACTCAGCTGAGTCAAAGGGCTGTGGCACACCAGTGAGCGGTAGCCAGGGGGTAGTTTACTTGCCTGTGGCAAGCAGACTTACTATTGCTGTATTGGCGCCTGCTTCTATGGACAATATGGTGACGTTTTGTGATTTGGAACAAAATCACTTTGCAATAGAAACAATCCAGCGTGTGCCTGGATATGTGTGCGATTTCATTCCTAGTGAATGCTCAGTGGTGTTGTTTCTTGGTTTAAGTTTGAGGAGTGAGTTCTCGCTCGCTGCTGCACAATTTCACCGCGGGTGAGCATGGCTTCAGGTGTGCTGCTGGAAGACAGGAATATGTTCACTGCAGGTTCTACAAATTAAACAAACCACTTTATCAATGGCTAAATAAGTGTCAACAATCATTAACGGAAGTCTTTTTAAGGGCTGACTACAAGGGGAAAACTAGATTGAAAATAAGCTCATTTTAGGAAACCCAGATCTAAACCAAACCCTTTTCAGGGCTAATTAAGGGAGTGTCAGACTTAAAATAACTAGCCTTCATCAAGACTAATTTTGGGAGAACAAAATCAAAAATAAATAGCCTTGTTCAGAACTAATATGGAGAGAATCAGATGAAAAACAAGCAGTACTCTTCAGGGCTAATTTAGGCAGAACCATGTAAAAATGAGTCTTTTTCATTGCTAAGGTAAAGAGACCAAGATCAAAAATGGCAACGCTTCTTGGGGCCAATTTAGAGAAACAAGGTTCAATATTTACAGCCCTTGTTACAGCTAATTAAGAAGAGAACCCCTAGTTAGCAAGCTCATTCTGGAGCCTGCCAATTATTTACCCCTCCAGTTGGCTGCCATGAGCGTGGTACTGTGCCCTAGGCTGACTGCCCCAAGGCCTTACTGCTGTTAAAGCACTTGTGTATTTATTTTTCATTAGCATCAATTATTGTCTGTCTGACTGGCTGTCTGGCTGCCTGCCTGTCTGTCTGTCTGTCTCTACCTATCTGTCTATCTATCTATCTATCTACCCCTCTCCATATCTCTCTCTCTCTATATATATATATATAGTGGGGGTCTCTCACCCTGCCATTTAGTTTGTCACTCCAGATGCCAGCCACCATTTTTTCTTTATTTATTGAATTTTGTTGACCCAGTAGGCCCACTAAGAGTAGAAGTTCCTTTTTCAGGGGTGACCAGGGGTGGGGATACAGATGGTAACCAACTGAAACTGATCTAGATTAAGTTGTTGGTGGTATTTCTAGTGAATGGAGAACATTTGGACAGGACACCAGGAAAATTCCCTTACTCATGTGGTAGGGGGTGCTGTTGCTGCCTGTCATGGCAACAGTCGGTGAGGACCTGGAGGAGGAGATGGACATGGAGGAGGCAGGAGGGATCGTTCCACCTCCTGCTTCTCAAAGGCCTGGAATGCAGGAGGCAGGAGACCTGTGCCTGGGAACCAGAAATGGAAACAGCGATATGCAAAAGTCTGAGCAGGATGTGGAAGACGATGAATTTTTGTGGTTAGAATGTCAAAGGCTGCAATTGCTAGAGGTGATAGTGCATCAGGAGGCATTGCTAGCCAAATGGAATATGCCTGAAGTTCTGCAACAACCGGTAGAAAGACACCACAGACTTATTTGGGTGGAGGAAAATATTTCAGAAGATGAGCAGTCACAGCATCAAATAAATTCAGTAGCTTCAGAAATTATAACTTCTTGTATCAGCCCAAATGCTCCTACTGAGGATAATATTGATGAGCAGAACTCTCAAATGACAGGCACTGACATTCAGCTGATTCCTGCTGCTGACATGGCAGTATCAAAGGGTTTAGCAGTTGCGTTAGCCTGCAATGCCTCACGCTTGGATTCTGACTCAAGGACTACACAACAGGGCCCTGAGCCACCTATGACTAAAGACAGTGCTGAAACATGGTCTTAGATGCAACGCTATATGCTGCTGGATGGGAGAAAAGGTTGGATGGTGAACAGTGGGTCTCAGATATGTCACTGATTCAAATGTCTTTATTAGACCAACAACAAGCAACAGATTTGACAGAGACTATGTCCCCATTACATCTAACGCAGGACTTAGCCCTAGCTCAGCAGCCTGTATTGAAATTACCTGAACAAAAAGCTCCTGATGCTCCCCTTAATCAGAAACCAGAAAGTACACGGAAGTCTTTTGCATCCTCATTTTATTTACCTGTGACTCCAGCTAAGCACCATAATGCAGTATGACTACTTTATAAAGGGGGATTGGACAGTGTACCCAGCAGGGTATATGTTGGAAAAACACTACTGAAAGGCTCCTTAAGGTTTTTTGCAGCCAAAATTTATACACTCATCCATGTATCAGAGGAACACACCTATGACATTCATTTTAAAGCATCCAATAGTCTGGAAAGATTTGGGAGGAAATACAACACGCTCAAGAACACATCACTATGGGCCCATTTGAGGCCATACCCCTCACTAAACCAGCGATTAAACAAATCACTGTTCTATTTTGAAATGAGGGAGTGCGTTTTATGGATTTAATTTATTGGCTGAAACAGAGGTGTACCACACAGGAAGGACCAACAGCGATTTTTGATAGCGAACAGTATTGGACTGGGGGTCAGAGATATAAAGTTATGCTTAAAACAGCTGGGGAAGGCCTACAGCATCTACCAAACTCTTTCTTCCTAGGAAGGGATAGAGGGGTATTATTTTATGTAGGCCAACCAAAGGCCTGCTACACATGTGGGTCTGAAGGCCAGATCAGTAGTGTGTGGGACAAAATGAGATGCTCCCTATGTATTGAGCTTAGTCATGTGACTGCACAGTGTCTGAATGAGTTGGTCTGTAGCTTGTGCACGGAAAAAGGGCATTCCTATCAGAGCTGCACATGGGCGTGACATAATACTAACCCTGGGGCGGACAGTGAAGAGCACAGACTATTGCACAGAGACAGCAGACAGGGACTACTCGCTCTTCCCCTCAAATAGCTCCACAAGAACAAACAGCAGAACACCATACTGACCATATGGTGGCTGTAACCCCCCCCCCGGAACAGCCCCAGTCAGACGTTGGCAATACAGAGACTGTAACAACCCCTGTAGAGGTAGCTGTGGAAATCATGCCCCCCGATTAAAGAAACTAGGAAAGGCAACAACCAGATAAAGCCATTCCAGCCTCTAAACTGGCAAATAAACGCAGATTATTCCATTACAGAACAGATATCAGAACCTTCCTGATGAGGATCGTGATTCTGAAGAAATTTCCGACTCTTCCTCAATGGTCTCTATGGGGGAAGCAGTTTCTGGCATTGAAGAGGAGCCCCCTACGAAGCAGCAAACTGAAAATCAGAGGAAGAAACAAAAGCCTAATGTCAAATATAAAACCAGATTAGGCAAAAGGAGTGTGGTTAGGAGAAAATGAAAGTTGTTTTCAGAATGTGCTTTGTTTCTGTCCTTTTTCTTATGTCCCTTCTTTTCCACTTGATTAATGTGAACAGCATTAAGAGTCAAATATAGGGACGTAGTGTTCTCAGCTTTGCAGCTGCAACAACAAGGTGTTTATTTTCTACAGGACACAAGGTTGCATACGTTGTTAGAGATTCAAAAGGCTAAAGCTGCTTGCTGTGTAGGGCCATCATACTGGTCCTTGGGGACAGACTATTGTTCAGGGGTGGGGATCTTGTTCCAAAGTATAGACTTTAAATGCATCAAGTTGTGGGACCTGGTACCTGGACGGGCATTATTGATGGATATTTGTCGGCAGCGAAAATTGTTTAATTTAATAAACATTTATGCTGTGCAGTGCAAAGCAGAAAGAGTATCCCTCTTTCAACTTATACAACCATATTTGCACACAGCCCAAGCAGTAATTTGAAGGGGAGGGTGATTTTAATTGTGGTTTAAATAAAAGGGATAAGTGAACAAACACCAACACTTTAAAGGTCTTTTGTGACTCTAATTGTCTGAATGGAGTTTAAAAAAAGGCAGATTTACTTGACGTCAACTTTTCTCACCTCAGTACAGTAGTCCCCACATTTCAAAAAGGCCCTCAGTCTATGAAGATTGTTTGTTTATATAAAAGCACCTGCAAGTTTCAACAGCTACTGTACTAGCGGTGGAATTTTCAGATCACTCTTTGCTTTCATTGAAAATAGGGACTGAAGTTAAAGTAGAGATGGGAACCTGGAAGTGTAATTCCTCTTTGTTGAACAAGGTGAAATGTCATGCACAAATTCACTATTTTCTCACAGCAAAGAAAACAGTCTTTTTTTATGTATGACTTACCTGTGCAGTGGTGGGAGGATGTGAAGCGAGAACTCATCACATTCTTATCGAAAAGTTTAAGTGAAAAAGACAGAGATGCGCAGTATCTGCAATATTTGCAAGATAGGAAGTTGCAAACATTAATTTCTTCATCATATACATCTACACATAACTATCAAGAACACATTTTACATGTGAAAGAAACAATGGTTTACAAGGTACAAATTTGGTAATCTGTCCACATGACACCTCTAAACAAAGGGTACAGCAAAAACAAATGGACAGTCTGCAGGATCATTTTGAGCAGGTTTACAAGGACCTGGGTAAACTTATTGAACTTGTGACTGAGTACACCACAGCTTTTTTTTTGGGGGGGGAGAAAATAGCTCTTGAAAAAGTGCAGGAGTTTTTTCAAGATACAGATATCCTGAACTACCCGGTAACACTAATTCAACAAATTTTGGCAGACACTGATTCGGCAGAAGTCGTGACAGCAGCTAAGGCTCTCCCACTAAATAACTCTCCCGGCATACGTCTGATGTCTGAAATTTATAAAATCATCATAGAAACTCTATCTGCAGAGTTGGCACAAGTTTCCACTTATATGCTAAAGAATACATTACCATTCACAATGGCACAGGGGTTACTAGTTTACATATATAAATCAGGTAGTCGACAATTATTAAATAATTGGAGGGCAATTTGTCTGTTAAATATGGCCTTTAAGCTTTTAGCCAAAATTCTGAATGCAAGATTTCGGTTGATAGCAGACTATGTGATCAGCCCAGCTCAAGTATGCTCTACTAAAAATTCTAGTATTCTTGAGCATTTACTGTTACTTAGAGAAATCATTAACAGAAGTAATAAAACTGAGGTAATGGGTTGTTTATGTTCCTTGGACCAGCGCAAGGCATTTGACTCAGTCAGTCATGTAAATTTCTGGGAAGTACTTAGTTTTTATAAAATCCCACAGAACTTTATTTAGCGGGCACAAATATTGTATAAGACAGTGACAGTGATTCTATTAGTTAATGGGTACTTAGGACCGATTAAATCCGTAAAAAGAGGAGTCAGACAAGGCTGTCCCCTCAGACCGCTCCTATATGTGTTCTGTATTGATCCTTTATTAAGGAAAATGAATGCTCATACAGGTATCAGATTGTCAAAATTGGATGCATTACAGAGTCCAAATAAATATTTCACCTATGCGGACTATCTATATCTTTTACTGCCAGATGAAGCTTCAACCACAATAGCCTTAGAAACGTGTGAGACTTATTCAGCAGCGACTGGGGTTAGTTTAAAAAAAGCAAAGTGCCAGGGAGTCCAGTAAAGTGCACAGAAGCAGGGCATCAAATAAATATCAAGAATCCCTATTTCCCAGCAACCAATAAAAATTTTGGGTTTATACTGGGGCAAATGGGATTTGGAAGCATTGCACTGGATACCAAAACTTGAAATTGGGAATATTACGGTATCCAAGTGGAATGACTGGAAAGTAAATAAAAAGAAACATGTTTTATTAATCAAAACAAAATTGTTGCCACAATTCCTGTATGTTAGTAAAGTTTACCCGCCTCCTAAGAAATTAGAAGCAAGTCTGCTTAGCCTGTTTTTTTTGAGCAGCCTGGGAAGTCAGACCCAGTCCTATAAAAAGGAATATAACACATGTGCCATGTAAGTTAGGTGGTTTAAATATAATTAACCCTTTGGTACTATTTTATTGTATGTTTATCTATGCCAATATTAGACCTTTACTAGTAAATCATGAAAAGGCATGGGTCCCATATATGTATAATACTGTCCTAACTTGGTTTCCATGCTGGGAGAGGTCACGAGCAATGAAGCTGAAGCATGATCCGACCCTTCCAAATTTCTGTAGGGAAGTTTTTCTTAAATTACATACTTGGAGTATTGCAAGTCAGACGATAATTGGTACTAACAGAAATCAGCTACACAGAAGTGTTATTAGTGCAAATTGTACAGAACCAGTGACTTTTCCTTTGTGGCCAATGCACTTACAGGATGCACAATTAGCTTTACTAATGAATAACAGAGTTCCAATGAAATTGTGGGATGTCCACTGGCTTAGCTGCTATGGGGAAATAAATGTGAAGGAAATACAAGCAACACACAGAAAGATACTGCATACGGCAGGGATGTGTACAACAAGAAGAAACCATGGAACATTTATTTGTTACTTTTACATTTATACAAGCATTTTGGGTTGCTTTAGCAGAACATTGGTCTGCCCCTATTTTTCTCTTTGCTGTATGAGGAACTTATGCGTGGTACATATCACAGGGGTTGGCAGATGTTCTGTGAAAGTACTCTAAATATAAAGATATTTAATACGGCCAGATATTCAAAACGGTTGCACCATGCGCAATAGGGCTGCGCCTGCGCAAGTCCGAAATTGCTCCATTCTGCGATGTACAGCAGGAGGCAGTTGCGCCACTGAAAACATGCTGAGAAACAGCACAATGCAAATGAATGCATGCTGAACTGGAGGGGGAGGAGCCTTGCATAAACTGCACAGCCTGATATTCAGCCAGGCTGCACAGAGTTGTGCAGGCGCAGCCCCCAACCTGTGCCTGCACAACTTTGAGCCAAAAAAAAAAAAGGATGAAGTCAAGGGCCACCCACTGGCGAGCTACTGCATTGCAGGGTGCAGCACAGCAGCTGCCACCTGTGGCTGGCCCTCAACCCACTCCCTGTGCCCCCCTGCAGCCCCATCGCAGGCAAAAGAGTGTAAAATCTCCCCCATCACCCCCTACTGGCCCGAATGTGGGCATAGCTAAATCCCCCACCAGCCCGACTCGCAGGCAGCATGTGTCTCCCCTGAACACATCCCTGGTGGTGCAGTGGACTGATAAGTCAGATCGCGGGCTGGGTTGTAAACACACACCCCACCTCCCAAACATTTCACTGGTGGTCCAGTGGACCAATAATCCCGATCGCAGGATGGAGTTGTATAACACACCCCCAACACATCCCTGGTGACCTAGTGTCCCCCCACCCCACCCACCCATGAAGCCCCACCACCGCCTCTCCCCCGCAGCCAGCCTGCTGGCAGCATCCCACCGCCTTCCGCTCTGCCGCCCCAACTGACTGCCCAGTAGGGTTGCATGCCCATTGGTGCAGAGCAAGAGCCAATGGGCATGCAGCCCATACCGTGCAAAGACTTTGTCCAGTTTTGTGAATGAATGTATTCATTCACCAAACTGGACTTCCAAGTCTAGCTACCCGGCTCTTACACCAATGGCTCTTGCTCCCTACACCAATGAGCGATACCCAGCTACCGAACACAGTCAGTTGATGAGCGGCGGAGTAACTTGAAGCGGTGGTCTTACCGCCCTACGACTTTCTTGAGGGCGAGTGGTGAGACATGGAGGTAGTGAAGTGATCGAGGGACACTAGGTCTGAAGATTCGAGGTGGCTGTGTGTATGCAACTCATCACAATCAGTTATCAGCCATTGGACCACCAGGATGTGTTCGGGAGGCACATGCTGCGCCGCAATCAGACTGGTGGGGAGATTTAAGATATGCCCACAATCAGCCAGTGGGGATGGTGGTGATTTTACACTCTTTTGCCCGTGATCGGGCTGCAGGCATCAGTCCTCGATGGCTGCTGCCTGGCAGGGTGCCAGGTGCAAGTCCTCGGGGATCAGCGCACCTGCATGCTAATGGCATGCAAATGGGGCCATAATCAGATGCAAATGGCCCCCCCTGTGCCTTGCATGAATTATGGCCCCATTTGCATGTCACCTTTTGAATATCAGGATTTTGCGTATGGCACAATGGTACTTGCGCCACCACAAGTTGAATGCTCCACTCTGACCACTTGCAGTTGCGCAAGTTCCACTGCGCCATGCACAGTGGCTGTGGCTGGGGGGTGATATTCAAAGGAGTTGCTCAAGGCTGCAACTCCTTTGAATATCACTCAGGCCACACCTCTGCACAACTATTTTGTGCAGCACAAGGGCTTGCTCCACAAAATAGCGCAGTTTGAATATCTGGCCCAATATGTTTAATAATTAAATGGTACATTTGGACTGCAAGGTGTGGGATTATGTTACAGCAAAAATACATACCAATTAAAGTAATTCTAATAAATATTACTAGGGAACTGAAATGGATATTTAGAGAGGAATATGACATTTACCCTAGACAAGTATTGGAGGAAGCACATTGGAGACATTTACCTTAGAAAACCATATTTTTCTAATAAACTCCCCTACTCTTCCTGCAGGGGGTGCTGTAGCACTGCAGTAGGGATGGAGGACCTCGGTCCAGATCGAATCTTGAAAGGGGAAGGTACTGCTGCTGGAGCTCAGGAACAATTGCTGGATGTACTGGTGGGCATGGGTCCTACTTTAAACATCCCAGTTCCTAATGCTGAACCTGGCGCTATGGGGATTTCACCTTGCATACCCACGGAAGACAACCTTTCGGCCAATGAGGCATTGTTGCAAAATGCGTTGGAATGTTGTCAGCAGCAGAACAGGATTTCTTGACTGGCAAAAACAAACTGGAGGAAGAAAAAAAGAAAAGGAAATGGTCAATGGCTAGCCCTAAGCAAGTAATGAGCAAACGTTTGCCAATAGGTGCTGGCCCAGACCCTTTTCAAGGACTACCTTTGGAAACAGCTGACAGGAACCTACCTTTGGTCTCTCCTGAGGATGAGATAATCTTTAGCGGCACTCTGTCGGATTGAACCCCAAGAGGATGGTTCTACATAAATAATCAATGGGTCCCTGATCCATCTATACCTATTCCGGGTTCCCCGGACCTTTCAGTCTTGGATGTGAAAGAAGCAAATGAGGTACCTGCAGAGCAAGTAAAGTCTCTAGACCAAGCTAAGTCCCAAATTTGCATAGTTGCAGCTGTGTGGGGTGAAGATGAGGCAGCGGAGATAGCTGCTGCGCCAGACGCGGCTCCTACAGTAATGGACTTGCCTGACGTTGGTTTGCTTATGAGACAATTGATGGTTTACAACCACTCTGATCTTTCTGGAGAAGCTGAAGGTCTTGAGATGGAGTCAAGTCCGAGACAAACAGGTACAGTGAATGGGGACTTAGGTGGAGACAAACAGGGGAGGGGGTACCTGACCTGCAGTCGGGAAACCAACACCCTAAATCTTTTGCAGATTTGTTTCATACACCTGCTGCAGTGGCTAAAAGACAGTTTGTAGTCCATTTATGGTACAAAGGTTTGGCCCCTATTACACTAGACAGACTTTGGGTGGGTAAAACAATACTCAAAGACTCTATGGGGTGTACCCCAGTGGAGGTATATGCATTTATTCACTCTCTAGGGGACCGCTGTTATGATGTAAGTTTCTGCACAATGGCATCACTGGATAAATTCTGGAGGTTATATTATAATGTTAAGGAGGCTGAAGATTGAAAGGACTTTCTGGCCATACCCATTACCAAGCCTACAATTAAAACAGTTACATTGCTTTTTTGTAATGAAGATATTGACATTAACCATATCACTTTTGGATGGAGAAATGCTATACCATTTGTGGCAATCCTAATCAGTCATGGATGACAATGGTTTCTGGATGGGGGGATGGACAATCTGGATTCAGTTAAAACAAACTGACCAGGACATACAACATCTGCCAATCTTCTTTTTTGGGGGGAAGAGACAGAGGCATTCTCTTTTATGCAGGTCAACCCAAAAACTGTTACCACTGTGGGTCATTGTCCCACTTAAACATGGACCATGATAAGATCAAATGTTTCAAGTGTGGGGTTATTGGCCACATAGCAGCACAGTCTACAGCCCCTCTGAGTTGTAATCTCTGTGCGGATGATGAACATACTTTTATTGACTGTCCATGGGCTGCTCACAATTTGGATGATGCCTCAGATCAGGATTATTTGTTAACTCAAGCCAGACACCCCTTTCGTCAGGCACAGGAGAATGATATAGAATATACCTCACATACCAGATGCCGAGGTAGGGGCAGAGGGGGCCTGGGGAAAGGGTCAGAGCTACACCATCTAGGCCCAGATCACCACTAGTGGAAAGGCCTTTAGCACCTTGTGCACAGAGAGAAAGGTTTCCTCAGAAAGTACAGGTCATGGCTGTACCTCTGCTTGGAGAACCACTACCTAATCTGCCACAGAGTTCTTCCAAGGTTATAGCTCAGGAATCCCCCCTTCTTCATTGATCTTCTTGGATCAGGATCAAAAGGAATCTTGCTCTCCCCCTCCCTTCCCAGACATTATTATTGAGGAGTTTCTGAATACAGGGAACCTGGTCTCTGATTCACAGTAGTCTTCAGAAATGGTAAATCCCCCCCCTTCTCCTCCTCCTCCTCCTGCAGGGCATGTAAGACCTAAGTGGGCACTAACTGATATAACTCTCTCTCTCTCTCTCTCTCCATTACCTCTTTTGAACCCTTTTGCCACTTTCTCAACATGGAGAGATAGGGTGGATTTAGAACACCTAATGGAAACAGAGTCTGCCTTGCACCCCTCCAGAAACAATGTGGGGTCTCAGCCTGAGTGACCTTCATCCCAAGAGCCTCAGAAATTAATTACCAGGTCAAGTATGAAGATGATAACCCCCCTCCTGAGCCTACCCTGCTCCGGCTGACAAGCCTGAATGTTAACAGTATAAAATCACCTGTAAAACGTACTACTACATTTGCTGTTCTACATCAAATGCATTTTGAAGTCTTTTTTTTAACAGGACACAAGTCTCCATACCATTGAAGAGATTACCAGGGCTTCCCAGGAGTGGAGATGGGGGTCTCCATATTGGTCGTTGGGTACTGAGGCCAGTTATGGGGTGGGAATCTGTTTTCTACCCCAAATGTTCAGGTTTTTCAGCTAGTAGATATAGAACCTGATCAGGCATTTTTATTGGATATTGAAATAATTTTTTTCCGGTGTAGATTATTGAATATCCATGATCCGCAATCCAAAGCCCTCCATACTGAACTACTAAGAAAGGTTCAACCTTTTCTGCATACTAGCAGGCAGATTTGTTTGGGAGGGGATTTTAATGTCAGTTTTCAGCAACGTAACCCTGATGGGAAGCAATATTGTGACAAAACCATCTTTTCTAAAATAGTGGGACAGGCTGGTTTAAAGGATGCCCATGTTAATGGGAAGCAGGGAGTTTGTCCTACTTAATACAAAGGAACACTTTCATCCTAGATTGATTTTTTTTTAAACAAACACTTTTAGTTTTTCAGACATTTAATTTGCCTATAGAAACATCTAATCATATGCTTATTGGAGTACAGATGGCATTACCACTACCTAGGAAAACGGGACCTGGCTTTTGGAAACTAAATGCTTCTTTATTGACTGATCCAGACATTAGGCAAGAATTGGCTTTCATTATTCAGGCTAAACGTACAACTCTCTTTTTATATGAGGAGGAGACTAGTCAGTGGTGGGAGAATTTGAAACAATTTTCAGTAGGGTTTCTTCAGTATCAGGCGGGTACTCGTTCCTCCACCTCCCAGGCCAGATACTTGGAGCTATGAAGAAAGTTACAGGGTTTATTGTCTAGACAATATACAGAGGGAATTAATCTCACAGAGGAAATTGGAACCTTGAAACTTGAAATGTGTAAATACCAATATGATAGGCTTCTTTCCTTAAAAAAAGAACAGCCATTCAGTACACATAGGAAAACAGAGCGCACAAATCCTTTTTTAGATAGCCAGAAAAGGAGGGGAAGAAAAGGTTTTACCGGACTGCTTTCTGCGCAGGGTTTGCTTATTGAGGATAATGAGGGTATAATTAATGGGCTTCCCTTTTTCCCATAGGGAAACCGTGGTGTAATTTGCCATACTTAAGGAGTGTTTATTACGGCAAACATGTGCATGGTTTCCCTCATTCTGCGCATGTCCATCCTGCAGTTCCTCGCTCTGTAACCGCTCGCCTCGGCTCGCCTTCTCGCTCCAAATGAAACCACCAGACAAGCAGAGCTTGGTGGTAGGTTTTTTTTTATTTTAAACTCACTGGGGGAAAAGAAAGTGCTTCTTCAACTGAATTTTTTTTTAATTCAGACGGGATGGATGTGTACAGTGGTGGAAACAGAACCGGAGCATGAGTGCACCGGAAGGGCTGGTATTTTATATAATTGCTGTGGTGGCGGGAAACCCTACAATTATATAAAATAAAAATGGGTAATTATGCAACTAAAGTTACACACCCACAGTGTTAGATGCTGTAATAAACCCTCGAGCTTTGCTCTCGGGGTTTATATAGCATCTAACACCTCGTGGGTGTGTAAACTTCTCGTTACCCACACACCACCCCATACTTTATTCTATATATTATGAGTATGTTGGAGAATCATATTATTAATACACTTTGGACATTTGGGCCAGATTCTTCATTTATACAGCTATTGTTACAAGCGGTACACCTTCCAAGTTTAGCCCCAGTGCAAATGGACTCCTTGATAGCCCCCTTTTCAGCATTGGAATTACAAAAGGCAATTCAGGGCCTCTGAAATGATGCTTCTCCCTGTTCGGATGGCCTGCCAGGAGAATTTTATAAAGTTCTTTGGGAGATTATGTTGATGGTATTATTAGTAAGTTGTGATTTTTTCCAATAGATCAATATTTACCCACAAAAATGTACGAGGGTCTTTTAATTGTTTTATTTAAATCAGGACAACATTCCGGTATTTCAAACTGGTGTCCCATTATGTTGCTGAATGCGGATTTTAAAATCTTTGCCAAATTATTAGAGAATAGGTTGGCTTCAGTTATGGAAGATTTGATTTGTCCTGCACAATTCTGTTGAGTCCCTGGGAGGTGTATTACAGATGCACTATTGTTGTTAAGGGAATTAATGACCAGAGATGTAAGCAGGACATTGGATGATCAGGAAGGGGGGTTTATAGTGAGTTTGGACCAAGCAAAGGCATTTGATGGTACCTCTAATTCCTTTTTGTGGCAGTGTTTAAGTGCTTATGGGTTTCCGGATCTTTTTATACATTGGTTGCAATTACGTTATGCTCTTGCTTATGTACAGCCCTATGAGAATGGTAGATTGAGGCAGTATTGCACAGTGGTTTAAGGCTCTGAGCCACAAATCTGGAGATCTGGGTTTGAATCCCACAGCCCCCACCTGCATATACTGTGTGACCCTGAGCAAGTCATTTAACTTCCCTGTACTCCCAGGTTGCACCTGTAAAAAAGCTTTCAGCTTAGTGTGTCTCACCTGGTTAAATAATTGGGGAAAAAAAAAAAGATTGGGACCAATATGTAGGATTAGGAAAGGGGTGCATCAGGGTTGTCTCCTGAGCCTTCTACTACATGTATCTACCATTGACCCAGTGATACTTCTCCTCCAGAGATCACCTTTAATTTTGGGTCTTGAAGCAGCTGCCTCACAGAATCTTAAAATTATTGCTTATGCCGACAACCTTTGTTTATTGGCTCAGAATAAGAGATATTTTCAAATAGCTCATGACCTTTTACTTACCTGCTGTAGGTGATACAATTGGGGCTAAAATTAATCCTGAGAAAACTAAGTGTTTGAATCTAAAAGGGTTTTCACAGTCATTAGAAGTAGTAGCAGGCATCCTGGTAGCTAAAACCCCTTGTAAAATTTGTGGGATTTATTTTGGAGGGAATGATGTGGCGGGATTTAACTGGGACAGGATCTTACTGTTGGGAACTGAAAAAGTGGCCTGCTGGAACGTTTGGAAGACTTCGAAGAAAAAAATAATTTATTTTATTAATTCATTTTTGATTCCGGTCTTTTTGTTTCTAAGTTCAATTTTTCCCATTCCCAAATGATTAGAAACAAAAGTGTCAGCTTGTTTTTTTTCTTGTTTATGGGGTAAAAATATCTTATATAAGGATAGTAAAGAGTGTGGGGTTAAAATGGTAAATTCGATCCTATTGTTTTTTTTTTACAATTTTTCTATATAATAATTTACTTCCTTTGATAAATGGGAGCGCTCATTTATGGGTGCATTGGGGGCTTCCAGTTCTTCAAGGAATTTTGTTTGAATGGAAGGAAGATACGTTTATTCATAAGAATAAATGATGTCCATGTTTAATTAGTATGTGGGTGGGGGGTTTTGACACTATTAAGAAATGGAAGATTCATTACGAGACAGTGCAGAAATTACCTAGGAAACTGCTGTATTCAGAGATTTTGTTGGATTGTTTTATGGACCATGCCTTTGCAGGATTTTCAGTCAAAAATCAGAACTCTATTTCACCATACATAACTGATGGTAGGATTTATGACAAAATGTTGGATATGGCCTGGTTGGGGATTCATGGGAAAAGTAATGTTAAGGAAAATCAGAAACATAAACAGTTGTGTGAACGATATTGTCCAAGGGAGACTTGTGTGTTGAAAATAAAAATTATGAACCATTTATACTTTTTCTGTCCTTATGTTTTGCAATTTTGGGATGTGGTAAAGGACAGATGGAAATGGGATGTACAGTTACCCCCCCGGATCCAGATTTACTGTTTTATGGGATTATCCCCCATACAGCAGTAAATGTTAATCATAGTACTTTACATATGATTAAGGTTCATTTTTTATATTGGATCTGGATTAGCCAGTGTTGTTCGGTTCTTCAACAAAATGTAATCTCTGTAACAGATCTTTTTTACATGTTACTAAAGGAATAATGCATGACAGGGTGTGTGTCGTGCTGGGATAACGCCACGCCTGTGGGTGTTAGGCACGAGGTTGCAGGCTGAGTGCATCCAATGCCCCAGGCGTGGTGTTATCCCAAGCGACACACACCCTGGAGTGCATTACTCCTATTATACAATGGCTCGTTGTTATACAGAGTAAAAAAAATAATTTTAAAGATGTTTTTGTGTGGAAAAATGATTTTTTTTAACAGAAGATGAAACAATCAATCAAAGGCTCCATTAAATGATCATCTGCAGGTTCACAGTGAGGCTGAGACTAGACCTGTGGCATCGTGCTGGGATAATGCCATGGGTTCAGCTCCAAACTGACCAGTCACAGTCCCAGATTCTTTCTTGCCATTGTATAATTACTGATTTGTGACAATTTAAGTATTATGAATCTTCTCATTTCAGTCATGATGTTTGGTTACAGTATTGGGAACATTTTGATCAGGTCTGAGGCTTATGTTTCAATTTCGAGATCTTGTAGGCTGCATTATTAATTTCTGGGTCTCCATAAACTAAAATGACAATATATTGATTATGTATGGTTTAACTTTAGACTCCTCTACTCCTTTTGTTTGAGAAGGAGGGGAATAGTTAGTTCTGTTATAAGCTTGAGATTTTGGTTTCTTTATGGCTTTAGTGTTAAACATATAAGAAGGGATATGACTGTAATATTTTTTTTTCTCTTTTTAGGGTTTGACTATTATTTTGTGTGCAATTAACACTGGTTTTGTTTTAATGGGACAATAACACTATCTACCCAGCTCACTGGGTTGGGGGGCCTACATACAAGGACAAATAGGTATTATGTATTTTAGAGGGGATCAGTATGCACAAATATGTTTTTTTTTTGTTGTATTAAGATATGTTTTCTTGCCTTTAGAAGGGGCTACAGGAAGTATGGTTGAAATACTTGCATTTTTTTTTTCTTTTTTTATATTTTGATACTGCCTTTTCTTTGTTTTGTTTGGCTCAATACTGTAGTTTTATTGTTGAAGATTATAATAAAAACTACTCTTACTGTGGAGAAGGGAGGTGGTTGTTTATAATATTGATTTCTGTTTGAGGTTACTGTATGATGCAATACTTATTCATGTCTTTTATTTTATTTTCTTATGGATTTGTCTGAAGTATTATTTTCTGTATGTATTTTGTTTTTAAGTTATAGATAAAAATTCCCCTACTCGTTGGTAGGGGGCGCTGTCCCGCAGGTACAGATGATGGAGGACCTTAGTGCTTTGCATGCACTGCTACAGAGAGGACGATTGGGGGAGACCTTGAAAGGTGTAAATGTTACCACTAGTGAGGTTCTACAGGTTGTAAAAAGTACGCGGCAAACCTCCGACGATGCGTTGGATCTGGAAGACGATCAAGATAAAGCGTTACAGCAGACACTTGCAGAACACATCCAAACTGCTAAAACAGAATTTCAGGCAGCAAAATCATTGCTCCAGGAGGAAAGAAAAAATAAAACATCTGCAGGGTATGTCTCCATCACCGGAGGCATTGGCTTCTAAAATATTTGCAGTATCTGATCATGGGATACCTATTACTACTACTGTACAGCACCTAAAATGGATTACACTCCAAGAGACACCCAATGGTCAGCAGATGATGCACTTCGTGGTGTGGGCTGGATTCAGAATGAACAGGGTGTGTGAGTGAAGGATCCAAAGTATTCCAAGCATAAGGAAGCTATGACTACTGTGGATGCAACCTCATGGTCTACAGCATTAAACAAAGACCCTGTGTGGCCTGAATGCACATTTGAGGTGTCGGATTCACAAAATACAGGTACCATTTATTTTTCACCTTTGGGGACACGTGCTGCATCTAATGATGTCCTGATAGGAGAACCAATGGAAAATCTTTCTGAACCTACCCAGATTCTAGGTGGAGAAAGTCAGGAAAATGCTGGCCCTTCAGGTCCTACTTTGAATCAACCCCAGAGAGAGTGCTCATATGCTGGACTGTTTCATAAACAAGTGGACCTGGCAAAATGAAGAAATGCCATCTGCCTTAGACACTTGGGAGGCATGGATGAGCTGTCAGATTGATTCCATATAGGTAGAATCTTAATGAAACAGTACCTGGGTTTTTTACCCCAGTGAAGTTTATGCCCTCGTCCATGCCCTGGGGGATCAAACATTTGATATTAGCTTTTGAACACCTGGCATCCTACAGCAGTTTTGGACCAAATACTCTATCTTGAAGACAAATCCCCTATGGTCCCTCTTTTGGGTCATACCCCTTATGAAACAATCATTTCATATAGTGACTGTGTTATTCCATAATGAGGGGGTTAACATCACTGACATTTTATACTGGCTTGACAAATGCTGCAATGTTCAAAGTTCCCCAGAACCCATCCTGGACAGTGAAGGTTTCTGGAATGGGGGATGATGACTCAAGGTCAAAATTTTCCAGATAGATAATAATTTCCAATATTTACCAAATTTTTTTTTATTGGAAGAGACAAGTGGTTTGTATTTTACCTGGGCCAGCTCAGGAAATGCCATAAATGTGGGTCCCCCCCATCATATCAGCACCACCTGTGATAAAATTATCTGTTTTCGATGTGGGGAATTAGGGAACTCAGGAATGAAAAGCGAAAATGCCCCAACTTGTAACTTTTGCGATGGAGCCAGACATACCTTTACGGATTGTCCTTGTGCATCTCACAATACAGATGACTCAGATTTCATTATGCAGGATTTTTATATTAATACAGCTGTGAGAGGACCAAGAGATTTCCAAGACCCGAGACCTCCTAGGGATCCCATGAGCTGTGTCTGCACC
The DNA here is from genome assembly GCA_016271365.2 of Neoceratodus forsteri. Taxonomy (NCBI): domain Eukaryota; kingdom Metazoa; phylum Chordata; order Ceratodontiformes; family Ceratodontidae; genus Neoceratodus; species Neoceratodus forsteri. The sequence continues at coordinate 25,837,202 of JADMNL010000022.1, read as the reverse complement.
CATATCAGACCTTCTACAGAGTGATGTTCCACCTCCCCCACTTCGCTTTTTGACTGGGACCATTTTGATACATACTATTCCTCCACCTAAGAGAGTTTCTTCCTCATGTGCAGCACAACAAGGAGAGCCAGGCAACCAGCAGGGAGTAATGCTTCCACCTCTCCCTTCTGAAGGTTTCAGAGAATCATTTTTTAGACCCTATTAGTCCAAGGCCTTCTCATGCAAGAGTAGCCGCTAGTGTTCACACTCCAGAAGTCTTGCCCCTTACCAACAGATATGCTGGGTTACCTATGGACATGGATTTACTGAACAAGACCCAGATGGTGCTTCCAGGACATCTTCTTAGAAAGATCCTGGTCCAGACTCAAACAATCCTGCTACTGTTGTTGGCAAGAAACAAACCAAAAAAAACAACTGAGTCTCAGAATTGGGCTCAGAAAAAGCTCTAGGAAGAAAGCTGCTCCTCCCTGAGGGTATTACCGAACCAAGTACTCCTTTTTATGATCAACATATTGCTTCTTTGAATGTGAATAGTATTAGATCGGAAAGGAAAAAAATGGCTACTTTTGATCTTTTTACACGACTACTGTTGACCTGTTTTTTGGGGGGGATACAAAATTATACACAGTTGATGATTTTGACACAGCATCAAATGCTTGGCTTTGGGGCAAATGTTATTGGTCTGAGGGGAGTGCAATATGTTCTGGCATTGGCATTTGTTTCATAAATCCACCAATACAGGAGACGAATGTGGTGGAGATTGAGGCGGGCAGATGCCTGATGCTTGATGCTACTATACATAGATACATACATAGATACATAGACAGTGTTGGCAGATAAGGGCCTATGGCCCACCCAGTCTGCCCATTTAAGCTTGTAAGTTCAGTTTATGTTTTATGTATACAGCAGTCAACTTTTCATCTTGTAAACATATATGCACCACAGTGTAAATCTGAAAGAATTTCCTCGCTTCAAAAAATCCAACCATACCTTTTCACTAGGAAAAATGTCATTTTTGGGGAGGATTTTAATATTAACAAGACTGTCTCTGACAGAGGGGCAAGGTCAGCAAAATTATATTGTGATTCCACATGCCTGAATGATTTAATCCATCTTATTGGCTTGCGTAATGTCTTTTCCTCAAATCAAGACATAGTTTATACATATTTCTCTGGGAACAGGAAATCCCATATTGATTTTTGGTGTATCTCCCCCACTTTAACATATAGATCCTCTACTGTTACACTTGTAGCAACCTCGGATCATGTTTTCCTTGAAGTTATTATTTGAAATTATCCAGCCTCCTCCAAAGGTCAAGGGTACTGGAGACTAAATGTGTCTTTGTTAGATTACCCAGAGGTCTTTGACAGTTTTAATTCATTATTGGATGCTAGGTATTCTGTATATTTCTTATACGATACAGCACAGCAATGGTGGGAAGACATGAAGAGCAGAATTGAAGAATATTTCCAACATACTGGTAGGTGCCTGGGATCCTCCCAAAAAATGTGTATTCTGCACTTAGAACTAAACTCCTGCTAGCCTATTCCCAGTTAAATAAAGGAGTATTTATGTGCCCCCTAGACATTGCAAATATTAAACAACTTTCAATCAATCAATCAATCAATCAAAATCTTTATTTATTCAGGCGAACATCATTGAGCATAGCTCATTTACAAGATGGACCTGATTGGTCAGAAACAACATAAGGGTATAAATTCACATATATACAAATACAGAGTGAGTACAATAACAAAGACTTTCAAAAAAATGAACAGATACAATAATATACACATATATACAAGGCGGTTAACCAGTGATATTAGGCACCAAAGCAAATGGAGAAAAAAAGGTAAGGTATTGGGGTTTAGGAGACAAATTGTAATGATGTTAATGGATGAATGCCTAAACAGATAAGGGAGGGGGAATCTAATTGGGGCAGGGGTGAAAAGGGGTCTGAAGGGACTAGGACTTGTGGAAGCAGTTGCATATCTCTGGGAAAAGACTTAGGTACAGCTTTTTGAAGGAGACTATAGGAATGAAAGTGTTCAGCTTCAGGGTCTTTTGCAGAGAATTCCAGATGAGTGCTAGAAAGTAGTTGATTACAGCCCTTCCATGCTGGGTACTGTCCTTTGGTAAATTCAACGTGATGAGGCTATTGCTTCTTAGGGCATATGGCCTTGGAGTAACAAGAGAGAAGCAATCTGAGATGTAGGATGGTAGTTTATTTGTCAGAGCTTTGTAGATCCATAGAGCAGCATTTTTGTTCCTTCTATGATGTACGGATGTCCAGCCAACTGCAGCATAGAGAGAACAGTGGTGGGTGCTGAAAGGAAGGTCAGTGATGAACCTTAGAGCTCTATGGTACAAGGTATCCAGTTTATTTAAGTAGGACAGGGAGCAGTGGCCATATAAGAAGTCTGCATAGTCAAGGAGGGATAGAAATGAAGCCTGGATTAGTCTCTGCTTAGATTCTCTGTTTAGAAAATGTTTGATCCTGAAGAATAGGCCAAGTCTTTGTCTGAGTTTTTTCAGGAGCTCATCAATGTGCTGGGTGAAATCAAGCCTGTTATCAATCCAAACCCCCAGATATTTGCATTTATCTACATACTCAAGGCTCTCTCCAAGGATGGTAGAAAGTTGGGGAAGAATGTTCGGTGAGAGAGTGGTAGAATAAGTATTGGTGGAGAGGAACATAGCTTTAGTCTTCTTGGCATTTAATAGAAGCTTCATTTCAAGTAATTTGTGTTGGAGCAGGGAGAATTCAGATTGTAGTAGATCATAGGCCTTTGTTGGTGATGGATTGCTTACATAAAGGACAGTATCATCTGCAAAAAGGTGAACATTAGCTTTTGTGAGGCTTGAATCAATGGTGTTGATGTAGATGGCAAAGAGGATAGGGCCCAGGATGGAACCTTGAGGAACTCCTCTTAAGAGTGGTTTTGAGGAAGAACGGTTGCCTTCACTTTTTACCTGCTGTATTCTACCAGAGAGGTAGCATCTGAACCATTTAAGAGAGATTGGGTCAAGGCCTAGGGAATGCAGTGAGGAGATTAGTAGAACATGATCCACAGTATTGAAGGCTTTACTTAAGTCCAGAAATACAGCACAGATATTATTTTTTTTATCTAATTCAGTCTGCCAGTCATTTGTAACTTTTGCTAAGGCAGAAATGGTGCTGTGCATGGCTCTAAACCCAGACTGAGCAGGATTAAGGAGGTTGTTAGCATTGAGGTAGTCATTTAGTTGGATGCTTACCAGTTTTTCTAACATTTTGGACAGCACTGGTAAGATGGAAATAGGCCTATAGTTGTTGAGATCCATGGGGTCCCCTAATTTAAAGAGGGGAAACACTTGTGCTGTCTTCCACAAAGAAGGAATAGAACCAGTAGATAAGGACAAGTTGAAGAGGTGAGTTGGGGGGGCTGCAATGGCATGCAGTGCAATTTTTAGAAAGAAGGTCCAGAGTCTGCACCAGCGCTTTTAGTGGTATCCAGATGGAGCAATAGGTCTTCTACTTGTTTTAATAATATTGGCTTGAAAGAAAATGTAGAGGCAGCCTTCTGAACTTCAGTAGAATGGAGAGTAAGTTGTGAACGCAGTAGATTTGCTGGAGAGGAGTCAAAAGCTAGGCCTGTTGTAGTAAAGTGATTATTGAAAGCATCTAAAATCTCATGCTTGTCAGTGATAATCACATTCACTTTCACAGGCCTAGTTTGATAGGAGAAAAACATTAGAAATAGAGCAAAGATTTGGGATACAAGATAGCCAGGATACAGTTAACCCCTTTTAAAGCTGTGCTGCCTGCAGGAGAAAAATGGAAATTAAGCAATTAATCATGTCATCTGGGGAAGTGGTGTCTTCCCAGAAGGAACTCCTTTCAGAAACTGATAAATATATTGAAAGTACATTTAAAGATGACCCTTCATTGACAGATTCCTGCATATATAAATTGCTAAATTCTTGTGCTTTGCCCCAAATTCCAGATTATTTTTTTTCCTGCATTATTAAGACCCATTACTCTTTTGGAATTAGAAACTGTAATACGATCTTTACTGTGTGGTAAAGCCCCAGGTAATGATGGGCTCCCAAATGAACTTTATGTCACTATCTTTAAAGAACTGGGAAGTGAACTTCAACAGATGTATATTAACAATCTTGAGCAGGGATTTTTCCCAAAAAGTTTAAATTAGCGACTGTTAATTTTACTACATAAATGTGGGACAAGGATTATCTCAGAAATTGGAGACCAATTACTTTACTCAACACAGACAGTAAGATTTTGACTAAACTTTTCTGTAATAGAGTTTCTGCATTTTTGTCCCATATTTCCCATTATTCAAAATTCTGCTCTGTACCGGGTAGGACCATAACAGATGCTCTCATACTATTATGAGAGATTATGGAACACAGTAGAACTGGGAAACTTACTGGTTTTGTCCTTAGTTTACATCAAATAAAGGCTTTCAACAGGGTATCACACCGTTATTTATGGAAATGTCTTCAAAAATGTGGGTTTCCAGAGCCTTTTTTACACTGAATATGGGTGTACTATAATACTGCAGAAACTGCACCATATATCATTGGCTGGGTGAGCAAATATAGGAAGCTAACTAGAGAGGTTTGTCAGGGGTGCCTTCTCAGCCCTGTTTTGTATATTTTGACTTTGAAGCCTTTGTTAATTCACATTAATCAATCTTCAGTGATCAGGGGTTTATCTATTACTAGTGAGATTCCTGAATTAAAGACCATTGCATATACTGCTGACCTGTGTGTTCTATTGGCAGATCTTCCATCCAGTGAGGCTACCGAAGTGGTGACTGTATCATTCACAGAAGGTACAGGAGCTTGCATTAATCTGTAGAAAAGTGAATGTATTTTTCCTGGTGAGCAGAATTGTCCCTATAAAACAGTTATGGGTATACCAGTGGTGCCAAATGGCTATAAAATACTTGGCATATATTTTGGTATTCTGAATGTTGATGTGTATAATTGGGAACTTCTCCTTCAGGAAGTTAAGTCACAGGTCTGTGTTTGGAATAGATGGAAGATGTCCAAAAAAAATAATATATATGATCATGACATTATTACTGGGTTTTTTTTTCTGCATTTGACTGCCATTTACCCAATTCCTAAACAACGGGAGACTGCAGTATTGAGTATTTTTTTTTTCAAACCATATGGGGCAGTCACCTTAACCCTGTCAGATGAGAAATTTTGTATTTGCGGCTCAATAAGGGTGATTTAAATATGGTTAACCCCATCTTTTTTTTTCTGCATTTTCCTTTATGTAAATATATGTCCTTTACTAATTAATTAATAAAAATACAGTCTGGACACCCTGGGTGGGTGACTCTATCTTCCCTTGGATGTTAGACTGGGGATGGGATACTGATACTGTAATCCCAAAACAAAAGCATATTTTGGGTATTTTTAATTACCACTACATCTGTTTTTGGAAAATAAAACTATGGCATTTAACAAAGAACATGGTAGTATGACATAAAAGACAGGAATTGTACTAACTAATTCAAAACTGTTATTTTCATCCCCCCTGATTTTCCTGTTAGATCTTCACTTGAAGCCTGTCAAATACAGGCCATGTTAACCCAGTCCTTGCTTCTGCCTTACATGTGGGATGTTATATGGCTGGGAGCTCATGGCAAACTAAATGTCAAAGGTCATTTAAAACATAAATGTCATACAGAGAGGGTCTGCCCTAAAATGAACTGCACAAATAGAAACAATGGAATACTTAATTTTTCTGTGCCCTTTTATTATACAGTTTTGGTCATTTTTAGATTCTCAATGGAACCTCTCACCTTTTTGTGGACTTAATTTGGATATTCTAGTGTTAGGCATTCTGCCAAATGCATGGGATAAATTTGACTCTGGGGTAATGCATACCATATTAGGATGTTTTAAGTACCACATTGGGCAAGTAAGGAGCAGATGGTCCTTACAACAACTTTGTATAACTCCTGAACAATTGTTTTGGAAAGTTTGGGACTCTATTTTACTTATCCAGTGGCAAGATAGGACACAATTATCTGCTGACAGGCATAATAAACAATGGAAGCTCCTTCATTGGTTTGATGCTGGGTAGTTTGTAGGTACTGTGTTTTATTTCAGTAGTCTTCTGCTATTCCTTACTTTTTTTTTCAGCATACAAGGCCAGATTGTGGTGAATTATAATTTTTTTTTTAGTTTTTCATTTTATACCTGTTCAGGAGACTGTACCCCACCCTTTTAGCAGAGTGATGGAAGGGAGAAGCTGGATGTCTCGTATTACTATGTATTACTTATGTTTGAAATTACCAAATGATCTAATACTTCTTTTTGTTTGTGATTCTCTTTTTGGCTGATTTTGTGTGAAGTACTGTAATTTAGTTTAATTTTTGTTCTAAATTTTTGAACTAACGACTCCTATATTCTATTAATGGGGACAGAGGGAGGGTTTGTATAAATATTGAATTGTTTCTGTATGTAGATAATGTATGACATAATATTGTTTATAGTTTTATTTTCTTTTTTAAGATCTGTATATAGTAATACAATTTTGTATATTTTGTTTTTGAGTTTTTTTGAATGAAAAATTCCCCTACTTTTTTAGTGGGGAGGGGGAGTTTTTTTGTTTTGTATAAATATGAATTATTTATTTTCACAGTTAATGTACAATATCAATACTTATTTATGTTTTGGATTTTCTTTTATTATGCTTTTGTATGAAGTAATACATTTTTGTATAGCTTGCTTTGAGTTTTGAATTAAAAATTCCCCTACACTTTGCAGGGGGCACTGTCCCTCTGTGGAGGAGTATGGCAGAGGTCAGTCCAGGTCAAACTCTGGAGCAGGCAGGGGGTGTTTCTGCAGCACTGCAAATGGATCTGAACAACTTGTGCTTGAATGAGGAAATAATTGAATCTGAGGAGAAAATGGTGACAGTAGAAGAGACTGAGCCCAGGCAGGATCAATCGAGGTGACCAGGACTGTATGATTTTGATCCTACAGTTACCATGGCAGACATTAAAAATGAGGAAACTAGACTACAGTAGGAACTGAAATCTAAGAAAAGACAATTGATGAAAATGATCACGGAAGCTGAAAAGGAATTTCAGACTATTAAACATAAGATGGAAGATGAGAAAAGAAGAAAGAGATCAGCTGTGAGCCCACAGACAGCACCAGGTAAACATGTGATCCTGCAACCTGTGGGTGATCCCTCTACTGATGCTCCGTGTACTGCAATAGCTGAAGCGGAGGAAACTAGATGTGCCTCTGGAGTCTCCAATAGTGATTTTTCATTGACCAGAGAGTGGGCTCCTGGAAATACTCTGCAGCAGGCTGGCTGTTTTTTTTTCTGAAGGCCATTGGATCCCGTACCCTACTATCCCTGTACCAAGCTCTCCAAACTGGAAGTACAACATGATCATAGAAAATGGAGGTCATATCATATTTCTGATGTCAGAAGAAAGCCCAGGGAAGAGCACCATGGCTGAGGCAGCTACTGTTGCTATGGGTACAGTCCTGATCACTGGAACTGCGCCAGACGCCGACGGCAGCATGATACAGTAGCAAGCGACTGCTGGTGAATCCCCTCATATGAAAGCATCGTCAACCCCACAAGTTGGTCCCACAGGAAGGTCACTTGTCCAGTCTCACCAGGTAACTTGTGATAATTTGGAGACTCCCAGTGTAGAGACTGTGGAAGAAGGGGGGGGGGGACAGTCACCTGTCTAAGAGGTGGATGAACAACAGGACGACTCAAGTACGAAACGAATACCTAGTTATGCTACCTTTTTTCATCAGCCAGCAACAGCAGCTAAAAGGAGATTTGCTGTATGTATTAGATTTAAGAGTGGGATAAGTGAAATACTGGACAGGTTATTTGTGGGGAAAATGCTACTAATTGATTCTATGCACTTTACTAAAGCAGATGTATGTGCTTTTATTCATGCCCCGGGTGACAGCAACTATGATGTCAGTTTCTGTTCATCTGCTTCATTGGAAACATTCTGGAAACTTTATTGCACACTAAAAGGCTTTTATGCCATCCCTGTCTCTAAACCTTCAATAAAAACAGCGATAATCCTTTTTAGAAATGAAGGTGTGTGGGTGAATGACATTATTTTCTGGCTAGAGAAATGAGCTGACATACAAGGCAACCCAAACCCCATCATGGATGACAACAGGTTTTGAACTGGGGCTGGAAGTTCAGAGCTCAGCTCAAACATACTAATGAAGGTTTTAAACATCTCCCTACCTCCTTTTTTCTAAGGAGAGATTGTGGCATACTTTTCTATCAGGGGTAACTGAAAAGTTGTTATAAATCCCTAACCCTTCTAAACTCTGACTGTAATTAAGCTAGATGCTTCCAATGTGGGGAACTTGGGCATGTGGCAAATTTATGTACAGTCCCACCAGTGTGCAACCCGTGTGGCGATGATGAACATTCATTCCGTTCCTATCCCTGGGCATCTCATAATTCAGAGGATGCCCTCAAACAAGAATTTTACATAAACAGAGCCAAAAGAACATTCAGAGCACATAGGCCTTATCCTCAGCCCTGCCCCTCCACCCAGACTGGAACAGCATACCCCGGAAGAACTGACATGGTATTCCCCTGGGCAGGATAATCCATTACCTTTGGAAAACTTTCCTTTATCTGAACATATTCAGCTGGAACCAACTGGGGAGTCCACAGATATGACCGTTCCCATGGCCCTTTCTGTAATGCCACATCTCTCTACAGACTCTAGCTCAAATACCATTGTTATGGAAGATTTTCAAGAGGTTACTAGGGGTGATAAAGGGCCTAAAAGTTCAGGAGACTTACCACACAAGAACACGGATGTTCCTCTGAGTAACACCTATGAGGTCCTCCAAAGCTGGAGTGATCAGATGGTGGAGGTGGATCTAGATGCTTCCTTGCAATCCTCTTATACTGTGCCATTGAAGGAGGGGCAGGTACCACCTGCGTCACAACCTACTAAGGGTAAACAAGGCAGGATTACGAGAGCAAGCACTAGGAAAGTAAGGGCTTCATTGAACATGATCCAAGCCCCCCTCTAAGGCTTGCAAGCCTCAATGTGAACAATATTAAGTCAGACATAAAGAGGGATACTACCTTTTCTGTTTTACAGTACATGCAGTATGATATCTTTCTTTTACAGGACACCAGGCTGTGTACTATAGCTGATGTGGAGAGGGTTAAAACAGCTTGGTATTTGGGTGTTTCCTTTTGGTCCATTGGGGAGGATTTGTGCTGTGGTCTGGGGGTTTGTTTTTCTAGCTCAGGATTCAAGGTGCATAAATTAGTGGATGTCTTTCCTGGGAGGGTTCTGATTTTGGATGTAGGTTTCAAAGAACTTGTTTATAGGGTGATATATATGTCCCACAGACAAAAGCATTGAGAGTGGAACCCCTGAAACTGGTACAACCTTACTCATGTACAAACAGATATTATTTGGTGGCGACTTTAATACTAGTTTGTTAGGCTCTGACACCAAAGGACAAAAAGAGAAAACTTACAGTGATTTAGAATTTTTACATGGTCTGATAAAGCAAACTGGGTTGAAAGATGCTCAGACGACTATATTTAAGACACCTAAACACACTTATTTTAGAGGACTTTTATCTTCTCATATTGATTTTTGGTTAGTCTCACATATGATACCCATTTCCTTTGCTGAGACTGTTTTGATGGAAACATCTGACCATGCCCTAATAGGATTTATTATTTCCACCACACCACCGAGGGTGGGAGGGAGAGGAGTATGGCGACTGAATTCTAGTCTTCTAGAAAAATACCATATCTGTCAGGAACTGCTTACTATATTAAAAGACAGACTGACAGTGGAGTTTCTGTATGACTCTCCCTTAGAATGGTGGGCTGATACTAAGCAGTTGATCACTGCCTTTCTTCAGACCACTGCTATGGAACACAGTGTTAGCCAGGAGAAACAATATTTAAACCTTAGAACATGATTCCAACAGCTCTTAACTGAACAGACAGAAACAGGACAGGATAATAGGAAACAGTTAGGAACTGTTAAACAGGAAATGTTTCAGCTACAATACAATAGACAAAAGACTTTAGAGTTAGAAGAAAGGTTTGGAACTCAAGGGTCAAAAGCCCAGATTACTCCATTGGAAGATTGTTGTGTCAGAGTTAGGCGAAACCAATTGATGGGAATTAAAAACATTGTAGGGTTTTATTTACATGGAATATGGGTATTTTACAGGAAATGGGTAGGCAAATAACAGAACAGCAGGAATCTGGTGTCTCCTATCTGGAGTATTTTGAACAGGTGTTGAGAGCTGCACAAGTTCCAAAATTGAGCCCAGCACAGGCTGATGTCCTCTTAGCCCCCTTGACTATTCTAGAATTGACGGAGGCTGTTAAGTCACTCAGGAAGGGGACAGCACCTAGGTCGGATGGGTTACCTAGTGAATTGTATTTAAAGCTGTTATAATTGATCCCACAAGAACTAGTCACAATATTTCAGGCTTTTCTCTCTGAAGTTAGGTTGAATGACCAGATGTTTGAAGGCTTGCTTATATTTCTATACCAAAAAGGGGATAAAACTGATTTACAGAATTGGAGGCAAATTACTTTATTGAGTACAGATTTTAAAATTTTTGCAAAGATTCTCAGTTTATGGCTTCCAAGGGTTCTAAACTCGATTATTTATCAGACCCAGTTTTGTGTCATTCCTGGGAGACAGATTATGGAGGCTTTGTTCTCACTTAGGACCATTATCGAGCAAGGGGCTCAAGGTAACTTTGAAGGGGGTTATGATAAATGTTGATCAGTCAAGAGTCTTTGATAATGTCTCTCGTGCATTTTTGTGGGAGTGTTTAAAGATGTATGGCTTCCCGTCTCGTGTTATTGACTGGATACAACTGTGCTAACACAAGGCTGTTGTCAAACCTTATGATAATAAATGGATAGGGCAAAAGTGCAAGATCAGGAAAGGAGTTCGTCAGGTTGTCCCCTAAGCCCCTTGCTGTATATTATCACAATGGATCCATTAGTTAGAATTTTAGTTTCTTCCCCTAGTATTTTAGGTCTCTGCCATCCATATAGATCTCCTGTGAAGTATATTGCTTATGCAGATGACCTGATTCTTACAGTTACTGATACTGAGTTGGGCAGAAGAGCAATTAGCCTGGTACAGTCCCCATCGGCCATTGCAGGGGCGCGGATTAATACAAGCAAAAGTAAATGGGTACCTATAGCAGTAAATCCAGAGACTCCAGTCTCAGTAGTGGGGCAGGGGCTGCGATAGATTTAGAACCCTATAAAATTTTAGGGGTTTACTTTGGTCAGGGGGATATTTCTAGTCATAATTGGGCCCATCTAATTGGGAAGGGACAACAGCTTGTGACAAAATGGAACTGGTGGCACATGAGTAAAATGAAACGGGTATATCCAATTAATTTTTTAGTACCCTTTTTTATATTTAAGCTATGTGTATCCTGTTCTGAAATGACTAAAAACTAGATTATATTCCTGTTTCTTCTCCTGTCTTTGTGGAAGTAGGTTGAAGCCAATTAAACAGGGTATTACATATCTGGATAGGAAAGATGGGGGGTGGGGATGCTACATCCTGTAGTTTTTTGGGGGATCATTTTTCTTATACTAACTTATTACCACTGGTGGGTGGTTTGGGTGGCCCCTTGATTGGTTGAGGTTATGCAGGATTGGAGAGATTTGGAATTTAGACATAAAAACAAAAGGACTTGGAGACTTAGTCCTGTGTGGATGGATTGTTTTGATAATTAAAAAAATGGAACATTTCACAGTCTCTGTTGTTATTGACTCCTCAGAAACTCTTATATAAACTAATAGTGGGAAATTATTTTGTAGAACAGCCTTTTCACAACCTACCAATCTCAGAACAACAGGCGATAGGGCACCTCTTAAATGAGTCTAGAATCCCCAGATAAATGTGGGATGTGGTTTGGTTGAGTGTTCACAATAGAATTAATGTAAAAGGTAATCAAAAGCATAAGGAGATGGCAGAAAGATATTGCCCCAGGGAACACTGTCAGCTGGAGATAGAAAGAAAGCAGCACCTTTATTTTTTATATCCATATATAACTACATTCTGGACAGAGTTATCTCAACAATGACAATCAGATATGTGGCTGTACATGTCTCCAGCTGTATTGTTTAAAGGGGTATTTCCAATAGGGTGGGCCCAATATGATATTGATTCCTTGAGGGTATTAATGGCGTGTTTTGTTTACTGGATATGGCAGGTGTGCTGTAGATTATTTCTTCAGTAGCAAAGAATATCACAGAAAGGACTAATTCATCTTATTCAAACTGATTTACAAAAACTAAAACACCTAGGCCCAGATATTCAAACTGCGCCAGTCTGAGGCGCAAGCCCCTGCGCTGCTCAAAATAGTTGCGCAGGGGTGTGGCCGGGGTGATATTCAAAGGAGTTGGCAGTTGAGCAACTCGCACGAATAGCCCGAGCCACAACACTTGCGCGTAGGCGCGATGGAACTACGCTACCGCCAAGTTGCCAGAGTTGAGCATTCAACTTGCCGGTGGCGCCAAAGTACCATTCGCCATCGCGTAAATTTCCGATATTCAAAAGGTGACATGCAAATGGGGCCATAATTTATGCAAGGCGCGGGGGGCCATTTGCATCTCTTTATGGCCCCATTTGCATCTCATTACATCAGATGCGCCCGATCCCGAGGACTTGCTCGCAGCCACCCTGCCAGGCAGCAGCCGTCGGGGACAGCGCACACTGCAGCCGATCGGCGGGCATCACAGTTACATGCCCCCCACCTCCACAGCCCGTCGCGGGCATGCAGTTACATGCCCCCACACACTCCCCACAGCCCGATCGCGGGCATCACGATTACATGCCCCCCACCTCCCACAGCCCGATCGCGGGCATCACAGTATACCCCCCCTCCCACAGCCCGATCGCGGGCATCACAGTTACATGTCGCCCCACCTCCACAGCCCGATCGTGGGCAGAACCTGTATAAACCCCCAGTGCCGATCGTGGCAGAACCTATATACCCCAGTGCCCGATCGCGGGCAGATGTAACCCTCCCCCAGCGAATAACTCCCTGGTGGTCAGTGGACCGTAAAGCCGATCTGTCATGTACGGTATGGGCTGCACGCCATTGGCTGTAGCTGCACCAATGGGCGGCAGCCCCACCGACAGCTCAGTCGGCGGGCGGCGGGCGCAGGCGGGTGGATGCTGTCGTCACGGCCGCGGGGAGCGGGTGAGGGGCTTCGTGGGTGGGTGGGGGACACTAGACACCAGGAGATGTTTGGGGTTGGTTGTGACATTCTGCCCGCGATCGGGTTTACGGTCCACTGGACCACCAGGGAGTTATTCGGGTTGGGGAGGGTTACATTCTGCCCGCGATCAAGCACTGGGGGTTTATATAGTTCTGCCCGCGATCGGGCACTGGGGTTTATATAGGTTCCGCCCGCGATCGGGCTGTGGGATGTGGGGGGACATGTGACGTACTGCCCGCGATCGGCTGGTGGGGGACAGGAGCGAGGGCTAGCCAGGGTGGCAGCTGCTGTGTTGCACCTGCAATGCAGCAGCTCACCTGTGGGTGGCCCCCACTTAAGCCTTTTTTTTTTGCTCAAGCTTGTGCGGCGAGCTTGGTTGCGATGTACTACTTCTGCGCAACCGACTGAATATCGGGTTGCGAGGTTATGCATGGATCCTCCCTCCTGTTGAGCATGCATTCATTTGCATTGCTCTCTTAGCATAACCTGGTGCCAGTGGCGTAACTGCCTCCTGCTGAATATCGCAGAATGGCGCATTTTGGACTTAGCATGGCGCAACCCTGTTGCGCATGGCGCAACCCTTTTGAATATCTGGGCCCTAGACTATAAGCTACTGCATTGGCAAGTGTGGCATACATGTTGGGATGCCTTTAAATGGCTATGTTAATGGTGCAACTTTATGGGTCTTACTTAGTGAAAGAATTTTGGGTTCAGGGTACTATGTTCCAGGGACGTGAGTGACAAATTATTTCCCTCTGTCCATTGTACAAGCTGTTAAAAGGAAAACAAATTCAGCATTTATGTCATTTTTACAGCATTTGCCGATTTCATTTTCTGGATATGAAGGTTGTTACACATTTCCTCATACTTTGTAGTGCATATTGTGACACTCGTGGTTGTCGTTTCCTTGTTACTGTATGATGGAACTACATAATTTTTCTTTTAATTAATGAGGCTGATTTCCCTGTTTTTTTCCTTTATGTGACGTGAAACATGTATTTACTTTGGTTTGGTGAGAAGAGTGGCAACTGGGATTTAATGCAAAGAAGTGCAAGATCATGCTCATAGGGAAGAGAAACCCTGAAGCCACCTATAGGCTGGGAGGGGAGTTGCTAGCAGTCACAAAGGAAGAAAGAGACTTGGGCGTCATCATCATCTATGACCTGAAATCATCCAAGCAGACCTCTAAAGCAGTAGATAAGGCTAGGGGGATGTTAGGGTGTATTAGTAGGAGTATCACAAATCGTAAGAGGGAGGTAATAATCCCTCTTTACAAGACACTGGTTAGGCCCCATCTGGAGTACTGCGTGCAGTACTGGAGGCCACACCTTCACAAAGACATTAACCAAATTGAGGCAGTCCAGAGAAGGGCAACCAAAATGGTGCAGGGATTGCATCAGAAAACATATGAGGACAGATTAATGGAGCTCAATATGTATACCCTTGAGCAAAGGAGGGAGAGAGGTGATATGATCGAAACATTCAAACACCTTAAGGGCGTTAACAAGGTTAAAGAGTCTAACATGTTTCAATATAAGTAAAATAGCAGGTCAAGAGGACGCAGCATGAGATTAGAGGGAGGCCAATTAAGGGGGAATGTGAGGAAATTCTTTTTCACAGAAAGAGTGGTGGATGCATGGAACGGCCTACCTCAGGAAGTGGTGGATATGAATACAGTGCAGGGCTTCAAACTGGCATGGGATAGGCATAGGGGAGCAATACAGATGAGTATGAATAGATAGGCCACTGACAGAGCAAAGGCTGATGGCACATTCATAAGGTAGAAAAAGAAATGGGCAAACTGGATGAGCCTTGTGGTCCTTATCTGCCGTCAACTTCTATGTTTCTATGTTTCTATGTTTCTATGTTACCCTGATTTCTACTTTTTAATAGAAACCTTCCCCTACTATTAGGGGTGGGGGGAGGGACTTACATGGTATGTACTGTATGTATTAATATGTATTTTCCTTTGCTCAATGAGTTTCTGGTTTATGGTACTGTCCAGAATGCCGTAATGTTTCTAGAAGGGGATGTATGTATGAATCTGCTGGTTTACAGTTTTATGTTTTGAGTTATGTATTATGATTTGTTTTTGAAGTTTTTTGAATAAAAAAAAAATTCCCTACTCTTTTCTAAAAGTGCCATGGGATATTTAACATCCACCTGAACAGATCTGTTTAACATCTCGTCCGAAAGATGGCACCTGAGGAGTGGAGCACCCCCTCAAGCCACACTACAGTGTCAGTATTGGGATATTAACCCAAGTGCCTGGTGTGGGGATAGAACCCACAGTCTTCTGATCTCCTGGCCTCAGAGGTGAGTGTGCTACCTGCTGAGCCACTGACACTGAGCACTGACCATTGGTGTGGTGCTGTTCTTTGCTAGTTAGTTGCCCTGAGGACTAGTTGCCATTAAAGTACTTTGATAATTTTTTCTTCATATTCTTCAGGATGTCCGCAGGTCACAGTCACCAGTCAACACAGGCGCTTATGTCAGTGTAGATGTGTCTCCCTTATGAGACGCTGTGCGATGCGGCTATCTTGGCCCATAGTCAATGGCACTTCAGGTTTGGCTGTAGGGGGCTGCCCACCTACTGAGCACACTCTCCACACTGAACCAGTACCTCAGTCTTCCATGGGGAGAACAAAGAAGATGCTGAACAAGCCATTGACTTGGTTCCCCTCATTATTCATCATGAATGCCTTTACCCTTGAGATTGATGGGTTGTGGTGGATTCATCTTGGGTGAGTACTATCACTCATTTCAAAGCATACATGTGTTTGTCCTTGAACAGCCAATGCAATATACCTGATATGTGTCTTCATATGTCCTTACTGACCAGTCTGTGGAGCATCCACATGATGCTGTTATGGTAGCGGGTAGCCAGCGGAAGCAGGAGCAGGCAGAGAGATAGAAAAAGGAAGCAGAATAGTGACAGTAGTCCCAGGTGAAAGCACTAACAGTGGTGTAGTGGGACTTGGGGGGGACCTTGTCCTCATCATCGTTGTTGTAGGGCCCCAGAGCACAACAGGCTGTAGGGGGTGTTGCAGTGCTGTATGTGGCAGCCAGGGACGAGCCACTCCACCCTTGACATTAGGGCCCTAAAGCAGTGCAGAACTGTCACCTGGACTAATTTCTGGGCTACAGGCAGTGCTAGTGAATTGCTTTGCAGGCCAGGCTCAGGTGTGATACATCCTGGATACTGGCACAAACACTGTGGGCCCTCCATTCATTATTAATATACACACGTAGACATCTGCAAAATAGATTCATTTTATAGACGAGAGATTTCAGGAATCTGGCAACTTGGTTTTAATGCCAAAAAGTTCAAAGTGATGCACATAGGGGCCAAGAACCCTAGGACAGAGTATTACATAGGAAGGGTTCAGGTAATTGCTTCCAAAGAGGAAAAGGATCTAGGGATAGTGATTAAGAGTGACCTGAAACACACCTCTCAATGTAAAAAGGCAGTGGCGAAGGCTAATGGAATGTTGGGCTGTATTGCAAGGGGATTCAGTAGTAGGCAGGGCGAGGTTAGTTTGCCATTGTACAGGTCATTGGTGAGCCCACATTTAGAATTTTTGGTAAGGTACTGGCATCCTTACCATAAGAAGGACATCGGCATGCTGGAAGGGGTCCATAAGAGAGCAACCAAGATGATCGAGGGGCTACAGAATAGGTCCTGTGAGGAGAAGCTGGGAGCCCTGGAGATGTACTCCCTGGAAGAGAGGAGGCAGAGGGGTGATAAGATACAGACCTTCATGTACATAAAGGGAATTAGAGTGAAAAGGGAGGGTCTCTTTAAAATGAGTGACAACAGCACCACTAGGGGGCACATCCTAAAATTGATGGGGGGGGTGATTCAGAAGGGATGTAGGAAAGCATTTCCATATGGGGAGGGTGGTGTGTGTCTGGAATAAGCTGCCAGAGGAGAAGGTAACAGCAAGGATGGTGGGTGCATTCAAGAGACCTTGGGACAAGCACAAAGGGAAACCTTGACACCAAAGAAGGGGAGAAGGGGGGTAGAGGGAGGGACGGTGAGGGTGGGTAGGGTCACTGGCATAAATTGGAAGACCAGATCCTACATCACTTACCAAGCAGATGCGACAGGCCCGGTGGTCTTCCCCTATTGGCTCTTTTCATATGTTTGTATGTTCGTATGTTCAAAATGAATTCAAGTTGTCACTGCATTCAGCGAGCGTGCAGTGTGCACGGTTCGATTGTGGCTTCCAAAGGGGAAAGACATTGCTACAATGTGCAAACGTGTGATCACAGCACCTCTGTCAGTAACAAGAGTGCACTGTGGATTGGCATATGGTAGAATCGGCCACATAAGGCAAGTGGACTATGTGTGGAACAGGCTCTAACTGAACAAATGAACTTCAAAATCATAACAGAATACAAGCATCTATAAAGTAGAACTGCAGTGAAGTCGGGCAGAAAATCTGACATGATGTTGCGTTTTTCTGTATCAGTGTACTTGTCTAAGCTACAGCATATAACATTTTTTATCCTGTACTTCCCTTCCCCAGGTTGAACCTGGAAACGAGACCCAGCTCAGAGTGCCTTTCCTGGTTATCAACATTCAAATAAATAAATAATAATCATACATAGAAACATAGAATTTGACGGCAGATAAGGACCGCTTGGCCCACCCAGTCTGCCCATTTCCCTACCTACTGGATAAGCTGCAGATCCTAGTTAACCAGCAGCCTACTTCTTCCTACCCCCACCCCATAGAATGGCCTTATGACTGTCCCATGCATGCTTGAATTCCACCACTGATTTTGACTCCACAACCTCCTCCGGAAGGCCATTCCATGCATCCACAACCCTCTCTGTGAAAAAATAATTGCTTAAATTACCTCTGAGCCGACCCCCCATCTTCAAATTGTGCCCTCTTGTTCTTGCACAACTCTTTTTTGAAAGATGCTACCCTCTTGGACTTTGTTGATTCCTTTGAGGTACTTGAACGTTTCTATCATGTCCCCCCTCTCCCTCCTTTCCTCAAGGCTATACATATTAAGCTCCTTTCATCTCTCTTCATATGTCTTCCGGTGCAGACCCTGCACCATTTTAGTTGCCCTCCTCTGGACAGCTTCCATCCTGTCTATGTCTTTGCGGAGATTGGGTCTCCAGAACTGCACACAGTACTCCAGATGGGGTCTCACCAGCTGTCTGTACAGAGGGATAATAACTTCCTGTTTTCTACTGGTGATGCCTCTCCCTATGCATCCCAGTATCCCCCCAGCCCTTCTTGCTGCCCTCTCACATTGCTTGCCTACCTTAAGGTCATCTGATATGACTACCCCCAGGTCCCTTTCCATTTTGTTGTTGTTAGTATCTCACCCCCATTGTGTACTCTTCCCTGGTTTTTGTTTCCCAGGTGCATTACCTTGCATTTCTTAGCATTGAATCTAAGCTGCCATACATTTGACCATTCCTCTAACCTTGCCAAGTCCCTTCTCATCCTTTCCACCCCACCTCTGTGCATCAACTCTGTTGCAGATCTTTGTGTCATCTGCAAAGAGACATACTTTTCCTTCTAGTCCCTCTGCAATGTCGCTATAAAGACATTGAAGAGGACCGTCCTAATACTGAACCCTGTGGTACCCCACTAGTAACCCTCCTTTCTTCTGAGTGGACTCCATATACTATTACCTCTGTGTCCTATTCTCCAGCCAATTCTTTACCCAGGCTATCATCTTGGGACCCACACCCAGGCTGGCTAACTTGTTTATTAATCTTTTGTGTGGGACTGTGTCAAATGCCTTGCTAAAATCTAGGTAGGCCATGTCCACAGCCCTCCCTGATCTACTACTTGGTCACCCAGTCAAAGAAATCTATCAGATTCTGTCTGGCATGACCTTACTGCTGTGAATCCATGCTGCCTAGGGTCCTGTGCCCTCTGGCCTCTAGATACCGACAATTCTTTCCTTCAGAAGTGATTCCATCATTTTCCTATCACTGAGGTTAAACTAACAGGTCTGTAGTTTCCTGCTTCTGCCTTGCTCCCACATTTGTGAAGGGGAATCACATCTGCCCTCCTCCAGTCCTCGGGTACCACCCCATCCTCCCATGATTTGTTAAAAAGGGTAGTCAGTGGTGTCACTAATTCTACCCTTAGTTCTTTTATAATTCTGGGATGAATCCTATCAGGCCCCATTGCTTTGTCCACCTTCAGTTTCATACCTTTGCTTAGCTGTAAAATGTTCCAGATAGCTTCCATTCTCATTTATTTGTAAAACTGTCCAGTTCTACCAGAATGCAAGTTTTTTTGTTTGTTTCTTTTAAATGATCTTTTTCTCAAGGAAAAAAATGTCTGTTTCTTTTAGCTTATAAACAGGATTGAAGACATGACAAGGGTAAGATTTAGGGTTAGGATCAATCGAAAAAATATTAGTTTAGCTTATCTTTCTTTTGGTTGGTAACTGAGTTGGCTCACTTGAACTAATATGCTTTTTCAGGAGTGACAGGGGGACCAGCATAGGAAGTGCATAGAGAAACAGATTTAAAAGATATGGTAATATGTTTTATTGGCTGTAGCCGGAGACTAGCTTTTTGGGAAAACACTTTTTCTGTTACAGTGCTGTTTTAAAAAAAGGTGACGCTAGTCTAAAAAAGTCTACTGTGAGAGTGCTCACTTAACCCACCAAGATATTAAAAAAGCACAGGGGCTGACCAAATTGTCCCCCTCTTTCTGAAACTAGGCTATCATCATCTAGCCCTGCAAATCACTCACCTCTTCAATATGTCACTCCTTCAAGGAGCACTCCCTCCACCGTTGAAAACAGCCCATGTCATCTCTCTGCTCAAATCTGGTGAACCGAGGAACTTGAACAACTACAGAACCATCTCTCTTCTTCCTAGTCTGTCAAAACTTCTTGAAAAGCTGGTAAACTGTCAACTAAGGGAATGTTTGGAGAATCACAACCTAGTAAACCTCTACAGTCTGGCTTTAGGCCACGTCACAGCATAGTCTCTGCATTAGCCAAGATTACTAACAATTGGCAAATTGTACTTGACACGAGAAATCATGTCGCTATGCTTTTCCTTGACTTAAGCAAAGCATTTGATATGGTGGATCATGATCTGCTGCTGACCCTGTTACATCACATTGGGCTGGATGATAATGCTTTAAAATGGTTTTCATGCTACCTTACTGGAAGGCAGCAACAGGTGAAGGCACAGGGCGACCTTTCTCCCTGCAAAACCCTTCTGAGAGGGGTACCTCAAGGTTTAATTTTGGGCCCTTTATTTTTCGCAATATACATAAACAATATTGACCACAATGTTACATCTGCCAGTATTCATCTATTTGCAGATGATACTGTGCTTTATGTCTCTCATCCTACCACTGAATCTGCCTACAGGGATTTACAGCAATAATTTAATATCCTGCAGCAAAATCTGCTACATCTGAAACTTCTACTCAATGCCAAAAAGACAAAAGTCATGTCCTTCTCCCCATCAACTAATGCATCTTCCGGATCACATTAGCCTGCCAATATGCATATAGTACCTATGCAGGGTGAAACCCTGGAAAGAGTGGACAAATTTAAGTATCTAGGCTTCTGGTTGGACTGTAAGCTGTCATATAACCCTCATGTTGAAGAACTTTCCAAAAAGCTAAAACAAAGGCTGGGATTATTCTTCCGTTTCAAACGTTTGATTACCTTTTTTTTTTTGTCAGTATCTTTTTATTTGACTTTTCTTTCAAAAGAAAACAAAATTACAGACAATACTTACATTAGATAGGATAATAACAGTTATCCAGTTACAGAACTTATAATAAATCGTATTGGAAAACAACCTTAAAGTTCTATCATTTGCATCCTAATCTAAGGTGATAAATTAATTAATAAGCTGTAACGAAGGATTGTCACCTCTTATATATTCTAATGTCAATCACTCTACTGATATTGTAGTTATTAGAAAGACATACGGAATTTTATATTTATGCAATCAGAAGATGTAATCATACATATATTACCTAGAAGCTGCATAGTAGTTCTCTATATTTATTTAAATATTATGTGATTTACATTCCCCTGTTATTCTTCTCAGAAATAACATCCATTCTTTAGTGAGAGAAAAGAAAAGGTTAAGATAAGACGAGAGATAAGAAGATGAGTAAAAGAGAAAATACAAAGAGCTATCCTGAGTTTCAATCTTTCTCTGAAACAGAAACACACATAGAACATGAGGGAACCAAATCTTTGTTTTGAAAATAGAAATCCACTGATTACATGAGTGTTATGTGAATAAACCTATTTGCCAGTGAGATACGAATATATTGCTCCCCATTTACTTTCGAAGATATGTTTCTGCCCTATTATAGAGTGTGCTATCTTCTCTAGACGTAAGATTTCTAAGCATTCATTTCTCCATTCTGACAAAGAAGGTGTTTTATCATCTACCCAATTCCTAAGAATGGCATTTTTAACTGAAGCTGATATGACTTGAACAATGCATTTGTGTTCTTTAGTCCAGAGAAGAGCATTTTCAAAGTGTCCTATAAGACAAGCTTCCAGATTTAGTTTGTTCTGGAGTTCTGGTATATCATCAAATAGTCTGATAATGCTCTGCCATAGGCTTTGGATTTTGTCACATTGCCAGAACATATGAATTAAGTTAGCATTTCCTTCTCCACATTTATTACAGATGGAAGAGTTACAGATGCCCATTTTAAATAAGTGATATGGTGTGTAATATAAATTATGTAAGGACTTAAATTGCACTAGTTTCATATTGACTGTCTTAAAACATTTTAAAGAGCTATTCCAAATGGTTTCCCAATCCCAATTTTCTACATTTTTCCCTAAGATGTTTGACCACCATCTAATATTTTCTTGATCTATGCCCCTTATGCATTCTACTATTAATTTATAAAATTCAGAATTAGATGAATGTGTCTGCACGCATGCAAGAAATGCTACGGTATTTTCATTTGTTTTAGCTCTGTTCAGGTCATTATGATA
Organism: Neoceratodus forsteri; assembly: GCA_016271365.2. Classification (NCBI taxonomy): domain Eukaryota; kingdom Metazoa; phylum Chordata; order Ceratodontiformes; family Ceratodontidae; genus Neoceratodus; species Neoceratodus forsteri. The sequence goes on along the minus strand of JADMNL010000022.1, from coordinate 25,814,942 downwards.
GTGACTTAATGTACTTGTTGTAAGAGAAACATACTTATAGTAATCTTGAGGTTTTAAGCTATATTTTTGTATCATGGAGGTAAAAGGAATCACTGCATCATGAATAATAATGTATTTAATGTTAGTTACACCCTTTTCATGCCAGTCTTTAAAATGCACTAAGGCGCCATCAATCAAAATATTTGAGTTGCCCCATAAGGATTGCACAGCAGAGAATTTGATGTCCATTTTTAATATGTTTTTCCACACATATATTAATTGCACGCTATCTGAAATTATTTTATTCTTGATGCTTTTAAAAGGTTTAGCAAAGATTAGAGTTGGGATGTTAATATTTTGCGTATTCAGTATATCAGTTTCCATAGATAACCATCCTGGTATCTCTTGTCCACCTTTTAAATTATATAGCCATTTCACATTCTGGGACATCCTACAGGCTAAATAATAGAAATAAAAATCAGGGAACTTCAATCCTCCATTCCTTTTAAATCTAGATAATTTATTGTGAGCCATCCTGCATCTTTTATCATCCCACAGAAATCTATTAACAGTACTTTGTAACTCAGAGAATCACTTTTTGGGTATAAAAAAAGGAAGCATCTGAAATATGAATAATATTTTGGGTAAAACATTCATCTTAATTGCTTCCATTCTACTCCAAAAGTTCAATGGCAAGCAATTCCATTTGGCTAGAGAATTCGTAACATCCAATTTAAGCTTTTTTAAATTTTCTGTACCTGTTTTCTTTGCTGTTTTATGAAGAGTAATACCCAAAAAATCTAATTTTTTTTTTTCCCACCTAATACCCATATTTTCGATATCTTTTCTTTCACAGAACCTATTAAGTGGTAAAAAGACAGTTTCTTCCTTGTTTAGTTTGTAACCAGAAATGTTACCAAAATCATTCACTATTTGGAGAATCTTAGGAATGGAGTTTGTTGGATCTTGTACTGAAATAATAATATCATCTGCGTAAAGGGAAGTAAGATATTTTTTCCCCTGTATAGGAATCCCCTCTATATACTTGTCTGCCCCTAGTTTTCTAACCAATGGATCTATTGTTAAATTAAATAACAGTGGGCAAAAAGGGCATCCTTGTCTAGTTCCCCTTAAGAGAGCAAAACTGGCTGAAACTAAACTATTTGTAATAACGGAAGCTGACAAATTCTTGTATAATAATCTGACCCATTTTGAAAAATTGCATGGAAAACCATATAAGTCAAGGGTGCTAAGTATATGGGGTCATAACACCCTATCAAAGGCCTTTTCTGCATCTAGGGCAAGCAAGCCAGCTGCAATGTTAGATCTGTTTGTAACTTCTAGAATATGAAATAGTTTTCTAGTATTGTCCGCTGCCATTCTCCCTTTCATGAAACCCACTTGTCTGGTATCAATTAGAAAGGGTATAACCTGCTCTAACCTATCAGCAAGAACTTTAGCCAGAATCTTAATGACTGTGTCAATTAGTAATATAGGCCTATAATTTTTACAATTATCAGACTCCTTCCCTGGTTTAAGAATAAGGGTAATTAAACCCTTCATCATATTATCAGGAAAGGATTCCTTCTGCCGTGCTTCTGTATATACATTATTTAGAATTGGTACAACCTCATCTCTAAGTTTATGAAAAAAATTAGATGAGAAACCGTCAGGTCCCGGAGCTTTGTTACTTTTAAGAGCTTTAATAGCTGCATCTATTTCACAATTTGTTATGGACATATTTAAGGCATTTTTGTATTTCTCGGGGACTTTGGGGATTTGTATATCTTTACAAAATTTTCCCAAGGCATCAGGTGTAGGAATTACATCAGAGTCATATAATTCCTTGTAATATTTCATAAATTCCATATTGATTTTATTTTGACCAAATATTAATGAATTATCGTCTAATTTCTTGATGTTACATATTCTCATACTTCCTGCATTTTGTTTCAATCTAATAGCTAGCAATCTAGTAGCTTTGGGGCCTGAATCAACATAGTTAAGTCTAGATCTCCTTATTGCAAATTCCGTTTCTCCTCTAATTAGTTCAAAATATTCGGTTTTAAGTTTAGACCATAACTTCCACTGTTCATTTGATACATCAGATAATAGATCTTTCTCAACTTCTGCTATTTTTTAAGGACCTCCTGTTGTTTGATTTTGCTTTCTTTTTTAAGTCTGGATGTAGTACTGATAATATATCCCCTTATATAACATTTAAAACATTCCCAGGTATTCAACCAAGAGGTGTCTTCTGGTTTGTTGCATTCCCAAAATGACTTAATTTCTTGTTTAAGCCCCTTAATAAAATCTACATCTTCTAATAAAAAGTTATTAATCCTCCAGCGTCTGAATAAAAGTGTGGGGACGCATTCTTTAAATGACAATAACACAGGTGAATGATCTGAGATGACTTGTTTTAATATGTTACTGAATACTATCCTGTTTGCAAAGGTTTCTGGTACATAAATTTGATCCAGCCTTGAGCCAGAATGACAATGTTCAGACCAGAAAGTAAAAGACTTTTCTTTAGGATGAAATAGTCTCCATGCATCAATCAGGCCTAATGTACTTATCATATTTCAAAGTTCTTTATCATTTTTATTACTTCTATATCTCATATTACTTCTATCCAGTAATGGATTGATTGTACTGTTGGTATCACCTGCAAGCAAAAAAGTGCTCTGCAAGAATGGCATAAGTTTCGAGCAAAGAATATTGAAAATGCCATGTGAGAGACCAGTTGGACCATACACATTATCTAGCGTAACATTCCCGTCATCTAATTTACCCTGAACTATAATAAAGTGTCCAAGAGGATCTGTAATAACATTATCCATGTGGAAATTAATTCCTCTTTTAATGAGAATTAGGACACCTGCTTTCTTGGAGTTAATACCCGCAGCGAATATTTGTCCTACCCATTCTCTTCTCATTAAATAAATATATTCAACATGCAAATGGGACTCTTGTAAAAATACAATGGATGGATTCATTTTTTTTAAATGCCATAGCACCGAGTATCTCTTTAGTTTATGATTAAGACCTCTTACATTCCATGTAATTAAATTAAAAGTCTTAATACTTGCCATATTCGGTTATAGTAGCAGCCCACATTGCTCTGTGTTTATATACTGTTAGGCATATTTCTGTTTTAGTGTCTGCTCTATACACACTATGCAACCTATCAATTGGAGTCTGCAGTAAAAATATTGAAATCAGATAGCTAAGTGGGGAAAACAGATAAAGTTGAAGGAAGAGGGTTAGAGAAAAGAAACCACAAGTTCTATTCTTATAATACATTTCATAGTAGGATCCATCCCCCCACCCACTCCCCAGTCCATTCCTGAATGAGGACATCAGAGGTGCCTATCGCTGAGATGATCCAGTCCCTGGATACCCGCCACCCAAATCAAAGGAACAATATAATCAGGTAATATTAATAGTACCAAAGTAGACTAACCAAGAAAAAGGAAAAAAAAATTGTATTTTAAAGATGCGAGTTCTAACATCTGCTACGACTAATGAATAGAACATATATCTTATCATTAAATTCTTTATGTATTTAAGTATCGGATTGATAAAAACCTTACATATGAATGCATATAAATGTACATCTCCTATTTGTATTAACAAGTTCCACATTTCTTTAAGAGATGTATGTCATGTTTGAAATAGAATGTATAAAAAAGATGAGAGCATAATGAATGGATCACACCTTGCAAAAAAAAAAACAAAAAAAACCCTCCAAACCACCGTACCTCCAGGATTAAAGTATTACTGATGTTGAGGTAAAAGTGAACTGTCAATCCTGTGTGAGTTAAGTGTAAGGATATTTAACATAGTATGACTATCACAACTACCTCAGTCATAATCCTTAAAAAAAAAAAAAGAGATCAAAAGGGAGTAAAGTACATTGTGAGTGATCAATTACTCTGTGTACATAGTGAATGACAGATTATTGAAAACTACATTTCCCTTAAGCCCTCAGAACAAAGCGCATGCTCAGAATAACCATGCCACAATAGAACATACACAGCCTGCACAAGGATCTCTCTTAGACAGTTTTGAAATGCCAACTGTATAAAGAATCCTTTAGAAACAAGATGGCGTATTTTCAAAAACATGCCTCGCATCGCTCTCTCCATTCGTCGCAGGCATCTGACAATGAGCGAGTACAATATAGGCAATCCATAAAAATATGAGGGGATGTACAAAAAGATGCATTGGATAATAAAAATAACATTGAGACAGGGAGAAAACCAAAAAAGAGAGAGAAATAAGCAAGCAGCATCAGATAGCACAGTAAAAAACTTTGTAGAATAATGCACAGCACCAACACTTCTGTCCCCACTCTAACAACACTCCGAACCCCCATGCAACCACATGTGGAAAATGCGCAGAGCCCATGTTAATCTTACCTCCATTCAACCATAGCACCAGTACGCTCATCTGCTTAATACTTTTATGACACATACCACCTGGTTTGAAGACATAAGGGAATTTCTTTACCTGGAATCAACAATGCGTGGTCCTTATTTTATTTTCTCCATCTGCCTCTTTTCATGTGTTAAGTGATGGAAGTCGCACTCTCTGACAGTACAAAGCCTTCACTTTCTACGTCAGTAGTAACGGCGACTCTCTCTAGTCAAATTAATAGGCAGGGCGTGTGTTTCTTTAAGCAAGCAGAGATAAAGCCATAGAGATGCTCAGATGGTTCCTTGATTGAGCGTTAAGCAACACCAAATCTCAGCAAAGGAGGATTGCAACCTTAGGCAGTGCATTCACCTTCCCTCATTATGGCCATGCAATAGAGGAACAGAAAATGAAAATAAAGGGGGTGGACAGAACTATGTTGGCAATTTAAAAAAACATACATCTGTAAGTAAAACTGTATTTTGATTTTCTACGTGCATCCGGACTGCTGACAAGTCGCTCCCCCCCCCCCATCTATATGTAAATGCATCAGTAAAAAGCTAGCATCAGTTTAGAATGTGAAATCTGCAAAAAGGGCTGAAAAGTCCCTTTTAAGACAGTTTTAGATGCCTCGTATCCATTGTAATCCTTGGGACCTTCAGTTGACCATACTCTTAGGGTTGTCGGATAAAGCAAGCTATATTTAATATTCGCATCCCTAAGTTTTCTTTTAATTGGGAAGAAGGCATCTCGTCTCTTGATAACTTCTGGACGCAGATTATTAAAGACCTTAATTTTACAGCCTTCATAGTCAATAGAGATCTTGTCCCTTAACTTACGCTGTACATGTATTTTGTGTTGAAAGTACAGAAATTTGAATTCAAAAGATCTAGGTCATGCATTAGGACCTGGAGTTGGTTTTAATGATCTATGTGCCCTTTCTAACACATAGCGAGCACAATCAGGCGGAGGACCAGCAATTGAAATAAGTAATTTTTTAATAAATGCCAAGGCATCATTTCCCTCAAGTCCTTCTTTGACCCCAAAGATACGTAGGTTATTTCGTCTGCTCCTACTTTCTAAGTCTTCTATTTTTGCTTCCAGTTTAGATGTTCTTCTGTTGCTAGTTATAACCTCTCTGACATCCTTCTCAATTTTATCCTCCATGCTACTAATTCTGGACTCAGCATCTGAAATCCGCCCTTTGTGCTCATCAGATTCTTTTCTCAATTGCTTTAAGCTGTTAGACATATCAGTAATCATAACACATATATTTTCCATCTTTGCCATAATCTGATTAAAATGAATGATTGTCAGTGGTTGTGTAGAGACCTGGGAGGAGATTTCCTGAGTTTCTAAGCTATCGTCACTGTCTGTGCTTACTTCAGATATTTGTCTCTTAGATGGATTTTTCCCTCCTATCTTTTTCTCAGGGATAGGAATGCTATTACTGTAAGTATGTGCCTGTTGATACTCCATTTTTTCACAATCCATCGTGACAGGCACAGAATGTAGAAATTTGCTTATGCTTTTATATGTTTAAGACTGTTATTTGACAGGTAGAAATAAATGAGATTTCTGTCTCTTTAAAACTGTTAACTTCCTGAAAAAACATCCCTATGACGAACCAGACAAGGCCCCTTAACGAGATGACGAGAGAAAAAAAAGGGGGGGAGGTTTCGAGGAAACGAGGAAGACTGCTCAGGTCAGTGTATGATCAGGCTCAATAAAATGTGTGTTTTCCTTCTTTAAACCAGTAATAATATAAGTTGCCAGACCTGGATGTTGAAGAATTTAGGTTTTTCAAATATATCGTGTCTTAGCCGGTTATGAGTAAACGAGGTAAAATTAGAGTGGGGCTCTTCTTCCTGACATGAGAAATATAGATATCTGATCGGTTGGATAATGAGCTAAAGATAATAATATTTTGCACAACAAACAATAAAAATTAATAATAAAACATATTTTACTCGATATAAAATATTCAAAATAATTTGCTCGAGTGGTGGGTAGGCCAGGAATGTTACAGAGCTCAGCAGAGTGTGACTGTCTTGATCGCCTGCATTCGATCGAATCAAACGTTTGATTACCTATGAAGCAAAACTACGATTAGTCAAAACAACATTCCTTCCATTAATTGACTATGCTAACTTTCTTTATAGTCATTGCCCCAAAACTGTCCCTGCTAAGCTGGATGTCCTGTACCACAGGGCCTTAAGATTTGTGACCAACTCTCCATTCAAAACATTCCACTGTTCACTTTACAGCCAACTTGGCTGAACTTCCTTATCTTCGAGAAGATGGCGTAATGCCTCCATCTGGACCTTCAAAGCCCTCACTAACAAACTCCCTCTTTATATATCCAGCCTCTTTAAATGAACACCTTACACATACTCACTTAGGAAATATGATTATATCTTGCTTGATACCCCCCCCGGGGCAAATCTCATTTTGGCACCATATACATTAGCCACACCTTACCAACCTTGTGGAACTCCCTTCAAATTACCCTAAAACTGACTCGCCTTCTTAGACTATCCTCCTTTAAATCTCTTCTGAAACCTCTGTTGAAGGAAAATTGCCAGTGCTATGCCTAGGGCCCCCCCTTTGATATTTTATATGGCACTTACCACTATATTTGCCCCTGGTTCTCCCTGCACCCCTTCTTTCTTTTGGTTTGCACTCCTATCTGTATATGCCCTGCTACTCCCTGAGCCTCTCTCCCTTACACCTTTTCCCCCCTCGTCCTACTTCTCTTCGACTATTCCTACCTCACCTTATGGATAATGCTCTACCAATCGTATTATGCAGTTAGCTGTTTGCACTTATGTACTGTAGATATGTAAAAATCTGAGTAATCTGACTGTACCTTGTTATACATTACCCACTGTATTGTGTGAACTATTGTATAACTATGTAGTGTTTTCCTTTTACGTATACTATGTGTGTCCCCCCAGGACCACCTTGCAAATGAGTATCTCAATGGTGTATTTCCTGGTTAAAAATAAAATGTAATTGAATTGAATTATATCATATGATGCTGTCATAGCATCAGAAAACCCCTGCCCTAAATGACCCTATTTGAGTCAGTAATGCCACTCTGTTTCAGTAGCTTCCTTGCTGTGCAGTTGTTTTCAGTATCTGATTGGTCAAGTATACCTAATTCCACACACTAATGCTAGTAAGGGAGGAAGAACTGCCTCCCACCACCATCCCACTCGTTAATCTAGATGTCAGTCTTGGACAAAAAGAAAATGAGTAGTACCTGTCAGGTATTATATGCTATCTACACTCCCCAGTATACCCAATGACATTTGTGGAGCATAAACAATGATATTGTGCCCTAGAGGGTGAAAAAAAAATGTACAGGCTGTGGGATAGCCAAGAGAACAGTACTGCATTACCCAGTGTTCGGGAGTAAATCTGGAGGGTAACTGGTTACTTGTAACTTCTAGCTGCAATATTATATCCTTTTTAGTGACTATTGTAACTCTAATTGTACTTGAAAGTTTTATGCAATATTGGAAAGTAATAGGGAGGCAAGTACAGTGTAGTGGTTAAGAGCACTGAGCTACAAACCTGGAGAACCGGTTTGAATCCCATAGCCCCCAGTTGCATACTGTGAGACTGTGAGCAAGTCATTTAACTTCCCTGTGCTCTCGGGATGCACCAGAAAACAAGACTCGCCATAGTCTGACTTTCCTGGCCAAAAAATATAAAATAAATAAATAGAATTACATATCTTGTGCTGTGTAGAATTTTTCAGTTCCACCAGAATGGAATCCCATCTAATTTCAGAAAATTCTACCTAATTCTGTAAAATTCTGCCGCTAATGGAATTCCGAAATTTTGAAAGTGGAATGTTTTTCATAGATTAGTGAGCCCCAGTTGATGTAAACTGCAGATTTCTTTTCAGCAATCAATGGAAAATTATCCCTCCCCTTACATAATCCACAGAAACTTATTCTGCAATCTACATAGAAATTCTTCTTGGAATTCTGAGAAATTTAAAAAGAAATTCTTAATGGCATTTTGGAAGCAGAATTTCCATTCTGCATGAATTGTACTGGTGGAATTCTGTATCCTGCACAGTTCTAATTTCTTGCAAATGTTATACTAGGATTCATACCAAGATACTGGAGACAACAGAAGGCTGTGGTCCATATGGAGCTATTTCCCACTTCTCTGAGCAGTAATATAGAGAATAAAGGACAGGCAACTGCGTGTTATGAATTATTTTACACACCCAAGGTGTGTGTGATGACCCATAAACCTCGAGAGCGAAGCTCAAGAGATTTATGAGGTCATCACACACAGAGGGTGTGCAAAAAAATTCATAAAAACACAGTTGCCTATCCTTTTTTATAATTATTGGTACAGGGAGTGAATGGCAAAGTTATTGAAGCAGTTCTCACACACACATACACACACACACACACACTCTCTCTCTCTCTCTCTCTCTCTCTCTCTCTCTGTCTCTCCCTCTCCAGTATATGCATTTTTTTCTTTTAACTTTACTTTTTTTTAAGTTACACTACAAACTGCAAGTAAAAAATGAGAGAACTCAGCCATGGACAAAGTCGCCATCTGACAAAGCCACACCCAAAGGGTATGAAGAACTGGATTAACCAGATAGATTTTTAAACTTGTAAAGGTAGGATCAACCAGATAAATATTTAAAAAGAATAAAAGTTACCTGTAATGATGGTGAGAGGCAAACAATCAGTGTGAGTCCTCTCATACGAAGAAACAGAGCCACCATCTTTGTTGATGTGTTTGTTCAGCCCACACACAGAGTAAGAGCCAATGAGGTGACGCTTGAACTGTGAATGACACAGAATGCCATAATAACCTGGTAACCCGGTTATTACAGTATTTGAAATACAGATCAAACTGTGCATTAAAGGGGGTCAACAGTATTTATAATCTGTGGGTGTACTGACCAAATGTCGAAACTCCTACAGCTAAATTCCCCACAGCGGCAATTATGACAGGTTTCAAAATTGTCACTGTGGAGGACCTGCAGTAGAACTGTCACCCTTTAGCCATGTGTGCCCCCCCCTTCAAATCAACTGTGACTCAGAGCTGATAATCATTTAGAAGGGGGGGGTATGGAGACGGAGCCCCTGAGAGAAACACTCCAATGTTGAACAGGCGAAATTTCATCTGTTGACATTAGGGCTCTCACAATGCCAAATGTCAACAATTGTAAGCATAGGTAAACCTAATCTGTTTAATGGGCTCAATCCATGAGAATAGCCAATCTAACCTTAAAAGTATTTATATTATCCCTATGGCTGCACAGAATGCAAAGATTTGCATGGTCTGGATTTCTGTAGAATATAAGAAAATTCCACAGAATTCCATCATTAGTGAATTTCGACATTCAGCAAGCAAAACTGTTGTCATGTATTAAAAATCCGCAATTGACATAAATTGCGGATTCTTTTTCCACAATCTGCAAAAAATTATTCCATTGTTTATGTAATCAACAGAAAATTATTCTGCAGTTTACACAGAAATTATTTTCAATTTCCACGTAATTTAAAAAGAAATTCTAAAAAGCCTCTTGGAAGCGGAATGGCCATTCTGCTACACTTATGTCAGTGCAATTCCACAGTCTACAAAGCCCTGATTATCAATATTAGTAATATTCTGTGGTAAAAAGTTCCATAATCCTGTTAGGCATTGAGAGAAAAAACGTTTCACCTTATTTGTTGTAATGCAGAAGGTAGAAGGAGACTCAAGGAGAAGAGGATAGAGAAGTACATCTGGTGAAACAGAGGGAGGCAGGCAAAGCAGTAAGGAGCACAAAGGCATAAACTGAGGAAAGAATAACTCAGGCAGTATTCAAAGGGGGCAAAACATTTTTTAGGCATGTTAGCGAGAAAAGGAAGACAAAGAAAGACATTGTACAGTTAAAGGGGAAGGAGGAGGAGGAGGAGGAAGGTACAGAGGGGGGCCAAGAAAAGGCAAACATCTTAAATAAATACTTCTGCTTAGTGTTCACAGTAGAAGGGGGAGGGGAGGGACCCTGAAAAGGCACCAGGAGCTTTGAGGGGAGGGAAGCAGGCACCAGTCCCTTTTCTGAGGCGAGGGTCAGGAAAGCACTCACTAATCTGAGAGAGGACAAAGTCATGGGGACAGACAGGGTGCATCCAAGAGGGAACTCAGGGAGGTACTGGCTGTAACCCTAGCAAACATATTTATCAACTCACTGGAGACCAGCATGGTCCCATAGGACTGGAGAAGAGCAGACATAGTCATACTTCTCAAAAGTGATAGTAAGGAGGAGGCAGGCAATCATAGAGTTGTCATCCTGATTTTGGTTGTAGGGGAAATTAATGGAAACATTATGAAAGGAAACGATTCTGGAATATCTGGAATCAAACGGACTGTAGAACTCGGGGTAACATTGTTTCACAGAGGGGAGGTTATACCACACAAATCTGATGGATTTTTCTGACTGGGTGACCAAGTTGGTGGATCAGGGAGGGGCGGTAGATGTGGCCTACCTAGATTTCATCAAGGCCTTCAACATCATTCCACATAGGAGACTGATAAATAAGTTGGGTAGCATGGGGGTGTACAAAAAGGTGGTAACCTGGGTAAGAAACTGGTTAGAGGATAGGTGGTAGAGGGTGGCGGTGAATGGAGTTCGCTCTGAGGAGGGGAGAGTTACCAGCAGGGTACCTCATAGGTAAGTGATGGGACTGGTCCTCTTTAATGTCTTCATTAGTGAGAAGAGAAGCTGGAAGGGAAGATCTTCCTCTTTGCAGATGACATCAAGATCTGCAACAGAGTGGACACTCTTGGGGGGGTGCAAAACATTGTAAGAGATTTGAAATGGCTGGAGGAGTGGTCAAAGGTTTGATAGCTAGAACTTAATGCAAAGAAGTAGAAAACATTGCAATTGGAACACGGAAACCTGGTGATGAACTTCAAAATGGGGAGAGAGATACTTGCAATGACCAAGCAGGAAAGGGACCTGGGGGCAATCATGTTGGATGACCTAAACGTGGTCAGACAATGTAACAAGGCAATTGGGACAGCTAGTAGGATGCTCGGGTACATGGGTAGGGGTATCACCAGCAGTAAGAGGGAAGTGATGTTGCCCCTATATAACTCACTGGTAAGACCCCAACTGCAATACTGTGTTCAGTTCTGGAGACCACATCTCAGGAAAGATATAGACAGAGTGGAGGCGGCTCAGAGAAGGGCTACTAAGATGGTGCAGGATCTGCATCAAAAGCCCTATGAGGAAAGGCTAAAGGAGCTCAATATGAACACCCTGGAGGAGAGGAGGGAACAGGGGGATATGATGAAGACCTTTAAATACCTCACAGGGTAGTATACAGATGTTATGCCCCCAGACAAAACGGCGTGGCGGATTTGACTCGGACAAAGTGTTGCGAGGACAAAAGCTGCGCGGACAGCCGTCTACAAGATGATTTCAATAAGACGCAAAACTGTCTCTTGGCAAACAAGCTTGTGCTAAACCTAAAGAAATCTCAACTCATGCTCTTCGGTTCTTCAGCCAAGCTTAAGCACTGTCCTAACCCACTAAAGGTTTTGACCCTTGACAGGGACCCAGTTGGCATTTTGTGCTCCTTTTAACACCTAGGAGTCGCACTTGATCTCCAGTTAGACCTCTCCCTACATATTCAAAATGTGTGCAGGGCAACAGACATCAAACTTGGCCTTGCATCTAGGGCTTGTGGGTCCCTTACTGTAGCTGCACAAATTGTCCTTGCCAAAGGAATACTTCTTCCCTCGCTCAGTCATGGGCTGATGAACTTTCCTCTCGCCTCAAAAGCTAGCCTTGCAAAATGGGATGTGGCCTATAATAATATTTGCCACTTTGCCCTTGCCGTCACCCGACTTTCCCATCACTGTGAGTTATATCAAAAACTTCATTGCTTGTCCCCAAGTAAGTATCGCTCCTTTGTCTTGAGCTATTTCATTGAAAAAATTGTTTGAAATGCCACCCTTTTCACCCTGTCTAAACTCTTTCTGCCAGCGTAGCCATCATACCAACTTAGGTCAATAGAATCGCAGTCCCTCCATGTCCCAAAAAACTGTACTCTGTCAGGTGATCGTGACTTTGCTGTCTGTGCCCCTTGTCTCTGAAACTCCCTACCTGTTCTCATCAGATGCACTCCCACCCATCCCTTGTTTAAGAAATCCCTATGGACTCATCTGAAGTCTGCTTCAGCTTGCAACTGTCCCCAGGCTCTCTATGGACATACCTGAAGTCTGCTTCAGCCTGCAACTGTCCCAAGATCGCCTGGCATCTCCTACCCAGTTTTGGTGTGCTCTACCCATTGTCATGGTTACCAGGCCCTGACCCCTCTGAGCTATGAAAGGTGACCATAGATCCTGATCCTCCCTTGTACCTAAGCACTTACCGTTCTTAGTATTGGAGTCACTGCACCCTCTCCTACCTTAATGGTCTTGTATTCCTCCATGAAATGTATATCACCTCTTACTGTTTGACTGTCCTTACCACTATGCACATGTCCATTGTTCACGCTGTTTCACTGCCTGTATATCACTTCCTTGTTGTTGCTGTTGCTGTTATACTGTTTATAAACTGATCTTGGAACTGTTTATAAACTGATCTTGGAATCTCCCATGTCACACCAGGAAATAGGCATTCTTTGTCTATTGTGCTCACCCAGTAAACAAAAACTACAAACAGAAATAAACATTAGCTTGCCAGCTCTTTAGACAAAAAAAAAACAGTTTACTTACACCCTGGAGGAAAGGAAGGAGAGGGGGGATATGATAGAGGCTTTCAAATACCTCATGGGTATAAATAAGGTTCCAGAGGGAAGCATTTTTCAGAAAAAATTATGCTCAAGAAAAAGGGGACATGCTATGAAGCTGGAGGGGGTGGGTAGACTCAGAGAAGATGTGGGGAAGTACTTCTTCACAGAAAGAGTGCTGGATGCCTGGAACAGCCTACCAGTAGTGGTGGTGGAGGGTGCAGATGGTAATGGGATTCAAGCATGCATAGAACAGGCATAAGGAAACCTTAATGGTAACGGAATGGGGGGTAAAGTTTGAAATTTAGTAGGGTCTGTGGTGTTACAGTAGGTCAGGAAAATTGGAAGACAAGGTGGGCCAGGCTCTTTATCTGCAATTACATTTTATGTTTCTATAATATAAAGTAATATATAGTTGCATAGATACATGGAAGGTGACGGCAGATAAGTACCATGTGGCCCACTTAGTCTGCCCCTTTTCCCTACCTAATGCATTACTTTAGACCTGAGTTGATCTGAGGTGTACTCTCTCTTCCCTACTGCAAGAGTACTCTTATGTCTATTCCATGCATTCTTGAATGCCCCTGCCGTTTTTGTCCCCAACAACTCCGCAGGAAGGCTGTTCCATGCATCCACCACTCTTTCTGTGAAAACATACTTCTTCATGTTGCCCCTGAGCCTACCCTCTGTAGCCTCATATCATGCCCCCTTGTTCTTGTACACCTTTGTTTCCGAAAGACGCTACCCCACTGTACCTTGTTTATACCCCCAATGTACTCAAATGTCTCTATCATATCCCCCCCCCTCTCCCCTATAGGAACTGCAGTAACAGAAAATTCAGTATGTTCCTATTATAGTTACATACTACTTTTTTCTAAAACAATAACTAATTTAAGTGCAGACTGGGTAGGCCAAGTGGCCCTTACCTGCCATCATATGCTGCGTTTCTAAGTGCAAACATTTTAAAGTCATTAGTTAATATTTTGCTTTTGACAAGTAATTTCCCAAAACTGGTGTTGCTGCAGACGTGGTGGAACCTTTTGTAAGTGTAGATGACTTAACTAGTGAAGCATGACAGGGTATGTTTTATGCTGGGATAAGGCTATGTCTGAGTATATTGAAAGGCACAAGGTACAGCCAAGGGCTTTTGACCATCTGAGAAGTGATATCAACCAGCACAGCATCCAAGGGTACTGAGGGAGTTCAGGGAGGTATTGGCTGCACCTCTGACAGTCCTATTACAACTCACTGGAAGCAGGAGTGGTTCCAAATGACTGGAGAGGGGCAGTTGTAGTCCTACTTCACAAAAGTGGTAGCAGGGAGGAGGTTGGCAACTGTAGGCCAGTCAGCCTTACACTGGTGGTGGGAAATTTAATGGAATCACTACTGACGGAAAGGACTGTGGAATATCTTGACTCCAACAGATCACAAGACCCAAGGTAGCATGGATTCATGGGATGGGCATGTCAAACGAATCTGATAGATTTCTTAGATTGAGTGACCACGGAATTAGAACAGGGTGGAGAGGTGGGTGTGTCCTACCTAGATTTCAGTAAGACATTTGACACCATTCCACACTGGAGACTCATAAGCAAGTTGGGCAGCTTAAGAGTCCAGAGATGGTAAACTGGTTAAGAAATTGGATAGAGGATAGGCAACAGAGGGTGGTGGTAAATGGAGTTCACTCTGAAGAAGTAAGGTGACCAGTGGGGTGCCTCAAAGATCAGTACTGGGACTGGTCCTCTTTAATGTCTTTATGAGTGACACTGAAGAGGAGCTGGAAGAAGGGATCTGCTTCTTTGCAGAGAACACCAAAATCTGCAATAGGATAGACACTGCAGGGTGGTGGAAAGAATGAACAGAGATCTGAGAAAACTCGAGGAGTGGTCAGGGTATGACAGCTGGGTTTCAATGCAAAAAAAAAGTACAAAATTATGCACTTAGGGCACAGAAACTCAGGGGCAGACTCCAAAATGGGTGGAGAGGTAGTGATGGCCACCAAACAGGAAAGAGACCTGGGGGTAATCATATTTGATGACCTAAAAGTGGCCAAACAGTGTGACAAGGCAATGGGGAGGGCTAACGAGATTCTGGAGTGCATAGGGAGGGGTATCACCAGCAGAATAAGGGAGGTGGTGTTGTCTCTCTATAGATCTCTGATGAAACCACACCTAGAGTACTGTGTCCAGTTCTGGAGACCACAACTCTGAAAGAACATAGACAGAATGGAGGCTGCCCAGAGAAGCACACCTAAAATGGTGAAGGGTTTGCATCAAAAGTCATGAGAGGACAGACTAAAGGAGCTCAATATGTGCACCCTGGAAGAGAGGAGGTAGGGGATATGATAGAGACCTTTAAGCTCCTCATGGGAGAAATAAGATAAAGGAGGGGAGGTTTTTTGTTTTTTTTCAGAAAAAAAGATGCTCAGAACAAGAGGACATGCAATGAAGCTGGAGGGAGATAGATTCAGGAGAGCGGTGAGGAGGTACTTCAGAGAAAGGGTGGTGGATGCCTGGAACAGTCTTCCAAGGAGGTGGTGGTGGCAAAAATAGTGGTGGGGTTCAAGAATGCATGGGATAGGCATAAGGGAATCTTATGTAAGTCCCCCCACCCCGGCTCGTGCCTGAAAATAGGCAGGATTTGTCTAGTGCACTTACCCGGTCAACAAAAAAAACTAAAAACTAAACTAGTGTGGGGGGGGAGAAAGAGAAGGAGATAAAACAAGGTCTGTGGTGACACTGTAGGTAGGGAAAAAAGAGCAGACTAGGCAGGCCTAGAGGTCTCTAGCTGCCATCAAAGTCTATCATTCTGTATTTCTATAACACATGCCCTAGAGTGCCTTATTGCAATTATAAAAATAAATCCTGCAGCACTAAACAATGGCCTTTTATGCAGATTTTTCTTTAAATTGGTTGCAGACTATAATTTTGTACTGAGATAGCATCATGGCTGGAACTACATCCAGACCAATCCAGTTTCAGGATTTTGTATATATTTTATAATTTAATTTGCCATGGCAGCAGTACACAACCTAACTTCTATTACTGTTCCATCAACAATATGGCATTGCAGCTAGGGTTTCATGACAGCAGCACAATAGGGCTTGCCTCTTGCTGTACTGAAAGCTACCAAGGTTCATCAGATATGTCCTGATGATAACACTGCAGATGTCTGAAGTGTGCCAACTTCAGTGACTCAGATAAATTTCCATATGTGTTTGAGATGGTAATGTGCATGGCTATTGTTACTTTATTCGTCATGTGCTCAGCCTGTGGTTTGTGGTCTGCTTTTACTTCTTGTGATATTGGCTCACCAAAATGATAGTAACCGGGGTTACCACTTGAATGTAAGACAATGTAGTCCAGTGGTTAGCGCGAGCAGCTGTGACCCAGAAGGCCAAGCTTTGAATTCACTGCTGCCACATAGACTCAGATCCAAAGTGAGCCAAGCATTTCACAATTTGTGCTTTGCAAGCCCATACAACTGTTCCCGATGATCCCACTCCACAGCTGGCTCCACTGCCACGACTTTCCACAAACACACAAGACATGGTGCCGGCACAGAGGGAGATCTTGGGGGTGGCAGTTTGCTGGGCATCAGGCATCAAATAGGGTGCAGAGGTCATCTGGCAAATGAATCACCAGCCCCATGCTGATAAAACCCCCTGGTATCTCAATGGATTCCTAAATGTCAGTAAGGATGACTGCTGGCACTTCAGGGGTTAAGGTTAAGATCTCCTGCCACCATGTGCTGTGGTGCACATGCTGGGGGGAGGGGGTCTGGTGGATTGTATAAGTGCCATTCAGGGAGCATCGGTCAGTTATTCATGTCACTAGTTTTTAGTTCAAGTCAGAGTTGGGAGAAGAGCCACTTGTGCCAGAGAAGTGAGGGAGGTCCCCTCATCTTGTTTCTCTCATTCTGCCTTTGTCCCTTTCAAAGTTTATCTGAAGTGGCAGGGGCTGTCAGGAACCAAGCTCTGTTACTGAAGTTGCTGTTGTTTGAAACTGCCATTGCATCATGATTGCCAGGAGTTGTAATGTATGTATTTCAGTATTTACCTCCAGCCTGAATGGTATGTTTAGATGGGTCATTTTGATGTGGTGTGGGCCAGCCCTGCAGAGCTCTTTGGCTGCTGCTGTGGCTGGTATCAGGAGGGTTGCATCACTGCCTCATTGGGTCTTACATCCACTCTCCAGTTGGAGTGGTGCCCACAAGTTCAGTTTCTTAGGCCGGATTCTCAAAACAAGTCAAAACGAAGTCCCACTCCACACGTCCAGATGTGGACTGAAACCTCCGCAGCTGTGGACATTGGTATTTTAATTCTGCTGCAGAAGTGGGAGATGTTACACATGGTCCCACCTGCCATAACATTGTTATGCAGCTATGGGGAAAAACACCTGCAAGCTGTCATAAATCATGGAGTCGGTCATAAACTGACTCCACTTCTGAGAATATCTTAGCTGCAGGAGAATCTGCTGTTCCACAAGTGGCAACCCACTTCCACTGAGTTTTTCCTGCAGCTGGGGGATTTTCATGGGCTTTGAGAATCTGGCCCCTCATTTGTGAGGGCAGAGGATTTAAGTGTTAAACGCTGGTGCCCAGGTAGGACTGAGACATTATTTTCTATAGCGACACAACCACTACCTCTGTTGTTTTTGCTTTATCTAACTACTACAGTTAGTCACTGTGACCATCAGCCTCTGCATACGTTAAACAATCTATATGTCCCACACTGTTTGCATTTGTCCTACTGCCTACTTTGTCCTTGTGCTGCATCATATTGTACTTGTCATGTGTTTCCTTTGTATACTCCCGGGTCATGCCTGAAAATAGGCATTGATATGTCTAGCGCACCCACCCGGTAACCAAAAGCAAATAATAATACCTACTGGGTACCTGAAAACCCAAAGTGCATGAAATTAAGCCAAGTATCCATCAGGATGTAGTGAGAAAGATCTGACTCGGTTACTAAAGTACCTTTCTGCAGAAATGACATTTACTTTATAAGTGACCACTCACATACCAGCTGTGCAGTCATCCTCGTTTTCCTAAGAGCGATGATTAATTGTAACTGTTTGTGTTTCTGTCATCATGAGCTCCTGAATTGGGGTTGAGAGTCCACCATGCCTTATACCTGTCATTATCTTGTGTGTGTGTGTGACTCTGTGTGAATGAATAAAGAAACATCTAGGGCTGGATGTTCAAAGGGTGATGCAGGGCTTACATCAAGTCCTGCATCAAATCCTTTCCTTGGCACAGCTGTGCCAATTAACTTTACCGCAACTATGCCTGATTTTGGTAGGTCAGACGCAGTTGCGACAGTTTACCCAATTAATGGCAGCTTGTGCAAAATCTTTGGTGCAGGCACCATAAAATGGGTGCCCGGGATTGCCACAGGCCAGACTAGAAGAGGTTGATCTCACTCACGGCAAGTACCACTCAGGATTGAAAATTCCGATCATCAGTCAGGTGATTGCTGCAAGCCCCGTGTGATATCCTCAGTACACCAGGGGGCTCGCAGCAATTATGGGCCTTTGAAATTGGGCTGCTGAAGTCTGCAGATGGTGTGCATATTAATTTACAGTATGTAAGTGTTATTCTAACTATTGGTGTCCAGTTCAACACTAGGGGCCTGATTCTAAGACGAATGTTGCAACTCACAGGCGTATGTGAGTTGTGACATTTGCCGCTAAGTTGGGGATCCTGTGCCCTATCCCAGAATAGGCAGGGTCCCCGGCACTTACACCCTGCAACTTGCAGGAGCCACAGGGCTGTGCCATGGGAAGGGTGCACATGATACGGGTGCCGCAAGTCACATTCCACAGGGCACAAGTGGCACAAGGCATGGCCCCCCCCAGAGTCACTCACCCCAACACCATGGCACTGCTCCACAGGGCTGGGGAGGGGCTGGGGGCCTCAGAACCACCCTGGGGTGCCTGGCATGTGGGAGGACAGGAACTGCCCCATGGGGGCACTGCATGGTGATGGAGGTGAGGGAGTGACAGTGGGCTACAGTGGGCTGCCCTGCCATGGGGGGTGTTGTGGGCACCCATGGGGGACCATGGGGGGGTTTGGCCAGAGGGGCGGCAGGCTCAATGGTGCATTCCTGGTGGACATAGGTACAGTTAGACCAGCTAATAGCTAGTCTAACTGTACTTACACCATGGTCTGCTGGGTCTCACTTGGAATCGCAATTTGCTATTCCACCAGCCGCCCTCTTGGAATACTTGCATAATTGATGCCAGAATCCCCCTTGCGCCATGTCACAGGGGGTTGCAGGCATAGTGGGTGGCATAACCCCCATTTGGTACAGGCAGCCCATGCCATGTCGTAGGCCACCTCTTGGAATTATGTTGAGCGCAACGCATATCACAAGGTGCAATTTGCTCTATAGGGTTTGGTGTAAGTCACCTTGGGACATGCGTAACCCGCCTTAGAATCGGGCCCTAGGTTCCCATCTCTCTGACTCCTGTTTCCATCTGCTATAAAACACAAATACATTTCTGGTGTGCTGCCCCTCCTGAAGAGCCATGTGTCATGCCTCCGAAAGTCTGTAAACCTGGTTGGGAGCCCTACATGCAACAGGGGATACTGTGGAATATAGTATTCCACCTGGACTGTTAAGTCACCTATATGCCCATTTATAAAATTTAAAAAAATAACAAATCAAAAGTACGGTAGTGCTGTGTGAATACATTTTCTGGAAAATTCAGCCCAAATATTGTATTTGATCTCCTAAATATTCCTGTATTCGGCATTCATTATTTGGTTTAGAGAGTGAAGAAGAAAATAGACAAACTAAGCATATCCTCTCACTTGGTAGACAGGGCTCATCTCCTGGCCATCTTATCGCCCCATTCCAATCTTTTCCTACCAGCTACACTTTTTCTGGTGCCCCAGAGACTGAAAAAAATGAAAGCTTATAAATTGCCAGCTCCTGGCACTATCCCGGGAGCTGACAGCATCTTTAAACTGCGCCCCCACCCTAGCCCCACTCCTCCCTTTCTTAACAATGATTTTTGTTTTGCAGCCCAGCTAGCTGGTATGCCACCCCCTTTGGTGGCGTGCGCTCTTCCAGCACATTCTGTATATCGCCCGTAAGGCTGTTGAATGGAGCGAGCCAGCAGACGCACACTCACAAGATAAGAGCTGGGCAGTAACAGCATTAGAGATGCCACGCAGCTTATTAGTGACTAGCGGTCATGCCACAGCCCCGCACCTCCCCTGTGACCACATGCCTGCTCTCTTGCTCTGTTCAGAGAGGGAAGGGGGAGGAGAACTAAGTATCCCATGGATAGCTGTCCACCCTCGGGGAGGGAGGGAGGACTGAGTATCCCATGGACAGCTGTCCAGCCTTGGGGAGGAAGGGGCGGAGGAGAACTGAGTATCCCATGGATAGCTGTCCAGCCTCAGGAGGGGGAGAGAGGGAGAGAGGACTGAGTATCCCATGGACAGCTGTCCAATCTCGGGGAGGGGCGAGGACTGAGTATCCCATGGATAGCTGTCCACCCTCCGGGAGGGAGGGAGGACTGAGTATCCCATGGACAGCTGTCCAGCCTTGGGGAGGAAGGGGCGGAGGAGAACTGAGTATCCCATGGATAGCTGTCCAGCCTTAGGAGGGGGAGAGGGAGGGAGAGAGAGAGAGAGAGAGAGAGAGAGAGAGGGAGAGAGGGAGGGAGGACTGAGTATCCCATGGACAGTTGTCCAATCTCGGGGAGGGGCGAGGACTGAGTATCCCATGGATAGCTGTCCAACCTCGGGGAAGGAGGGAGGATTGAGTATCCCATGGACAGCTGTTGAACCTCAGAGAGGGAGAGAAGGACAGAGGAGGGGAGGAGGAGTGAGTATCCCATGGACAGCTGTTCAATCTCAGGGAGGGAGAGAGGGATGGGGGAGGAGGAGTGACCCATGGACAGCTGTCCAACCTCATGGAGGGAGGAGGGAGGGAGGAAAGGAGTGAGTATCCCATGGACAGCTGTCAACCTCAGGGAGGGAGGACTTCATGTCCCACTCGGTAACTACCACCTGGTGGAAGTCAGATGGCAACATAATGAGTGCTTGATACAGGGGGAGCGCAGGTCAACAGATGCAGCACACATGTGCACCTCCCCCACAAATGTATGCCTATCATTCATATCAGTACCTTCAGTGGGAGAAGAACATGGAGGAGAAAATCACGAGTCTCCCTGAGCCATGTTGTTCACCCCCCACAAGCTATTCATGTCAGACAGGACAGCACACCCACTGCACTGTGACCCTAGGTGAGTGGCAGATAAACAGTAAGTCCCTGAAAGAGTCAGTGATGGAGTTTGAGGGATTCCATCTAATGTAGTGTGGACAGGGGAGCCAGAGGGGGAAAAAAGGAAGACTGAAATGAAGAGGGGCTGCAATAAGAAAAACAGTTTGTGAAGAATGTGAGAAATCTGATTAGGGTGGTGGGGTGTAGTTTAAAAGGTGCCGTCAGCTTCTGGGATAGTGACAGGAGTCAGCAATTTGGAGGCTTTTGTTTTGTCAGTCTCTGGGGCACTGTGAAGGGAGAGGTTGGCGGAGGAAACCCTTTAGCCTTTTTTGCTCCATCTGAACGCTGAATACCACAAAAAGTGGGCTAATCAGGAATTGTTCCTGACTATTAGGAAAGACTATTATTTGCGGTATTTGGGAAAAACATTTGGGTTGTGCATATCCCTAACTGAAATGTTATGTTGCTCAACTGTTCATGTTGGTTTGGAGAGTGTAGGGAGCGGCAGGGCAGTGGGGTTGTTCAGGGCATATGTAACTTCTGAGAAGCCTGATCAGGAGACACATTACCTTTACCGCAGTGGTCCCCCGGCATAATTTCCACATTCTCCTGGTTTCCTCTGCAGGGGGTAGATTTCGATAAGAATTCCAAATTTGTAACAGCACACTCCCCCTGACAGACCCAACTTGACTGTCCATGTAGATTCACAGACTGGGTCCGTGTAGCCATCTGTTGTTCTCTCTGGGTTAATTACTGTCCACTGGGACTGTATATAGCTCCAAGAGGACAGCAGAACCAGCAAACAAAAGATCACAGCTTATAAAAACTCTAACATGCACTGCAGGCTAGTGACTCTTCCAATGCTGCAACCCTGCTCTGATGTCAGCTGCAGGGAATTCTGGGATTTGTAGTTACAGAAAATGTCAGTTTGAAAGTCAGCAAAACAAGTCTGATATAATCTACTATACTGCAGTAAATAGTAAGTGAAAAAACAGTTTTGCACACAAAATGCAAATTGAACCAGCCAGCCAGCCCCAGACTTGAGTGTAGGGTTCTTAGTGCTGACTGTACACCAACAAACTGTTTAACTCCTCTTTTTTTGTGCCACTTTATTGAACTTGTATATATTTTTTACTTTGTTTTTATCTGTACATTCAGTTATTCTAGAAAATGTATTATCTAGCTTGTTTCCAACCAAGTTTCTCTCTTCCCCACCCTTTTCTTTGCTTATCTAGGTCAGGGTTGTTCCTGAAAAAGGTCCCTTGGAGCAGTGCACTTACCTGGTCAACAAGTAACTGACTAAATAAAACAGTCTAACAGAAAGGAGCCGCACACGGAGTCGGATGCTCACAGCAACAAATAGCAGCAAGGCAGTGGTAGGAAAGCTGGGCTCTCACCCGCACAGGAAAAGAGAAGAAAGAACTCTGATTGTCACTGGGAAACATATTAATTAAATCCATGAAAAATGAACAGTGCAGTCAGTTCAAAAGTGCAGACTCCAGCCCTTGGAGGATATGTCGTCTGACGTGTTTCACATCAAATCATTGCTTTTGATAAAACATTGATTTGATGTGAAACGTGTCAGGGGACGAACTCTCCATGGATTGGGGAGTGCACTTTTGAACTGACTGCACTGTTCATTTCTTATGGATTGAATTAAAGCTTCTCCAGTGACAATCAGCATTCTGTCTTCTATGTTCCTTTGGGGGTGAGAGCCCGGCTTTCCTACCATTACCTGACTAAATAAATAAATGGTTCTCTGTCCTTAGACTTTCCCTGCTCCTGCTGCATTTTCTACCCTGAGATCATAATAATCTGCTGGTATCATCAGAATAATTGTCATAGCAACAGGTTGTGACGTTTTAAACAGAGGATTGTGACTTCAGGGCAGCACTAAGTAATGTAAATTGATAAGGTCTAAGGGTAAAGGGCATGTTTTACTGAAAATGTTTTCACTAATAACAAATGAAAAGCCTTGAAATTCACATTTTGGAGGAATTTCCTGTAACTGAGTTGTACTGATACTTGCTGTAAATTATTTGTCATAAACTGGAAAATCTCATTAAATGTGTTCTGTTCATTATCTGTTGCAATGGAAATGCCCTATCATACTATAGTATTTTAATACAAACAGGACTAGTCATGTTGTCCATGAATTCCGTTAGAAAGGTACAGTCCTATGCCTAGTGCTTTCTGATTTCCTACTGACGGAGGAAGTTGGGGCTGATACACTTCGTGTTAGGCTAGGCATCTCTATGGCTACTGCGTGCGCACGTCCTGCCTATCAGTTTGGAATTGTTTTTGTTTTGTTGCTTTACAAAGTGAAAGGAAAACAACAGATCACCCACAGAACTGTAAAAGGAAAATAGAAGATGAACCAGAGCATGACAAATGCTGCAGCTAGCAGCTAGGCTTCAAGTTCAGGTTTAGTTTATTAAGATGAGTCATAGGTTATCGTCCAACATTAAAGTTATGACAGTATATATAGACACAATCGCACTAACAGACACATAAATCACAGTCTAAAATTTCCTGTTATATTCATAACAGATCTAAAATAAACATTTACACGTCTTTTGTCAAGTGCGTATGTGTCTAGAATGCAAGAAACTAAGGCCTACAGAGGTGGTTCATGTGTAGAAGCAAACAGTTCCAAAAGCTTTTCATTTTCAGGGGTATGTTTTGACCAAAAAGTTAGTGGGACCATCTCCCTGTCCCATGAAACCTTATTAATAGGGCAGTTTAGTAAACAGTGGCTTAATAATGGCTTGCCATTAATTCCAAAGACACGCCGTACTTTGGAATTATTATACAAGTTATTAAATGTTACAGAACTGATCTGCATATGTAGTCTTACCAAACATTTTCTATATTTAGATTATGAACAAAAGGATAAATATGACTCCATACCCCTGTGACCCCCAGGATGGAGCAGTGACGGGGTTCCCACCCCTTCCTGTTGATGGTAATGGGGCACACCTGGTTGAGGGGGTTGGGTTCTTTCATTCTGCTGTAGCAGGAGGGGTTTATCCCAAATTAATAAATAGCACAGTGCCTTCACCCAGAGAGAATCCATTTGTCAGATGCACTTATAGCCAAATACTGGTTCAACTTGCTTCCTCCGTACCGCTCTGAGAGTCTGTCCCCAGCTAAGCCACCCCCATATGTCCTAAGGTCCATGGATACCCGGAGCTTCTCGCTCCCCCTACCTTCCTCCACTTCAGGCAAAATCTGCCTTATCCTACTGGCTCCCCTTCCTATGGAATACACTCTTCCCCTCTGAAGAAACTCCCTCTCATGTTATCTATCAAACAGCAACTTCACGCACTACCACTCCCCACTTGAGCCTGCCACTATGGTACCCAGTCATAACACTAAAGCATTACTAACATACTAACATACTAAAATGCCAGCAGAATAGGCCTAATGGTCTTTCGTGTCTGCTCGTTTGGTCAGCCCCCACCCTGGGTGCTGACCTTGCTGTCCCCCTCGCCTTCTCTGGCTTCTCCCTTCCCAGTTCTGGATATTCTTGCTGCATTGGATTTTGCTTCCTGGACCCTTCCCTGTACCTGTCCCACCCCTCTTGAACCCCTCCACTGTCTCTGCTCCACCAGCCCCTAGGTAGTGCATTCCATGGCTCTACCACCCTCCTCAGTGAAGTAGCACCTCCTCCTTTCTCCCTGAATCTTCCCCTCCAGCTTCCACCCATGCCCTCTAGTGGCCCCTTCCTCCTTCCTTCAAGCACCTCACTGTTCCTCCCTATTTACCCTCTTCATGTACCTGAAGACCTCTATCATGTCCCCCGGTCCTTCTCTCTTCCAAAGTGTACATATTTAGCTCTTCGAGCCTCTCCTCATAGGTCCTGTCCCCAAGCCCCAAATCATTTTGGTTGCCTCCTCTGGACCCTCTCCAGGAGGTTAATGTCCCTCTTTAAGTGTGGCCTCCAAACTGCACGCAGTACCCAGGTGCGGCCTCACCAAGCAGTTATACAGAGGAGTATCACTTCCCTCCTTCTGGAGGTGATCCCCTAGCGATGCATCCCAGCATCCTGTTGGCCTTGGCTGCTGCCCTCCTACAAGTCTCAGAGTTGTTCATCTTGACATCCACCACCACCCCAGGTCCCTCTCAGCCATTGAGACTTGTAGTATTCCCCCAAGGTGTACACTTGGCCTGGGTTTCTGGCCCCAGGTGGAGTACCTTGCATTTCCCTGCATTAAACCTCAGCTTCCACTTTCTAGACCATCTTTCCAGAGCCTCCAGGTCCCCCTGCAGGGCCACCCTCCCCTCCTCCCCATCCACCACTGCCCCCAGTTTCGAGTCATCTGCAAAGAGACTCATCTCACTCCTGATTCCTGTCCTTATGTCAGATACGTAGGCGTTGAACAGAAGGGGCCCAAGGACTGATCCCTGTGGGACCCCACTAATGACCCTCCGCAGGAAGAGATTATCCCACCAACTATCGACCCTCTGGGTCCGGTCCTGGAGCAATTGCTCATCCATCGGATCATCTGGTTTCCACCCCATTTCTCCTAGTTTATCCAACAGGCCCACGTGAGGAACAGAGTCAAATGCCTTGCTGAAGTCCAGAAAGAGGACATCCACTGGTCTACCCAGGTCCAAGGAACTTGTCACCCAGTCATAGAACTCCACCAGGTTTGTCTGACACGATTTCCCCGGGATGAATCCATGCTGTCTATCGTCCAGGCACCCTGACTTATCCAGGGCCCCCCCAGCCTCTCCTTGACAATGCCCTCCATCACCTTGCCCACCACTGATGTCAGGCTGACAGGCCTGTAGTTCCCTGCCAGCTCCCTTGATCCCCCTTGTGGATAGGCACTACATGCGCCACCTTCCAGTCTTGGGGCACCCACCCTGTCCTCAGAGAGATGGTGAAAAGCTCTGCCAGGGGTTTCGCCAGGACATCTGCAAGTTCCTTCAGCACTCTAGGATGTAATTTATCCGGCCCCGGTGCTTTCTCCGTCTTAAGGGAGCTGAGGGCTTCCCTCACTCTCTCTGCTGTGATTTCATCCTCTCTATTCACGTATACATCCTACTAGAGTACGTTGACTGCATCTCATCCACATTTGTAAATACCACTATGTATTGTATAATTTAATTGTATTGTAAACCTGTCTTGTTGTTCTTTTATGATTCTGTACAGATGTTTTCTCCACTGCTTGTTCTATGTCAGGCATGCCCTCAAGCATTAAATAAAACTCCTCGCTAACCCCACCCTGCACCTGCCTCCCCATTTTCCCCTGCCCCCCACCACCTCTTCCTTTCCTTAGCCCTTCTTTCCCCTTCTCTTCCCCGCCTGAAGCTGACCCTCTTCCGGAAACTACCTGTCTCTGTACAGTGTAACCATGTCATATATATACTGTAGCAACAGTTTCTATAGTTTTAATGGGTTAGGTACTAATTCATGACCTGTGTATGGCCGACACCCGATTTCTCGACTCCGTGTGCCCAACACACATAATGCCGACAGGTACAAAAAACACTTTTTGAATCCCGACAAACAGGGCCAGATCAAGCCTTGGGGGGCCTGGGACACTCACAACTTGGTGGCCATGTAAAACGCCCGACTTTTCATACCAAAATGTTTTATTTTGCGCAACATTTACTGAGCACATTGTTTATTAACCATAACAACCACTGTATGGGGAGACTACCCCCATTATTCACAGGAGAAAAAAGTAACTTGAAGTACAACACCCTGTCATGTTGTCATAGTCTGTAATGTTATACTTATTGTACTGTACAAGACATGAAGGCCGCCAGGCTCCAGATGCTCTGGGGTCTAGATGCTCTGTGGTGAGTTTTGGGGCTTTTATTGAAGTCGCTCTCTAGACCCTGTTCAGAAAAGCAAAGTAATCTTTAAGTAACCTCTTTAATCACAAGTTTATTTTAAGGAAATAAATTAAACAAAATTAAACAGTGCTTTACTAAGAGGTATGCATCCTACTCCAAACAACAGTAAGTTACTGTATGTACCCATTGTACAGAAGTGTGCAGTTCAATGTACAAATGCTATGACTCCAAATAAACAGACTGATGTCATACCTTTATCTGCTCATGGGATATCAAAGGAATGATTAATTCCATTTATTTCAGAGTTAGAGGATCCATGCATGTATACACACACACGCACATCCCTTTATCTCTTCTTTGAACAAGGTCAGATCAATTATCTCAGCATAAAAATAAAATACAGATATCAACTTTCTAAGCCACTTACTGAACTCAAACTGTCTGCTGTTGCTTGCGCTCCTTTGAAACTCCTTGGTTTAGCAGCAGCAGGTAGTTTAGAACAGTGCATCGATTAATCATGCTGGCGATAGAGTGGCCGTGGCGTACAGATAGCGGTGCAGGTGATGCCGCTGGCAAGTGCATGCTGAGCCTCAAAACCATCAGAGAAGAGTGGTTTAAAAATGCTGCCCAGATGGATTGTATGCAAAGCTCCTGGTCCTGGCGCCGCTTCTAGATTATGCAGTGGCAGCCCAGGTCTGGTTGTAACTTGCACGGTCCAGGTCCAGTCCCAGACTCAACAAAATGGAAAACCTGTCAGTATCCTAAGGAGGTAGATCACGTGCTTGCATAGTTAGCCTTCTTCACTTCTTGTGCCACACAGTGCCAGTTTGTTTTTCTAGCAAGTCACCCAACCCTAGCTGCAGGCTGCAAATAACGGAGGAGGAAGGTGGGGGAATGAGAAATCTTCTGCAATGTTGGCTTGCTGGGGGCCTATCTGTAGCAGGAGGTCCGGGGCTTGTGTTTTGTTTTCTTTTAATTAAAGAAAGCCTCCCAAAGTCATTTTTTTGTTTGTTTTGTCTTATGGAGCAAGCCGGGGAGGTTGATTCACGCTGACTCATGCGGGGGGCATGATTTATTACAAATCCTTACCAGTACTGTACCACCAGAGGGAAGGGGAACAATAGAAATCTGCAATGTAGGCTTGCGGGGGCAGGGGCCTATCTGTGGCAGGGGCTTGTGTTTTTTATTTTATTTAACAAATGCTTCTTCGAAGTCACGCTGCTTTCATGGCATTTTTAAGGGAGCAAGCTGCGGGGGCCTATGGGGAGGTTGACTGCGCTTAACTCAGCTGCGGCGGGGGAGGTGGCATGATTTACAAACCACCAGTCCACCTACTAAAAGTGTCTCTACTTCCGACTAGTGGGGGCAGTCTATGGCGGGGCCTGGGGCATTTGCCCCATTTGTCCCCCCCTTAATCCAGCCCTGCCGACAAATGACGGTAAAAGGCTGTGAAATCCTGCATCGATCTGGCATAAATTTAAGCAGGATTCTTACCTTAACTGTTTTGCTCATCCTTCATATCAGGCTTAGTAATAAATTGAATGCAGTGTTTAGAGGGTCATAAAAATAAGGCATAACATGAGCATAGGAATGGATATGTACAGGAAGGAAATTCCACTTAGGGTACTTCGTTATATGTAGCAGGGAGTTGTCAGAAAATCTTGGGGGTAATCCAGGTGAGGGTACTAAAGCAGTGCAACAATAGAAACGGGCTGAAGCTTGGAGGAGCTTGTCAATGCAATGGCACCATAAAATAGCACAGCTATGAAGTACATATGATATGGCTCGTAACTCGCGCTTGTAACTTATTGACCGCAACATTCCTAACACTGCGTTTTTAACTTTATAGTGTTTTTAACAATAATTTCAATAACGTTTTCATTTTATTGGGAACTGCGGACCAGGAGAACAAGAACACGATTAAGGTACGAATTCTTACATTAAGCACTGCTACCACTGCTGTTTGAGGGGTGGGGGCTCTGATGCTGCTGATTGAAGATGCCCAAAATGTTTGCATTAAGCACTGTTACCACTGTTATCCTGCTGAGTGAGTTGGTGGGCTGGATGGTGCCTTTTGTAGATTAAGTACGGCAGAGATACATCGAGATTTTAACAGACAGACATATCAGAATATGGGATTTAAAGATGCGGGATTTTGCATGACGGGATTCAGTATTAGTTTAGATTTAGGTGTCGGTCTTTTCATTGTCAGGAAAAGTAGTGTCAGGAATTAGTACGGATACTGTTTTAACTAAGCTTACATCTTTCATTGTAACATGATAAATTTCCTGAGTTGTTTTTGTATTGTACTGATCTGTATTGTAAATAGTGTGGCCTCTCTTGTCATCACTTGTCTTGTATGTTTGATTATTTTCATTTATAAATCCTCCTGTACCCCGCTTCCCCGGGTCACTCCTGAATATGAACCCTGGCTTGGTTATCAACTTTTAAAATAAATAAATAAAATGTAATATGATTGTGACATGCTTGTAAAATGCTTGTATCCCCTTCCCCCAGGTCACACCTGGAAATGAGTACCAGCTCAGTGTGCCTTTCCCGGTTACCAAATGTTTAAATAAAAAAAAAAATTAAAAAGGTGTTGTGTGTAGTACTGCTCTCTGGGATGCAGTAGCTACCCATCTCCCTACACTTGACAAGACCACCCCCTAGGGAGCACAAACAGTTGTTACCTTTACCAAACAGTTATTCAGTCAGATTGTACAAACTGAAGTCGCACACAGAAATGCAAACAGTTAACAATGTTTCATGTATTAATACAGGCCTGGGTAGCTGGAGGAGGATAGATTGATTAAAACAGCAGTGCATCTCATTCAAATATCTCCTAAGTTATGTAAACATGTTGCCCTTTTGAATAAAAGTTTGAAAAGCACCTGTTCTAGCTTTAGCATTACATGGAACATAGAGTCACTTAGCTTTTTGGTCAGAGGTTCTCACAGACGGCAGCCAGGATCGCCATTTTAAAAAGTTGCCCCACAATCAGATCCTGAAGCATGCACACTGTAATATGATTGAATGGACCCCATCAGATAGCATGCATGGCAATGGAACACTGAAGTGCGTGTTTGTGTTTGTGAGCAAGTGTGACCACACCATGTGCTCTGTATGTGGTTTTCTGCCAGTGGATTGTCAGCTTGTAGTTCATGGTTCAGTTTATCTTGAAGGGCATGATCAATATCTGAATTCTGTTATAGCAAATAAACTCATGGAAAAGACAGTGAAATAATGAGTAGCAGCACAAGACTCCGTGACAATGACTTGTCATTGTCAGGGTGATTTATTAAATTATTACTGAATGTTGAAATATCCATAGATGTGAATTATGGAATGTTGAAATATCCGTAGATGTGAATTATTGAATGTTGAAATATCTGTAGATGTGAATGTTTTTGACTGCAATGTAATGTATACCTGTGGTAATACACAATCATGTCAGTGTGAGCTATAAAAATACACATGTTTTCTATTCACATTTACATTTATGGTGTAGTTTTATAAAGAATGAGCAATGCCTACACTCATATGAATTATTTGAGTTTTTTCCCATATCTGTGAAATGGGGGGTGGTGGTCATTAACAATCAGTAGTGAGTTAATTTTTCAATGATGTTATTTTTTTCTGATTATATAGAGGCAGCTTCTAGAATTAGAGACTGATTGAAGGTGTTGCCTTTGGCATTCTCTTTTGGTACTAGCAAGTCAGGTAAAGGGGGGTCAAGTTGGCTGGTGGAGGAACGTCATTTGTGGGGGGTAAGTCATGGATTCATAGGTTATATTTTTTTGTATGTGGTCAATGATGGAATGCCCACTCCTACTAAATGCCCTCAACCATACAAGTTTCTCTGCTGGCCCCCTCTCCTGGTGTGCAAACTACCTATCAGCCTGCTCCCAGCATGTCAAAAACAATGGGGTACTCTCAGAAACCCATCCAATCTGATCAGGGGTTCCCCAGAGCTCTATCCTTAGTCCACTACTCTTTAGCCTGTACCTAAATGCTCTGCCTAGTGCCTGTTCTGGCAATATTCTACTATATGCTGACAACGCTGTGATTTATGCAGCTCACAAAAATCTCATCTCCCTCTAAGACTCCCTCCAGCACTCTTTCAATGATGCTGAGAATTGGTTTAGGAAGAGCAGACTAGTAATTAACCTCAAAAAACCTAAGGTAATGCTCTTTGCCCACCACCAGAACAAAGCCAGCAAAAGTTCCCTCCAAATCTTCCCCAGCACTTGTCAACCACTCGAACAAGTTCACTCGTACTAGTAAATACAAAATCACACATGCCCCCACAATGCAAAGCATCATGGGCTGCATATGCAAATCACCACAGAATGTTATGCTAGTCCAACTTTAAGCAGAATTGCATGGTGCCGAAAGGCCTCTCACACAGTTTGCAAAGGGTGCTAACAGAAGACATAGACACATGTTTCGTCCTACCAGGACTCATCAGTATGCCTCGTCTGTTTGACACCCCAGTGGAATGGACCAGTACCTTGGAATCACATTTGACTCAGTCCTCACCTTTCATGCCCACATTACTGCCCTTGCTGCCACCACAAACGTGTGCCTTGGCATCCTCTACCAGCACAAGGTCCACCTCCCACCTGATGCCCTCAGGCTTGCCATCACATCCGCAGTAATGTCCCTTATTGATTATGGCCTCCCAGTATATGGTGCTGCTGACTCCACTGCCCTCAGCAAGATTAGACTCATGCTAAATAAGGCTTGCATGCTACTGACCAGTGCCTCCACCACAAACACGCACCTTGGCATCCTCTACCAGCACAACGACTGCCTTCCACCTGATGCCATCAGGCTTGCCATCACATCTGCATTAATATCCCTTATTGATTACGGCCTCCCAGTATATGGTGCTGCTGACTCCACTGCCCTCAGCAAGATTAGACTCACGCTAAATAAGGCTTGCAGGCTGCTGACCAGTGTCCCTAGACTCATCCACACCTGTCAGCTCTATGACATGGCCAAACTCCTAAACCTCGAGGAACGCATCCGCTACCAAACCGGCCTGCTAACCAAGAAGATTCTACTTGAGGGACCCCCCCCAAGGTGTCTGCCTCCATCCAATTTACACCCCCCAGAGCCACCACCCAAACTTCAGACAAGGTCACTCTACTAGTACCCAGAACTAGGACCACCCGGGTTCAGAGGTCATTCAGCTACAGAGCCCCTACCTGGTTCTACTCACTCCCCACAGCCATTTCCAACACCGCCAAAATTGCCCCCTTCAAAGCTGCCTTATGAGATCTGCTGTTCAGCACCCACTGCTGCACCTGTCACTAAAAGATACTCTGCTGCTCTTCTGGTACTACTGACATGGCTCACTGGGCTGAACAATCATCCACCCCACCCCACCCCACTTCCCACCCCGGCCCTCTCTCTCTGCCAGTACCTGCTGGTACTACTTGAAATGTTTATTAATTACACATGTGTTCAAGCAATTGTATGTAATACTATGTATTTATGTTCATGCAACCTATGTAAAACTATGTGATTCTGTATGTCTGCATTCTGTAAATATGTAAAAAATCTATTATTCTGTTTTGACTGTACTCTGTAAATTATGTTAACCATGTGTGTCCTCTCTGTGAGGAGGTACCTTTGTAAACCAGCAGCTGGCTCAAAGGTTGTAAAACCAATTATACAATAAATAAAAAAAAAAATAAGTAAATGCCACAGGGAGTTTGTACTACCGTGACACTTGTGAGTTTTTTTTTTATTATTTTATTGTTTTCATTTTAAGTCAGGGCTGACAATCTAAATAGGGGTGGATAATAGGGAACTGCTTTTTTTCACTATACCTTTTTACTGAAATGTTTCACGAGGAAAAGTACACTGAATAATATGTTGCTTCCCTCACGGAATGTCCTGGGAGGAGGGAGGTACAGATAGGGAATATAGACATGTAAGCATTCAATCAGAGGCACTTACAGCAATGACACTTAAATAGACAATTACAGGTATCCAAAGGCTATTACAGGGGAACATAGTACAGTACCGCATAGCAAACATTAACAATTACAGCAATGAAACTAGGGTAGCTATTTATAGGTATACATACCTTATTTACAGCAAGTGCGATTTAACAGTACAAGTGCAGGTTGGATGCAAGTAGTCTATGCTACATGTATTACAGTAACATAAGAGCCTAAGTAATTGAAGGATAAAATCACAACAACTGAGTCAAGAAAATAAGTTAGGGCAGAAGGAAGGGTGAGGCAGCTAGAGAGCCAGTATTTGGGGTAGCACTAGCAAGACCAGTTGATAGATAGGTAGTTGTGTAGGTGGCAGTAAGGGGTGATGTGGAGGATGAGTGATGAATCTTGGGGGGGGGGGAGTGAGTTTCACAGCTTAGGGAGATGGAGGGAGACGCCATTTCATCCCACTTTAGTATTAGAGAGAAGGACTGCAAGGAACCTTGTGTCGCCTGATCTGAGAGAGTAGGGGGGAAGGTTAGGAAAAGATAGAGTGGTAGCTAGGTAGGGAGAGAGAGAATCAAACCAGAATTTAGAGGAGAACTTTGCACAGTGGAGGGTATGTCTGTCAGTAAGTGAGGTAAAGGACAAGGCGTGATTAATAGTATGGCTAAAATGAGATAGAATGCATGATAATGTTAATAGTTATTAATATGGTTATAAAACATATGTGGTGAGTGAGTGGAGCAGAAACAACTTAATGGTGCCTCTACAACACAGTTAGTTCTATACGTCTAAATTCTGCTATGCATAGGTATTGAGCTTCAAGAGTTTATTAATGCCAGCCTTGGCAAAAATTATCTGCTGAGCGATTATGCTGCGGAAATTTGGCACCATTTGTTATAGTACTGCAGCTGAGCAGCATGTGAAACTATGTAAATAGCACTCATTTGTGATCTATGACGCCCGCACCCTAAAACGGCAGCATCTGTGAAAGTGTCAGCTACCAACCTGAAGGATCCGCCGTGCAGGAAACATTTGCACAGCCCTTAAGACTGCGCAGCTGAAAAAATGCGCCACTAATTATGTTATCTCAGATGAGTAACATTGAGAACTGGAGCCCAAATCTCCCCCCCAGTCTTACATTCCATATGCAGAAATATTCACTGCCCCACTGAATGTACTCTAAAATTGGCAGCATAGTACCGCTCCCCAATCGCACCTGGGGTGCAAGTATCAGCGGCGGGGGCATGAACAATGTATGAGAAATTAACTCAGGATGTAACTCATTGATTTCCTGCATATGTTGTTGCACTTAACAATTCCAATTTTATGATATGTATTATCTGACTCTATTACAATCTGCATTCCTGGCAAATGTTGCTATCAAACTGTATGGAACTGCCATAGTCACTGGGGTCTCAAATGCCTGATAATGTTTTGGCATATAGTAGTTACCAGGTGAGTGTGGCAGCC
The DNA here is from genome assembly GCA_016271365.2 of Neoceratodus forsteri. Lineage (NCBI taxonomy): Eukaryota > Metazoa > Chordata > Ceratodontiformes > Ceratodontidae > Neoceratodus > Neoceratodus forsteri. Next base: position 25,780,299 of record JADMNL010000022.1, on the reverse strand, counting down.
TTAGCAGAGACTAACACTATCTGGGGTGAAGGAGGGGAGGGGTGGGGTGGTGAGACAGGGAGAAAAAAAAGAGACGATTGCATCCTTCAGATAGATTCCTGTTCTAATGCTTTCCTAATAGTATGGCTAAAATGAGATAGAATGCATGATAATGATAATGTTAACAGTTATTGGTATGGTTATAAAACATACAGTAGGTGGTGAGAGAGTGGAGCAGACACAACTTAATGGTGCCTCTACACCACAGTTAGTTCTATACGCTTAAATTCTACTATGCATAGAATATTGAGCTTCACGAGTTTATTAATGCCAGCCGCAGCAAAAATCGTTTTCGTCATAATTAATTTTAGGAGGTGTTGGCAGTCGAATTGTAGCTCAGCCAGGTGGTACATCACGCTATGGAAGTTACATGTTCTTGTTTTTTGCCTGTTTCAATGGCTGGATAATATGGCTGAGCAGGTACCTCTTAGTACCAGTGGCATCTCTGGGAGTTTCCATATGGGGAGGGAGATTTAATGGGTTCAGAACAAATGTTGCCAGGCTGTACAATGAAGGGGGAAGGGTGGGTAGAAAAAAGGGACCAATTCATAGTTATGCATTGTGAATTGTATGCAAACAATCTCAGTATGCAGCTTTACCTACTAGTCAGAATCCAGGAAGAACTGCCTGGGTGTGCAATGAGAATGGCATGGTTAAAAATGGCACCATAATGGTTAGACCACTGATCATAACTACTGTACATGCAATGGTAACAGGTTGAAGAACGTTGTGAAATGCAAAAAGGTTCAAGGGAGGCTAAAAAACTAAAGTCTACTGCAGTCCTACTAAAATAAATACATATATGTCCCTAAGACAATTTGACTAAATGAAAGCAAGCTGGGGGGGGGGGGGGCAACTGTGTCGGGTCTTGTTACATCTCTAAAACAAAGGGCACAGCCATTTGGCCACCCAGGGGCTTTGAAGGCTGAGTAACAAATACTTACACTGACTCTGGTGGGTGTTATGCATTGGCACGGATGAAACCCAAACTGGGGACGCACCTCTACAGTCTCCATATACATCCCCAATATGAACGACCCAGTTTTTTATCAAAAACTAAGGTTGGATATGGCATCACTTCAAGGACCATGGGTGATCCTAAAGGGAGAGTTCAGCTGTGTCAGTGACATATACTTGATAGATCTAATTCAGCTCCTGTATCAGTATCTTGTAATGCTAAGGCCCTTAGAGAGGTCGGATCTACCTACTCCCTTATAGACATATGGAGACACTATAATCCCTCAGGAATGGAGTATAGTTTTTTCACACTCTCACCAGACATATGTCTGTCTAGGTAGAGGTTTGGTCTCCTCCTCTACAGTCATGCAAATTAATCATGTGCAGTAAGCCCCTATACTGATTTCAGACCATGCTTCACTCACTACCCATCTGCACTCTGGAGAACTGACACCCTCAACACGATTGTGGAAACTAGATCCTACACTGTAAAAAGATAAGACATATGTCCAACACATCACCTCTGCAATTTCTGGTAAGTCAGGTGAAGGGGGGAGAGTGTCAGGTTGGCTGGTTGAGGAATGTGGTTTTGGTTTGTGGGGGGTGGGGTTCATGGATTCTTATGTGATATTTTTGTATGTAGTCAATGATGGAAGTAGTCTCTATGACTGTGTCGCTTTGTTTTTTTATTATTTTATTTTTTTATTTTAAATCTGAATTGACAATGTAGACTGGGGTGGGCAATAGGGAGTCTTTTTTTTTTGTACTATACCTTGTCTGGTGAGTGAAATGATGAGGGGATCATTACATCCCAATTGATTATTTCTTATTAAACTACTACCAGGATGTTTGGTTGAGGGTGGGACCACTGGGCACCAACTGTTTTTTTTTTTTTAATCCAAACTTGCAATTGAATGGCTTTGGTGGTCACTAGAATGTGGTGATCCTTTAATCTGTTAAAACTAGAATTCGAAGGGTGGTGGACTTAGCACCATGGAATTGTATTTTTCCAGCTGACATCATTTGAACCATGAGTAGTGGGGTGTTAACCACTAGGCATTTTTTGTTACATTTAAGGGAAACGGAAAGGGGGAATTGTTTAACCAGAAAAGGCATACTAAGCTGAAGTGTGCTTCCAGGTGCAACCTGGCAGCACAAGGAAGTTAAGTGACTTACTCAGGGTCACATAGTATGCAAGTAGGGGCTGTAAGATTCAAACCCAGATCTCAAGGTTTTCAGCTCAGAGCCCTAAACCACAGCACTATACTGCCTCCTATTTAAATACAGGACTCATGAATGGAGTGCAGTGAGGAGGGACAGAAGGCATTTTTTTGTTGTTTGTTTTAACGTTGAAGGAGTGGGGTGACCTATGGAGACAAGAGTCATACTTCCCCATAGTAAGTCTAATGATTGGTGGGCATGGGTTGGGTGGGTTATCACCATGCTCCGGGGAACTTCCTAATGTACTGCACCTTTCTGTGAGTAATGGGACATCTGTCCCCATGAAGATTTTTACACATAATACATACCTACAAACATATGAATGTGCCAAAATGTAAATTCCCATTGGGTCTATCAAGTGTTCCAGTAATGTGCATTTTCACACTGTATTACATAGAAACATTGAAACACACAGTTTGACGGCAGACAAGGACTGCTTGGCCCACCTAGTCTGCCAATATCCCCTACTTACTGCAACACCACAGACCCTACTTGATCTCCGGCTTAACCCTGCCCCCCCCCCTTACTGCTAAGGATTCCTTTGACTATCTCAGTGCCTTCTTGAATTCCGATACAGTTTTTGCTCACACAACCTCTGCTGGGAGGGTAGCAACTTTCAGAAAAGAAGGTGTACAAGAACAGGGGGACATATTATGAGGCTAGAGGAGGGTAGGCTCAGGGGCAACGTGAGGAAGTACTTTTTCACACAAAGAGTAGTGGATGCTTGGAACAGCCTCCCTGCAGAGGTGATGGGGGCCAAATTGGTAGGAGAGTTCAAGAATGCATGGGATAAACAGAAGAGTAACAACACAATAACATAGGATGAACTCCATCACACAAAAGTTATATTAGTCAAGCACACAAACACTTTTATTTGTCAGTAAGTCCACTCTAAAACTTTGACTTTAGTGTGGACTTACTGACAAATCAAAGTGTTTATGTGCTTGACTAATAAAACTTGCGTGTAGTGGAGTTCATTCTATGTTATTGTGCTGTTTGACTTGACTGCCCCCATAGGATGACCTAAATTAGTTAACCATTAGCATTATTTAGGGCAACCTGAACCAGCACAGACAAGCAGAAGAGTACTCTCACAATAGGGAAGACAGGGTAAACCACAGATCAACTAGTGTCTACAGTAATGCATTAGGTGGGAAAAAGGGGCAGACTATGTGGGCCACACAGTCCTTATCTGCCATCACTGTCTATGTAGCTGTGTATTACTTTATATTATAGAAACAGACTTTGATGGCAAATAAGGACCGCTTGGTCCACCTAGTCTGCCCAGTTTCCTTACCTACTGTAACACCATAGACCCTACTTGATCTCTGGCTTTACCCCCCCTTCTCTTACCACTAAGGTTCCCTTATGCCTATCCCATGCATTCTTGAATCCCGATACCATTTTTGCCCCCACCACCTCTGCTGAGGGGCTGTTCCAGGCATCCACCATGTTTTCTGTGAATAAATACTTCCTTACATCTCCCATGAGACAACCCCCATTTGGGTTTGTATCATGACCTATTGTTCTTTATTGTCTTTTTCTCTTCTTGAACCCTATTCCTACCCATGAGGTATTTAAAAGTCTCTATCATATCCCCCTTCTCTCCTTTCTTCCACTGTGTGTACATATTGAGGTACTTCGGTCTCTCTTCACAGGGCTTTTGAGGAAGACCCTGCAACATTTTAGATGCCCTCTTCTGGACTGCATCTACCCTGTCTATGTCCTTCTGGAGATGTGGTCTCCAGAACTGGGCACAGTACTCTTGGTGAGACCTCACTGGTGATTTATACAGCAGTATCATTGCCTCCCTCTTTCTGTTGGCAGTACCTCTCCCTATGCAACCAAGCATCCCACTGACTCTCCCTACTGCCTTGTCTCATTGTTTGCCCACCTTTAGGTCATCAGATATGATTACCTCCAAGTCTCTTTCCTGTTTGGTGGTCGCCAGTACCACTCCCCCCCATTTCTGTGCTCTGCCCCTGATTTTCTGCACCCCATGTGAATGTTAATGCACTTTTTAGCATTGAAACTTAGTTGACCTTAGATCCCTATTAATTTTTCTACTCCCTGGTAGCGTCTACTATATTGCAGACCTTACTGTCATCTACAAAAAGGCATACCTTCCCATCTAGCCCCTCTGCAATGTCAATAATAAAGACATTAAAGAGGACCAGTTGTGTCTCTGATCCTTGTGGCACCCCGCTGGTCACCCTCCCTTCATTGGAATGACCTCTGTTTACCACCACCCTCTGTCATCTATACCTCAATCAATTTCTTACCAAGTTTATCAATTTTGGACCCATTCATAGTCTGCCCAGCTTGTTGATGAGTCTCCTATGTGGAATGGTGTCAAAGGCCTTACTAAAATCTAGGTATGCCACATCTACTGCTCCACCCTGATCTATTTCCCTGGTCACCCAGTCAAAGAAATCTGTCAGATTTGTTTGACATGACCTCCCCCCAGTGAATTCATGCTGCCTCTGATTTTGTAAGCCACTGGATTAAAAATATTCCACAATCTTCTCCTTTGTGATTTCAATAATTTCCCCACCTCCGAAGTCAGGCTGACTGGCCTGCAATTTCTCCTCCCTGCTACCACTTGGTGAAGTGGTACTACATCTGCCCTCTTCCAGTCCTCCAGAATCACTCCCACCTCCAGTGAGTGGTTGAACAGGGCTGTCAGAGTTACAGCCAGCACCTCTCTGAGCTCCATCAACATCCTTGGATGTATCCCATCTGTCCCCATTGCCTGTCCACTTTCAGATTTGTGAATTACTTCACGACTCTCTCCTCTATAAATGGATGCGTGTCAACCTCCTTTCCTTTGATGCCCCTGACACTTAACTGGTGTCCCTTACCTCCTCGTTGCTCTGTGAACACTGAATGCAAGTATTTGTTCAGAATGTCTGCTTTTTCCTTGTCCCCTTCCACACACTCACCCCCATTCCCTCCTTAGCTGTGCACTCCCTCCTTTTGTCTTTCTCCTCTCTGTTGCATACCTGAACAATGTCTTGTCACCATTCTTTAATACCTGGGCTATTTTCTCTTCTGTTTGCACTTTGCACTCCTAATTGCTTTCCCTTCCTCCTTCTGTTTCTCCTGATACACTTCTCTATTATCCTCCTCTCTCTGTGTCTGCTTATACCTCCTAAATGTTAACATTTTTCCCTTACCTTCCTGGCCACCTCTTTTAAGAACCACACTGGTCTCTTCTTCCTGCTGCTTTTGCTAACTTGCCTGATGCAGAGGTTTGTCGCCTTCACTATCCTCACTTTTAGTTTCACTCACTTTACCATGCTGCCTTATATATTAGCTGTTTGTTCCTCCACTTCACTCAGACCATCTACTCCAGCTAGCTTATCCCTGATGCATTAACTTATCTTTTTTTTCAATTGAAACTTTATTAATACATTTCCCCATATAAAGGGCAGATACAGAGGAACAAAATGTGACATACCACATATACAGAAAAACCCAGCCCACCCCACCCCACCGCCATCCCCCTTACAGCAGCAACAGTACCATATAACCCTTAAGAGCTATGATTGTTCCCTATAGGGCCTGAAAAAAGGACTGCAGTATGACATATCTATAAATGAGACAGTGAGAGTAAGAGTGGAGGGGATCCCATATTTTACTGTGGACTGCAAGTCTATTGTGAAGGTTTGCAATCACCTTTTCTGTTCAAAGATTAGCAAGGAATTCGTGCAACCACTCTTGGTAAGATGGGGAGGATTTGTCTTTCCAAAGGCATAAAATGAGTTTCTTGACAGATAGAGCAATCAAGGAAATATGAAATTTCCTGATTTTGACCCTAGCAGAGGACATGTCCCCTAGGAGACATATCTCAGGAATAAAATACTCCTGAAGGCCCAGAAGGGGATCCAGAGACAACCTGATTGAAGTCCATAAAAGGGCGACTTTGGGGCAGGACCAAAACATGTGAAGGAGCATTCCTTCCTCTTGCATACACTTAATACAGGTACTAGAATTCAAAAAACCCCATTTCTTTAATTTAACAGGTGTACAATACATGTTATGTAATATATGGTATTGCATGAGACACAATCTGTCCTGGGAAACATATTTATGACAAGATCTCCATAAAGATTGCCAATCCAACTTGTATTGAGGAAGGAGTGAGTTCCAGAATCTAGTAGGTTCAAAAGAGTCCCCATATTTTTTAAGATACAATATTCTATATAATTTAGATACAGTGCCAGAAGATCCAGTAATTAGGGAGATCTCAGGTATCAAGGCTGACACCGTCTGGGAAGGGGGAATATTCCCCAAGACTATTGTGAGTAGGTGCCTTAGCTGCATAACCTTAAAGTGAGATGAAACTGGAATGAGAAACTTTTCAATAATTCCGCCTGGGGACAACCAGTGTCCCTCCCCATCCAGCAAGAAATACAGTTTTCCCTCCCCCAATTGGGGCAACCATTTACTAGGAATCTGTTTCCTGTTAATAGTAAAAGATGGGGAGTTCCAAATGGACTGAGCTAAGTCGGACCAGGGGGAGTAAAGAAGAAATGAACATAACTGCGCAAAAACTCTTAAAGAGATACCTACTGTGGGGCAGTTAACTAACTTTACCTGTGATATTTTAAGATAAAATAGAGTTAGGGGGTCCAGGATTTTGGTTTTAATTGCATCTAGTTCAATCCTAAGCCTTACCGGTTGTTCCTCTTCAAGGCCGAGGGATACCCATCTCGTGCATTTAACTAAGTGACTGGCCCAGTAGTATAATGTCATATGGGGGATCCGTAGCCCCCCCTCAAATTTTGGGGCAGTTAACATGAAATAGGCCAAATGGGGGTATTTGTCAGCCCAAATAAATCTAGTAAATATACCATGCAATTTTTTAAACCAACGTATAGGGATAAAAATATTGAGAAGGGATAGGGGGTAATAAATTCTAGGAAAAACATTCATCTTGATTATATTAATCCTGCCCCATAATGATATGGGAAGTTTAGACCATCTGTCAAGGTCATGGATAATAACCTGCAAGAGAAAGTCCAGGTTGTCCTTAAACCATGTTAAGGGATTACGGGATAACTTAATGCCCAAGTACCTAAATGCTCTGTGAGTCCAACATAAGCCTAAGAGACTGATATCATTCTTGAATACCTTGTGATTTAATGGAAAAAATAAAGATTTACTGGCATTCAGCTTATAATTGAATAACTCACTAAATCTGGCTATTTCATGCAGTAGGGGCGGTATAGATGATACCGGGTGAGATAGGTGTATCAACAAGTCATCTGCATACGCGGTGACCTTAATTTCATGGCGCCCAACCCAAATACCTTGTATAGAGAGATTATTGAGAATGTTTTGAATAAGAGGTTCCAAGTATAGATTAAATAACAGAGGCGATAGGGGGCAGCCCTGCCTAGTCCCTGAGTGGAGTGGGAAGGAGTTAGAGAAAGCCCCATTTGCCGAGATTCTTGCTGTAGGGGATTTATATACTGCAGCAACCCAGGATATAAATACCGGAGTGAATTTGAAAGTGCTTAATACCTTGAACAAAAAACTCCAGTTTAACCGGTCAAACGCCTTCTCGGCATCCAGAGAGACCAGGCCTGCAGGGAACTTGGCATCTCTGGTGGCCGAGAAGATGTGAGACAATGTATGCAAGTGGTCGGCCGAAAAGCGACCCTTCATGAAACCAACCTGATTCATGCCTATTAACTCAGGGAGTACCACAGATTACCTATTAGCTAAAATCTTTGAGAGGATTTTAATGTCTTGATTTAGGAGAGATATAGGTCTATAACTTTGGACTAGCTCCGGATCTTTGTCTGGTTTGGGGAGAAGTACTATTAAGGCTTCGAAGAGGTGAGAATTGACCTCTGCCCCAGAAAGAATGTGTTGAAATAATCTATTAATTATTGGAAGTAAGGGATCTCGAAACGTCTTATAGAAGAGGGAAGAGAATCCATCAGGACCAGGAGCTTTATCTGAAGGTAAACCATTGATAACCTCAGCAATTTCCTCCTGTGAAATAAGAGAGACTAGAGAGTCTTTGTAACATACTGGGAGGGAGGGCAAGTGGGAGTCCATCAGATACTTCTCCACACTAACAGGACTGGGGGGGTGCTCCATGTCCCTGTACAGTGTTTTGTAATATAAAGCAAATTCTTGAACTATCTCAGTAGGAGACGTTTTCAGAGATCCATCAGCTGATGCCCTGATAGGTGGGATGAATCTCGCAGATTCTTGTTGCTTGATACGGAGTGCCAATAGGCACCCTGCCTTCTCTCCCTGATCAGTGTAACTAGCTGTGGTACATATGATAGCTAACTCTGCTTTTTCCTGGAGCAACTCTAAATATCTATCTCTCAGCAATAGGAGCTTCCTCCTATCTTCTTCTGGAGTATTGGCCGAAACATTAATTTTGAGTACCCAAATTTGGGATAATAATGACAATAATTCCTTCTCCCTAGCTCTTTTCCTAGTCACCGCCATACTAATAAGAATGCCTGTCATGTAGACCTTAAAGGCCCCCCATATAATGTCCGGTTTTGCACTATCTAAAGGGTTGGACAGGAAAAAGGCCTCAATTTGTTCCCTTATGAGTTTACAATATTTGGAATCTTTAAGCAGTTGATCATTAAGTTTCCATCTTGTTTCTCTCTTTGAAACATCCTGAAGTGCAAGTTTACATAACACCAAGGAATGATCGGAGACAGGACCAGGTTGGATCGATGAAGTCCTGACCCCAGGCAAGAGGGTCTGAGAAAAAAAATATAATCAATGCGGGACTGCGAGCCGTGTGCCAAGGACCTGTAAGTGAACTCCTTAGAATCTGGGTATAAGACACACCAGACATCACAGAGCCTGCATTGATCCAATAGGTCTCTAAAAGCCCTCTGACCTGGAGAACCACCCCCCGATCCACCACCTGACCTGTCGAGACTTGCGTCTATGACTTGATTAAAGTCACCTCCCAAAATAATCCTTATAGGAAGGAAAGGCAGGACTATATTTATAAGTCTCATAAAGAACCCAGGATCATCCACATTAGGGCCATATATACTGCCCAGTAACAATGGGACTGACCAAAGAGTACCTTTAACTAAGACAAACCTACCCTCAGGGTCCTTAATCACTTGTGGAGAAACAAAGGGAATGCCCCTATTAATAATAAGCATGACCCCACAACTATTGGTGGAGCCTTGGGCCTCATACACTATCCTCACCTGCTGTCTCCTCACTTGTGAAGCTTCCATTTCTAGGAAAGTTATCTGTGAGCATAATAGGCTTAAATGTTTAAGAACCTGATATTGCTTGGATTTTTTCCTGATCCCCTTAACGTTCCATGTTGCACAAGTCACCTCTTTGGCCACCTGATAAAGACTACTGGGTTTAATAGATTCAGCCCTGCACTCAGGGTATATAGTATATGTGATCTAACCCTACCCATTGCTGCTGTAAGGCCCTCCCAATGCCCTAACCCCCCCATCAATAACCCAGGTTTAGACCTCCTTATACTCCCCCAGCCCCCCAACAAGAACCCGTAGCTCCCACCCCCAATCTGTCACAAGCAATGTTTAGCACAGCATTGGGTCTCTACCTCCCTCTCCCACCCCCCGAAAATATCCTCTGCTAGTGAACACCACATATCTCTAGGTGCAAATGTAGTTTATGCAATACATTAACAGGCCTTTAATACCTAAAGAGCGGTCTCGGGCTTCCAGAGCCTGTGAACATATAGTAGTGAATCCAATAGAACTAAGAAAATGAAACAAGCTATCAGAGACGCGAATATGAGAGGTAACCACGTGACCCCAGAATGAAAATTAAAAGTTACCTGACCCTAATAGAAAACTGCACCCAAACCAGAGCCAGGGGGAGAACTAATACTGAGGGGTAATCTCAATCTTGAACAGAGAGCAGAAAACGAGAATAAGTAGATAGCTAGAACGAGAACCTGAAATGAGAAATTAACTTATCTTTTAAAAACCTACCCTCCTGAAGTCCAGGTCCCTCACCCTTGTGTAGTCTGATTTTGCAGCCATCCTTATATTGAACCACACCGTACAGTCATCATGGGTCCCCAAGTGAACTGCAACCTTAACATCGGCAACACTGTCCCTGTTAGTAACTATCAAGTCCAGTATTACCCCATCACAAGTGGGTTCATCGACTAGTTGCCTATGGAATGTCCACTGTAGACAGTTCTGGAAGTCCCTGCTTCTAGCTGAAGTCACTGCTGTGAGGCAGCAATTTACATCTGTCAGAATGAAATCCCCCTTCAGCAGCACCCTCATCTTTACTGCCATCTTGTCAGTGGCTTCAACTAGTATCATATCTACTTTTTTCCTATGTGCTACAGGTCTGAATTTCACTCCAGTGTGGTTAGTGGCTCCACTGCAGTGGTGAGGCCACACCTGGAATACTGCATCCTGTTCTGAAGACCTCACCTGCGGAAGGACATTGACAGGGTGGAGGCTGTTCAGAGGAGAGCAACAAAAATGATAGAAGGACTACACCACAAGTCCTACAAAGCTAGGCTGAGTGATCTGAATATGTACTCCATGCAGGAAAGGAGGTAGAGGGGGATATGATTGAAACACTAAGTACCTCACATGGAGGAATAAGGTACAGGAGAATACAATTTTTCAAAGAAAAAATTGCACAAGGATGAGTGACCACATCATGAAATGGGCAGGAGGGAAATTCAGGGGGAAATGTAAGAAAGTACTTCTTCACAGAGAGCATGGTAGAAACGTGGAACAGTCTGCCAGCGGAGGTGGTAGGGGTAGAAACAATGAATGGATTTAAGAATGCTTGGGATAGGCATAAAGAAATACTGGTAATTGGAGGAGGGGGACAACCTAGTGCTAACATAGCATGAAAGAGCACAGTTATTGGAGATAGTGGGGCAGTCTTGGTGGGCCAAAGGCCCTTATCAACTGTCAAATTTCTATGTTCCTATGTTTCTAGTTCACATCTTCAGTGTGACCCACAATACATCTGCATTCCCCTGTATCACCTTGACTCTTACACTGTCTCTCACAAAAAGCACCACACATTTCCCTTATCTTCCAACTTTGTCCTTCCTGAATGCAGTAGGTCCCGATATGGCCATGTCTCAGTCGTGGTTTTCAGTGCACCATGACATGCTAATGGACACAATATCCAGGTCGTCCTCTACCATGATTTCTCGATTCTTTTTGGAGCCAACTTTGTAATTTTCCATCTAATTAACATTGAAGACATTCACTGAGGACAGTGGTTACACCCTTGGCTGGATTCAGGTCTTTACCACTAAATAGGCTCTTACCATCCAGTGTGGGTCCCTAGTCTCAAATGTAGGCGAGCACTTCCACTCTGCAACATTCCCTCAGCCATGAGTCGAAGCTCTTGGTGCAGAGATCACTTTCCTCAAGCAGCATCTAAGTGAAAGTCACTGACCGAACTACCTAAGACACTTCCCCAGCTTCCTAAACTGGCAGAATTCCAGTGCTGTCCATAGCCAGATCATTAGCACTAGGTGGACAATGACAGATTTACCTCCAACTTTTTTTGAATATGTAACTAATATTAATGTAACTGTCATGTAGGTCAAAAAAGTAAAGTTTTCTTTTGCAAGTAATATCTTAACACAAACATCTGTAATCTATATATTTTGGAAATGTAAAGATAGGTTATGAAATAGGTGAGAGGGTAAAAGTATAAAAGTGCTGGATTCCCTACAGTGGACATTCCACAGTCAACTAGTAAAAGATCCCAGTCATAAGGAGGCAATACTGGACCTTGCATTCACCAACGGGAACAGTATTGTAGATGTCACAGTGAGTGGCCACCTGGGGACCAGAGATCACTGCATGGTGTGCTTCAATATAAGTGTGGTGGTAAAATTGTACCACACAAAGGTGAGGGTCTTGAACTTCACAAGGGACAACTTTAAGAGGATGGGGGAAGTCCTCAGGGATACCCAGGAGGGGGATGGGGGACTTGGAAGGAATAGAAAAACAGTGGATGAATCTAAAAGGAGTGATAGAGAAGGCAACAAACCTCTGTGTCAAACAAGTAAGCAAAAGCAGGAGGAAAAAGGGACCACAATGGTTCTAAAAAGGAGTGTCCAGAAAGGTAAGGGGAAAAAAGTTAGCATTTAGGAGATATAAGGAGACACAGAGACAGGAGGCTAGAGAGGTGTATCAGGAGAAACAGAGAGATGCAGGGAATGCAATAAGGAATGCAGAAGCACAAACAGAAGGGAAAGTAGCCCAGGCAGTGCAGAAAGGAGAAAAAGTATTTTTCAGGTTTGTAAGCAAAATGAGAAAGACCAAGAAAAAGGATAATAAGGCTTAGGAGTGAAAGAGGAGAGTGCGTATAGTTGGACCAGCAAAAATAAGACATCTTGAACAAATATTTTTGTTCGGTTTTCACAGATGAAGGAAAAGGCAAAGGACCACAGGTAAGAGTCAGGAGCATTGAAGGAAGGGAGATAGACACTAGTGCATTTACAGAGAAGAGAGTCTAGAATGAATTTGCAAATCTGAAAGTGGACAAGGCAATGGCACCAGATGGGGTGCATCCTAGGATACTGACAGAGCTCAGGGACGAGCTATCTGCAACTCTGACAGCCCTGTTCAACCATTCACTGGAGATGGGAGTGATCCTGGAGGACTGGAGATGGGCCGATGCAGGACCAGGTTAAGGAATCGGTAACAGGAACATGCCTAGGGCCTTGCATGTTCAGGGGACCCCAGCAATCCCCAAACTATATTTAATATATTTGGGCTACAAACTAAAAAAAAATGGATTTGGGGCATCTCTGCCTGAACTACAGTTTTTTTGTTTTATTTGTATTAACTCTAGGCTCAGTAATCAAAGCACAGCAGGCTGAACTGTGACGTGATTGCACCTTCTAAATTAGATGCAAAATGCAGATGATTATTTTGAGGACTCCGGCCAGGTTGACCTAAATGCATTAAGAGGCCAATTTCCTTTCATTTGCCTCCCAGCCCCATGGTCTCCAATGTGGGGAGAAGTGTCTGAAAAGGTCCATGTCCCCTGGTTGGTAAGTCCAATGGGGGAGTGGCTCAGCCACGGCTGGCAGGAATTTTAAATGGGGGCACCAGGTGATAGTCTGTCTGCTACACTTGACTCATTTTGTATTTTCAGGGGGCCAGCTACCAGAATCTATCTACTGCTGGAAAGCCTCAGCAATGAGCTGCTTCAGGGTTCCAGGAGATCGAAGAGCATTGGAGAGTTACTGCCACTAGGTCTGTGTGACCAGAGCCATGAATGGAACAGACTAGCCACAAGTTCTGACCCAGTGGAGTGGAGACAGAAGACCTGACCATGAGTCATGACTAAAGAAGACTCAAGACTTGGAGAGTTTTTTTTTTCATTTTTTTTATTATTTACAATATTAAAAGAAATATTCTGTGTGAAACAGAGTAACTAGTGCCACAAAAAATCAATCAGACCAGTTCACAGTCATGCAACATAGATTTAGAAGCAGGAGGGAGACAGGAGAGAATACCGTCTATTCTGCTACCACCATGTACAGTACAGTCAGTTTTTTTTAATCATAATAACTGTAAATGACACTGCTTTCTTTGTTCCTTGTGTGTGTGTGTGGGGCTTTTCTTGTTTTTGAAGATGGAAACAATGACCAGTAGGTTTCCAAGGATGTCCACCGCTACGGCGTCTGAAGGGGCGGCTTCGTGCAGAAAAGTGCTGATAAGTGTGTCGGAGTCTGAGGGAGTGTGGCAGGCTGCTTCTTCTCTGGTGACTGCACTGACATCCATCTGCATTTTCCTACTAAGAGAACCGTCTGGAGCTGTGATTACCCATTTGCGGAAGCAGTGATGCACAAAAACTGACATTGGAGCAGTATTTTAAGTCATCTAACTGATTGTGAGTTTGCTTCAGCAAGTGCGATTGAATGTTGAGTGCCGCTATTTGCTTGCTGCTTGTAATGATTGCTACCTATCCTGCTTAATCTGCTCAGCAAGTGTGGACCAAACTATAACTGCTGCTATGTGTCTTTTGTAAACTGCTGCTGCCTGTACCTGCATCAGGTTGCTACTGCTGTGCTGTTTTTTCTACATGGCAACTGCCTCTGGGAACTTTGTTTTTGCACTGTGTGACTGTGAGATTGAGAGCACAGTATTGCATTCAGCTCATTATACGCTGCTAGCTTCCCCCTTGTATTCTGTGCCAAGACACCTGTGTTGCTATAGCAACAGTATACAACATCTCTTACTGCACTTGTATTATATAAGACGCTCCTCCCCCACCTTTGATTGGTGGTAGCAATCCAGTTGGTGGGTGTGTGGGATTTAAATCTAGCTGCTTACAAGACGTGGTGACGTCTGAAGAGGTGACTTCGTGTGGCAAAGTGCAGATAAGTGTGTTAGTGTCTGAGGGAGCAGGGGTGATGATGCAAGAGGTGCTGTGTGACTCACTTGAATTTATTACAGTGCTATTGTGTATTCTATTATGGCTGGACATGGGGCTTTTGTAATATTTGTTAGTTGTATAATATTAGGATTAATATGTAGGGTGAGACATTAAACCGAGGTCCCATCTGCCTGGATTGGTGGTAGTTCAGGTGGATGTTAAAGCTCCCATGGCACTTATCGAAAAGAGTAGGGGAAATTTTTATTCAGAATTCAAAAGCATAACATAAGGACAAATAATACATATCTCAATACACATAAAAAAACATACAAAAACCCAAATAACCCAAATAAACACCTCTCAAAATAGTACAATGTGAATCCCCCTAAATCACCCGAACACCCAAAAACGTGCTTATTAACTAATCCAACAAATAAATCAATACGAATTACTCCCACATCATATCTACAAATCTGCATAATACTTTCATTAAAGTAGAGCATTAATAGCAGAAGAGAAAAAAAAAAGTTTTCCTGTCCTTGTTTTTAAATTTTAAATTTCATCCCACCCATCCTACATTCCTCCATAATCTAGAACTCATTTCTTGTTCTAATGTACAAAATTCATAACTATGTATTTTATCCAAGTCCGCTTGGATGTTAAACAAAACCTCCTGCTGAGAGATTATTTTACACCATAAGGAGCGTAAGCATCTAGCTTGCCATACCGACCACTTTAAACATGCCAATATAACAAAAGCCATACTTTTGGCCAATTTCACCCAAGATATAGGTATCTGACCTAAAACTAAAATATCATATGTCATATTTTTAAAAAGATCTTCCCCCCACCAATCAGCAAGCTGATACCAGAAACCCTGAACATTTACATAATCAAAAAATAAATGATGCATGGTCTCTATCTGCCCTTGACACCGAGGGTCTCCACAACCTCTCTCACTAATTTGCTTATGTTTTTGATTACTGCCTACATTCAATTTTTGGTGCCCACACAACCAAACAAAATCCTGCATCTTAAGTGGTATCCTAGGATCCAGAAAACTTCCCAATAAAACCTCAATGTTTATGGCTGCAGAAACCTGAAATAAAGGTTCTTCTGTATACCATTTATTTAACATAAATTTATAAAATGTTTTTTTCTCTTGACCTAAAAACCAACCCAATTCAATTTTTCCAAATTCTTATGTATTTTAGGGTAGCCTGTAAATATCCCAGAAGAAATTTATCTGATGGGTGCCATTTACCCCTGCCCCAGGCTGTCAAAAAACTAGGACCCCATAATTTCATAATAAGAGTCCCTGAACCCTCGGTTTCTAATACAACCGGACGAATAGAACTAAAAAAAAGTTCCTCCCCCAAAAAATACAAAGGTTGAATCATATTTAAAACACCTGTTCTCCGAGACCTATATATATGAACTCTTTTAACTGGATTTAAACAACTTCCCCATAAGAAAAGAAAAAAGAGACCCATGATTTTCATATGCATATCAAATGGCAAAGGATATACATGAGAAATGTATAAAAAGATTGGAGTTATATATGCCTGAAGCAGATAAACCCTCTTTTTCCAGGACATTTTCCATGATAACCAGGATTTCACTTTCAGATCAGCCTGATCATATGCTGTTACCCAGTTCTTCCTTTCTGAATCCTGAGAACCAAAAAACATACCTAGTATCTTAATTTCCTCAGTTGTCATAGTAATGTGAACATTTTCCAAAACCTGAGCCATACCTAAAACTAAAATCTTACTTTTTCCCATGTTAATTCTAATCCCAGTAGTATTGAAGACTGACTCAAATAATCTCAGAATCTGTTCTCCTGATTCAAGATCCAAAATAGTGAAAAAACAATCATCAGCATAAGCAGTAACCTTACGAAACATTACTCCATGTTTACTCTTAATAGCTTTAATATCTGGGGTTTTCTCTATGTGCCGAAGTATGGGATCTAAACCAAAGACATACAGCAGCGGACTCAATGGACAACCCTGTCTCACACCATTCTTAAGAAATAATGGTATGCCCAAGTGTCCATTCACCATTGGAACCACCTGAGCGTCCCTATATAATGTTTGTAATAGTGAGATAAAAAGCCGGTGTTCCATAACGCTGCAAAACAGCCCAAATATGCTCCTGCCTAACTGAATCAAAGGCTATCTCTTGATCAATAGACATCAAATATACATCTAAATTCCTTTGTAAGCTTTGTTCTACTACTTCCCTAATAAAACCAAATTTTGCAAAATATTCCTATCAGAATAGCACATGACTGAAAGGGATATATAACCACTTGTGCAATTTGTGATAGCCGACTTGACAAAATTTTAGTTAAAATTTTGTAGTCTGAATTCAACAAACTTAACGGCCTCCAATTTCTAATATCCTGTTCATCTCCTTTCTTATAAAGAAATGACATGACGCCTTCTTTCATAGTAAGAACCAACCTATTTTCCTCCCATACAGCTGTAAACAATACCTGCAACCAAGGGGCTATTGTTTCGCTGTAACATTTATAGAAATCATTCGGGATCCCATCCAGCCCTGGAGCTGACCGATATGACAAACCGGAAATAGCTTGCTTAATTTCTAAAATAGAAAAAGGAGATACCAAACTCTGTAATATATCCTTACTTAACTGTGGAATATCTAAATCCAGAAAACACACCTCTAAACCATTCACCTTATCTTTTTGAAATGTTAGTCTTAGATGATCTTGAACAAATGCTATTAATCCAGTAGTATCTGTAATTACAGATCCATGCAGGTTTTTCAATTTTGTCATAACCAAACGCTGCACACCATGCAGGCCTAAATCAAATAGGTTCACTTGCTCTTTAGACCCCTTGGTTTGATATTTTTGCTGCTGAGCTGCTCTATTTTCTGAAATCTTTAAATAAGAATACATGTTATCCTTTATATCTTTTAACTGCCTCATACAAATACTTGAATTAACAGTTAGAGATAACAGCTGCATATATTTAGCCCTGAGCCCTAGATACTGTATATAGCCATTTCGAGCCTTTTTCCTTGAAACATCAATCAGAAGAATTTTCAAATCCCTCTTTGTATCCTCCCACCATTCAATAGGGCTGTCATACAAAAAGGAGACATCAGCTCTTACCATAAAAAATTCTTTAATAGAAACCTGTTTGTCTACCTCCTGCAAAATAGCAATATTCATTCTCCAATACCTTCTCCCTATAGAAACCTGTTGCAAAGAGCCCAAGTCCATCCTAACAGCCACATGGTCAGATGTTTCAATTGGGATAGTCCTTATATCCTGACAAAGAACTCTCCTTGAGACCAACCAAAAATCTATTCTAGAGGATAATCTACCTTTATAAAAAGTATGCGAAGGTTTTCGATCTAATAAATCATAAACATCACAGAGATTATTTGTTTTCATTATTCTTAATAAAGAATTGGAATCACTGAAAACTTTAGATGTAATTCTTCCCCAGTCTCTATTTGTAAGGCCGCAATTAAAATCACCTCCCCAAACTACCAATTTTGAAGTATGTAAATAGGGTTCAACCCTCCTAAAAAGGGAAGACCTATCCGCCCTTACCTGAGGAGCATAAATATTAATAATCCTATATGTTTCATGACCTAAAATAATGTCCAAAACCATCACCCTTCCAGGAAATACATCAAAAAGATGTAATACTTTTACTGGAATACCCATAAACAAAATCCCTAACCCAGAACAAGGTACTTCACCCAAGGACCAAAAGGAGACCCCCCCCCCCCATCGCCAGTCCCTTTGTACATCTCTCACCTCTATTAATGAATTTAGCCTAGTATCTTGTAGCAAAATCACATTACACTTTCCTTCCTTTACACTAGCAAAGGTGACCTGCCTTTTCTCTAAGTTTTTAATGCTGTTCACATTTATGGTAAGAAAGGAAAGATTCCTAGGCATAGAAAAATAGAGAGAGAGAGAGAAAAAAACAAAAAGAAAACATAAATCAGAGAAGCATAACACAATCCATTTCATCTCTTCTTTTTCCTCTTTCTGGGCTTAGTTTTATCCATAGGCCCTCCATCAAAACTTGCATCTGCCTGTGAAGAGGCAATAGAAGATAAGTCTGAATCATGACTTTCTTCTTCCCCTTCTTGCTGGAATAATAAAGCATAAGAGTTCTGGACCAGTATAACATCCAAAATCCTAGCCTCTGTAGAAATCTCCACAGAAGGCTTTCCCGCTTTAGATCTTGTAACCCTCTGAAAAGATTCATCTTGCTGGAGAGTGGGTGGGGGCATAGATTTTTCCTCCAGTTCAACCTCCATTTTCTGTTCAGGACATATTTTAGCTGTGCCTGATCTACAAAAGCCATTAGTGTCCTGAGCTAAAGAATCATTTGATGCAACAGAGTCATTCAGAATAAGGGGATCCACTTTTTCCACGGGGCCAACTGAAGGTTCCTTCTGTGTGAGCAAAAGATTCAGGTCACCTTCTTGATTAACAAATACTGAGGGGGAGTCTATATGGGAGCAAGGTCTTCCTGAAGGAGGCACATCCTTTTGAGGTTTCATATGAAGTAAATCCAGCATACGTTGTTTCTCCTTTTGTGCCATAGCAACATATAAATCTTGTTCTGCACGTATTGTCACATCTCTGTTGTTATGAGATGCCCATGAACAATTTCTAAATGTATGACCCTGCTCATCACATAAATTACACCTTAAAGGTTGCTGGCACTGGGCTCCAAAATGGCCTATTTCGCCACATAGGCCACATTTCTGTTTATCACAGACATTACTTAAATGCCCCACATCCCCACACTTAAAACATGCTCTGGGTTGGCCTGGATAGAAAACAACCCCTCGATCTCTCCCCCAAAATAAACAGTTTGGTAGATGTTTAATCAAACCTTGTTCGAGATTCAAAATAACCTGATATTTCCATCCACCAGTCCATAAGTGCTCATCATCCAAAATAGGCTCTGGATAGTCTTTTACTGTACATCGTTGCTGTAACCAATAAGTAATAGCAGCCACATTCACACCTTCATTTCTGAAAAGGACTGTTATTTTTTTCGTTAAGGGTTTAGTCAGAGGTATTGCTAAAAAAGGCTTCCATAAAGGAGAGAGCTTCAGCAACTGGTACTGCTTCCAGAACCTCTCCAAACCTGCAGGATGTTCAAAACTTACGTCAAAAACAGAGTCCCCTGGTATATGTATAAGAGCATACACCTCATAGGCATAGTATTTCATGCTGTCCTTTAATGAAGATCTCCCCACAAAATGTCTATCTGGAACATCTGCCACATTACCCCTATATTTCAGTCTTACAGCATTCCGCCTCATAGCAGGCTCTGACAACAAGTTTGTGCTAGGGGGAAAGAGTTGATCCCTAACCTTTTTATGCCAGACATTAGGGGATGTACCCTTGTTCCCAGAGATGGACTGATTGTTGGATACTACAGTAGTCTTATTTATAATAAAGGGGGTGGTCTGACTTCCCTCCTGAATAACTAGAGAGTCATCCAAAGTAACAGGGTCAGGGGCATCCCCTTCCACCTCTTTTATCACTTTCAATAAGTTGTTAGCAGAACTAGGCTTTGGGGCAGAATCTTGAGATTGAGGCATTATCTGCCCTGCAGGTAAATCAGAGTCATTACTGTCCTCAGTAGCATAAAGTTGTAAGCTAGGGACTGTTTGAGGAAAGATAGTGTTCTCTCCAGAAAGTTTAGGATCCTACCCCTTACACGTGCCATTTTTAACCCATCCTGCTGCTAATAAAGCAGAGGAAACCCAGTCAGCAGAAACAGGAGGAGAAACAGAATCCAAAGGGCCAGAGCAGGACTGTTCTAATTCTGACATTTTTGCCTCGGTGCGTTGAAAACGCAAATTCCGACTCTTCTCCACTCCATCTTTTCCAATCAATTTCCCGCTCCCCCCCCCCCTTAGGGATTCCTATAGAAAAAGTTATAAGAGCTAATGTAAATAGCTCAGAGGTTTTCCCCAAGTCCCCGACTGGAGATGTACTTATCTGTGGGCCTTCGTCCACGGCCTGTGAGAGATTTAGGAGGATAGATTCAGATTCCACATCGCAAGGATCCAAAACCAAGGACCCAGCACTAGAAATGGATACTGCCTTCAGAGCTTCAGAAGAAACATAGGAACAAACGGGGACAGGTATCGCGTCTACCTCCCCTAGACCGGTTACACAAGCAACAGCACTGTCTGCACCCAAAACCCCTTCCGGGTTCAGGATATCGCGTAACTCCTCCTGTCGCAGCAAATCTTGCTGTAAACGAGACCTCGTCTCACGACATTGCCGTTCGCTAAAGCCGCTCAATGAATGTCGAGCTAATTTTTTCTCTGAGCCATTATCAAGCTCAGAAATCTGACCTTCAGTTCCTTCCATCAGAACAACTTGAGAAGTGGAACATTTCATTTCCTCACCGATCACTGCATCCAAAACATCCAATGCTGAATCTGCTTTTATAGTGCCCAGGAAAATAGAGAAAGGGAAGGCTGAGGAGTAGTCCCTCTCCTCAGCCACCCACACTTCCTTCCTCAATGAAAGCTAGATCCCTCTGATCATTCTTCCACAGCAACGCAGCACCCTCTAGCATCCAAAGAGTAGGGGATTTCCCTGGTGTCTGGGCCAAATTTCCCTTATTCACTAAAAATATCACCAACAGCTTAATCTGGTTCAAGGTCAGTTGGCATTCATCTGTATCCCCCTCCCCCTTGGTTGTGCCTGAAAATAGGCAGGATTTGTCTAGTGCACTTACCCAGTCAACAAAAACTAAATAAATAAAATAAATAAATAACTTGTATATCTATGTATGCAACATTACCCAAGCCGGAGAGTTTTAATGTTACTGATTTTACAATGTCTAATTTAGTGGCTAGTGGCCAACATCAAGGTTATGATGTCATGATCCAATTGAGAGAAAGGAAGTTTTATTTAAAGTGGCACATTTCTGTGTTGCTTGCACGCATATGCAGGAAACACATTGCGTCAGCTTCCTTCACTAGCGGGTTGTGGAGGTGTGGCAATGTTGTGCCGAATGGCAGCAGTCTGTTCTGGGGCTGGTCTCTGCCAAGGCGAATACAGGACCATGCTGTATATGATGGCAGTTAATGAACATTCCACTATGATCAAAGAAACTGGCCACTGCAATCAGGGAGTGCCCCCTCACTATGCAATCAGATGTTTTTGCTGCGGGATGTCCCTGACTGCAACAGCCAATTACAGCTGCATTGTGTGGTGTTCCTATGGTGATGGCTTCTCCGTCGGCCTCTCACAGTCCCCACAAAGCTGATAGAAGCCGCCACCTGCCGTTTAGTGTGCCTTCCTGGTGAAACATTTCAATAAATAAAAGAAAAGCTGACCAGAGGTGCCCAATCCCCCTGTCGGCATGCACCCTAACCAGTTCATTTGCTGACAGGGTAGCCCAATCCCCATCAGCATGAACCGCCCCCCCATTTGTTGTGTCCTGAGGGGGTGCCCAATCCCTCTCGGCTAATGCACACCCCCCCAAGCACAAGCACTATGTATGACTGACGGGGTGCCCAATCCCGGTCGGCTCCAGCACCCCCCCAAAAAAAGAAGCACCCAGGTGTGCTGGCATGCTGGGAGCCCACCCCAGAGTGCAAAAAAGCATCCCACATCATCTATATACTGTGGGAAATCAATGTTCAGGACAGATTAAGAAAATCACAGTGACAAAATGTCTATGTTGAAAGTCTGGTGTAAAAATGCCCACAATAATTACATTACGGGTGTGCATTGTACAGTTTCTATGCATGCTCATGACTTCACCAGTGTTTTTATATTTTTACTCCAGATTTTCAGTATTACCATTTTTTACACCTGCTCATGAACAGTACAGCTGTCATTTTTCACATCCTGTTCAAAATGTGTTTTCGCACCTGTGGCGCCAAATGGCGCAGTCGCTCTGCAAAATCACCTTCGGCTAACAAACTGATAGTGTCACTGTTCATGTGGTGGGGTCACAAAAAGCCCATGTTGAAAACTTGGAGTAAAAATATCAAGAACACCCAGGGCATTAGGGTTTCTGACCATAACGCCCTACCCTGTAGGGACTGACATGCGTCAGGGGTGTGACTTGGGATTGTCGGCAATAATGCTCATTCCATTCCACCCCCACCCCCACCCTGTAACCAGTGACAGGCATTGAGGTGGGCCTTGGACTCTTTGGCTCCAGAGTTCACCTCATTCTCCTATACTATGGGCAGACTGGATGGGCCTTACAGTCCTTCTCTGCCATCAACTTCTCTGTTTCTATGTTCTATACTGCACCCATTTCAGCATATTTCCTTATGAAATGAGGTGAGTGTAAAGCCTGGACACCCAAGGCACACCTTGACACTTGTCAGTGTCTGCAGGGTAGGGTGAGGTGAAATGTTGTGACCGTTATGGGCGACGACCTAAAGGCACACCACAATGCTTGTCCATCTCTGCAGGGTGGGGGTTGAAACATAGAAACATAGATTTTGATGGCAGATAAGGACCTCTTGGCCCACCCAGTCTGCCCATTTCCCTACCTAATGGATAAGCTGCAGATCCTAGTTAACCAGCAGCCTACTTCTTCCTACCCCCAACCCCTAGAATTGCCTTATGACTGTCCCATGCATGCTTGCATTCCACCACTGTTTTTGACTCCACAACCTCCTCCGGAAGGCTGTTCCATGCATCCACAACCCTCTCTGTGAAAAAAAACTTCCTTAAATTACCTCTGAGCTGCCCCACTTCTATCTTCAAATTGTGCCCCCTTGTTCTTGTACACCTCTTTTTTTGAAAGATGCTACCCTCTTGGACTTTGTTGATTCCCTTGAGGTACTTGAAAGTTTCTATCATGTTCCCCTCTCCCTCCTTTCCTCGAGGCTATACATATTCAGCTCCTTAAGTCTCTCTTCATATGTCTTTCAGTGCAGACCCTGCACCATTTTAGTTGCCCTCCTCTGGACAGCCTCCATCTTGTCTATGTCTTTGTGGAGATTGGGTCTCCAGAACTGCATGCAGTACTCCAGATGGGGTCTCACCAACTGTCTGTACAGAGGGATAATAACTTCCTGTTTTCTACTATTGATGCCTCTCCCTATGCATCCCAGTATCCCCACAGCCCTCCTTGCTGCCCTCTCACATTGCTTGCCCACCTTTAGGTCATCTGATATGACTAGCCCTAGGTCCCTTTCCATTTTTGTTGTTGTTAGTATCTCACCCCCCATTGTGTACTCTTCCCCTGGGTTTTTGTTTCCCAGGTGCATTACCTGCACTTCTTAGCATTGAATCTAAGCTGCCATTTTATTGACCATTCCTCTAACCTTGCAAGTCCTCTCTCATCCTTTCCACCCACCTTGTGCATCAACTCTGTTGCAGATCTTTGTGCCATCTGCAAAGAGACATACTTTTCCTGCCAGTCCCTCTGCAATGTCGCTTATAAAGACATTGAAGAGGACCGGTCCTAATACTGAACCCTGAGGTACCCCACTAGTAACCCCCCTTTCTTCAGAGTGGACTCCATTTACTATTACTCTCTGTGTCCTATTCTCCAGCCTATTCTTTACGCAGGCTGTCATCTTGGGACCCACTCCCAGGCTGGTTGAGTTGGCATCAGTTCAATACTTCACTGCCATTCCTATACTGCATCTGTCTAACTTCTGCACTTCCACTGCTAATGTCAGCAAGCAACCATTCGGCATTGACAAATGCTTGTGGTTATGTTAAATTCATCCTCTCACCTATTCTCTGGCTATTCTGTGAGAGAGATAGTGTGATGAAGGAAGAATGATCCCTAGTGGCTGTTTTATTTCAGTTCTATTATTGAATTATCTTACTGAATTTATCACTTTGGTGACTGTTATTACCTCACCCAAGGGCGTATGAGTCTGGTCACCCCAAGATGCATAGGCTAATGGACCTACAAGATGTAGGGTAAAGTCCCCCCCATTCAGGTGCAGTGATTACCCCCCCGGTACATGGACTGGCCCATCATCCTCCAAGTAGTGTGTTCTGGTTCCCACGCCAGCATCAGGGTACTAATCTAGCCTAATGTCATTGCACTGGATCCCCACCACCATGTACAGTGTACTGATTTCATCTCCTCCCATGTGCATGCTTCTGGTCCACCAGGTACATGGTACAGGGCCCCCCCATGTTCAGGGTACTGTCCTTCCCCATGTGGGGTTGCTGTTCCCCCCCAAATGCAGGGTTCTGGTCACTTCCTAGGGGCAGGGCACTGTTCCTCCACATGTGCGTGGTAGTGGTCCAACCACACAAGCAGCATATTCGCCCCAGTGCAGTACCAGTCCCCAATGTGATGGGTACTTGGCCCCTCAGGTGTCTGGGTCTGGTCACCCCCCCAGGTGCATGGAGAAATGGTCCCCTAAGATGCGGAGTACTGGCCCACCATCAGGGGCATTAATCGGTCCCCCCCAACTTAAATTCAGAGACCAGAACCTCATCCCTCAAGTAGTGTGTACTGATCCCAACCCCACTCTCAGGCTACTGGACCCCCCCTCCACATACTATATACTGGTTTCCACCCCAGTTACAGGGGACTGGTCCCCCAACCCCATGTGCAGTGGGTGGAAGATAATGGGGGAAAAGCAGAGATATTAAATGAATACTTCCATCTTCCCCAGGGAGAATTATGGACCAGTGCTTTCAGGAGGGAAAAGAGGAGCTGGGGGAAGGGGAACACAGATGTAGTGATAAAGAAGAATAGAGTGAGTGGGGAGGGGCTCCTGGCATTGAAGGTGAACAAATCACCAGGTCCAGACAGAGTACATCCAAGGGTACTAACAGAACTGGCTGAGGAGCTGGCAGGGCCACTGGCAAACCTATTTAATAGTTCACTAGTCAGGCATGGTACTGCAGGACTGGATAACAGCACATGTAGTGCCCATCCGCAAAAGTAGTCCCGAGGATGACCCAGGGAATTACAGACCAGTCAGTCTGACCGCCATTGTGAGCAAGCTCAAGGAGACTATACTAAAGAAAAGTTTGGTGGAATATCTACAGAAGCATTGTCTCCAGGATGCAAGGTAGCATGGGTTCATGGGGGGGTGGATTTTGTCAAACAGATCTGATTGACTTCTTTGACTGTGTCACTAAGACATTGGACAGGGACCAAGTGGTAGACATCCTCTATCTTGATTTCAGAAAGGCCTTTGACTCTGTGCCCCACAAAAGGTAGATCAGGAAGTTGGCAGATCTTGGGGTTGGGTAAAAGATGGCTAGATGGGTGGAAAACTGACTGAGGGACAGAACCCAGAGGGTGGTTGTTGGGGGCAGAGTTATCGTATTTGCCACCAGAGAGGTAACCAGTGGTGTCCCGCAGGGCTCGGTGCTGGGGTTGGTGTTATTCAATTTATTTTATTTATTTATTTATTGAAATGTTTCACCAGGAAGGCACACTGAACAAGTTGCTTATCTCACGGTGTGACCGGCGGGGGGGGTACAATGAGGATAAGAAAACAGATTATACAGATAATAGATGGTAAGGACAATTACACATTATGTAGGAAGCAGGTAGACAATATAATACAACAATTAGGGCACAGTACAGACAATTACAACTTGTAAAATTAATACAACAAATAGGAGTTCACAGATCTAAGATCCCATATTACAGATGGTACAATAATGCGACGGTACAGTCATAGTGCAATAATGTTCCGAGTCCTAGGCTCAAAATCAGTAAACAAGTGCAATTGAAGGAGTAGGGAGGGAAGTAGCTAAGAAGTGCTGCAAGGAGGTGTAGTGGAAAAGGAGGAGGGGGGGAAGACAGGCAATTCTATTGAAGGATGGCCTTCTGCACCCTCCATTCCAACTAAGATACTCACCAATGGTAGGGTTGTTGAAAGTAATTCTCAAATCCTTGAAGAACTTAGCTCCCATTTTGTCACTGCTGGCCTAGCCTTCGACTCCTCACCTTATGAAGGCCATGGGAATAATCAAGCCAATCCTGAGTAATCCCTAGGGTCCTCCTCCCATCCTTCCGAGCTGTGGCACTGGAAGGCACCTTACCTCACTCACCTCCTCCCATCCCTTCGAGCTGTGGCACCGGAAGGTACCTTACCTCACTCACCTCTTCCCTACCTGTCCCCAACTGAATCCAACTCACTATTGAGTGCCACACCAGGATTCACTTCCTCCTCCTCTGGTGACCTCTACTACTCCCCTTTGGGTTTCCATCATGAAGGACCTCCACATCTGTCTCAGTCACTGCATTGGGTACCCCTGTGGGATAATTCTGCCCAGCCACTGTAGTGTATGAGTTACGTAGTGGTAGAGGATGTGGAACAGGCTTTCACTTCACAACTCTGTAACTCCCAGGGCCCACCTTGTCAAACCAATCCTCCTTCCTGGCATCTTAAGACAGCGGAGGTGTACTAAGACAGCGGTGGTGCCTGTGTTTGGGAGTAGATCCTCTTAACCCAAGCCGTCAACCTCCTCCCTCAGTCCAGCGAGGTGCATGCAGATGGGGCAGCACCAAATACTCCAAAAGGTCTGTTGTAAACTGTACAATGACAAAGAGGGGTGCTCATTACTTGAATAAGAGTTCCTCTGGGACACCAGTGTAATTTTTAAAACAGCCCCCAATGAAGGAAAGGAAAGGGAAGGGATCATACTTTGTCCTCAGTGAGCTAGTAGCAGAGCCCAGTGTCATGAAGGGCTGAGGTGTCTAGCACCTTGCCTCCTGGCACACCGGTGACCCGAGTTCGAGAACAGAGTCGGGTCATTCAGGGGTTGGCCATGGGAGGGAGAGAGGATCAAGCCCCCTTATGGATGGCTGTCCTCCCTTGGGGGAGGCTGTAGTGCTTACCTGGAGGTGTCCTTGCAATGGTGCAGTTTGGGCACACCAAGACAATCCAAACACAGGTGTTTGAGAAGGCGGATCTTGTCCATTATACCACTACATGTGGGCAGCTACTGAAGGGGCAGTCACTGCAGAAAGATGCCAGTCAGCCAATCAGGGACTCCGATTCTCGGACCCCATTGTATAATTGTTGTTATTCTCTGGCAGTCAAAGTTATCTGCAAGTTAGTGTTTTTTTTTTTTTTTTTTTTTTAACCCAACCTCAGTATGACTGATTGCCTGCCAGCCTCTTCGCTTTCTGTCTTCTCTGCCAGTTCACTATCATCCCCCCCACACACACACAATTGCTAAGTGCCAGGGCCATGAGACAAAGTGGGTAGGGATGATGGGATGCTGTGATGTATAAGGAGAGCGAGCGTGACAGTGGCCACCCAGAGTTTCCTTTCCTGCCACCCCCCCAACTGTGACTGCTCCACTGCCCGTTCCCCACCCTCAGTGCACAGACGATACAGAGAGTGAGAGACAGCATTAGTGTTGTCAGAACTAGTTTGAGAAAGATTCAAACCCTCCTCAAACCCTGTTGTTCAAGTTCTAATTTAGAACTCAGACACTATAGGGTTCGCAAAAGGGTTCGAATCATCAAACAAAATCTCACTTCTGCCTGTGTGCTTTACGTCCCTCCCATTCCCATTCCTGATTTTGGCACCAGCTGAGTAATGCAGCTCAGTTCGCTCCCCTCATCCTCGCTCTTATTGTTGGGGGGGCAGCTGTTGTCGGTTTGTCACGCTGGTGTATCTGTATACCAACCACCTGACCATCTGCCATGCAGTCAGGTGGTGGTGGTAGAGCAACTCGAGTCAGTCTCGTGAGTCAAGAGATCGTGCTGAAGTCATCTGCGTATCTGCAGCTCCATTTGCCATTCAGACTTGTAGCAGAGAAGGAGCCGCAGCGTCCGTGCGCTCTCAGTTCAGTTGTGTGTATGACTGACACTGCTTTTGTTATTAGTCCTATATGATACGTGCCTGAAAATTAAAAAAAAAGGTTAAAGGGCAGGTGGCGAAAAGGACGGGGGAAGTCGGGATTGGGAACCGAGGAACTGAGGAAAGAAACTAGGGAAGGAAGTGGAACCGTGAAAGGAGCCAAGAATAGTTGGGAGTACTGTCGGGAGGAGTGTTAGAATATGGAATTAATTAGTTAACTTGCAGACTGCTGCATGGAGACTGCCTGTGTGTGAGTGCTCAATCTGCAGTTCACACGTTCCTCTTGTCCTCTAGTTGCTTGCTGAATTAAACACATTTCTTCGCAAATCACAATTGTGACTCATGAGCCCAGGCACGCTTGGGCAGGACGGAGATCTCCTTGGCTGAGGGGAGGGATGAATATATGCTTATATTATTAGTTTTTTTCCTGAGAGGGAAAAAAGGGGTTAAAACTTTACTGGTAGTGTGAAACCTGATGTTCTAAGCCCACAAAAAAGGAAAAAAATAATTTGGTCAAAAAATTGTCTCTCAGCCAGGACATGCTGGGGTAGGGGGGCTTCAGTAAACTTTCTTCCTAAAAAAACTCGTGTATTGTGTTTGTCTCCACTGCATCCTCTGTGAGATGGCCAGCAAGTCACCCTGCTGCTGTCTGTGCCATTTGACTGCACTTATCTGGCTATTACCCAGTGTGTGTTACCATCTGAAGCCCAATTGTGCGTGTAACTCTGTCTCTTGTGGTCAACCCTTAAATACATGACAGAAGCCTAAAAATATATTTCACTGTTGGGAGGAGAGACAGAAAAATCTCTTTCTTCGGTTTGTGTGTGTAACTGCGTCTCTTGTGGTGAGCTCATCACCCTGCTGCTGTGCGCCCCTTGACTGCACTGTACCTTACCCAGTGTGCATTACCATGTGAAATCCAGTGGCCAGTTTTGTGGTGGTTCAGCTGGATTCAGAATTGCAATTATTGACCTTAAACCTTGCCCAGTCTGCTATGCATATGCCTATGTCCAGTGGTTAAATCATTCTGTAAGCCTTGAACCTGGGATTGTTTAGTTGCAAACCGTTATATTCATCAATTACTTTCAGTCCACTGTATCACAGTGTCATGCAGCCAAAATCAAATTTTGGAGTTGCATCCAGCGATCACAGATCACATTGCTTTCTTACACAGGAATTATGTGGGTGTGGGTGTGTTCACTGCAGTATACTGGTACTGTTATGGCTGACACCAACATAGATGAAGCATCTGGTGTTGGTGGTGGAGCAGGTGTTGGTGGTAGTGGTTAATCCTGGTGCTAGCAAAAATAACCAAAACGTTTCACGCAATAAAAATTCAACAAACAGCAAAAGAGCAACAACAAAATGTAGTAAAGGGGGACCTTTTCGGAAAATTGTGCAGCTGCTGGCGTCTCACGGAGAGGCGCCGTAAGCTATGCTGTTCATGCTGTTAAAATTCCTGTGACAAGCAGTAATAATGCAAGTGACAATGAGTTCCTCTCTGACTCAGACGTAGCTCTCTGTCTCAGTCTGACACTGTTGTGTCTGGTGACATATCATTACTTCCTCAATGAAGTGAAATGAGCAAGTCTGCTGACAATGAATCAGGTAGTGCAGTAGCAAATAGAACCAGCACTGTTAGCAATGAAAATGACATGTCCATTGAATCCACCACTTCTATATCGGCCAACAATGAAAGCCCATCTAAGTCCCCTGCCCACTCTTCTAGCGCCAAGGAGTATGTTCAAGGTTCTATCAGGACAGGTGAAAAGACACAAACAGTCTTTAGCTATCTTCCTAGCACTCGAACAATTGTTGTCACATCTGAGGTATTGAATTATTTCTCTGTCAGTAAAACTGATCCATGCAGAGCAATTTGTTCCCTGTGTAAACAGAGTGTAAGCCGTGGTAAAGTTGTGTCATGCCTTGGCACTATAGCTCTTAAACACCATCTGAAAAAGCATTCACTTTTGCTTGATCGTCCAAAATCCATGTCCTCCATCTTCCAGAGCACACGTGAGAAGGGTCAGGAATCTGAAATGGATACTGAATTGTCTGAACTTGATTTGGACAGAACCAGTGCTGGCCCTAAGATCACCATTACCACCAACACCAGCACCATTAGTACCAGTTGTACATCCAGTGATGGTACTGAATATATAAGTCCAAGTCCACCAACCCAGCATCCATCTGGCCATCGAAGCACAGTGTATAATAAACCAGCAGGGACATGTTGTAAACAGCTAACATTATCTCAGGCTTTTGAAAGGAAGAATACTATTACTAAAAATCATCCAAAGACCCTTCATCTTAATCACAGAATTGGTGAACTATTAGCTGGAACCCTTCTCCCATACTGTTTGGTAGATCATGAGGATTTTAGGGAGCTAATGAAACTTGCAGACCCTTGTTGCAATGTTCCTCATCTAAGGTACTTTTTCTGTGTTGAAATACCAAACATTTATCAGCCTTTAAAAGTGACAGTGATGCTTGCACTTAAAATTGCAGAGGGTGGGGTTATTCATATCACAACAGATGTGGACCAGCAGTCAAAACATAGATTACATGTCCCTTACCGCTCATTGGGTCACATTTTCTTGTGCTTCTTCAAAAACAAAGACACCCCAAAAGATGGCGCTGCTGCATATAAAGAAGTTTGGGCAAAGTCATACAGCTGCAAACATCTTGCAGGAACTGAATGACCGCCTTCATGAATGGGTTTATTCTCATGGTCTAAAATGTGACTTCATAGTATGTGACAATGGAGCCAACATCTTGAAAGTAGTACAGGATGGAGGATTTCTGCATGCTTCTTGCTTTGCGCATTGCTTACATTTAATTGTCACTGGATTTCTCAGCAACGAAACACAAGTGGATGGTATGATTGCTGTTTGCAAAAAAATTGTGACTCACTTTTCACATTCAACCAAGGCTATACGGGCGTTGTCTGAACTGAAAAAAAAACACAAGCTGCCCCAGCAAAAGCTGATTCAAAATGTTTCCACTCATTGGAACTCAACGCTTTATATGCTGCAGCACCTCTTGGAGCAAAAGCAAGCTCTACATGAGTATTGCTCCAATTACATTATTGGAGATGACATTATGTTGTCTGTGCTGCAGTGGAAATTAATGGAGACAGTGTGCTGCATCCTAGCTCCTTTTGAGACAGCTACAAGGGACATGTCTTCTGAAGGCGCATCTGTGAGTCAGGTTATCCTACTCATAATTAAGCAATAAGGCATGAACAAGGGTTATGTTAATGGTCTATTAATCACCTTCTAGGGGTGTACTGTGGCATGAGGTGTAGCCAAGTGCCACATGCCCCTAGAAGGTGATTAACTGACCATTAACATAATTCCTGGGAGTGCCTTATTGTTATTATAATAGAACATGTTTTTATACAGTGTAAAACCTTGTTCAGCATATGGCTAAGCTCTACATGTATGTTAATAAAAGATTAACATAAGGCTGTTAGAATGTTTGCAGCCAATCAGAAAGCTCCATTTCTCAGACCCTTCTTATAATGCTGATTTCACATAATCTTAGTGTTCTAAATCTATGAATAGAAAAAGACAGATCTGAAGCTCAGACAACATGTCGGCTGTATCATGGGAATCTCATAAAGAGAATGAGTGAGCGCTTCAAAACCAATGACAAATTAGTTACAATGACAAAATCAAAACACTGCATCCTTGCAACTCGCTTAGATCCCAGGTTCAAGGCTATACATCTTCCAAAAACAGATGATATGGAGCAGTACAAATGTATGTTGCTAGATGAGTTGCAGCACTCACAGGAGTCAAACACAGACACACACAGTACCCTCAGGTTGTCATCACCACAACATGCAGGTTCATCTTCACAAAGGGATACAGAACTGGAAAAGTCACCAAACATTAACAGTAGTTGTTCCACAACTGCCACTTCTTCAACCCTTAGTAGCAAGCTAAATCTGTGGCAAAACCTTTCCCAAATTGCTGCCATACCAGCTTATGCTGATTCCTCTTCTGAGTGTTCTCTGTCCATCATGGTAGACAATTACTTGCAAGAACTGCCTATTCCCATTGACGCCAGAACAGCGTTAAGCACTTATGAACCAACGGCCATGAAACCCCAAAACTAGCGCCGAGTACGGGCCAGCAAGCGAGCCCTTAGGAGTCAGGACAGTGCTCAAAAGATTAAAACAACCAAGGCGGTACTACCGTACAATACAAAACTTAAAGGCAACAATTATTTAATTAAATCAGTGTGTCACACTGTCACTCACTATGGGCCCCTGTGTCAGTCAGTCAGCAAGGAGGATTCACGAGCAGCCAGAGATCAAGAAGAAGCACTGTCTGCAGTGCAGTCACCACTGAAGCCCCGGAACGGAAAGAAGCGAAACAACGCTGCAGTGCAGAGACAGGCTATAGCTACAACAACTTAGCACAGGCAGGCAAGGAGCGCATGAGTAGGTACCCGATGGCCCGAACCCAATTTCCCACCTGGCTGGCAGACTTGATTCCCGATCCCGAATCCCGGTGGCGGGCGGCTGTTTGTCCTGTGCTGTGCTCCTGCCTCCTGTCGACTCGTCTTCCGTGCGTCCGACCATTCCGATCTGTGACTGTGCGATCTCATTCACCCACCAAGACATCCATGGACTGTTCCCTGCCTGCCTTGTTTGCCTAAATCCCTTATTGAGCTGCACATGACGTGGGGCCGGACATGGTGTGGTGAACTCATGTCGCGAAGTCGACTCTGTCCGCTCCTGAAATCACACCTCCGCCCACTGGGACCTGAACATTTGGTTCCCACTGGTCCGTAGCTGCAGCATAAAAATGGATTAAATCACAGTGTGCACTATCACTCGCTGCAACTGAGTCAAGGATCAGGAGGAGTCAGGACCGGTTCAGAACGTCGAGGAGACCTCAGACCTGTGGAAGAGGCGTATTGTTGCTGCAGCCAGTCACTATTCTGAGGAGCAGAGAGGAGAGGGACAGGACAGGACAGCAGTTCATCCAGGCCCACCCAGCCAGCACCCACCCACCACCACTGATACAGGGTCCCTCTGTACTTCTGCCAGTGCTGTTAACTTGAGCTGTAAATTAAATTCACTTTTTCTTTTTGAAAAAAAAACAGCAGCGCCAGACAGTAGTTTAGCCTGAGAGACTGGACTGCTACACAACCATCGTGCCTACCGACTAGGTGACCCCTGCCTGCTGACAGTGGTGACGTGACGCCGGTGAGAACAGCAAGAATTCCAGGAGACCAGCAGTACCTTGCCTTGCCTAGTGCCTTCTCTTCCTTTTCGGTAGGTAATAGTCAGTGAATTTGTGTGGTGAAGCTCTGCATGGGGAGGCTGTATATCAAATGAACAATACATATACTGTTTCTCAAACTCCGCAGGTGCCTTGTAGACTTTACAACAGAAAATCAAAAGGAGTCTGCTTCAATTATTGGATTAATCTTTATTGCCATCTAAACAAATATAAAAATAACATTTTTACAAACTGTTCTTGGGAAAATTGTAATTTATAATGTTATATTTATATTTGTTTAGATATTAAGAGGCCCCGTGAACAAGCTGGAGACAGCGAAACGTAGGGGTGTTGGAGGCAATAAAGATTAATCCAATAATTGAAGCAGACTCCATTGATTTCTGTTGTAAAGTCCACTACTACTTTGTATTGAACTTAAATATTTTCTGGTTGTTGATCTTAGTTTTCAGTGCTTCTGACAGTATCTGCTGCGTGGTTTATTGTTAACATCTAGTACTAGCAGCTGAAGGCATTAGGTCTCCTGGAAACATGTAGGTGCCGGAAGAAATACAAGTGTGAATTGAACAGACTGGGTGGGTTGCCAGGACAATGCAGCCTTGCTGGAGACATACATTGGGTATCCTGCATTGACTGGGACAGACTTCAGAGGTGGGTTATTATAGTGACAGGCTGCCATTAGTGCCACCGCTTACCTTGACTTGCCTAGGTGCTGGAAGAAGCTTCATTTTGGATAGACTGGTCAGCGGCATGCTAGGCAAGGTAAGTGGTGTCACTAAAGCAACTTACTAAGTTCACTTTTTCTTTATGCGAATCAAAGGTGCAGGTGCATGGTTGGGAAAGTAAAGGAAGTTTACTTTGTTTTATTGACAGTCAAGTGTGAGCGCCTTGTTGGAAAGCAAAGGAATATGTGATGACTTTTTAGTTTTATTGTATTTAGTGGCTCACTGTAGCCTGGCAAATAAAACATCCTTCAGGAATAATCAGTTGTTCATTATAAGCGAGTTCGTTATAGTGAGGGTCACTGTGCTAGCCAGATAAGGTGGTGTCTATCCTACTGTCTTGTAGTCTGTCTATCTGGAATTACAAAGAAAGTTCGTACTGAATCTGATCCATTATTGTTCTGTCTCTTCTGCTCTATTATGCTGCTGTCTCCTCTCTATGTGCCTTGATCTTATCTGTATCCACCAGAGGCTAAATTAATTCAGGTGAATTAATTTAGGCTCTGAGCTCCAATATATAGGGCACACATAGAAAGGAGACAACAACATAATAAACTGTGAAAAATAGAACAATAATGAATCAATCAAGAGCTTTTGTTGTAATACATTATCAATAATGAATGAGTAGTTTGTTTCTTGCTCTTCCAGTAATTTTGACTCAGTCTAGGGAAAATGACAGATTGTGTAACAACTTGTTGGCGCACTCCCAGCAGTTAAGGAAGTGATTTTTTATTCTGATATATACTGTATTTGATCGTTGCTTGAGTATATCAAGTGCCCACTACACCATCAATGGTCCTACATTGAAGCAGAGCCGTATGATTGTTTAGTATGGTCTGCTGTGCTTGTGGGTGGGCGTGTGTGTGTGTGTGTGTGTGTGTGTGTGTGTTCATGTGAATATCACCATATTATATCTAAAAAGAAGGTATGTTGCATGTAAGTGTCATGGCCGATGAGAGGTAACTCCTCGGTCAGGTCCTGCAGATGGGTAGGGAGGCGTTGGTGAAAAGCAGTGCCATCGTCAAACCAAATCCCTGTAGGGCACTGTTTTTACAATATATGCATGAGGTTTGTTGTCTGGCTATCTCATGCTGTGTTTCAATGACTAGAATAAGCTGCCTACCACTCTTTGAGGTGCACACAGTTTATGGTTTTGTGACTGAAGCAAGTGGACTCAGAGCAGTTAACATTGGATGAGGTCTGTAAGCGAGATGTATGGTTTCCCATTACCTACACACTGGTGGTTGACTACACCTTGCCACCTTGGGTCTATTTTGGACTGCTGTTGCCTATATGAAGGTAAGGCATTTGAGGCAGATATAGTTTGCCATGAGGGACCAAGCTGATGGGACATCAGCAGAGCCTAACACCCCTCCTAAAAACAAATTAGTAAATTGCAATGCCAATCCAAGCTGAAAATGTATTGTTGCATGGTCCGGGGGTGGGGCTACTTTGTTTCTAGGTTTTCAGACCTAGTGTACTTTTACAATGAAATGTGAGAGCAGCCAACTAATCACTCGTTAGCAGCTCTTTATATGATCCTGATGGCCTTACTAGGACAATGTGAAAATACGTACATGTGGCTGTGGGCTCTTTGCAGCTCTTTACTATGTGCACCTGGTATAATCTGTTAGGACAATGGACAAGATGCAGATAGTTTAAGGCTCTATTAGAACTCATTTGCAGCTGCTTGGTATACACTAGGTACAGACATCACACACACAGGTGAACATTAAATGGGTTAAAGGAGAACTGCACTGAATCTAAGTAATGTTTCTCAGTTTACCACCTTGAGTATTGCATGCAGTTGTAATGTGCTGGCTTTACTATATTAGAAGCTGTTTTCAATATATTTTCACATTTTTTTTTTTTTTTTTTTATCTGCTCAGTGCATGTTTTAATCAGGCAGGTGCCTCACAAAATCAGCCCTGTGCCTCAACCTTTCAGCGGGCCTTCCAGAGACATCATCTGCCTCTAGAAGGCCCGCTGAAAGACAAGCTTCTGACTGTTTTGTGAGGACCTGTTCTGTCAAAACATGCACCTAGCTATCAAGAAAAATCCACAGTGAGTGCTGTCTTTTGCAGCTGGGCTGCGCGGCATTGAGATGGCACCACCAACCTGGCTATTCACTTTCCTGAGTGTTTAAGCATAATCTAAGGACTGCATGCATTCTAAGGCCTGACTTGCTGCTTCCTTCAAAGATTACTGATGTGTTCTGTGGTTATTTTGAGTTGTGGTGTGTGTAGTTGGTGAAAGAACAGCCACACATATTGGTTTCAGAATTGTTTTTATTTACATGAATACACAGTACATATCATGATTTTAGGATGTTTAATTTTACTGTATATATTTATTGTAAAAGCGCTTTGGTTTTGGAAAGATGCTCTTTAAAAATAAAGCTTTGATTGATGTCTCTCACACAGACATGCACACAGACCCCTGCACTCACACTGGTATACATGCCTTCCTATTACCTGTAGTATCCAGCACAATCAACACATTTCCACCAAAATTAAAATATCCAGCAAAGCCTCACTTGGCTCCTTTGAGGAGATGGGAGGCTGATTATCCTAGCCTGGGGTGCGAGAACCCGTACTCTCTCAGTATAGTATACCAGTAAGGGGTTCATGGCCATCCCAGTGTGGGAACCAGGGACTCCCAGTGTTGGTCTGGTCGGTCAGTTGGTCTGGTCGGTCGGTTGGTCTGGTCTGTCCTGCCTGTCTCTGTCTGGCAGTCTGGTCTGTGACCCGCGTGCTGTGTTTGGTGTCATGATCCTTATAGTGTGTGTGTGTGTGGGGGTTCTATCACATGGTGTTTTGTGTCTGCCGCCATCTCGGTGTATGGCATGGGGCCTAGTATCTATATGTAACCTTTACACAGAGCAGGTCCGGCACAAGTGTTACTGAATCCACAGCGAGAAATAAAAATACCCGATGTAGTCACCTTTCACTGAAATGGAAGGGAAAAAGGAAAAATGCTCTTGAGCAAATCTGCAAATTCTGCCACAGAAATTTCATTTTTTCCTCATTCAGTTTAAAAGAAATGAATCGCACTTTAATCCAGAGGCTGCAAAGAGTTACAGCAACAGAGAAATGATGACACAAAGCGGCAAGAGGTGCTATTGAGAAATTTTTGTTACTACCCATCACCTCAAGTCAAAAAGCCCTGGAAGTGGAGCTGATCTTGAAAGACCAACTGAACCTGGAGCACATATTCCTGCAACTGCTGTAATAGAAGACATGGTGTCCACCTGTGAAACTATCACCCCCGGAGTTCTAACATTAGAGAGACCAGAATGCACTGGCCCACTGTCTATACAGTACCCACCACCTGCGAAAATAGAGTCCCAGGAGTACTGCCTTCAGAGGGACCAGCAAACACACCCACTGTCCACACTGTGCCCACCTGCATAAACTGACCTCACTTGTGATTTAGCGGGATCTTCTGAAATTTCATTGAGAGATCTTGGAACCTGGCCACACAACTAAGGGATGAAGTAAGAGTGTCATCTGTGAAACATGGACCTGTGCAAGTCATACTGCCACAATTCCCAGTAAATGAGAAGAAAAATTTACTGCAGAAAATTATTTTCACTCTGCCCCCCATGTGCAGAGAGAGTCAAAAGCGCACTGGTTGACATACTTTCTGTGTCTAGAGATGCACTGTTCTGCTTTGCCTGCAAATTATTTGGACACTCAAACAATCTTCTTGGACTGGAGGTTATCGAGCATGGCGAGAAATGTCCAAACTTTAGTGCCCATGACGTGCACCAGAACATGTAACAAGCATGTTACAGTGGAAGGAACTGGACACCAGGTTGAAAAGTGGCCAGACACTGGATGAAAAGAGACAGC
Source organism: Neoceratodus forsteri (assembly GCA_016271365.2). Taxonomy (NCBI): domain Eukaryota; kingdom Metazoa; phylum Chordata; order Ceratodontiformes; family Ceratodontidae; genus Neoceratodus; species Neoceratodus forsteri. The sequence continues at coordinate 25,742,070 of JADMNL010000022.1, read as the reverse complement.
TGCTGATAGAGAAAGAGATAAAACACTGGCGTGGAGTCTTGGGAGCGGATCACTAGCAACTATTCAGTTCTTGGCTGAGAGGAACATGGCTTTCCGTGGCACAAGTGATGTGCTTCATACAAGGCAATGGAAATTTCTTGGGTCCGGGTTGAATTTCTGTCAAGTTTGACCCGCTCATGGCTGAACATATCACAAGAATTCAGAATAAAGAAATAATGGACCACTATTTGGGCAAGGACATTCAAAATGAAATAATTAAACTAATTTCAGGTGCAATTGAAGGGTCATTGTATCAAAGATACAAACAATCAAGATATTTTGCAGTTATCCTGGACTGTACTCTGACATTAGCCACCAAGAGCAGATGACACTTGTTGTTAGACATATGGATGTTTGAAGAATATTAAGCCACCATCGAGGAACATTTTTTGGGTTCATACCTGTAAATGACACAACTGGAGAAGGACTAACTGACTCCTTTCTTCAGACTTTACAGCAACATAATCTGGACATCAGCAACTGTCAGGGCAAGGATATGATAATGGGAGCAACATGAAAGGAAACCGAGCTGGTGTGCAGGCTCGCATAAAGAATTAAACATAGAGCGCTTTATGTGCCATGTGCCTGCCACTGCCTGAATCTCATCATCAGCGATGGAGCCCATTCATCAAAGGCATGCTGTCTCTTTCTTTGGCTGCCTGCAGAAGGTCTAATCTTACTCCAGCATCAACAGGCCAGCTGGCAAATACTGAAAAACATGTTCACATCACTCCAAAGCCACTTTCTGAGACTCGGTGGAGTGTCGAATAGAGTCTGGAAAAGCACTACGCTATCAGCTCAAGGAAATTAGGAGTGCTTGCAGGAGATTGCAGAAGTCTGTAAGGACCAAGGATGCTGCAGCATATGCAGAAACAGCGTCACTTTGTGCGAACTCCTGTCATACAAATTCATTGTATGTCTTGTCATCTGGTATGATGTCCTGCCTGAAGTCAACCGTGCAAGCAAGATATTACAGAGTGCATCAGTTGACATATCGACCTGTGTGAAGGTGCTTGCTTCAACCACTGACATACTTAAAAAGTACAGAGAGTGGGTTTGAACAGGCATTGGTACAGGGCTCTAAGATTGCTGCAGAACTGGATACCCCAGCTGGATTCAGTCAGGCAAGAGCACAGAAAGGTCAGCGACTATTTGATTTCGAAGGACAGGATGAGACAGTGCAGGACCCAGAACACAGTATTCAAGTTGAGTTTTTCAACACATTGCTGGACACCACACTCATGTCCTTTAGTGGCGCTTTCAGCAAATGTCCGAGTTTGCTAAAACATTTGGATTTCTATGTAACATAAAAGCGCTAAATGGTGTTTCCATAGAAGACCTGATGCAGCAATGTGAGGTCCTCAAAGAAAAATTAACAGACAGAACCACTAACCACTCCACTTTGATGCTCATGAACTTGCACATGAACTCAGGAACCTGGCAGGAATGCTTAAGACTGATACGGCACCAATACAGGTATTAAATTTTCTCCTTCAAAACCGCTACATGACATGTATGTGATGTCTTTGCAGTGTTAGCATTTTTGACAGTACCTGTAACTGTCGCAACAGCAAACATGATTTTTCAAAACTTAAGTTGATAAAAACCTATCTGAGGTCATCAATGAGCCAAGAAAGACTGTCTGGGCTAGCAGTGCTGTCTATTGAGCATGAAGTTGGCAAAAGTCTCCCTTATAGTCACCTTATCGATGAATTCGTCAACAAAAAAGTCCGGAAAGTCCCTCTGAAGCTTTAAAAGTCGTATGCACAATTTCATTACAAATATAAGGGTTGAGCTTGTCAAATCCCTTGTACAGTTTGGAATGCAGGAGAATGAGCCTTCTTCAAATTGGTGAGCTCCCAACTAAAACCCTGTGAGCCTCTTTTTGGCTGGAGCACACTATCTATATAGTAAAGTCTGAGTGGTTTACCCAGAATACTAAAAGCAGGAGAACATCACCTCTGAAGGGCAAGATATAAAACAAAAAAGTTTTTCCTGACCGATGGAGGTGGTCACTTCCATAGTGGTCAGGCTTAATCATAATTCAGCTGAATTATGAGACTAAGAACCTCTCAATTTTTAACCAGAATAGTTTTCCTGACGATTGGGTGGTCACTTGCCGTGAGTGGTTGGGCTTAATCATAATTCAGCTGATGATGATGAGACTAAGAACCCCAACAACTTACAACAAGTAAGCATATTAAGTTCATTTTGTTTCAAGTTTGAGAACAATTTGTCAGTTTTAGAAATATGGTAGGCTTGTTTCTAGTCTTCCAAATGTGATAGCATGTAAGTATGCATTGGCACATTGTATGAAATTAAAAATACTATGTAAAAAGATTACTGGGGAAGGGGGCCCCAGCCCTGTCTGTGGGCCCCCAGTCATAGTTCGCTGGAGGCCCCCAAAGTCCTAAAACCGGCCCTGATTGACGCATGCCCTTTTGATTGCTGGAGATCAAAAAGGTCAATTTGGACAGAGCTGTATGATGAAGCCTGCAAATATCTTGGTTGTCCTGCAACAAGTGTCTCTTGAGAATGCATGTTTAGTACAGCTGGCAATATCGTGACAGACACCAGAAATAGGTTGCTGCCAGAAAATGTACACACGTTAACTTTTTATTAAAGTTAATAAATCGAGATTTTCGTATCCCTACAAGAGTACACAAACTGATCCTGAAGTGACTGATGTTGTGGATGTTGATGGTGATGACAACTCAGATGGTGGTGGCTGGTAAATATGTGTGGGACAGAGTCTCTCTGCACCAAAAAGGAGACTTTTACAGACTGTGATGACTTGGATTGTCTCTCTCCTTTCTCGATCTACTACCTTGGACTACACACACCCCCTAAACTTTCACCATTTCATAGCAAACTGCTTTATAGCTAGGGTCTAAAGTCAGCAAGTTTTACATACAGGGCAATTTTAACATCAGTGGGAACAGGCCCAAATTTGGCATAAAAGGGACACTGTCATGTCAATAATTTCTGTATCATATTATTTATAGTTAAAATGCAAACATATATTTTTGGATTTACCTTCTGTGACTTTGTGGTGTATCAGTATGGGCCAGGACCGGGGGTGGTCTATGCTTCAATTTTAAAGAGGACAAAAAAATGAATTCTAATTGGTAGATGTCTATTATTTTTTCAATTACAGAAATGTTAGCCATAAACCAAAATGATCCATATATAACTTACTTTACTGAATAAAAAATGATGGGAAAAACTAGATTTTGTATTATGTTTCTGTGGGCAGCATCCTGTTACAAGTCTCTTCTGGAGTTTTACCTATGTCATGGTTGAGCACATATCATTTTGTAAGCATAGGTCTAATACCACAATAGCTCATGTTTAACATTCTGTTGTATGCAAACCATGGCATAATAGCAACAACTCTCAAATTACTGGTTCCATGAAGAGAACTATACAGAATGTTGTCCATAAGAAGAAAGCAATTGAAAAGACAGTTTTCACACAAGTGTTGTTTATTAAGGAACAGTTAGGTATGGCTCATTTGGAGGCAAGAGTTTCATTTTTCTTGAGTAAGCATGGGGTAGTTTTAGCATTTGAGGGGGGAGGAGGGTAGAATGGGTGCTGGAGGGTGGGTAAGGGTTGGAGGTTGGTTTTAACATAGATGCAATAGGGAGAAAGATGGCATGGATGCTAGTGCATGGGTGAGGGTTGGAGTTGGTTTTAACATGGATGCAGGAGGGAGAAACATGACATAGTTGTTAGTGCACGGGTGATAGTTGGGGGAGTGGGCTTTAACATGGGTGTGGGAGGGAGAAGGGTAACATGAATGGTAGTTCATGACTAAGCATGGGGTAGTTTAAACATTTGGGTGAGGGAGGAGGGTGGAATATGTATTTGAGGGTGGGCGAGGGTTGGAGGTTGGTTTTAACATGGGTGTAAGGGTGGCATGGGTGCTACTGCATGGATGAGGGTGGTGGAAGAAAAGTGGAATGGGTGCTGGGGTGAAAGGGGGGTGTTGTTTTAGTCCTTTCATTTACAGATTCATGATCAGCAGGGGATGGTGAGGAAAAAGATGATGACAGACTGATGATATGGGAGGCCTGTAGCAATTGCCCACTGTGGAACCTACTATATACATATATACAGTATATACATATTGTTTTCCTTATTAAGTACATTGCAAACTGCTGCCACTTAGCACAAGTGTCCTGTCCCCTTTAAAAAAGAAGTAAGGAATCAGAAATTAAAGAAAATCTGCATCAGCAGTTTTCACAGAATGTGACCTATCATAAAGTGTTTTTGCTTTACAAGTAGTGATAATGTGATACATAATGGGATTGACAGACACTGCCCCTTAAACATCACATGCCAACTGCTGCAGCTACATTAAATGTTCCTTAAGATAGTATGTGGTGAGGAAACCACTTTTTTATTTATGTGACTGAAATACAGATTTTATTGATGTATCAGCTGGAAAAATGCATCACCTTAGAAAGTTGTATGTATTACTTCAATTTGCCAACAAGAATGTTGGTATATGTATGCATTATCCTAGAAAATCGCATGCATTTTTTGCCAACGACCGGCATATTTTTTTATTCAAATGTCTTGACTGACTACAATATGTTCTACAACAGTTCCATGTGCTGTGGCTGCAGTACCTTGGCTTGACTTTGTTATAAAAGCTTTCTTTGAAACATAGCAACGTTTGATTTACTGATTTAAAACAGAAAACAGCAAATAGCTGAGATTAGGTAATATCAGTTATTTTTTCTCATAATTCATGATGATGAGTATATATAACTGAGTACATAAATGGCTAATGTGCCACTTTTTTTCACTAAGGAACTATGATGCAGCTGCAGCATGAAAACCTTTAACATATGGGTGGGTGGTGGGCCTGTTACATAAGTTGCTGCCTTTAGCAAACAGAAGAAACCACAGATAAACCTAGTTGTATTCCTACCAATGTCACACATGATAATTTCTCTCCCCTCTTATACTGAACAGTTTTTCCTTCACATGTATTTTATTACTATCTTCATTACTGGCAGCACAATTAAAAAATAAGGTTCGAGTTCTAAAAAGTTCTAAAAAAGATTAGAACCCTAGAACTTTTTCAAAAGTTTTAGACTAGAACTAGAACCCAGAACTTCAGAGGGTTCTGACAACCCTAGACAGCATCATCACTGTTCCGCACCTGCACCGTGGTTGAAATGTCCTGTGAAACAGCAAGAGAGAAAACACTGGGATGTTGTTGTCTGTGGACTCCCCTTGCTCCCTGGCACAGAACAGTGCTGCACTTTTTGTGCAGGAGAGACCTGTGTATTTGCTGTGTCTCTCTCTCTCTCTCTCTCTCTCTCTCTGTCTTTTTCTTTGGGAAACTCTGTGCTGCTTTCCCACCTCCCATACAACAAGTTCTCTGTGTCTCATCCTGCCAACTCCCCCCCCCCCAGTGAGAGAGTGCAACTGAGTTTCCCCCGACATTCAAGAACGGAGCTCAGTGCTTAGAAGAGAGAAGTGACATGAAAGTGAGACAAGGAAAGTAACAGTGAGAAAGTGAGAGAGAGAGAGACAGAGACACTGGGAGAGCAGCATTGAAGAGACAATGTGTGCTGTGCCCTCTCTCTCTCTCTCTCTCTCTCTCTCTGTCTGTGGATAGTAATGTGTTAGACAGGACATAGTGAGCACATGCAAGCAGCATGTGCTTGTGTGTGTCTCTCTCTCTCTCTGTAATTCATAAGAGAAAGAGACACAGACATAGAAACATAGAAATTGTCAGCAGATAAGAACTGCCTGGCCCACCTAGTCTGCCCATAAGCCCTTGTACTGGATTACTGCTTCTGACCCACTCGCTGCTGTACCTCTATGGTTCCCCTATGCCTGTCCCAAACATGCTTGAATCCATCCATTGTGCTTGCTCCCACCACCTGCTGAGGCAGACCATTCCAAATGTCCACCACCCTCTCTATGAAGAAGAACTTCCTCACATTCCCTCTTAACCTCCCACCTTCCAATTTCATGTCATGCCCCCTCGTTCTTGTGCTACTCCTGTATTGGAAAATGTCTCCCCCCTGCATCTTGTTTATACCCTTGAGGTACTTGAATGTTTCTATCATATCCCCTCTTTCCCTCTTCTCTTCCAGTGAGTACATATTGAGGTCCCTTAATTTCTCCTCATAAGTCATGTGTTGCAAGCTCTGTACCATCTCATTTGCACTTCTCTGGACCATCTCCAGCCTGTTAATATCCTTACGAAGGTGTGCCCTTCAGAACTGCACATAGTACTCCATGTGAGGCCTGATCATGGTTTTATATAATGGCATCACTACCTCCCTCCTTATGCTGGTGATACCCCTGCCTATGCACCCCAGCATGTCACTGGCCCTCCCAGCTGCCTTGGCATGTTGACATTTTCCAGTCATATGAAATAAGAACCCCCAGGTCCCTTTCCTTCTTTGTGACAGTCAGCAACTCCCCCCCCCCATCCTGTAGCTTTCCCCAAGGTTTCTGTGTCCAAGATGCATAATTTTGCACTTTTTTGAATTAAACTTCAGTTGCCAGTCCTCAGACCATTTTGCAAGCTTCCCCAGGTCCCTCCTCATTTTCTCCACCCCCTCTGGGGTATCCACTGTGTTACAGATCTTGGTGTCACCTGCAAACAGGCAGACCTTTCCCTTCAGTCCTTCTGTAATGTCACTAATCAAGACATTGAACAGGACTGGCCCCAGGACCGATCCCTGAGGCACGTCACTGGTCACCCCCTTTTCCCAGACTGCACCCTATTTACCACCACTCTCTGCCTCCTGTCTGTTAGCCAGTTTCTAACCCAGTTTACCACCCCTTCCCCCCATGCCCAGCCTACCCAGCTAGTTTATCAGCCTCCTATGTGGGACAGCGTCAAAGGCTTTGCTGAAATCAAGGTAAGCGTTGTCCACTGCCCCACCCTGATTCACTTCCTTTGTCACTCAGTCAAAGAATTCAACCAGATTTGTCTGACATGGCCTCCCCACTGTGAAACCATGTTGCCTATGGTCCTGGGCTCCGATGGCTTCTAGATGCCCACTATCCTTTCTTTAAGCAATGTTTCCATGATCTTCCCCACTACTGAGGTGAGGCTGACCGGCCTATAGTTCCCCGCCTCCTCCCTGCTGCCGGATTTGTGTAGAGAGACCACATGTGCCCTCCTCCAATTCTCTGGTATCACCCGTGTGTTGAATGACTCAGTGAACATGGCTGCCAGAGGTACTGCAATCTCCCTTCACAGTTCTCTTAATATCCTTGGGTATATGCCATCTGGTCCCATCGCTATGTCCACCTTCAATTTAATCAGCTCCTGCAGGACTGTTTTGCCTGTGAATAGACTATTATCCACCTCTTCACCCCCTTGACAACTGCTGTACTGCTGTGACCCTTGCCCCTCCCCTTTTTCTGTCAATACTGAACAGAAAGGCACAGTGAATGTCTTGGGGGGGCACATGACAGTTCTTAGGCATGGTACTATCACTTCCAAATACCTAAACAGCACATATAAGCAAGCAACATTTGACATTGACAAATGCTTGTTATTTCCTGTTTCAAGGTGTATTTATCAGAACAGTCGAGGGAATGCAGGGTTTTTATTGAAGTTATTAGTTTGTTTTCAGCTTCTTTTGCTTTCTGGAGATGCTGAGTTGAATCCCAGATCTCAGAGTATGCTATATTACAATGTACTCCTTCTACTCCCTGGTATGCAGCACATGGTCTGAAACTGATTCATTTGAATGTGCAAAGTCTGATGCCTAAATTGGCAGACATTCAAAATGTGTCTCACTCTTATAATTCTGATTCAATAATTATTTCTGAAACCTGGTTGAAACCTACATTAGGTGACCATTTGTGTGCAATCACTGGGTATGGTGTGGTAAGGTCTGATAGAAAGGGAAGTAAAAAAGGGGATAGGGTTACTATTTTTTTAGAGATCATTTTCAAGCCACAATTGTTTTAAGTAGTAAAGATTATGAATGTGTAAATGATTGGGTACTAATACATCTAGTATTGGGGAGTAGTAAATATGTTTATATTGGAGACGTATATAACCAACCTGACTATGATATTAAGGGGTTGCATAATGTGTTGGCTAGCATATCCAAATATGTGGCTAGTCATGATCTTGTTATGCTTCGGATTTTAATCTTAATTGGGCCTTGTCTGATACAAGTCCTGACTTAGAAAACTTGTTAAATTCATTTTCTTTGACTCAATCAATTGATGAACCAGCCAGGTTAAATACTGTTTTTAGTAACCACATGATTCTGGACTGGGTGGTCACTGGTAGCCCTCAGAAGGAGTCTCTAGTTGGGACACTTCCTGACTCTACCAGTGACCATCAGGCCATTTTTTGCGTATTAAATTTTAGGAGACCCAGAGTTTCTTCGCGTTTTCTTCAATATAGGAATTTTAAGCAAGTTCAGTCAATCAATCAGCCTTTATTTTTAAAAAGGCGCTATTCCTGAGATCATACCACCCATTACAATAAATAAATAAAACATAAAACCAGCATTAACAAATGAACAATTCAGAGATCAATACCAAAGATGAGCTCAAACAAGTATGTCTTTAAGGCAGTTTTGAAGCTCTCCAATGTCAGGCACACTCTTATCCAACAAGGTAGAGAGTTCCACGGGGTGGGGGCCGCAAACATAAATGCCAGTGACCCAGATGTCTTCAAATGAACCCTGGGAATCTCTAGCAATCCCTCGTCAGCCAAGTGGAGTGGTCAGAGGGGGCAGTAGGGATGCAAAAGATCTTGCAGTTAGCCAGAACACTTTCCATGTAGGGCATTATAGGTCAGCAAACTGACCTTGAAGGTGATCTGCCACTGAACAGGCAGCCAGTGCAGTTCGCGTAGCACAGGAGTAATATGACTCAACCTAGAAAGTCCAGTCAACAACCTGGCCACAGCATTCTGCTCCAGCTGCAGGCAATGGATATCAACCCCTGGAAGCTCTAGGTACAGGGAGTTACAGTAGACAAGACACAAGGTCACCAAGGCGTGGATGAATGTTGGAAGATTGCTGGATGGAACAAGGTGCTTAATCTGGGTGACATTCCTCAGATGGTAAAAAGAGGACTTGACGATGGCTGACATCTGCGAATGAAGCATCAATTCATTGTCAAATAAAACACCCCGATTCTGTGCCTGTTTGGGGATCAGTAGTTGGCCGACCCCCAAGTCAAAGCTCGGAGGGACTACCTGTCTCTGACCTCTCTATCCTGTGACCCAATTCCACCACCAGCACCTCAGTCTTGTCAGGATTCAACTTCAGCCAGCTGGCATTCATCCAGTCTTGTATCTCAGTGAGGCAGTTGTTAAACACTGAGATTCCACTATCCTGGTCGGGCACAAAGGACAAGCAGAGCTGTATCATCTGTGTAGCAGTGAAAACCCAGTCCATACCTCCTTACAATGTCCCCAGCAGCAGCACGTACACTGCAAACAACAAGGGGGACAGCACTGTGCCCTGCGGTACCCACATGGCAGAGAGTATGAGCCAGAGGAATAAATCCCTGACACCACCCTCTGAGACCTGCCAGTGAGGAATGAATGGAACCATCTGAGGACCATTCCAGGCAGGCCACAGATGAACTGCAGGTTCTCCAATAGTACCCCATGGTTCATGGTGTCAAACACCACCAAGAGATCAAGGAGGACCAAGATAGAATGGGTCCTCTGATCTCTTGCCATCAGGAGGTCATTGAGCACCCAAACAAGGGCAGTCTCAGTGCTATGCCTCTTCCAAAACCCAGACTGTACAGGATCATAGATATCATGGATGGTAAGATGATTCTACAGTTACAGTGCAACCACCTTCTCAATAATCTTCCCTACAAATTAGAGATTAGAGACTGGTCTGTATTTGGCAAGACAATCCAGGTCAAGAGAAGTTTTCTTAAGGAGGGGTCTCACCACAGCCTCCTTCAGGAAGTCCAGAAACTCACCTGACTCTAGTGAGCTCCAAACTATCTCAACCAAGACCAGGCCAATGACATCAATGCACTCCACCAAAAGGCTCGTTGGGCCCAGGTCTAAACTACAGCAGGTTGGCCGCCTACCTCTGACAATCTGCACAACATCCATGATCACTAATCGGCCAAAGTCCCTCTAACAGAACTGAGGAGTTGCAACCTCACACTGGCCACCGCCACTCCCCATAGGGGGAACTGAATGGATCTCAGACCTGATGTCAGCAACCTTATCAGCAAAGAACTGAGCAAACTCATCATACTTTTCTTGTGAAAAGGCTCTTCAAACCTGGCAAACAGGCTGAATTGCACGGTCTGTCCACAGTTCGAAAGAGCTGAGCTGGTCGATTCTGAGCTGCAGCTCTCCAGATGGGAACTCAGCCTTCTTATGAGAGATTGCTGATTGATCATCCCTATAATGGTCCATCAATCAAATTCTGTTGGCCTCAAGGCATGATTTCTACCAACAATACTTCAACCTTCATCCAGCTCGCTGCAACTCCCTCAGGTTGATTTGTCTGCCCTGCATGCAAAATTGTCAAAAACTGATTGGTCTTTTTTGGACTGTATACCAAATCTGTATACCAGATCCTGACAATGCATTGCATTTTTTCTGTAAGGAATTGGTCTCTTTGCAGAATTTATTTTTTCTGTTACGAAAGTCAAGTCAAAGGGGAGTATAATCATTGGTTTACAATTGAAATTAAGGACTGGATGAAGGCCAGGGATTTAGCCTGGAATAATTATAAGCAAATGTCTTCTCGGTTTTTAATGGATAGGTACAGATTTCTCCATAATAAAGTTTCTAATTTGGTGAAAGATGCCAAAACAGTTTTTTATAGGAAACATTTTGAAGATAATCTAGCCAACCCTAAGTCTTTTGGGCAACTAGTGAACCAGCTTTTATCCCACTAAGGAAAAGCGTGCCATTCAAACATTGATTACACTAAATGGGGGGGTTACTGAACCTACAGAAATTTCTAACTTGTTTGGTCTAAAAGTTTTGGATCTATCCAGTTACTGTGTCAGTGGGTGAATGCCCTCTGCTGAGAAAGTTCCTTCCCCAATTACTAGGCCTCCTTTTGTTTTCATTATGTATCTCAGAAGCAGGTTTTGAAGTTATTATTAACAATTCCTAATAAATATAGGTGTTGTGGGGAGGGTTTGGATGGTCATTTCATTAGGTTAATCAAACCTTTTATTACCGTCCCTTTACTGTATGCACTATTTTTCAAGAGCAGTTGGGAACTGTACCATGTAACAGGCTGCGGGAGTTTTCTTAAGTTGCCGCTGTTTCGTGTTTATTTAAAAAAAGAAGAAAGTGTGTTGTTGCTTCATGGCTGTGTTTCTAGACTGCGAGTTGCAGATGAGTGATGTCCGGGAGTTGGTAAGAAACAGAAGCGGGACTTACGGCAGGAAGGGGTAGAGGGAGAGCAAGTAAACTGTGAACTGTGGCAAGTTTTGGAAACTTTTTGTGGAAAAAGACACGGAGTATACTGCGACACAACACAGAGTGCCTAATCTAATGAGAAGGATTGGTTTTATCTGTGACGTGTGTGAGCAATAGAAGTTGGGGAGGGCAGACAACTGACGGTGGAAAGGACAAGTGGGTTGATGTAGTGCCAGTAGGTAGTGGGGGAGCGGCAGCTATGATGTAGTCACCATGTGGATAAATGGGATATGACATAATCACTATGGGAATAACTTAAATTATTCTTATAGTGATTACGTCATACCCATTTATCCACACAGTGACTCAGATAAACAGCGACTCAGATAAACATGTTTATCTGGCACATTTTAACCTGACACCTGTTACATAAATATGGGTATTAATGGGGACACAGAAAGACCAACATAGCACCCAGGACAGTGACAATCACCCAGACATCCTCAATTCCCCTATGAGCCGCTTCCTGGGCCAAAGGGGGGGTCTGCAAACTAGTCAATAGAACAAAACTTTAAACAGCGTTTACTCTAGCAGTTTGATGCAATGTAGACATGAGTTTTTGCCATCCCTTTTAACAACTTAATGTCATAGGGTACCATGGCAGTAAAAATCAAAACGGAAATGGTTTTGCAGGAGCTTGAACTGAAGGTAGCCTGCTGCTATCTTATCTCAATATGAGATTTTTTTTTTTGCAGTTAGTTTATTTTTCCTCCTGGTCCCTGTCGGCAGTCCCTCCTGTCGGTCTCCCAGCTCTGTCCCCCGTTCGCAGCTCAACCTCCTGCTGCCCCATGGCTTGCCCCCATGGTGGGGCAGCGGTGAGCCCCTCAACCCACCTCTCACAAGGACTCAGTGCTGGAGGTGTGTTGCTGCTAATCGCAGGGGTGGCGCCTGTGGGGCCCGATCGCCATGAAGCATGCCAGGACCTTTTTTCCACCTGGTTTTGTTCCCTCTAAGCCGAGGATGTGCAGTGATGCCCAAGGAGTGAACGCGCATGCTCCTGTATGCGATCCTCTGAATGTCTGCCTCAGCTTCCTCTGCTGTAGGCTCAGCGCCCTAGCCCCCAGCCTCCACTAGGAGCCAGCAGTGCACCGAGTGCTGGTGTCCCCCCTTCCCAGAGAAGGAGAGCAGTCCAAAGGATGCTCAATCCTTCTCCTCCCCACCGACCCCCAGCGGCCTGTGCTCGTCCCCTAACACGGGTCGCCAGCATGGTGCAAAGTAAGGCGTCCAGTGCCTCAGCCCTCAGCGCCACTGGGCCAGCCAAGTCAGTATGAGATTTTTAAATAAAAGAATGAAAAACCTGATTAGTAGTTTAAACAACTTATTTCTTTGAATATGATAAAACTGTGGAACTGGTTGGCATTGGAAAGATCTGTATAAAATATTTAGTGTAGCTACAAGCACAACTACTGTATTTCTTCACTTAGGAAATTCAAAGTTATTTTCTACATTGAAGCCTCATTCCTGTACATAACTGCGGAAGGCACGCTCTGTTTGTTTATATTTTTTGATCAAGAAAGGCACACGGAGCTGTGGCAGCTTATTTCCTGGTATTCTTTTGGGTGGTTATATGGATCTGTTTTAATGACAGTGGAATGTTGGTCAGGGCATGGAGTGAATTCCCGGATTGCAAAAAGTGCCATAGAATCTATAACCTTCACCTGGACGATCACCAGGTGTGAGCAGAAGGGACCTTATTTTAACGTCTCATCAAAGAAGTGCACCTCAACAGTGCAGCACCCCCTTGTGTTGCTCTACAGTGCTCGTATTAGATATTTGCCTGTGTTCATGCTGTGAGATTAGTACCCAAGACATTTTGATCTTCTGACCCAGAGGCAAGCTTACTACCTGTATTGAGCCACTGGAAATGACTTTTTATACCGTCCTTATGATAGATTTGCACTTGAGGGCAGCCCAATGAGACAAGACAGTTTTTATTATTTTTTTTTTTTTTTATTTAGTTGTTTAACCAGGAGTAGCACACTAAGCTGAAAGCTTTTTTACAGGAGCGACCTGGGAGCACAGGGAAGTTAAGTGACTTGCTCAGGGTCACACAGTATGCAAGTGGAAGCTGTGAGATTCAAACCCCGGTCTGGTCTGCTGGATGTCACCAGATTTGCATCTCAGAACCTTAAACCTCTGCGCTATACTGCCTCCCTGTTCATTTACACGATTGATCACCTTGAACTAATTGGTCTTTTTCAAAGATATTGTAAATGATTTTTTAGCTTCTGATATCCCGAGAACAGCAACTTGCCTTTTCAGAGCAATGGGTAACTTGAAATCATTTCGGACACTAAGCAGAGCAGGGGAGAGAGAGTTGCTACAGTTTGCTTCTAATTCAGCTTCAAGCAACTTCTGTTACAGTTCAGTCTAACCTTTTGTTATGTTCAACTGTGGTCAAAAAATTGTTTTCTTTACTGGTTCACCCTAACAGAAGTATTCAGAATTGCTTCTTGCATAGAATTGCTTTGCCACACCTAATCGTCTCATTCCTGTAGAAGCAATAGTTTATGTACAGCACTGGTTGTCACTCTGTTGCCATTCAGACTTTGCCAGACTTTTAGTAAAGCCAGCGGGTGTTTCTGAAGAGTCATTTTGGGGTCTTTATGATGTAGCTTACCTCATTTTTTTACCTTAGCAGTTTTATAGTTGAACCCAGACAGATTGCAACAACAGTGTACAGTACATAAACTACTCCATATGGTTTCGAATCATCAGTTACGCCCCTCAGGCTTCCAGTGCCATTCAGCAGACATTACAAAACGTTGAAGAATGTAAATGTAGAAGCTTTGACTATCATAAAACGCATTCTCAAAATCATTTATCAAAATTGCATACCTTTGTGTCAGTAACAAATCATGACATAAGTCTGTTTATGTTTTAGCTTTAGTGAGCTTGACTAACAATACTGTTGCACTAACCGCAAGAAAAACAAATTGTATAATCAGTGCTTGAACAAACAGCCATGGCAGATCAATTATACGGTGACTCTCACTCATAAGAAGTATGAAACTGTTTAGTGAAGTCATAAAACAAGCAGTCTACGAGAACTGCAAATCACTGAAGCTTCGCTGCATTCTGTCTCACTCTCAAGTTCGCTTATGTCAACTTTGACTGACAGTTACATGAATGAGCTCCTCCATCTCCAGACACTTCATGCGCAGCCACCTACATCAGCATAACCACTTAATTCTGGCACAGCTTGGAGAGAGAAAGAGTAAGATTTTAAATAAAAGACGCACGTCTTTTAAAATATTTTTATTTTAAAATTAAGGACCAGACATACATAAAATGACCGTGGATAAATCAGGCTCCAAACGGACAATCGCTACAACTGCATATTATTCTAACACAATTTTATTCCTGCCATTTCCTGCGCTGCTGCTTGAAGGACTTGCAATTTACGATTAATCATTTCCCCCATAATCAGTACACCATACAAAGTGCACCTGCCCAAGCAAGGGACGCACTAAGGCAGATATATCACAGAGGGTGCAGAATACTCTGCAACTGGTACCAGCAGTAGAACTATAGATTTAAATTTAAATATAAGCACTACTACCAAATAGATTCTGGATACCTAAGAGTTATATCAGAGTCCTGGTGCAGGCCTGGTTGTTACTTTGCCCGGGATCTTTTGGTGGTACACATGAGGAAGACTTAGCAAGTTGGCATTTTAACCCCCCCAACAGACCATAGTGTGCCAGCACAAATTTGATAAGAATGAAACTCCAACAGAGTGCCTGAACTTCAAAAAAAAAAACTTGAAACCCCAGTTGTAATCCAGACTGGGAGAACAGAAATTTTAGCCAGCAATACCAGCACTTACATGACTGTTGGACGCAGCAGACCAAAAGTAGAATAGAAGTTCAAAAGAAGCAAGAACAGCACACAGGAGCAAGAAAGCAGACCAGAAGTTTTGGATTCTTCCGAACAGGCAACAACAGTTCAGCCATTCTTGTCTCACACTTTTGTGAATGCAGCTGTTCTGTATCAGCTCTCAAGTTGCAGCTGTTCTGCCTCAACTCTTCAGATGCAACATTTCTTGCACTTCTTTGTTTCAAAGCTCTTCTAGCTAAATTTTCTATGGACATAGCTCTTCTAGCTCACACTTCTCTGTTACAAAGCACTTCTGGCTCAACCTTCTCTGGTCACAGCTCTTCTGACTCAAAGCCAGGACACAGGAGCAGTGCACAGTGGCTTCCTGGTTCCAAAGGAGCTCAAACTCCAGAAGCATCCCCACGGTCCAACTCCCCCAGTAGGTCGAGAGTACACCCATACTTTTGCAAGTGCCTGTGACTCCTTGTTCCCCGACTCACCCCACTTGATAAGGGTAAGCTTGCCCTTTTCCTGGTTCTGAGATGGTTTGAACAGGTTGCAAGTCTCTGTCTCCACTTGGATCAGTTCAGAAACTCTTGGATGCAGCAGGGGCCTTCTGATTCACACTTTCTGCAGGAATCTCTGGAAGAGTATCTGGAAATGGATGAACTCAGAAATCAGAGAGGACCACAAAGAAGCTTCTGAAGGAGTCTTGAGGAGCACTAACAGAATTTTCTGGATGAGTCCTGGGGAGGAATTCAATGAATCTTCAGGATGAGCCCAGGATAGGACTACAACAAATCTTCTGGAAGAGCAAGAGAGAGGACTCAGAGGATGTGTAGCCTGTTTAGGCCTCTCTCTATCAATCACAGAGTCCTTCTGGCACTATCTCTTCTTTTATCTCAGATGGTGCCCCTCTGACATGATTCTGCAACTCTTTCAACAGTGCTCTCCTGGCACAATCTCTTCAGCTCTCTCCTTCTGGTGGTGCCCTTCTGGCACTATCACAACATTCAGCTCAGTTGGTGCCCTTCTTGGCTCAATCTCTTCAACTCTCTCACTGTCAGTATTGAGCCCAGGAGAGAGCCCATAAAACCTGCAAGGACTGGGCCCTGGGGAAGACTCACATGCAACAGGGCTGGCGAGGCCCCAGCTATGTAATAGAACAGCCGCTTGGCACTGCTTGGAGTCCCAGCCAAACTGGTACCATGCTTCTGAAGGGCTCAAAATCTTCTTTCCTTCTCCCCCCATATCTAATTGGGCAGACAGGGCTGTCTGTTACTCCTTCTGACCTGTCCTGCCCTCTGATTGTCTCAAAAAGCCCACCAGTTCAATTGGGAGGGTCCTCTTGCATCATCCCCCAGCAGTCCATTTCTTTGCATTGCTGCCCTCTGATTTATTTCTGTCCAGTTCAGAGGTCAGAAAGATGGTGGCCCCTTTGCTTCAATGGAGCCCTGAGCTCCAAAAGTCTTTATCTTATTTATTTCTGTCCCTTATAAATGCATTGTCACTGGTTCGATTGCAGCCCTCGTGGGCTGTTATCCGGTGGAGATGTGGTGCGGGTATGGTTCTTCTTCACCCCGTTGGGAGCTCCAGTTCCCCCCAACTAATGCTGCAATCTCTGTGCTGCAGGGAGCCACTCTCTCTCTTAAAGGTGCAGTGTGACAAATGTCTAAGTCTTTTTTACTCTGCTCCAGTGCCTCTGTGCCCCTTATGCCCACTGGTGTCCCTGGGGCCAGAGCACACTAGAGGAGACCTCGCTGGCCAGTGGCTCCTAAGATTCCTGGTGGGTGGGTGCTTCCAATGTCAAACAACACTTGACCAGGTGAGACAGCTCACACATTTGAGTAAGCTGCTGCTTGAACATGCGCACACTGTCCTCTGACTGCTCCTCCAGTCCCTTTTCCAGCTTCAGTCCTGGGGCAGGAGGAAGTGAAGAGGCCGACAGCCAAGTTCAGAGGTGGCACATGGGACTTCATGTAAGACCCCACCCTAGAGGAGGTTACAGCTCAATTTTTTTAACATTTTTTTAACTCACAGAATGTTGCAGATTCATTAATTCTTGCTAAATCCTCCTACCTATCCATATCAAATACGCACTGTAGTGCCATATTCTTTTCTTTTTTTCTGCTCCTGTTCCCTCTGGAACTCTCTCAGATGATCCCCACTCACTGCCTACCATGCTACTTCCCACCTGAAGTCTACCCCACTAGGAAATCAGAGACAGAGACTCTCCTACCTACCTGGCCAGACATTTGGCTCCATCCCACCAGGCAGATGAGGGGATTGGGAGAGCCAGTGAGGTGAACTCGGCATTGGGAGTGTGGCGGCGGGGCACTGGAGGACGTCGTCACCTATCCAGGGGATGGGGGAGTTGCCTGCTTGTGTGTTGCCTGGGAGCAGATGTGCAATGGCATTCTGTTCAAACCAGGTACGCTGCACCCGGGTGAAAGACACCAACCACGGCCCAATCCCCTGCTATATCCCTACATAGACTGCAATGCTCCCCAGTATCCCAGGGGTTGGCAGTGCTGCGCAAGGAGGAACCCACCCACCACAGGAGAGGAGAGCTGCCCTTCAGATGCTCAGTCCTACTCCTCCCCTACCAACCCTTGATGACCCAAGTCCATTCCCGAACCGGGTCACCGGCGTGGTGTGAGGTGTGGCATTCAGAACCTCAACCATCAGTGCCACCGGGCTGGCTTCATGCCATATTCTTAAGAGACTTGCATTCTGCTGGCAGAGCTTTCAAAAGGCACTTGATGGACCGAGTACCCAAAGACACCAGGCTACTGGTTAATTTATTTAACAGTTAGTCTAACTTATTATTTTTCTGTGGCTATTTTAGGCAGTTTAGTCCCATCCATTTTCATAGCCCCATCCCAATGGTTGACAAGGCCAGAACCTGCAGAGACCAAAAACTGGACTCGGCCCTCAAAAGAGCCTTCAGGGCAAAGTTTGGTAAGCCAAAACATTTCTCAAAATCTGGTTCTGGATACATTCCAGCACAACACACCTGTTGTCCACCTCTCAGATGTCAGAGTCATGTTAAATACTAGAACAAACTTTTGCATCAATTACCCATTTCAGCGCTAATAGGAATTACCCCAGAAGTTACAGAAAAAGTTCTGAAGACCACCTAGTTCCTGTTTTGTGAACATTTTCATAGAGTCCCAATGGAAGTTCCCATTACCGTTTCTGCAAAAATGGACCGTAAGACATTTGTTAACTTAAACTGATTCCAACTTTGTCCGATTCAGAACCCATTAAAAGGACTGATTTGATTTATTCATACCAAATTATTTATTTATTTATTGAAATGTTTCACCAGGAGAGGCACACTGAACAACAAATTGCTTGTCTCATGGTGCATCCTGGAGGAGAGAGAAGAGGGATAAAGTATATACCAAACATAACAATTTATACAGTGAATCATGTTATTGTACACATGGGGGGGGGCAGAAAATAATATACACAATAAGTGCAAATATATAATACAGTACTAAGCAAATCCATGATAATAAGCAAGGAACAATGTGCAGTGAACTCATGAGGAACAGACAGAGCTAAGTGCTACACACTTTACACGAGGGACACTTAAGACATTAAACCAACTAGTAAGTAACTAGCGATGGAGAAGAGGTATTAGAATGAGGGGAGAAAGGAGAGGATATGGAGTAGGCATAGTAGTTGGTGAGGAGGGATAGTAAGGAGATGGTAGTTAGGAGAGGAGGGATACCTAGGGGAAGGAGGTGCAGAAAGGGACTAGATAATGGTATAGTAATGAAACAGAGGAGGGAAGGGGAAGAACAGGGATTAGTCACAGGAACAATTTACTGAGAAGAAATAGATAAGGTGGAGAAACTGGGATTAGTCACAGGTACGATGCATACCATAACTTTGGTTTTATCTTCATTGATAATTACTTTTAATTTATTTAATGCATCCAAAACACTATCTAATGCATGCTGCAGTCCCCGGGGAGTTTGTGAAAGAATGATTGTGTCGTCTGTGTATAGAAGTACAAGAACTGGGCAGGTTCCAATTTTAGGAAGGCAACTGTTAGTTTAAAAAGTGGTATCAGTTAATTTGTTTCTATACACATTAAATAAAGAAGGTACCAAGAGGCATCCCTGCTTGACTCTCTTTGTGATGTCATAGTTTGACAATCGTCCATCAATGCCAACTCTGATTTTAGCTCGAGTGTTAAAATAAATACTCTTTAACATTAATTAAAAAATTATCCAGACCTGCCTCAAGACAGAATATCTCATAAAACTAAACAATCTACAGAGTCAAAAGCCTTCTCCAGCTCCCAAAAAGCAACATACTGTACAACTTCTTCCCTGGAGACTCATTATATTTATCTTTAAGATATTTCAGCACAAATAAATGGCCCAATATTGATCTGATTTTTTGAATACATGTTTGAAATGCTAATACCAAACCTGTCTCTGATTTGCACAGTTCTAATTTATCCAGAATGTATCTAGTATGGCCCTTGCACTAAGGACACATGCCAAGGACAGTGATGAGTGGAATCTGCCCAGAGTCAGCCCAGGAAACAGCCGACAGTCAAGAACCTAGTCTGTTGGATGACAGGTACAATTTGTTAGGATACTCTGTGGTTGGGACATTGGAGGCTTGATGAGTTTGTTACTATTAGGCCTTAGTATTGTGTTGGTGGGTGAGGGGGGCTCGCTGGTACTGTCTTTAGGTAAAAATCTGTGATGTGGGCATTTGGCTTGTTGGAGGCTGCTTCTGGGTAGAGGGGGGAAGTGGAGCTCGCCAAAAAAAGCTCCTGGGTAAAAGTGTGTTTGTAGGTGAAGGGCATTCTGGGTAACTGTTGCTGGGTTAAATCTGTGTTGAGGAAGTGGGGCTTGCTGTTAACCATTTCTTGGTAAAAGTGTATCATTGGTGAGGGGGCTTTTGGCAACTGTTTCCAGGAAAGACATACTGTAGTGTGTGTAAGGCTTGCTGGAAACTGTTTCAGGGTAAATGCTGTGTTGTGGGTGGGGGGACTCGCTGGTAACAGTTGCCAGAAAATGTTGTGGCTTGCGACTACACTGTTAGCTATATAGAGGAGTGCTAGAAGAAATAAACTAAAAAACGTTGTTTTGTGACATACCTAGGGTGAGTAAGTAGAAGGCTTGTTTTGTCCTTTGGTAACTGGTACAGGGGACAGCTTAGTCTCATTGGGTTTTGGGTCAGGAGGACAAGAAGAAGAGGGAGAGCAGGAATAGGGAATGTGGGGAAGGGTGAGGTACAGTGGTTGTAGGGCTGCAGTCTTCAAGGAGACCTTCTGGAGACTGCAGTGCTGCCCTATCTGTGTGTGCCTCTCTGGGTTGGTGGAGAGGGTCTCTAGGCTGCACTGGCTGTGAGTTAGGAGGAGGTCACCAGACTCCCACCTGTAGGGATGTAGTGAGAGAGATCTGAATTGGTGACTGAAGTACCATTCTGCAGAAATGGCAATTCCCTTCAAAGCTACCACTTGCATACCAGCTTTGCAGTCATCCTTCCTTTCCTAAGAGTGGTGATTAATAGTAACTGTTTGTGTTTCTGTCATCATAAGCTCCTGAATTGTGTTTGAGAGCCCACTTTGCTTTATACCTGCCATTATCTAGTGTGTGTGTGTGTGTGTGTGTGTGTGTGTGTGTGTGTGTGTATGTGTGTATGCGTGATTGTGTGTGTAAAGAAACACAGAGAGCTTGATGTTCAAAGGGAGATACAGGGCTTGCATTAAGTCTTGTGTCAAACCCTTTCTTTGGCACAGCTGCACCAGTCACCTTTGTTGCCATTGTGCCCAGTTTTGGTAGGTCAGACGCAGCTGCGAAACTTTACCTGATTTATGGCAACCTGTGTCAAATCTTTGGCACAAGCACCATAAAATGACTCACTGGGATTGCCACAAGCTAGACCAGAAAAAGTGGTCTCACTTACGACAGTTGCCACATGGGAATGAAAATCCTGATCAGCAGCCAGGTGATTGCCTCAAGCCCTACGTGTGATTGCGGCAATTACCTCATAGGATCGCGAATCCTGATTACCTGCCAGGTGATTGTGGCAAGTCCTGTGCCTGATATCTTTGCCATACCCATGGCTTGCGACAATAATGGGCTTTTGAAAATCAAGCCACTAGTGTCTGCAGACGGTGTGGATATTAACTTACAGTACATAAGTATTAGTGTAACTAATGGTGCCCAGTTCATCCGTAGGTTCCCATCTCCCTGACCCCTGTTTCCATCTTTTATAAAGCCCAAATGCATTTCTGGTGTGCTGCCCCTCCTAAAGAGCCATGTGTCATGCCTCCAAAAATCTGTAGACCTGGTTGAGGGGCCTAAATGCAACAGGGGATACTGTGGAATATATTAGTTCATGTTACCTATATATACATTTATAAAATAAAAACAAAAATGAACAAATCAAAAGTACCGTAGTGCTATGAGAATACATTTTCTGTAACATTTAGCCCAAATATTATATCTGAGTTCCCAAATATTCTCATAATCTGCATTTGTTATTTGGTTTAGAGGGTAGAGAAGAAAAAAAGACAAACTAAGCATATCCCCTCAGTTGGTGGTCAGATCTAACCTCCTAGCAACTCTCTCACCCCATTCCAAACTTTTTCCACCACCTCCTTCACTTTTTCCAGTGCTCCAGAGACTGAAAAAAATGAAAGCTTACAAACTGCCAGCTCCTGGCACTATTCCATTCAAATTACAGGAGAGGTTTTGGGGTATTTAAGGATGGTCACCAATTTCATATGTCACCCCTGATAAAGTGAAGGTTTGATCATAAAGCACTGGGTGAATTAAATCCACTGTCTCAGCACCTTGACTCTATTGCAGGCTTTTTTGATAACTGTTGCCAATTTTGTTATATAGCATTTGAAACTTGGAGTTCAACTGTCTTTTACTGAATTAAGCATTTGCAATACATGGTATTTACATTGCTGTGCACTATTGATGGGAATAATATCTATTTTATCTACATTTACACTTGTTTGACTAAACCAGAAACATAATTTACCAGTGTGTTAGTGCTGCATTTATTTGTGGTGTGTCTGGACTGTGATGTGAGAATGTAGGCACCCCATGACTCGAGTGCTGTCAATTATTTTTCCTTCAGTGAATAAAGTGGTGAGTTCAGAATAAAGTCTTTTTTTAATCACTAGCACCACAGCCACCCTGGCCAGAGTTACTGACAGGGAGCCATTTCACATGATATTGGACTTTTTGAATACAGTTAGCAGTGTGTGAAAGCTTGAAAAAATTGGGGAAGCTTAAAATACATCCAGCTCGGATATTGTAATAGAATCAGACACCCCATATTGTCTTGTTAATGTTGATACAGTGGTAAGATACTGACAAGCAGCATCAGAATCTAATCCTATTAATGGTTATTCAAGGGGAGAATTGATATTGATTTCTCATAAGTTTAAGAAAGTTAATATTAGCAAAATGAACATCTGGTATAATAGAGATAATCTGACAAAATACAAGGAATAGCACTGGGTCCCCCAAGTATGAAGAATAACTAAATTTACAACAGTTGAGTTAGGAAACTTTAAATTAAATCATGAGTTGCTACATATATTGATCCACACACCTGCTGATCTGCACAATTAAGGAAGATGATTTGTGGTATAAGGAGATAATTGATGAATTAAAAACCATTCAATCTGAATTGAAAAATACAAACACAGTGCTCATTTTAGAGAACTGAAAGAAAAACTAGAACTAAAATTGACAAAATATGAGAAAGAATTAAAGGAATAGAAAGCACAGAAACTTGTACTGGATGTGTCTGACTACATAAACGATTGTGTATTTAACTGGACAAAACTGAAACAAAGGGACAGAAGTCGGAATATAGCATGTGGTCGATCTACTAATAGAAACCAATCATTCCAGAGGCATGCTGAAATAATGGATGTTACCAATAATGAGAACAAAGAAACAGTGCAAAATGATAAAAATAAACAAAAAACCCAAAAGTTATGACAGTAAGAATGTAGAGAAATGCAAAAGTGCCATTGCAAAACTAAGCGAGGAGGAAACAGGAGGCACCAAAAACAAAACAGATTGGAATCTCAGGAACAACAAGGGACCACGTGGTAGAAATAACAAACAGTTAACTTAACATATAAATATCAATTTGAAAATACTTAGGGACTCAGTTTCATTCCAACACCAAATGTGAATAGATTTAATTTGGAAGTTGAACTTTACAAACTGCTCAGGAAAATAAAGTTAAAACACCATTATGCCTCAAAGGAAACAATGGAAGTAATAGGAACTACAGCACATGACTATAAAATCATGGAGTTAAGGGAAATTGATCAGAAGACATCGGGGTCAGATAGTCAAAACTTTGCCCCAGAGCTAAAGTAGCACTGCCCAGCATGCTAAATTAGCTGAGAACCAACAGCCCACTATGTTCAAAAGGGATAGCCCCCGCGTTAAGCCTGCTGAATATAGTGTGCTAAGGAAACTAGGCTGGGATTGCAGTGCAAAAATAGCCTGTAAAAAAAAGGCAGCTCTGAATATAGCAACCAGAAAATGCAAACCACAACAGCAGCCCAGTGCACAGCAACGTGAAGGAAGGTAAAGGTGAACTATGTGGTTAGTATGTGTGATAGCAAAGGAGTGGATTCAGTAAAGTTGCAAGCACCAGCACATCTGAAATTCTGCAGAAATGTACCATATTTCTGAAATGTTTATGCGGCGCAGACACATTTGCACAGGTTTTGCAAGGAGCTAAGATGTCTGCACGCTGCTATCACGCTTTCCTGGGGCAAAAATGTGCTATATTCAAAAGTGACATGCACATTTTTTTATTACTTTTATTATTTATTAAAGTCTAGGATTAAACATCTTTGAGTGCAGGTGCTCATTTACAAAGGTTCCATGTCAGTGGGGTGGGTTACATACAGACAAAGGGAAGACTAACAGGTAATCTAAACTGATAGCGAAAACAATTTTGCATCTAAAAAACTAAATGGATTCAACATTGTAAATGTTATAACATTAATTGAAAAAAGGTTAAGGCTAGAGAAGAAACAATAAGGAGAAGGGGACAAGGGGACTCAAGGCGTGCTTTGGACTCTTTGGTCCTAAAGTTCACCCCATTCTCCTATACTGCACCCATCTCAATGTATTTCCTTATGGAATGGGGTGAGTGTAAGGGCCAATGACCCCAAGGCACAACACGACACTTGTCAGAGTCTGCAGGGTAAGGTGAAGTGAAATGACATGAGCATTATGGCCGACGACCCAAAAGCACACCTTAATGCCTGTCAGTCTCTACAGGGTGGGGTGGGGTTGACATCGCTTCCATTCTTCACTGCCATTCCTATTATGCATCTCTCTAACTCTTGCACTACCCAATGCCAACACCAGCAAGACAACATTCGGCACTGACAAATGCTTGTTTACTTTGTTTTGGTCTGTACTTTTAATTATTCAAGAAAATGTATTATTCAGCTTGTTTGCAACCATATTTCTCTCTTCTCCACCTTTTTCTTGGCCTATCTACACCAGGGTTGTTCCTGAAAAAGGTCCCTTGGAGCAGTGCACTTACCTGGTCAACAAGTATCTGACTAAATAAAACAGTCTAACAGAACGGAGACGCACATGGAGTTGGGTGCTCACAGCAACAAATTGCAGCAAGGTAATGGTAGGAAAGACCGCCACAAGAACAGAGAAAGCAGAACATTGTCTGTCACTGGGAAAAAAGTTATTTTAATCCGTGAAAAATGAACAGTGCAGTCAGTTAAAAAGTGCAGACTCCAGCCCATGGTGGGTGCATCACCTGATGCATTTCACATCAAATTGCTGCTTTTAATAAAGCATTGATTTGATGTGAAAGATGTCAGGCAATGCCCCCATAGGCAGGGGTTTGCACTTTTAAACTGACTACACTGTTCGTTATTCATAGATTGAATTAAAGCTCTTCCAGTGGCAATCAGCATTCTGTCTTCTCTGTTCTTGTGGGGAGAGGGAGTGAGAGCCCGGCTTTCCTACCATTACCTGACTAAATAAATAAATGTGTCTCTGTTCCTTAGACTTTCCCAGCTCCTGCTGCATTTTCTGCCCTGAGATCATAATAATCTGCTGGTGACATCAGAATAATTTTCATACCAACAGGTTGTGATGTTTTAAACGGAAGATTGTGACTTCAGGGCAGGACTAAGTAATGAGAATTGATAAGGTCTAAGGATAAAGAGCATGTTTCATTGAAAATGTTTTCACTCATAACAAATGAAAAGCCTTGAAATTCAAATCTTGGAGGAATTTCCTGTAACTGAGTTGTATTGATACCTGTTGTAATTTATGTGTCAGACACTGGAAAGTCTCTTTAAATGTATCGTGTTTCTCATGGGAAATGACCAGTCATAGTATTTTGATATAAATGAGAAGAGTCATGTTGTTCATGTTTTCTATGAATTCCATTAGAAAAGTATTGTCCTATGCCTAATGCTTTCTGATCTGATACTGGCAGAGAAACCTGGGACACACTTCCTGTTAGGCTAGGCATAACTATAGAAATATCATAAGCACGTCCTGCTTTCCAGTTTGGGTTTGTTTTGCTTTGTTGCTTTAGAGAGTGAATAGGAAACAATGGATCACTGACAGGATAATACAAATTCTGAAGTTAGTAGCTAGACCAAGTTCAGGTTTAGTTTATTCAGATGAGTCATAGGTTATCATCCGACATTAAAGTTATGTCAATAAATATGGACACAATCACACTAACAGACACATAAATCACACTATAAAATTTACATTTATATACGTAACATACCAAAAATAAACATTTACACACATTTTGTCAAGTAGCTGTATGTTCAGAATGCAAAGGAGACTGACGGACGCACAGCTGGTTCGTGTGTAGAAGTAAACAGTTCCAAAAGTTTTTTATTTTCAGGGGTATTTTTTTGACCCAATAGTTAATGAGACCATCCCTCTGTCCCTTGACACCTTATTAATAGCGCAATTCAATACATAGTGGCTTATTGATGGCTTGCCATTAATTCCAGAGACACACGGTACTTTGGAAATGTTGTACAAGTTATCAAATGTTACGAAGTGATCTGCTTATGTAGCCTTACCAAACATTTTCCATGTTTAGAATATGAACAAAAGGATAACTATGGCTCCGTATCCCTGTGACCCCCAGGATGGAGCAGCAACCAGGTTCACACCACTCCCTGGTGACAGTAAAGGGTATGCTGACTGAGCAGCGAAACTTTCATGGCGAAATCCCTCACAGCAGTAATCTCGACAGATTTTGAGAGTGTCGCTGTGAGGGAACCAAAGGTGAAATTTCACCCTTTTGACATCTTTGGCCCCCTTCAATATAACTCCAACTCGGAGTTAGTAATCTATTGAAGGTGGCTGTGGGAGGCACAGCTCCTTGCATGGGGGGGTTCAGTGGGCGCAGCCCCCACTAGAACACACACAGTGTCTGAGAGGCGAAATTTTGCCTGGCAACATTGGGGATCTCGCCATGTCGAACTCTGACAACACTGTTGTCGATTCGGCATGGTAGAACCATTGTAATGGGGTCCACCTGAATGAGGAGGTTGGGTTCATTCATTCCTGCTGTAGGAGGGATTCATCCCAAATTAATAAATAGCACAGTGCCTCCACCCAGACAGAATCAGTTTGCCAGATATTGTGTGTAGTACTGCTCTCTGGGATGCAGTAGCTACCCATCTCCCTACAAGGGACAAGACCACCCCCTGGGGACAACAGAGTTATTACCTTTACTAAACAATAATTTAGTCAGATTGTAGAGACTGAGGGTGCACACAGAAATACAAACAGTTAACAATGTTTCATTGACTAACACAGGCCTGGGTAGCTGGAGAACTAAAGATGGGGTAAACACTTACAAGTTACCACTAAACATTTCCCTCATAAATCAGTACACCATACAAAGTGCTCCTGCCCAAGCAAGAGGCACACAGATAGATATATTACACAGGATGCGGAATACTCTGTAACTTGTACCAGTAGTAGAAGTATAGATTTACGAACATACAAAATTTGCCAGCAGATAAAGGCCTAGAGGTCTAGCAAGTCTGCTCGAATGTGCAGCTAGCACCCCTTATTCTGCAGCTGCCCTCCCTTTCCCTTCATTAACCCTCCCCCTTGTTCTGTCCCATCCTCGTTTGAAGCAGTCCACTGTTCAACTGCATACCCCTTCTGCAGGTAACGCATTCCACCCAGCCACCACCCTCTCTGTAAAAAAGTGTCTCCTCATCTCCCTCCTGAACCTTCCTCGCTCCAGTCTCATATCATGGCCCCTGGTGGCCCTCCCCTTCCTTACTTTGAACAGCCCCACTGTACCTGTCTTGTTTATTCCTTTCATGTATTTAAAGGTTTCAATCATGTCACCCCTGTCTCTCCTCTCCTCTCCTCCAGTGAGTACATGTTCAACTCCTTCAACCTCCTCTCATATGATAAGTCCCCCAGACCCTTGATCATCTTTGTTGCCCTGCGCTGCACCCCCTTCAGTAACTTAATGTCCCTCTTCAGATACGGACGCCAGTACTGCACGCAGTACTCCAGGTGTGGTCTAACTAATGACCTATACAGTGGCAGAATCACCTCCTCCCTCCTCGTGGATATACCCCTTGCAATACAATCCAGCATTTTGTTGGCCTTTGCACCTGCCTTCCTACACTGTGCCAAGTTGTACATTGACCCTGTAATGAGCACACCCAGATCCTTCTCCTCCTCTGTCTGGGCTAGCTGCACTCCCCCTAGCTGGTAAGTCTTCCTTGGGTTCTTCATCCCAAAATGCAGCACCTTGCACTTTTTGGCATTAAAGCCCAATTGCCAGGTGTCAGACCAGGTTTCAAGCTTTGCCAGATCATCCTGCAACCCCTGCCATCCCCCTAGGTCATCCACCACCGCGCCAACCTTGGTATCATCAGCAAACAGACTGATCTTGCTCTTGATGTCCCATGATATGTCTGCCATGAATATCCCAAACAACACTGGTCCCAACACCGAGCCCTGTGGGACACTGCTCGTCACTGCCGTTGTGGTGTGAGCTCCCCACCCACCACCACCCTCTGTTGCCTTCCCTGCAGCCAGTTTCCTACTCATCTCACCAGCTTTGCACCTGCCCCTGTGCCTACTAACTTCCTTCCCAGCCTTCCATATGGCACCGAGTCGAATGTCTTACTGAAGTCCAGATACAGGACATCCACTGCATGGCCCCTGTCCAGTTGCCTAGTTACCCAGTCATAGAACTCAACCAGGTTGGTTTGGCAGGATCTGCCACGTATGAAGCCATGCTGTCTGCTGTCCTGTAGTCCTTTGGCCTCTAGGAGGGCCACCAGCCTCTCCTTCAGGATAGTCTCCATTAGCTTACCCATGGATGTGGAGGCTTACTGGTCTGTAGTTTCCGGTTCATCCTTGGGGCCACTCTTGTGGAGGGGGCACCACATGGGCCATCCTCCAGTCCTGAGGTACACACCCCGAATGTAGTGAGGCATTAAATAGGTCTTCCAAAGGTTCTGCAAGGACCTCTGCCAGCTCCTTCAGTACCCTGGGGTGGATGCCATCTGGGCCTGGCGTCTTGTCCACCCTCAGTGCCTTCAAACCCTCTCGAACTCTGCCTTCCATGATTTCCCCATCTGTCACCACTTCCCCCACTGCATCTGCCATTTCTCCCACCTTGGGTGTCACCCCCCTCTTCTCTTTAGTAAATACTGAGCAGAAGTACTCATTTAGTGGTTCCGCCTTATCGTACCCTGCTTCCACCCAACCCCCCTCCTTCCTAATCCTTACTATGTGGTCCTTACAGCTCCTTTTCTCCCTGATGTACTTAAAGAAGTCCTTCTCCCCCTTCTTAATGCCTTGTGCCAGCCTGAGTTCCATAGATGCTTTGGCTCCCCTTACCGCCCTTGTCACCTCCTTCGATTCTGTCAAGTACTCCTCTCTGTCCTCCCCCCTCGCTGTTTTCTTGTACTTCCTAAAGCCAGCTCTTTTCCTCCTTACCTTTTCCATGACCACCTTGCTCAACCAGCTCAGTTTCTTAGCCCTAGCCTTCTTGCTCTGGGCTTTGCAGCAGGTTTTGGTTGCCTCCACTATCCCCAGCTTTATGAGCTCCCATCTCTGGTTAGTATCCATACTAGATTGAATTCTGGCCAGGTACCTTTACCACTTCCCCATCCTCCCAAAGTCGGCCCTCCTGAAGTCCAGCACTCTTGTGCCAGATTCCACTCCTTCCTTGCCCATATCCAATGTGAGCCATACTGAGTGGTGGTCACTCCTGACAGTGGTTCCTCCACTGTAAGTTCTCTCACAAAGTCCCCATTTGCCAGCACAAGGTCAAGGGTATTCCCTAACCTGGTTGGTTCACTGACCATTTGCAGCAGGAAGCTGTCCTGGAAGGCATCCAGCAGTACCTGCTCCCTTCTGTTACTGGTTGTTGGGGTGCTCCAGTCCACTCCTGGCATGTTGAAATCCCCCACAATCACCACACTACCCTTCTTGCAGGTCCTCCTGATCTGTCCCGCTAGTTCCCTGTCTAACTCCTCCATCTGAGGTGGTGGCCTGTACACCACTCCCATTCTAAGAATCCTATTCTTGAAAATCCTGGATTTGCACCCAAAGTGACTCTGTACTACCCTCCTCCCCTTCCTCCCTTACACACTTCAGTCCTTCCTTCACATATAGTGCCACCCCCCCTTCCCAGTCACCCTGTCCCTACGAAATAACCTGTATCCTGGTACAGACAGGTCCCAGTCATTATATTGGGTGGCCCATGTTTCCGTGATGGCTGCAATGTCCACCTCTCCCTCTGCCATGAGAACCTGTAACTCTGCAGTTTTTCTCCAGAGCTCCTAGCATTAAGGGTAACCACCTTCCACCCTTTCCCCCCCTCCCATCCTGCCCTCCTTTCCTATCATCACCAATAGTACTTGCCATTTGTCCTTTGTCACTGTTATGGGGGGTAAGCTCATATGATTTCCCAACCTGTGGTCTCTGCATATCTCTTCCCCAACTGCCACCCCCCACTCCTAGTTTAAATTCCCAACTTCCTCTATATATTCTTCTATCCTCTGTTTCAACACTTTCTTTCCCTCCTCACTCAAGTGTAGTCTGTCCTTGGCATAGAGACTACTGTCCTCCCAGGTCCCTCCCCACCCCCAACAGCCCATACCCTTTAGCACAACACCAGGTTCTTAACCATCTGTTAAATTCCTCTATTCTCAGCTTTCTTGTTGTGCTTGCCTTTGCACCGGAAGTACCTCGGAAAAAGTTACTGATCTTCTGCCCCTCACATAATTGTGCTAGTTCCTCAAACCTCCTCTGGACTATATCTACTGTCTTGTCAGCCAGGTCGTTTGTCCCAAGATGTATAATTAAATGAGGCTTGTCCCCACCCTTCTAGCATATTTCAGAACAGACTGTCTCACTCCTCCGCTGTCGTCTCCTGGCATGGCCTCCACCCAAATGCGACTATGCCTCCTCCCCTTGCTACCCCACCTAACTCCTCTTAGTATTGAGTCCCCAGCACTAAGATTCCACCCTCTTACTCCCTGCTTGCTTCCATTCATCTCCTCTCTCATTTCCAGCTCCTCTTCTTCCTCCTGCACATTATTTCCCCTTTTACCCCTTTTGCAGTTCTCCCAGCAGAACTTCCCCACTCCAGTTTGGTCCAGGCATTTATCAATTACTCCTCTAATTTCATCATTTCCTCCTCCACCTTCTTCCTCTCTAGCAGTGCTGACAATTTTCTGAAGACCCTTCACAAATGCCCTCCCTCTCTCTGCATAGTAACCTGTTCTCTCCTTTCCACTCCACGACTTTTGCCACTTCTTCACCTCCCCTCACAAGTCCCTATCTCCTCCTTCCATTTGTCTTTTGTCTCCTGACCTGGTTTCCCCGGCAATTGTTCTTCCTGGCCTGGGCCCCTTTGTCCCTGCTTCCCTTCTTCTGACCCTCTCCTCACCACTGTTGGCTTAAATCGCCCTCCCTCATCTCCCCTTCTTCCTCCCGCCAGTATTGGGCTAAACCACCCCAAATCTGCCTTGCCTGTCTTAGTTCCTCCTGCAGACCCTCAATCTCCTTTCTAAGTTTTTCTATGTGGTTGCACTAAATCATCCTCCCACTCTCCAGGCAATGTTTAGAAAGATTGGTGCACCACAGTTGTTGCAGCCCACCACCCTACCCATTGCTGTCGTGCCCACCAGTGACCCCCACCCTTCCAGATGCAGGATACCAAACACTCCCCCAAATCTCCCCTCTCCCTCCTCTATCAGTGCAAAACATTTTCTTTATTTCCCTTACCTCCTTTGTTGCACACGTTTAGATATATTGAGCAACTGCTTTTTATATTCTTATCCTTCCTATCCACACTCAAAAATAGACTTTAAGTAGCCATTGCACAACCTTCTTCAAACTCCTATTCCTCCTTTTCCCAATGCAATATCAATGTGAAGAAGTAATATTGAAAGCTCCTAGATTTGCATTTACTTCCCTTCCACTGAGAGAGCAGTCACCTCTTCACTTGCTGCTGTTCCTTTCCTGGATGTCTGCTTTCGCTATGACAGTTGCAAATCCTTTGCCTGTTTGAGGAAGTGATGTCAGAACCCCTGGTATAGAAATAATGGACATGGGGTGGTGGGTGAGGGTTTGGGTGGGTGGGACCAGCCCAAGTCTTCCGGAACAATCAGGTAGCGAGGCCTCTAGACAGACCATTAGCACCCCTCCCCCACTGTGCACTCAAACTTTGCAGTTAGTGAAGCCAGCAACAATGAATCAATTCTACTCAAGCCCCCAAAATAGGTTTGCTACCCAAGGAAACAGGACACCAATTCAAACAGCTTCACCAACAATACATCAAAATAGGCTTGGAATTAGAAGATCTAGGTCTCCAATTCAAAGAAACAGACCCAGTTAAATTACACCAATTATGTTTAAAACAGAAGAAATAGGCCTCTACAAATGCAGCCTGCCACACAGTGAACCAAACAAATGAGCCCACTTACAGCTACCAAAACAGGTTTCAAAATTCCAGCAGCCCCAAACAATACCCTGCTAGCCCCTTAGTAGTAAGAAAGAAAATAATCAACATTCTACCAAGTAGAATCCATGAAAAACAATGTAAAACAAGAAGCTACTGTACTGTAGATCTGATCCTGTCCCCCTTCTAGTTCCTTCTGAGAAGCCAAAGCACTGACTCCACACCTGATTCAGCTCTGCCTCT
Source organism: Neoceratodus forsteri (assembly GCA_016271365.2). Lineage (NCBI taxonomy): Eukaryota > Metazoa > Chordata > Ceratodontiformes > Ceratodontidae > Neoceratodus > Neoceratodus forsteri. The sequence continues at coordinate 25,709,549 of JADMNL010000022.1, read as the reverse complement.
CTACTGAGTGAGCACTGCTACCAAACAGAGTTTGGGTACCAAAGAGTTATATTAGAGCCCTGATGTAGGTCTGGTTGTTACGTTGCCTCAGATCTTTCAGTGGTGCACATGAGGAGGTCTTAGCAAGCTGGCATTTTAACCCCTTCCCAACAAGCCATAGTGTGCTAGTACAAATTTGATAAGAACATGAGAGGAATAAACAGGACAGGCATGGAGGGACTGTTGGAGGGAAATGTGGGGAGAGACACTTGGGGTCATGGCATGAGATTGGAGGATTGGAGGGTGGAAGGTTTAAGAGGAGGCATTTCTTTACTGAAAGGGTGGTAGCAGAGTGGAACACACTACTGGCTGAGGTGGTAGCCAGCAATACCAGCACTTACATGTCCCTTGGATGCGGCAGACCAGAAGCAGGATAGCAGTCCAAAAGAAGCAGGAAGCAGCACACAGAAACAGGGAAGCAGACCAAAAGCTTTGGATTCTTTCGAACAGGCAATAGTAGTTCAGCCGTTCTTATCTCACACTTCTGTGAATGCAGCTGTTCTGTATCAGCTGTCAAGCTGTAGCCCTTCTGCCTGAACTCTTCAGATGCAGCACCTCTGGCTCACACTTCTTTGCTACAAAGCCCTTTTGGCTCAACCTTTTCTGGACACAGCACTTCTGACTCACGCTTCTCTGCCTCAAAACCCTTTTGAGTTGTCTTCTTTGTACACAGCTCTTCTGATTCACACCCAGGATAGAGGAGCAGTGCACAGTGGCTTCCCGGTTCCTAAGGAGCCCAGGCCCCATAGTGACCCCACGGTCCAACTCCCCAAATAGATCGAGAGTGTACCAGTACTCGCACATGTGCCCATGGCTCCCTTTTCCCTGATCCACCCCACTTGATAAGGACTAGATGAACCCCTACCTGGATCTGAGATGGCCTGAATAGGATGCAATAGTCTGTGCCCACTTAGACCAGCTCAGATACTCTTGGATGCAGCAGGGGCACTCTCGTTCACACTTTCTATAGGCTGTCCGGAACAGTCTGGAAATGGGTGAACCCAGGCATAGGTTGACAATCAGTCTTCTAGATGAGCCCAGGAGAGGACTACAACAAATCTTCTGGAAGATCCCTGGGGAGGACTACCATGAATCTTCTGGATGAGCCCAAGAGAGGACTTGGAGGATGTTTGGCTTGGCTAGGCCTCTCTCTATAAGCCACGGTGCCCTTCTATCTCATCTTCTACCTCAGACGGCGCCCCTCTGGAATGATTCAGCAACTCTCACAACAGTGGCCTTCTGGCACAATCTCTTCAGCTTCTCTTTTCTGGTGGTGCCCTTCTGGCACTGTCACAACTTTCGGATCAGTCAGTGCCCTTCTGTCAGAATCTTTTCAGCTTTCTCTCTGGCAGTGCCCTTCTGGTGCTATCACAACATTCAACTCAGTCAGTACCCTTCTGGCACAATTTCTACATATATCTCTCTCTCTCTCACTGTCTCTGTCTCTCTCTGTCAGTATTGAGCAGAGGAGAGAGCCCACAGCACCTCTAAGGAGAGGGCCTTGGGGAGGACCCACATGGAGCAGGCCTGGGGAGGTCCCAGCAACCTAAAAGCACAGCAGCTCTGCACTGTGTGGAGTCCCAGCCAAACTGCTGCCATGCTTCTAAATGGCTTAGAATCTTACTTCCTTCTCTCCCATACGGGCAGATGAGGCTGTCGGCCAGTCCTTCTAACCTGTCCTGCCCTCTGATTGGCTCAAAACATCACCAGCTCAATTGCTAGAGTCCTCTTGATCATCCTCCTACAGTCCATTTCTGTGCCTAGCTTCCCTCTGATTGGCAGCTGTCCAGTTCGGGGGTCAGAAAGATGGAGGCCCCTTTGCTTCAATGGAGCACTGTGCTCCAAAAGTCTTTATTTATTTATTTCTGCTCCCTTTAATTTGTTGTCACTGGTTTGGTTGCTGCCCCACTGGGCTGTTATCCAGTGGAGGTGTGGTGAAGGTATGGCTCTTGTACTCCTCGTTGGGACTCAATCTCAAAGGTACAGCATGCCAAATGTTTGTTCTTCTTCCCCCCCATGACTCTGTGCCCCCTTATGCCCACTGGTGTCCCTGGGTCCGGAGCACACTACGGGAAGTGCTGGCTGGCTGCAGATGCAAATCCTGTGGCTCCTGGTGGGTGGGTGCTTCCAGTGCCAAAAAATTGCTCGAACTGGGAAGACAGTTTACACATTCAAGCAGGCTACTGCTCGAACGAGTGCACACTGCAGTGTGCGAGTGCAGTGATCTTCCTCTGACTTCTCCTCCTGTCCCTTTTCCAGCTTCAGTCCAGGGGTTGGAGTGAACGAACAGATGGGCAGCCAAGTTGCAGAGTAGCACGTTGGACTCCAGGTGCCCCGACCACCCCGGGGGAAGGGGGTGCATTCCAATTTTGTTTTCATTTTTTAAACTACTAAAAGGTTGCAGATTCATTAATACTCGCTAAATCGTCCTACCTATCCATAACAAATAATCACTGTAGTGCCATATTCTTAAACGAATGACATTCTAATGGCAGAGTTGCCAAAAGACACTTGATGGATGGAGTACCCAAAGAAACCAGTCAACTGGTTAATTTATTTAACATTTAATCTGTATCTTCATTTTTCTATGACTATTTTAGGCCCAAGAATGATTTACAAAAGGGCCCCTACGGTAAAAGACAGGGTGGCAAGGTCTTTTTTGGCCCCAGAAAAGAAGACAATACAAAAAATGTGGCAAGTGTACGTTTTGTCAGTGCATACAAGTAACCAATACTTTTTCTAATCTCACCACTGGGCAGGTCTTTAATATAAAAGATCTTCTCCTGTGACATACAACAGGGATAGTGCACATTTTACAATGCTTCTGTAGATTTTTTCACATTAGGAGAACTACCAGAGAGTTTCATGTAAGGGTTGGGGAACATGTCAGAGCACTGGAAAAAAATTACATGATCTATGCCATAGTGTAACATAGAAACATAGAATTTGACAGCAGATAAGGACCGCTTGGCCCCACCTAGCCTGTCCATTTCCCTACCTAATGGATAAGCTGCAGATCCTAGTTAAGCAACAGCCTACTTCCTCCTATCCCCCACTAGATTTGCCTTATGTCTGTCCATTGCATTCTTGAAATCTCCCACTGTTTTTGACTCTACAACCTCCTCAGGAAGGCTGTTCCATGTATCCACAGCCCTCTCTGTGAATAAATACTTCCTCACATTACCTCTGAGCCATCCCCTCTCTATCTTCAAATTGTGCCCCTTGTTTTTGCACATCTCTCTTTCTGAAAGATGCTACCCTCTTGGACTTTGTTGATTCCCTTGAGGTATTTGAAAGTTTCTATCATGTCCTCCTCCCTCCTTTCCTCAATGCTATACATATTTAGTTCCTTTAGTCTTTCTTCATATGTCTTCTGATGCAGACCCTGCATCATTTTGGTTGCCCTCCTCTGGACAGCCTCCACCCTGTCTATGTCTTTGTGGAGATGGGGTCTCCAGGACTGTACACAGTACTCCAGATGTGGTCTTACCAATTGTCTGTACAGAGGGCCAACAACTTCCTGTTTTCTACTGGTGATGCCTCTCCCTATGCATCCCAGTATCCCCCCAGCCCTCCTTACTGCCTTCTCACATTTCTGGCCCACCTTTAGGTCATCTGATATGACTACCCCCAGGTCCCTTTCCATTTTTGTTGTTGACAGTATCTCACCCCCATTGTGTACTCTTCCCCTGGGTTTTTGTTTCCCAGGTGCATTATTTTGCACCTTTTGCATTGAATCTAGCTGTCATACATTTGACCATTCCTCCAACCTTGCCAAGTCTCTTTTCATCCTTTCCACCCCACCTTGTGTATCAACCCTGTTGCAGATCTTTGTGTCATCTGCAAAGAGACATACTTTCCCTTCCAGTCCCTCTGCAAAGTCACTTATAAAGACATTAAAAGGACCGGCCCCAGTACTGAACCCTGTGGTACCCCACTAGTAACCCTCCTTTCTTCACTGTGGACTCCATTTACTATTATCCACTGTGTCCTGTAGTCCAACCAGTGTTTTACCCAGGCTACCACCATAGGACCAACTCCCAGGCTGGCTAATTTGTTTATTAATCTTTTGTGTGGGACTGTGTCAAATGCTTTGCTAAAGTCTAGGTAGGCCATGTCTACAGCCCCTCCCTGGTCTACTGCTTTGGTCAACCAGTCAAATAAATCAATTAGGTTTGTCTGACATGACCTTCCTGCTGTGAATCTATGCTGCCTTGGGTCCTGTGCCCCACTGGCCTCTAGGTACTCAACAATTCTTTCCTTCAGAAGTGATTCCATCATTTTCCCTACCACTGAGGTCAAATTAACAGTCTCTGTACTTTCCTGCCTCTGTCTTGCTCCCACTATTGTGAAGGGGAATCATATCTGCCCTTTTCCAGTCCTCAGGTACCACACCATCCTCCCATGATTTATTAAAAAGGGTAGTCAGTGGTGTTACTAGTTCTACCCTTAGTTCTTTTAGAATTCTGGGGGTGAATCCCACCAGGCCCCATTGCTTTATCCACCTTCAATTTTAAGAGTTCTTTCAGAACCCTTTCTTCTGTGAAAGGACTAATATCAACTCCCCTATCCAGAGTGCTTCTATTGACTGGATTAGGTATTTCCCCCTGCTTTTCCATTGTGAATACTGAGCAGAAGTATTCATTCAGTATCCCTTCTTTTTCACTATCGCTCTCTGCCCAACCACCTTCCTCTTTGTTCAGCCTCAGTATCCCTGCCTTAGTTTTTCTTTGCTCCCTAATGTACCTATAAAAGGTTTTATCCCCCTTCTTAACCGAGTTGGCTATCTTTTTCTCGGTTTGAGCCTTTGCTATTCTGACTGCCTTACCCGCTTCCTTCTGCTTTAACTGCTACAGTTCTCTGTCATGCTCCTTCTGTGTTTCCTTATACTTCCTGAATGCTATCATTTCTCCCCTTACCTTCCCTGTCACTTCTTTTGAGAACCATAGTGTTTTTTTTCTTTCGTTTTGATTTGTTTATTTGCTTCACACAAAGACTTGTTGCCTCTGTGACGGCGGTTTTGATGTTTCCCCATTGTTGCTCCACCCCACCTTCTTGCCTGTTTGCTAGTGCTTTTCTGAGGCTCTCTCCCATTTTGACAACATGTAAATGGCAGCAGTGACCCAACTGTAAAGCCCAATATTAAATTCACTGGCATCGAAAAGGTCACAGTGGGACCCAGATAGGGTAACTTAAAACAACTAATAGGTCAAAGGGAAAGTTTTTTCATCTTTATTTTGAAATCCAGGGAAGGAAATGGGCTGAATGACAATATTGAACTATTAGCATTTTTGTGAAGAACGGTATACCCTCCAGTGTGGTACATATAGATGAATATGTGCTACAGATATAAAATTAAGTAGCATAAGGTTACCCAAATTAAGCTAAGATAGAAGGAATTAGACATATACATTGGTCTAATTGAATTTAAAGTGTAACCTAACAGGTTTCTGGAGTTGGCAGATTTTTACCAATGAGAATTAACGTAGAATTGTCAACAACAGAACTACAAGTACCTAGACGTGCATTCAACTGTCCAAATTATATCAATGCTAGTTTATAGATTGATGTAAGACCAATTGTCATGGTCTTTTAATTGTCTCCAGTTATTTAAAGGCAGCTACAATTGTTTTTAATTACATGTTTAATGAATTAGCACGTTTTTGCACATTTTCACGTGTATGTCTGTATATATATATATTTGTGTTTGCGTGGTGGCTGGTTATCTCTGATGAAGTCTGGTGTGCTGCTAGGCAAAACGGAATAGTATTTTTTGTAACTTTACCTGTGACCATAATGGTCGATCAAACAGCAGTTCTTGTCCTTTCAGCACATCTGCACGTTTCTGAATAGAAGGCAGTGAATTATAACCCTTGGTCTAGGTGCTTACCTCTTTGCTATTTGTGCTGTTTTGTTACAGCACCAGACCATTCTTAGTTCAGTCTTTTGCTTGCATTTGTCTATTTTAGGTAGCCTAATCCCATTTGTTATCAAAGCTCTGTCCCAATAGTCGATGGCCTGTGACAGAGCCAGGACCTGCAGAGACCAAAAACTGGACTATGCCATCAAAAGAGCCCAGGGATAAAGTTTGGTAAGCCAGAAATATTTCTCACAATCTGGTTCTGGATATATTCCAGCACAACACACCTGTTGTCCACTCCTCAGATGTCAGAGCCATGTAAAATACTAGAACAAATGTTTGCATCAAACACTCATTTTAGTGCTAAAAAGGATTTACCCCAGAAGCTATGGAAAACTGTTTTGTTGACATTTTAATAGAGTCCCAATAGAAGTTCCAATTACCATTTCTGGAATATGGACCACAAGACATTTGTTAACTTAAAACAGATTCCAACTTTGTCTGATTCAGAACCCATTGAAAGGACTAATTTGATTTATTCATACCAAATACCATAACTTTGGTTTTGTCTTTATTGATAATTAGTTTTAATTTAGTTAATTCATCCAATAATTCTTCAAATATACATGAGGCCCTGGAACAGGGCTCAGTGGTTGGGGCTATTTATGTCGATCAGACCAAAGCTTTTGATACAGTCAGTCATGCGCTTCTTCTCCATACCCTTCCAGCCCTGAATATCTCCACAAGGCTACCTCCTGGCTCAAACACTATCTTTCTGGCCGGACTCAACAGATAAAAAGGAATACAACCTTATCCTCCAGTAGGCCAGTCCTAACTGGCGTCACACAAGGGTCCATTCTAGGCCCATTGCTATTCGCCCTCTTCCTGAACTCCCTCCCTCAGTCCTGCAGTGGGAAGCTACTGCTTTATGCAGATGATGCTGTAGTCTTTTGGAAATATCCCCATCCTGATGCTTTACAATCCACCCTGCAGGGTTTATTTGGAGAGCTGGAAACCTGGTTCTCTGAACGCCGCCTAATACTTAACTACAAGAAGACAAAATCTATGATTTTTGCCCACCTCCAGAACCCGCTCTGTAACACACCACTAATCATCACAAACTCCCTTGGCATTGCCCAAGAACAGGTATACTGCTTCAAATACCTGGGAGTCATTTTGGACACCTCCCTCACCTACCATATACATATACAATGAGTCTCCTCCTCTGTTAAAACCAGGCTGGGGGTCCTGTACAGACATAGGCACTGCATTTCCCCACAGGCAATGCATCTAGCTGTGTCTTCCTCAATTCTACCCTTGGTGGACTACAGCATAGTTATTTATGGGTCTGCAGACCATACTGCCCTACGCAGCATCAACCTTGCCCTCAATAAAGCCTCCTGTCTGGTCTCTAATCGTGACAGATTAACCCATACTTATGAGCTTTACAAATATACTGGCTGGCTAAACTTCCAAGACAGGTTTAAGTATCACACCTGCCTCCTTGCATAAAAGATACTACACTTCAGGCATCAATAATTCTCCACCACCTTATCCAGACAGTCTTATACAGGAGGGCCCCAAGGCACTCTGCCAACACCTCCCTACAAGTATCTCACTGTAGAACCTCCCTTGCTCAACTGTCCTTCCGACATCGTGCCCCCTTGTGGATAAACAACCTACCGTCCACTATCTCCCTTGCATCCAGTCTGGGCCAATTCAAAGCAGGTCTCAAGACCTTTCTCCTTAACTCTGCAACCTGTGACTGTATATAACGTGGCCCCCCTTTCCGATTTCACCTCCCTTTCTGACTCTCAAACTGAACCATATTAGAAGCAGGTTCCTGCTCTAGTGCAGTGAGGTAGCCCCTGGCATAGGGACTTTTTCTTTTCTTCTCCCATGCTTAGGCTCCTCAAATTCACTGTAAATAAATTACAACTCTGGGCCTATTTTAAAGACCCTCTGAAACTGTATACTGTCATACGAACATAACGTTGACCCGAGACCTTCTTTTAAGATCCCTGCTGATGTCACCTTACAATGTATACTGTGCAGAATGTTTTGTTTTGTACTATATAAGCAATGCTTGTGTATTTTCTTTTTTCTTTCCTACTGACATAGAGCCTTTGCAATGGAGACTATGACTCAAAGGATTGTAATTCCAATTATTTTAATAAATAAATAAAAATAATGTACGTTGCAGTCCCCTGGGAGTTTGTGAAAGAATGATTGTGTCGTCTGTGTATAGAAGTATGAGAACTGGGCAGGTTCCAATTTTCAGAGGGCAGCTATTAGTTTAAAAAGTGGTATCAGTTAATTCATTTGTATACACATTAAATAAAAAAGGTGCCAAGAAGCATCCCTGCTTGACTCTCTTTGTGATGTCATAGTTTCAGACACTCACCTATCGATGCCAGCTCTGATTTTAGTTCAAGTGTTAAAATAAATAATCTTTCATGTTAATGAAAATATTATCCACATCTACCTCAAGTCATAATATCCTATAACACTAAATGATCTACTGAGTCAAAAGCCTTCTGCAGCTCCAAAACGCAGTATACAATTTCTTCCCTGGAGACTTGTTATATTTGCCTTTAAGATACTTCAGCACAAATAACTGGTCCAATGTTGATCTGACATTTTGGATACATGTTTGAAATGCTGATACCAAACCTATCTATGAGTCTCACATTTCTAATTTATACAGAATGCATCTAGTGTGGCCCTCGCGCTAAGGATATGATCCAAGGACAGCAACAAGTGGAGTCTGTTGGGAGTCAGCCCAGGAAACCGCAGACAGTCAGGAATTCTGTCTGTTGGATCACAGGTGCAACTTGCTGGGATAGTCTGTGGTTGGGGCATTGGTAGCTTGCTGTGTCTGTTACTATTAGGCCTTAATATTGTACTGGTGGGTAAGGGGGCTTGCCGGTACTCTCTTCAGGTAAAATCTGTGCTGTGGGTAACAGGCTTATAGTGTATAGTAGAACATCATTGTGTGTGGAAATCCATATACACGATAAGTCATTCTGCTGCACTAGTGACATGCCTACTAATGCAGAATGACTTTTGTTTTGTGTTAGTAGGCACGTCACAATGCAACTGCCCTCAACAGCACTGTTGATAGGACAAGGGGGTGGTTGGCTCCTGGTGGGCATGTGTTGGCTGGTAAGTGGAAGTCATAGAGTACTGGAAGCACAGGACCCTGGCGGCAAATAATTTAAAATGTAAGCATTTCTTATTTTTATTTTTGGGCACTATATGCTCTAAAAAAAAGTGTATGGGAGCCCCCATAGACAACCACGGTGTTCTCTATACCTCATGGTTTCCATGATCAACTGGACCTCTTGAGCTTCACTCTCAAGGTCGTCATCATCATGGAAACCACTTGGTATGAGAATACCACGGTTGTGTATGGGCTCCCATACAATATTCTATATGTTGGAGACTGTTTCAGGTTATTTGTGCTGTTTTCCTTGATCTAAGCAAGGCTTTTGACACCGTCGACCATAGTCTGCTCCACTCCGCCCTTCAAACCATAGGTGTGGACCCCTTCCCTCTGCGTTGGTTCACTGACTATCTTACAGGGCGCCTTCAACAAGTTAAAGCTGAAGGAGGCCTGTCCCCCTTAAAAACTCTGCAAAGATGCAAAGAGGGGTACCTCAAGGTTCTATATTAGGGCCCTTACTTTTTGCAATCTACATTAATAACATCGACTACTGTATAAAAGAAGCCAACATCCATCTGTTTGCAGATGATACAGTTCTCTACGTGAGTCGCCCAACACCTGAAGCTGCCTGCAATGACCTACAGTCAGAATTCAACCTTTTGCAAAGCCAACTCCTCCAAAAAAAAGCTACCCCTTAATGCCAAAAAAACTAAAGCGATGGTCCTCTCCTTTTATCCAGACAGCTAACCCTGTGTCCAGTGGGACAGTTCCCAAATTACCACAGTTCTAGGTGAAAACTAGAATTTGTTACAAAATTCAAGTATCTGGGAGTTTGGATAGACCAAGACTCTCCTTCATTGAAATATATCGAGGACTTGCTAAAACGACTTCGCAAAGGCTTGACTGTTTTTAGAATCAGCCAATTTCTCACCAGAGATGCCAAGAAACAACTGGTCCAATCCATTTTCCTATCATTGGTTGATTACGCTGACTTCCTCTACAGCCAATGCCCAACTCTTACATGGCTAAACTGGACACACTCTACCATCGAGCACTGAGGTTTATAATGGGACTCCCCTTCGACACACATCACTGCACCCTATATGTGGCAGTGGGATGGACATCACTAAAGTTCAGGCGCCACAGAAATGCCGCTCTCTGGACCTATAGAGCCATCTCTAATAAGCTGCCTTACTATATCTCCTGCTGTCTTCCCCTGAGTATAATTGGGAAATACGGCGTAAGAAGTTACTCAGCTATTACACTTAAAAGTACCCAAAGCAAAATCCGCTCAGCAGGGCAGCCATAAGCTTCGTGCTACCTACCTTATGGAACGATCTACAAAAACCTCAAATTAAGCACTCTTAATCGGTATAAATGCTTTCAAGATGCTTTATTTCCGTACAATCAGAGAAGTATGTAACTGCTTCACCCACTCAGACCCAGTACTGGTATATAGCCACACCTAGACCCAATTTTAAGTACTGACCCCCCCAGCTTGCTCCTCACCAGCCTAATTGTTCTCTCTCTTATCCTCCTGTCTTATCAACACTAGGCCCATCCATCCCCTTATTCTTCCTTTCTCAACCTCGGATAGGAGCTCACTACCCTGGGTTGTGACATCCTACCATGCCCTGTCTTATAGCATTCAATCCGGGGCTCACACATACTCCTTTTCTCCATCCACCTTCTCTACATCCAGCTTTACCAACTCCTTTCTGTACACCGCACCTCCTAGCCTTTCTCCTCCTACTTCCTCCTCCTTCCCTACCTTCACCTCTACCTGGTGTATAGTTTTATTTTATTTTTTCTTCCAGCATTTCCTCCTGCAACCTTAGATAACCTGCTTTATCTTCCTATAGACACTTCTATGTATGTAAATACCGTGTAATCTGTACAATATCTGTATAATTCTATGTACATATGAACTTCTTTTTCTTCCTCTCTGTAAAGAGTATTATCTGTATTGCCTTGTAAATACCTGTGTTGACCTGTATATACAATTGTTCATGCTCCACCCAAGTCCATCTTGCAAATGAGCTTCTGCTCAACGATGAACGCCTGGTTAAATAAAGACTTGATTGATTGATTGATTGATTGATTAATTGATAAAATGTCAGGGTACAATCCAGCTGTGCATTCATCCTCATTTTCCTAACAGAGGTGATCAATTATGGCTGTTTGTGTTTCTGTCATCATAAGCTCTGGAATTGGGTTTGAAAGCCCACCACACCTTATACCTGCCATTATCTATTCTGTGTGTGTGAGTGAATAAAGAAACATCTAGGGCTTAATGTTCAAAGAGTGATGCAGGGCTTACATCAAGCCCTGCATCAAATCCTTTCTTTGGCACAGCTGTGTCCAATTTTGGTAGGTCAGACACAGTTGCAACAGTTTATCTGATTTATGGCAGTTTGTGCAAAATCTTTGGTGCAGGCATCATAAAATGGATCCCCGAGATTGCCACAGGCTAGACCAGAAAAAGTTGGTCTCAGTCACGGCAAGCACCACACATGATTGAAAATCCTGATCGCCTGCCAGGTGGTTGTCGCAAGACTCATGCGTGATATTTTCAGCACACCAGGGGACTTGCATCAGTCATGAGCTTTTGAAGATTGAGTTGCTAGACTCTGCAGATGGCGTGGATATTAACTTACAGTATGTAAGTGTTACTGTAACTAATAGTGCCCAGTTCATCACTGGGTTCCCATCTCCCTGACCCCCATTTCCATCTGTTATAAAACACACATGCATTTCTGGTGTGCCACCCCTCCAAAATAGCCACATGTCATGCCTCCAAAAATCTGTAGACCTTGTTGGGGTAGTTACATGCAACAGGTGATACTGTGGAATATAGTAGTTCACCTGGACTGTCATGTCTCCCATATGCCCATTTATAAGATGTAAAAAATTAACAAATCAAAAGTATTGTAGTGCTGTATGGATACATTTTCTGGAAAATTTGGCCAAAATATTATATTCAAGTTCCCAGATATTCTCATATTCAGCATTCGTTATTTTGTTTAGAGAGTGAGGGAAAAAAAAAGACAAATTAAGCATATCCCTCACTTGGTGACATAGGTTAGTCTTCTGGCCACCGTCTCTCCACATTCTAATCTTTTCCCACCACCTCTACTTTTTTCTGGTGCCCCAGATACTGAATAAAATAAAAGCCTACAAACCGCCAGCTCCTGGCACTGTCTCATTCAAATTACTGGAGAGTTTTGTGGTATTTAATGACAGCTGCCACTTTCAAACATCACCCCTGATGAAGTGATGGTTTGATTATGAAGCGCTGGGTGCATTAAGTCCACTGTTTCAGCATCAAGACTCCGTTACAGACTTTTTCAGTAACTTTTGCCAGTCTTGCTATATAACATTTGAAAGCTGAAGCATGACTGCCTTTTACTGAATTAAGCATCTGCAATACATGGTATTTGCACTACTTTGCACTAGTGATACAAATGATATACTTTTTAATTGCATTTGCACCTAACTGAATAATAAAGTACAATTTACTTGCATGTGTCAGTGACATGTTTATTTGAGGTATAGCTGGACTGTGATGTGAGAATGTGCTGTCAGTGATTTTTTTCTTCAAATAAGTAAGTGGTGAGTTTGGAGTTTTGTCTTTTTAATCGCTTGCACTGCAGCCACCCTAGCCAGGGTTACTGACAGGGATCCATTTTGCAGGATATTGGACTTTTTGAGTGCAGTTAGCAGTGTGTAACAGCTTGACAAGAATGGAAGAAGCTGAGAATGCATCCAGCTCAGACAATGCACTAGAATCAGGCATCCCTTATTGTCCTGTTAATGTTAAGACAGTGGTAAGATGATGATAAGCAGCATCTGAATCTAATCCTATTAATGGTCAATCAAGGAGAGAATTTATATACTTGTTTCATAAGTCTGAGAAAGTTAAATTTAGCAAAATGATCATCCAGTATAATAGAGATGCTGTAATTTGATGAAATACAAGGAAATGATTTGGGTCCCCCAAGAACTAAGAATAACTACATTTCTGACAGCTGGGTTACATAACTTTAAATTAAAGATGAATGGCTAAATGTATTATCATATTGCTCCACTCACATGCTGACCTGCACAAATAAGGAAGATGATTTGAGGTATAAGGAGTCAATTGATGAATTAAAAAACATTCAAACTGAATTGTAAAAATACCAAGTCAGTGCTAATTTTAGAGAACTGAATAAAAAACCGAACTGAAATTGAAAAAATATGAGAAAGAATTGAAGGAACAGAAAGCATAGAAATTTGTACGGGGTGAGTCTGTCTATACAAACGATTGTGTAATTAACTGGCCAGAACTGAAACAACTGGGCTGAAGTCAGAGTAAAGCACGTGATTGATCTACTAATAGAAACCAATTATCTGAAAGGCATGTTGAAATAATGGATGTTACTGATAATTAGAATGAGGAAATGGTACAAAAAGCTCAAAATAAACAAAACACTCCTCAAAGTTCTAACAGTAAGCACATAAAGAAATGAAAAAACACCAGCACAAAACCAAGTGAGGAGGAATCCAGAAGGTACAAAAAAAACACAGATTGGAATCTTAGGAACAACAAGGGACCCCATGGCAGAAGCAACAAGCAGTTAACGTAACAGATAAAGAATTAACTGAGCCACAATTGAAAATACTTAAACGAGGACCCATTTTCACTCTGACACGATATGGGAACAGATTTAATTTGGAAGTTGAGCTTTACAAACTGCTCAGGAAAATAAAGTTAAAACATCATTTTGCCTCAAAGGAAACAACATAATTACTAGGAACGCCAACGGAGGACTGTGAATTAATGGAGCTAAGTGAGATTGATCAGGAGGCGTTAGGTTCACAAATAACAGTGGATTTATTGCTGAATGAAGCCTATTCAATGTTACATTCAGAACATCTGAATTATTTGGACCATCAGGATGAACGTAAAACATATTTAAACCACAATCAACATTTGAAGGCAAGTCTGAAAAAAGTTCAGCTATTGAAGTATTTGAAAGAACAGTATGAGAAGCTATAGAGGAACTATTTTACCAGAAATGGCAACCATATAACTCGAATACCATCAAAGAAGAAAAGACTGCTTTAGAAGAAATCAAAAGTTGGGCTGATGTTATTATTTAGAAGTCTGATTATTGAAGGAACACTGTCAGTGCAAAAAAATATGTATTTTCTTGAAGTGTGGAAGCAATTAAGTAATAATAAATACTACTCTAGAATTAAAGAGCTGTTGAAGCCTTAAAAAAAACTTTGAAAAAATATAATTAGGCACAACTCAGCTTCCATTCCATATGTATTTTAAAGATTCCTCCTCCCAGTATTTACTACTAAGGACATTTGCATATGATCTTTATCCCTCAAAATTCATCTACCTCTGCAGCTGACTCCCTACTTCACGTCATAATCTTCTGTTGTGACATCACAGTGTGTTGCCATGGGAGTAACTGTGTTGTCACAACAGTACATTATGACCTCAGGTAGGACAGCAGCAACAGGTATAGGTGAACTCTTCAAGAGCAAAGATCCTGTTTTCATGCAAATGACCTCAGTAATAAATAATGGGGAGGAGAGATACAGAACTAATATGAAATACAAGCTGGACTACATCTAGGATCCATAGGATCTAAATATTATGTTTTGGTAAAGTTCTCCTGAAGGCGTCAGCTGCTCTTTAATAATGATCCAACCATTATGTTCAGTGTACAACTTGATATATTGGATACAACTTAAGTAAATGGTTGGATAAGTCAAGATGAAAAAAGTATTTAACAGGGGCATGGCTTGCCCGGACCAAGATGTCTTCATAATCTGCTTGCTGTGCCCTGAGACTCTTGATCATTTCATTTCTTCCACACATTTCAACCATTATTATTATATTTGTGCATGGCTAAGAAGTGCTGAAGCCTGATACATTTTGGTGCACTAATTCCTTCTTACCTACATTGCAGCTTTTGTTGATTTTCTTGATTGGTCTTATACTGCTGGAGCTCCAATATCCATGTCACGCTGGCTGCAAGTAGGAACTAGCACAGCGACCCTACAGTCGTAGAAATAATGTTTCAGGAATTAGTACAAGGCATGAGTGATTTGAAGACAGTATCTATACAAACTACACAGACGTTGCAGGCTACAGACTCTCACCTTGCAAGCACTGAGTGCAGAATGCTACCCACTTAAAATGCACTGCAAGAACTGCAGACCACGGTGCATTGGTAGGACTGGGTGATCAAGGACTTACAAAATAAAATAAATGATTTAGAAAATAGAAATCGCAGAAACTATCTGCATTTTCTTGGCTTTCCCAAAAGGGCAGAATCAAATGACACCACTGCTTTTCTGCAGAAAACATTGCCACAACTTTTTCAACTCACGGATGATCAAACTTTTATCATTGAGAGATTGCATCGCTCATTAGCTTCCAAACCAAATCTTGGTCAAAAGCCTAGATCTGAACTATGCTTCTACAGAGGGTATATTGCACAGAGCAAGAAATTTAGGTGCTCCGGTGTGGCAAAACCATTGCGTTCATATTTTCAGAGATTTTTCAAAGGAGGTCTCACTTAAAAGAAAGGCTTATAAGGAAGCAAAGCAGATTATGCATTGTCTGGTTTTGAATGTTATGCTTAGGTACCCAGCTACCATGACAATTGTGCATAACAGTAATAATGTGTGTCACAAATGCACTTCACAGGTCTGGCCCTCTGCTCCCACAATGCCAACCTCAGAGCACAATAGTGTGAACAGGAAACAGACAGGGTAACCCTCCTGCCTGCTTTGGGTCTGAATCACCTGTTAGCTTCAAGTTCTGGAGGGATTCAAACTGTGAACCTTATGCTAGCATACCCAATTTCAGGCTCAGATATGTACCCTCTTCAGGACTGCAGTACAATCTTTCGCCAGGGGCACCCAGTCAGGTCTTCAAAACGAACCCTAAAAACTCTGTAAGAGGCCTTAGGTATATATTCTTACCTTTTTACACAAGCTCACTAATACACTCAAGCTTTTCAAACAGCTGTCAGACTTAACCACCTATACATCACATGCAAAAAGAACTGAGAGAAAATACAGGCAGTATAATAAAGAAAATGTTGTTTACTAGAAAAATTGTAAAACCAGGTGAAATCAAATACAGAACAAATTGTATCACAAATCTTACAGTCATCTAAAAACAAAGTGGAAGTTACAGAACAAAGACTCCTACCAGAACCTTAAAATTTTTCCTATCTACCAAAAAGTGCTTTCAGAGTGTAGAATTTCCTCAGAGTCCAAAGATGATATGACCCTGTTTCCCCAGATGGATGTTCATTTCTAACCCTATCTTTCTACCTTGTGGTAAGTCAGCTAGCTCCTCCTTTTAGAATTAATTCAAACATAATTTCTACCAGGAGGTATTTTTAATAAATGTGAGCATCAGGAAAAAGCCATTTCCCAAATTATGAGTCTTTGATCAACACATCCCCTTTCACATGTTACTACGGTCTCACACTCTGTCACTAACTCTTAGCTAGGTGATAGAAAGCATACAGGATCAGACTAAATGACGTCCCTTTCCTGATATCATAAAATGTATATTTAGTTTCCAACTTCAAAAGCATGAGCAGATCATAAAAGGTAACAAAATGCCCTCTGGAAGGAAGGCAGTTAATTAACTGATTCCCCTGGCCAGTTTAGTTACTTCCTGGCTTCGGCTACTTGACACTCTGTAGTTACAGGCCAAATTCCTCACACACTGAAATGTCATACACAGACCATGTATTTATAACACAAATATTATACAGATCTCATGCAATAATCATAAGCAAGGGGCAGAGCGTCACAATGTGGATTTTGATACCCCAGTAACTCTCGTGGAATTTCTGAAACTGCCCTGGCCTCAAGCCTTTTGTGAGCCCACTGTTACTACAACTGCAACAACTGCTCTATCTATGGAAACTGCACCCTTTACCTCCCCCATTCCTTAGTCTTCTGCCCCTATAATTGCTTTCTCAGATTAGGAAGTTTGGACTGTGGCAACTCAAAATCGCTGGCAGCAATGAACTCGACTGCAGGCTAAATCCCGGGACTTCTCCACTCATTCACAAGCTCAGAGTTGGAGCTGTAGCCAAAGCTGTAGCCCTACAAAAAATAAAGCTTTGGATGCTGCCGCTAAGTTAACTGATTCTCTTGTTATGAAAAATAAATATGCTCTAGTAAGACCTTCTACTCCACCACCTTCACCGAGTACTTCTATAAGCTCTGTCACGACAGTTGTGTCTCAACAGACACCTCTGAAAGTTTCAGAATCCTTGGAATCAACATCAGAGAAATGTGCTGCAGGCGTCTCATGGGCATGTATAGTTGTCAATTCCCTTCTTGTGGATCAGAACTGCCAAAGGCATCCCGCGGCAAATCTGGTGCCTCAGCTGACCACCATTCTCAAAGAAGCTCTGTAGCATCCAGTTTCAACCGACTGGGAGACTGATGTTTTCTCCTGTACAATATTCATTTTTTCTTTTACTTTATGATACCTCTTTTGCTGCTTAATATTACAGCAGAATGTGGCAGCAAGACGTGCAGTGTGCATAAGTAACATAACTGTCTGCATTCTTTGCTTTTATATTCTACTTTACTATGTACCTGCATTTTCTGATTTTTTTTTTTAATTTTTTATTTTCTCTTTATGAGCCTTCTTCCCACAGCACTCTCCTCTCTTTGGGAGTCGCTAATGGCCAATCTAGTCCCCACCTTGTACCTGGATCCTGTGGCTGTCCGTCCTCCATGTTGCCTTGGCTTACCACCCAGGTTGGGATGAGGTGGGGAAGGAAGCAAGCACCCTGAAATTCCTTGACTCATCAGGACGCTGATCAAAGGGGCAGGTAGGGGTGCTGGGGATCAGGGCCTGCCACTCCATCTATGCAGGAGAGCAGTAGGGTATTTTCCTTTATTCCGCAGGAGTGGCTACCGCCCTGACATCATGGTGTATCCACCAATGCCAGCCACTTCCCAACCCCCTAGTGCGCCTTTTGTCTGCCATGCCTCTGCTTCCACCAGAGGCCAGTCAGACAGCGAGGATGTGTCCCCCCTCCTTCCCAAGAGAGGAGAGCTGTCCTCAGATGCTCAATCCTCTCCCTCTCCTGCCAACCCCCAACATCTCGGGCTCGTTCCTGAACCCAGGTCACCGGTGTGACGTGAGGTGTGGCATCCATTGCCTCAACCCTCAGCGCCACTGGGCCGGCCCTGCATTTTCTGATTTTTAATGTCGACACTAGTACTAGCGTGCTGACTAATGATATTCATGGGGGTTACAGGCTTAATTTTTTTCTTGAGTTTTTATGTGTTTTATGATGCTCTACTTTGTTCATCCTAGCTTATATGTATTACAGTCATACACTTTCCTGTCCAATCTATTGAATATAACATGTTAATTTGGTTTCATATGTTTTTGATGTTTGCGCTCAGGGTGTGCTTTCACTGTCCATGTTTAATATTCCCTTGTACTTCTATTAGGTTAATTTTATTTTATTTTTACAGTGCTAGCTCATTTTGTATTATTTGATGATGTATTTATCTAGGAGGACTTTTGCCTCCCTTCTGTACTACTCTATATATGTAATGATGTTATTCTATTTATGTGATAGCTAGTGTAGCTTTTCATGTATATTTATATGTAAAAGCCAGTCATTTTACTATTAATGTTTTCTATTTATTCTAAAGTTGCTTTTAATTTGTTTTCTCCTCTGTGTGTGTGTGTGTGTCTGTATATGCCATGGTTTCTTCCCACTGGATATAATTTTCTTTATGAGTATGGCTTGAGCATTGAAGTATTGCGGGACAAGGGTAGATTCCTCAATTATATCTGTTGTTATCCTGAGTATTATACTCGATACTGTATTTAAAAATGTGATACTATTTTGTACTACTTTGCTTGTTGAAAGATATTTTTATTGTTTGCGCTACATTCAGAACATGCCCTGGTATGTAGAGAGATAGCCTGGGAACTTCGTTTTTAGGTTGGCTGTTTTTTTTCCCTCTACCCACCTTAAATGGCTTATTCACTACTTATATAAAGGTCCTTGTGCTGTTTATCATTACACTTTTTGCCTGCTGAGAGACGTGGTTGCTGGACAGTTAGTAGCTCAACCATATACCACTGTATGAGTATGGTAATCTTTAAAATGTTTTTTGTTCCAGCATTAGACATTATTCCCTGCTTTGTATTAGCTTGGTGCTTTGTGCCCTATGACACATTGTGCTTGTCCCTGCCTAATTGTTTGCTTCTGATTTTTCCTAATGCCTGACCTATTTGTATGTACATAAAATGTCAGGGGCCTCAATGTACCCACTATACAAAAGCAGCTGCTACCACATCCAAAATTTAATAAAGCGCATATTGTTTTTTTATATGAAACTAAACTATTAGAAGACGATCCAGACAGGCTTCAACGGGATTGGGTGGATCAGGTTACTGTCGCTTTTGCATCTTCAAAGAAATGTGGTGTTGCCAGTTTTATATATAAAGAGTTCATTTGGACACCCCATTCTAGTGTTCGTGACCCTCAGGGCAGGTGGTTAATTGTTTTAAATACTCTTTCTGGCCCCTTTCAACTGATTATCTTTACGAGTTTAATATTACAATTGACCCCATTATGGACAGGAGTAATTCCTCAGTTGAACTGTGCCATAAAGTGCCGCCGGACTTTCTTTATTAATGCATGACTTTGGTTTCCGTGGTATCTGAAGAGTTTTTCATCCCTGGGATAGAGAATATTCTTATTATTCTGCAGCCTACCCCTCCAACAGCAGGGAAGGCTATCTAGTAACGTCTTCCTCCATGATTCAGGTTGTGGTTGATTCCGCTATTTTATCAATACTTAGTTCTTCGGCCATGCCCCGGTGCAATTGCATTTGCTTTGGGGCAGCCCTCAAACTCATTCACCAACTTGGCACCTTGATCTGCTTTTACTGAAGGATGCAGATTTTGTTCCCTGGATTAAAAAAAGAAGTGGGTGACTTTCTTCTATATAACAACACACCTGTTACATCAATGGAGACTGTTTGGGGAGCACTGAAAGCCACGATTCATGGGGAAATAACTAGTTATGTCACCCATCATTGGAAACAAAGAGAACATCAACTCAAAGAATTGGAGATGATCCTTAGGACTAAAAAAGCCCTGTATGCTGCCATATCTCACCTTGACCCTGACTCAGCTTTACACTGAGAAATTCTGTAGTTATGTATGGCTATAAATACCTTGATATCTCAGAAAGCAGAAGTAGCAATTCTAAAACTCAAACATAAATATTGGGAATGGGAAGAGAAAGGTGGCAAACATATTGGCTCACTACTTAGCATTGCTGGGTTACATGATGCCTCTGGCTCTGTATGTATGAAAGCTACAGACATTAACTCCATCATGACTCAATATTTTAAGCAGTTATATGCTTCACATTGTCATGATAGTCAGATTAATATTACCTGGTTTCTAGACTCATTAGAACTTCCACATCTTTCACCTGAAGAAGCTGATGCTCCTGAACGTCCCTTTACTATTAAAGAATTATGTCAAGCCTTTTTGTCTTTAAACTCAGTAAGGCACCCAGTGGGGATGGCTTTGCTGCTAAATTTTTTAAAGCCTTGACTGACCTCATTTGCCCCTTCTGTGTCAAGTATATGACAAGATGATAAGCACTAGAAGTATGCTGCCTACTTTATGTAAGGCTATTACTACAATATTGCCCAAAGAAAGGTAAGGACCCTACCCTTCTATCTAGTTATCAGCCAGTTTTGTTACTTAATATTGATAGTAAAATATATGTGAAGATATTGGCATCGCATTTGGAACCCTTTATTCCTCATTTGGTTCATCAGTCCCAGGTGGACTTCGTCAAAGGGCATCTTGGATCCAATTACCTTCAATCTCTAATAAATCTTATGCACAGTGCCAAGTATTCCAAGACCCCTGCAGCCGCAATAGCAGTAGACTTTGAAAAAGCATTTGATTCCTTAAAATGGGATTACTTGCATTGTGTGGTATCCCATCTGGAACTTGGTGAATGCTTCTGTTCCTTTGTTAAACTTCTCTGTTCTTCTCCATTTGCTTATGTTCTTACAAATCCCACCTTTCCCTCCTCATTTCAATTAGCTAGAGGTACTAGACAGGAGTGCCTACTTCTCCCCTCCTTTTTATAATAGCGATTAAGCCATTAGCTGCAGCCCTCCACCAGAATTCGCAAATAATAATTTCCTTAGGTGGGGTGCAATATACCTTGCTGTTATACACGGATGATTTGTTATTCCTACTGGAAGATGCTGTTACTACCTCCTTACCTCTCTGCAACTTATTTAATTATTTATTTATTTATTTATTAAATTTGGGTGACCAGGTGAGCCCACTGGGCCCCAGAGGTCCCTTTTTCAGGGGTGATCCAGGAATTACAAAGGAACAGAGAGAGAATTGATAAGCATGTTATACATGAGGTAACAAAGACACGTATTAAATACATTTACTAATATATCTGGGTTTACAATTAATTATACCAAAACCAAAATACTATGGCTGAACAATGTATGTAAACCTCAGGTAGCTATCTCCCTGCAATTCAGATGGTCTCTTTTCAGCTTTATCATTTTAGGTATTAAAATTACACCAACTGTGGATAAAATCTGGGAAGTGAACCTTGTACCTCTACTCCAAGACCTTAAGACTATATTAGATCATTGATAAACACTAAAATTGTCCTTATCAAGAACATTTTGGCCATGATAACCCCAAAGATTTTGTATTCAATTTCTTATATCGCCTTATTTCTTTCTCGTCCTTTACTTGCCAAACTTGACCACATAATAGGAGACTTCCTATGGGAGGGTGCTCGTCCTCATTACAGACGCTTAAATCTTTGAGCTCATTGGTCAAAAGGAAGCTTAGGTAGTCCCTGATACTTCATTTATGGGCTTTCTGTGCATCACAAACATTGTATTGGTTGATCACTGTATCACTGTGACCTTGCAGTGGGTACATATGGAGGCCTCAGTGATACCCGGTGGTGCAGCTTCAAATTTTCTCTATAATTCCTTCTTCAAAAAAATTGAAATCCCATCCTACTATAGGTCCCTACATGTATTACTGGAACAAATTACACAATTTGTTAAAAGTTGACCCTAAGCCTGTTTTATTTACTCCTCAAAGGGTTAATCCTAACGTCATTTTAACGGGTAAACCACTTTTCTGGCAACCATGGAAATCTAAGAAAAGCCAACATTTGAGAGACCTTCTATTACCTGATACCTACCTTCTGGACTCATTTACAAACCTTAAAACTACGTGGGGTCTCTGGCAAAAAGACCATTGATAGTACTTGCAGCTTCAGATTGCAGTTCACCCCATGTTCTTCTCCTGGTGGTAATTTGATCCATATATTATGGCCCTGTCACCTAATTCAGCCCTTTTGGCAGCAAACTCAGCAACCTGCAAAAGCTGTGCTTGGGTATCATATACCTTTATCTGCCCCTTTAATGCTTCTTGGAATTATTGACTGTGCTCCATTTCTTCTCCATCCTGCACATAAGTGGTTAGCATTCCTTTGCATGCAAGACAAATTATTAATTTTAACCCACTGGAGATCTTTGGTGGCCCCCTCCATTACTGAACGTCTGGTTGGTTTATCTCAAACTGCTTATTTTGATCATCACCCTCATATTGCATTGGATTCCCTCCCAGAATATACTAAGTATTGGCAACCCTTTTATAACTGCAGTGTTTGAAATCGATTTAGGTTTGAGTTACCTAGTGTCTTTTTTCAGTGTCCAGCATAATCTTTCTTAATATATTGTTGCTTGGTGTTGTGTCTCTCAGGTATTTGCTATATCAAAGAATCATAGAATCATAGAAACTATCAGCAGAAAAGGACCCCACAGCCCTTCCAGTCTGCCCATAACTCTCACCCCCACCCCAGGAAGACTCCCTTATCAGCATGTCCATTGCCCATTAGGCCCATATACCTAAAAAAAAATAATTTTAAATCAGTATTTTAAACCAATGGGGATTTGTTTCTGTTTTTTTTCTGCATTATCTAGCTGTTATAAGTATTGTGTTTTCTAAACAACTGCCATGAGCTTCTGAAGAAGGACTGGTTGGTCTGAAAGCTAGAGCACTTTGTTCTTGTTGTTACATCTATGTTGGTGCATTAAAAGGTATCAAATAATTTGCTTCTGGAAATGTTATTGCAGGAATTGTATTTTCAAACTGGAGAAAATTTGCAAACTGAGAGTATACTTAGGCCAAATATTGGGGTAAAGTCAGTAATAGCTTATAGTAAAGAAAAGCAGCGAATTTAGTGGATATTCTGACAGATTGCCATTGTTCAAAAAATATGGGTGTGGATAGAAATAAGGGGTTAAGGAATTCAATAGTTGTGGATCATATTCAGACTGCAAATATGCTGTGAGATCTAAACAATTTAAACATCCAGTCACTAACAAAATAGTAAACATCAGACATTTTTATAATGGTAAAAGTCGCTATATAATTTATGTTATATGATGATGTTGTAAAAGAACATCCATAGGTAAAACAGGGAGGCTTGAGCAAGAATTTCTGAGCATTTAAGATCAGGTCACCAAATAAAATATGACAGTGCGGTAGGTCAACACTTTAGAGAAGTTCACAGTGGAGATACTTCCTGCTTCAGAAGTGTAATAATAGATGGAATACAATCACTGCCAAGAGGTTGAAAAGGGGGAAGAAAGATAAAATAATCAGAAGCTTGCTGGATATATGTATTAAATATGCTGGCACCACATGGATTAAATAGTGAAATTAACTTCACAGTCTTTTTGTGAGCACAAGGTATTGAAGTATGAATTTTCAAATATTCTTCAGAAATTTTGAAGATATCTACCCTGAATGACCTTTGATCAAAACAGATTTTGAAAAACTACCATTTTTTAATGAATGTAAATGTATTGGTTAGATAATATTTCCTACAGTAATTTTGATTGTGCTTAAGAAAATGGTTAACATTCATTGGTGTATTAAATGTGGGGCATGGTCCTTTTAAAAAAACTTTTCTAAAACTAGAGTAATTAAAAATAAAGTACTTCTTTGTTACAAATGGAGTGCTGTCTCTTTAAATAATTAGAGCATAGTCTCCTTAAGTATTGGACTATGGAATTTTAATAATTAAGTTAACTACTGGACTCCACTTTCATACATTAACCTTGATGAAGTGATGGTTTGATCACGGAACATTGGTTGAATTAAGTCCACTGTCAACACCAGGACTGTTGCAACCTTTTTGGTAACGTTTGCCGTTTTTGCTATATTGCATTTGAAAAGTGGAGCATGACTGTCTTTTACGGAATTATACATCTGCAATACATGGCATTTGCACTGCGTAGCATTACTGATGGGAATTATATGCTTTTCACTGTATTTCCACCTGTTTGAATACAAAAAGAGGAAGCATCATTTACCTGCGTGTGTCAGCACTGTGTTTATTTGAGGTGTTCCCAGGAGCTGACAGCATCTTTAAACTGCACCCCCACCCTAGCCTGACTCCCCCCTTTCTTAACAATGATTTTTGTATTGCAGCCCAGCTAGTCGGTCTGCCCCGCTCTGGCAGCCTACTCTCTTCAAGCCCATTCTGTATACCGCCCATAAGGCTGTTGAATGGAGTGAGCCAGCAGACATGCACTCACGAGGTAAGAGCTGGGCAGTAACATCATTAGTGATGACTAGCGGTAATGCCACAGCCCTCAAGACTCTCTAGACCATTAACGCCTGCCTTTGCTCTGTTCAGCAGTGTTTACTTAATACAGAAAGCATGTAGAGCGAGCAGGATGAGAGTGCGCTCTGGGATGTAGGCCAAATGACTAACTGGGATTCATTGATACTAACCACCACCACCCTCGAAATCAAGGTAAAAGGTTAATTGGAGAAGGTGCCAGGCTTTACAATGTTGTTGTCAGAAAGTGCTCATTGTGTGGAGTTGTATGTATACTATATTCTTTTTTTCTAATAAAGTATATTCAATGGCAAAAAAAAAGGAAATAATATTTGGGTTGTGCATAGACTGCAGGGTGTCCCCATGGCATATTTTCCACATTCTCCTGGTTTCCTCTGCAGTGGGTAGATTTTGATAAGAATTCCAAATTTGTACCAGCACACTCCCCTGACAGACCTGACTTGACTGTCCATGTAGATTCACAGACTGGGTCAGTGTCGCCATCTGTTGTTCTCTCAGGGCTAATTACTGTCCACTCGGACTGTACTTAGCTCCGGGAGGAAAGCAGAACCAGCAAACAAAAGATCAGAGCTTATAAAAACTCTAACATGCACTGCAGGTTATTGAATCTTCCAATGCTGCAGCCCTGCTCTGATGTCAGCTGCAGGGAATTCTGGGATTTGTAGTTACAGAAAATGTCAGCTTGCAAGTCAGCAAAACAAGTCTAATACAATCTATTACACTGCAGTGATCAATAACTAAAAATTGAACCAGCTAACCAGCCCCACACTTGGGTGTAAGGCTTGTAGTGCTGACTGTTCCCCTAACAAACTGTTTTTAACTCCCTTTCTGTGCCACTTTATTGAAATTATATCCATTTTTTTACTTTGTTTTTACCTGTACTTCCAGTTATTGTAGAAAATGTATTATCCAGCTTCTTTCCACCCATGTTTCTCTCTTCTCCACCCTTTCCTTTGCCTCTTTAGGCCAGAGTTGTTCCTGAAAAAGGTCCCTTGGACTTATCTGGTCAACAAATAACTGACTAAATAATACAGTCTAACAGAAAAGAGCCGCACACGGAGTCGGCTGCTCACAGCAACAAATAGCAGCAAGGTAATGGTAGGAAAGCCGGGCTCTCACCCACACAGGAAAAGAGAAGGCAGTACACTGATTGTCACTGGGAAAGCATTAATTCAATCCATGAAAAATTAAAAGGGTGCAATCAGTTCAAAAGTGCAAACTCCAACCCATGGAGGGAGCATCGCCTGAAAAGTCTCACGTCAAATTGTTTCTTGTGATAAAGCATCAATTTGATGTGAAACATGTCAGGTGATGCACCCTCCATGGACTGGGTTCTGCACTTTTAAACTGGCTGCACTGTTTGTTTCTCATCAATTGAATTAAAGCTTTTCCAGTGACAATCAGCGTTCTGCCTTCTCTGTTCCTGTGGGGGTAAGAGCCCGGCTTTCAAATCATATAAAATCTTTATTCATCCAGGTGAACACCATTGAGCAAGCTCATTTACAAGGTGGACCTGCATCACATAAGGTCAGGGTGCAATGCATACATGTAAAGGCATGAAGTCAAAACACGTGTATACATAATAAAAGCAGGCTAGGTAACAATAAAATAAACAGAGAATATTTGAGCACATATTGTCATATATCTAACTATATCCTACCATTACCTGATTAAATAAATAAATGATTCTCTGTCCTTAGGCTTTCCCTGCTCCTGCTACATTTTCTACCCTGAGACCATAATAATCTGCTAGTGACATCAGTATAATTTTCATAACAACAGGTTGTGATGTTTTAAACAGAGGATTGTGACTTCAGGACAGGACTAAGTAATGTAAATTGATTAGGTCTAATGGTAAAGATCATATTTTATTGAAAATGTTTTGACTAATAACAAATGAAAAACCTTGAAATTCACATTTTGTGGGAATTTCCTGCAACTGAGTTGTATGTACTGATACCTGCTGTAAATTATTTGTCAAAAACTGGAAAATCTCTTTAAATGTGTCGTGTTTGTCATGGGAAATGCCCAAAGTATTTTAATACAAATGTGGAAAAGTCATGTTGCTCATCACAGAAACATAGACTTTGATGGCAGATAAGGACCGCTTGGCCCACCTAGTCTGCCCATTTCCTTACCTACAGGATAAGCTGCAGATCCTAGTTAACCAACAGCCTATTTCTTCCTATCCCCACAAGAATTGCTGTATGTCTGTCCCATGCATTCTTGAATTCTCCCACAGTTTTAGACCCCACAACCTCCTCAGGAAGGTGGTTCCATGTGTCCACCACCTTCTCTGTGAAAAAATACTTCCTCACATTGTCCCTGAGCTGTTCCCGCTCTATCTTCAAATTGTGTCCCCCTGTTCTTGCACATCTCTTTTTCTGAAAGATGCTACCCTATTGAACTTTGTTGATTCCACTGAGGTACTTAAAAGTTTCTATTATGTCCCCCCATCCCTCCTTTCCTCAAGGGTATACATATTAAGCTCCTTTAGTCTCTCTCCTCGTATGACTTCTCTTGCAGACCCTGTACCATTTTAGTTGCCCTCCTCTGAACTGCCTCCATCCTGTCTATGTCCTTGTGGTGATGGGGTCTCCAGAACTGGATGCAGTACTCCAGATGGGGTCTCACCAACTGTCTATACAGAGGGATAACAACTTCCTGTTTTCTGCTGGTGATGCCTCTCCCTATACATCCCAGTATCCCCCCAGCCCTCCCTACTGCCTTCTCACATTGCTTGCTAAACTTAAGGTCATCTGATATGATTACCCCCAGGTCCCTTCCATTTTTGTTGTTGTTATTACCTTCCCCCCATTGTGTAAACTTCCCCTGGGTTTTTGTTTCCCAGGTGCATTATTTTCCACTTACTTGCATTGAATCCAAGCTGCCATACTTCTAACCAGTCCTCCAACCTTGCCAAGTCCCTACTCATCCTTTCTATGCCTCCTTGTATATCAATCCTGTTACAGATCTTTGTGTAATCTGCAAAGAGGCATACTTTTCCTTCCAGTCCCTCTGCAATGTTACTTATAAAGACATGAGAAAGGACTGGACCCAGTACTGAACCTGCGGTACCCCACTAGTAACCCCTCTTTCTTCAGAGCGGACTCCATTTATAATTACATTCTGTGTCCCGATGTCCAGCCAATGTTTTACCCAGGCTACCACCCTGGGACCCACTCCCAGGCTAGTTAATTTGATTATTAATCTTTTGTGTGAGACTGTGTCAAATGCCTTGCTAAAATCTAGGTAGGCCATGTCCACAGCCCCTCCCTGATCTGCTACTTTGGTCACCCAAAGAAATCAATTAGATACATCTAACATGACCTTCCTGCTATGAACCCATGCTGCCTTGGGTCCTGTGCCCCACTGGCCTCTAGGTACTCAACAATTCTTTCCTTCAGAAGTGATTCCATCACTTTCCCTGCCACAGAGGTCAAACTGACACGTCTGTAGTTTCCTGCCTCTGTCCTGCTCCCACTTTTGTGAAGGTTAAATACATTGTAATAGGGGATAAAGAAATGTGTCCCAATAATGCAGGTAAACCTCATTTTGGTCTAAAACATAAGGTGTTTGTGTAACAAATATTGATCTATGAAGCTGAATTATATTAAAACTTGTAAAATTACAGGTTTAACTGAGCCACAACTTGTAATATTCAAGTGTCTTTTAATATCTGTACTGACCATGTGAATAATGGCAAACAGGTGTTTTAAGTGTCTGCAAAAACAGAAATACAGGGAGAGAGTTCAAATTATCCCTTCAGACTATTTTTAGTGTTTATTATTAGGACAGGCCAGAGTGCCTGTGTGCACATTCCTAAGTGCAAACCTATTTCTTCCTTCTAAGATCTTAATAACTGGTAATGACCATTATTACTATCCTTATATAGTAGTATAATTTACACTATCAATACATTTATGCTGACAAGAAATTAGGTCATGCAAGAACTAAAAGGAGACTTGCCTTGTCATGCATGAACTAAAAGAAGAAAATTGCTTTGTAAGTTAAAGTTTATATTTGTCGTGGACCAATCATAGACAACCATAGTACTGTCTTCCACTATATAAGCAAGCCACTATACACTGTTAGTTTGAAGAATGAAGAATGAAGGATGTACCACTTGTAATCTCTCACTATGATTATTGTTATAATCATTAAATTCTTCCGCCTTCAGCCTCATCTCCGTTCGTCTCATTTCTAAGCATCAGTAATAGATAATTTAATAATGGTAATTTTTTACCTCCGCTACAATTGGTGCCTTAAAGACTCAGATCGCTGGTGCTGCATGCTGAGGAGGCTGCCTAACTGCTGGTTGGTTAGTCAACAAGCCCTAAAAAGAAGGTGAGGACATTTGGAGATGTGGTGCTGCTGGCTTTAAGTAAGAGAAGAGGGTACACACAGACAGTCACAGCCACTTGACAATCAGGTGATGTATGCTTTGTATGCTTCTCAAATTGTTTAAATATAAAGTAATGCTTAACTCTGTAGGAACTCTAGGGGCAGAGTAGGTTAGTGAAGGTGCTGGGACTTGCAAGCCGGACCTCACAAGGGAGCCATAAGACATAGCTAGACAGACCAGGGCACCAGTGCACGGGTGCACCCGGCTGTAAAGGCTAGGCAGGCAAGAAAAAGATAAGAAAAATGTGTGGAAACAATAATAGGTCATTTTCTAGGAAAACACCTAAAGGGAAAGATACAAACCAATGCCTGATGATCAACTGGTACAATTGTATTTATGAGTATGGAACATTGATAGGTTGTTTCTGTGGGAAACACCTAAAGGGGGAGATACAAACCATGATCAACAAGCACAGTAGTGTTTTGATTAAAAATAAAAAAGGAACTAGCAAATACTGTACAAAGTCTGTGATAATATAGCCAGGTGGTAATTCGTTTACACATGAGACTTTAAAAAAAGGAAAGCTGCATAAACAGTAAGATGTAATAATCCAGCTACAGTCAAAATAAATAGTTTAGAAATGCTAATAAGTCAAGAGCCAAAATCCCTGCTAGAGAAAAACTAATTAGTAAAGGTACAGGGAGACCTTTGTTTTTTCAGATAGGGATGATTCTCTTTTATTAATTGCAATATAAACTATGACACAGCTTCTGTAGAATGTTGGTAAGATGTAGATGTCTTAAAATCTAAAAAAAAAAACACTTTACAGAGTGCTAACTCCTGTATAGGAGCAGTTAAAATGTAGGAGTAAAAAGTCAGGTATTGGCAAGTCATACTAACTTAATGCCCAAAAACCTTGTCTTTTCTAATGTTATAAAGTTTGATTCTAAATACTCTTAGTATGCTGTGGGGTGGACTAGAGCAAATGCTAGCCACTTGTTTTTCTGTAATTGCTACCATGACTAAACAAACCACTCAGAGTTGTTTAACATGATTAATAATGTTATCAGTAACACTAGCGTTTCTAAAGGACAAAAGATTCTCATTAAAAATGATGTTGGCATATTTTTAAATATGGTATTCAAGTGTCCTTAGATAAAAAATGTTTAAAAGTTTTTTTTATTTTCTGCGCAATGTAACATTAAGATATTTTTAAAGATCAGTAGTGTTCAAGGATCCTACAAAAATAACTGGGTTTGAGCAACCCTTGTATGCACACTATGTGACCTTTTGACCTTCTTGTGTTGCAGCCAACACAGTCAATCAACATTTAACTGTAAGCAAAACTTCTTTGTTTAAACTCAGCTGACATTTTGTCATACTTAGGATAAGAAAACCCAGGGACACTTGGCTTCTTTTATCCTATGAAAATAATCTTGTATTACAGTAGTTGAGCTGTATCTTCTGCCAGTAGAAGCTCGGGGGGAGGGGGTAAGCTACCCTTTCTTCCTTCCTTCCAGTGTAATGTGCACAAAGGTTGCAAGGTACATTGCTATCTCCCCATAGGGGTAAATATCAAAAAATGTGTATGTACTTCCACATATTCATTCTTTTTATACATTGTGCTCAATACTAAAATTGTTCTATTGCAAAAATGCTTATGTTTTCTAATTGGTTCCACATAAGTTCTGTTGCATAAATCAAGTCATTATTACCTCTGCAAGTGTACATCTATTTGTATAACTTTAAATCAACTGAAAAGGTCTAGTGAGTTTAAACTCTACAATCAAGCTTATTGTTTCTACTTACTGTGAAGTAAAGTCTGGGGTAGGGGCAATCCCCTAACTTCAGCAAGAAGATTTTCTTCTTCAATTGATCTTCAAGCAAGATATCCATTTTCTTCACTGTTGTTTATTCCAAACATGGTTGATACTTTATGCAAACCTATTGCTTTACTATGGACTGTTTAAGGACTGTTAATCTGTGTGCCAGGGTGTAATCAACTATCACAACACAAATGCCATGCCAGTATGTGTGTGTGGCTACTCAATGCACAATCTAATGCACCCCTGGCCAGAGCAGTGTGTCTGCTATCCAACAGCCAGCAATATAAACACTGACTTTTCTAAATTGGTGCATGGACATACTTAACAGCTGGTCTAGCAGCTGTGCATCAAAGCTCAAGACTGGATCACAGCAAAGCTACATGGACTAAAAACAGAAAAAATGTGTTTCTTGTTATAAACAGAGCCACACCAAAGGACAATGGTGTTTATGTGATAACTCTGTCCTACTGTTTTGGGGGTAATAATAGTGTTTGTAACTATGCTAGTTTAAGCAACTCATTATGTTTTGTAGTCTCAAATGCCATATACTTAATTGTAACACCAACTAAATGTCCAAATGTGATAAAAGGGCCAGAGAGTGGATTTAATCAACACTTATTGATCAAGTGATTGTGAATAATGTAAAGTACATAGTGAGATGTACATGCTCAGAGGAGCTGCATTGTTGCATAAATAATAATTAAGCAATATTGGTTCAAAGGGGGGCTTGTAATAGGGGATAAAGAAATGTGTCCCAATAATGCAGGTAAACCTCATTTTGGTCTAAAACATAAGGTGTTTGTGTAACAAATATTGATCTATGAAGCTGAATTATATTAAAACTTGTAAAATTACAGGTTTAACTGAGCCAAAACTTGTAATATTCAAGTGTCTTTTAATATCTGTACTGACCATGTGAGTAATGGCAAACAGGTGTTTTAAGTGTCTGCCAAAACAGAAATACAGGGAGAGAGTTCAAATTATCCCTTCAGACTATTTTTAGTGTTTATTATTAGGACGGGCCAGAGTGCCTGTGTGCACATTCCTAAGTGCAAACCTATTTCTTCCTTCTAAGATCTTAATAACTGGTAATGACCATTATTACTATCCTTATATAGTAGTATAATTTACACTATCAATACATTTATGCTGACAAGAAATTAGGTCATGCAAGAACTAAAAGGAGACTTGCCTTGTCATGCATGAACTAAAAGAAGAAAATTGCCTTGTAAGTTAAAGTTTATATTTGTCTTGGACCAATCATAGACAACCATAGTACTGTCTTCCACTATATAAGCAAGCCACTATACACTGTTAGTTTGAAGAATGAAGAATGAAGGATGTACCACTTGTAATCTCTCGCTGTGATTATTGTTATAATCATTAAATTCTTCCGCCTTCAGCCTCATCTCCGTTCATCTCCTTTCTAAGCATCAGTAATAGATAATTTAAAAATGGGACTTTTTTGCCTCCTCTACACACATCCGCCTCCCTCCAGTCCTCAGGTACCACACCATCCTCCCATGATTTGTTAAAAAGGGTAGTCAGTGGTGTCACTGGTTCTCCCCTTAATTATATTAGAATTCTGGTGTGAATCTCATCAGGCCCCATTGCTCTGTCCACCTTCAGTTTTAGGAGTTCTTTCAGAACCCTTTCTTCTGTGAAAGGACTGGGATCCAGAGTGCTTCTGTTAATTGGATTAGGCACCTCCCCCCTCCTCTTCTTTTGTGAATACTGAGCAGAAGTATTCATTTAGTATCCCTTCTTTTTCGCTGTCCCTCTCTACCCACCCACCGTCCACTCTATTCAGCCTCACTACCCTTCCCTTGTCTTTCTATGCTCCCTGATGTACCTATAAAAGGTTTTATCCCCCTTCTTAACTGAGCTGGCTATATTTTCTTCAGTTTGGGCCTTTGCTATTCTGACTTCCTTCCCTGCTTCCTTCTGCCTTAACTGGTACAGTTCTCTGTCTTGCTCCTTCTGTGTTTCCTTATACTTCCTAAATCCAATCTTTTTCTCCCTAACCTTCTCCTCCACCTCTTTTGAGAACCATAGTGGCTTTTTCTTTCATTTTGTTTTGTTTATTTGCTTCACACAAAGGCTTGTTGCCTCTGTGGTGGCAGTTTTGATGTTTCCTCATTGTTGCTCCACCCCTCCTTCTAGCCTGTTTGCTAGTGCTTTTCTAAGGCACTCTGCCATCTTGCCAAATCAGCCCTCCTGAAGTCAATACCTTCACTTTTGTATGTGTAACCTCCCCCCCACCGGCCCCCCCTTGTTTCTACCAGCAAGGCTGCTTCTCTCTCATCTAGGTGCCACCGAGAGGGGTGGGGGTAGTCACTACAAATATTTCACAGACTCTGTGGACCCATTACTTCTACTTCGGAGCCTGACATCCTTCAGACAAGCAAACCAAGTGTGGCAACTACCTGGCTCACACCTGGGATGACCATTTAGTAAGGCTATCAACCTGGGTCCCTGGGAGAAAACATTTGCTCAGCATTATGCTAGGTTTGTACTTCTGGTTAGGGGCACCCAAGTTAATCTGGACACTGGAAGCAATAACTGTACTGTCCAAACCAGGTTGGGATTCTAGAGTGTGGCTTTTATTCACAGAACACAGAGAATAACAAAGCAAAAATGGACCCCCACAGGGCTACTCTCACTGGTAATGCAGATTACTGAGGTACAGAGCACAGTTCTTACTATTAACCCTCAGGTAATGAACAGATCTGTTCACACATGGCCCAAACTGCTACACTTCTCTTCTATACCTTGACTTGGCACCCCAGCCAGTACTAGGACACTTTTCCATATTGCATGGAGATTGAGGGTGGCTCCCTAAACCACCCACAAGCACTTTTCTGCTCTCAGGGAAAATCCAAAATCCCACATCTGGATGCTTTCCTCAGGCATTGGCCAAATGCAGTGAGAGAAAACATAGGTGCCCAAACTGAACCCGGAGAGGTAAACCTGGCTGCTCCAGATGGGGGGGGGTCTCCCACCTTTTGCTCCTAAATCTATTCTCAGCCATTCATTTGGTTACACCACCTTTCTCTGAAACACTGTTTGTAGATGCTCCCTCAAAATGTTTTTCACATTTAACATTCTACTTTTCACAAGAGGTGTCCTGACTTTAAAAGTTATATATGTGGCTATGTCTTTACCCTAGACCCCCACTGTTGCAGTTGCTTCTAAGTCATACACAGTCTAAACATTCTGTACTTGGCAAGTCTCTCTTTGACCCCACAGTAGGCAGACACTTTTTCTTTAAACTCTATCTTGGTGAACATAGCCTCTTTGTCAGAGAAGCACTCACCATGGTATGCAGGTGCCCCAGGGCTTTTTCCTACAACACAAGCTCTGGTACTCACAGAACAAAATGACTCTCAGGCAGCTTCTTCTGCTCCAGGTTGGACCAGGGGATTGCCCCTGAATCCTGGAATCCCACCCCATCCCTTCCCTCCAGGTATGGGGCACTGGAATAACTTCTAGGAATGGTATCTACCACTTCATTCTACTGTTCTTCTGTGTTCCTCTCTAGGGTGAGAACACACAACCCCTTCTACTGAGGTATATCTCTCTCTCACAGCTAGGTCTGAGGAGCTGCTCCCAGCAGCACTCCTCACTCTCTCAAGTCTCTCTTGAAAACTGTCTTGAATCTCCCAACCTTCTACTGCTAACCCCTGCAGCTAGCATTCCATTGTGGCTTATGCTGCTGTGAGAATTCTAAGGTGATATAATCACTCCAGCTCATCAGAAACTGAAAACAGAGTGTGACAGTGTGAAACCCATTTAACTGGCATCTCAAAACTGCCTCTGCCTGCCTGCCACTGATTCTAAGTGGGATTCTTGTAACCCCTGGGAACAAGGGGGTTACATATGGCTTGACTCTGTAGCTGAGTTTATTGGGAACCACATTGTTTGATGATCACTTGTTCCCAAATAGCTACCCACTTCTAGATCTGAGATCCTCTCACTGTCCCCATTTGATAGTATAAGGTCTAAGATTGCTCCCTCACAAGTGGGTTCCAAAACTAGCTGTCTGAGGCATGCCACCTGTGGGGCATCAAGAATGGCCCTGCTCTTGGATGTGGCTGCAGCAAAGGTGCTCCAGTTAACACCTGGCATATTCAGGTCCCCCATTAACAGTACCTTCCCTTTCTATGCCATCCTAAGGATGCCTTCTATCATAGCCTTGTCCATTCCCTTCCCCTGACATGAGGGTCTATATACAACCACTGTGCAGATTGTGGTGCCATTTCCAGTCTCTAAGGTGACCCACAGTACCTCCTCTCCTCCCTGTTTACTCTTTTGTTCCATTGCTTTTATCCCTTCCCTTACATAGAGAACTACTCCTCCCCCTCTTCTCCCTTCCCTGTCACTCCTGTAGGTTGTGTACCCTGGTATGTTAACATCCCAGTCATGGTTCTTGTGTACCATGTTTCTGTGACTGCTACGATATCCAGGCATCCCTCTTCCATCAAGGCAACAGGTTCAGGGAGTTTGTTGGCCAGACTACAGGCATTGGTACTCATTACCATCCATTTCTTGATGGCCTTACCCCTTTTTGCCCCATCCCTGTCCTTATGCCTTTGCATTTTCTCCATTTACCCCTGCCCTTCTCCCTATCAACATCTCTATCTTGGTGTTTACCTCACTTACTATCCTGATTTTTGGGGGGGGCTAGGATTTCCCTGCTCCTTTCCAGTGCCACCCCCCCCCCCCTTGGCTAGCTTAAATGCTTGCCAATGAAGCATTTAAACCTATTACCTAGTATCCTGGTTTCCCTCCTGGACAGATGCAGACCATCATACCAGTAGAGGCCTGTATCACTCCAGGTGGATCCTCAGTCCTCAATGAAGCCAAATTCCTGAGCTCTACTCCAGTTTTGCAACCACTGATTGAATCCCAAGGTGTGGAGCACCCTAACCTCACCCATGCCATAGACAGGCAGCACCTCTGAGAAGGTTACCATGCCTACTACTTGTCTAAGCCCCCTCTCCAACTCCACAAATTCTTTCTGCACTGCTCAGATCCTCTTCTCAGCTAGGTCATTTGTCCCTAGGTGGACAATAGCATCCAGCTCCCTCCCCCGTGCAGCTGTTCTGGCGATCCTGAGGATTTGCTTCCTGTCCCTCCAAGCCATGGCACCAGGCAGGCACCTTGCCTTCCTCTCCTCTTCCTCCCCCAATTCTACCCTCCAATATTGGAGTCCCTCACTGGGAGTTGTTTCCTTCCCCTGTGGGGTCCCACACCACCCTCCTGGGGTCTTCTTTGTGGAGGTTCCCAGCATCCTCCTTGGTCTCCACTGTGGGTACCTCCATAGAGGAACCACACTTTGCCAGAATGGCATATGAATTGTGGAGAGGTACAACTGGAGGGATGCACCTCTGTTCCACCACCCTTCCCCTCCCTGAGCCCACTATGGTCTAACTGCTCCTCTTTCTTGGCAATCTCTGAGGCAACAGCAGTGGCCCTGGTGGTCCCTGGGTGAGAGAGGAGGTCCCCAAAATCCTGGCCAACTCAGCCTGGAGATAAGCAACTTCCTCCCTCAGCCCAGAGAGGTGCCTACAGATGCATTCTCCAGAACATCTCCCGGAAGACTGCTGCTCCACAGCCACTGCACAGCACCACTCCCATCATGTCTTATTTCTGACTTCTTAACTGTTGTTTGGAATATTTACTCCTTCCTCTGTTTATTTATTTATTTTTTTCTCCCTACTTACCTACTGCCTCTGTACCCTTTAAGCTCCTGATCTTCCTGTTCTGGAACAAGAAGTTCCTATATTTCTCAGTATTCTCCTTACTTGCTTTGAGTCAGACCTCCAACAGCGTGGGGGGGGTGGAGTGCTACTCTTTTCCTTCTATGATGGTGAGTCTTTTGTGGCTCTGTGATCACTAACTTCCTGCTCCCAAACAGGAAGTTCCTGTTGTCAGTCAAATCCTGTGCCTATAAAAGTAGAACTGCCTTAGGGTGGGGGGATGGAGGGAAGAAGGGCAATATAGTCCCAGGAGATAAGTATAGTTATAACAGAATATCCTTCCTGTTCTCTTCCTGTTCTCTGGCAGAAGCAATCTAGGGTAGTTTTAAATCTGGCTTTAACCTGGCTTCCTTCTAGCTAAGCCACTCCCCCTACCTTACAGCTCTTTCTACGCTTAGTTAATTGCATAGATAACAATTCCCTTCAGCCATCTAAGACAAACACCTAGATAACTGCATAGATAACAATTTACTTCAGCCAACTCAGGCAAACACACTTTGTTTTTGTTTTTTTTACCCTAAATTGAAGGTAGCAGTAGTAGAGTTCTAGTTCTTTAGTCCCAGTAGAAAAGTGTAGTTAAAACAGCAGCTCCTTCCTGTTGATGTTCTCTGCCTGAAGCCATCTTTTCCATGAATTCTGTTAGAAAGGTACTGTACAGTCCTATGATTAATGCTTTCCAATTTCCTATTGGCAGTGAAAGTTGGAGCTGATACACTTTGTGTTAGGCTAGGCATCTCTATGGACACTACACTAGCACTTCCTGCTTTCCTTTTTGGTTTGTTTTTGTTTTGTTGCTTCAGAAAGTGAAAGGAAAACAACAGATCACCCACAGAACTGTTAAAGGAAAATAAAAGATGAATCAGGGGATGACAAATACTGCAGCTAGCAGCTAAGCTTCCTAGAAACTTAGAAACATAGACTTTGATGGCAGATAAGGACCTCTCGGCCCACCTACTCTGCCCATATTCCCTACTTACTGTAACACCACAGACCCTACTTGAACTCCAGCTTTACCCCCCCCCCAGTGTCCTTACCACTAAGGTTTCCTTATGCCAGTTTCATGCATTCAAGCATCCACTACTGTTTCTGAAGAAGTACTTCCTCACATCTCCCTTGAGTTTACCCCATGCAGACTCATAGCATGTCCCCTTATTCTTGAGCATCTTTTTTTCTGAAAAATGCTTTCCTCTTGAACCTTATTTATATCCATGAGATATCTGAAAGTCTCTATCATATCCTCCCTCTCCCTCCTTTTCTCCAGGTTGTAAATATTGAGGTCCTTTAATCTCTCCTCATAGAACTTTTGATGCAGGATGAGGATGTGCTCTGGGTTGTGGGCCAAATGACTAACTGGGATTCATTGATACTAACTACCACCACCACCCTCAGAATCAAGGTAAAAGGTTAATTGGAAGGGGGCCAGCTGGATAGCATGACAGTAGCACAACCACTCGCTATACTGGAAATCCAGGTTCAGAAACAGACCTGAGTCACTTGGATGGGAGGGGTCAGAGGGGAGAGGAGGGAGGGAGGGAGGACTGAGTATCCCATGAACAGCTGTCCAAGCTCAGGGAGATGGGACTCTGTGTCCCGCTTAGAGACTGGCTCCTGGTGGAAGTTGGATGGCAACATAATGGGTGCTTGATACAGGGGGCATGGTGGTCAACAGACGCTGGCACACATGTGCCCCCACTCCACACAAATGCATGCATTTCATTGCAAGTCAGCACCCTCAGTGGGAGAGGAGGAAATCCTGAGTCTCCCTGAGCCATGTGGGCACACCCTACATGCTATTCATGTGTGGCAGGACATCACACCCACTGCACTGTGACCCTAGGTAAGTGTCAGATAAATGGTAAGTCCCTGAAAGGGTCAGTGATGGGGCTTGAGGGATTCCATCTGATGTAATGGCAGACAGAGGAGCCAGAGGGAAAAAAAAGGAAGATTGAAGAGAGGAGGGGGTGCAATAGGAAAATCAGTTTGTGAAAAATATGTGGAATCTGACTAGAGTGGTGGGGTGTAATTTAAAAGGTGCCGTCAGCTTCTTGGATGCTGACAGGAGTCAGCAATTTGGAGGCTTTTATTTTGTCAGTCTCCGGGGAACTGTGAAGGGAGAAGTTGGTGGATGAAATTTCGTTTCATCTGAATGCTGAACACCACAAAAAAGTGGGCTATTCAGGAATTGTCCCGGAATATAGGGAAAGCCTATTATTTGTGGTATTCAGGAAATAACATTCAGGTTTTTCAATGTTGTTGTCAGAAAGTGTTCATTGTGTTGAAGTTGTATGTATTCTGTATTCTTTTTTCTAATAAAGTATATTCAATGGCAAAAAAAAGGAAATAACATTTAGGTTGTGCATAGCCCTAATTGAAATATCATGTTTTCCAACTGTACATGTTGGTTTGGAGAGTGTAGAGAACTGCAGGGCAGTGGGGCTGTTTAGGGCACATGTACCTTCTGAGAAGCCTGATCAGGGAGAACAAGCCTATACTGCAGGGGTCCCCATGGCATAATTTCCACATTCTCCTTGTTTCCTCTGCAGTGGGTAGATTTTGGTAAGAATTCCAAATTTGTACCAGCACACTCCCCTGACAGACCCAACTCGACTGTTCATGCAGAGTCACAGACTGGGTCGGTGTCACCATCTGTTGCTGTTTCAGGGTTAATTACTGTACACTGTAACTGTACTTAGCTCTGGGAGGACAGCAGAACCAGTAAACAAAAGATCAGAGCTTATAAAAACTCTAACATGCACTGCAGGTTATTGAATCTTCCAATCCTGCAGCCCTGCTCTGATGTCAGCTGCAGGGAATTCTGGGATTTGTAGTTACAGAAAATGTCAGCTTGCAAGTCATCAAAACAAGTCTACATAGATACATAGATACATAGACAGTGTCGGCAGATAAGGGCCTATGGCCCACCTAGTCTGCCCATTTGAGCTTGTAAGTTCAGTTTGTTTTCCTAGAAGTCTGTTTCCCCTTACCCCTGCCCTCTAGAATTCCTTTATGTCTATCCCATGCATTCTTAAATCCCGTGATTGTTTCAGCCCCCACCACTTCCTCTGGCAGGGTGTTCCACTTGTCCACCACCCGTTCTGTGAAGAAATTCTTTCTCATGTTTCCTCTGAATCGTCCTCCCTCCAACTTCATCCTATGCCCTCTAGTCCTGAAACATCTTTTTGCTTAAAATAGTGTTTTCCTGCACCCTGTTCCTCCCTGTAAGATACTTGTATGTCTCTATCATATCCCTCTCTCTCCTCTCCTCCAGGAGTACATGTTCAGTTCCTTCAATCTGTCTTCATAGGACTTGTGATGCAACCCATGCACCATCTTTGTTGCCCTCCTCTGAACCTTCACTACCCTGTCTATGTCCTTACGTGAGTATGGTCTCCAGAACTGTACACTGTACTCCAGGTGGGGCCTCACTAGTGTCTTGTATAGCGGAATTATGACCTCCCTTTTCCTGCTGGTGATGCCCCTGCCTCATACATCCCAGCATCCTATTTGCTTTACCTGCTGCCTTGTCACACTGTTTCCCTACCTTGAGGTAATCAGAGATGATAACCCCAAGATCCCTTTCCTGCTTGGTGCATGCTATATCCTCACCCCCCAACTGATATATTGTGCCAGGGTTTTTGTGCCCCATATGCATTATCTTGCACTCCTTTGCATTGAATTTCAACTGCCAAACCCTTGACCATTCTTCAAGTTTCTGCAGGTCGCTTCTCATCCTGTCTACACCCTCTGGTGTGTCTACTCTGTTACAGAGCTTTGTGTCATCAGCGAACAGTGAAATTCTGCCTTCTAGGTCCTGCGCCATGTCACTGATGAAGATGTTGAATAGGACCGGACCCAGCACTGATCCCTGTGGTACCCCACTGGTCACTCTTCCCTCTGTGGAGTGACAGCCATTTACCACTACCCTAATACATATAAGTCTAATACAATCTATTACACTGCAGTAAACAATAAGTAAAAATTGAACCAGCTAACCAGCCCCACACTTGGGCGTAAGGCTTGTGGTGCTCACTGTTCCCCTAACAAACTGTTTTTAACTCCCTTTTTGTGCCACTTTATTGAAATTATATCCATTTTTTTACTTTGTTTTTACCTGTACTTCCAGTTATTGTAGAAGATGTATTATCCAGCTTCTTTCCACCCATGTTTCTCTCTTCTCCACCCTTTCATTTGCCTCTTTAGGCCAGGGTTGTTCCTGAAAAAGGTTCCTTGGACTTACCTGATCAACAAATAACTGACTAAATAATACAGTCTAACAGAAAAGAGCGGCACATGGAGTCGGCTGCTCACAGCAACAAATAGCAGCAAGGTAATGGTAGGAAAGCCGGGCTCTCACCCGCACAGGAAAAGAGAAGAAAGAATGCTGATTGCCACTGGAAAAACTTTAATTCAATCCATGAAAAATTAAAAGGGTGCAATCAGTTCAAAAGTGCAAACTCCAACCTATGAATGGGTGCATCACCTGAAAAGTCTCACATCAAATCGTTGCTTTTGATAAAGCATCAATTTGATGTGAAACATGTCAGCGATGCACCCTTCATGGACTGGGTTCTGCACTTTTAAACTGACTGCACTGTTTGTTTCTCATCAGTTTAATTAAAGTTTTTCCAGTGATAGTCTGCGTTCTGCCTTCTCTGTTGCTGTGGGGGGGGGGGGACCAGCTTTCCTACCATTACTTGACTAAATAAATAAATGACTCTCTGTCCTCAGGCTTTACCTGCTTCTACTGCACTTTCTACCCTGAGATCATAATAATCTGCTGGTGACATCAGAATAATTTTCATAGCAACAGGTTGTGATGTTTTAAACAGAGGATTGTGACTTCAGGGCAGGACTAAGTAATGTAAATTGATAAGGTCGAAAGGCTAAAGGTCATATTTTATTGAAAATGTTTTCATTAATAATAAATGAAAAGCCTGAAATTCACATTTTGGGGGAATTTCCTATAACTGAGTTGTACTGATACCTGCTATAAATTATTTGTCAGAAACTGGAAAATCTCTTTAAATGTGTCGTGTTTGTCTTGGGAAATGACCAAAGTATTTTGATACAAATGGGAAAACTCATGATGCCCATAACAGAAGCATAGAAACATAGAAACATAGACTTTGATGGCAGATAAGGACTGCTTGGCCCACCTAGTCTGCCCATTTCCCTACCTACAGGATAAGCTGCAGATCCTAGTTAACTAACAGCCTATTTCTTCCTACCCCCACAAGAATTGCCTTATTTCTGTCCCATGCATTCTTGAATTCTCCTACAGTTTTAGACCCCACAACCTCCTCAGGAAGGAGGTTCCATGCTCCACCACCCTTTCTGTGAAAAAATACTTCCTCACATTGCCCTTGAACTGTCCCCCCTCTATCTTCAAATTGTGTCCCCTTGTTCTTGCACATCTCTTTTTCTGAAAGATGCTACCCTCTTGGACTTTGTTGATTCCACTGAGGTACTTAAAAGTTTCTATCATGCCCCCCCCTTCCTTTTCCTCAGTGGTACACATATTAAACTCCTTTAGTCTCTCCTCATATGGCTTCTCTTGCAGACCCTGTACCATTTTAGTTGCCCTCCTCTGCACTTCCTCCAGCCTATCTATGTCCTTGCAGAGATGGGGTCTTGAGAACTGGATGCAGTATTCCAGATGGGGTCACACCAACTGTCTGTACAGAGGGATAACAACTTCCTGTTTTCTGCTGGTGATGCCTCTCCCTGTACATCCCAGTATCCCCCAGCCCTCCCTACTGCCTTCTCACATTGCTTGCTAACCTTACGTTCATCTGATATGATTACCCCCAGGTCCCTTTCTATTTTTGTTGTTACTACTACCTCCCCCTCCCCCGTCATTGTGTAATCTTCCCCATGGTTTTTATTTCCCAGGTGCATTATTTTGCACATCTTTACATTGAATCCAAGCTGCCATACTTCTGACCATTCCTCCAACCTTGCCAAGTCCCTTCTCATCCTTTCCACACCTCCTTGTGTATCAACTCTGTTGTAGATCTTTGTGTCATCTGCCAAGAGGCATACTTTTCCTTCCAGTCCCTCTGCAATGTCACTTATAAAGACATTAAAAAGGACTGGACCCAGTACTGAATCCTGCAGTACCCCACTAGTAACCCCTGTTTCTTCAGAGTGGACTCCATTAACAGTTACCTTCTGTGTCCTGTTGTCCAGCCAATGTTTTACCCAGGCTACCACCCTGGAACCCACTCCCAGGCTGGGTAATTTATTAATCTTTTGTGTGGGACTGTGTCAAATGCCTTGCTAAAGTATAGGTAGGCCATGTCCACAGCCCCTCCCTGGTCTACTAATTTGGTCAACCAGTCAAAGAAATCAATTAGATTCATCTGACATGACCTTCCCACTGTGAACCCATGCTGCCTTGGGTCCTGTGCTCCACTGACCTCTAGGTACTCAACAACTCTTTCCTTCAGAAGTGATTCCATCACCTTCCCTGACACAGAGGTCAAACTGACAGGTCTGTAGTTTTCTGCCTCTGTCTTGCTCCCACTTTTGTGAAGGGGAATCACATCCAC
This sequence comes from Neoceratodus forsteri, assembly GCA_016271365.2. NCBI lineage: Eukaryota > Metazoa > Chordata > Ceratodontiformes > Ceratodontidae > Neoceratodus > Neoceratodus forsteri. The sequence goes on along the minus strand of JADMNL010000022.1, from coordinate 25,666,254 downwards.
CATCCTCCCATGATTAGTTAAAAAGGGTAGTCAGTGGTTTCACTAGTTCTCCCCTTAATTCTTTTAGAATTCTGGGATGAATTCCATCAGGCCCCATTGCTTTGTTCACCTTCAGTTTTAGGAGTTCTTTCAGAACTCTTTCTTCTGTGAAAGGACTGGGATCGACCCCCCCCCCATCAAGAGTGCTTCTGTTAACTGGATTAAGCACCTCCCCTCCTCCTCTTTTGTGAATACTGAGCAGAAGTATTTGTTCAGTATCCCTGCTTTTTCACTGTCCCTATCTGCCCTCCCACCGTAAATTCTATTCAGCCTCACTATCCCTTCCTTTGTCTTTCTATGCCCCCTGATGAAACTATAAAAGGTTTTATCCCCCTTCTTAACCGAGTTGGCTATCATTTCCTCAGCTTGGGCCTTTGCTATTCTGACTTCCCTCCCTGCTTCCTTTTGCCTTCTGTGTTTCCTTATACTTCCTAAATGCTATAATTTTCTCCCTAACCTTCCCCGCCACCTCTTTTGAAAACCATAGTGTTTTTTTTCTTTCATTTTGATTTGTTTATTTGCTTCACACAAAAGCTTGTTGCTTCTGTGATGGCAGTTTTGATGTTTTCCCATTGTTGCTCCACCCCCCCCCAAGTGTTTGCTAGTGCTTTTCTAAGGCACTCCCCCATCTTGCCAAAGTCAGCCCTCCTGAAGTCCAATGCCTTCACTTTTGTATGGCTTGACTCTGTAGCTGAGTTTATCATGAATCACACTGTTTGGTGGTCACTTGTTCCAAGATGGCTACCCACTTCTAGTTCTGGGATCCTCTCACTGTCCCCATTTGAGAGTATGAGGTCTAAGATGGCTCCCTCAAGAGTGGGTTCAAAAACTAGTTGTCTGAGGCATGCTACCGGTAAGGCATCAAGAATGGCCCTGCTCTTGGATGTGTCTGCAGCAAAGGTACTCCAGTTAACATCTGGCATATTCAGGTCCCCATCAACAGTATCTCCCCTTTCTCTATCATCCTAAGAATGCCTTCTATCATTTCCTTGTCCATTTCCTTCCCCTGACATGGGGGTATTTATACAAACCCATGTGGATTGTGGTGCCATTTCCAGTCTCTAAGGTGACCCACAGTGCCTCCTCTCCTCTCCTCCCTGTTTACTCTTTTGTTCCATTGCTTTTATCCCTTCCCTTACATAGAGAGCTACTCCTCCCCCTCCTCTCCCATCCCTGTCACTCCTGTAGGTTGTGTACCCTGGTATGGTAACATCTGAGTCTTAATTCTCTTTGTACCATGTTTCTGTGACTGCCACAATATCCAGGGATCCCTCTTCCATCAAGGCCACCAGTTCAGGGAGCTTGTTGCCCAGACTGTGGGCATTGGTGCACATTACCCTCCATTTCTTGATGGCCTTACCCCTTTTTGCCCCATCCCTGTCCTTATTGCCTTTGTCATTTTCTCCATTTATCCCTGCCCTTCTCCCTATCAACATCTCTATCTTGGTGTTTACCTCACTTACTACCCTGATTTTGGGGGAGCTAGGACTTCCCTGCTCCTTTTCAGTGCCTCCCTCCTTGGCTAGTTTAAATGCTTGCCAATGAAGTATGTAAACCTATCACCTAGGATCCTGGTTCCCCTCCTGGACAGATGCAGACCATCACACCAGTATAGGCCTGCATCCCTCCAGGTGGACCCCCAATCCCCAATGAAGCCAAATCCCAGAGCTCTGCACCAGTTTTTCAACCACTGATTGAATTCCATGGTGTGGAGCACCCTAGTCTCACCCATGTCATAGACAGGCAGCACCTCCGAGAAGGTTACTGGCACACTACTTGTCTATGGCCCCTCCCAAACTCCACAAACTCTTCCTGCACTGCTCTGATCCCTTTCTCAGCCAGGTCATCTGTTCCTAGGTGGACAATGACATCTAGCTCCCTCTCCCGTGCAGCTGCTCTGGCGATCCTGAGGATTTGCTCCCTGTCCCTCCAAGCCATGGCACCAAGCAGGCACCTTACCTCCCTCTCCCCTTCCTCCTCCAGTTCTACCTTCCTAACAATGGAGTCCCCCCCCAGGAGTTGTTTCCTTCCCCTGTAGGGTCCTATGCCACCCTCCTGTGGGTCTCCTTTGTGGAGGTTCCAGCATCCTCCTTGGTCTCCACTGTGGGTGCCTCCATAGGGGAACCACACTTTGCCAGAATGGCATATGAATTGTAAAGAGGTACAACTGGAGAGATGCACCTATGTTCCACCACCCTCACCCTCCCTGAGCCCACTGTGGTCCAACCGCTACTGTTTCTTGGCAACCTCTGAGGAAGCAGCAGTGTCCCTGGTGGTCCCTGGGTGGGAGAGGAGGTCCCCTAAATCCTGGCCAGCTCAGTCTGGATATGAGCAACTTCCTCCCTCAGCCCAGAGAGGTGCCTGCAGATGGGACAACATTGCATCCTCCAGAAAGTCTCCTGGAAGACTGCTGTTCCACAGCCACTGCACTGCACCACTCCCATCATGTCTTATTTCTGGCCCCTTAACTGTTGTTTGGAATATTTACTCTTTCCCCTGTTTTATTTATTTATTTTTTTCTCTCTACTTACTTCTGCCTCTGTGCCCTTTAAGCTCCAGATCTTCCTGTTCTGAGACAAGACGTTCCCATATTTCTCAGTAGTCTCCTTACTTGCTCAGAGTCAGACCTCCAGCAGCAGGCATGGGGGCGGAGAGCTACTTCTAGGATGGTGAGTCTTTTGTGGCTCTGTGATCACTCACTTCCTGCTCCCAAACAGGAAGTTCCTGTTGTCAGTCAAATCCTGTGCCTATAAAAGTAGAACTGGCTTAGGGTGGGGGGAGGTAGGGAAGGAGGGCAATATAGTCCCAGTAGAGAAGTATAGTTATAACAGCAGCTCCTTCCTCTTGGTGTTCTCTGCCTGTTCTCTGGCAGAAGCTATCTAGGGCAGTTTTTACGGCTGCAGTAGGCGTAGCCTGCTGATGTTTTGCATGTACAAAAGAAGTGATGTCATGTTTTCTGTCCATGGTACTGACTGAAGGTGTAAATAGTCTCCTCCGCCTTACCCTCCTCCAAGAAATGTTTTCTGCCCACAAATAAATATGCTTTCATGTTAGTCAATGGTTACAGGATACTATTTTCTTTCTTAAATGGGTGGTACAAGAACTGGAACCTGAGTAGTGGGAGGCATCATTGTTTTTTGGGGTGAGTAAGATCCACCCCACCTCCACCCAAGAAGCTCCTAAAGATCCACCCCGCCTTTTTTTTATTCATGTGGGAGGGACATGAGGTGGATTTATCATGTTGAAACAAGACTCACTAGTTTGGGATCTGTACCAAGGAACAGAACAAGTCTGTGGAGTCCCTGCATTGTGTTAAGGACAAGGAGAACAGAAAATACTTAACGCCTTCAAACTGACTTAAAAACCCTTGGAATAAATGATTATCAGAGTCACCTGGTGTCTCAAAAGGAAAGACTAAGAAGTGTCTGCAACTACAGCTTACAAGGAAAATAGACCGCTTTCTGGTTGAAAGAGCCACAAGTATTTCTTAAACATTTATTTACTAAAAACAAAGTTCAGCTTTTGGGATTAACAATATTTGTTTACTATATATATATATATATATATATATATATATATATATATTTACATATATATATATATTTAACATATATTTTTTCTTATAAGTTTGAGTCAGCTTTTGGGATTAACAATATTTGTTTACCATATATATATATATATTTACCTTATATTTTTTCTTTTAAGTTTGAGAATTGGAGTTGCCTTGTACATGTTAAAAACACCAGCTGCAATTATCAACTACTTGTAGAAACAAAAGGCTGTTTTATTTCCTACTTACTTTTTTCCTGTCTCAGTTTATATCAGTGAAATTCAGTTTATATCAGTGAAAAGAAAGACTGGAACAACTATCAGAGCTGCCATCCCCCTGGATAGGCTAGTTATCACCCATTTAAAATACCACAAATGTAGAATCACATTTTTACCATGAAGGCAGCAAGAAGATGAACCAGCATGGTTAACAAATGCTAACATACTAAAATGCCAGCAGAATAGGCCTAATGGTCTTTCGTGTCTGCTCGTTTGGTCAGCCCCCACCCTGGGAGCTGACCTTGCTGCCCCCCTCTCCTTCTCTGGCTTCTCCCTTCCCAGTTCCGGATATTCTCGCTGCATTCGATTTTGCTTCCAGAACCCTTCCCCTGTACCTGTCCCACCCCCTCTTGAACCCCTCCACCATCTCTGCCTCCATCAGCCCCCTAGGCAGCACATTCCATGGCTCCACCAACTTCTCAGTGAAGTAGCACCTCCTCCTTTCTCCCCCGAATCTCCCCCTCCAGCTTGCACCCATGCCCTCTAGTTTCCCCTCCTTCCTTCAGAGCACCCTGACTGCTCCTCCCCTTTTTATCCCCTTTGTGTACCTGAAGACCTCTATCATGTCACCCAGGTCCCTTCTCTCTTCCAATGTGTACATATTTAGCTCTTTGAGCCTCTCCCCATAGGTCCTATCCCCCAAGCCCCAAATCATTTTGGTTTCCCTTCTCTGGACCCTCTCCAGGAGTTCAGTGTCCATCTTTAAATGTGGCCTCCAAAACTGCATACAGTACTCAAGGTGCGGCCTCACCAAGCAGTTATACAGTGGGAGTATCACTTCCCTTCTTCTGGATGTGAGCCCCCTAATGATACATCCAAGCATCCTGTTGGCCTTTGCTGTTGCCCTCCTATAAGTCTCCAAGTTGTTCATCTTGACATCCACCACCACCCCCAGGTCCCTCTCTGCCATCAAGACTTGTAGCATTCCCCCACCCCGGGTGTACACTTGGCCCGAGTTTCTGGCTCCCAGGTGCAGTACCTTGCATTTCCCTGCATTGAACCTCAGCTTCCGCTTTCTAGACCACCTTTCCAGAGCCTCCAGGTCCCCCTGTAGGGCCGCCCTCCCCTCCTCCTCATCCACCACTGCCCCCAGTTTTGAGTCATCCACAAAGAGACTCTTCTCACTCCTGATACCCTTCCTTATGTCAGAGACATAGGCATTGAACAGGAGGGGCCCAAGAACTGATCCTTGAGGGACTCCACTAATGACCCTTCTTGGGGATGAGACTATCCTGCCAACTACGACCCTCTGGGTCCAGTTCTGGAGCCAATTGCCTATCCATCTGGTTCCCCACCCCCATTTCTCCCAGATTATCCAACAGGCCCCCATAAGGAACAGAGTCAAATGCCTTGCTGAAGTCAAGAAAGAGGATGTCCACTGGTCTACCCAGGTCCAAGGCACTCATCACTGAGTCACATAACTCCACAAGGTTTGTCTGACATGATTTCCCTGGGATGAATCCATGCTGTCTATCGTCCAGGCACCCCAACTTTTCCAGGTCCCCCCCTAGTCTCTCCTTGACAATGCCCTTCATCACATTGCCCACCACCAATGTCAGGCTGACGGGCCTGTAGTTCCCTGCCACCTCCCTTGATCCCCCCTTTTGGATAGGCACTATATGCACCACCTTCCAGTCCTGGGGCATCCACCCTGTCCTCAGAGAGATGGTGAAGAGCTCCACCAGGGGTTTCACCAGGACATCCACCAGTTCCTTCAGCACTCTGGGATGTAATTTATCTGGCCCTGGTGCTTTCTCCATCTTAAGGGACCTGAGGGCTTCTCTCACTCTCTCTGCCATGACTTCCACCTCCGTTACCTCATCCTCCTGCTTTGCCTTCCCCCCAACTGCCAGTGATGCCCCCCCCTCCCCAGACCCACCGATTGGGAAGGGTCCCCTCTCCTCAGTTTCACTGTCACTCATTGACACCTTTGAATGAATGGGGAGGGGTAGTTTTTGTAAAATTCCTGGTGAGTTTATACTCCTTGGAACCTGTTAGTCAGGTTTTTTATTACATCTTGTCCAAGGCAATCTTCCCAGAGTGCAGTTTGCTCTATTGTTAAATATCAGTGTTTTGTTACATTTTTTGTTTTAAATTCACCACAGACATCATGGCAGCCAAAGGAGACACACTGAGTCTTAGGGTATGTACAGCATAATTAATAGAAAGTCAATGAAGTGGAGCACCAGACAATTTACTGCGGTGCTCATTTTGACAAAAAGTAACAGAGAAAGTGGTAAGAGTGCCCACAAAAATCAGAGAGCACAGGACTTTGATGAAAAAATGAAGTCCTTTTATTTAAATACAAAACTGAAAATTACATGTGCACCAAATCCCAAAAATAAGCGGTAAAAACTATACCAATACTAACATTTCCCCTGACCACAGTCTGGCATCATCAGAGTGAATCTAAAACATCACAACAGTGCTTCCATATAAATAGTGATTAAATTACATGTTACTAATTAATTCTACCCAATCATAAACCAAAAACAATTTAGTTTTATTACTAAAAGTAGTTTTCAATCAACAACTCTAGTAACCATTAATTCAGACTTGAAATAGCAACAAGATTTATGTAGAGCTTTATACTACACATTTAAATCACACTGTTGTCCTTTACATGGGTTACCACGCTCATATATTGCTAGTTGCAGCACCTAATTTTGTTTCGTATTGCTACCTTATATTTCATTTAACTACTTCTGGCCTACAATCCATATAAAGAATCAAAAACTGTGAATAGAGGAAAAAGAGGGTGCAACTACAACAACTGCCTTGAGCTATTTGTTGTGAGGTTTGGATAAAAAACTATGTTGGGCTCCAACCCATCTGTTTAAAGCGCACTATTGCCATTTAAAACTAAAACAATTACCACGCTCATGCATTGCTAGTTGCAACACCTCATTATATTGTGTTTTGCTACCTCATATTTTATTTAAATATTTCTGACCTATGATGGGCGTGCAGCCCATACCATAATACTCAGTCCAGATATGTGAATGAATCATTCACATATCTGTGGACTAGCTCTGATATGGCTGCATGCCCTTTCCGCTGTGGTAGAAACATGGGGTGCAGCCCTACCAAGCTGTCAGTCGGCAGGCGGTGGGGTGGCAGGCCGGTGGGGTGCTGCCACCTGCCGGCTGATGGGGGGAGCGGGGCGGTGGGGCTCAGTGGGCAGGTGGGGAGGGAAGTACACTAGACCACCAGGGTGGTAGGGGTCTGTTATGTGTTACAGATGCCCACGATCGGTCCACTGGACCACCAGGGATATTGGAAGGGGGGGACTATACCGATGCCCGCGATCGGGCACATAGAGGTCCACTGGACCACCAGAGATATTGGACAGGGGATTTTGCTCCAGGGATGCCCACGATGGGGCATGGGGGTGCTGCCACGTGCGGCAGGAACTCAGGTGGCCACCCACAGGTGGCAGCTGCCGTGTTGCACCCTGCAATGCAGCAGCTCACCTGTGGGTGGCCATCACTTGTTCCTTTTTTTTTTGGCTTAACTTTGTGCAGGCGCAGGTAGGGGTTGTGCATGCATGACTCTGCACATCCCGGGCTTAATATCGGGCTGTGCAAGTTATGCATGGGCACGCCCCCTCACCTGTGCCTGCATACATTACTGATGCGCTCTGGTGCATTGGGATTTGTGCGGCACACTTTTCCCTTTTGAATATCGCGTCGGGGTGCATCAGTAGGTTGCGCATGGCACAACACCATCGCGCCATGTGCAACCCTTTTCAATATCTGGGCCTAGGATTACAAGTACCTTTGAGCCAAGGCTCTTTCACAAAGGTTCCACGTCAACTGAGGTACAATACAAACATTACATAGAGTTGAGTAACAATGCAGAAATGGTGTACAGACATTTTTAAGCAGCTGAAATACATTACATTTAGGGAACGTGGGTACTGGGGGGGGGGCAGGGTAGCCAGAGGTAGCTGAGGCTTGGAATGGACACAAAAAGAGCGGTGCAACTGTGGGCATTTGTCAGGCCTCAAAAATGTGCTTGGGGGGTATGGGGCAAAAACAGGAGGGGAGGGTAGGCTGTTGGATGAGGGAGAGAAGGGGTAGGGGTAGAAGTGCTAGGAGATAGATCAGACTATGAGGGACAGTCGCAGGCGCTAGAGGCAGCTAGGTAGAGGTGAAGGTTGGCTTTGAACGGGCCTAGCTTTTGCACAGAGGAGATGTCTTTGTTGAGCCTATTTATCCAGCTAGGAGCTCAGTATACAAAGGATCTTTGGCCCAGTGTGGTCCAGCACCGAGGAATGTGCAATATTTGATTTTCTGAAGCCCTGGTGAGGTGGGGGTTGCGTGCTGTATGGAGAAGAGTTTGGGCTCCAGGGGGACCAAGATGTAGCATCATTTTCTTAGCCATTAGACAAGTTTGGTACTTGATACAGTTTGATAACTGGAGCCACCATGTTTGGGCATAGAGGCCACACGTATGGGTGAGATGGAGGGATCCTGTGATGAGTCAGCAGGCTTTGTTTAGGGCCAAGGATAAGCGCCTGAGGGCTGTGTTAGTTGTAGTGCTGTCAATAATCAGACCATAGTCGATTAGAGAGACCACCGAGCTCTGTACTGCTATCCTTAAGGCATCTGAGGAAAGACATTGCCTGTGCCCATAGAGGAGACCAATGCATGTGTTTGCAGCTTTAACGACGCTATCTATGTGGATGCTGTAGGATAGGTTGCTGTCTATGGTGATTCCCAGATATTTAAAGGAGTGAACCTGTTCGAGGACAGCACCAAGGCAGTTTGTAATATTAAGGGGGTGAAGCCTATATTTGTTGTGGGAGCCACAGAAAAACATTGACTTGGTTTTCTTGTAGTCGAGAACCAGTTTTTGACTGCTAAACCAAGTTTCAATGGAGGTGAAACCCTTCTGAAGCTTGTTTTGGAGTAGGTGGGGGTCCTGTTGGGTGGTGTGAATGACAGCATCATCAGCATAGACTAGAATTTGTTCCGGACCGGATTGTGGAAGATTGTTCAAAAACAAGCTGAAGAGGAGTGACCTGAGAATGGATCCCTGGGGGACTCCTGAGCGTACGGGTCTAGCATCTGAGAGGGCATCAGCAATTTCCACTCTTTGGGAATGGTTTTCCAGGTAGCTCTTAAACCAAGTTGTAGACTCAGGGGAGAGCCCAGCTTTTAGCAGTTCTGTGAGGAGTATATGATGAAGGATGGTGTCAAAAGCCTTGGTCAGGTCTACGAAGACCGAACCAGTGAGGTGAAATCAAGGAGGGCAGATGTGATGCTGTGGCCTTTTCTGAAGCCGTGCTGTTACATAGACATAGACAGTGTCGGCAGATAAGGGCCTATGGCCCACCTAGTCTGCCCATTTGAGCTTGTAAGTTCAGTTTGTTTTCCTAGAAGTCTGTTTCCCCTTACCCCTGCCCTCTAGAATTCCTTTATGTCTATCCCATGCATTCTTAAATCCCATGATTGTTTCAGCCCCACCACTTCCTCTGGCAGGGTGTTCCACTTGTCCACCACCCGTTCTGTGAAGAAATTCTTTCTCATGTTTCCTCTGAATCGTCCTCCTCCAACTTCATCCCATGCCCTCTAGTCCTGAAACATCTTTTTGCTTAAAAATAGTGTTTTCCTGCACCCTGTTCCTCCTGTAAGATACTTGTATGTCTCTCCATATCCTCTCTTCCTCCTCTCCTCCAGGAGTACATGTTCAGTTCCTTCCAACCTGTCTTCATAGGACTTGTGATGCAACCCATGCACCATCTTTGTTGCCCTCCTCTGAACCTTCTCTACCCTGTCTATGTCCTTACGTAGGTATGGTCTCCAGAACTGTACACTGACTCCAGGTGGGGCCTCACTAGTGTCTTGTATAAGCGGAATTATGACCTCCCTTTTCCTGCTGGTGATGCCTGCCCATACATCCCAGCATCCTATTTGCTTTACCTGATGCCTTGTCACACTGTTTCCCTACCTTGAGGTCATCAGAGATGACAACCCCAAGATCCCTTCCTGCTTGGTGCATGCTATATCCTCACCCCCCAACTGATATATTGTACCAGGGTTTTTGTGCCCATATGCATTATTTTGCACTTCTTTGCATTGAATTTCAACTGCCAAACCCTTGACCATTCTTCAAGTTTCTGCAGGTCCCTTCTCATTCTGTCTACACTCTCTGGTGTGTCTACTCTGTTACAGAGCTTTGTGTCATCAGCGAACGGTGAAATTCTGCCTTCTAGATCCTGTGCAATGTCACTGATGAAAATGTTGAATAGGACCGGTCCCAGCACTGATCCCTGTGGTACCCCACTGGTTACTCTTCCCTCTGTGGAGTGACAGCCATTTACCACCACCCTCTGTGTCCTGCCACCCAGCCAGTTACCTACCCACCACACTACTGTCCTGCCCACACCCATATTCCCCAGTTTGTGTAATAGTCTTCTATGTGCACAGTGTCAAAGCCTTGCTGAAGTCCAGATAGGCCATGTCCACTGCCCTCCTCTGATCCCACTTCCCTAGTCACCCAGTCAAAAATTCAATGAGGTTGGTCTGACGCGGCCTCCCCTGGTGAAACCATGCTGCCTTGGGTCCTGTAGTCCATTGACAACCAGATGTTCCACCAATCTCTCCTTCAGTAGTGCTTCCATGATCTTTCCCCTACAGGTGAGGCTGACTGGTCTGTAGTTCCATGCTTCTCTTTGTTCCCACTTTTGTATAAGGGGACTACATCTGCTGTCCTCCAGTCTTTGGGTACCTCCCTGTTTCAGTGATTGGCTGAACAGGATGGCCAGAGGTTCAGCCACCACCTCTCTTAGTTCTTTAAGGACCCTGGGGTGCACCCCATCTGGCCCCATTGCTTTATCAGCTCTTAGTACTTCCAGTTCCTTCGGGACTCTTTCTCGTGTAAAGGGACTTGTGTCCATTTCTGCACCATTCTCACCCCTTGTACTCCCTTCAGACCCATTCCCCCCCTCTTCCTTAGTAAACACTGAGCAGAAATACCTGTTCAGTATGTCAGCTTTATTGTTGTCATCATCCTCCACGCGGCTCCCATCCTCCCCCTTCAGTCTCACTATCCCTCCCTTTGTCTTTCTTTTTTCACTTATGTACCTGTAAAAGGTTTTGTCCCCTTTACCCACTGATTTTGCAATGTGTTCCTTCTGTCTGAGCTTTGGCTTCCCTTACAGACTTCCTGCCTCCCTTTGTTTCTCCTGGTACTTCTCCCTATCCCTTCTGCCTGTGTCTTTTGTATTGCCTGAATGCAATCTTTTTGGCTTTCACTTTCTTTGCTACCTCTTTGGAAAACCATAATGGTCTCCTCTTCCTTTTCCTCTTGCTAACCTGCTTAATGCATAATTCTGTTGTTCTTATAATCCCCATTTTAAATACTGCCCACTGTTCCTCAACCCCTGATTCCTGTCCCATTCCCCTTAATGCCTCTTTCAAGTATCTCCCCATTTTCCCAAAGTCTGCCCCCCTAAAATCCAGGATACGTGTTTTTGTGTGGTTTGGTTCTGCTCTTTCTGTGATTTCAAACCACAATGACTGGTAGTCACTGTTACCCAGGTGCTCCCCACTGTCTACCCCATCACACTGTCCCTGTTTGTGAGCACAAGGTCCAGTATTGCCTTCTGCCGAGTTGGTTCCATGACTAGTTGCTTGAGGAAGGCACCCTGAAGGAGTCAGGATAAATCTGCTCCTAGTTGATGCTGCTGCTGGGATGCTCCAGTCCACGTCTGGTATGTTGAGAGTCTCCAACCAGTACTACCTCACCCTTGTCTGCCATCCTTTGGATGGCTAGCATCAACTCCTATCTGTTTCTTCCTCCTGGGCTGGTGGTCTATAGACCACACCTGTGCGGATGGCTGGCCCCATTTTCCTTTCCAGCTTAACCCACAGTATCTCTGCCCCATTTTGTTCCTCCTGGATCTGTGTGGCCCTTATGTCATTTTTCACATACAGTGCCACTCCTCCTCCTCCCTGCCTGCTCTGTCTATTCTGAATATGTTGTAGCCAGGTATGGCCATCTCCCAGTCATGGTTATCATTACACCATGTTTCAGTGATGGCCACAATGTCCCAGATCTGACTGTACCATGACAGCCTCCAGATCTTCCATCTTGTTGCTAAGGCTCCTGGCATTTTGCACACATGGCTTTCCATGATTTGACCTCCCTAGACTGCTTCACTGTTCTACTCCAGCCCCTTCCTTGGTTGTCATTTATCCCTGGTTCTCCTTGCTGTTTGCCTTCTGATGAATTTTGCCCTTCTGCTTATCTACCTTTTGGACACTAATCTCCATCTTTTGCACACTGCTTTGCAGAGATAGCCACTCCTCTGGTTCACTGGTTCCACTCACTAGCTGTGGGGGTGAGCAAGTAGGTACCCTCCTTGCTGGCCTGCCACCCCCCTTTGCTAGTTTAAATGCTTGTCAATGTAGCATTTAAACTTATCATTGAGTGCTTGGATTCCCCTCCAGGATGGATGCAGGCCGTCAGGCTTAAACAAACCTCCATCCCTCCAGGTGGGTCCCCAGTCACCAATGAATCCAAACCCTTCCTCACAGCACCAGTTCTTCAACCATGAGTTAAAGTTCCTGGTGCATGCACTCCTATGCTCTCCCTTGCCTCTCACAGGTAGTACTTCTGAGAAAGTGACAGAAGTAGCTACTTGCTACTTGCTACTTGCTTGAGACCCCTCCTCTGTTGTTTACAAAGGATGTCGTACTTGTCCAGATATCCCATTAGCTGGTCAGATACCAGACGTTCAATGGCCTTAGAGAAGGGGGGGTAGTATGGATATAGGCCTATAATTTCCATGAAGGGCCTTGTCCCCATTCTTGTGGACTGGTGTCACGGTGGTGGATTTCCATCTGTCGGGGAACTGGCCAAGGGTGAGGGAGAGGTTGAAAATCAAGGTTAGAGGAGATAGCACTTCATCAAAACTAAAGGACAGCAGTTTGAGCTCAAGTGAGTCACCACTTATTCTAGATCCAGCTATTGCTTTACAGACGTATCTATAGACCTCATGTATCCTGACTGCTCTGAAGTAAAAAGGGGGGCGATTTGAAAAAGGGGTTGTGCATAGCCCAAATTGAAAAATCATGTTTTCCAACTGTTTTTGTTAGTTTGGAGGGTGTAGGGAACTGCAGGGGCTATTCAGGGCACATGTAACTTCTGAGAAGTGTGGTCAGGGAGAACAGATCCTATACTGCAGGGGTCTCCATGGCATAATTTCCACATTCTCCTGGTTTCCTCTGCAGTGGGTAGGTTTTGATAAGAATTCCAAATTTGTACCAGCACACTACCCTGACAGACCCAACTCAACTGTTCATGCAGATTCACAGACTAGGTCAGTGTCACCATCTGTTGTTCTATCAGGGCTAATTACACTTCACTGTAACTGTACTTAGCTCCGGGAGGACAGCAGAACCAGCAAACAAAAGATCAGAGCTTATAAAAACTCTAACATGCACTGCAGGCTAGTGAATCTTCCAATGCTGCAGCCCTGCTCTGATGTCAGCTGCAGGGAATTCTGGGATTTGTAGTTACAGAAAATGTCAGCTTGCAAGTCAGCAAAACAAGTCTAATACAATCTACTATACTGCAGTAAATAGTAAGTAAAAATTAAACTGGCTAACCAGCCCCACACTTGGGTGTAGGGCTCGTAGTGCTGACTGTTCCCCTAACAAACTGTTTAACTCCTTTTATGTGCCACTTTATTGAAATTATATCCATTTTTAACTTTGTTTTTATGTTGGCTCATGCTTGTGCGCTAGCCAACATATTGCGGTAGTAGCAGATTTGGAGGCGCGGTCACTGTGTGCGAATGCAGGGCACGCATCAGTAGGTGCGTCCCTCATTCCCCAATAAGCCAGCTGCAGACACTGACACCAGCAGTACGCAAAGTGGCCACCAGATCTAAGAAAAGTGCCGCTGCAATGAGAGCCAAGCTCGTCATGCAGCAGTACAATAACACACCTCCAGGCGTGCCTTTCCTGGTGAAGCACTTCTCTAAACATGGAGGCACTGACTGCCGCCGCCACTTCATTTGCTGATGGGGTAGCCCACTCCACATCGGCACGATGCCCCCTCTAAGTGTGTGCCAAGGGGTGCCCAATCCCCCTTGGCATCATGCACCCCCCAAGAGTCTTTCCTTGCCAACAGGGGCCCCAATCCCCATCGGCTTCAGTCCCCTCTGCTTAGTTTAGTTTGCTGATGGGGAAGCCCACTCCCCATTGGCATAATGTCCCCAGGCCCCGATGTGTGCTGTATGCTGAGGGGGTGCCCAATCCCCCTCGGCATCATGCATGCCCCCCCACCCATTTCTGTGCCGCCGGGGGGCCCAATCCCCATCGGCTGTGGTCCCCCTCCCCATTATGCAGGTGGTACAATGGGAGCCCACCCCAGTGTACCAAAGAAACACCTGCAAAAAAAGAAAACCGACCCTCATTGTCTTTTTTTTAACCTGTAAAAGAAGAAAATGGTTCCTCATGGTCTCTCCTGCCCCTCTCCAACCCACGCCCACCCTCTGCGTACACTGCTTCCCAATACCCCCCTTACCCCATACTTATCTCTGGAGTCTGATTTCGCAGTCACTGCATGAAATCACCTTTCACGACCAATTAATGAAATGACAGTGTCACTGTTCATGAGGTGGGCTCTCAAAAAGCCTATGTTGCAAATTTGGTGAAAAAATCCAAAAATTAACTGTTTTACGAGTGTGCGTTGCAGTTTCAATGCACGCTCGTAACTTCATGAGTTTAAAATATTTTCACTCCAGATTTTCAACATTGGCATTTTTCCACACCTCCTTATGAACAGTACAGTTGTCATTTTACATATTCTGGCCAAAATGTGTTTTCGCACTTCCAGCGCAGAATAGCATGGTCGCTGTGGGAGATCACTTTTAGGGACAGATCAAGAAAATGACAGTGGCACTGTTCATGAGCAGAGGTCCTAAAATGCCTATGTTGAAAATTTAGTGATGGAAGTCCATAAAATAAGCATGCATTGTGCAGTTTCCACGCACCTTGTAACTTCGCAAATTTGCAATATTTTCATGCCAGATTTTCAACACTGGCATTTTTCCACACCTCCTTATGATCAGTACAGCTGTCATTTTTCACATCTTGCCCAAAATGTGTTTTCTCACCTGTGGCACACAATGTCGTAGTCGCTGTGGGAAATCAACTTTTGGGATGCTTTAACAAAATCACAGTGCCACTGTTCATGATGGGAGGTCTCAAAACGCCTATGTTGAAAATGTTTTTAAAAAAATCCCCAAAATAATTGGGTTACGGACGTGTGTTGCGCAGTGTCTATGCCTGCTCATGACTTCACCAATTTTGCATATTTACATTCCAGATTTTCAACATTGCCATTTTTTTACACCTCCTCATGATCAATACAGTTGTTGTTTTTCACACCCTGCCCAAAATGTGTTTGCATGCCTGTGTCGCCAAATTAGATAGTCGCTGTGCAAAACCACCTTTCAGCAGAGAAACTGATAGTGCCGCTCTTCATGAAGTGGGGTCACAAAAAGCCCATGTTGAAAATCTGGAGTGAAAATATCAACAAATGCCTACGTCTTTAGGGTTTCCAACTGTAACACCCCACCCTGTAGAGACTGACAGGCGTCAGGGGTGTGACTTGGGATCAGTGGCTATAATGCTCACGCCATTTCACCCCCCCACCCTGTAGCCAGTCACAGGCATCGAGGTGTGCCTTGAAGTCTTTGGCCCTAAAGTACACCCCATTCTCCTATACTGCACCCATCTCAGTGTATTTCCTTATGGAATGAAGTAAGTATAAGGCCCAAAGACCCCAAAGCACACCACGACACTTGTCAGTGTCTTCAGGGTAGGATGAGGTTAAATGGCATGAACGTTATAGCTGACGACCCAAAGGCACACCCCAACACCTCTCAGTCTCTGCAGGGTTGGGTGGCTTTGTCATCAGTTCAATACTTCACTGCCATTCCTATTATGCATCTTTAACTCCTGCACTACCAATGCACAGCAACAAATAGCAGCAAGGTAATGGTAGGGAAAGCCGGGCTCTCACCCGCACAGGAAAAGAGAAGGCAGAACACTGATTGTCACTGGAAAAGCTTTAATTCAATCCATGAAGAATTAAAAGGGTGCAATCAGTTCAAAAGTGCAAACTCCAAGCCATGGAGGGAGCATCGCCTGAAGTGTCTCACGTTAAATCGTTGCTTTTGATAAAGCATCAGTTTGATGTGAAACATGTCAGGCGATGCACCCTCCATGGATTGGGTTCTGCACTTTTAAACTGACAGCACTGTTTGTTTCTCATCAGTTTAATTAAAGTTTTTCCAGTGACAATCTGCATTCTGCCTTCTCTGTTGCTGTGGGGGGGAGACCGACTTTCCTACCATTACCTGACTAAATAAATAAATTATTCTATGTCCTTAGGCTTTCTACTGCACTTTCTACCCTGAGATCATAACAATCTGTTGGTGACATCAGAATAATTTTCATAGCAACAGGTTGTGATGTTTTAAACAGAGGATTGTGACTTCAGGGCAGGACTAAGTAATGTGAATTGATAAGGTCTACAGTCTATCGAAAATGTTTTCACTAATAACAAATGAAAAGCCTTGAAATTCACATTTTGGGGGAATTTCCTGTAACTGAGTTGTACTGATACCTGCTGTAAATTATTTGTCAGAAACTGGAAAATCTCTTTAAATGTGTCGTGTTTGTCATGGGAAATGCCCAAAGTATTTTGATACAAACAGGAAAAGTCATGTTGCCCATCTTTTCCATGAATTCCATTGGAAAGATACTGTACAGTCCTATGCCTAATGCTTTCTGATTTCCTATTGGCAGAGAAAGTTGGAGCTGATACACTTTGTGTTAGGCTAAGCATCTCTTTGGATACTGCACGAGCACTTTCTGCTTTCCAGTTTGGGTTTGTTTTTGTTTTGTTGCTTTAGAGAGTGAAAGAAAAACAACAGACCACCCACAGAACTGCATAAGGAAAATAAAAGATGAATCAGGACATGACAAATGCTGCAGCTAGCAGCTAAGCTTCATAGAAACTTAGAAACGTAGGCTTTGATGGCAGATAAGGACTGCTTGGCCTGCCTGCTCTGCCCATTTTCCCTACCTACTGTAACTCCACAGACCCTACTTGAACTCCAGCTTTAACCCCTCCGCCCCCAGTTTCCTTACCACTAAGGTTTCCTTATGCCAATTTCACGCATTCTTGAATCCTGTTACCATTTTTGCCCTCACCACTTCACTGAAAGGCTGTTCCAGGCATCCACTACTCTTTCTGTGAAGAAGTACTTCCTCACATCTGCCCTGAGTTTACCCCCTCCAGCCTCATAGCATGTCCCCTTATTCTTGAGCATCTTTTTTTTCTGAAAAATTCTTCCCTCTTGGACCTTATTTATATCCGTGAGATATTTGAAAGTCTCTATCATATCCGCACTCTTCCTCCTTTTCTCCGGGTTGTACATATTGAGGTCCTTTAGTCTGTCCTCACAGGACTTTTGGTGCAGATCCTGCACCGTTTTAGTTCCCTCTCTGGACCTCCTCTGCTCTGTCTATGTCCTTCCAGGGATGTGGTCTCCAGAACTGAACACAGTGCTCTAGGTGTGGTCTCACCAGTGATCTATACAGTGGTAACACCACCTCTCTTTTTCTGCTGGTGATATCTCTCCCTGTGCACCCTACCATCCCATTAGCTCTCCCCAGTGTTTTGTCCAACTGTCTGGCCACCTACAGGTCAACCAATATGATTACCCCCCAAGTCTCTTTCCTATTTGGTGGTCATTAATACTATGCCCCACAATTTGTATTCTGCCCCTGGGTTTCTGTGCCCCAAGTGCAAGTTTATGTACTTCTTCACATTGAAACTTAGCTGCCACTCCCTTGACCATGCCTCTAGCTTTCTTAGATCTCTAATCATTTTACCACCCCCACCCCCCTTGAGTGTCTACCCTACTGCAGATTTTAGTATCATCAGCAAAAAGGCATACCTTCCCTTCTGGCCTCTCTGCAATGTAGCTAATAAAGACATTAAAGAGGACCTGTCCCAGTACTGATTCCTGTGGCACCCCACTGGTCACCCTCCCTTCCTCAGAGTGAACCCCATTTACCACCACCCTCTGTCTCCCATCCTCTAACAAATTCCTTATCCAGTTTACCACTTTTGGACCCACTCCTAGGCTGCCCAGATTGTTTACAAGTCTCCTATGTGGAGAAGTGTTGAAGGCCTTACTGAAATCTAGGTAGGCCACATCCAGCACTCCACCCTGATCTAATTCTCTGGCCACACAGTCAAAGAAATCTATCAGATTTGTTTGACATGACCTCCCCTAGTAAATCCATGCTGCCTCAGATCGTGTAAGCCACTGGATTCAAGATATTCCACAATCCTTTCCTTCAGTAGTGATTCCATTCTTTTCCCCACCACCAAAGTCAGGCTGACTGGCCTGTAATTGCCAGCCTTCTCCCTGCTATCACTCTTGTGAAGTGGGACTACATCTGCCCTCCTCCAGTCCTCCTGAAACACTCCCCTCTCCAGCGAGTAGTTGAACAGGGCTGTCAGAGATGCAGCCAGCACTTGTCTGAGCTCCCTCAATATCCTTGGATGCACCCCATCTGGCCACTTTCAGATTTGTGAGTTCCTTCAGGACTCCTTCCCCTGTAAATGAACTAGTGTCCACCTCCCTACCTTCAATTCTTCGGGCACTTTTCTGTGTTCCCTCACCTTCCCCTTTCTTTGTGAACATGGAACATTTTGTGGCTTGTGGCTACCCTTATCAAATGTGTTGCAATGGCAACAGTGTTCTATCAATGGCAATACCTGGGTATGTCTGAAATTGTGCAGTGGTACTACCCAGTGGTAGTCTGGTAGTACAATGGTGTCAACCAAGTCAGGTTTCTGGCCTCAGTGGTAGTGTCATCGCACAGTGGCATCCCTATGGCAATTTCAGCAGGTTGCCCGGACTGGTAAATGGATAATGGTACCACAGTGGTATTACGTAATTTTGAGTCCACTTTCATGTGGGACTCCATATTGCCCTAGAAGTTCCCAATGATAATGCAATGGTAGTATGGCAATGTTTTCTATATACCACCAAGATTTATTTGGTACCACCGTGGTATCAGTATTTTGTAATGTCACCACACGAGTATTACATTAGAGGAGCAGATTGGTGCACATATAAATCCGAAGCTTATTTGGTATCACTGTGGTACCAGTGCATCTAGAAATTTGACACCACTGTGGTACCAACATGGTACATATCAAAATCAACCAAAGTTTGAAAGAAACACAAAATGAAACATACACTGATAAATGCATTATGAGCTGCACAGCATATGAAAATTACAATAACAACCCTCAGTTAAGTTCCCGAATTGAACGGGATATCACTGCTTCATTGAAATCCATTAAAATTCTATTAAATTCCATTAATTTTCCATTTTCTTCATGCAATCCCATTACTTTTCACCATTACATGTTGTATCACCCTTTTTAATGGCCAGTTTTTATTCCCATTACATTTAAATTAATTGTTGTTTCATGGGCGCAAACCATTAATTTACTCACCCATGCCTTAAATTAACCACTACAGGTATCTGTTAAGTATTTAATGTGTGTGGCATGCCCCTTAAAGTTTGTATCAGCTTATTTTAATGGCATGTTTAATAACCATTGAAACTGAGCAATGAGCTTTTCATTGCCATGAAAATGATGGTCATGTAGCGTTAATCTGTTAATTACCATTGTAACTGTCCAAATGAGCTTTTTATTACCATGAAAATAACAGTCATCTTGTGGCAATACATTAATGGCCATTAGGGACAGTTTTATTTACTATCAGTACTACTTTTCCCTAAGAACTATGGGTCCCCTTTGACTCCTGTGTAACCTTTTGTCTTACAGGTACTCTCCAGAATCAGCATCTCCAAAGAGGTTCTCTCACCTGGACCATAAAGTACCCATGAATTAATTACATGATTGGGGATGGGGAGTTTGAGCCATAATTGAATCTGCATCCATTACAATGGGAGTCCAGATGTTTTTTGTCATGATGCTATATTGTAAGAGGTATAGGATCAGTCTCTCCAGATCTGGTCCCCTATAGCTGGACCCTCACCTTGAAGCTGGACCCCCACAGCTGAAGACTAACTTTTTGCTAGAGCACGTTGGCAACACCATTTGCAGTGAGGGACACAGCAATGCTGAGGGATAAAATGAGGGACATGTCACTAAGGGACTGTTGAGAGGTATGGTACAGTCCCTTTCCCATGTGTCCCACCCTGCACTGTGATGCTAGAGATTTTACAGACTGACACAGAGGTCAATACTAACTTTTTTAGCCACTAGCTATCAGGGCTAGTGATTAGACAAATCCACTGACCCAACAGGGAGTGTCACTAGCCCAGCACAAAATAACTAGAAAAATCTCCATTGAAATAATTGGTCCCATTGAAATGTATATAGGCCCATTCATTTCAATTGCATTTTGTTCTCGATATTTGTGTAGCAACAGCGAACAGTCCTGGTTCAGCCCAGATACCAGGCCAATGGGAAAGGAAATCAGTGTGGGATGTGACTTCCTGCCAGAAGCTCATGAAGAGGACCATTACTTTTGTACACAGATGAGGAAGGAGCAGTCATCAAAATGAGGGGAGCTGACAGCCTCTTGTTTTAGAGGTAGTTTAATATCTGAGTATGTTTATTGGGCAGCAAAGGCAGGCATGTAATATCCCCAAAGACTGGGTCACCAGTAAGCTCTGGTGATGCCAAAAAGCCCCAGTAAGGTGACCACAGGTGCCCCTATAGTTTAGGTTGCAGGGGGGGTGAACATATTGGCCAGAGCCATATAAAAATAAAGTGCTTGTCTGCAGTTAAAACATTTTTTTCTTCTTATTGCAGCCTGCCCAGTAAAGATGGCACAAGCCAGTGTCACATCTAAGGTCCAGCTTGCACTGGACAGGTGGTTTTTATGGACTCAGCATCCTGGATGGCATGGAGGATACTGAGAGTGGCCAGTAATGGCCACTGGGGGAGTTTGAATTGACTGCGAAGGAGGACAGTCAGGGGAGTTCAGGTGCCACGAAGAAAAACAAATACATGAAGAAAGTGCAGCAGAATAAAGAGAGGACACAGAGAAGTAAATTCAGAGCAAAAGGCAGTACCTGCAGTCCTTCTCTCATCCCTATGTCAATCTCAGTGGTCCCAGCAGTGTCAGTGGTCCAGTAGTTGTGGCGGTCCCCAGGATCAGCAGTTGGCAGCTGTAGCGTGGGTTCTGTTTAGTCCCATTTGTGTTTTTTTTTTGTAAAGAAAAAGTAAATGCCAGTTCCTTGGCAGTGGCCCCCACAAACAGGAAAGCATCATTAGATGAACAAGCATCAGGAGAAGCCAACTACCCATCAAGGGAAGGCCTCCCACCTGCCTGCAGCCATCAGGGCATCCAGCATACACTTAACCCACCTCCTGTCTCAACTTCTCCCCAGTTTGGGATGGTGAGTCAGTGACAGTGTCATAAAACAGGCACTGTCCGCCTGAACTAATACTGAAATAAAAAAAAGATGTTTCTTTTCACACAGTGAGCACAATAAGGGATGGCCGTGGATGTTAGTGTGGTCAGGGCAAGGCCCTGGAGCAAGGCACTGCCAAGGGTGGATCTATTCAAATGTATTTAAAATCGGCCCAGGAAGGGAGCATACAGTGAGATGGTGGCCTTATTCAAAATTACCTAAATTTATTTAACTCATGCTCCTAAATGGAGCACAGGGGTGGGCAGTATTCAAATGAAGTAGTTATCGGAGGAGGAGCAGAGGGCAGGCAGGCCCTGAATTAGATAGTGAACAAGGTGCCAAGGAGCAAGGTTAGAGTAAAGCCCCAGTTATAGCCAAGCTAGCCAGTTGGGCTAGTGAATAACTGCTAGCTGTCCCAAAGGTTTCTTTAATTCAGAAATAAGTGCACCGGGGAGCTAGTTGTGGGAAGTAAGTCCCAGATTATAAAGTCAGAGTGCCTCATGGTGAAACAGGTGACTATAGTAGCCAAGTTGCCTCCAGTAGCCAGGCTAGTGCTATAGGAATCTCTAGATCTGTTACTCAGGTCACTAGTCCTTTGCTGGGGCTGTGGCAACTATGCTGCTCGTGTGGCTAACTGCCTGGCCCACTCCCTTTCCCTTGCTCCTGACTGAAACTGATACCCAAGTGCACTTTAGATCAGTAAATTCTACTATTTTACAACACTAGCTTGGCTACTGTTTGCCAGTTGGCTATAGCCACCTTTATCACCCTGAACACATTCACTTTACACTCTGGGTTTTACTTAACCTAACAGGCCATTGGTGCTTATTTCTGAATACATTTATTTATTTTGTTTATTTACTAAAATGTTTCACCAGGAAAGGCACACTGAACAAACAAGTTTAAAAAACTCACTGTTCCAAGATCCGTAGCAGCTGTGAACTTTTGCACGCGTGGTAATGTGAGGATATATTTCTTCACAGAGAGGGTTGTAGATGCATGGAACAGCCTTCCTGAGGAGGTCATAGAGTCAAAAACAGTGGGGGAATTTAAGAATGCATGGGACAGGCATAAGGCAATTCTAGTGGAGGGTAGGAGGATGTAGGCTGTTGGTTATCTAGGATCTGCTGCTTATCCGTTAGGTAGGGAAATGGGCAGACTAGGTGGGCCAAGCTGTCCTTATCTGCCATCAAATTCATATTCTATGTTTCTAAGTTTATACTGAACACATCAGTGAACTAATTTCCCCGAATCACTTCCTATCCCTGCCCAGTCTGAAGAATTGCAGGAGCACTGACTGCCCTTACCCAAGCCGACTGCTATATTAACAGTGTATTAACATGCAGATTATTCTGCAAAAATAGAGTTCCTTAGTAGTATGTTAGCAGTCAATCAGTTTAACATTCAGTTTAGTACAGTCATTCTAAGCTGATTCTAATGTTAAATACTGCTAACCATGTTTACTGTTATTAATAGTTATTAGGAAGCCGGCCTGGTGGTACTGAGGGCTGAGGCACTGGATGCCTTACCTCGTACCACGCCAGCGACCTGTGTTCAGGAACGAGCACAGGCCCTCCGAGGTCAGCCGGGGAGGAGAAGGATGGAGTGCCCAGTGGCTGCTCTCCTTCTCCGGGGGGTCATCTGCACACTCCCGCCGCAATGCCGCCATCTGGGGGAGCTTCGGTGGAAGGTGCGGTAGTTGGGGAAGCAGTAAGGGCATTGGGCAGATGTCGGCAGAGGGGCAGAGCAGAAGGCACATCTCAGCATGCCTCCTAGCTCATTGGCCCTCACTGCACGCCAACATCTGCGGACGAACAAGGAAAAAAAAAAAACACCTCAGTCTCTCCTAGGTGACCACACCACACTGCAAGTCTTCGGCTCATCGAGGCAGACTCCACTGTACCGGCCCAACGTCACAGTATGTATGGCTCTGGAGAGGTAAGAATGGGGTGTCTCTCCTCACCCTACCCGGGGGGACGTTAACCGGGCACCTAGGTTAGTGGAACTGTGCACTCTAGGGGCAGCCATGATGAGGGTAGACAGTGCAAGAGAGGCCGTCTGAGAGAGTAGAGAGAAGAAGCAGTAGGGCCCATAAACATGAGGTTAAAAACAAAGTCATTAGCAATCATAAGCAGTATAAAGAGTCCACAGACTAACCCATACAGAACTGCAGCCACCAGTGCTTTTTGAGTGCTAGGTGTTGAGCACTTAAACTAAACCAGCACTCACCAAAAGCTCAACTTGTGCACTTGAATGCTTTCTGAGTATTTAAATTAGTAACTGAGTACTGGTTCAGGATTTCTGTTTCAGAATATGTTTATTGGAGATGCAGTTGAGCACAAATTGAGATCTTAAACTTTCAGAAAGCGCTCAACAAAAACTCAACTTGCCAGTCTGCAGACTCATATAGTCCCCATCCTCCAACAACTGCAGCTGTATACTGATTCTACTCAGCCTTGGCTCTTAGTATCTGAAGACCCACCAAGCCAATTCATGGAATCTGGTTTGCCCCCTCCCTAGCTGAAGGCTCCCAGTCCCATCCCCAAGCCCATGCTGGGACTCTGTACACTGCCCACTACAAGTGGGTGTCAGTGTGTCACTTCTGGCTCTTAACAGTCACAAGAAGTTGGCCCATCATTCATCAATGTTCATCAAATGCAAAAGGACACTGCTGTGTTGCAGGACAGTAATTACCTTTATTGAATTAATTGTATATCACATACTGTCACAGCTCATACTTCACAGATGCCCTATGCATTTTTTCAAGGTGTGATGTCAAGAATGCAAAACCCTCTATTTATAGTGCTTAATGGTAAGACATTTAAAGGGGCAATGCAATTTCCCATCAAGATGCTTATATACAGTAAATACCATGTGTGTGTGTGTGTGTGTGTGTGTATATATATATATATATATATATATATATATATATATAATTTTTTTTTAATCATATAAAGGGGCTGGACCAGTGGTGCTGAGGATTGAGGTACTGGATGCCATATGTCACTCTACGTTGATGACCTGAGTTTGGAAGTGGATTCCAGTTGCTGGGACCAGCTTGGAAGTGGGAGAGACTGAGCTTGGGACTGCTCTCCTTCTCCAGGGAGGGAGGGCTTGTATGCCCAACCTCTGACTGGTAATAGCACAGGCTAGGGTAGCACAGAAGAAGTAAAGTAGGCTGGGGCCAGCTTGAAAGGGGGAGAAACTGAGCTTGGAACTGCTCTCCTTTTCCAGGGAGGGAGGGCATGTATGCCCCAATCTCTGACTGGTAATAGCACAGGCTAGGGTGGTGCAGAAGAGAGGTACAGTTGGCTGGTGATGCTTGCGTGCCTCTACATGCAAGCCTCACATTGGCTGCAGAAAGGATGGGAGAAAACTGGAAAATGGAAGCTGGCATTTCAGTGAAGCCCTTCATGTTTGTCTGTGGACCCATATTGCCACCCTAACCATGGTCTGAACTAGACTGTCTCTGGTGGGGAGCTGGAGTATGGCCCTTCCTCCCTCCCTCCCTCCCTTGGCCCTGCCATCGGGGAATCTGTGGTGGCACCCCTCCATGAGATGGCCATGGAGCACACAAGCACTGATTTGTAGGGAGAGGAACAGTGCTAAGAAGCCCCCAAAACATCCCACTCAGTAGAAAGAAAAACAAAATGTGCAAAATGTAATGAGTTGCAAAGTGTTTTTTTTGCCATCATCCGGTCTCCATCTGTCTAACCCCGCCACCTAGCCCCCCCTCCAGGGATTTACCCACCCCCACTGAGATGCATCTTGACTTACCCCCAGGGTGGGGCTGTTGGCAAGGGACTTCTCTTAGAAATATAGAAGCTGTCAGCAGAAAAGGACCCTTGGCCCACCTAGAGTGGCCTAAAATGCCTTCATACTGTGCTACTGCAGACCCTAATCTTTCCCTAAATGGATGCTGCTTCGTGATCCTGGGGAGGGGGGAGTGCCTAAGTTGGTTGCATGGGTCATGTTGAGGGTGGACAGCCTCCTGTGTGGCCGGTGTTGTCTTTTCTGAATATGCTGATTCCCAGGGAGGCATGGCATGCAATGACATAGTGGTGCAAAGAGCGTTGGATGTTTGACACAAGTGAAAGCTATACTGCTGCATTGGCAGGCCGGCAACGTTAAACTGTAACGTGCTCAGCTGGGCTCTTCATTAATTTCACCTGGCAATATCGACAAAAACACAATAATAAAATAAGGCAAATAACACAAATGATTTTTTGGGAGCATTTTAATGTGTGCTTCTCACACACCATATTTTGCCATTTGTATGCATCAATATTTGGTTTTACTCAGCAGTGTTCAAAAGCGAGCAGTACCCACTCTGACTATATCTTATCAGGAGCCCTACATGACACAGCACAATGTCAGTATCACATGTGACACAGTACAGTGCCTGCACTGCATGAGGCAAAGTGCTGTGTCAGCATCACCATGGCACAACATAGCGTAAAACAGTAGTATGCCACATGGTAGTGTTGTGTCAGCATTGCCTGTGGCACAGTGATATGCAAACAGTACAAGTGGCACAGCTTACTGATGACAATGCACAGTGTGGTGTTGGCAGTGTATGTAGCACTGCACAGTGTCTGCATGACATCTAGCAAAACGCGATGCCTGCAAAGAATGTGGCACCGTGACTGGCAGCAGTGCACATGGCACTGTGCGGTGTTAGCAGTGCATACTGAACTGCAGAATGTCATCCCTGCAACTGGCACATTGCTGTGTCAGCACTGTTTGTGATGCACTGTGGTGTCTGCACTACATGTGGCCTAATACAGGGCTGCCGCTGCACGTGGCCCAGCAGTGTCTGCACTTCATATTGTAGAGCACATCTTTTTTCAGTGCATGTGGCACAGGAAAGTGACAGCAGTTCTCATGGCACAGCAAAGTATCACCAGTAACGCATATTGCATAGTAAAGTAACAGTACTATACATGCCACAGCATGGTACTGGCAGAGCATTTGCAGGGACAGTGCAGTGACACTGGCTGGGAGCACATGCGGTACAACTGCAGCAAAATGCCATGCCTGCCACCAGAGTGGGTTGTCTCAGGAGCCTGCCATCTGTGCTGAGTGGAATCAGAGGGGGAAACGGTCATTCCATATGCTTGGAGGAGTGGTTGCAGGTGAGATAAGCCTGAGGTATGTGTGTCACTCAAGGATAGGTTCTACTCCCTTAAGCTGCCTGCATCTGTTCCCATAAGCTACTTTGCACTGTTGCTAGACACATAGCATCCCTCAGTAAAAGCACAGTCTGTGGGTCTGGACCCCCCAAACAGGCCCCCCCTAACCAAGCAGCACCTCCTCCTAGTACACAAAGCTGAGCAGCACTTCTCTGCTGTGGATCTTCCACTCCCCAGAGAGGGAGTGGCAGCTGCGGCGGGTAGCTTGTCTGTGGGAGAGGGGTTCCTGCTGTTGGGTGGGGCAGAATACAGTAGTGCCTCCAAGTAGCAGCGTCCAGGAGCACTACCAAAAGAAACTGCTCACCAGACATCTCAGGCAGGGCATGGTAGTGTGCTTGTGACCCCCTTTGGACCAATTCAGTTTGCCTGCAGGAGAGAAAAAATGTTTACTGTAGGCATATTCTGCCCTAACAAGTTGCCAATAGCCTCAGTAAGTAAGTAAGTAAGTAAAATGTTATTTATATTAAGTACTCTTCCCAAGCTCAGGGCGCTTTTACAATAAGTTAAATCAGTAAAATCACATTTCAAAACAATAAATCAGACAATCATGCAGTACACTTAATTATTATGTACCAGCAAATGCTCGGGAAAAAAGGAAAGTTTTTAGTTATTTTTTAAAACTTTCAACAGTTAGGCATTCTCGTATCTGATGAGGTAGAGAATTCCACAGGGTTGGTGCCATATAGGCAAAGATCTACCTCCAAACATCTTTAGACGCATCCTGGGACTCTAGCAATCCCTCGTCAGAGGAGCGACGAGAATGGGCAGGACAGTAAGGCATCAAGAGCTCTTTCAGGTAGTGAGGTCCCAAATCATGTAAAGCCTTAAAGGTCAATAATGCAATCTTGACGGTGATCCGCCACTGTATTGGCAGCCAGTGCAGATCATGCAGCACAGGTGTCATATGGCTAGATCGTGAAACTCCCATCAACAACCTGGCCGTCGAGTTCTGCACAAGCTGCAAGCAGCGGATATCTACCCCTGGCAGCCCTAGATAGAGGGCATTACAGTAATCAAAACGGCTGGTGACAAAGGCGTGGGCCAAGATGGGAAGATCTTCCCATGGAACCAAGTGTTTCACCCAGGCAATGATTCTCGGATGAAAGAAGGCAGATTTGACTACAGCCGACACCTGCATCTTCATAGTCAGGCTTTTGACAAAAATCACGCCAAGGTTGCGTACTTGGCCAGAGGCAAGAAGCGGGCCCCCCCCCAAGATACAAACCCAAGGGTTTTCCAGTCCAAGCCCCTGTTGAGCGCCCTCCAGGGTCCACAACTAACACCTCAGTTTTCCCTGAATTCATCCTAAGCCAACTAGCACTCATCCAATCCTGAATCTCCAGGAGGCAGTTGTTAAACATTGTGATGGAATCCGACTCCTGATCAGGCATAAAAGACAGGTAGAGCTGAGAATCATCAGCATAACAATGAAAACTCAGCCCATACTGTCTTATAATGTCCCCCAATAGAAGCATATACACCGCGAATAACCTAGGAGACAGTACCGACCCCTGTGGTACCCCACAGAGCAGCCAGTGAGGGGCCGACGTGTAAATTCCAGGCACCACTGTCTGAGATCTGCCCTCCAAAAAATATTGAAACCAGCTGTGGACTTCCCCCCTCAGACCACAGAAAAACCACAGGTAGCCGAGCAATACCCCATGCTCCATGGTGTCAAATGCTGCTGACAGATCCAGGAGAACCAAGATGGAACGGGTCCTCCGATCTCCTGCAGTCAGGAGATCGTTCAATATCCGAACAAGAGCCGTCTCTGTGCTATGCCTTTTTCTGAAGCCGGATTGGAGAGGGTCATCGATATTGTGGTTTGACAAATGATCCTCCAGTTGCAGAGCGACCATCTTCTCAATAACCTTCCTTACAAAAGGGAGGTTAGAGACTGGTCTATAATTAGCTGGGTAGTCATGGTCAAGAGAGGGCTTTTTCAACAGGGAGCATACTACCACCTCCTTTAAGGGATCCGGAAAGGTTCCTCTTTCTAATGACACCACCACTATCTCTGCCAGGAATGGGCAGATAACATCTACACACCACACCCCACCACCAGGTGAGTAGGGCCTGGGTCCAACTTAAAGTAGGTAGGTCACAGAGTCTGGATGATCCTCACTATATCTATTACTACTGGTAGTCTAAAGGCAAACCAGTACAACTGGGCATTAGTACCACCTGATTGATCAGTGCAATGTCCAATAGAAGGACACTGGTGGATCTCATCCCTGATGGTGGATACCTTGTCAGCAAAGAATTTCGCAAACTCCTCATGCTGTACTTGTGATAATGCTCTACCAGTCTGGAGACAGACTGGATTGCACAGTCTGTCCACAGTCCGAAAGAGCTGGGATGGTCTATTCCTTGCTGCAGCAATTTCCCTGGACAGGAACTCTGCCTTCTTATGGGAAATTGCTGATTGGTAGAATTTATAATGTTCTAACAATTCAAGTCTATCTACCTCCATTTGAGTTTTCTGCCAGTGTCTTTCCAATCTTCATCCCTTCCTCTTCCATTCACGGACCTCCCCATCAAACCAGGAAGCCCCTAAATGAAGAGTACGGGGACGAACACGAATTGGAGCAATGGCATTCAGGGCCCCAGTCACAACCCTATTACAGGCTAAGACCAAAGGCCCTGGATCCATGCTATCCCTTGGAAAATCCAAGAAGTCCAGCTCCATCATTAGGCCTTCTGAGGTAACCCTTCTTAAGGGATGGAACTGTACTAACTCCCTGGGGGCAGGCCTATTTCCCACTAGCAACTACTGTGCCCAGTAAATTTTCCCATAGCTTGAGCATCACCTGTGGCAGATTGGTGATGGCCATGACATTGTGGGTAACCATATAACATCATGTGTCCCTACTCAGCAACCTGAGCTGTAGGTGGCCATTAAGAGAAGTTGGAAGGGTGCAAAAGCTAGAGAAAATATCTCAGTTGGATGGCACTCAGCCTGCCCCCCAGGAGGAATACTATGGTTTCCTTCTTGGATCTCATGCCCTCTATTCATAGTTTCCTTTGTAGTCTCAGCTTGATTTCTTTGACTCCCCTCTTCATTACAAGAAGTCCTCACTTCTTGTTTATTACTGTAGCCTCCTATAAATATCATCCCTTTCACTGTTGCACCCTCTCTCAAGTCCCCATTTTAGCCACATAATCATGTTTTTTTTTCTGCACTTCCTTTTGCCATCATCCCCTTTGTCATTTCCAGTAGCTGAAAATAACTTATACAGCCACTAGCAGGCAGGGCTAAAAGTCCATCTGCCTGACAAGATTTTCTGTAGCCCAGAACAATTCATTTCAACGATGTTGTTTTGTCATGCACATTGCTTTCCTACCTTTTAGTTGTTCTTACTTTTTTTACTGTTGGGGTCTTATTTAGGTTCCTTCTAACAAACACAGCAAAATGTAGGAAAAATATCAAACAGCAAAAAAAAAAAAACTATGAGGAAAAGAAATAAAACAGAATGAATGAGTACATTTCTCTGGATTAGGTTGCATGAAAATATGCCAGCTTGGAAACAGCAACATACATTTTAGGTCCAATAGGAATATTCCACAGGCACATTATGCACCTGGGGACGCTTTTCATTTTGGCACTAAACCAGAAGGTTTCAGGCAGAAACATGCACAATTCAGCCGTTAGAACAGGCAAGCTTCAGCGAGTAATCGGAGACCAGCTTCTATCCAGACAGACAGACTTCAAAGCATTCTTTCACCAAGCAACAAGAAATAGTTTGCAAACCAGAAGAAAAGGTTGGAGCAACAGGCTGAGGAAAAGGTAGAATTTTTTTGTTTATCTTTTGAACAGTAATTTGATGAAAAACATTTAGGCCAAACTGTACCTACAGAGCAAGATCTGTCAGATCTGAAGGAGGGACCACAAAAGGTTTGAAAATAATATACAAGTAAAAGTCAAGGGGTCTTGAACCACAATCCCAGCCATTAGATCTGAAGAGGCTGCTGCATCTCTGCAAGTTCAAATCTGAGTGAGGAGGAAGGGAGTCTTGGTTAGTGCACTAAATAAAACTTTGAGCTATGGAGGATTGAGGGGTCTGTAATGCAGCCCATGAATTCAAACCTGAGATTAAGTAAGGGAGAAGAAAAGACTTAGCCCTTTGAGGGAGCAGCTGTTCTATTAAAATTCAAACTTGAGGGGAGTTGAATTTAATTACTGCAGTATTGGAATTAAACTTTGAGCTATGACGCTATAAATCTACTGTATCTTCCCATTTAAAGTGATGTGTCAGCTATAGGAGTTCACTACAGAGCTTGGGAGGTTGGAGGGAGACAGGGGGTTTAAATGGTGCTGGGGGGGTCGCAAGTAGTAGTTGCTGAAGGGGAAAGAGGGCCAAGGGAGCCTGTACGGGGAGGAAGGCCTAGGGAGTCAGTAGCTGTGGGGGGGGGGGCTCTTGACCATGCATCTGGGCAAATGATTGCGTCACAGTCTGCAGGACATGGTTACATATGGACAAGGCTTTAAGTTTTTCACGCAGTGCATGAATTTCACAATTACCGTGAAAAACAGGTGTCTCCGTGACATACAAGTCCTAACTTGTCATGTTTGTTAACAAATATGCTTGTTGCAGCTAAAAAACAAGGTTATTTCTCTGTCCTGCAGCCTTGCTTCATGGAGCCGCTTAACCTCCTGTTGCTGGAAGGGTGGTAGGTGTTGATCCACGTCCTGTTCTGCTGCCGGCTGTGCTCAAAAAGGAATGCAGCCTTGCATCGTGGAGCCGCTGAACCTCAGATTGCTGGAAGGGTATGGGATGTTGCTCCAAGTCCCATTCGGCTGCCAACTATGCTAAAAAAGGAATGCAGTCATGCATCGTGGAACCTTTCGGCCTCCAGTTGCTGGATGGATGGGAACACAGGCATCAAGTTGCTGTATTGGGTAGGGGCTGTTGCTCCAAGTCCTGTTCGGCTGCCGACTGTGCTAAAATAGGAATGCAGTCCAAATATTTGCTGTGTCACATCTGTCCTAGACAGGAAAGGGGCTAATTTGCTCCATGCACTGATTGGATGACAGCTGTGCACAAAATCAAAGGCAGACTTGCTTCTGTGAAAACTCATTTTTCGCTGTGTGCTCACAGTGAAAACGGCAGTTTTTAGCTTGAAAAACTTACAGCCACTATGGACGTGCTCAGCACTCTGTGCTTCGTAGGACCTTGGAAGTATGCACCACACTGCACCTTTTGCACTGAGCAGCAGACCTGGAGACCAGGGTTTGAATCCCACAGCCCTTTGTTACATACTCTGTAACCTTGTGCAAGTCACTTAATTTCCCTGTGCTCTTAGCTCACACCTGAAAACAAGCTTTGGCTTAGTGTGCTTTTCCTGGTTAATCAGTTTCCCCTTCCCTTTCTCTGTTTCATTAAAGCTGAGCCATTAGCCCTTCAGAAGCTCCACTAACCCACCTGGGCTACTGTTTTGAAATACTGGCCACCTGGCCATCCAGCACACTAAGAGGATTTAGCTGAGCCCCTTTCCAAATGTCTTCTCTTTTATTTCTTGTATTATTTTATTTCCTTTCTCCATATGTCTTTTTTTTCCCACTTTGACCCAACTGTTTCTTTAATTCTAAGTGTACCCCTTTTCTTACTTCTGTGCTGTTCTTTACATGTTACATTTCTCAACTCTCTGTTTCTGCTCTTGCTACAGTCTCTTACCCATATTAATCTGATTTTATTTTATAGGTCTGACAGGATACAAATTCTTCTTCCTCATCAGATAAGTACTATCTATCTTTAACTTGTTCTTTCCACGCTATTCACTAAGAACTGCAGATCCTTTGTGACCCTTTTTTTTGTGTTTTATTTTACAGGGTCCCATGTACATCATCCCTTAAAGACCTGCTTCTAGCTTGCTATTCCTCAGGTAAGAGACTCGGAGTCTACCTTTATGTGGGTTGGCTGTAATGCTGTAGCCATGCCCATGACAGTATGTCAAAGGGAGGCGAGAGAGAGAGAATGAGAATGTCAGGGACCTTGGAGGGGGAGGGTTAGTACTGTGGCTGTGGGGAAAACGGGGACATTTTGTGGGACAGTGGAGGTCAGGATATTGGTGGTCATCAGGGAGGAAGGGTGCTGTCTGGGGCAGTGGAGGAAGGGGGCTAGTTTAGGGGGGGGTTTTTTGGGTGTGGCCTAGTGTCTGGGCAACTGTCTTGTGTTGTGGAGGAAGGGGGCTAGTGTTGGAGCATGGTAGTAGGGAGACTATTGTCCTGCTAGATGAACTTGGTTGTTTTTTTACAACTTGGTTATGAGGGCACTAGACAGGGGACATGTGGTGAATGTCCTCTACCTGGATTTCAGCAAGGCTTCTGGCTCGGTGCCACACGATAGGCTGACCTGCAAGTTGAGGAGTCTGGGAGCAGGGAGGAAAATGGTAAGATGAGTCAAGAACTGGCTGCAGGGTAGACAGCATAAGGTAGCATTGGAAGGGGAGGCATCTGAACCCAGGGCAGTGACAAGTGGTGTACCACAGGGTTCAGTGCTGGGACCGGTTCTGTTTAGCATTTTCATAGCCAACATTGCAGTGGGGATTAAGAATAAGATCAGTCTTTTTGCAGATGACACAAAGATTTGTGCTGAAGTATTATTTATTTATTTGCTTTTGGTAACTGGGTGAGTGCACTAGGCATAAGGATGCCTGTTTTCAGGCACAACCCGGGAAGATACAAGTTGAATACAATTAGTAACAACTATGTGACTCAGCATAAGACATAGGTGAATAGAAAGTGAAGGAGTCAGAAATAGAATCAACTTAGTGAATCAGTGAAGTACATAGTTGGAACAGGTCAAAATATAAACAATACATTGGGATATTCAGAGCAAACGAGTGCAAGAAATACAGGGCTGTAAAGTACTGCATACTGTAAGTGCTGTTGCGAGGACTGTGCACTAGAGAGAGTAGGAGGAGGGAGAGAGAGGGGAGGGTGAGAGGGTACAAATGGGAGGAGTGAAAGCAGGAGGAGGAAGGGTAGAAAGTGGAATGTAGTATAGGAGGATAAGAGCTGGGGATAAAAGAACTTAAGGTGGCTGGAAGCAAGCGCAAGGATTTGATGCTTGTAAATATTCACAGTGGAGGTTCTTGAAACCAGCATGGGTAGGTGCTAAGTGTATAGCTTGAGGGATAGAATTCCAATACTTGGGGGCAGCATAAGAGAAAGCTTGTGCACCCATAGCAGTTTTACATCGAGGGATATAGAGAGGAGCTTGGTCATGCGATCAGAGCCCATACGAGGGAGTTTGAGAGTGTAACAAGGAGGCGAGAGATTGGGGAGGCCTGTTCTTGTTATACTGTCGATAAGAGAGCCATAGGACCAGAGTCAGTGAGCAGCAGGGCTAGGCCATTTTAGGTCGGCAGAGAGCTGACAGTGGTGTTTATACCTTGGTGAGGCCGAGGCGTAGCGGCAAATGTTATTATAGGTAGTGTCCCCCTTATGGAGAGAGGTCTTAGTGGTGCCTAGATAGATAGCTGAGCAATAGGCCAGGGATGGGAACAGGAGGCCTTGTGCCAAAGCAAGCCTAGCTGATGGGGTGAGGGCATAACACATGTGGTATGCCCCAATTTTAGCATTGACAGATTTGCAGGTAGCGGTAATATGAAAGTCAAATTCCAGGGATTCGTTGAGAAAAATGCCCAGGTATTTGAAGGTACTGGTGTTCGCTTCCGGGGGCCATCAGCACAGGATATTATGAGGAGATAGAAAAAGTACTTCAGGGGGATTTGATGA
Source organism: Neoceratodus forsteri (assembly GCA_016271365.2). NCBI lineage: Eukaryota > Metazoa > Chordata > Ceratodontiformes > Ceratodontidae > Neoceratodus > Neoceratodus forsteri. The sequence goes on along the minus strand of JADMNL010000022.1, from coordinate 25,631,947 downwards.
AACTAGAAGGATGGTCTCACATTTGGCAGCTTGATTTCAATGCCAAGAAATGCAAAGTGATGCATTTAGGAGGTAAGAACCCAGGATACAGTTACTAGCTGGAGGGTGTCCCATTAACAAAATTCAAAGAGGATAAGGATCTGGCCGTGCTGGTAACTGGGAAGACGAACCACTCTGCTCAGTGCAGGAAGGCAGAAGTGAAGGTAAACTGGACACTAGGGTGTATAGCAAGGGGGATTACTTTTAGGAGTGGGGAGGTCATCTTGCCCCTGTACAGGTCCCTGGTGAAACCACACCTAGAGTACTGTGTGCAGTTCTAGTGCCCCTACTTGAAAAAGGACATCAAACTACTGTAGGGGGTACAGCGCAGGGCAACAGAAATTATCCTGGGGCTGGAGGACAGACCATATGAGGAGAGACTGAGAGAGAGCACAATATGTATACCCTGGAGGAAAGAAGAGAGAGGGGATATGATTGAGACATTCAAGTACCTGAAAGGTTTGAACAAAGTAGACACCTGGTGTTGTTCAATCTGAAAGGTGGAAGGAACACCAGGGTACACTCTAGATTCAAGAGGGAACTGTGGAGGCTCAATTTCACAGAAAGGGAGGTGGCAGGGTGGAATGCTCTGCCAGAGGAAGGTGTATCATTGCAAGAGTGTTGGGGCTTCAAGAGGGGTTGGGACAGATTCGAGGGGAGGGTAAAAATCTGGAGGGGGTGTGATATGGCGGAATATGAGGGAGGTAGGGGCAGCTGCAGTCTAATGGACTGAAGTGGTGCACACTCAAGCAGACTAGATAGACCAAATGACCTTTATCTGCTGGCAATTGTGTATATTCGTAACTGCTTAGTGCCACTGGGCCAGTCTTGTGGTCCCCATCGTGTGCTTTTATTGTACCAGTTCCTTCCTACCAAGCCCCTTGGGACACTTACACTCGGTTGCCATGCAGCTCAGGTAGTGCTTTTTGCCACTTCTTACTGGGTTCCCTCCAGACCCTCACAGCAAGCTCCTTGGTGGTCTACAGTATGGTGCAGTGGTTTAAGGCTCTGAGCTGCAAATCTGATAACATCCAGCAGACCAGACCTGGGTTTGAATCCCACAGCTTCCACTTGCATACTGTGTGACCCTGAGCAAGTCACTTAAATTCCCTGTGCTCCCAGGTCACACCTGTAAAAAAGCTCTCAGCTTAGTGTGCAACTCCTAGTTAAACAACTGAAAAAAAAAAAAAAAAAACAACAGCACTGTGTGGCTGATCGGTAGAGTGAGGCATATTTGCCCTGGCTCCCTCCGCCTTCTAAAAATTCCCATATTTTTTCCCCACCTACTTGTTGCAGGCCACAGTGTGAACTCTGCATGGGCTGAGACTTGAAAGCACCTGCTGGCATTGTCATTGTAGCGAAGTAACACTAAACTGATGGCTGCATAGCCACATAATTTCTGATTGGCAGTTTTCTGACCAACTTACATGCCTGCTTCATACAGTCAGAGCCCACAGCCCCCTCTCCCAGCTAGATACCAGGAAAATGTTAAATATAATTAAAAATCACCATTTACCCCCAGTGTCCCCTTTCTTAAATAATATAGGAACCACTAGTCCAAAAGCATCCCCATCTGCCCATCTGGACTACTAGTAAATTTACCGGCAACCTGCAGCTCACCTAGGGGCGCTAAGGGGGGTTATGCTGAGCCACAACTATCACTTTATTCTCTGTTCTTAGTCATCTGCATTTTTTTCTATCTTTAGTTTCCTTACTTTGATCTAGTTTTATCTTTTTCTCTAAAACTCCTTTACGCCTATGCTGTACTGTGCCCTTTTTGTATCTCTCTAGTCTCACTATTATAAGTTCCCAATACTGATCTATTTTTCCCTTTATTTCTACAGGTCTGGCCAAACTGTATGCCAATCAGATAAGTATCTTTGTTTAATTCTAACACCCTAATCTCTCCTTTAGCACCTCCAACCCTTTGTGTTCCCTTAACCTTCTCTGTTCTTCCCTTTCCGGTCCTACCAGAATACCCCGAACCAAGGATGCTCCAACTCTGATAGAGCAGGTAAGTCATAATTACTTAACTGCTTTAGAATCCTAGAAATCTGGTGACAGAAAAGGACCATTTTAGCCAATTGAGTCTGCCCCTTAACCCCCCCCCAACTCATCTCCTTTGTCAAGAGACACCCCACGCCTACAACTGGTCAACTCCTGGTGTCTGTCCCATGCCCTCTCAAATCCTTTCACCATTTTTGTCCCCACCACCTCTTCCAGTAGTCTGTTCCAGGACTCCACCAACCTCTCAGTGAAGTAATGCCCCCTCACATTGCCCCTAAACCTTCCTTCCTTCTTCTAACCTTAGATTATGATCCCTAGTTCTAGCACTTACATTCCTTGTAAATAGGCTTCACACTCTCACCTTACTAGTCTCCAGTGGGTACAGATCCATTTCCCTCCACCTTTCCTCGTAGGGCTTCCTATGCATAGTGCGCACCATCTTGGTTGCCCCTCTCTGAACCCTTTCAATCTTGTTTGTCCTTGTGTAGGTGAGGCCTCCAAAACTAAACTTCATACTCCAGGTGAAGCCTCACCATGGATTTATAAAGGAGCGTCAGCACCTCCCTCTTTCTATGTTATACCCCTCCCTGTGCACACCAGCATTCTATTCAGTTTGGCCACCACCATGCTGCATTGTCTCTTTGCAGATAGACAAAGATCTGCAACAGGGTTGATACAGAAGGTGGGGTGGAGAAGATGCAAAGGGGCTTGGCAAGGTTGGAGGAATAGTCAAATATATGGCAGCTTAGATTCAATGCAAAAAAGTGCAAAGTAATGCACCTAGGAAATAAAAGTCCAGGGGAAGAGTGTACAATGGGGGGTGAGATAATAATAACAACAACAGAAATGGAAAGGGACCTGGGGGTAGTCATATCAGATGACCTTAAGGTGGGCAAGCAATGTGAGAGGGCAGCAAGGAGGGCTGTGGGGATACTGGGATGCATAGGGAGAGGCATCACCAGTAGAAAAAAGGAAGTTGTTATCCCTCTGTACAGACAGTTGGTGAGACCCCATCTGGAGTTCTGTGTTCAGTTCTGGAGACCCCATCTCCACAAGGACATAGACAGGATGGAGGCTGTCCAGAGGAGGGCAACTAAAATGGTGCAGGGTCTGCACCAGAAGACATACAAAGAGAGATTAATGAAGCTTAATATGTATACACTTGAGGAGGGAGAGGGGGGACATGACAGAAACTTTCAAGTGCAGCAGGGGAATCAACAGAGTCCAAAAGTGTAGCATCTTTCAAAAAGAGATTCGTAAGAACAAGAGGGAACAATCTGAAGATAGAGGGGGACAGCTTAAAGGCAATATAAGGAAATATTTTTTCACGGAGAGGGTTGTGGATACATGGAACAGCCTTCCTGAGGAGGCCGTGGAGTCAAAAACAGTGGGGGAATTCAAGAATGCATGGGACAGACATAAGGCAATTTTAGTGGGAGGTAGGAGGAAGTAGGCTGTTGGTTAACTAGGATCTGCAGCCTATGTAGGGAAATGGGCAGACTAGGTGGGCCAAGCGGTCCTTCTCTGCCATCAAATTCTATATTTCTCCTCTTCCTTGGACAGCAGCTGCCAATGCGGATGACATTTGTTTACTTCTAAAATCCTCCACTGATATTTTAAGGGCTATTGACTTTTGTTCTTATTATGGGGTGGCTTCTGAGGTTCATTTGAATTAACAGAAGTGTTTGATTAAATGTCTTGGGGTGGGTACCCTGGATCCCTGTGTTGCTGGGCTTACTATTCAGGAAGGGTTTTTAACAGTTTTAGGGATTGCTTTTGATACTGGTCGTCCAGATCTCTTGAATTTTGATATGAAACTCTGGCAGGGAAGACTGTTGGTGTATGGCTGGAATAAAAGTGTTATGGGTAAATAGAAAAGGGTCAATTTGGTAAGGACTTTTCTGTATGTCAGTCTTGTGTCCCCCTCCCCCCCCGAGATCGAGATGCTGCTCTTTATGGTTTATTCTTTTCCACAGTTTGGGGCAGCAGACTGAATCCAATTAAACATAATGTTTTATACCTTAAAGTCATGGATGGGGTTCTTAACATGGTGAACCCTTTTTTGTTCCTTTTTCTTAATTTTATATTTGCTAACCTATGTCATAGGACTCTGACTTGGTGGATGGCGTTATGGTCTGAAAGGCTAAAGGCTTGGTATCCTGGTTGGGTTTCCGGTGAATTGAAAATATTCAAATCAGTTTTGTTATCTCCCCAGTTTTATAGAGAGATATTTGTTAGTTTGAAGCAGTGGGATCTTGTATGTGAAGATGTTTTTCACAAATCCAAGAAACTATTGTACGCACAGGTTTTGGCCTCCAAATTCACTGATATTGATACCTTTCCCTTGTGTCCTCCTTCGTCTGTACCTCATGTTCTATGGATTCTTCGTAATGAAAGAATTCCTGTTAAATTTTGGGATGAGTTATGGCTTTGTTGCCATGACAGGCTGAATGCTAAGGTTAATCAAAAACATATGGCTTTGACCGAAAGACAATGTGCCAGACCTGCATGTTTAGGACAATTGGAGTCTATGTCTCATTTACTTTTTACATGTTCCTTTATTCACTACTTTTGGGATTATTTGGCGAGATGTTGGAATATGCCTGTTTTGAGAACCCTTTCTTATGAAACTTCGATTTATGGGGTATTTGGTTGGGAATGGTCTCAATTTAAAAGGGTCTTAAAGTCATTTTTATGGGATAGGGCATTCCCTGTTATACCGTAATTGGCTATTTTTAATATGTTATGTTTGCTGTATTGTTTTATTGTATGTATTGATATGTTGATGATTTGATGCTTTATGTACAGCGCCTTGAAAATTTGAAAGGCGCTTGACTAAATCAATTTTATTATTATTATTATTATCATTATTATAATGGAATGTCCAGACGTTGAATGTCTTGTTTTCTGTAGTGAAATGGTATATCTGGAACAGCAGATGTCTATTTACTCTGCAACAAAAATTACTTTCTTTTTCAAGACCTCTCAGGCTGTATTTTGAAGGAGATTTGTAATATTTATTTTCATGAAAAGTCCTCTCATGATGCTGTATATATTGCAAATGTTTGGCGGAATCTCCCTTGGGTGACTGATTCCGATACTCCTATTACATGAGTTTGCTTTGACAGTTTCTTGTGGACTTTGTTGAGCTGGTATTTTTTGATGCTGTATTTAAATATTTTGTAAGAGTGGGGGGATTCTTTCATGTATCAGGCTTTGGTTTGGGTTATAATGTATTACTTTAATACTTGTCTGACTTTCCTATGATTTGTATTTTCCTTTTGTGTGGATTCACATTGGTTGTATTTGTTTGATTTTTTGAAGTTTATAATAAAACAAAATTCCCTTACTCTTATAGTGGGGAGGGGGTGGGTTTATACTGTTTCTCTTATGTTTAGGGTATTTGTATGAATTAATACTTATTTATGTTTTTTTTTATTTTTTTCCTTGTTATGATTATGTATGACATAATATTGATTTGTATAACTTTGTTATGATTTGTTCAGATTTCAATAAAAAATTCCCCTACTCTGTAGGCAGGTGGCGCTGTCTGTCTGTCTGCAGGGATGCAGGACCTCAGTTTGAAGGAGGTGGTGGAGAGGAGGATGGCTGTGTTACTGGAACTCCAGCTCTCTTGGTACAGCCTTTTATATCCAAAGGAGAAGGCCAGCCTGATCGAGGCTGTGATCATGTATTAGCTTTGGACTTGAATGGTTCTACCGAAGTGGAGATGGATGATGCAATGGCTGAACTACAGTTGCAGAATGAGTTAGAAAAAAAGAAATCACAATTGCTGGATTTAATAACGTTGGTGGAACACAATTTTCAGACGTGTCGCCAAAAATTGGAAGCTGAATGCAGTAAAAGGAAACGCTCTATGGCGAGCCCAGCGCAGGACGGAAGTAAAGAGATACCTTTGGGTGTACCACCCTCTACTCCTGCTAGGGCTCAGATCTTAATTCAGGACCCTATCCCTTCCTTGCAAGTGGGGTTGGTATCTGGATGTCCCTTACTTGATTGGTCTCCTGGAGTGGCATTACAGCAAGCGGAATGGCTCTGGGATGCTGACCGTTGTATACTTGATCCTAGAATCCCTTTGTCTGGATCTGTGAGTATTGTTAATATGCCTAATGATGTTCCAGAGGTTTTAAACTTAGTTTCTCCTGACATTGGATTTTCCTTCGGTGTTCTTCCTCCACTTGCCCCCACTGTGGCTGAGTGTGTTCAGAAGGAGGCTGGAGAGTTCAGCTCTATGCCAGAGGCTGATGAACTCGTACAGAAGCAAAGCCTTGTTGCTTTCCCTCTCCCAACTGTGAGTTTGTTAGCTGCTTCTCCAACTTTGGAAAGTGGGTCATTGCCTTGTGAGGGGGAGACATGTTTTGCACAGTCCATGCTGGCTGCTGGTTCTTCGATGGGTATTGATGATGGGCACTGGGAGGGAGGGGATTCCCCTTCCCAGAAGGCTTCAGGCCCTAAAACTTATGATGGCCTCTTTCGTAAACCAGTGGAGGTGGTGAAATGCCAAATTCTGGGTAGGCTTCGATACAAAGGCAAAGCCCCAGTAGTCCCGGATAGGGTTTGGGTAGGGAAAACACTTTTGGTAGACTCTATGGGCTTTACACCAACTGAGGTACATGCATTCTTACACCTCCCCCCGGAGATCACTCATATGCTGTTAGTTTTGTTACTATGAAATTATTAGACAAATTCTGGAAGAAACATTATGATGAGAAAGATACAGAAGCTTGGAGAGACTTCCTGGCAATTCCTATTATTAAGCCAAAAATTAAGACAGTAACTGTTCTTTTTGGTAACAAGGGTGTTAATGTTGCTAACATTGTTTTTTGGTTGGAAAAACTGTGTTCTGTGTATGACCATCCTACACCTATTATGGATGAAAATAGTTTTTGGACTTGGGGGCAGACAATACGAGTTCAATTGACCCATACAGGGGAAGGTATTCCGCACCTACCTAGTTCTTTTTTGGGGGTCGAGACAGGGGTATTTTTTTTTTATGCAGGTCAGCCCAAGAGTTGTTATAGATGTGACTCTTTACAGCATTTAAATACTTCTTGTGACCAAGTTAAATGCTTCCAGTGTGGAGTATTGGGTCACACTGTGGACCAACGTGATGCTCCTCCTGTTTGCCATTTGTGTGGGGATGAAGGTCACCCCTATGCTGACTGCCCATGGGCTACTCATGATTCGGATGACTTCTCTGTTCAGGAGTATTTTTTTGTTTCAAACCAGGAGACCTTTATAGTTCTACAGTGTTTGAGCCAGAAAGTTTATGGAGAGGTAGGCGACGAGGTAGGGGATTTGGAGGGGGAGGGGGGATAGTAGACACACCCTGTTGCCTCAAGTGGTTTCAACCCCAGTAAAGAGTGTCTTCTCTCAATCTAATTGTATGGACTTTACCCAACCTTCTGTAGACAGTGCTGGAGTGGGAGAACAGGAGACCCCTTATGTGAGCCAAGGGCCTAAACAAATGCAGTCTCATTTACCATACTATGTGCTGGTGCCCCGGCACACACTGTTCCCCAAGCACCTATTGTGCTCTCCCTTTACTTTCTCTGGGGTCCCAGACTTGCTCTGTACGGCCTCAATTCTGGGGCACTACAGTGCTGTATTTTCACACAACTAGAAAAATACCATGCTTTCCATGACTTCCGTTACACAGGTGCAGCCCTATGCCTAAGGCTTTCTTAACACCAGAGAAAGCCGTGACTGATACATTACCTGTTAGGCTAGGCATCTTTCTGGAAACTTTGCAGGCACTTCCTGTTTTCCAGTTTGGGTTTGTTTTTGTTTTGTTGCCATAGAGTGTGAAAAGGACACAACAGATCCCCCGGAGAATCACATCATATAACTAAAACATGACTCATGACACTGCAAATGCTGTGGCTTGCAGCTGGGAGAATAAAGTCAATTTTCCAATACAAGACAATAAAGAACATGCATAAGCTGATTTTACATTTTTTTATTCCCTGTGGGTTTTGATGTCTATTTATCTTATTAGTGGCAAAATCTGCAGATACAAATGAATTGGATATGTTTGCATGCTCATGGTAGATCCCATATACTGTATGTCTGGCTTTTTTTTTTTTTATGTGCGCTGTGCAAGCATGTGTAGTGAACATCTTGTTACAAGAGAGTGGCTTTTGAGGAGTGTTTCACTGCTGAGCCCATTGCAGTTCAAACTGGAAGGGGCTTGGCAGCCTAGACCAATGACCATACACTGTGGTCATGATGCCACTCGCTGCTTGCTGAGAAGAAACTTTGTGTCCTTCAAAGGACTGAACTACTCCAATCAGAATGGGCTTTGGTCCTTTGATTTGCATGAAGCCAGTCAGCAAACAGCTGATCAGCTTTCAACATCAGGAGCCTGAAAGTGTTAGGCCTTAAAGGGACACTGTCCTGTTTTGTGGGTATTTTCTTTACATCTTTCAAACTGGTATACCCCCCCCGTACAGTGACACTTCTACAGCGACATATGTCACCACCACCAACAACAGTGACATGTTGCTGTAGAAGTCCGACCAGACTCTGCAACTTTTGCCCCTGTCCTGCACCCCCTTCTCCGAACCAACTCCGACTCAGAGTTGGAATCTAAAATTATGGGGGGGGCAAAGCCTCCCACATGGGGGGTTCGGGTGCAAAGCCCCCCGAAAAAAAAACACACCCTGTTGTGCGCGGCCCCCTGACGACTGCAAATCATGGTTGTCATGGAGCCTGGCGCAGTGATGCTGATCAATGAATTAGTTGTTGAACTGGCATCGTAGAGCCTTTCAAACTGGTGCCTTTTGCCATCTGTAGTACCAGAGTTGGCACGTCTGGTCTGCAATTTCAGCATAATAGGTTAAAAAATGTTTTTTTTTTTATTGAAATACCCTTTTTGCTTGGTCCACGTTTATTCCCACAGCCAGCCACTCCTGCGTATCCCTGAGTACTAAAGGCACCCATCATCCAGTTTCTCATGCACAGTGTTTTCTAAGCCTTATTGGCATATATATATATATATATATATATATATGTGTGTGTGTATGTGTGTGTGTGTGTGTGTGTGTATATATCGGTATATATATATATATATATATATATATACTATATATATATATATATATACTGTATAGTATATATATAACCTGAATCTCCCTTTCCTGCTGATCTCTGCAATATAGTTGCTTTCCAAACCCCAAGGGGTATTTCATGTAGAAATTAAATTTTTTAAAAAGTAAAGATGTAACAGGCATACACATCAGCACTGATGCTAATGCATGTGCCCACAGTCATGTCTTTACTTTTCAAGAATGCCATTTCTGTTGTGTATCCTGAGTTGACTAGAGTCCCACTATGGACTCCTGGCTTTGTCACTGACGTTGCATGGTTTGAGACTCCATTCCTCATTTAACAAAACTGATATCAAACTATTTAAGGTAAAAATCCAATGACTTTCTTTCTGCAAAAGCATTTTAGTTCTGCTGCCCCCCCCCCCCGCACCATAACATGTTCTATTCCCACAAATTGAAGATGATTTGGATCTGAATTATGAAATTTTTTAAAATGTTCACCCACAGGGGTACTTTTGTTTTCTCTCAAAATATTCGTCACATGTTCCTGTATTCTTCCTTTCACCTGTTTCATAATTCTCCTTATGCAAATTTTGTTACACCATAGCACATAAATGACAAAAGCAGTTGTACAGGTGATAATCTGGTTTCTATCTGACTAAAATATCCCTTCCTTGTCAGACAAAATTTACAAATATTACAATGCCCACATTTAAGCATTCCTTAAGACTGTCTGTTTCCATGTATACTGTGTGAAATCTTTTTTTTTCTTTTCTGTATTCACCGTGGACTAGTTTAGCTCTTAGATTTGCACCTCTCCTGAATGTCACCCTAGCTTTCTGACTTAAATGCTCTGCTAAAATGTAATCTCCCAATAAAATTTGCTAGTCTTCATACACAATAGCTCAAATTTGACCTGCCAAATCACTGTATTCTGTTACAAATGTTGTTATTTTTTGTCTCTCAACTTTTTTCTTTTGGTACTGAGTTTTTCTATCCTTTTTTTTTTTTTTTGCTCTGATATATGCTTTTTCTAATACCTCCTCCTTCTACCCTCTTTCTCTTAATCTAGATTTCAGATCTGTGCATTGAATTTGAAAATCCTCTATTTTTGAACAATTTCTTCTGATTTTGAGGAATTCACCATAGGGAATTGAGTTTATTAGGGATTGTTGGTGAGCACTGTCGGCTCTTAAAGTTGTGTTTCCTGATGTTTGCTTTCTCCATCCCTTAGAAGTTACTTTATGGTTTGGTATCCCTTCTAAAGTCACATCCAAAAAGTCCAAATGATCTTTTGTGATTGTGCACAGACATCAGAGGAATCAAAGTTAAGGATAAGGAACAGCTAATTTCTTTATATGTGGGAGATATCCTGATCTCTGTATCTGACCTCAAACACACCATATCTAAACTTTTTGATGCCATTGATATTTTTATGAAACTTCAGGTTACGAATTAAATAAGGACAAATATTTTTTTCTTCCTGTAATCAGTAGATGTATTAAATCACAATATAGTTGATCAAGGCACTACTTCAGAAAAAGAGGTCATACATTACTTCGGTATCAAAATATATATTAAACATATCTAAAACTATTACAAAAAAAATCTTAATATGCTTAAAACTAAAATGCAAGAGGATTTAAATAAATAGAATAAACTGCCATTGGGTATGTGTGGAAGAACAGACTTCATTAAAATGAATCTTTTATCTAGAGTCCCATACCTCTTAATGATGCTACCCTTCTGTATTAAAAAGAACTGGTTTATAAGTATTCAAAGCTTGTACTCAAAATTAATTTGGCTCAGTAAAAGACCTAGAATGATGCATACAAAGTTCAGTTGTTCAAAAGAAAACAGGCTAGAAAACATCAGACTAACAGTATTATTATCTAGCTTGTGGAGCTGTTCAGTTTTCAAAATGGCTATATGATAAAAAGGGGAATACTGAAAATGATGATTGGTTAGACATTGAATTAGATATAATGATATCACAAGAGGCAGATGTGGCATCCATTTATTTTTACTGAGCCCCTCAGACCAACCAATAAAATAATTATATCAAAAAAATAGGCACGATCTCACAGTGGGTAGCATTATTTGACATGAATATTAGTAAATCAAAATTGCAACTGTGATGAACAACCCAAATTTTAGCAAAGAAAAGCAAGTATTTGCAAACAAAGATTGGGACAAGAAATAAACAATAAAACTAAATGACACTGTACAAAATAATGACTTTATTGAGTTTTACAGTCTGGTACAGAAATATAATATTTCACAGACTGGCTCAAATTTATACACATTGCTTAAGACAGCTATTTCAAAACAGTGCAAAAATAACCAACAGTTAAGTAAAACTTATGAAAACACAAACAATTTCCTTGAAAATATACAATTAAACTCAACGTCCAGTTTTTATAATACAGTTGCAAACAGTCTTAAAGGTAGAGCTGAAGAAAATATAAGATGGTGGTCACAAGTTTTAGTGAAAGAACTTACTAACTGGGATTGGAACAGAATATGGTTGCATTCGATCAAACCATGTAAAACAGTAAATATCAAATTAGTGCCATTTAAACACTGCATAACTTTTTATTACACACTGCATCACCTGCTCAGAATGAACCTTAGAGCAACAAATAACTGTTTTAAATGTGGTGAAAGCCCAGGTAAATTATATACTTTGGGAATGCAAAGGAGTACAGACTTTCTGGAATAATATAAAAACATTTTGTGAATGTGTTCCATGGTTAGGGAATACACTAAACATTGAAACATGCATAATAGGAAATTTTAAGAAAACTGAACATTGGGATAAAGAACAAAAACACACCACTGTACTAACTGGTGCATTAGCTAGAAATTTGCTGTTGAATGTATGGGTTGAAAACCAAATATCAACACACAATTAATGGAAGCAGCAACATCTGGGCCCTCCACCCCACACCACCCCACACACCCCTAATCCCTTACATACCAACCAGGTCCAATGCCATTATTCTCTCTGAACTGGAGACGCACCTTCAGTCTTCAATGCCAGACCAAGAGCTAAGGAAATCAGGTGTATGGTTTAATGTATTCCAAAGGATTTTGAAATTGCTGTCATAACTTGGTCATTTCTGATTTTTTTTTTTCACCAGATTTTCAACATAGCTTTTCTGGAACACCACTTCATGAACAATGACAGTAAAATTATCTGTCCTAAAAGGAGATTTTGTTGTCATTGCACAAAATCACCTTCTGGGTAGGATTTAAAAGTTTTCTCCATCCTTATTCATCAGGTGGGCTCATAAGAAGGCTATGTTGAAAATTTGGGGTTAAATATCTATAAACAACAAAGTTATGAGCCTACACCAAACTTTATGAATACACGCTCATATATTTTGTAATTTTGTAATTTTCACCCCAAATACCCAACATAGACATGTTTTCACACCACCCTATGAATATGACAACTGTCACTTTTCAAATCCAGTCAAAAATGTGTTTTTAGACTTGAGGCACAAAATCACCTTTCAGGCTGGATTTGAAAAGTTTATCTGCCATTTTTCATAAGGTAGGATCATAAGAAGGTTATATAGGGTTATAAAATGGGCATGAGAGAGCCTGCATCCTGATTAGCTAACGGGTACCAGTAGCCATGTCCTTATCATCTGATAAATATGGCAACTGGTACTTGTTTCGCCAAGCAAGACACAGTGTAACCTGAGATCCAAGCATGGCAGTTCAGAAAAAAATTCTGTCGGGCTCTCTCGCTGACCGCTCTCCTCCCTTGCGGACAAACAGACGTCCACCTTGTGCCTTAGTACACCGCTGGGCATGCTGTTATCAGGCAATAAACCACACCTTGTCGTGTGTTATTGCTTTCTTATAAGAAAGCTATGTTGAACATTTGAGTACAAACATTAAAAATAAACATATCTAAACAAAGTTATAAGTCTGCACTGAAACTGTAACTTTAATAATTTTCAGTATGTTGACCCCAGATTTTCAACATAGTCAACACAGCAATTATTTTTTCACATCACTTCAGCTGTCATTTCTTATATTCTAGCCAAAATGTGTTTTCACACTTGTGGCTCAAAATTGTGCTTTGATCACTGTTTATAAATGACACCTGTAGGAGTAGTCATAAAAAGATGATGTTGAAAATCATATGGGTATCCACAAGGAGGACAAGGGTGGCAGTTGCCCCCCCCAAAGTGTGTCCCCAAACCCATTAAATATAATATATAAAAAAAGCTGCCTGCCTTTTAATTGGCTGCGTGCGACCCATGGGTCACGACTCATGAGTGAGCACCTGTACCTGTTATTTCCCCAATCCATTCTGCTTCTCTTGCTGCTTTATGACTGCATCCTGTGGCTCAGGCTGACTGTCTTGGCTCTCCTGTGCTTCTGCCTGGCCGCTTCCCATTAGACGGATCATGGTGGTCATGCATGGCTGACGGGTCGTTGGGGGAGGTGCAACCTTGCAAGCTACTGTGTGCTTGTGTGCATCACCTGACCAGCAGAAATTCAGGCAGGTGACTGAGGCAGGGATTGGGAAGGGAACAAAGTCTCATGGGATCTGAGATGGTGCGGGTGCAGATCAGATAATCCCCACACCGCTCACTGTCCTCAGTGCATGGGTGTGCATGCTGCTAGACTAAATGGACAATCGTGTGGTGTTGATGGAGGTGCTGACTTTTGCTTGCTGGTCTGCTCCCTGGAGACAATTCTCAGTGGCAGCAACAATTAAAAAAACTGTAGGGCAATTAAAAAGTATGACAATGTTGTTAAAAAAAAATAGTTTTGTTTTTTGAGCAATGTTTACTGAAGAGGCCCAGACAAAAAGGGTGGAAATTGGAAGGAACAGAGCTTGAACAGGCGCGGGCAAACCAGGCAGTGCAGGCCGGGGGGAAGAAGAGAGATCACCCTGTGGGGGTTGGCGGGGATGTATCAGAAACTTCACTGAACTGAAATGCATTGGCTGTGGAGTATAAAGGATTGAGTTTGAGGAACGATTTCAATTTAATATTTTTGAAGCAGAGACAGGCAGGCTAAAAGGACTTGCCACTTACACAGTAAGTGTTCAAATCAATTCACTCTAGAGTGTCTCAGAGGAAAAATTTGAATTTAGTATTTTTTGAAGCTGGGCCACAGTGTTCAAAATCAATTCACTCTTTTGGAGGAAGAAATAAAATATGAATTTAATATTTTTGAAGTAGCCTAGGGCCAGGTGGTATGCCGTTGTTATCGCAAAACTAACACCGCGAAGACCATTACAGAGACAAAATCGGCAGTTCACTGTAATGGTCTTGTGGTACACTGACATGGCATCTCCAGGACCTGAGCCCCTTCCTTGAAACAACTCCGACATGGAGTTGATTTTTTTAAAATCTGGGGGGTGCGGGTGGCAGAGGCCCCTGAACGAAGGTGGCGCGGGGGGGGGGCCACAGCCCCCTCACAAAAAAACACTGTTTTCCTGATGGAACAATGCTGGCTGTCAGCATTGTGCTATCGCTGTAAAAGTGGGCAACAAGTTTATTGGGCCAGACAGGCTAAAGGGGCTTGCAACTTCCACAGTGAGTGTTCAGAATCAGTTCAAGTGACTCTAAAGTCCGATCTCAGAGGACGAATTTGAATTTAATGTTTTTGAAACAGGGCCATAGTGTTTCAAATCGGTTCACTCTCTCAGAAATAAAAATACAATTTGAATTTAATATTTTTGAAGTAAAGCCAGGCAGGCTAAAAGGGCTTGCCACTTACACAGTGCTCAAAATCAGTTCACTCTCTCTGTCATTTTTATGTTGTATTGTGCATGCACAAGCAACATCTAGTGATAGTAGGAGAAATGCAGAGGTGTGTCAGTGTTGGCGAATGCAGGGCACACTTTAGTAGGTGCATCCCTCATTCATCTATGAGCCAGCATGCTAGTGTTGACACAAGTATATACAAAGTGCCACCAACTTGAAACAAACATGCCGCTGCAATCAGAGACAAGTTCATCATGCAGCGGCACAGATGAAACACCTCCCGTACGTGGCTTTTGTGGTGAAACATTTCAATAAACATGGCAGCAGTCCCAAAGGAAGCCAACATTGGGGGGTGCAATCCCCATGTTGGCTTGTCCAGCCCCCCACATTGTGTAGCACACTGGGAGCCCACCCCAGTGTGCTGCCACTCACAGTAAGCCAAAAGTGTCAGTACGTTCCTGCCCCCACCCCAACCCCATTGTGTGGCACACTGGGAGCCCACCCCTGTGTTGCCAACATCAGGCCCCCCAAAAGTCATAGGGCACACTGGGAGCCTACCCCAGTGTGCCCAACATTTGTTTTCTTTCACCTGTAAAGAAAGAAATATGTCCCACAGCGCAGTGTACATTTTTTTTTTGTACCTGAAAAAAAGAAAACAGTCCATTTCCATGGCACCCCCTCCTCCAACCCACACCCACCCACTGTACACCTCACCTCCCCATACTTACCTCTAGAGGACTGGCACTGTGATCTTTGGTGGAGCGGGAACATGTCTGGACTCTTCAAAGCAGAACTGCAGAATGAGGAAATGCCAGTAAGCTTTATAATGGCATAAATGAAGGGGGTCAACTTAGATGGATAACTCAGCCATTTTTTTAATTTTGGCTCCAAATTTTCAACATGAGGTGCTTGAGACCACACCTCATAGACACTTGCACTGTCATCTTGTTATTCGGTCCCGAAAGGTCATTTAGCAGTCACTGTGTAGAATCACCTTTTGGGACTGATTAATGAAAAGACAGTGCCACTGTTAATGAGGTGGAGTCCGTAAAAGCCTATGTTGTAAATTTGGTGAAAAAATAGCAAAAAGTGATTGTGTTACGAGCATGATTTGTGCAGTTTCCACGCATGCTCATAATTTTGACAATATTTAATATTTTCACTCCAGATTTTCAGCATTGCCATTTTTTCACACCCCCTTATGAAAAGTACAGCTGTCATTATTCACATCCTGCCCAAAATGTATTTTCGCACATGTGGTGCACAATGGCGCAGTCACTGTGGGAAATCAACATTCAAGACAGACGAACAAAATCACAGTGTCACTGTTCATGAGCAGAGGTCCCAAAATGCTTATGCTGAAAATCTGGTTAAAAAAATACCCAAAATAATTGTGTTGCGGGCATGCATTGTGCAGTTTCTATGCATGCTCGTGACTTCAATTTTTTTATTTTTGCACTCCAGATTTTCAGTATTGCCATTTTTTACACTTCCTCATGAAGAGTACAGCTGTCACTTTTCACATCCTGCCCAAAATGTGTTTTTGCACCTTTGGAGCCAAATGGCGCAGTCGCTGTGCGAAATCACCTTTCACCTAACGAACTGATAGTGCCACTGTTCATGAGTTGGAGTCACAAAAACACCATGTTGAAAATTTGGAGTGAAAATACCAACAAATATCTGGGGCATTAGAGTTTCAAACCCTAACGCCCACCTTGTAGAGACTGACAGGCGTCAGGGGTGTGACTTGGGATTGTCAGCTGTAATGCTCTTGCCATTCCACCCCCAACCCCACCCTGCAGCCATTCACAGGCATCGAGGTGTGCCTTGGACTCTTTGGCCCCAAAGTTCACCCTATTCTCTTACACTGCATCCATCTCAGCGTATTTCCTTATGAAATGGGGTGAGCATAAGGCCCGAAGACCCCAAGGCACACCGTGACACTTGTCGGTGTCTGCAGGGTAGGGTCAGGTGAAATGGTTTGAGCATTATGGCCATGACCCAAAGGCACATCCCAGTGCCTGTCAGTCTCTACAAGGTGGGAGTGAGGTTGACATCAGTTCACTACTTCACTGCCATTCCTATTATGCATCTCCCTAACTCCTGCACTACCAATGCCAATGCCAGCAAGTCAACATTTGGCATTTACAAATGCTTGTTGTAACATGGGGATTATTAGGAGTGCAACTGAAGTGTTGTGATTGGGCAGATGTCATCATGTGAGCATTTTCTAGCGGGTATTAATGCCCAAGTAATGCCCGTTGGTGCAGTACCAGACATGTCAAAATGTAAGTAGTGGCACAAGATAGTGATCCAAAAGTGACAGGGATTTAAATGTGACAGTTGGATTCCCACACCCCCGGCCACCAAGGCTGTCCATGACTGCTCGACGTGCAGTGTTCAGTCATCACAATGGATCATTTTAACATGACTTTCTCTTTCTGTGGCATAATAGGGATATAGTCATGGGTAGACAAGCAGGATTGGGGAAATAATATGTGAAAGTAGCACAACCGAGGAGCGTAAAAATGAAGATGTACCTGTGTATGTCTCCTCGGGTATGCGATTGCTGTGTGACGCTTCAGAATCTGTTTCTGTCGCTCTGTCCTCGACCATGAATTCACAGTCTCCCGTTCCAGTTTCTGTTTCTCGGTCGGTGGAGCACAGTGTTCCAATTGTCAGCTGTGAAAGAAAGCAGGAAAGAAAGCATTTAGAGCAGCACAGTGAAAAAGAAAGCAGTGGTGAGCATGTGACAACCCAGAGACATGCGGTGTGCACAAATGAGCAGTTAAATGAATTAGAACACCATAAATCTGAGCCTAACATGCAGAAAAACACAACTTGGGCTTGTAATGTTTTCAGCGACTGGCTTTCAGCAAATAATGTTTCAGTACACATCAGTACTGTACCTATTCCTGAGCTTGCAAATTTGCTGAGAAAGTTTTATGCCACTGTTCGTAATGAGGACAGTGAGGAGTACAGTATTAGTTCCTATATCGATTTAAGAGCTGGCTTAAATTGATACATAAATAGCATAGATGTAAATAGGAGAATAAATATTGCCACAGACCTAGAATTTCAGTCAGCAAACAACATTTTTGTTACTGTTTTTAAACAGTATAGAAGAGCAGGACAAGACATTTCATCACACCACCCCAGGATCTCTGATGCAGACTTAGTAAAAATGAAATCTTCCAAGAAAATGTCACCAGAGTCTGCATATGTACAGTTCCGCAGGCTCTGGTTTGAGCTGCAACTTGGATTGGCCAGAAGGGGGAGAGAAGGTTTGAGGCAATTGAAGTAGGACTCATTTGAAATAAAAACAGATGACAAGGGACAGGAATTCATTGCTCTGTCCCTTAGCGAGAGCACTAAGAATCATAACAGAATCAGTGAGCCAAATAAACAGCTTCTATGAGGTGTGTTGTATTCACAACCTGGAAGCCATGACTGTCCAGTATCCATGTTGAAGGAGTACATGTCTAAGTGCCCCAAAAATGCAGCAGCTTTCTATTGACATCCCCTAAAAATCCCCCAGGAGACACTTGACAAAAAAGGAGTACTGGTATAGTCATCGGCTCATGGGTAGAAATTATCTTGGTGACCTCATGTCCCAGATATCTGAAGATGCAGAAATGTCGACACGATATACAAATGATTCCATAAGAAGCACTGTTGTGCACATTTTATCAGAGGCTGGTCTCGCATCTCATGAAATTATGTCTGTTACTGGGCATAGATGCATGGCAGCCTTCGTAGTTATTGGCGTCCTTCACATAAAGACAGGAAAAAGTGATCCTCCAATCTGTCTGCATCAGATGTGCATCAACAAAGTGAGGGAAACCCGTATTCCAAATCATGGCCCAGTAAAAAGCAGGCATTAGCAAGTCAGTCACCTGCCATGCAGAAAGAGCCATCAGAAAATGTAAAAGCAGTACCTGTTAGCACAACTAAAATGGGCAACTGTTCATGTTCTGTCGAAGGTATGGAAATGTACGTTGACTGACGAAATTCCATGACAGGACAGTGTTCATCAGGTACTGCTGTTCTGGAGCAGAAGAACCAGAACAAACCTCACAACTCAAATGCATGTGCGAGGAAAAAGAAATAGTTAACATGGGAGGATTATCGTTTAATCCTTTTAGCATCTCGCATTTTACTATGAATGGAATGGTCAGCTTCAACTATTACAGTGGGAAAGACATTGGCCAGTAAGATATGTAGTGCTTATTTCCATTCGTATGAAATAGTAATTTTGACGTTTTACTGTGAAAGTTTACAGAGTTGTAAGTGTTTACCATAAGTTGCATGTTTATGAAATGTTCTTAGACATGAAGAATTGTCAGTTATTTGTTATAATGAATGTTACCGGTATATGTAAATAAGGATGTTGAGAAATCCCATAGTTCTTTGGTGTATGAGTGTTATCGCCAGCATTTGTGATCGCAACATAAATATTTAGTGACAAACTGTCAATTTAAAACATTTTATGTAATTTTCTCATATGTACTAAACAGTTTGAAGAGAAAAACAAAACAGTGCCAGGCACTATAAAAATAGATGTTGTTTGACAGAAAACAGAGCCTTGAGAGGATATGCAAATGAGTGACATTTGTTTTAGTAAGAGGCATACAAATCAGCGAAATTGTCTGTTTAAAACGTTGATAAAAGTGTTTTCTCACATTAAGCAACTGAAAACCTTCACAGTCTCATAATATTTTGATCATGTTATTTGTGTTGCTGCATTAGAGCACAGTAAGAAAAAGTGTTAACCACCATATAAATAAATGTGGCTTGAAAAAAGGAAAGTTTTGTTCTATTTATATATAAAAGTAGTTAGAGTTTTAAATATGTTTTTAAGCAAAGAAAAACAAAATTAAATAAGATATTTGTCCATGTTTGTCCATGTTACAAGAGCACTAAGCCCCTCGAAAGGAGGCTTCTACTAGGGAATTAATGCATGGTAGGGTGGTTGTTGGCATTCAGCCTTTGGCCTTGTGCCACAACCCTCCCCCCCAAACCATGCATTAATTCCCAGGTAGAGGCCTCCTTTCAAGGGGCTTAATGCTTACTTGTATCTAGACTAGTGTTGTTCTGAACCTCTGATCACTTTCTAAGTGCTTGTAGTCTCTCACTAACAAAACAGTCTCTCATCTTCTTACTCAGCAATGACATTCTAATCTGCTGGCTTGACTTTTACTGTGACTGACAGTCTGGCTACAGAGCAGAAGTGGTTGGTAGTTGGGTAGCCACTATTACAAAAGTAAAAATAAAAAAACAGAAAATAATAAACCTTAACAAAGCTTCTTAAATTGCAATTTGCAAAGAAAATACAGTAAAAAAATAGAACCAAACAGGACAAAGCTAAGGAAAAAAAGGAGCTCAGATCAGCAACCTGGGCCTGGCTGGAGGGAGTCTGCCAGGGTTGTGACTCAGGGGCCAGCCAGGGCTGCTTGGGGGGGAACGGGGTAGTTTGCCTGCTGCCTGTGCTGCCCCTGACTGTAGACTACAGCACAGCTCAAGTGGTTTAGGTTTACTGTTACTGTGCTGGCTATTATTATTATTTTTTTTTTGTAAACTTTATTTAATATTAGGTTACAGCAGATGAGAAAAGAAAAGAGATATTATAGTCAACAGTACATGGTTCAGCTGAGCAAAAGTACAACTTAGTAGAGTCAGGTGACTGCCTAATACATTTGACAAGTAGTACATGGCGTAACCTAGCCTTTCTATTATGTCTTCGTATGGTACATAACTTTCCTAAACTTCATATTTGTGGTGGAACATCAACTTAGTACATCCCATACTATGCTGGCTATTACTGCTTGCAGCAGCTTCATTTTGAATGAAGCAAAACTGAAAAAAGGAAGAGGAAATAATGGGAGAAGATCACCTTGGCAAGCCTTGGGAGAGTGAGGGTGTCTGGCCTCACTGACTGTCTGACTCTAGCCAAAGTGTGTGGCTTACTCAATTGAATAAACAGATTAACAGAAAAATACAAAAAGTAACAAAAGGAAAAGAGCAGCAACAACAAATCAAAGGGGATACTAGCCATGGACATCTGCAATTATTTCAAGAAACAGAAAACAAGTCATGTTCCTGCTCCTGAAGAAATTTACACTTCCTCACAGCTGGCTGATACAGAGCAAGAGTCCATGCCATACGTGAAGATGTAAGACAACCAAACCCAGAAGAGAGCACTACAGAATAAGCTGGTAACAGCACAGTCAGACTCGTGCAGGCAATTAGAGCCAGCGGAAGCCCAAACACTGGATATTGGACAATATGTCAGCCACATGAAACCCATATCTGAGGAACTGAAATTTCAACTGCTTGCCAACTGTTGGGCACCTACTGACACACATGACATTAAACATGATCATATAGGCCAAAGAATGTTTTGCTCTGCCTGGCTTGCCCAGTATTCTCCTTGGCTAGTCTACTCTTCTTCTCTGAAAGGAGCTCTCTGGCAGTACTGTGTTCTGTTTCCTCAGAAGGTAACGTGTGGAATAAAAGGCGCTTTCATTAGCAAAGGTTTTACTAAATACAAAGACTTCCATAAATATGCAAAAGAGCACAGCAAAAGTTGCTGGCATCTGGGATCACATGAGGATGTGACTAATTTTGTTGTGATCATGAGAAGGAAAGTAATTTCAGTTGACCGACAACTTAATGCATCCCACAGAAAAAACACAGAGAAAAATCACAAAAAAACTCTACCTGATAGTCTCAATTATAGTGTTTTGCAGGACCCATGACATAGCTCTCTGCAGTAAGATGAGTTCTTTGGGCAATATGCAGGGTTTGATGGAGTTTTGCATTGAGGCAGGAGATGATGTTTTGAAAAATCATTCGGAAGCTGCACCTGCCAATGCCAGGTATACCTCTGTCAGAACGCAGAACAAGCTGATTGAAATCTATGGTAAAATTCCAAGAGAGGACATTGTCCGTGCACTTAATACTTCAGTGGGGTTTTCGATTTTAGTAGAGGGAACCACAGATATTTCAGGCATGGAACAGTTGTCTCTTGGGGTGAGATTTACTGAGGAACATAATGGAAATACTTGTGTACGTGAAAGAGTTCCTTGGTTTTACCCTGGTTTCTGACCAAAACACGGAAGGTTTAGCAAATGGGAATCTGAGATTTTGTTCAGAATTTTGACTTAATCTGAAAAAACTAATAGGTCACTGTTATAATAGTTAATGGCTGGCAGAGAATCGGGTGTTCAAGCCATAGTTAAAGACTATTAGCCTAGAGAGACACATTTGTACCCTGCTCGTCGCATCAACTCAGCCTCATCATAAATGACCTCAGTAATGTGAGGGATGTCCGTAATGCAGTTGGCACAATAAAATCCATCATCACTTTCTTCTGAGAGAGCTCTCAAAGGAGACAACTCATCCCAAACGGTCCTTTGTTGTTTGAAACACTCTGTACTCAGTGCAAAAGCATCCCAGTTTTTGCAGACCACTTCACAAAGATTGTAACAGAACTGGAGAACCTAGCAGAAACAAACAACAGCAACACCAAAACAAGACAACTTGCATACCAGTTGCTGTGCACATCATGGACACCAATATTTATTGTTTGTCTAGTCTTGATAAAGACGTATTCCGCAGTGCTAGAGTCAGTCACTCAGATGCTGCAGGCCGTGCAGCTAGACCTGTTGGAGGTGCAATCTCTTATCCAAGATCTAGTTGTTGTGATCAGTGATCACAGGGAGAGAGGTGAGACCAATTTCAGGGTAATATTAGAGGACTTGGAGAAACTGGCAAAGTTGTCATGGAGATCAGGGCACAGAAACAGGCCACAAGGTAGACAAACTGAGCTAATCAGCTTAAAATTAGTCTTTGGCATTCCATGGTGCCATGCTGATGACAGGGAGGCACAGGACAGAGGGGCAGTAAAGGATTGACTGGCAGGTGCTTTACTACAGAAAGACATGGAAGGCACCAGTATGGCATGGGTAAGGAGGCATTACTGCTTTAAAATGATCAAAGTATAGACAGAAATCACACTGATGCATAAACTGACAGCTGACAGCAACTCAATCCTCTCACTCCCCATGCTTTATTACATAGGCAGAAGTAAGGCAATTTTACAAAAAAACGCATTGCTAACAGGGTGTCTTGGTGAAGCGGGACCACAGGGTGTACACATAGTAATGTAGTTTTCCCTTGGAAAACTGCTGCAACTTTACTGTACTGCAGTGTGAGTCACTCTTCTGCCATATAGTGATGTCAGCAGTACAGCCCTGGGTCCACAGCAACACCAGGCTTGTTATAGAAGCTCTGGTACCCACTGCAGTTTTTAGTAGCTCAGAATGTAAAGACTAACTGCAGAGGGCAGCAATGGAATACAATTCCAGAATCAATGCAAGAGAGAGTAATTTATGCATGAAAGCCAAAAGGACTGGGAAAGGTGCTGACAGCAATTCAATCTTCTCCCACTCCCCATGCTTTGTTACAGAGGCAGACGTCAGTTTTACAAAAAACACACTGGCAAGGCATTTGGATGTTGGCATAATACATTGCTAATAGGGTGTCTTTGGGAAGGGGGAACACAGTATATATACCTAATAATGTAGTATTCCCTTGTAAAACCATTGCAACTGCACTGTACTGCATAGTGCGAGTCATTCCTCTGCCATATGGTGATGTCAGCGGGAGCCAGCAGCCCAGCATTTGAACAGCAAAGACAAGTGCAGCAGGGCTATAGCAGGGCTCAAAAACAAATGCAAAATATGTTATGTGGAGAAAACCTTGGCCAAAAATAACAAATGCACACAACCTTTCAGGTCTAGTAATGACTACAACCTGTAACATTATGGACCATCATGAAGGGTGCTCTTTAAGCACGCACACATGTGCGCACACACGCACACACACACACTGTACATACATACATACACCTCAAGATAAAGAAAAACTTCATTTTGTATAATTTAAACAATGCAAACAATTGCAAAAATTGGTGTAAAACACGTTACAAATTTACAAACATGCAAAAATGTAAACATAGCCATAATCTGACTGTACAAAAAATACACATTATACAGTGCAAAAAATGTAACACTACATCCACTATTTGTGCAATTATAAAAAAAAAAAACAGTGCAAGAAATGCAAACACCATATCTAACAGTAGCAACGGGTAACAGGAGGCAGTACAACATAATGGTTATGGGCACTGAGTTGCAAGCCTGGAGACCTGGGTTTGAATTCCATCAGCCCTCACTTGCATACTGTGTGACCCTGAGCAAGTCACTTAATTTCCTTGTGCTTCAAGATCGCACCTGATAACAAGCTCTGGCTTAGTGTACCTTTCCTGGTTAAACAGTTTCTCCCCTAATATTTGTGCACTCGTATCCAAAAACAATTTAAATCATCACCAGGCACCTATCAGTACTGCCTTCAGCTACTCTTCCTCTCCCCTCCTTTTGTTGATGCTGAATGCCAGCATGGTGGATTCTTCACTCATTTCGGGCACTGGGGTCTTAGTGTTGAAAGACACTGGCTGGGATTCCTTACAATGACAGGTCCCTTCAGGCCTGGCTCCCTCCCGAAGGCAGGTCCCTCCTGGCTGGACTCCCTCAAGATTGCAGTTTCCTCCTGGATGGACTTCCTCACAATGGTAGGCTCCTCCTGGCTGGGCTTCCTCAAGATGGCAGGTCCCTCCTGGCTGGGCTTCCTTGAGATAGCGGGTCCCTCCTGGCTGGGTTTCCTCCTGATGGCAGGCTCCTCCTGGCTGGGTTCCGCCAAGATTGCAGGTTCCTCCAGGCTGGGCTCCCTCACAATGGCAGGTCCCTCCTGGCTAGGCTCCCTCACAATGGTAGGCTCCTCCTGGCTGGGTTCCCTTGAGATGGTAAGTCCCTCCTGGCTGGGCTCCCTTGAGATGGCAGGTCCCTCCTGGCTGGGTACCCTCAAGATGGCAGGTCATTCCTGGCTGGGTACCCTCGAGATGGCAGGTCCCTCCTGGCTGGGTTCCCTCGAGATGGCAGGTCCCTCCTGGCTGGGTTCCCTTGAGATGGCAGGTCCTCCTGGCTGGGTTCCCTCAAAATGGCAGGTCCCTCCTAGCTGGGTTCCCTCAAGATGGCAGGCTCCTCCTGGCTGGGTTCCCTTGAGATAGCAGGCTCCCACTGGCTGGGCTCCCTTACAATGGTAGGTCCCTCCTGGCTGGGCTCCCTCACAATGGTAGGTCTCTCCTGGCTGGGTTCCTTCGAGATGGCAGGTCCCTCCTGGCTGGGTTCCCTCGAAATGGCAGGTCCCTCCTGGTTGGGTTCCCTCAAGATGGCAGGCTCTTCCTGGCTGGGTTCCCTTGAGATAGCAGGCTCCCACTGGCTGGGCTCCCTTACAATGGCAGGTACCTCCTGGTGGGGCTCCTTCACAATGGTAGGTCCCTCCTGACTGGGTTCCCTTGAGATGGCAGGTCCCTCCTGGCTGGGCTCCCTCAAGATCGCAGGTCCCTCCAGGCTGGGCTCCCTCACAATGGCAGGTCCCTCCTGGCTGGGCTCCCTCACAATGGTAGGTCCCTCCTTGCTGGGATCCCTCACAGTCATAGGCTCCTCCTGGCTGGGCTCCCTTGAGATGGCAGGTCTCTCTTGGCTGGGCTCCCTTGAGATGGCAAGTCCCTCCTGGCTGGGTTCCCTTGAGATGGCAGGTCCCTCCTGGCTGGGTTCCCTCGAGATGGCAGGCTCCTCATGGCTGGGTTCCCTCGAGATAGCAGGCTCCCACTGGCTGGGCTCCCTTACAATGGCAGGTCCCTCCTGGCTGGGCTCCCTCACAATGGCAGGTCCCTCCTGGCTGGGTTCCCTAAAAGTGGCAGGTCCCTCCTAGCTGGGTTCCCTCGAGATGGCAGGCTCCTCCTGGCTGGGTTCCCTCGAGATGGCAGGCTGCTCCTGGCTGGGTTCCCTCAAGATGGCAGGCTTCTCCTGACTGGGTTCCCTCGAGATGGCAAGCTCCCCCTGGCTGGGCTTCCTCACAATGGCAGGTCCCTCCTGGCTGGGCTCCCTCATAATGGCAGGTCCCTCCTGGCTGAGTTCCCTCGAGACGGCAGGTCCCTCCTGGCTGGGTTCCCTTGAGATGGCAGGCTCTTCCTGGCTGGGTTCCCTTGAGATGGCAGGCTCCTCCTGGCTGGGTTCCCTTGAGATGGCAGGCTCCTTCTGGCTGGGTTCCTTCGAGATGGCAGGCTCCTCCTGGCTGGGCTCCCTCACAATGGCAGGTCCCTCCTGGCTGGACTCCCTCAAGATTGCAGGTTCCTCCTGGCTGGGCTACCTTACAATGGCAGGCTCCTCCTGGCTGGGTTCCCTTGAGATGGCAGGTCCCTCCTGGCTGGGTTCCCTCAAGATGGCAGGCTCCCACTGGCTGGACTCCCCGATGATGGTAGGCCCCCTTTAGGATGCCACTCAAGTAGGATGCTGACTCCTATGGAATGGTAGTTGATGAGTTGTGGGGCAGCCTGGGCTCCTTTAGGGGAGCAGGTCACAGTGATCTCAAGACAACCAAGTACAGCTGTGCCAGTGCTTTTTAGCTCCTTTTGGGCAGCCTTGTTTTGGTATTGGGCAGGTAGGGCAAGTCTTGCAGCTAGGTCTTCTTGTGATTTGATACAGAAGGCTTTTAGTCTCTCCCTAGTCCCACAACACAAGCAAATCAGGAGCTCTGTTGCTGCGCTAGTGCTGGTGGCTCTAGCAGGCAGGCAGTATCAATAGCAGGCAGGCAGGCAATGGAAATAGCAGACAGGCAGTGGCACTATCAAGCAGGCAGTGGCAGCAGAGACTCAGATTTTAGAGGCTCAGATTCTCCAGCAGGCAGAATAGCAGCCAGTGGCAGTGCCTTAAAAAGCAGCTGCCTGGGCTGGGTGGTTGTTCATGATACTACTCTCAGCAGCACATGCCACTTACTATATACAGAGTAGTAGTGTTAGTCAAAGACGTGGCTGCAGTGCTGCCCCATGCAGAGTCCCCTTTCCCATTTAAAAAATGTATTTTAGTTAACAATTGATCCACCCAGTATAAAGCTGGACGCAGTATTGCTCTTAAGGAGCCTGCTACTGCTTCTCTAATCTCAACTGAGTTTTATAGCTGCAAAGGCTGCAGGGGGTGGGGGATACTCTCAAATGTCCCCATTTTCCCTCTCAGATCTGTTACACATTGAAAAGGTGCTGTCCCACATCTTATGCTGAGACTTTGCAGCAGAAATTCATATTATTAATCAAATTACAGTAACTCTCATAAACACCGAAATGACTAATTTCCACATTATAAACTTGCTTGTTCTTGATTTCATGTTTTATCACTCGTTTCTCCCTCATTTTGTGTAGGCCTCTGTTGCCCATGGGCGAGGAGAGTGAAAGGTGCACTAGGAGGTTAAGTGACTACTGCAGCTCAAGGACCTACAGTAAGGCAGTTGCTATAAAGGAGGATCTCAACCATGAAACATAGAAACATAGGCTTTGATGACAGATAAGGACCGCTTGGCCCACCTTGTTTGCCCATTTCCTACCTATTGGAGAAGCTGCAGACTCTAGTTATCCAGCACCCTACTTCCTTCTAGCCTTCACTATAATTGCCTTATGTCTGTCCCATGCATTCTTGAATTTCCCCACTGTTTTTGACCCCACAACCTCCTCAGGAATGTGGTTCCATGCATCCACCACCCTCTCAATGAAAACATACTTCCTCATGTTGTCCCTGAGCCATCCCCCCTCTATCTTCAAATTGTGTCCCTTTGTTCTTGTACATCTCTTTTTCTTAAAGATGCTCCCATCTTGGACTTTGTTGATTCCCCTGAGGTAGTTGAAAGTTTCTATCATGTTCCCCCTTTCCTCAAGGGTATACATATTAAGCGCTTTTAGTCTCTCTTTGTACGGCTTCTATTGCAGACCCTATACCATTTTAGTTGCCCTTCTCTGGACTGCCTCCATCCTGTCTATGTCCCTGAGGAGATGGGGTCTTCAGAACTGTACGCAGTACTCCAGATGGGGTCTCGCCAACTGTCTGTAGAGAGGGATAACAATTTCTTGTTTTCTACTGGTGATGCCTCTCCCTATACATCCTAGTATCCTCCCAGCCCTCCTTACTGCCTTCTCACATTGCTTACCTACCTTAAGGTCATCTGATATGACTACCCCCAGGTCCCTTTTCATTTTTGTTGCTGTCAGTACCTCTGCCCCCAATTATGTACTCTTCCTCTGGGTTTTTGTTTCCCAGGTGCATTACTTTGCACTTTTTTTGCATTGAGTCTAAGCTGCCATATTTTTGACCATTCCTCCAATCTTGCTGAGTCCCTTCTCATCCTTTGCACCCTTCTTGTGCATCAACCCTGTTGCAGATCTTTGTGTCATCTGCAAAGAGGCATACTTTTCCTTCCAGACCCTCTGCAAAGTCTCCTATAAAGACATTAAAGAGGACCAGTCCCAATATTGAACCCTGTGGTACCCCACTAGTAACCCCCCTTTCTTCAGCATGTACTCTGTTTACTATTACCCTATGGGTCCTGTTGTCCAGCCAGCTTGTTACACAGGCTGGCACTCTGGGACCCACTCCCAGGCTGGATAATTTGTTTATTTATCTTTTGTGTGGGACTGTGTCAAATGGCTTGCTAAAGTCTAGGTAGGCCATATCCACAGCCCCTCCCTGGTCTACTACTTCAGTTACCCACTCAAAGAAATCCAATAGATTCATCTGACATGACCTTCCTGCTATGAATCCATGTTGCCTTGGGTTCTGTACCCTGCTGGCCTCTAGGTACTCAACAATTCTTACTTTCAGAAGTGATTCCATCATTTGCCCTACCACTGAGGTCAAGTTAACAGGTCTGCAGATTCATGGCCATTGGAGTCTTCTGTTTCTGAGTCCTGTGTTCAAACTGGACTGAAACACCTCATCTTCTTAAATGAAATGCCTAGTGACTACATAGAAACATAGAATTTGATGGCAGATAAGGACCGCTAGGCCCACCCAATCTGCCCATTTCCCTTCCTAATGGATAAGCTGCAGATCTTAGTTAACCAACAGCCTGCTTCCTCCTACCCCCACTACCTAGAATTGCCTTATGACTGTATGGTATGTTGATGCAAACTATGATCCTGTATTTATAATAATGCACCCTATGACTGTGGAAGAAGCTAATTTGATTGCTAAATTTATAGCATCTGTTATTAACTTTAAGAGAAAAGGTCACAGTAAGTGTAATAAATAAATTGAATATAAATTTGCTGTATAGAGAAGTTAATAAAATCATTTTTTGGTTTATGATGTTTTTATCACTTCTCCTTTAACTTACAAAATGGATGTATTTCATTGTTGTAATAATTTATTATGTTTGCGTAATGTCCAAACTATTATGTATTGGAAGAACAAATAAACATGACTTGACTTGACTATTCATGAGCAGTTCAGGCATTCAGTATGTGAATGTTCATCAAGAATGCATCAAACTGTTCATGAGTGTTCAGGAATTGTGCATGAACGTCAAACGGCACTCCTGGGTTCACCAATGTAAAGCTTCATTACGATCCACAAAAGTTCAAGAAACTCTTCCACCGAACTTTCATGGGAAAGTCCATCAATATTTTTAGTAACCAGAAATACACTGCTTTTGTAATATTGTTTACTTCATCAGGCAACCCTGGTTTAGCCCTATAATCACAAAAAAATATTGCCCCATGTATAAACCAGAAGCAGGTCCGTTCAGTACTTTCATCAAGCAATTAACTAAAGCACTTGGAATTTTATTAATAAATTCAACATATTCTAATAGATAGGGTTTCTTGCCATACATTTCAAAATTAGTATCTTGCTTTTTCTTGTTGAGGTTGTTTTAAATAGAATCAATGAACACCTGTCTTTTGTAAACAAGGAGGTTCAACTGCTATTTATATCTGTAGACTCTCTCCCACTTTTAAAATGTGGTGAGTTTAAATGTTAATCCTTTTGTGTGCTCATATAGCTAATTGCCTTGTAGAACATATATTTTCCACTCCTAAACTGAAGAAGTTCTGATTTTCTGAGGTTTCTTAACACTTACAATGGGGAAACAGTGCATTGTGATATGCAAATTAGTTAAGCACATTGATTTTTGCCTTATCTTGGTTCATCATGGTCCTTTATAGCTTCAGCAACTTCATGAACTTTGTGTTGATGAAAGTTCATGAACTCCATTGAAGAACCATTGGGAAATCTTGGTGGATATTCATGAATCATTCATGAACTTTCATCAAAGTTCAGGAGTTGATGTACTTCCTTTTACTTGGGCAACCTTAGGTGGCATTGCTATATTCATTTTAGACTATTACAGTAACAAGAGTAATGTACAAAGAAATGGGGAAAAACACATACATACAGACATTTAACAACCAGACTCCTCAGTATGCCTAACATGACAAGTGTTTCCTGTTGCCACAAACAGGAAAGTAAGGCATAAGTTTGCTCAAGTGCATAATACTAGATATTACATAATATGATCATCATATTCTATTTTCTATTTTCCCCTCTTAATATTTATAATTATAGGCTAGATAGTACTATTATTTGATAAATGCACTGACATGTTCTCTTGAGATAAGCATATATGGGCAGAAATGTCAACTCACCCACATTTTCATAAAATTAAACTCTAAAGATGGATGGCCTGCACAACCCACCCACCTCCACTGCCAGCCACTGACTTTCATCAGCACTAGTTTACACTAGCATTCATTCATTCATTCATTCATTTCCACCCTCTCCCCATCATGGTAGCAGCACCCTTCTAGTAGCAGCAAGGACTCATTTCATAGCACCTCCCACTGCACTCACATGCAAGAAGGGAAGAAGGTGACCGACATAACCCATCCTCCTCAGTACATGGCTGACTAACTTCCTTTAAATGAAGACATTACCATGCCTGCTCACAAAGTAAAACCAGCTGATCACAAGATCAGTTGGTTTAGCTATATGACAAATCCTGGTAGTGTCTTCATTCAGAAAAAGGCAGCTGGCCATGGACAGAGGAGAATGCTTTGTGTCAGTCACCTTCCCTTCTTACATGCAGGTGTAGAAATGTGCTACACGGGCCCTGACTGTTACAAATGTCCAACTCCTTTTACAAGGGTGATGTGACCAGGTTTTGGGGGAGGGGACCATGAATGAATCAATACTAGTGCAAACTAGTGCTGATGAAAATTGGTGGTTGGCTGTGGGGAGGGGGGGTGTTGTGCTGGCTGCCTATCATTGGAGTTTAGTTTTATCAAAACATGGGTGTTGGGGGGAAGAGGGGGATTTGGGTGCTAACTGTGGGTGGGGATGAGAGACTTCTATATTTAAAGGATCTGGGCTAGGGAGGAGAGTGGGACACTGTTTTTCTTTTATAACCCGAATACCAAATATTCGACCACATACCAAATACCTGGTGCCCGAATACCGAATATCCGGAAAAAAGTATTCACACAACCCCACTAAAAGGTGAAGTTCCTCAAGTGTGAGTGTCCCACTTGACTCTCTGTTTCTCTGTCATACTCAGATAGAAATTATGAGGGAACATTCTCAAAATTGCTTAAAGCGCCAGTGCATGATAAAGATGAAAATTTTGATGTACACTTTTTATGTTCACCCTTGCACTTGCACAAAGTGAACATATTGCTATGATATTGGATTTCAGAGATGTGTCACTGTTGGTCCAGTGTAGTTCAAGCTGCAATGAGCTCACCCATGACAGTCCAATGATCAGTGAGGTTGATCATGATGCTGCTCTTCTGAGATGGAAGACTAGGTCTGCAGGCAAAGACACCTAGTTTCACCTTTTCTTCTAGGTTTGCTTGTAAGGACAGAACAAGGAACATTATTAGAGCAAGGAAAAAGATTAAGGCCTCTTTTGGCTAGGCAGGTTTACTGTGTGTTACTATTTTCTTTTGTGCTCACAGGGTTTGTTACAGTTTTTTGCCTGCATTTGACTGCTTCATTGTACTCTGATTCAAATTGCTGTTGCAAAGTATACTTTCTGTTGCATTATTACAGGGTGTACCTACAGGTTTGTTACTGTTTTGTGCTTACAGATTATTGCTGTAATCTTCTCTGATTCAAATTGTTTTTTGTAAAGTATATCTTCTGTTACTGCTTTATTTTTCTCTGTAGCAAAGTGTTTTTGCAGGATATATCTTCTGTGAAATTATTACAGGTGGTGCTTCACATGTTTTACAGTTTTATCTATCATTAGGTTAAGCTTTCAGGGTGACTGCATTTGTTGTTGGTTGATAGTTTCTGCTCTTACCTACTTGTTTCTTTCATCCATGGTTCTTTTTTTTCAGTGGGGGGAGGGCCCAGCCACCCATCTGTCCCCATCCCCAACCACCCCATGCTACACTCCTTTTATAGAGTAGCACAGTCATGACATTTCCTGTAGCAAAGCAGGAAGGGGAGGATCAGAGGGGTATCCACACAGTGACCTCACCTATAGGGGTACAAGTAATTTAACTTGTTATAACAAGTTATACAAAAACAAACAAACAAACCAAACAAAAAAATCAAACTTTTGCTTTCATTTTCCTCCTTCTAATTACCCAGACTAGGTTATAAACCTGACAACTCAACTGGAATGGATATTATTACCTGCAGGTACTGTGGGACACTTTTCAAAAGGGCAGTTATACAGGATTTAGGATGCTGTCCTACATGTTGGACCATTGGAGATCTAAGGGCTCAGCTCTAGGCAGCATAGGCAGAGACTGTGCATCTCAAATCACATATTCAGGAGGAAATATATCATAAGAACTGCCTACTGTTTCCCCAACATCCAGCTGAAGCACCGCAGAGGGTTGCTGGTCTGGGAGGTTGGCAGGTGGTTAGGAGGGGCAAATTGGGTGCCCCATTACTCAGTGCTCTCCAATGTATCACCTCCACAAACCATATAAAAACTACAAACAGGTATCTGCCTCTATCTTTGCAATCAAACAAAGGGGCAGAGGACACTGCAGAGCAGTACACCACAGCACAGGAACTAGCACAACAGAACTCGCCCAAAACAGAGAACAAAACAAAAAAAGCAAAAAGGAAATCCAAAACACTTCTGATCATAGGAGATTCCATGATTCAGGAGGTTGACACCTACCTTCAGTCAAGGGTAATGGTCAGATGTCTCCCAGGTACATCAGCATGGAGAGACACTGATCGCATAGCTAAAATCATGCAGGGAGCAGGAGAAAATATCGACATCCTGGTACACATAGGGACTAACAATCTCACCAGCCGGTCAGTTTTGGAGACCAAGGAACACTTGACCAGGCTGTGTGACAAACTATCATCCATTTCACCCGGCATCTCCTTCTCTGAGATTCTGCTGTCTGGGAGAGGGAGGCTGATGGACGGAAGGTCAGAGAAGGGGAGATAGGGGAGCTAAACATGTGGCTCAAGGGCTGGTGCCAGGAAAAAGGACACAAATTTGTAGGTAACTGGCAACAGTTTTGGGAGCGAAAGTTCTTTGAGTTTGATGAACTGTATCTGACTAAGGAGGGAGTCAGTGCATTGGGGCAGATGTTTGATGTCTTTGCAAAATATTTAAACTAGCAAATGGGGAGAGGGTGCAGCACTCGATACATCGAACAGAAAGAACACCTCTCCCCCCTCAGCTAATGATCAAACAGGAGTTCAGTGTGTTTGCAGTTCATTTGCATCACCAGGTAAGGAAAAAGGTCTGACTCCCCATACGACATGCAGGGGAAATGCCGGACCTCACCCAACAACTAACACACCAAAATCTGGCCAATGGAAAATCATGTACACAAATGCCCACAGTCTGGGAAACAAGATCCCAGACCTGCAGGCAACAATGTCAGAGGCTAAACTGGACATAGTAGCCATTAGCGAGACATGGTATACCAGTAACCACACTTGGGAGACTTCAGTACCCGGCTATGTACTGTTCAGAAGAGACCGAGGTGCAAAAAGGAGGGGAGGAGTGTCAATGAAAATATCAAAGCTACAGAAATTCAGAATATACATAAGAAGCCAGAAGAACTGTGGGTCACCCTGGAAACAGGAAATGGGGCAGCCATACAAACTGGGGTTGTCTACAGGCCTCCAGACTAGGGGGAGGACATAGACACATTACTGTTAGAAGATATACAAAACATGACAGCTAAATGGGAGGTTCTGATAATGGAAGACTTCAACATGCCATATACAGATTGGTTGATACCAACAGGAACATCCACCAGAACTAGACACATAGCGGATTCCCTGCAGGGGGAGGGACTCAAACAACCGGTACAACAACTCCCACGAGACAGGGCTATCCTAGATCTAGTACTGACTAATGGGAAAAAGATCACAGATCTCCAGGTAGAAGGTCACTTGGGGGCCAGTGACCATCACATGGGTATGGTTCAATTTGGCCACTAGAACTAAATCATCCCATTCCAAGGCAAAAATATGGGACTTCAAAGAAGCTGACTTTGATAAGATGGCCAACAGAGTTAAGCTAGCCCTGGCAAGAAGAAATGCAGGCGAGGGGGTACAGGCAAAGTGGGTAAGCATTAAGGATGCAATACTTGAAGCAACATCCCATTGTGTTGGAGAGAAAAGCAAGAGCAAAAGAAGGAGAAAACCACTTTGGTTCTCAAAAATAGTAGCAGAAAAGGTCAGAGCCAAAAGGCTGGCCTTCAGGAAATATAAGGGAATGCAGCGGGATGAAGATAGGGAGGCATACCAAACTTCCCTAAGGGAAGCAGGGAAGGCAGTAAGGCAGGCAAAGGCCCAAACAGAGGAAACACTAGCATGAACAGTAAGAGAAGGGGACAAGACTTTCTATAGATACATTAGTGAAAGGAGAAAGTCCAGAGGGGGTATTGCTAAGATCAAAGGGGAGAAGGAGGAATGTGTGGAAGAGGACCAAGGAAAAGCATCTATCCTAAATAGATACTTCTGCTCAGTATTTTCTGAGAAGACGGTAGGGCAGGGCCCACAGTTTAGCACCATGGACACAGGGGGGAAGGAAGTGTGCACAAGCCCCTTCACAAAAGAAAGGGTCCTACAGAGCTCACTAAGCTCAGGGTGGAGAATGCAATAGGATCTGATGGCATACATCCCAGGGTACTAAAAGAGCTAAGGGTAGAACTAGCAGAGCCATTATCAGAACTGTTTAGTTAGTCTCTGAGCACAGGAGAGGTCCCAGAAGACTGGAGAAGGGCTCATGTGATCCCGTTCCACAAGAGTGGTAGCAGGGAGGAGGCATGGAACTACAAACCAGTTAGTCTTGCCTCAGTAGTGGGAAATATTATGGAGGCACTCCTTAAGGAAAGGATAGTGCAACACCTAGAGTCCACAGGAGCACATGATCCAAGACAGCATGGGTTTACAACAGGAAGGTCCTGTCAAGCTAATCTCATAGATTTTTTTGACTGGGTAACCAGAGTGGTGGACCAAGGGAGTGCAGTAGATGTTTGCCTACCTTGACTTCAGCGATACTGTTCCACGTAGAAGATTGATTAATATGCTGGGTAGGCTCAGTGGGGGTCAGAGATTGGTCAGCTGGGTGGTAAACTGGTTGGTGGGCAGAAAACAGGAAGTGGTGGTAAATGGTATACAGTCAGAAGAGATGCAAGTCACAAGTGGGGTACCTCAGGGATCAGTTCTGGGGCCAGTCCTCTTCAATATCTTCATCAGTGATGTTGCAGATGGACTGGAGGGTAAGGTTTGTCTGTTTGCAGATGACACCAAGATCTTTAACAGAGTAGATGATACAGATAGGGTGGGCAGAATAAGAAGAGATCTGGATAATCTGGCAAAGTGGTCGGAAGAGTGGCAACTGGGGTTTAATGCAAAGAAGTGCAAGATCATGCACATAGGTAAGAGAATCCTGAAGCCACCTATAGGTTGGGAGGTGAGTTGCTGGCAATCACAAGAGAAGAAAGAGACTTGGACATCATCATCACAGGTGACCTGAAATTATCCAAGCAGACCACTAAAGCAATAGGTAATGCTAGAGGGAAGTTGGGATGTATTAGTAGGTGCATCACAAGTCATAAGAGGGAGGTAATAATCCCTTTTCAAAAGCCACTGGTTAGGCCCCATCTGGAGTACTGCATTAACAAAATGGAGGCAGTCCAGAGAAGGGGAACCAAAATGGTGCAGGGACTGCATCAGAAAACAAATGAGGACAGATTAACGGAGCTCAATAAGTATATCCTAGAGCAAAGAAGGGAGAGAGGTGATATGATCAAAACATTCAAACATCTTAAGGGCATTAAAAAGGTGAAAGAGTCTTAACATGTTTCAATATGAGAAAAACTGCAGGACAAGAGGACACAGCATGTGATTAGAGGGAGGCCAATTAAGGGGTAATGTGAGGAAGTTCTTTTTCACAGAAAGGGCAGTGGATGCATGGAATGGCCTATCTCAGGAAGTGGTGGATATGAATACAATGCAGGGTGTCAAACAAGCATGGGATAGGCATAAGGGAGCAATACAGATGAGTATGAATAGATAGGCCATTGACAGAGTAGAGGCCTATGGCAGATTCATAAGGTAGAAAAAATGGGCAGACTGGATGGGCCTTGTGGTCCTATCTGCCGTCAACTTCTATGTTTCTAAGTTTCTGTGTTCCTATCCTCTGCCAGTTGGTGGGCGGAAACTTCATATAGTTAAAAAGAGGTAGCCACACCTATCACACAATGGCTGCCTTCCTTCATCTGTGTTATACCACCCACTGACCTGCTGAGAGGGTGTTTCTGCAGATCACAGGAGAAAGTTTTATCCAGAAACACTTCTGGTATGTTATTTATATCAGCCTTTAGTCTGCCTGTATACTAACTTTGACCATTTTTGACTCAGCACTGCGTGTGCTTAGCTCAGTGATTTCAATCTGTGTGAAAGCTTAGCTCGAGCTATGTGTTCTAGCAGACAGAGTCAGTGACGTCCATAACTGCCATGCAGATTGAGTGAACAGCTGACTCACAGTCAACTGATAGGACATCAGGGAAACCCATGTTACATCTCACAAATAATTGTTTTATGTGCATTTCTGTATTAGAGATAGTCTGTATTTTGATTAGCGGGGCACCTGAGATGTATCACTGTTGCAAGTACATTTAATTTAAACTGCAGCTTGAGCTTTTTATGAGAAACATAGTTTCAGTGCTATTACGAGCAGTCAGCTCAATAGGGAGAAAGGAAAAGAAAATCCAATGAGTATTACATTTATACACGTCTAAGTTCTTGTCTCAGGTAACCAAAAATATGGATAACTTAAAAGAATTTAAATCAAGTCACAGCAGAATCAGAGTCCGTAATCCATGGGAGATGTTTCTATAATTCCAAGAGGTCTCATCGAGGAGGAAGTGAACATTCCTGGTAGTAAACTGTCTGTAAGTCCTTTGTAATTTTTCGTAGAAGTTCTGTGTATGATCCATCCTTTTGTTGCAGAGTGAACGTGCACCTAGCCATCCAGATGTGCCACTTAATGACTGAAAAAATCAGAGCAAGAGCATTTTTATGCTATTTAGTCCATTGTCCCGTGAAATGTTCATATACCGCAATAGAATAGGATACTGTATGAAACATCTTTTCAGTCCATTGTGATGCTAGATAGTTCCAAAAATTAGTAATAAAAGAACAAGTGAAAAATAAATAATCCTATGTTTCCAAAGCTTGAAGACAATGAGGTTTACTACAATATTGTTCTGCCAGCTGTTTCTGCTTATGATTAGCTTTGACATGAAGTTTATCATGACATGGTAACCAATAAACATCCTACATATGGAGAGGGATTCTAGAGTTTAGAAGTAAATATTGTAGAGATTGGAGATGGTCATGTGGGCAAGTATCAAAAATTCTATCCACCTTACAGACCGAATTCAGCAGCGTTGCATATAAAGTGCTATTGTTAGTGCTTATCGTCTCGTGTACTGTTAAATGCAGTTGTTTAAATCTACAAAAGGTGTCTCTAATGTATGGGGGGCTGTGTTTGTTTTTTTAAGTACTTTCAGAGAACCTGTTTCCTATTGTTTTTTTATTTATTATTTATTGTTTAGTGATTTGGAAAAAAACTTTGAGCACAAGCTCTTTTACAAAGGTTCCACGTCATAGATTGTAAAATAAAGAATGGTAGGAGAAAGCAAAGGTACATTGCAATGAACGATACAGCTTGGATTCAGAACTTCCAGAATAACTCAAAACATAGGTACAAGTTGAAATAACAAGAAAGGGGCGGGGGGGTATAAGCAGTCACAAAGTGCCTTGTCAGCAGTTCAGAGAGACAGGGATAACTGGCAGAGGGATGAAGAAGGGAGGTATGAGAGAGAGGGAGAGAGAGAGAGAGAGAAGTAAGTACTATGGTAGAGGTGAGAGGGTGGGGGAAGAGGGACAATAAGGTATAGGGAGAAATGGTGGGGTGAGGGGAGGCTGAGAGGAGAGGATATGCCAAAGTAAAGTGGTGAGGTGTGAGGGGGCATGGTCAGGCGACCAGCATTAGTAGTGACAGTTTGAGAAATTCATAGGACTGTGAGTTGGGGGGATGGGAGTGGCAGGTGCCGAAGGAGCATGTCACAAACATTGGTGGACCCAAACTCTGTAAGTCTCATGCAACCAGGCTTCCCATCCCATGTTTCTATTGAGCAATAAAGGCTTAATATTTGAGATCATAAAAATACTATTA
This sequence comes from Neoceratodus forsteri, assembly GCA_016271365.2. NCBI lineage: Eukaryota > Metazoa > Chordata > Ceratodontiformes > Ceratodontidae > Neoceratodus > Neoceratodus forsteri. The sequence goes on along the minus strand of JADMNL010000022.1, from coordinate 25,593,468 downwards.
AAGGGTAGTATGGGGTTTACCATGTTAACCCCACCCACCGATATGGGCAAATAGGTAAAGTTTATTTTAATTAGATTAAGCCTACTCCCCCCAGAAGGTCTAGAAGAATAGGCTCAATAAAGTGGTTTCCAAATATCTAGGTAGGGGGAAAAACTACACTAATATATAAGAAAATTGGGATCAGATATGCTTTAATCAGATATATCCTTTTTTAACCAAGCTTCCATCTATTCCAGTTGTCTAATTTTTGCTTACCCAATTTCAATTTCTGTTCCCAATTAGCTATATCCATTTCTGGCATACCATACTGAAGTTCTAGAATCGTAATGGGTTCTGAGTGTATCTGTATAACAGCAACAGACAATGTTGGGGGTTGTCCCGGGCTCAATATATGACCCATGCATTTATTCAAATTTGGTGAGGCGCCAGAGCTGGAGCCATATCGTTCACATATGTGTAGTTCTTCAGTAGTAGTCATTTCATTGTCCATTAGGAGACACAGCTCGTCTGCATAAGCCAATACTTTATCTGGTTATCCAATGGCGATATATTTTGTGCATTAGTAATGCATCTAAGTAAGGGATCAAAATAAAAAACACATACAAGATAGGGCTAAGGGGGCAGCCGTGTCGTATGCCTTGTTTAATAGGGATCATTGGTTCTTGCCATCCATTGATCAAGGGGATGATTGTTGCTGTTTTTATAAAAACTTTTAATCCAATGTATCATAGTCTGAAGTACATGGTAAATGTGCAAAACATGCCATAGAAAATCATGGCATACCGAATCGAAAGCTTTTCTTTGGTCAAGAGAGAGCACATAACCATGTATGAGATTAGTAGTGCTGTGTTCCGTAATTTCTCGTAATAAAATGAAATGATCTGCACTTTGTCATCCTAGGACCAAACAGGACTGGCCCTGTGAGATTACAAACGGGGCAGGCAATAACATCCTGTTACATATCATTTTCATTAGGATCCTGAAATCAGTATTTAGCATGCTTATAGGCCTCCAGTTTGATGAATGAGACTTGTCCCCCTTTTGAAAAAGATAAATTAGGGTACCCTTGTTTATATGTAGGGGAACATCCTCTGTTTGAAGTATAGACTCATAGACTTTTGTAAGTTCAGGTACTATTATAGGGCCTATAATTCATTTGATAAGTCACCCGGGCCAGCAGTGGTACCTGACTTTAAAGTGAATGGTGCTGCTAAGACTTCCTGCTCTGTAATAGACTGACACATTTTTTCTGGAATATACAGAGGAACTTCCGGGATGGGCGGAATACATAAAATCAGATTGTGTTGTGGTGGAACTGCAGCTAGTGACCCATACATATCTTTTGTGTAGGACGTCACTAATTGCAATATCTCATGGTTGGTATAACAGGTCTTGCCCTGTGTGTCCAGGAGACATTTAATTTCTTTTTTATTTATCTTTTGGGCACAGTGTTCATAAGGGCAGACAGAGACAGAAGCTGCGGGACCTGAGGTACTAGCTTTATGCTGGCAGTGGAGCATTTGTGATTTCTGGCTATGGTACGTCAATAATTCCTTCTTAACATACTGAATTTGCTGTGAAAGGTCCTGGTTAGTATTATAGGATACTGTATATAGTTTCTGTAAGTGATGTCGTTTCTGAAGATATTGTAAATATGAACTCAGACTTCTCGATTTACTAAAGCATTTCATCATTTTCTGAATGTCAAATTTTGTGTCTTCCCATCATAATATGGGAGTATCATAACAGCATAACAGATTTTCTAGCTTCTAGAAAGGAAGATAAGAAAACTAGAAAAAGGTTATCCATTAGCAAGCAAGGAATTATTGAATTTCAAGAGGCCAGGACCCTTTGTAATGGGGCTGAGAATGCCCACTTGGATGTGCAATAGGTCATGATCTGAAAATTCAGGCGGGCAGACAGTTGCCTGGTGGAGGAGTAGATGCCGAGAGAAAAAAATTGTCAATTCTGGTGGCTAGATGTTCATCATGGAAGGTTGATATATGTTGTTTTGTTGTAGTGAGGTATGCATCCCTTAGACCAGCTGTGATCAACATTTGTGACAGGAAATGAGAGTCACTAAAGATTTTATGGGTTTTTGTGAGTACACTTCGGTCCAGAGATGAGAGGCTACAATGGAAGCCTCCTCCAAAGACTACACGGTAAGTAGTGTATAAGTAAGGTTTGATCAGCGTAAACATGTCTATCCTTAAGGTCGTGGTTTGTGGGGCATTACATTAGTCTATACCTAGTCGATTGAATTTGTACATCCAAAATTAGTACCCTTCCAGGTAGCAAATCATATACTTTTAACAGAACTATTTCCAGCATGCAAAATAAAATCCCTACTTTTGAGCGTGTGTCAGACCCTATGGACTAGTAGGATAGACCCAAATGCCATTCAGTTTGGGCAGTATTTATTTCTGGTAAGGTATGAAATTGAATATCTTGGAGAAAAATAATACCAATCTGTAAATATTTAAAATAAAAGAACACCAACAGTTGTTTTTTTAGAGTTTTTATACTATTGACATTTATAGTGTAGAAAGAAAGATCAAAGTACATTCACATACAAGATCAAACTGGGATCCTAAGTCATTTTTTTCTCCCCTTCCTGTCTTTTCTTTTTTCTGATGTTAAAGTATTGCTTTCTGTTTCACTGCTACCCCAGATATCTCCGTGTCAGTAGTCACTTCAAGCACAGAGGAGACCACCGAAGAAGAATCAGAGTCATCCTGTGAGTCTGACTGATCTGCCAAAATATCATATTTATTAGAGAGAAAGGCATCCTCATGTTTCGATACCTTGGGAGCGGGGTTACTCAATCTAGAAATCTGCCTGGTTACCTTTCTTTCTCTCTCAAATCCTGGAACCGGAGGGGGGGGAGGAGCAGGAAGCATATGGCCTGTGTCATGTATCTCCAATGCTCCTGTCTCAGGCATAGGCGCAGTGGGTATGGGAAAGGGGGGCTGGCGTACTGTTGGACCCTGGGGGGGAGATGCATCCAAAGTCTCAAGTGAGGGGATCTGGGGGTTCAAAGTAGAGGACAGGAGGTAGGAGAAGGGTTTCTTCTGGTGGGGGGGCCATCAGGTACTAAAGGGTGCACAGTCGGAGGTGGAGTAGCTGTTTTTGCCTTCTGCACAAGTGCAATGTATGCCCTTTGTTCCAGTCCAGCAGCATGTTCAGGGTGTTTATGAGCGGCCCATATACAATTCAGAAATGTGTGTCCTACCTCATCACAGAGATTGCATTTCCCCTCATTTTGACAGTCTGCTCCGGAATGTCCCAATTCTCCACATACTGTACATCTGATCTTATAACAAACACTACTGAGATGTGAGTCAGACCCATATCGATAACAGGCTTTAGACTATCCAGGATAGAATAACACTCCCCTATCCCTCCCCCCAAAAAAGGAGTTCGGGAGGTGTACCACCCCTGCTCCTGTTGTTCATAGTAAAACTTTAACTTCCCACCATCCTGTCCAAATATTTTCAGAGTCTAGGATGGTCTCAGGGTCCCCCAGCACAGTGCACTTTTGTTTCAACTAGTGCGTCAGGTCATGGACACTTACTCCTTCACTCCGAAACAAAACTGTAATAGTTTTATAGTAGGCTTTGTGAGAGGTGTTGCTAAGAAGGAACTCCATAAAGGTGTTTTCTTTGTAAGGATTAAGCCACTCGAAAGGATGGGTCTATTGTGGAATTAATCCATGGTTGGGGCACGAGGCCGAAGGCCATGTGCCTCCAACAACCCAACCATGGATTAATTCCACAGTAGACCCATCCTTTCAAGTGGCTTACTCTCTTGTAACATGGCAATGATTGCATGACTAATAGTCTCTGAATAAATGAGAACAGATAGACTGATTTAGTTTTAGAGTGCTATATGGTGACCTGTTAAACATGGTATACATACAGTAGAAAACAATTGGAACACACCTATTGGAAATATCGTGGCTGCTATTTCACTTTTGTAAAAATAACTTTCATTACAAGCTTTAAGCTTTCTAACATCAAAACATTTTTTGCAACTTTTCAAAAACTTGCAGTTAACTTTCTACACTAGGTGCTTTGATTTTCAGTTATGTGTATTGCAAGATATGGGTTGCACTGCATGATGGGAGTGTTCTAAGGGTACATCTTCGTTTTCTTCCTGCATTTCCTTTGCAGACCAATAGGTGACTATGAAACAATCCTTGCAGCACAACACTGTTTTTCTAAATGTACTGAACTAAGCCAACCTGAAAAAAACTTTTGAACAAGTACTGTTTTTCTGAGTATTAACTTCACTTTTTTCCTCTCTAAATTATCTAACTTAGCAGGAGATAGAACAACACAACATTTACTGCTTTCACCTTTCAAATACTTGTTTTGACTAGTATTATTAGTCTGTTTTTCTTTCTTTTTATTTCTCTCACTTTATTTTTATTTTCACCCATAGAAGCAGCCTCTTTCTTTGATTTTGCTTTGTTTATCTCTCTGTCTGTTATTTTTGCTTTCAGTTATAGAAGGTGTATGCTCATTTTTATTACTGTGTATTCACCAAGAAAAGGCTAGGACACATACTGTTATTCAGTCATCCACAATGCATTGCACCCAAAGTTGCTTAGAAAGCAGTAGATCACAAATGATTGCCGCATTATGTAAATGTTCACTTCTAAAGAAATATTGTTGCAGCATAACTAACAGTATATGTGGAGTTTAAATGTAGAATCTCTAGTAAGTCATAAAGTTGTGTGGCAGTTACAACATACAGCAATCTTGAAAATATCAAAAGCCCTGTGCCATAAATAAACTGGAACAAGTACAAACAGCTAACTATTTGCATAGTAGTTTCGCTTGTATATTGCTTTTGTCTATAATGGATTGCCAAAGTACTACATCACAAACCATGGTCTACTATGGTATTGGATCATGGTTGTTGGTGAACCACATGGTGTTTTTCCACCTATCTGAATGCTTAAGTTTTGTATGTCACATTTCAAGTGAAACTACTATGCAAATAATTAGCTGTTTGTACTTGTTCCAGCTTATTTGTGGTAGTTTATTTCTGGCACAGGATTTTTGACATTTTCAAGATTGCTGTATGTTGTAACTGCCACATAACTTTATGACTTACTAAAGACTTACTGTGGAATTAATTCATGGTTGGGTCATTGGAGGCACTCGGCCTTCAGCCTCATGCCCCAACCCCCCCCCCAACCATGGATTAATTCCACAGTAGACCCATCCTTTCTCATAGCTTAATCCTTCTTTAAAAATGCATAGGTCTAAATTTTTTACCACTATCATGCACTTAATTTGCTTACACAAATAAGGAAGGCTAGCTTTATAGAATACTGATAGTCTAAACAAATCAATTATTCAGTCTCCTCCCAACCCTTTGCTGACATCTACACATTTTTATAATGTATGTAGAAAAATTCTAGTGAATTGATTGGCTGAAAGCAGCTAAGAGTTATGTAATTATTAACCCATAATTACACTCCTGAACTATTTACAGCCATTTAAGCTCTAGAACATAAACATAGAAACGGGTATCTACACTCCCCACATTCTGACAGGAGCAGTCACTTCAGACCTGTTACTTCACCAGCAGGCAGTAAAAGTGAAACATCGTCTACACAGAATGGCAAATGGTCTTTTTGGCCTACCTGCATCACAAAAACATTTTTGACCATACTGCTGTAAACACTACTAAATAGGAGAAATAGGAGTCTTTACTTTGAAGATCAGGTATCATCTGTAGTTAAAAATAGAATAATAGATAGGTTCTAGTGTATTACAAGGCAGTAATTCCATCGAGAGGTTCTGGGGACACTAAAACCTCGAGGAAGCTCGAGAGGTGCTTGTGTATCCCCAGAACTTGAGATAATTTCTGCCTTGAAACAGCAGAAACTATTTGTTATTTTGTAATATATGGATGTGAGGAATTTTCAAGTTCTTACTTGTGTCTGCTGTATGGCGATGCAGTTTGCAGAGTTAGCTGGATTCCGAGTGTTGTTCCTCGATCATCACTGGCACCTCCATGCAGCTCCTGTTCCCATTCCTGCTTTTTTCTCTCAGAAAAAAAAAAACACATGGTTCATACAGTTGTGTCAGTAATCCCAACGATACTATTACAAGGACCGGAAGTATAATATTACTAGACTAACTAATATAGAACAAGGATTTTTTAATATAATTTTTGGGGTATTATTTTAACAATCCATATATTACAAATGTTTTTTACCAATTGCGGAATGTTGCCAGGATCATAGAAGCATAGTAGTTGACATCAGATAAGGACCGCAAGGGCAAGGCCCATCCAGTATGTCTATTTTTTCCACCTTATAAATGTGCCATCAGTCTTTGCTCTGTCAATGACCTATCTATTCATACTCATCTGTATTGCTTCCTTATGCCTAACCCATGCCTGTTTGAAGCCCTGCACTGTATTCATATCCACCACTTCCTGAGGTAGGCCATTCGATGCATCCACCACCCTTTCTGTGAAAAAGAACTTCCTCACATTACCTCTTAATCGGCCTCCCTCTAATTTCATGCTGTGTCCTTTTGTCCTGCTATTTTTCTTATATTGAAACATGTTAGACTCTTTCACCTTGTTAATGCCCTTAAGACGTTTGAATGTTTCAATCATATCACCTCTCTCCCTCCTTTGCTCCAGGGTATACATATTGAGCTCCGTTGATCTGTCCTCATATGTTTGCTGATGTAGTCCCTGCACCACTTTGGTTGCCCTTCTCTGGACTGCCTCCATTTTGTTAATGTCCTTGTGTAGGTGCGGCTCTAGTACTGCATGCTGTACTCCAGTTGTGGTCTAACCAGTCTCTTGTAAAGAGGGATCATTATCTCCCTCTTACGACTTGTGATAACCATACTAATACACCCCAACATCCCCCTATACTTACCTACTGCTTTAGTGGTCTGCTTGGATGATTTCAGGTCATCTGTTATGATGATGCACAAGTCTCTTTCTTCCCTTGCGATTGCCAGAAACTCCCTTCCCACCCTATAGGTGGCTTCTGGGTATCTCTTCCCTATGCGTATGATCTTTCACTTCTTTGCATTAAACCCCAGTAGCCACTCTTCTGACCATTTTGGCAGTTTATCCAGATCTCTTCTCATTCTGCCCACCCCATCTGGATCATCTACTCTGTTGCAGATCATGGTGTCATCTGCAAACAGACAAACCTTACCCTCCAGTCCATCTGCAATGTCACTGATGAAGACATTGAAGAGGACTGGCCCCAGGACTGATCCCTTAGGTACCCAACTTGTGACTTGCATCACTTCTGGCTGTATACAGTTTACCACCATTCTCTTTTTTTCTGCCCGCCAACATAGAAACATGGAATTATATGGCAGACAAGGACCACCCAGCCCAACCATTCTGCCCATCCTCCCACCCAATGGACAAGCCGCAGATCCCAACCAGTTCGCCACCCAGTTAACCAACCTCTGATCCACCCTGAACCTACCCAGCTTATTAATGAATCTTCTATGTGGAACAGTATCGAAAGCTTTGCTGAAGTCAAGGTAGATGACATCAACTGCAGCCCCTTGTTCCACCACTCTGGTTACCCAGTCAAAGAAATCTATGAGATTAGTTTGACAGGACCTTCCTGTTGTAAACCCATACCATCTTGGATCCTGTGCTCCTATTGATTCCAGGTGTTGCACTATCCTTTCCTTAAGGAGTGCCTCCATAATCTTGCCCACTACTGAGGTAAGACTGACTGGTTTGTAGTTCCCTGCCTCCTCCCTGCTACCACTCTTGTGGAGCGGGATCACATGAGCCCTTCTCCAGTCTTCTGGGACCTCTCCTATGCTCAGAGACTCACTAAACAGTTCTGATAATGGCTCTGATAATTCCACCCATAGCTCCTTTAGTACCCTGGGATGTATGCCATCAGGTCTCATTGCCTTGTCCACCCTGAGCTTAGCGAGCTCTTGTAGGACCCTTTCTTTTGTGAAGGGACGTGCACACCTCCCTCCCTCCCTCATGTGTCCATGATGCCAAGCTGTAAGTCCTGCCTTACATTCTCCTCAGTAAATACTGAGCAGAAATATCTATTTAGGCTGGATGATTTTCCTTGGTCCTCCTCCACACACTTTGCCTCATCCCCTTTGGTCTTAGCAATACCCCCTCTGGACTTTCTCCTTTCACTAATGTATCTATAGAAAGTCTTGCCCCCTTCTTTTACTGTTCATGCTACTGTTTCCTCAGTTTGGGCCTTTGCCTACCTTACTGCCTTCCCTGCTTCCCTTAGGGAAGTTTGGTATGCCTCCCTATCTTCGCCCCGCTGTGTTCTCTTATATTTCCTGAAGGCCAGCCTTTTGGCTCTGACCTTTTCTGCTACTGTTTTTGAGAACCAAAGTGGTTTCCTCCTTCTTTTGCTCTTGCTTTTCTCTCTAACACAGTGGGATGTTGCTTCAAGTATTGCATCCTTAATGCTTGTCCACTTTGCCTGTACCCCCTCACTTGTTCCAGCCGATGACCTGCTGACTCTGGTACATGTCTTTGTTACCTCTAGGCTTGACTACTGCAACTCCCTATACTTTGGGGTCATGGGAGGGACCCTCTGCAGACTACAGCTGGTGCAGAATATGGCTGTCCAGTTGCTGATGGGCCTGTCTAGGTCCATTCATGTAACACCAGTCCTATGTGCTCTGCACTGGCTGCCTGTCAGGTGGAGGGTCATTTTCAAGGTGGGCTTGCTCACCTACAAGGTTCTATACAGACTGTGTCCTGATTACCTGTTGGAGCTCCTGACACCTGTGATCTCTGCTCACTCACTCTGCTCCTCCTCGAGAGGCCTCCTGGACATTCCCAGGGTTCAGCTCAAGACATCAGATGACAATGCCTTTAATCTCTAGGCTGACCCTGTGAAACTCATTTTCATCTGCAGTCCAGGTGGCGTCTTCGATAGGGGTTTTCAAGCTGAGGCTGAAGGCCTGGCTTTTGTGGATTGAGTTTCCAACCAAACCGTCCGAGCTATTTGATGATGATCTTAAAGCTGTTAATTTGAATTCTATTTATTCTGAACAAAATGTTACCTTGCTTTTATCTATGGGTTTATTTTTTGATATGTTTGTTAGGCATCCAGAGCCTCAGGGAATGGGTGCCTTAAAAATCAAATTTGCCTTACCACTTTGATTAGGGAGATAGAAAATCAGTTATTTACTGTTCCCACAATGCCTTACTATGTAAATTAGTATATAGGCTATTATATTTCTGTACTCACTACACAAATAGGAGACTACATCTCTCAGTAAAGAAATATTGTCAGTTATACAGAGGTTAATGGATGGGCACCAGTTAACAACAGCGCTGTGTCCCCTTCGAGAGGTTGTCAAGAGGTTTACTTTTGGCATGACAAATTCATGCCTGAACTCCATGTTGTTGTTAACTGATGCCCATTGATTGTCTTTGATAGTTTATAGGCACCAGTTAAGCAAAACTTGTCTTTACTTTTCCGTTTTTTTGTTTTGCCTCACTCTCTGCAGGGCAAGCTCTCACCACCACGGCCGTTCATCGTCAGGAAGTTCAACAGACGCACGTGCACAAAGATGTTCATGTTGTTATGCTATCATTATGATGTTCTCAAGAGGGTATGTCAACTCTTGATGTGACAACAATAGCATAACAAGGATAGAAATTCATTGAATTCCATCCTTGATAACCCTCTCCCATACATTATATACTGCATGCACAATGCCTCATTTGAAAATAAACATCTAACAGCTTATCTTGTTCCTACCACTACAAAAAAGAAGACTGCACTTTTCACTGATGGAAATGAAAGATAGCGTCATATTGCCCTCACAATGCCTTGCTATGTACACTTACATATTAGGTACTATGCTGCAGTCAGCACTACCAAAATTGGAGACTGCACCTCTGAGTAAGGAAAATTTAAGACACCTTCATAATCTACTCAGAATTCCCCGTTACTGTATGTAAAATCACTATACAGTAGAAGCCGCTTGAAGGGGACATCTCCATGGCTGCTCCTTAGTCCCCTTTAAGCGACCATCCCGTTTATCAGAAGAAGCACTTTTGTCACAACCGTGAGAGACTATGTGCTGTGGAGTTAGACACACTGAAGCACAGAGACACAGACACATACACACACACACACACACACACAATAACAAACAATGATAATAAACACACAAACATAAATAAGTACTGGACACCAGTACCAGTTACAATACTAGTTACGATTACAGCTGTTTTGTGAAAAATTGTGTTTGGTTTGTTTGAAATCTTTATGTAATTGTGAGATAAAATCTGTGAGTTAAAATCACTTATCTTCTGCCATTTCCCCGGCAATATCTATAGCAGTGTTGTCCCTCCTTCCACCTCCGAAAAAGTCTCTACTCCTGGTCTGCTTACAGGAAGACATGATTTGTTTAAGGATTAAGCCCTCCAGCTTGAACACACTCTCCAGGTGTTCCAGATTGTTGTTTTGAACACACCAATCTCTCAGTGCTGCAATGTGTTCTCTCGCTTCCGCGTTGCTGACATATTTTGGCACAAGGTCATCATCTGCATCATCAGTGACTGGCTGTTCTATTCTGTTCTCTGCTAACGCAGAGCAAATGTCAGGAACAGTCAGCTTGCCATCAGTGTCTTCATTCCTGTCACCATCGACAAAGGCTTCGAACTGGGAGTGGGACATATTTGTGGGGCATTCTACATCTTCAAGCGGGTCATCAGAGCTTGCAGCTTCATTAGTCAGGTTAATGCCATCAGCCCCTATATAAAACCCAGCTTTGCAGTAGCAATTCTCAAGTATAGCCTGTTTCACATTTGCCCAAGCCCTAGCCAGCATTAAGGTAGCATTGAGGAGCGTTATTTTTTTTGCAAATTCATTTGCAAAGGCCATGAAGCTACCAGCTATGAACCCTGCCACTCTAGTAGAAAACTGGGAGCGGTAGTGTCCTTTGAAATTTTTAATGACTTCCATGTCCATCAGCTATATCAGGCTGGTGGTGTTCAGGAGGAGAAAAAAACAGCTTGACGTGTGGGAACTTGTTAGCCAAAGCAGTGGGCTGGGTGCTGTAGTTGTCCACAAAGAGAATAATTTTTCTTCTGCGTCTTCTTAGATGACTGTGCCAGGTAGACAGCCACTCCTCAAAAATGCCACCAGTCATCCATGCATTTGTGTAGCTAGTGTAGGTTACAGGGAGGAAGGAGAGATCTTTTGGGAGGCACTTAGGTCACTGGCTTTTGCCAATCACAAGGAGGGGTAATTTCTCAGTGCCTGCCATGTTTGCACAGCAGAGCACAGAGACGCGCTCATTAGATTTTTTTACCCACAATTAATGCAACATTCTTCTGGTTGTGGCCAGGGTCAGGTTAGCCGTGGTAAAAATACCAGTCTTGTCAGCATTAAAGACATCAACAGTTGAGTATTCAGCCAGTAACCCTGGAAGCATGGTCTTAACTCAGTCTGTTGCTGAAGGTGAGTCTGCATCCAAACGTTCACCCTGCTCTTTCTTTCATATGATATGGTGCCTTGTTTTCCACCAGAGAGTCACCCATCAGTGGCTTCAAACCCCTCTTGGTCCATGTGTGAGGCTATTTCTTTATCTTTTTCTTTTAAAATTGGTCCCGTCAGATGAGCACCCTTACTGACTGATGATTAAACCACGTAAAAAGCCCATCCTTCACTAATGTAATTTTTCCCTCTCTTTTTTGCTTGTGGTTGGGGTTGCTGGTAAGACTCCACTCAACAAGAAGTTTGTTTTGGTTTTGGCTGACTCTTCCTACCCTGCTCTTTGAGATGGAAACTTCCTTTGCCATTTGGAAAGACAGGAGTTAGGCAATTGTAAAGCCTCAATAACTTTTACTTTAGAACTTAGTGGGAGGTCGACGCTTTTAGATGCCATCCTAAAAACCAAACACACCCCAGGCACAATCCAGAGAGAGATGCTAAGCAGATGGCAATGACAAACAGCTTAAATGCTGAGCATTAAATGACCACTTAATGAGGCATGATTTTTAAATCATCACCTTTTACTACAGCTGACACTTGTAAATCATCCCAATTAGGCAACAAGACCATCCCAATTAAACATAAGTTAGTGCCATAGAATAACATTAGATCATAATCGGTTCCCGGGAGGATCATCTCAGTTAAGTGGTCGTCCCCTTTAACTGCATCCTCTTTAAGTGGCTTCTACTGTATTAGCTGTTATACTGCTGTACCCATTACCATAATGAGTTAATTAGTTTAACAGAAATGGATTACTTTATGTCAAAATGCAGTTACAATAATAAACTGTTTTTTTCAAGTAGTGCTATAATTTGTTTAGCTTTATATCTGTAATAATTTTTCTGCACGTGCTATAAGTGTGATAAGAAACTCTAGGGATGTGCAATTATGCTCTAATTGCACTTTGCTCTTGGGTGTTTAAAGGCATTCTTCAGCTGTGCAATTATTTACAGTATAATTACACACTCTTGTATACTTAACGTGTCTTAGGGAGACTGCTATTCCTCCTGCACTAAGCACTACAATATGAGCCTCTCTCACAGTAACCAAGGCTACAAAGAAGTTGGCCCTTGGTGAGCTACTACAGCCTTGCTGGCCGCCAATTTCTATGAAAATCATCACAAATGTGAGCAAATGTCTGCTTGATAGGGCTTGAAAATTGGATGCTTTGGTTAACATATAAGCACTTTTGTCAGTCAGAGAATTTTATTTGCACTCCATTACATAGAAGCAAGCTGTTATTGTAGTTTTGTTCTTTTTGTGGGGTCTTACTAACTTACCTTACTCCCCAGATGCATCTGGAAATGAGCTGTTACCAGCTTAATTTGTCTTTCCTGGTAAAACGTTTGAAAAAAATAAGACAAAATGGTGCACTCTTCTTTCAACTGTTAAAATGGCTCTTGCCTGCAACACTTTCTGGCTTCATTTATTTCTGGTTTTCTGTCTGCACCCTGGGTAGTGGTTCTACATGTCCTACCATCTACCCCAAACACTGTTGTGTGCCTCCATCAGATTTATCTAACTCCTTTGTGCCATTTTTATGTTTTCTGGATGCTTAAACTATGGCTATGTAACTGAATGTTTCCTCTCTGCCCTTCAGAGCCCTTTGATGCTCTTTGTCTGGCAACTCTAGATCTATTTATTAATTGCATTCATGCTGCCAGTCCCCAAAAATATTTCTGTGGTACTTGCCACCTGCCATCTAAAATGTTTTAATGAATGCCGCCATCCCATGATAATCCACAAAAGAGAGGCACCACTTGCCAGCTTCGCCCATGCTCTCTATATGCCAAACTAGGCTGCAGCCTAACTCTCCAGCCACACTCATGATTCAGCTTCCCCAGGGAATCTCCACCATCTGTGAAAATGTGCTTAACACTAGAAAACATGGGGGGAATCTCCTCCTGTGCTAAAGCCCTATTTAACTTTTTATGTTGGCTTGCGCGTGCGCAATCAACATCTTGCACAAGTCACATTTTCAGAGGTGTGTCAGTGTTGTGGCCAATGCAGGGGATGCTGTAGTGGGTGTGTCAGTCAGCTGCTGATCAGTGAACATGCTGGTGATGACAGCAGTTTCAAAGAGAGCCATGGAGTTGAAAGAAATCTGCCCCTCCAATGGGTTACAGTTTCCTCATTGAACCGTCTGATGACAAGGCTCCATTACATGTCTTTCCTGGTGAAACATTCCAACAAATATGGTGACTCCTGCTCCAAGCACACAATCCCTACAAAGCTGACATTGGGGATGCCCAATCTCCTTATCAGCATGTCCCTCCACCAGTTCAATTGGTTTGCTGACAGGGGTGCCCAACCTCCATCGGCATCATGTCCCCCCCCCCACACACACACGCGCAAACACTTTTGTTGCCGACGGAGGTACCCAATCCCGTTGGCATCATGTTCCCCAAACTCATGGCACACTAGGAGCCCACCCAGTGCACTTGAAATATTTTTTTGTAAATAAAGAAACCTTCCCAAAGTCTGTTTTTGACCTGTAAAAAAGTCCCTCATCGTCCCACCATGCCCCCTCCCCCAGCCCGCACCCACTCTCTGCACTACCCACCTCCCACACCCCCTCACCCCATACTTACCTCCTGAGGGCTGGCACTGCAATCTTCTGTGGAGTGGGAACACACCTGAACTCTTCAAAAGCTGACCAAAATGTGGTAAGCTTGATAAAGGCAGGCAATGGTGGTTTCAACTTAGGTGGCTATCTTAGCCAATTGGGGGAATTTTGATAGCAGATTGTCAACATGGGTTTTTTTGGGACCCCACCTCATGAACACATGCACTGTTATCTTGTTACTCAGTCCCAAAAGGTGATTTTGTGGTCACTGTGCAGAAACACCTTTCAGGAATGATTAACGAAATAACAGTGCCACTGTTCATGAGGTGAGGTTCCAAAAAGCCGATGTTGCAAATTTGGTGAAAAAAAATTCCCAAAAAAATGACTGCATTAAGAGCACGCATTATGCAGTTTCCTGCATGCTTGTAACTCCGACAATTTTTAATATTTTCACTCCAGATTTTCAACCTTGACATTTTTTCACACCTCCTTATGAACAGTACAGCTGTCATTTTTCACTTCCTTCCCAAAATGTGTTTTTGCACCTGTGGCACACAATGGCATGGTCACTGTGGTAAATCAATTTTTGGGACAGACTGACAAAATCAAAGTGCCACTGTTCATGAGTGGAGGTCCCAAAATGCCTATATTTAAAATGTGGTTAAAAAAATCCCCAAAATAATTGTGTTATAGGCATGCGTTGTGCAGGTTCTACGCAAGCTCATGACTTCACCAATTATTTGTATTTTCACTCCAGATTTTTAACATTGGCATTTTTTTACACCTCCTCATGAACAATACAGTTGTCATTTTTCACATCCTGCCTGAAATGTGTTTTTGCACCTCTGATACCAAATGGCGCAGTCGCAGTGCAAAATCACCTTTTGGCTAATGAACTGATAGTGCAACTGTTCATGAGGTGGGGTCACAAAAAGCCCATGTTGAAAATTTGGAGTGAAAATACCAACAAATACCCGGGGTGTTAGGGTTTCCAACTGTAACATCCCACCCTGTAGAGACTGATAGGTATCGGGGTGTGACTTGGGATTGTCAGCTGTGACGCTCATGCCATTCCACCCCCACTTCTACCCTGCAGCCAGTGTCAGGTGTCAAGGTGTGCCTTGGAGTCTTTGACCCCGAAGGTCACCCCATTCTCCTCTACTGCACCTATCTCAGCATATTTCCTTATGGAATGGGGTGAGCAAAAGGCCTGAAAACCCCAGGGCACACTAAAACACTTGTCAGTGTCTGCAGGGTAGGGTGAGATGAAATGGTGTGAGCATTATGGCTGATGACCCAAAGGCACACCCCAACGCCTGTCAGTCTCTGCAGGGTGGGGATGGGGTTGGCATCAATTCAATACTGCACTGCCATTCCTATTATGCATCTCTCTAATTCCTGCACTACCAATGCCAATGCCAGCAAGACACCATTCAGCATTGACAAACGTCAGTTGATGTTTTTAAGGCCCAGCTTAAAGCTTTTCTTTTCTGTAAAGCTTTTAATGTCTAGATGTATATCCATAGTTACGGCTTGGTTTTTGTAAGATTTGTATTTATTATGTGCAATGTCTATATTTATTATATTTAAATGCTTGTCCTAAATTTGTATGGTGCCCAGAGCCTCTGGGATTGGGCGTCTTTTAAATAAACTTTGCCTTGCCTTGCCTTGTCTCCCATAGTACTAACAGCACTAACCACACTGATTCCACTCAGCATTTATTGTACTATAATTATCTATTTGTTCTATATCTTATGAGTACTAAATTTTATATACAGGCTGTTTATTACAGCAACTGGCCGGCCCTTAACCGGTGGACTATCAATGGGAGGAAGTATAGCGCAGTGGTTTAAGGGGAGGCAGTGTTGTGCAGTGCTTTAAGGCTCTGAGCTTCAAATCTGGAGACCTGGGTTTGAATCCCACAGCCCCCATTTGCATACTGTGTGACCCTGAGCAAGTCACTTAACTTCCCTTTGCTCCCAAGTTGCACCTGTAAACCAGCTTTTAGCTTAGTATGTCTCCCCTGGTTAAATAATTGGAAAAAATGTCATTTTCCATTAGCCAACAGGTCGCTAAAGAGAAATAATCTGCACCCCTTTAAATTAATACAGGAGTGACAGATCTTCAATTTTCCATATTCATGTATTTACAGTATGTCTGAAGTGGTGTGTGTATGAGTGTCTTATGTTCACAGGGCTTCCAGGCTATTTCTCCTACCACTCACCCTGCATCACTCTTCTCTCACCCACGGGTGGCAAGTCTATTTACTATTTCTATTTTAAATGTCTTAAGTGTGGAATAGACATATCAGCTTGCATATTGTATCCTAGGACCTTTTGGTGCCTACTAGCCAAAATATTAAATAACACAGACATGGTTCCTTAATTACTGATGCGTACTATCATCCCAGACAGCTGGAAAAAAGCAAAACAAGTATATTTCCTTTAAAATTATATACAGTTGAGTGAGTTGATGTTTCCTTTTGTGCAGCCATGAGCAGCCCTTTTCTGTGCTGATGATGAGATGTGTCACAAGAGTTTACAGCTTTTTCTTTTCAGATTCTCCAGTGAATTTGAATACTATGCAATTGTAATGTGTAATGGGGTGTGTCTGACTGAAGTAATGCCAATTAGGGATGCACGTTTGTCATGGATGAGGTTTTAATGACTCATTGGTTGTTTATGAAATCATTAGCAAACATTAGTAAACGTTGTGGCACTGTCATCATTGCTACATTTTGATGACAGCAGTGAAAGTCATGGAAGTCCTGAATAAAGACCAAATGTCTTGGAATCCATGATGTGAATGACTGCCATGAAAAACTTACATCCCTTATGATAATGGCATATTTGCAACTGCTGAACAAATCACTGTTGCTTTAAACATACAGTGAAATCAGCTGTATCTTTCAAATGAAATGAAAATGTATTTTGTGACGTGCAGTGAAACTGGCTTTGCACATCGCACGCTCATCTCTTGGGCTGGAACATTGGAAGGCTGTGGGTTCAAATTCACACCAGGAATGTGGGCTAATACCCAATCTGGCACTGTAGTACAGAACTAGAAGGACACTGCAGTGAGGTGCCATCATTCCGGTGAAACATTTAAACCAAGGTCTCATCTCTGGTGGCTGTTCAGGTGGAATTTAAAGATCACTTTAGTCTACACTATTGTCACTGTATGTGTTCCATGCACACTATTTATAAAGCACTAGTATACGTTATATGTTACTAATAAAAAAAGTCACACTGTCACTTTACACACTGGTTTTAAATGAGGAGCAACAGTGATGTATGCCAGCCTTAAAAAAGCACTCAAGTGCAAAATGCTGATGGCTGTCCAGGGAGCACTGCTGCTGTATTGGAACTTGTAATAAATCATAATGAATTAAATTTTGACTGGTGTCAATCTTAATGCTCTGAAAAGGGATAGCCAACCTCTTTTGTTCTGTATTGCTGTTATCCACTGCCACATCTCCAGTCATGCTACATTTGAGCTACCTAATCTACTGTCTGGAATATAAAGATCCCATGGCACTTTTCAGGGCTGTAGTGGGCAGAGCTCTGCAGACCTCTTGTGAGGAGAAAAGGAGCTCATGTCACCGGATTCTGAACCAACAACACAGGAATTAGAGTTGCAGTGCTGTCACTCTGCCAACACTCAAACCAGTCTGCTCTCTCCATTGACTAAAGTGGCACTATTTGTCCCACGGAGGTCATGGAGGAACATGGCACACTCCACCATTTCCAAGATGGCCACCAAACAGTACTATTCATGCATAATTATTACTGCATGCACAGCACAGTGTGGCAGCCATCTTGGTCATGGAAGACTGTGCTGTGTTCCACTGTCACCACCTTTGAGATTTTTTTATAGTTATATTTTGTTTCATCCCCCCACTTGACCCTCCCTCTAAGCACACCCAACTCCCAGAAACATAACACTGACATGGGGGTACCCCAATCCCCCAGTGCCATGAACTAGGATCCTTGTTTTTTTTTTTAACAATGACACTGGGGGTGTCCAATCCCCCAGTATTGCAATTGTGTGCCTCTAATTTTTTTCTCTCTCCTCACCCAACCCTCCCTCTCAGCACCCCAAAACATAACACCACTAACACTGGGGGCCCATTCTCAGTGTCACTAGCGGAATCCTCAGGTTTGTTTTTCTCTTAAATCTGAAAAAAAAAGAAAACAGTCCGTCAATGTATTTTGTGGCCATTATTGACCCCTCACCCAAGTCTCCCACTCAGCACCCACCAACTCACACACACCCCAAATCCTTACTTACCCAAGGGAGGTCCAGTGCTGTCATCTTCTGTGGACCGCATCTTCAAAGCTGGACCATAAACTGAGGAAACGGATATGCAGTTCAATGTATTTCAATGGAGATTTCAACTTAGTGCCATTAATTGGCCATTTTTTACATATTTTTGCTCCAGATTTTCAACATGCCTTCTTTAGGACCCCACCACATTAACAATGACACTGTCATTAGGCAGATCTGTCCCAAAAGGTGAGGTTGTGATCCCTGCATGAAGTCATCTTTCAGGCAGGAGTTGAACATTGTCTCTGCCCTTGTTGATAAAATGGGATGATAAGAAGACAATGTTGAAAGTTTGGTGTAAAAATAACAAAAAACAAACACATTATGAGCATATGTTGATTTTTGTGAACACAGGCTCATAACTTTGGTAATTTTCAATATTTTCCCCAAAATTCACAACACAGCCATATCTTTACAGCACATCATGAGTGTGACAGTTGTTATTTTTCAAATCCTGGCCAAAATGTTTTTTACATCCCGAAAGGTGATTTCATGGCCCCTGCACAAAATTACCTTTCAGGCAGGAGTTGAAATTTTTCTCTACCCTTGTTCATGAGGTGGGGTTATATGAAGGCTATGTTGAAAATGTGATGAAATAATATTAAAAAAAACACTACAGTTATAAGCCTATGTTGAATTTTGTGAATGCAGGCTCTTAACATTGGTAATTTTCAGTACTTTCACCCCAGATTTTCAACATAGCCATTTCTTGACAGTATCTCATGAATGTGAAAGCTGTAATTTTTCATCCTGAAAGCTGATTTCATAGTCCCTGTGCAAAATCACCTTTAGGCCAGTAGTTATACATTTTCTCTGCCCTTCTTCATGAGGCAGTGCCTTAACAAGGTTATGTTACAAATTTGGTGTAAACATACTAAAAAACACATTTTCCATATTTTGACCCCAACTTCCTCACCTGCAGTCATATTGGCTCTGGGCAGAGTTTGTTTTAAGTGGTAAGAGTAGGGGATTTTTCCATTCTTTCGCTTTTGTGGCCCCCACCCTGTGGACTCTCTACCGCATTGGATTAGAGCATGCCTGACCACCAAGAGCCTTAAAACTGTCCTGCAGACCCATCTATTTCAGCTAGCTTTTCCCGATCCTAGTGATACAGTAGCTAATGTCTGTGAATCTGATTGTGACTGTGTGACTGCTAGTTTTATTTTTATGACTATTTTTGTTTGATTATATTTTATATATTGTTTTCTGGATTTCACTGTACAGCACTGTGATCTTTGGAATACCACTTAAAAATAAAGTGATTGATCGATGTGTCCTGACTAACATTCACCTTGTCAAAAAAACAGATCCATGTAACCTGTCCCGCAGGATTCACCCGGAAACATGTTATCACAGCTCGATGTGCCTCACCTGGTCAACAAAAGAAACCCATTAAATGAGAGTGATTCCTCTTGACTACACATGCTGTGTTATCTAATTGTGTTTCTGTTTTTACAATAATGAATTACAGTAGTGTAAAAATCATATAACGAGGTAGATAGTGAAGTAAGTGACATGCTTGGGGGATTTTGATGGTTCTTAAAAGAGCCTTTGTGTTACTGTATTGGGATTTTATCTATTGACTAATTCACTGAACTGATAGCAGTGGCTTCATCTGTCAGATGAACCCTTTCACTCAAGTACAGCCTACTTCCTCCTCAGGAGGAAGTAGGCTATTGTCTAACTAGGATCTGCAGCTTATCCAATAAAGGGAAATGGGCTGACTGGGTGGGCCAAATGGTCCTTAGCTGCCATCAAAGTCTGTATTTCTATGTAACTGTGTATGTTCAATATTTTGGTGATGGGTCGCCCCATCCCCATGTCCCTTAAAGAAGAAGTAGCACCAAAAATAGCAGGCAAAAAATTTTACTAAGTTTTAAAAGTAGTCTGTTACTAATTTTTATTTCTGAAGTATTTTTATTTTTCCATTTGCTCAGTAGTAGGTTTTTTACCTCATAGTATTAGGTGTGATATAATGCAGAGTACTTTGCATGAAGACTGACATATCTAGTTCTGTTCCTCTTTATACGTCACCACCATTTTGACCACACTTCTTGTGACATCATAAACTACTCATCTGGCAGCAAGTGACTGGCTCTTCTTGGTTAGCTGTGATATCACAGTGATTTGTGAGGAGGAATAGAACTAGCTATGTCAGCCACCAGGTAAAGTATTGTTCCTCACATCATATCAAACACTCAATGAACAAAAGAGAAATCAAAAACTAACAGTTCATTACTTTTGCAATTTAATATTAATTTCAGGCAGTACACTAAAGCTCTTTAAAGGAAAGCTGCACAAATCTAAGTGGACTCTCCCTTCAATTTCTAACACAAACACCCCGGATTTACATTTTTTGGACTAAGTGAAAATGTTATTACCTGTTCATTCTTTATTTTTAAATTTGAAAATGTGCTAGTGAATGTCTGTCTAGCAGTCATCATTCAGGCAGTTGAGTGCTTCCCTTACTTGCTATATGCTAATGTGACCTTCCACTTCGGCCATTGGTAGGCACTGCCCTGTGTCTGCGGTCACCCTATTCCATCTACCACAGAAAGTTACCTGAGCCACTTCTTCAGTCCTTTACACCAGATGCAAATCTGCTTTGGAAAATAATGGCAGGCATTTCATGGCAGGTGCCCTCTGAAAAGCCTGCCTTTAGATAGATAGATAGATAACCTGCTGATATCAGAATGGATATCCTGCCCCAAGATGGATAACCTGCTGACATCAGAGTGGATATCATGCCCCAAGATGGGTAACCTGCTGACATCAGAATGGGTATCCTGCCCTAAGATGGATAACCTGCAGATATCAAAATAGGTTTCCTGTCTTAAGCTGGATAGCCTACTGTTATCAGAGTAGATAGCCTTCCTTAAGCTGGATAACCTACTGTTATCAGAGTGGATAGCCTTCCTTAAGATGGATAACCTACTGTTATCAGAATGGATATCCTTGTAATGGGGGATCTATGACATTAGTTCCCCCAATTAGACAGAAATTCATCAGACTGGGTATACTTAATGGTTTTCAAAAATATCCTGCTAAAATGGAAGAATTGAACACTTCCACAATTTAACACCTGGCTTAATTTTATGATTACAAGTCATAGATTGGAAACAGTCTATTACTGCAACAATGATAGCAAAATATAATATTATAAACTGTGGACTCCATTTACTTAATTTTTAGAATCTGATGAATTTCTTTCAATTATGAATTAAATTCTTTTTCAGATAGAGTGTTGCGCAGTCCAGATTTCCATATTAACAGGTGACATTATTTATTTTTTGACTCTCTAGTTTAAGTAAAAGTTAATCTACATATCAAAGTACTTATCTTGCTGCTATAAAAGACTGCTATATTGTAAAAGTGCAATGTATGTGACAGATGGAATGTTGCACTGTAATACTCAATAATGGTAAAAAAAGAATGGGTATCCTCCCCCAAGATGGATAACCTGCTGATATCAGAATGCTATCCTGCCTTAAAGTGGATAACCTGCCAATATCAGAACTGACAGAAAAAAGATTTTCAAAGCTTTCATCACCCATGCAATTCCTGATTTTGGACTGCACCTATGTCAAAAGAGATCTGCCAAAAAGCTTGAATGCTATTTTCAGTCATTTGGCTAATTCAAGGTAGTTTGCATGATTTGTGGCAGCTTGGATAAAAAATATGATGTATTCTTCACTTTTTTATGCAAGCAGGACCAATAGTGCTGAAAATTTCAGCAAACACCCATGAAAGTAAGACCATTGTTTAGGTGATCTAACATTCAAAAACAAATAGCAGGAGTGTAGCAGCACTGTCCTACAGAGCCCTATGAGGCTTTTGAAAGCCCTGTCCATAGTCCCTGAACTGCTTTGTTGTGTGTCTGTTTTTGCCACTGAAGGAGAATGTTTACTTATTTAAGACATATTTCACCAAGTAAGCAAACAGAGTCTGGAGAGGCTTGTTTCCAGTTGCAACCTGGGCAAAGGGAGACAGGGAACCACAGAGGTCAAAAATATAAGCAGCCATTGAAGACGCATGTTTACATTCTCAAGTAAATTAAGGAGGGATTTTATACATATTGATACACCGTGGGCATAAAGTTAACATCTGTGAATTAAGCAATAATGCATGACAGGGTGTGTGTTGTGCTGGAATAACATCACACTTGGGGTGGTTGGGCATGAGGCCACAGGTCGAGTGCATCCAGTACTCCAGGAGTGACATTATCCCAGCACAACACACACTCTGGAGTGCAATGTTGCTATTATACAATGGTTCATTTGTAAAACTAACTAAAAAGAAGATGATAAAGTACATTTAAAGTTGGGGTTGTTTTGCCATTTTTTAAGTGGGTAGGAAAATGTTATAAAAAAAATAGTGCTGATTGTTTCAGCCAGTAGGTGGAGCTGCTGGGTTACTCATGTGGCTCTGTTCTGTCCATAGGAACCTTCTTCAGTGCTTCCACTCTTATGAGTTTTTATTAATTTGCGCTGCTCTATGGGAGTTTATGATGTCTTTTTCTGTTTCCCCTGTCTTAATGTTTCCTGACTTGGTGTTTTTTTTGGTATAGGAGATTGCCTGTCCCACCCACGACCACTTGCCTGCTGCCACTAACATGAGGATGAAGGCAGGCAGGCGATATGGAGAGTTTGATTGTTTTGGCATCATTTTTTTTATGTTTTTTTAAAAAGAAACAAGAAATTTAATTAAAGATGACTGCGCAAGCACTATGAAAACAGCTGTGTGGTGAAAGATGCTCTTGCTCATTCACTCGCTCAGTCTACTTGTTTACTCGCTCAATCTGGTCTTAAGTGTAAAGTGAGATGAGCCACGGTGTTACTCTAATCAAACACATGTGGTTCAGGTTGCCTCTAAAAATAATCCTAATAGTTCAAACTCCTTGGATCATCTCTATATAAAAATTGGTAGTCCACACAATAGTTAAGATAGGAAAGGATGAACTCCACTGACTCCAAAACTTGCAGTTTGGCTGCTTTTATTGAAGTTTTTTATAGTCATACTAGAAAGGCAGGGTGACAGTTTCATGGCCTTCACCACTTCTTCAGGCCTATTAACAGTGTTGATTCTAAATAAAAATAGATAAAAACACAATTTCAACAATCAATTCATTTCTTTTTTTAAACAACCACCAGTGACTTTATCTATCCCACCCTATTACCCATAATTATCCATTTTTACACAGCATCACAAAGTGCTTCAAAATATAAAATGCATTATAAATATTCTAATATCAACTATAAGCCTCCATTCATCTTTACAATTAATTTCTACATAACATCTCAAAGTATCTTAACATATAAAATACATCCGTGGTATTCTCATTTTAGCTCCACCTGCCCATTAAACCAGCACTATAGACCCCCTATATTTATTAAAAACATCTGCCTATTCCCTTCCTTCTTACACTCAATCCTTTAGTTTCTATCACTCTATACATAGCCCTCTTAATGTTTTTTAGTTTTAAATTCCATTATTTTATTCCACATTAGATGTCAATTACATTCCTTTTTTAATACTCCCAAATGGCCCCACTCATGTTAATTTATCTCCTAAATTACTTGCTTCATACACATTTCAGCATTATTCTTTCCATCATCTGCTTTATTCCATAAAATATTCAGGTTCTATAAAAAATATAATATACATAACATTTCTCAGCTTACTACTTCTGCCTCAGGTTCATAAATAAGTAAAATATTTTCAGGTGGTTTCTATTTTGCACCCTAAGCACTTTGAAAAAAGTAGGGAAAGTGCAATAAGTTGGTTTTGTGATCCTTAACAGGTAAAACAGTTTGGAAGGGAAGGTAGAATGAAGAAGGCATTGCAGAGCAGCGAGTAGACTTAAGACTGTGTGAGGTAAGAGGCAGTAATATACAGAACTTTTGCTTAAAGATAAAAAAAATAATTATTCATGAACCTGAGGCAGAAGTAGTAAGCTGAGAAATGTGATGTAGTTTATATTTGTTATAGAACCTGCTAATGTCAGGGATTTCTTCATGTATCTGCTATGTAGGGGCAGAGCTTTCACTCCCACTTTACACTTATGGTAAATAGCAGGAAATAAATTAAAATTAGCATTAACAATTTAGTACTTTACTGTATAAAAATAAACCCAGAATTCTCACATGTGTACAAATGAATGCTCACATAGGTAGCCAAGCAAATTTTAAAGAATTATAGCCATAGATCTTGTATTTTTTTTATTCTTTGGTAACCGTGTAAGGCACACTAGGCATAGGTGCTTGTTTTTAGGAGGGACCCGAGAGCATGGTGGTGGGTGAGTGACTTGTTCAGAGTCATACAGTATGCAAGTGGGGGTTGTGGGAATCAAACCCAGGTCTGCTTGATGTACTTAGCAAGCTCATTCACAGCTCATTACTCTAACCTCTAGGCAATACTGTCAGCCCCCCCCAAAAAAGATTCGAAACTGATTTCTTCATTTGCTCTGGCGTGGTGTTTGAAACTTTGTAGGCCACAGAGAAAGGGTTCCCAAGCCCTAGGAGAGTATTGTGAAAAGCAGTGCCACTGCATCAAAGCCTTCCCCAGTGGGTACTGTATAAAAAAACTCTGGTCAGAGACAAAATGGCTGCTGATGCATTAATCTGACAAGAGATATAGAATGAATGCGTGGATTGGATTGTAGTGAATAGTCTCACCCATACACACACACACACACACACACACACTCCTTATGAAGAAGAGAAGTGGATTTTTTTTAATCCTATTTGAAAGGTGATTTCACAGAGGAACTGCAGAAATAGGTTATGGAAGGGATTTTGAAGAATTACACCTGTCTTGTTCAGGAGGCGGGTTAAAAAAAAAAACTATGTTAGCTGGCCCAGTGGTTGTTAGATAGCTCACTGGATGCATACTTAGCATCTAAAGAGCCACATGATTCCAGATTGCTAATTCAACTCCAGAAGAATCCCAGTACTTTTATTAAAGAGTAACTCTCTATTACAATGCACCTAACCCCATTCTTAAGTCTCCTATGCCCAATGTCTCTTCTGGAAGATTTCCTATCGGTGAGTTCTGATTTGGTGTTCTGCAGATGGGAGCACGCCTCACTGGATTTATTTATTTATTTATTGAAATCTCAGATTGATGCTTGTGAGTGTGAGCTCATTCAATGGTTCCACGTCAGAGGACAATACAGACAAAATACAGATTGGTTATACAGCAGGAACACAATCCAGGAGCACTAGTTCATTGGATAATAACAGTATTAAGTTCCTAGCACAGTCTTTAAAGGTAGAGTTGGTAAAGCTAGTTAGAATACAAAGCAGGATAAATGATAGATGCAAATTAGTGTTGTTCTATTTACACATAGTGGAGGCACTATAAAAGTATGCCTGAGTCAGTAACTGTTAGCTTACCAAGGTCAGTAGGGTGAGAAGGGGAGAGGAAGAGAGGGGGCGGAGAAAGCAATGAGCTTTTCTAGCTGACCTTGGGATCCTCCTTTAAATCCTTTGCCCAAGTTCAACAAGAATTTAAACTCCGACAAAATGATTTCTATAAGTATCTGCAGCTGCTCCATTACTGTGATACCCTCCTCCTGGGTGTTCATTGCCCAGATTCCTACCCATCTCTTCTTTCTTCCTTCATATCAGTTCTGCACACTAAGACCCTTGATTTCCTGGTCTCATACTTTTGTAAAGCTATAATAAACTCTGATGGAGAATCCACTAAATATACCTTAACTAGATGGGTCAAGGAACTAAGCTCACGCATCTCCCTAGAACAATGGCTCCTCTCATGTAGGCTGATATCCAGGATAATGAGTTCCCACATGTGGCATGAGTTCTCCTGCAAGAATCAGGTCCACTATTTCTGTACCCCTGTAGTAACTATGCATTTCCAGACACCTGGTGTAGCACAATGCTGGAGACATTGTGGGGACAATAGAGCATACCATACATATTTTTTGGCCTTGTCCCAAGTTGTGTCCTTTTCTCCAGTCCCTACAAGAGGAGAAGGAAAAGTTATATTCAAGACCTGTTCAGCTCACAGCTGAAATGTTCCTATTCTGTCTACTGCCCTGAGGGTTTGAGACACCAGCTCGCATTATCTCATGGGTAGTTTACTGCTAGCAGCAAAAAAAGCAATCACTAGGGCATGATTGAACTGACAGAGTCTAAATATTGAGGGATGGAGATCAATAGTGAACCAGATTTATAGAATGGAGAGCCTTGCTCACAAATTAAACAAAAAATCAGAGTTGTGTTCCTCTAGGTGGAACAGCAGGATCTTTCATATATTGTTTAAGGATCTAGATTTTGTGCCATAAAAAGATGACATATCACTTAATAAGAAAGAGACCCCATTTGCATTGCTTGGCAATATGTAATTGTAATGCACTTATATATATTACATAGCAGTGATCAGTCACAACCCACCTTCAGGCATGGAGGAGTTAGGTGGAAAGCTCTTGCGACCCCCCTCCCATGGCTGGGGTTTCCCCTTCAGGTGCACAGAATATTTATGTATTTATTTATTTCAAAAGTTTCACCAGGAGAAACATACTGAGCCATAAACAACTCGTTTCCAGAAGTGTTCTAGAGGAGAGGGGAAAAATACATATCCATACAGCATAAAAATATTTACAGAGAATGTACACTCATAGTAAGACACACTTTTATACAATATATCATAAATCAGACATCGAGTAATATATATTTTATGTACAAGAGCATATACATAGGAATTATTTACAGAAAATGCAACAACAGCAGTAAGTAACATTTGCCAAAAAGAATAGGGGATTAACCAGGTTAGTGCAAGTGGCTGGGGCAGTTTAGCAAAGGGCGAAGAGTAGACAGGGGGAAAGGAGAAGATAGAGCATAGGAAGGAGACAAGAGAGGTCCAGAATCAGAGTGGGTAGGAAGAGGAGGTAGAGGAAGGGGGTTGGGAAGAGAAGGGTGTGGAGAAACAGGAAGGGGAAGGAATCAGAGTAATAATGGGGGGAGTCAGGGGCAGTTACAAGAGGGGTGGAGTAATTATGTATAAGACTGGAGAAGGAGCTGATGCAGGTAGCAGAACAAATAGAGCCAGGGAGAGAGGGAGTTCCAGAGTTTGGGAAGGCGGAAAGAGAAAGCAGCTTACCCAGCCAAGGTTCACCAGGATGAGAGTCAGAGAGTGGAGGTTAAAGCTATGGAGAGAGTAGGAGGAGTTTGAAGGGGAGGAGAGAAGAGATATAAGGTAGAATGGGAGGGAGCCCAGCCAGTACTTAACAATAAGGGAGGGGCAATGAATTAGTCATCTGGCTTCAAGGGAGGGAAATAAGAGAGGTGTAGAGGTGGCCGTGGTGGGTTGGGGGGGGATTCCAGGGTAAGCCTACAGAAGGAGTGGAAGAGTGGATCCAGTGTGACCAGGGTAGACTCAGGAGCACTAGCATAGATAGTGTCATCATAGTCAAAGAGGGGAAGAATCATTCTCTGCACAATGGCTCTGTGGGCCAGCAGAAGGATGCACCCTCAGATACTGTACAGCACATCAAGTTTAGGGTGAAGCTTTTTGTGTAAGTAGTCCACATGAGCAGAGACATCTAGGTGACTGTCAAGCCAAACACCTAGATACTTGAAAGTTATGACATTTTCAAGGCTAGTCCCATCCAAAGTGTGGAAGGAGGACAGGTCTGGCAATTTAGAGAATTTTTCTCTGGTACCAGAAGTCATAGAGACAGTTTTTTTTTTCACATTTAAGGACAGCTGATTTGATTGGAACCAGTGCTGGATATTGGTGAAAGCCAGTTGGAGTCTGCTTGTCAGGTCTGGTACAGAGGAAGATGACAGTGTCATCAGCATACAGTACATGTCTATGGATGCAGATGTACATGCAGAGGGGAAGGAATTTAAAAAGATGGAGAAGAGGATATGCATAAGCAATGAGCCTTGGGGGACACTAGTGTGTATGGGGGGGGATGGGGAGTTGACAATATTAACAGCCTAATTTCTGCCCAAGAGGTAGGAACAGAGCCAATCCATGGCTTGAGTAGAAAGTCCAGCAGCAGAGAGCTGGGCTGGGGGGGGTGGCTACAGTGTTGAAGGCTTTGGCCATACCGATGAACCCAACAGCAGTAACCAGGCCCTGGTCCTTACCTGTCAGGGTGGCATCAGTAAGCCTGAGGATGGAGGTAGATGTGGAGTGAGATTTATGGAAACCAGACTGGAAAGGGGTGAGGAAGAAAGAGAAGTCAAGAAATGTGGAGAGCTGAGAGGGTACCATGTGTTTTTGGAGTTTTGCAAGGGTCGGGAGAAGAGAAATAGGGTGGTAGTTGCCTGCAGCTGAGGGGTTCACCACTGTTAGGGAGGGTAATGACAGTGGTTGATTTCCAGGAAGAAGGTACTGAAGCCAGAGAGAAAGAGAGGTTGAGGAGTAGAGCAATAGGGTGGCAAATAGCAGAATATAAATCTCGAAGAGTGACGTGGGGGCACAGAAGTATGATACAGGATGCTAAGTTTATTAAAGTATTCTGCCTCTTCCTCTCCACACTGTAACCCAGGAGAGGGCGGGCAGATAAAAACTGTGTCTTCACTTTACCCTCCATGACTATGACTGCTTAATATATATTGTGAAATTGTACTCTTCTGTACATTCTAATAATATGCTGTATGTGGTATGCAGACTTTAAAAAATGTGTTTAATAAAGATCATTATTACTAAAAAAAACCTAACCCCTAAATTTGCTTACATAACAAAGTGCCTAAAACTTATTTAGTACTGTATGTCCTTTAGAATCTATGGTCATAAAAACACAATAGTCTTAAGTAATTGGCTTGTCAAGGCACATCAAATGTAATACTTATCATCGAACATATTTTAAAACTGATAGTCCACTTGTCCAACACTGATGCACAGCCTAAGAGAGAGCTGCTGTACTCATATTGACTTCAGTGATTTTTCAGTTCCTAAAAGATTAACTATTAAAAAACACTCATGAATGCACAATATACAGTCCAAATTAAATAAAAAAACATACAACCCAACCAATAAGTATCAAGGAAACCAAATGAATCACCTATATTGTCATTTTTGATGTACTTTAAAAACCTCACTGTTAAGGAACTTGTCTGCTTTTTTCACATTTATGGTGTCTTTCACCATACCATACAATACTATAGTATGCAACCTTTGAACTGGGAGCAGTGCTGAAACATCATGATTCTCAATAAATGAAAGAAGAAGTGCCCAGACATTTAGTGACTGGCTGGATTTATGAATGTAGAAAGGAGCTTGTCTACCAATGGGCTATTGCATCGTACTATATTTTTATTTAAAGCTTGATTGATTAACCTTCTTACATACAGTATATAGTATATAGTATACAGTGTACAGTATATAGTGTACAGTATACAGTGTACAGTACATAGTATACAGTGTATAGTATATAATATACTGTATATAGTATACAGTGTACAGTATATAGTATACAGTGTACCGTATATAGTACACAGTGTACAGTATGCAGTGTGCTGAACTAAAAAAAATATCCAGATTATAAAAACAAGATATAACCCAACCAATGGGCACTTACCCAGCCCCAATTCAGCTAAGAGAGTCTGATTTGCAGAGAAGTACAGAGGGCAGGATTGGACTGGAAAGCCCAAACTGGGCAGGAGAAATTAACCAAATGGATTTGTTACACAGTTGGTACTATAATGTTCTAAGCCCATTAGGAGAAATTGACTAAATGATTTGGTCAGCCAAGCAGGAAGGGATTCTCCATGATTCTCCTGTATCAGCTGGGCAGGTTGGGGGGTCATCGTCAAGTCTAGGAATGAAGGTGGGACATGGGACACATGTTTGAAACCCACATAACTTTTTATTCTGTTTTAAATACACTATGTACTGCAAAAAAAGTATTTTCAACCTAGCCTTTATTTGTTGGATTTGGGGGTTACCGATCATGACCCCAGAAACACTGATGTTGAAATATATGCTGTTCATTTTGGGTCCTGCTCCCTAATGACTGTACACATTCAAGTTTTTTTATTGTGGGGAATATCTGTTTGGTATTGAATGGAACACTGTTTAGCATTGCTGCACTTTGTGATGTATTCATCAGTATGTGTATTAATTGATTAAATGACTAAGGCATGCTGCCTGTGGTAGGTCCTGCCCAACCCCACCCACCCACCCCAAGGGCTGAAGTGAATCAGTGTTGTATACTTATGCACTATCTCTTATGTCTTTTGACACATTAAATAATTTATAAATTTTACAAATGTGCTTACCACCCCATCCCCACCTATCACCCACATGCTAGCTGACTCCTCTAGAAATATACATTACTATACTCTGGATATAAATCAAGCTGAGAACTGCAGACCCTGTAATGTACTCCATTTAATAATATCAAATGTTTGCCTTAGTTAATGTGCATGGCTGGAAATACACACATTCTGATATTTTTTCTCCATATAATGTTGAAATTAGTAATGACTAGTGACTGCATGAATTCAAATGACATCCCTCAACCATCATCCTCAGCTGTCATACAGGAAAGGACTGCATAGCACCGCAATATAGGACCAACCTGTCCCCAGCCACAGTAGATGAAAATAAACTGTATTCCTTGCCCAGCCATGTAGCTTCCCATCCCACTCTCCTGCTCGCAGTCACAGTAGATAAAAATACTTTCACCCCCAGCCCATGTAGCACACATCCCACCCTCATTCTCTAGATGAAGTAGGTATAAATACTTTCTATCCACAACAAGCCAGATAAAGCCCTATGCTGCCACCTCCAAAAACACTAGCACACAATACAGCTACTATCAGCTTTCTATCGCCAAGGTGTAGCAATTATTTATTTATTTATAGGTTTAACCAGGAAAGCATGCTCGATTCCAGATGCATCCTGGGGGCTGAGGGAAGGGAGGACTACATCCATGATACATAGCCCAAAAACCTAGAGCTACAATCTTACAATGAGTGATTACATCAGGCAGTTGAGTAGGCCTGCTACAATTAAATAAATAATGCATAGTGTAAATGCAAACTCAGTATACAGTGCCTATATGTAATCACATAGTGGAGTAGGCAATGCCCTGGTGCAAGAGCTAACATAGGTGCATGTGCAGGTGGATGAGAAATGAGCTTAAAGAAGGGAATTGAGGCACTGCCTGGAGGAGGCATGCCAGATATCTGCAGGAAGGGAGTTCCATAGCATAGGCAAACAATATTTAAATGCTAACTGGCCTGCCAATGTGGACATGCGTGGCACAGACAGGAGGCGCAATTCTTTATTCCTAAGTATGTATACTAGGGATGTAGAGGCAGATGTGATAGAGGTGAGATATGGAGGGAGGGACTGGTCCCGAAACATAGCTGTGAGGCTAGCGTGGTGGCAGTGTCGCTGATCCTGAAGCGAAGGGAGGTCTAAGACCTAGGAAAGGTCACAGTGATGGGTGGAGAGAGGACAATCAAGAGCAAACCGACAGAAAGAGTGGAAGAGTGGGGTTAGACAATTATGTCTAGCAGCTACTACTCTGATATACCCCCCACACGTTATATTGATATATGGTAGATGCACTGTGTGCACACTAGATGGCTGTTGACTGTGGTGGTGTTAGTGCGTGTCTGCCAGTCACCGTAATGAGGACTTTTCTTAGCTATTGTATCGCTGTGGCGAGGAGGATGGCACGGGTGGTTACGTTGGCTTGGGGAAGTTTTTTTAATATTGTAGCTGGGGGGATAATGTTGGATTGGGCTCTAGATCAACTGGGAGGGTCTTTTTATTTGCTGTTAAAACAGTGTTTCTTTAAAAAAGCATAATGCCAAGTGGCAATGAGACATCAACTAATGTGCTGCTCACACAGCAGCCTAACACATACGCGATTTAATTTGCAGCACAAAATATGTAATGGAGTCTAATACGCTCCACATTCTACTCTCAGTATTATTTTTTTTGGGGGGAGAACATCATAGCATTACAAAAATAAGCATTTTCATGAATGGTAAAACACAGAGCAACCTTCCAGTGTCATGTTTCCATACCTTCCAAAAGTAATTGTCTGATCAAACTTGTTTTCAAGTGCCAAAGGTGCAGTATGTATTAGCTGTCAATTCAGACTAACAAGTTTGATGGAAACCTAAATGAGGCCAAGTCGCTGTACTAAACCTGAAGGAGGTAATAATAGCCGGCATCAAAATACCCCAGCTAAAGAATTAATATAAAATATATTTAATCTGAGATGATGTAGCTATCATTTTTGATATACTTTAAATTAAAAGTTTTTATAGACAAGATATTATATTTGCAGGGTGGGTAGTGAGCAAAATACATACAAGGGTTTGGGGAGTATCTTAGCTTATCCTAACTTTAAAAAAGCATTTCGACTATGGACTATGGCCATATGCACAAAATCAGGTTTGCATAAAATGGTACTCTAACACAGAAGAGAATGCAGTCATCACTACGTGACTACGCATACCCAAGTGGCCCTGGCAGAGTTAGAAAAAAGGTAGGAGAGAACATGCATTCTGCCCAATAAAAATTTAGATGAGAAAACTTTAAATGACTAACAAAACTGCAAAAAGTAAATAATTTTGTGGACAAAGTAATGTGATTATCAGATGTGTGTTAGAAAAAAATGCATCTGAGGACTTACATAATGAGAGTTCTAATACAAGATGTCATAACTTATTATAATGTATGGTAAGTGCCTATTAACCACCATAATCAGCAGTCACACAGCTTTGTTATGCACTATTT
The DNA here is from genome assembly GCA_016271365.2 of Neoceratodus forsteri. NCBI lineage: Eukaryota > Metazoa > Chordata > Ceratodontiformes > Ceratodontidae > Neoceratodus > Neoceratodus forsteri. Next base: position 25,560,334 of record JADMNL010000022.1, on the reverse strand, counting down.
AGAATTTTAAAAGTTGTTACCCACACTTCGGAACTTCCAAACAGTGGCATAACAAAAAAGAATGCACCAGAGTTCCATAATTCTCACACGTAGAATGCAAACAGTGTTTTTTTGACCATACACTATAAAAGATAATGGCTGGGGATCGGGTGGCAACCAAGCTGAAATCACCTCTCCTGGTTGCTAGGGCTACAGTAAACCTCTGAGCTGCGCTCTCAAGGTTTACCATGTTACCCTAGCAACCACTCGAGGTGATTACAGCATGGTTATCACCCGATCCCCAACCATTATCCTCTATGTGATTTCAGACAACTGCAATGTGCACATATTTTGGCTTTCAATAGTCACCAGGTGCTCAAGGGTGACAATATATGCTAAACACTTCAGTTGGTGAAAAAAAACATAAATAAACCTATGAAATTTAGCTTCTGATTACATATAGAAATAAATCAACCATAGGGTATGAGACCTAAGGTAGGAAAGCTCCTTGCAAAATACAAACAATGAATCCATAATTTAATGTGTAGTGACTCCAGAACACATAATGGAAAATCATTATGTATGAGAGCACATGAAGCTCTCACAACGAGACACATTGCGTACTGGGTGACTATAGATAGAAACAAAGTTTAAAAGAGTGTAGGATTGCAAGCTGCACCGTGTTACATTATAAATCATATTTTCAAGGTAGTGTGCAGCAGTTATAGGGAGACCACAGAGCATTGCAGACTGCTTCAAAAGGAAATTTAAACAGCCCAGTGACCGATAAACTCCCAAAGAAACACCCAGTAAAATGGAACATCAAAATATTGCTTCTATTTATAGTCACCTAGTAAGCGCTTTGTCTCATTGTGAGAGCTTCATGTGCTCTCGTACACATGATTTTCTATTATGTGTTTGGGATTCACTACACATTAAACTGTGGATTCATTGTTTAAAAGATTGTAGGGCTGCAAGCTGCTCCTTGTTACAATATAAATTACGTTATTTTTAAGGTACTGTGCAGCAATTATAGGGAGAACGCATAGAATTGCTGACTGCTTCAGAAGGACATTTTAACAGCCCCGTTGCTGATACAGAAACTCCTAGTAAAACAGAACAGCCTTTATAACCTATTTGATTTACAGAGGCAAGCATTTTGGTGTTGGGGCACACTTAAAAAAAGGCGAGGAAAAGGAGAAAGCAGTCATTCAGTTCATGTGTTGAAGTTAAATAAAAGCCTTATTGCACAGTACCGGTTGTGCTGGTATTTGCTTCTGGACTGTCGGATTTATACCGAACACATCAAATGGATCTGCGAGCTGGAAATTGCTGGGCTGTTGGATTGCTTTTTTTGTGCTCTCCAAGATCCATTGCGGGCTTATGTATGCACAAATGGCCATTTAAAACAGCACATCCCTGGAATGCCTTCCTTCAGGATTCTTTCAAGAACTGAAGACAACTTCTCAGCTTACTAGCCTGAATTGGTTTCATTCCATAGGAATATGGATGTGGCAATCCCCCAACTTGAGGTATGTCACAAACACCTCTATTAAATATTGCTCTTAGCAGCTACTTTTGAGTCAGCAGGACTCGCAGACTTTTTCACAGAAGTGTATAGTTCTGCCAACGTAATTAATTTGAGTGGCGATAACGTAATCAACAGAAGACACTGAACCACTAGACATCAGTGTTGCATTCTTACAGCTTTTCTTTCTTTCTTTTATTTGTTTAATGGGTAAACACAACTGGACATTACATCCTTTCATAGGTGCAACCCACACAGACAAAACATAACAAATACATTCAATACAAATTACAAATAGATGATATAGGAATAAAATTCCACATTACGAATTCATGTCACATGTAAAATCAGGTAAAACAATTGCATTCATGTAATGATTTGTAATACAAAAATAGAGACGGTGAAAAAGCAGTATAAGTAGATAGACCCCTAATAACAATTGGAATATGGTTCCAAATAATAGGTGCTATATAAGAAAAAGCCCTCTGACCACTAACATTTTTCTTAAAAGGAAAGATCAGAGCAGACCCACTCTCCCTAGCCCTAGTTAATCTACTCAAATCCGGGCACTGCAAAAATTTGTGAAGACTAAGTGGCACTCCTGATTGTAATATTCTATACGCAGACCTAGCCATATGATAATTATGGTTAGCATGAATTGGAAGCCACCCCATTCTATATAAGATGAGCGACATGAGGAAGAGACAATGCAAATTTACCCATTGTTTGCAATAGGACAGAATTTTTGGACACAAAATTCGCAGAGGTGTTTGTTATCAGTGACCAAAGAGGCATAAGTAACAATGGCCAATAGGCAATGTTTGACAATGGCCATTTTAGTTTCATCTATCATAAAAGACCTTAACCTACACAACATACCTAACTCACTATGAATTTTTGAATGAACACTACTCAAATGAAAATCATAACTTAACAAAGGGTCTAATACAATACCTAAATATTTAAATGTAGCCATGTTCTCAAATAGGTCACCATCTAATGCTTTGACGTGAAGACGCGCCCCCAAGGTTTTTAATCTAGGAGATGTTCCAAAAACCATAGTATTTGTTTTTCTTGTATTTAAAACCAGTTGATTTACATCTAACCAGTGCTGGAGATTACCTATTTCTCTGGACAAAATAGAATTGAATTAAAAAATTGCTTTACCATGTACATATACCACCACATCATCAGCATAAAGCGTAAGTCCAACATCTTTCAGTGCAGTAGAGATCCCATCAAAATACAGAGAAAATAAAATAGGATCCAATATGGAGCCCTGTGGTACTCCATATTTTACTGCAAGCTTCCTAGAAACATAGCCCCTATATTTCACCATTTGATACCTGTTTTGCAAATAATCTGTAAACCACATTAAAGCAGGATGTTCTATACCCAGTGCACTTAATCTTTTGATCAGAAGTTCATGGCTAACCAGACTGAATGCCTTGGTCAAGTCCATGAACACAACTCCAGTCAAACACCCCCATTCTCCATACCCTCAATGACCACTTTCATGATCTCGGCCAAGGCAGTTTCTGTCCCATAGCCCTTCCTGAATCCATTCAGATGCCTTGACAACAAATTGTTATAAACAACATAATCAATAAGCTGTTTGAAAACTATCCTTTCCTGAATCTTAGCTATAGCAGACAAAATGGAAATGGGCCTGTTATTTGTGAAATCATGAAGAGAGACAGATTTATGCACAGACACTACCATTTCGTGTTTTCATAAATCAGGCACCTCAGTTGTAACAAATGGTAAATTTATCACAATACTAATAGGGTAAGACAGAATCACAGCTGCATCATGCAGTAAGTTAGGCAACAACTGATCATGGTCAGGTTTAAGTTGACTTAAAAACCTACATACTTTCTTAGGAGCAGTGACTTTTAGACAAAACTTAGGTTTCTTATTGTCAGGAGTAGATTCAGGGAAAAATAATTATTGTTACTATCACAGATGTACTTATCTAAATCAACAAATCTATGACTAAACTCATTTGCTATGAGTTCTGGACAAGAAACCATATTATCAGCCAATTTCATAGACATCACAGGATCTCCACTAGGATTAATTAAATAATGAATCATGTTCCAAAATGTTCTCTTATCTGAAACAATTTGTTTTTGTCTTAAATAGCTGCTTTTCACTGGTTTGGTCTGTGCCTTACACCTATTATGTAGACAACAATATTCCTAGAATGCCCTCCGTGATCCAACTTTCTTATAGTGCTTCCATGTCTTCTCTACTGCACATTCATTTCATCAATGAAGGATTTAGCCAACCTAATTTCTTTCCAGATTTTCTCCTCTTAATGAATGGTGCAAAAGTAACTAAAACAGATGTGAATTCATGAATAAAAAAATCTAAAGCACAGATCACATCAGTAATCAAGTGCAGATAAGACAATTCCACACTTCTTAGACTTTCAGAGAACCTTTCAAGGTTAAAATTGTTGAAATTCTGTGAAGTGTGTATACCAAGTTCAGGTTTCCTTTGGCCCATGTGTTTCCGAGAGCAAAAAAAGGGACTATGATCATTTTCTGAGTCAGCCGTAATACCACAATTTAAACTATGATTTGGCTTATTTGTTAATAGCCAGTCTAGAGCTGTGTGTCTATTTGTCTTGACATTTAACCTAGTAGGCACATGAATTAACGGTTGCAAATTTAGCATATGCAACAAACCACTAAATTTAGCCATGTCAGGACCAACCAAGTTAGAGTTAAAATCACCCAGTACCAAAAGTTCCCCAAATGATTTATGATCCAGGTTACCAACACATTCTAATAAACCATCTTTACACATCCTAGGAGGTATATATGAACAGCAGATGGTCAATTTTGTACATGAGCCAAAGAGACCTGAAGTGTTAAGTGCTCACCATAAATCAGGCAACCTGTAAAAATGTTCTTTTCAAGAACCAAAAAGTGATTTTTCATATAAAACATAACCCCACTACCCTTGCCCTTTGATCTATCATTCCTAAAAATTTTATAACCGGGTAAATAAATCTCATTAGTAGACACATCAGAATGCAGCCAAGCTTGAAGTGGATGTGTTGAGGGGAAGACACCATTACTAGGGATGGCTAACATTGGAGATATACCCAAAAGTAGGCTACTCACCCAGAGATCTTAGAGTGACCAGGACTCCTGGCTATGGTCTGGAATGGGGGACATTTATTTAAAGTTGAAAATTTGTATTATTTTTCAAAAACATACAACAACAGTTGGAATGGGGGATATTTATGACTGACTGGAGAGGGGTACTCCAAACAGGCACTGATTGCTTGATGAAAGTCATAAAGGATTACGTTCTACAGCAATCAGGAGTGGAACAAGACAATAAAACAAAAGAAGAGGCTGTTTTAAAATTCACAAATGACCCAGAATTCCAGAACCTTGAAAAGAAATTAAAATACACTGTTGCCAGGGAGGAGCTTAAAAAAATGCTCAAAAAATTTGAGCATGACTGCTGGACTATCTTTTAGCTAGAGTCTTCATGTGGAAAAAAGGGGTGGGTGGCAATAAAACCACAATCGTAATCAGAGCTGCAACCATAATAACAGCTGGCAAGAAGAAGAAAGACCTCAACAAACAGAAAATCAACCAGGACCCCAAGCAGCCACAAGATCTATCCTAAAAGTGAGGATTAATTCACCTGACTATTACATGTCCTCAAATTCAGACACAGTGGAAGATCATTTTTTAGAGGAGGACCCAGAGGGCCACAACTCACCATTCCTGAGGTGGAGCAGCCACCAGGCACAGTTCAGAGAACAAACATACAACCAGAGCAGGACACTTATATCAACAACAACCAGACTGACCCAGCCAGGAAGAGGTCCAGGATGAGGATGCGGAGAGGTGGGAAAAAGCACCAACGCATGACAAGGAACAATGAGGGGCAAAAAATAAACAGACTGAGTAAAACAAAAATACTGTCATTAATATTTCAGATTATCCCCTTACTGAGATTCAAACCCAGGTCATAAGAAAGGATTATCCTTTGTTCCTACAAGAGACTCTCAACAGTTCGAACTGTGTATTGATCTACAACATTTTACATGTAATTTGAATCTGAAATCTTTTTTTGAAAAGATAAAAATATGTATAGCCACCAATGAAGATCATACTCAGGATGAACACATACTATCTAGTGGACAGTCGGACAACTCCACCCAGGGATTCGATAATGCAGCTACCTTTTGTCCACCATCCAACTTCAATACACCATACAATGAAATGGTACTGGTATTTGAAAGAGCATGTGAATCTGCTATTACAGCCTTATTACAACAAGATGATCACCCTGGTTTTGTTAAAATCTCTAAAGAGTAATCCATGGCATTGAAGGAACTTGAGAACAATCCAGCAATAACAATAAAACCCACCAATAAGGGCAGAGCCATCATACTTATGTCAACACAAAAATACATTCTGGAAATGGAAAGGCAACTTTAGGATTCAAACTTTTACAAAAACTTAAAAGTGATCCCACCAGTGTTTTTAAGAAAAAAATGGATAGATTCCTGGATGAAGCAGTGATGGATGGCATAATCACTATGAATTAATTTTCATGTTTGACTGTGTTTCATCCTGTTTGAGCCAGTATTTATCTCTGCCGAAAATGCACAAAGATTTATAGAACCCCCCGTGGGTGTCTAATTGTGGCTGGTACTGGGTCTCTGATGGAGCCACTCTTCTGTTTTGTGAATGCAGATATTAAAAACTATGTGACGTCATTATGATAAGTCAAAGACTCAGCTGACATATTGGGCATCCTTGGACACATCCAAATGGAATCTGAGTGGCTACTAGTATCGATGGACATTTTGTCCCTTTATACAAACATACTGCATGCAGACGGTCTAGCAGCACTCACTTACTGGCTCGAACAGGACACTAATATTGACACAGTAAAAAAAGTTTTTTGCTTGATTGTTCTGAGATGATACTCACAATTAACTCTTTCCTTTTTCAAGGTGAACACTAACTACAAACCAAGGAGATGGCAATGGGTACCACTTTTGCACCAAATTATGCCAACCTCTATCTGGGCCAACTGGGAAAACATGATCGTCTATGACAACCAGGTCAGTCCTTTCTACCATAGGACTGACCTGTGGTGTCACTTTATAGATGACATTCTAATGATTTGGAGAGGTACTCAAGATGAATTTGGGGAGTTTGTTTCTTATCTATAAAAAAGCAATCCAAACCTAAAAACTTCAGTACAGTCAAATATTGACAAGGTGAACTTTTTGGATTTTTAAATTAAAAGAGATACTAACAATTGCTTGCCTACATCACTGTACTGTAAAGAAACTGACATGAACTTCCCTTTGCTCACCTCAATTTGCCATCCAAGGCATATGATTGACAACATTCCAAAGGTCCCGTTTCTAAGAGTAAGGAAGAACTGTAGTAGTGATGCTGATTTTATAGCACATAGTGAGTAACTGTGCCAGAGGTTTGCTGAGAGAGGTTATTCTCAGAACTGCATTAACAAGGCACTTGAAAATGCATTGCACACTAGGAGAGAAGACCTCCTAGTAACCCAGAACAGAAGTGAGAACACAGACAGACTCAACTTTGTGCATACATTCAGTAAACATTCTAGGGAAATTGAAGAGATAATTAAAAAGAACAGGTATATCCTTAGATCAGCCCCTTACTATGTGAAGCCACCATACAGCCACCATGCATAGTTTGTAGAGCGGCTAGCCTTGGTGGCAAATTAGTACATAGCCTCCAAAAAATATATACCACTATATCCCATCACACCACATGGTTGCCACCAAAGCCAAAGGGCACTTTACCATAAGAAAACTGTAATTGTTGCCCCTCTATTCTTAAAGGTAGCACATTTATTACAATTAATGCACCAAAGTGATACACAACAGTTTATTAACTGCATTACTGAATGACTAATTTATCTAGCAACCTGCAAATGTGGTTCTTTCTACATTGGGAAGACCACCCGGCCTTTCAAAAACAGAATGGGGAACACCTTAGGAGTTCTGGGATGGGAGACAAGAATAATGCTTTAGCATCACACATTATGAGACATGGGGGAGACAAAAGGAACCATGAATTCAGATTCAATGGTATTGAAGTGGTTACCTTGGCTATATGAGGTGGAAATTTGAATGATAAATTGCTTGAAAGGGAGGCATTCTGGATCCATACACTGGGGGGGGGGAGAACTTCAAAATTGATATTATGCCCCTCATAAGAAAGAAAAATGAGAAAGTAGTGTGATATTTAATCAAATTACTATTGGCTTAAGTGCACCTGTGAATGAATGTAAATACGTACTACAAAGTTTAACTATGTTCTAGTTTCCTTTCATAGGGCATGTTGAATCCTTGGAGATGGATACCCATGCAAGAACTGAGTAGCTTTATGAAATATATTGCCTGCTGACACACACATACTGTACTGATTTATTAGTTCTCTTTTGTAATAAGATATTTGATGTTAGTATTTATGCCCATTATTGGATATTTATTAGTATTCATGTAGCTAAAATTCTATGTTTTTAATATTTATGACACTGTCACTTTAAGAGGTACCTGTTTTAAAGCGAGACACTGATTACTATGCAGAACCGCCTGATGACATAGCCACTGCTATGAAAGCCATTAGAGAATTTTAACCTGAGCTGTGGCGTTTGTTGTTTTATCTTCACATTTTGAAGTTAAATAAAAGCCTTATTGCACCATACACAGTTGTGCTGGTATTTGCTTCTGGACAGTCATAGAATTTTGAAAGAAAATAAAAAATGAATGTATAAAAATTATATTTTAAATGTATTGTAAGATACCAAAATAATCCATTCCATGCTCATTTACTGAAAAAGGGCCACATGCACAGCAGTTCTGGTTTACCGAGTAATCTGGAGCCAGTGTTAAGACGTTAGTTGTCAAGGATACAAACAGCCTAGGTGAGTCAGCTTTTCATGTTGGGGTCAGACTGTTCAACAGAGTAAAAGGGTACTGAGCAGGAACAAGAGGATAATGTGGGAGAGGGCTGGTAGCCTGAATTAATTTTAAAAAAGGAAAGAAAGAAAGCTTTTTCTTGCAGAAAAAACGGCTTAGCAGAGGCCCCGGCTTGCATCACAGGATGCTGTAGTCTGGTACACTTCACGCAAATGCAGATTACCTGTGGTCAGTATTGTGGGACAGTAGATCTGCTGCAGTAGACAATTTGGCAAAAAAAAAAAAGAAAGAAGTTGTAGCTGAATCAGGAGTTCAGACAGGTTGTTAAGAAAGAGGAGTTGTCCAAGCCCCAGCTGGGAAGGGAAGTTCTGCTCATCCAAAGGGAAAGAAATGGTCAACATGGTATGAGGGCAGGAGCTGGTTTCTGAACAATCAGAACCTGACCCAGTCATATTTTCTTTTCCAGCTCATCTGAGGCAGCATTCTTGTGCAGTTCTATTAATGATAATAGTCATAAATTAAAAAGAAACAGTACAAAAAAACAAAATCTCTACCTGATTGTAGAAGCAGCGCTAAGGAACTGTAGCTGCAGGAGAGCTGAAAGGGCCCGGGGTCTTTTAGCATGCAGTCACAAGGGTGAAACATGCCCTTTGTTCTTGGCCGGGACCACCATATGGCTTCCAGACCCCCCCCCACTAACAGTCTGTCAGGCAGCACTTTCATTACTAGAATGGTAGCTATAGAGATCAGGGATCTCAATGTAAGTACAGGATATGGATACAGAAAAAATCTTCAATTTTTTATCAGGGAACTGAAGACAGGAGGGATTAGGAGGTGCAGGGGTTCCCAGGGAGCTTTAAAGAGAGACAAAATAGTGCAACAAGGGGAGGATGAGAAGAAGGAAACACTGGTCTACTGAATGGAGACAGTGGAGTGCTTCATATAGTGGAGTGATTGTGGTTCAACTCCAAAATGCATGCTTTATTCGGAAACTGATATGCCCATGTTTCCCAAGTGACAGCAAAACCCTGGAGCTCTGCCTCATGTTTTAGTTGTCTGGGGGGGGGACAACTGCAGCATGCCAGAGATAGCTTGCTACAAAATGTGACATAGGTCATCTTTTTTAGTTTGTAAGGCACAGGGACTTGTCCAAAGTATTATGATAAAATGTGTATTCAATCAACTTTAGCAGCTTCTTAATTTACCTGTCAGAATTTGTTGGAAAATAAAGACAACTCCTGCCTTATTAGCAGCTCATTCTATGCACCTGGTTGAAGTTGTATGATTGAATAAAAGTTTAGACAACTCGTGATTCATTAGCAGCTCTTTTTGTTCAGTTCAGTTCAAAATCTTTATTGTTTGACAAATGCTTTTCATTACAGAATCATGCATATTACAGAAGACATTCACACAATAACATATAACCTATAATAAATTATACTAAATCATACCTATCATAATTTAAAATCCCCTATAATAAAATTTAAATATACACAAAAATAGAGATATGAATAAAAACAAAATAAATATGTGAATATATTGCACAGACATCTTATAATGCACAGGTTCCTGTCAGAAATTCTACATTCGAGGTCACTTCCTTCTTGATAAGAAGCATAATTTGTTATGTAATTTCCTTCTTTCAATAGCTTAAAGAAAGGAAATCACCACTTCTAGTATCTTTTTTGGATGTCATTCAAATAGATACGTCATTATATTTGTAGATTCCCATTGTAGCTGAGCCGGAATGTTTCCTAGAAATTGTTTCCTGTAGTTAGCATACAATGGGCACAGTACTACCAAATGTGTTAGGTCATCTGGATCTAAACCACCACTACAGTGAAGCCCTTCAGGATGAAGTGCAGTGTCACAGGTTTCCTGCATGACAAAAGGGATTAACTCCCATTGAAATTGCATTGTTTGCTGCAGTAACTCCACTGAAGAATTCTGCAGAGTTGGGTTTCATCCTGGTGGGCTTCATTGTACATATCCCTTTGGATTCATTTATTTTATACAACTTTTCCAGTCTCTGACTGCCATGGTATACTAATCTGTATCTGGTAAACTGTTTCCTTCTTTGTAGGTTTGTTATTATATTTAGATAGGATTTGAAGCCAAAGTTTTTATTTTTTGCTAACCAGAAGCTTATTTTATAATGGTCACATTGCTCTGTATCTTTTTGGGTCATGATATCTTTAATTCTTTCTTTTTTCTTAATATGTATTTCTATGGGGGGGGCCGGGGTTCTGAGGAAGATGTCCACAGGATTTTGTAAAAGTCCATAAGGCCTTATGATGTTTCTTACGATTGAGATACTGGGAAAAGCTTAGTTTACATGTAAGTAGTTTATTGCCTCTTCTAAACACCTTCTGGGGAGTCTTTCTTCATACATTGTATACGCTCTTAGCCAGTACTTGACCAGTCTCTCTTGTTTAAGGCTTTCTATTGATAGTTGACCCATATCAGCTCTGACTAGAGGCGAAGAGGACCCTTGAGGGAGTCCCAGTAGTTTTTGTACAATGTATTTAAAAATCTTTTGACATGTCCCTGTTTTTGCATTTCCCAGACTTCAGCTCCATATACTATTTGGGCTTTTACTTTTGCATTTATCACTTTGAGGCATCCTTTTATTGAATGTCCTTCATATTTGTGCATGAATCTTTGCATAACTGGGAGAAATCTTTTACATTCACTTTTATGTTTTTTTAGGTGTTTACTGTATGTGAGGTTATCTGAAATTGTTATGATTAAGTAACAAAAGTTCTTCACTACCGCTTATTGTTTTTTGCCAATGAAGAATCTCTAATATTTATTGTTTCTACCACGTATCATTACTTTAAAGTTTTCATTGTTTATTTTTAAATCTGCTTTTCTACATTCTATGCTAATTTTCTGGAGTATTCTCTTGATTCCTAAGTAGCTTGTTAATATTAAGATGATATCGTCTGCATAGACTAAGTATGGGCAGGGGTATCCACCAATTTTAGACATGTGAACATTTTCATCATGCATTTTGATTAATACTTCATTTATAAACAAATTAAACAAAATCAGGGATAATGAGCATCCTTGTTTAATGTCTCTGTTTGTGTAAAATTCTCCAGCCCCCCCCCCATGGAATTATATCTAATTTGTGTTTTATTATCTTGATGCAGTAATTGAATTAGTTTTACTTTGGCTTGATCAACCCCTGCTTTTTCTAATGTTATCCAAAGTGGGTCTCTGTTTACTATGTCAAAAGCTGATTTTTATGTCTATAAAAGCACAATATAATTTCTGTTTTTTAATTTTCTTGTATTTGGACATGAGGTGAGTCAGTAAAAAACATTGATCAATTGCAGAATGTTCTGGAATGACAGCACAACAGGTGTCAGTTTTCAAAAGAGCAGCAGGGGAGCATCTCCAAGGACCAAGATGGCTCAAGCAAGCAAGAGCTAGGGAAACCCTTGTAACTCTCCTCCCTGATATGTAGTAATAATAATAATAATAAAATTTTATTTAAGTGCAATATCAAATATCAAAGTGCTGAACAATCCATAAACTCTAAAATAAGTAAACACAGATACATAAAACCATAACTCTATTAAATATAAATATCCCATACTAAACAAAACTTAAAGTCAGAGAATTCTAAAAATCAGAAAAAGCACATGCACATAAACATGTTTTTAAAGCAATTCTAAAGCTCTCCACTGTCTGGCATTCTCTCACCCGATGAGGTAGATAATTACACAGGGTGGGACCAGCAAAAGCAAAGGCCTGAGCTCCAAAGGACTTCAAATGCACCCTGGGAACTTCCAGCAATCCCTTGTCAGTTGATCGGAGTGGTCTGAAGGGGCAGTAGGGGCTAGAAGTGCTTATAGGTAACTTGGACCCAAACCAAGGAGGGTTCTAAAAGTTAGCAAGCCAACTGTAACAGTGATCCACCAGGACCCGATTACTGAGTCATGGACAGGTAGGCTTTGTACCTGGGCATTCTTCTGCGAACCACCTCAGGAAACTGAGTCACATTTTTCAGGCTGCCCAGACCTCCCAATCCCCCATGGCTCTAGTCTCATTAGATGCTGAAAAGGCATTTGACAGAGTGGATTTAGAGTTTCTCTGGATGACTTTAAGGAAATTGGGCTTCCCCTCTCTTTTTATCCAATGGTTCCAATCTATATACTCTTTGCCTTCAGCCAAAATGTATTGTAACAGGTTTTTTCCCCTCTAATTTCCCTCTTTTTACAGATACTAGACAGGGCTACCCACTTTCACCTTTCCTTTTTAATCTTTATATGGAACCTTTTCTCTGTAGTATTAAATCATCACCCTGGATTCAGGGCATCTTCATGCTTAATCACACTTTAACCTTGTCAGTCTATGCAGATGATATTCTCCTTCATCTAGAATCTCCAGTATCATCTTTAGAGGAAACTCTCCAGGTAATAGCACAATTTAGTTGGTTCTCCAACTACAAACTTAATCAGTCTAAAACCAAAATATTTCCCTTAAACCATCTCACCCACAGATCTATCTTTGGACAGTTTGGTATGAAATGATCCCCACACTCTATTAAATATTTAGTTATCCTCCTAGCCACAGACTCCTCGAAGGTCAAGAAACTAAACCTGCAGGATTTCTGCAGATGGAATCACTCCCGTTATCCCTATGTGGGCCAATAAACATTGTTAAAATGAACATCCTTCCCAGAATCTTTTACCCCTTGAACATGTTAAATAATTGGCTTCCTCATTCCATTTTTCATTGCATACACTCAATCATCTCAAGCGTTATCTGGTTAAATAAACACCCTAGGCGCTCCTTTCATAAGCTAATTCTTCCTAAGGAATTTGGTGGTTTGTGCCTACCCAATTTCCTCTTGTATTACTGGACCAGTCACATGTCAAGATTGGGTAGGTGGCTAACTACATTGGATGAAGACTATATTCCCATCTGGCTTCAGATTGAAAATCAGATCCTATGCTTCTATAACCTAGATGCCTCAACCATCTTCTTTTCTGTATGGAAAACCCTCCCACCTGAGTTGCGTCACTCAGTGATCTGTACGTCATTAAAGGTTTTCTTCTAGTGTTCATTCTTTAAGATATCCCCATCCCAGGATGTGGCTCAGCCACTCATCTTTAACCCCAGTATGAAAATTGAGGGCATATGCCTCACCCCAGGCTGGTTACCTCAGATGTGGGAGGCCAAAGTAGCTGACTTATATTCATAGGACTCCCTTCTCTCTTCCACTGATATTCTCCTGAAATATAACATACCTCGTTAACACATCTTTAAGATCTTTCAACTGAGACATCTAGTGAGACACTACTTTGGTACTACCCCTCAGCTACCTAAACTAGATACTATACTAACTCAGATGTACAACCTCTCTCCCAAACCCCATTGTACTTCTCTGTTATATGCTAGTCTCTTAGCTATTAAGTACCCAGACCCTCTCCCAGGTTCCAAGGTGTGGACCTCTCTGTACCAGAATTATTAACTGGTCACAAATATGGAAAGACCTATATCTTTACACTACCCAGGATAACATTCGACTTACCCAATATCATATATTAAATGATATGTACTACACCCCAGTTAAACTATCTAAAACAGGGCACCTCCCTAGCCCTAACTGCTCTAGGTGTGGAAACTTAGAGGGGAATCTGCTACACATTTTCTGGCAATGTGAAAAAGTGGCCCCTATATGGCATACTCTACAAACTAGACTGGATCCTTTGTTGGGCCTCAAGGGGCTTTTCACAGTAGAAGTCTGCCTTTTGGATATTTATAAGGATATAAGGGTTAAGGAGCTCAGATTCCATATGGCTTTAATCTCCATGGTGGTCAAAAAGCTAGTGCTCAAACACTGGTTAGATCAGTTGCTCATAACATATAATGAATGGTTAAATGAGATCACAGCTTGTCTTAGGATCAAACGTCTAATTGCAAGTTCATGTAACAAGCTTCACCTTTTTGACAAAAAATGGGGCAAGCTATGTGCTTTGTATCTGCATTAGTTTTCTGTGTCTATACTGATTCCCCAGCTGGCTTTCTACAGTTCCTTACCATCCTACTTACTACCTGTAGTGGCACACTCTGGGGGTTCAAAGGGGAGGGAAGAAGGGTGGGAGGGGTTGGAGAGGGTGGGTGGAGAGGGTGGTGGAGGGGGTGGGTTAGGTAGATGTTTTTGATTTATCCAAAGATCATTGACTGTATATTACACTGTTATTTGTTTTGTTCTGATAAAATTAATAAAGATCTTGAATTTTAAAAAAAATTAAGGTGATCCACCACTGAACAGGCAAGCAGTGCAGAACGTGCAGCACAGGTGAAATATGACTGGATTGAGTACACCCAGACAACCTGTCCACAGCATTCTGCACTAGCTGCAGGCAGTGGATATCAACCCCAGGAAGCCCTAGGTATAGGGAGTTACAGTAGTCAGGACGCAAGGTCATGAACACATGGACCAAAACTGGAAGGTTGCCAGATGGAACAAGGTGCTTAATCTGGGTGATGTTCCTCAGATGGTAGAAAGAGGACTTGACCACAGCTGACACCTGTGAATGCAGCATCAGCCTGTCGTCAAATATCACCCCCAGATTCTGCACCTGTTCAGAGGTCAGGAGCTGAGAGGCCCTGAGCCAAAGCCCAGAGGACTGCCCAGCAACAGACCCCTCAACCCGGTGAACCAGTTCCATGACCAACACCTCTGTCTTGTCAGGGTTCAATCTAAGCCAACTGGAATTCATCCAGTCTTGGATTTCAGCAAGACAGTTGGAAAAGACCGAGCGCGCACTATCCTGGTTGGGCACAAAAAAACAGGTACAGCTGAGTATCATCTGCATAACAGGGAAAACTCAGCCTGTGCCATCTTACAATGTCTCCTAATGGGAGCATATACAGCACGAACAACATGGTGGACAATTCCAAACCCTGCGACACCCCACATGGCAGGGGGTAGGAGTCAGAGGAAAAAATCCCTGATACTACCTTCTGCGACCTACCAGTGAGGAAAGAGTGAAACCATCTGAGAACTGTACCAGAAAGCCCACAGATGAACCACAGGTGATCGAGAAGTACCCCATGGTCCACAGTGTCGAAAGCTGAAGAGAGATCCAGAAGGACCAAGATGGAACGGCACTTCTGGTCTAGCCATCAGGGGATCATTGAATACCCAAACCAGAGTGGTCTCAGTACTATGTCTCTTACGGAAACCAGACTGGAGAGGATCATAGATAGCATGGATGGTAAGATGGTTCTTCTACCATTGTGCAACAACTTTCTCAATAACCTTCCCTATAAAGGGAAGGTTAGAGATCGACCTGTAGTTTGCAGGAGAATCTGGGTCAAGAGATGACTTCTTGAGAAGGGGGTAACCACAGCCTCCTTCAGAGAGCTGGGGAACTCCCCCGACTCCAGCAAACACCAGATTAATTCTGCTAGAACCAGGCTGATCACATCTACACACCCCATTGAAAGGCAGGTAGGGCCTGGGTCTAAACTACACTAAGTTGGATGCACACTCTGGAGAAGCCTCATGATATCATCGATTGCCAGATGGTCAAAGTTGGTCCAATAAAACAAGGGTGTCACGACCTTGCTCCATCTACCAGTAACCACCATAGAGGGCAACTGGCAAATCTCCGACCTGATGCTGGCAACCTTATCAGCAAAGAAGCGAGCAAACTCATCGCACTCTACTTGCAACAAGGCCTTCCAGACTCGTAGACAGGCTGGATTGCACAGTCTGTCTACCATTTGGAACAGCTGAGCTGGTCGGTTCTGAGCAGCAGCCATCTTCCTGGACAGGAATTCTGCCGTCTTATGGGAGATCGCTGACTGATAGACTGATGGAGCATTATAGGCTCTAAGTCTGTCAGCATCTAGGCCAGTTTTATGCCAAGCACGCTCTAGCCTTCTCCCTTCCACTTCATCCCCCTCAAGGTCCCATCAAACCATGGGGACTGAGGGTGAAGAGTAAGTGGGCGAACATGGAAAGGAGCAAGGGTATCCAGAGCTTCCTCCACTGCTCGATTAAAATCATGGAGAAGATTCTCTGGACTCTCACTTGCCTCCGGAATTCCCAATAGGTCCAACACTGCCAAAAGGCCATCAGGGGTCAAACCCTGTAAAGGGTGGTATTGGACTATTTCTACAGGAGCAAGCCTACAAGGGGGAGCCAAGAAATTGAACCTAATGGTGTGGTGGTCGGACCATCCGACTGGTTCCACCACCAAGTCTGAGGCCTCCAACCCCAGGAGAAAGACCAGGTCCAATGAGTGGTCGTAATTATGAGTCGCAGAGGAAACAACCTGTGTGAAGCCCAAAGAACTCATAAGACAGAGGAAGTCTTGTCCAAATTGCGAGAGTTCATCGTTGACCCAGGCATTTAAATTCCCCAGCACCATCAGCCTGTGAGGAGTCCAATACCAGATCAAAGACAAAGTCCGTGGCCTCCCGCAAAAACTGACTCTCGCCACTGTTGGACGCTAGATGAGAGTGATCTTGCACCCCACACTTGTGACTACGGTACATTCAAAGGACCTGGTGGCTTCAACTGGCACATCCACAAGGCCCAGTTCTGATTTAAAACAGGTTGCTACACTCCCACCCATACGACCCAACCTCATACAGTGTATCACTGAGAAACCATCTGAAATTGCTGGCTCCAAAATGGGACCAGCATTTTCATCCAGCCAGGTCTTGGTGATGCAAGCCAGATCAGATGACCCAACAAGATCCACTATAATGGTTGACTTGTTTTTAATAGATCTGGCATTGCACAACACAGTGCGGGTTGGGTGGGAAACCAGAGCAGTCTGAGGTACCAACCCACTAACTGTGGAGCTGTTGGGTATGGGCATTAAACAAGGCAACCCTCTTTCAGTGCACCATTTCACTCTAGGGTGTCTTCTGGACCCCACTACCCTAATCGGGCCACTCGGCTCAATCCCCCTCCCTGGTCCCTCACCCCTCCTCTTCCTCCTCCCCCATTATTCCAACAGCCCTACAGTGGCCATGCACTGCAGCCAACAAGGGGGAGCAGGTAAAGGGGTGGAGGCCCCGAAGCTCGGAGGGGGAGTAACGCCTGACAGGGAGAGCTTTCATCAAGCACATCTTGATAAATAATACAGCACTATTAAGCCAAACCAGATAATTCAAATAAACAGAGCAACCACAATAAATACAGCAAACAAGTAAAATTAATAATCCAGCAGCAAAGTCAGCTATGAAAGACAGACGGGGCTTTCAGTCCCAATCAGTAGTAAAATCAGGCCACAGTTCACAATTAGGCCAAATCCAGAAAGAAAGAAATCGATGTCTGAGAGGTTCTCTCACAGCCTCCCACCTGTATTAGGCCAGAAAAAACTGAAGAAGCTGAAACTCTGTCTCTCTGCTTACAATTTGGGGCCTCAGACACAGAGAAACTATACAAAGCTATAAATATGTGCCAGTCCAAAGCTGATGTCGGCAACCCAACTTAGAGAAAAAATAACGTGGAAAACTCTTTGGGGGCAGAGATTTAAAATGACACTGAAAAAAGAAGCAAAACATACCAAACAGTACGTCAAGTCAGTTAAGAGGCTCCCAACACAAATAAGGCCTAGATCCACTATGGAGGCTAAAAAGCTTACCAAGCAAGGAGAGTCAGATGTATCCAGTGGGTTGATATCTCCAACTACTTTGATAGCTGCTGAAGGTTTACCGCTTGAGGTGGACGACTTCCAAAAAACAACTACAGAATGGAATGGCAAGCTCTGGGTGATGGCTCCAGTATTTCTGAAGAAAACAGCAGGGAAGCAAGGCAGGTCTGACCCAGTGGAAGGGAGCTCACAGCAGCCATCACAAAACACCTGTCAGGCCACTGAGAATCCTGAAGTTTCTACAACCAGGAATGGAGAGGTGTCAGGAATGAATAGAGAGCCTTTATCTGGCCGCCCTGAAGATTGAAATCAGAAACCACAGATGCCCATGCCTGCATTGGATGTGGAGCAATGGGATGAATGGGAGACCTGTCCGGTTGAACAGCAAAGCTCTGAGCCTCGAGCCAAGGCCAAAGCCAAGCCTGACTCACGAGGAGAAGGAGACACCATTAGTGCAGTGTTACCCTTGTTAAGCCCACATTCTCAAAAATTGTCAGAGCTGAGCAAAGAGCTCAAACACCCTTCTAAGGAAAAAGACAATCCATTAGAAAACAAGGTATGTTTTGCTGGCAGTTCTTTACATGCGGTAAATGAAACTAACATAACTGATGAGTCCCTTCTGAAGGGGCAGAAGGGGGAGGTGGCCAGAGGGTCCATATCAATAGTAGATAATGCAGAAGTTAACAATGAAAAGGAGAGTTCTATGACTGTTACGACGTTAATGACTAGAAACACAGAAACATAGAATTTGATGGCAGATAAGGACCACTTGGCCCACCTAGTCTGCCCATTTCCCTACCTAACGGATAAGCTGCAGATCCTAGTTAACCAACAGCCTACTTCCTCCTACCCTCCCACTAGAATTGCCTTATGTCTGTCCCATGCATTCTTGAATTCCCCCACTGTTCATGGCTCCACGACCTCCTCAGGAAGGCTATTCCATGTATCCACAACCCTCTCTGTGAAGAAATACTTCCTCACATTACCTCTGAGCCATCCCCCCCTCTATCTTCAAATTGTGCCCCCTTGTTTTTGCACATCTCTTTTTCTGAAAGATGCTACCCTCTTGGACTTTGTTGATTCCCTTGAGGTATTTGAAAGTTTCTATCATGTCCCCCCTCTCCCTCCTTTCCTCAAGGCTATACATCTTTGGTTCCTTTAGTCTTTCTTCATATGTCTTCTGATGCAGACCCTGCATCATTTTGGTTGCCCTCCTCTGGACAGCCTTCACCCTGTCTGTGTCTTTGCGGAGATGGGGTCTCCAGAACTGTACACAGTACTCCAGATGTGGTCTTACCAACTGTCTGTAAAGAGAGCCAGCAACCTCCTGTTTTCTACTGGTGATGCCTCTCCCCATGCATCCCAGTATCTCCCCAGCCCTCCTTACTGCCTTCTCACATTGCTGGCCCACCTTTAGGTCATCTGATATGACTACCCCAGGTCCCTTTCCATTTTTGTTGTTGTCAATATCTCACCCCCCCCCCATTGTGTATTCTTCCCCTGGGTTTTTGTTTTAATGAGACAAACAACAGTCATGATTTGTTATTGCCACATATAAATGACAAATTATTACTACCATTAATAATCCTAGCTTTAGATCTGATTCTAATTCTGAAGCCCTCTCTGTAAATGAACAAGTTCCACTTCTTAAAAAAATACATACAGGATCAAGTTTTCAACCCCCCACCAGTGGACTGAGCTCATAATGCAACAACTACCCACCATAGAAAAAAGGTGACACAATCTAATGAAAGAACCTGTAACAAGATAGAAAACCTTTATTCCACCATAAATGCTTTACTCCAGGAGAATCAGCTTCTTAAAAAAGAGACCTCGACAAGGCAAAAAAATAGAATACCTGAGTTGGAGGATGAAATATTGCCTTTAAAAAGACAAGTTAATTAAATTGAAGCATCCCAAAAATATATGGCCCTTAAACTTACTGATTTTGAATCTCGAGCCAGGCATAAAAATGTAAGAATTCTGGGAGTTCCTGAATCATGGGACAAACAAAACAACCTTGGATCCACTGTCAGAAAAATAAATGCAGCCTATATAGATACAGATTTATCCAATCTGACATGTGAGCTTGACAGGGTTCACAGAGTGTTTCAACCAAATAGGGACCCCCAGGGACCACCACGACCCATAATTGCGAATTTTTTTTTAATCCAAAGAAAAAAATTATTTGATGAATGCAGTATACAAGAAACAAATAATTGAAAGGCTTTGCCTGTAGTTTGGTGGCCAAGCAGCCAGTCACTCCCACTTCCTGAGCTATATAAGCAGTTCCTTTCAGCCTAACTGTGAAGTATTTTGTCTTTGCAGCCGGAGGCTATGTTGGTTTGTTCTCTGAGCTGGCTGGGGCCTACCCCCCCCCCCCCCACCTGCTGTTTCTGTGTGTCTCTGCTGGACTTTGGTGTTTGTTTTCCTGGTTTTGGTTTGTATCTTTCCTCTGGCTGTGTGCTTCCCTGTGTTTTATGTTTCTTATGTTTGGGCCTTTCCCTGTTTTCTGTTTTGCTGTGTTTTGGTTTTGTCTTTTTTGGGTGGGCTTTTCTAGGCTCCTAGAATACTGCTATTCAGAGCTCATACTGCTAGCTTTCAGTTACTCATAACTCTCAAATTACTTGCATTGCAACTGCAAACCTGACCTGTGTGTTCCAGCTCAACTATAGCTGGTCCATGTGGTACATTCTATTACTTTCACCTGACTCAGGTTTACTTGAACCTAACTATACAGCTTACTCATGCTTGCTCTACTTACCTCAATGCTGCAATCTCATTGCACTGCCTGTTGACAATGCTTAAGAGCATTATGCCTCCTTTATTTGCAGTTACAACTCAGTGTACTCATTTGTTTACTACTGCTGTACAGACCTACTTGCTTCCTGCTGCTGCATTGTTTACTCCCATTCCTACTGTTCCTTGTTTACTCTGAGGTTATCTGAAGCTCCTGCTGAGGCTATTAAATTAGCTTTTATATCTGCAAGTGGTTCTTGGCCTTTCATTGCATCCTTGTTTGTCCTACGGCAGGGACTGGGAGATGTTTGGGGGGTTGTGGCCTATGTGGTTAATTAATTCTGTTCTAAATCCTGTCTTCACCACCGAAAATCCTCAGTTTGTCACCTTGATTTGGCTATTCATGTCTGGCTGGCTTGTCCCTAATTCAGTGCTGTTTACTTGCTATACATACTACTTACTGACCTATCAGGTCCAGACTTGCTTACGCAACCATTGCTTCTTGCTTATGCAAACCATTGCTTCATGCCTACTGCCATCCCCTTGGCTTCAGCCTGGGATTCTGCTGCACTCAATCTGCATTCGACCTTGCAAGGTCTCAGCACTCAATGCTCATTATGATCTCAGCACACCGTGCTCATTCAGCTCACCAGCTTTACAGCTTCTGGGGCATGCCAGTCATTCTATTTTGGCACAGGGTTCCTGCAGCTGATGGTCTCACTCTGCATTTAGTCCACATCTTGAACGTGTCCGGCTTGGGGCAGGATCCTTCTCACCTGGCCCATAGCTGGGAATGTTCTCACTCCGGGCTTGGCTTTAGCTGCCTGCTATGCGACAACAGCTCCTGGTGTAAAATTTAAGACTCGTGGTGAAGAGTTGAAAAAGTTACCTCCTTTGGCTATAGTGTTCCACTATAATGGTTGCCCATTGACTTTAGTAGTTTCCCTAGTGAGGCACCTTCACCGCATTCTCCCTATGACTGCTTCTCTACTACTGCGTTACAGTTACTGCTCTTACGTCACAGTTTCTGCCTGCTCATATGCTTCATGTTGTCTCCTTTTTGGAGATGATACTACTTTTCTTTTGGGGATTCCTAAGGTACCTTTAGCCATGGGAACTGTCTCGTGGCACCTCTAGGGGTGGAACCCTCTCTGAGAGTTCCTTACTTTCATACTCCTACAGGGTGGTAGTTTCTCTGGAATAGAGAGTGTGAACGGCCACAACCAAACTAACACAGTTACACAAGCATAACACTATACTGGCTGCATAGGTCAGTGAATTGAAAGGCTTTGCCTGTAGCTCAGTGGCCAAGCAGCCAGCCACTCCCACTTCCTGAGCTATATAAACAGTTCCTCTCAGCCTCACTGTGAAGCATTTTGTCTTTGCCCCACCATCCTCCCCTCCTCCTCCAGCGGCAGCGCTCTCTCCTTAGGGGGATTCCTAAGGTACCTTTAGTCACAGGAACCCTCCTGTGGCACCTCTAGAGGTGGAACCCTCTCCGAGAGTTCCTTGCTTTTGTACCCCTACAGGGTGGTAATTCCTCTGGAATAGAGAGTGTGAATGGCCACAACCAAACTAACACAGTTACACAAGCATAACACTACACTGGCTGCGTAGGTCAGTGAATTAATCTATTGTGTGCTGCTATAACAGTATTTTTTAATGACTTACCTCAAGACATAATACAGGAGAGAAGGAAATTTGGAGACATTTAGAAAGCATTCTGGACCAGGGGTGTTAAATCATCCTTTAACCATCCTGCTAAATTAAAAGTGGTACTCAGTGGAATAAGGCATGTGTACAACTCCCCTGAAATAGCAAGGAATGATCTGAAAGAAAAACTAGAAGATTTTGAGTAATAAGTTCTCCTGAAATACCATGAAATGCCTTGAAAGAAAAACAGGACAATTTTGAGTAACAAGTCCTCTAGAATTTTTTTTTTGAAAGATCAACGGCCCGGATAAATGGCCCCTCATACAAACAGAGTATCTCAAGGAGAGCTGAGAATTAGCATGGGGGAGGAGTATCAAATACAGTATTAGACGAGCCAATCGAGTGTTAGGCATTGTCATGTTTAATTATCTACAGGTATTATTGTTTATCTGGGTGGAGGTGTGTACATAAGAGGTCTATATTTATTGTGGGACTGTCAAATAAATAAGGAAGTTATGAAAAAGAAGGTGCTCTGGCTGGGTCTCTCTTGTTTGTCCATATGTGTTGATGCAGAATTATTACAAATTTAGCTGTGCCACCATGAATGTAAATGGAAGGCATACGTCCATAACAAGAACCAGAATACTTAACTATATAAATAAAGCAAAAACTTTATGCGTTACTCTTCAAGAAACCCATCTGGATCAAAAAGAAGTTATGAAAGTTAAAGGAAAATGGATGTCTCATATGTTTTTTCCCCCACAGGTACAAGGAAAAAAGTAGGAGTTATGGTAAGACTAGGGAATATTCCTGGAATGGTGATCTCTGACAACTATTCAGATTCACAGAGCAAAATTATTATGGTTAATCTACGGTTCATCTGTGGGCTGTCTGGTACAGTTCTCAGATGGTTTCACTCTTTCCTCACTGGTACGTCGCGGAAGGTTGTATCAGGGATTTTTTTCCTCTGACTCCTACTCCCTGCCATGTGGGGTGCCACAGGGTTTGGTATTGTCCCCCATGTTGTTTGTGGTGTATATACTCCCATTAGGAAACATTGTAAGATGGTATGGGCTGAGTTTTTACTGTTATGCAGATGGTACTCAGCTGTACCTGTCTTTTGTGCCCGACAAGGATAGTGTGCTCTTGGTCTTTTCCAACTGTCTTGCTGAAATCCAAGACTGGATGAATTCCAGTTGGCTTAGCTTGAACCCTGACAAGATGGAGGTGTTGGTCATGGAACGGGGTCACCGGGTTGAGGGGTCTGTTACTGGGCAGTCCTCTGGGCTTTGGCTCAGGGGCTCTCAGCTCCTGAACTCTGAAGAGGTGCGGAATCTGGGGGTGATGTTTGATGACAGGCTGATGCTGCATCCGCAGGTGTTGGCTGTGGTCAAGTCCTCTTTCTACCATCTGAGGAACATCACCCAAATTAAGCACCTTGTTCCGTCTGGCAACCTTCCAACTTTGGTCCACATGTTCGTGACCTCGCGTCTTGACTACTGAAACAGCCTTCCAGTGGAGGTAGTGGGGTCAAAAGCAGTTGTGGGTTCAAAAATGCCTTTGATAAGCACAAGGTAATTGTTGGGATTGGGGGGGAGAGACAGCTCCATAGATCAAGAAGGGTCTGCAGCAAAAATGAAGATAATAAAAATGGGCAGGCTGGGTGGGCCCACAGCCCTTATCTGCCATCTGTTTCTATATACACCTAGTAGAAGATGCTACAGGACAAATTGAGAAAATCAAGGCAGCTTTTGATTAATAACAACTGCTTCAGAATCAACCTGGGTAATGTTGCATCACAGCTGGTGAAACTTAAAGGTGGAGAGCTGATTCAGCCTGCAGCTGCTAGCAGGAGATTTGCCTCCCAGTTAAAAGGATGTCATGAACCTGAAATTAATACATACTGATTTTTTTCTCAGTTGCAATTCTATTAGGAAATGGAACATGACAATACATTCTTCAAACATGAAATCTGCAGTGGAGGTATCAGCATGAATCCAAACAAAAAGACAAAAAGAGAAATGTTGTGTTCCAGAGTGCATGGAAGATTTACCATTTGAGTGGGTAGCAGCCAGCAAAAAAGGACCCTGTATAGGCTCTGCAAAGTGTGTGCATCTGACATCAGCATGAGCCCTGGTGGAAGAAATGATATACAGCACCACAAATCATTACATAGAATGTGAAACATGCCTCTGGAAAGACACACTGAGACATTTTTTTTAAGCGCAAGGTTCATCAAAGGTTGTGGAGGCTGAGGTGGTCTTTGTGAACCTTCTGGCAGAGCACAGCCTCTCCTTTTCATGAGTAGACCACATCTTGAAATGTATTAGGAAGCACTGCACAGACCAAGAAGTGGTTAATAAATTACCTATAGATCAACCAAGTCTGCATGCATTGCACGAGAAATCTTTAGCCCAAGTTATCAGGAGGCTGCAGCTGCCCAGTGTTGTCAGTTTCCATTTTGCATTTATGTTGATCTAAGCACAGACATGGGGGATGAGAAATTACTGGTGATTCTGGTTGGCTTTTATGACATGCAATTGAAAACAAACCTTCAGTGTTGGGTAAGTTACTTTGTCTATTACTTAAGTTTCGATTTTGTTTGGAAACTTGATCCAGGAAGCTCTGTGCAGTCAGTAGCAAGGACGAAGAGGTACTAAAAAAAGTAATACACCTTACAATTATAGTTACTTGTTTCTTTTTTATACAAAAACAATACAAAATGACAAATAACTATAACAGATTACATTTTATGAAAGTAATAGGTTAGTTACTAGTTACTTTCAAATAAATGTAATCAATTACAGTTATATATTTCTTTTGTATAAAAAGACATAAGTAATTGTAACTGTAAGGTGTATTACTTTTCCCAGTACTTCTCCATCCTTGCTAGTGACTTCACAGAGCTTTCTGGAACAAGTTTCCAAAAGTAATAGAAAAAGTAACTTACCCAGCACTGTTCACTTTCTGGATGTACCAGCTTTTTTGTCTGGAAATAAACAGGTGATGTCTGACATTGTAATGAAGACCCTGGAGCAGTTTTATATCCCACTAACCAGGGGTGTAGCCAGAAATTTCTGTTTTGTACACACACTCTCCAACTGCAGCCTCCCCCCCACTAAAACAATGTACACATCCTTTCTAAATGCTGCTCCCATATATAAAAGAGATTGTTGTCAGATGACTCATCCAATCTCTAAGTAGGTGGTACACAGATCTATCACCTAAACAATAAAAGGTTGAACAGAGACACTGCTCCGAGGCCTACACAAGCAAATACTACAGGATAGATTGATAATGTTAACAAAAATGCATATGATTTGGGACAGGCGCTCAGCAAAACTGTACACAAATGTGTACAGTGAGTATGCCTGTCTACACCCATACCACTAACAAGTGTGGCTGCATTCTCATCAGATAATACTTCTGCTATGATTGGAAAACACAATTCACTCCTTTCTAGGCTGAAGCAAGTCTGTCCAAATACCATAAACATGGGATGCTTTTGATTTGCACCTAATCAGTTATAAAAACAATGTCATCCCCTGTGGAGGAGTTAATTTTGGACATTCACTGCCACTTTTTTAAAGTTCCCAGAGGCAACAGCTTATTTGTGGACACTGAACCCTTGAAAATTATTAAACATGTGCCTACAAGATGGCTCAGCTTAAGCAAGGTGGTTCAGCGAGTGGTGGACACATGGTCAGCTCTGCTCTCCTATTCTATGTCTTGTGAGCCCCAAGGTGCAAAATTCCAGCTGACTGTAGATCAGTTGAACAGTCAAAAAATAAGGATGCCTTTTCTTTTCCTAAAATACGCATTGGAGCCCTCTGCCAATTTAACAAAAAGATGTCGAACAGGAAGAGTCAGCTGATGACTCTTCATGGGAAAATAAGCAGTCATTCAGCTTTATGCTAGGAGAGTCCTTCTTCCCAAGGCAGCAGTTTACTTAATGAATGCACAAGTGAATTTCTGGATAAGGCTCAGAATTTCCTCCCCCTTCAGGAAACTTTGGTTGGACCACAAGTGCAAGATCTTATAAAAAAAAAATGAGGAAAATACTTATTTATTTTGTTATTTATTTAGTTTTTGCTGATCAGGTGAGTGCACTAAATAATTTCTTGCCCATTTTCAGGCATGACCCCGGGGGAGGAGGATACAGATGATTTTGTTTAGAGGGTTAGAGAGAAAAAGACTGAGATTTAGATTTAGGGATACCCTCAGAAGAAGGACTTTGTTTTGTTTGAACTACCTGTATAAGAGCTATCATGCACAATTTTATTTTTTTATTGGATTATAATGTATTGTAGAACATTGTTAACCCACAAAAATCATAATTTCCCAGTGTTGTTAACTCATCGATGTGACATTTCATCCTTGTTAACCCATCAATGGTATGTCACATTGATGGGTTAACAACTGGAGACAGTCTGCGCATGTGCACACATTTTTTTCTCTCAGGAACTGATGGACGCATGCAGCGGTAATAGAATGACCAAACGACTGTGGCAGAAAATTATTTAAATAGTAAGAAGCCCTCTTCAATATTTCTTGGGATCATACACTATAAAAAACAATGTATGGTTCCTGTATCAGCAACTGGTTACTATTAACCGTCTTGAGGTTGCCATGGTGACTTAAACCTCTCGAGCTTTGCTCTCGAGGTTTACATGGTCGCCCCCTGGTGACCTCTTGATGGTTAATAGAATGGTTACTGATAGAGGACCATACATTATCCTCTATGTTATTGATAATTATAAAACACTACTCGCAAATTTGAGGACTTCCCCTGGTTTGCCTATGCTTTCTGACCTGTGACTCAACTACACATGCCAGTATTCAGACAACTAATGCAAGCAGTCCTATGCTTACCACAGTCTAATGTGGAACCAGAACATGCCTTCAGCATGGCAAAGAAGGACAAAACAGAACTGTGACAATCTTTAAATACAAAAACCCTAAATTCCGCACTTGATATTTAAGTGAATGATGATAGACAAAGTTTTGAGGTGCAGCACTCCAAGAATGTCCTTGAAGCAGCTACGAAGGCAACACTTTCTTATAATTTATTTATTCTTTATTTATTTATTGACATCATGGATTAAGTAGACTCCCACAGATCATTTTGCCCTACTAAATAAACGTTTGTCAGTGCCGGATGCTAGCCACTGGTATAGAAGGCCTGGGGTAGTAAATGCTTTGTGGTGCACTTTGTGGATTATGTTGAAGCTAAATAACATCTCTGAGCAGTCCTGGCAGAGGAGATGCTTGTTTTTTAGTTCTCACTCATTCCCAGAGATTAATTTCTAGCAATGCTTTACAAATAATGACCCTCCAAACCTAAAAATATTGTCAGAAAAGAAGTTCATAATGCACTGTATGTTGCAGCTGCAACCCTGTCTCAGTACACGCATCTGAACATACACTCTGAACCTTTGACTTGCAAATATTATCAGATCTTGCTTGTAAACATTTGTACTATATATTTACCCAGGATACAACAGATGAGTTGCAAGATCTCATTTTCAGTGGTGTCCAGCTTTGACACATTGTTAGATTGTAATTACCCAGGATAGGGCAGCTGAGAGGCAATATTTACTTTTAAGTGGGCTCCCACATTTTGACCCCAGTTGTCCAACAATCATTTTATGACCTGATGTTATGATCAAGACAGGTGGAATTTTTAAAATCCCATCCAAGTTTCAGAGGTGATCTGAATGACATACACCTGCCATGTTCCAGAGGTGGGGTAACACAAGGGATATGTTGAATGTTAGCACCCAAAATCAGCAAAAAATAAAGTTATGAGTAAATGTTGGAACAATTAGTTTCCTCATAGCTTATTTAGTTTTTCACATTTTTACCCCAGATTTCCAACATAATCTTTTTGTGACCACTCCTAAGCATGACAGGTGTCCTTTATAAAACAATGGCTGAAGCATCATTTCATGCCACAAGTGTTAAAACACAATTTGGGTAGGATATGAGAAATGATAACTGTCACATTCAGGAGGCAGTGTGAAAAAAATAGCTATGTGTAAAAATTGGGGTCAAATATTGAAAATTATCACAGTTACAAGCGTGCATTGAAAAATTACAATGTAGACTCATAACTTTGTTGTTTTCTCATATTTTTACCCCAAATTTTCAATATAGCCTTCTTGTGACCCCACGTACCCATCTTGTGAGCCCACCTCATGAACAAGGGTGGAGAACATTTTAAATCCTGTCCAAAAGGTGATTTTGTGCCACAAGTGCGAAAACATATTTTGGCCATGCTTTGAAAAATTACAGCTGTCACATTCATAAAATGCTGTGAAGAAATGGCTATGCAGAAAATCTGATGTCAAAATATTGAAAACTACCAAAGTTATGAGCCTGCATTCATATATTTCAACGTGGGCTCATAACTTTGTTGTTTTTAATACTTTTGGCCCAAATGTTCAACACAGCCTTCTTACCTATGGCCCCACCTCATGAGCAAGTGCTGAGAATTCAGGCATGAAAGATGAGTTCAAACAGGGACTTCAAAATCACCTTTCAGGATGCAAAAAACACATTTGGCCAGGATTTGAAAAATGACAGCTGTCACATTCATGAGGTGCAGTGAAGAAATGGCTATGTTGAAATTTGGGGTCAAAATATTGAAAATTACTAAGGTTATGAGGCGGTGCTCGCAAACTGCAACACAGACTTATACCTTTGCTGTTTTTTAATATTTTTACACCACATTTTCAACATGGCCTTCTTATGACCCTGCCTTGAACAAAGATAGAGAAAATGTTCAACTCCTGCCAAAAAGGTGATTGTTTGTAGTGACCGCAAAATCACCTTTCAGGACAGATTTGTCTAGTTTCACTGCAAATGTTCATGAAGTGGAGTCCCAAAAAAGGCATGTTGAAAATTTCAAGCAACAATATTCAAAGTGGCCAAGTCATTCAACTAAGTTCAAAAACCCCATTTAAATACATTGAACTGCATACCTGATTTCCTCAGTTCACAGTACAGCTTTGAAACGTGAAGACATGTTTTCGGTCCACAGAGGATTATGGCGTTGGATCCCTGGTGGGTAAGTAAGGGCTTGGGGGGGGGTGTTGTGGTGGGTGTGGAGAGGGAGGGCCAGCTAGGGGGACTAACAGGCAACAAACATCGATGGATGGTTTTAAAAAAAATGTCGAGGGATGTTTTTCATCTCTGTCTCTTTCTCGTCCTCAGCCAAAGCAGAAATCTCCACTGTTATCTTTTTTGTAATGTATCAGAGCACCAGATAGTGTTGGTTTGTGGAGGTGCCCACCCACATACGATATCAAGGGCAACTTGACTGGCAAGCAGCATAATTTACTACCATTTAGACACATAGGAAAATGGTGTTAAGTGTTCTAGCTGTGGCTGTATACCGGGGGGAAACTAATTTTTCTCAAACTTGTGATAAATTCTGCACTTTAACTCAGGCTGGGGCTTTACAAACTTCTGTCTGTGACTGAGTGAACAGACCAGAGGACTGCTGGAAAGGGAAGGGGGAACATGTCATAATGCACTTCTCAGGAAGTCTCAGGAAGTGTCATGTAGTGAAAGCGGTAAACTTGCAGTTCATTCAGTTTCAAAGAGATACGGCTGTCTTATTTTTACGCTACAGTGAAACAGACGCAGACTGGGTACAGTTCCTATGTCTGCTTCACAGGCTGCTCAGCTGATGCAGGGGCCCCTGAGAGCTGGGGCCCTATACAAGTGCATGGCTGACGCAGTGATAAGGCTGGCCCTGGTGGCTTTCCTTGTCTTCTGGAGTGTTTGAAATTCCTCAGCAGGCTGAGCATGACAGATCAGGTTGTTGGGAAGTGTAAAACAAAGGGAAGAGCTGATACATTATCGGGTCGGCTTTTTCTTTTCAAGTACATGACAGTTTCCACCCAGCAAGCCAAAACTGTATCATGATCAGCCTATCTGATGATTGTTGTGGCACTGACCTTGAAGACCACTCAGCATTAGAGTCACACCCCTCAAAAGGCACTCTCGTATCAAGATGTTCGCTTGCGAATGCATGCAGGGTGAACATAAATAACAAACCAACAATAAATTTATCAGGATAAGTGTGCTGGGTGGATAAAAGTGCAACAGTTAACATGGATCTAACAGTTTATGTGCAATAATGCTACAGAGATGTGATTCTATTTTGGAATTTGTTCAGAATTCTGTGTGTGTTATTTAAAAGGGGGGATGGAACATGAGTATAGGTGTTTAAATAAAAGTTGGAATGTGAGGGGTGGATGGATAAAAGTGCAATAGTTTGTATCAGCTTAATGTGCAATAATGCGATATAGATATGGTATAGTATAGACTCTGATCAAAATTCTCTGAATGTATATTTAACATTTAAAAGATGGATATACTGGTATTGGTGTACAGTAAAGTTTTCCAGATAGATGCGTATGCCTTCAGAGTATTTCCTCAATATTTGGACTAATGTGTAATATGCAATTCACACAGCACGGCCAGCGCCTGGTGCTCTTCTGAAGAAAAAATAGTGCCCATGATTTTAGTCAGTTGTCTCTGATTTTCTGGGGCAATGTCCCTGATTTTGGTGCTGGCAAGTTGAGAGAGATATACAAGAACAAATTCCTGCCAAGAACAAGGTAGCTTCCTTTGCCTCTGTGTACTGCTTTCAGGTGTGTCTACCCCATATTTTTCTGCCATGGTTTCAGCATCACTGTATAGAACTAAAAAAGTTCTGTTCACTGCAAAAATCTGAAACTGTGTATTTTGGAGCAGATACAGCAGTTACAGCACATCCAAAGTCCAAAGCCCGTGTATGAAGTAAATTACTTGTTCCAGCAGCAGCTGACAACAGCTTGTCAAAGCGCTCAAGGAGCAGGATATTGTTGAATTTTAGAAGCATGCTGTGAAACATTAACATAGAAATATTGACTTTGTCAGTAGAAAAGGACTCTCTGTCCAACAGGTCTCCCATGGCAAAAGCCGCATCAAATTTTTTTTTTTTTATTTCGTTGTTTAACCAGGTATAGCACACTAAGCTGAAAGCTTTTTTACAGGAGCGACCTGGGAGCACAATTTTTAATATCCATTTTGAAGGAGGTCTGTGGTATCTATAGCTAAAGCCCTCTAAACGTATGAAGAACACCATTTTAAACTATTGAAACATTTTCAAGCACCCTGCTAATTAAGTTTAAAACACAGTGAGAGGAAAGGTCCAAAAACAGTTCATTTTCCCCCCTTCAGATTTGTTCTCCCTCTCTTTCTGGGCAACATCTAGCTAATTTAACTTACGTTTCCTGCCAGCTTCCACTGGTTTCATAATACAGGAGATACGTTACAGCTGCTGGTAGAATACACTGTGTGAATGAGTGGAGAGAGACCTCGGATATCCTCATGAGTGGTGGAGCATGGTGGAGCCACGTGTGATGGTAGCCAAGGTCACTCCACTCATTCACATAAATAGTGTATTACACCACCTGCCATGACGTATCTGATTTATACAATAGGACTGTGTATTTTGCTGTTTTTTTTTTTTGGTTTGATGGTGTCACCACAGTGGTATAAATAAATGGATTCATTCCACTACAGTGAAAATATGTGTTTTTATGCAATGAGTTATTTGCTCACTCCCATTGTATAAATAAGTAAGTTTTGCCCACATAACTCAGTCATGGGCAGGCTGGGAAATGCATTGTGTGTGAGATGCCCAAGGTACTGCACAGAGCCCATACCTGACCATCTCAAACCCTTTCCTCCTTTGCCTCATCGCGTAACTCAGTCTTGGAAACAGTAGATTTGGAAATTGTCCTACAGCTGTAACTGTCTCTTCTGTTTTGTAGTTTGCAAGTTAATGTCCTTGGTGTGTGAACCTGCTGTCACTGTAAGGATTGGCCTGCTTTGCTCCACAGTGGTGGGTTTCCGTATCGGAGTGACTCTATATGCTTTGAGCAGGTGTTGCCTGATTGCAAGTCCTAGGCTGGAATCCACCAAGGATTTGATGAAACCAAGCAATTCCTGTTCTTCTACTCCGCCTGATACCCCCAAGAATTCTCACATTTCCCATTCTGGTGCAGTTTTCTAGGTGTTCCAGCCAGAGCTTGATCACTTTATTTTTAGCCAAGTATGCCCTTGACCACTCTCGCTGATTTTTGTGCCAGTTCGGTTGCAGTTTTAGCTTCACTGGAGATTTGAGCAAGCTTACTGTCCATCAAGGTAAATTTTGCATTAAGAGAGTCCATTTCTTTTTATTAAGAGCTTGTATAGCTATGAAAAGTGCTTTGTTGGATGATTCCGTGCCAGTTGCAGCCTCGTGGGTCTGGCCGCTATCACCCGCTTGCTCCTGCGGCTTGCCTCCCTTGTTCTTTCCGTTGTCAGAGGTCACAGCTTGGTGTGGCTTAACCATTGTATTATTTCAGCCAAAAATGGTATCATCCAGCAGCTAGCAATGTCCTCCAGCCAGATATTCTGTGGAATATGTGATAGACAGAACATTATTGCATGGTTTACATAGAAATGCTTTTCAGAAATCCATGGGATTAAAACTGAAATTCTGAAAAGCATTTTGGAAGAGTAGTTGCCATTCTACATGAATTCTACTGATGGCAAGCTGTGTTTCACACAGCTTTAGTCACAAGAAACATCATAGAGACTGGTTACAAACTACAGGGGTCACAGTAAGAAGCCATGGCTAGCTATAATGATTCACTGACATCCACAAAAGTTTCAAATTGGGTTAAGGAGCTAGCGTGCCACCCGAAATTAATACAGTATTAGTTTTTAAAAGCAGACAACCATTACCCTTTATATGTGAGGTACTTTTTCTTTCCATTTTGGTTAATAAGAAGATTTTTGACCTGATGTTAGAAGGTGTGTTATACTTTCCCCTTCTGATATGTGCAGGTTGTTCTTTCTGACTTAGGCATTATTCTAAAGGGGGAGAGGGGGTAACCTAATACAGTATGTTTTCCTCTCTCTTTTTTACTTCATTTCTGCATAATCAAATTACCATCTTGGAAAATGGTTACACTTTTTGAGTTCTTGTATGTAACAGATAGAGTTTATAATTAATGTGTAAGGAATACATGTTTAAAATCAGATAAAAGTTTTACTGGAAAAAACAATGGGCCAGATTTTCAAAGGTCCCTTAGAGCCACGCAAGCTGCATAAACCAACCAGCTTAGCTTGAGTCAGAGCTAGGTGTGCCAAATACTGTGCACCATATTTTGCAAGAAAAGCATTTTCTGTGACAAAGTCTCCTAAACTGATGCAAGAGGTCCACTGCATCAACAAAATGGCGTAAGGGAAGAGAATGATGCAAGCTGTAACAAAATAAACGGTGGAAATTGAGTCAAATGACTCAAGGAATGAAAATGATACAAACTGAGTAAAACCATTGTGCAAACTGAGCCAAAAAATGGTGCAAGCTGAGTCAAAAATGGTGCAAGCTGAGTCAAAAATGGTGCATGTTCAGTCAAAAAAATGACTCAAGGAACAAAAATGACACAAACTGAATAAAACAAACGGTGCAAGCTGAGTAAAAAATGATGCATAGGATGAGAATGACACAAGCTAAGTAAAAAAAAGAAAAAAAAAGATGAAATGGCCAAGACTAAGCCCCAAAATGTTTTCAACTAGTCCTGCAGGAGAACACTGGCCCTTAACAGTAGCTCAGTCAGGTCTGACCACATAGTGTGGATCTCTATATATGCTCTAGTGTCCCTTAGACCATCTCTGGCTAGTCTAACAGCAACATGCATCTTAAAGGGGCACTATCAAGCTTTGGTAGTATTTTTTCCATCTCGCGATCCTGGTGGTGTTTGAGCCTCACATTCACGAAGAAAGCACACCTGGGCACCCGATTACTGAAAGAAATAAAAAATGATGTTTTTAACCCAGCTTTACTTTTCAGCCGGGACGGCTAATTCTCCCCCCGCCTGCAGCCTGGCGCGTTCACAAGTGTTCTTGGCACTGGAGCGCCTGTAAGCTCGTTCATGAGCACTTTTGTTTTTTAAGAAGGCATATGAGTTTATTTAGAGATCGGAATCTATAGGGATCAACAAGCCTGGCAATGTAAGTCTTTCTTTGAAACGAGCAGCATACCCCATACAAAAAACACTTTGAAAAGTAAAGTCGTGACCCTTGACATGCGCATGCCTAGGATCAAGACTTCACTTTTCAAGGGTAGTGGATGCATAGAACAGCCTTCCTGAGGAGGTTGTGGGGTCTAAAACTGTGGGAGAATTCAAGAATGCATGGGACAGACATAAGGCAATTCTTGTGGGGGGTAGGAAGATATAGGCTGTTGGTTAACTAGGATCTGTGGCCTATCCTGTAGGTAGGGAAATGGGCAGACTACATGGGCCTAGCGGTCCTTAAAGTCTATGTTTCTATGTATGGAACAGCACTCTGTCTGCCAGCTGACATGTCTAGCTCTGTTCTCCCAGTTACATCATCAGCACTGTGACCTCACTGACTGCAACATCACAGTTGCTTAGGAACAGCTACTCAGTAACTGCCAGGTCAGTCACGTGTGGTGTCGCTGTCACTGAGGTCACTGTGCCGATGATGTAGTGGGGAGAATAGAACTAGAAAAGTCAACAGCCAGGCAGAGTGCTATTCCAAACATCCAGCATTATGCAATCACATAGAAAACATTCTAATGTGTAAAAGGAAAAATACTTCAAAAATAAGTTACAACTGACTAGTTCTGAAAATTTACACATTTTCATATCTATTATTTTTGGTTCTACTATCCTTTTAACCTTCAAGTGCTACTTACAACAAATCCAAATGACAGTCGGCCCTGTTTTTTTTAAATTTTTTTTACTGTTTCTTTATCCTCCTACTGCAGCCACTGATCCTTCTCTCAGAGCTCCCCTCATAGACCCCGATCTGCAGCCCCCCAAGGAGTCTGACCCTAGAGTGCTAACACTATCCTCGTACCTTCAGGGCCTCGGATTACCCTCGGAGCAGGGTGGCAGAGATCCCCCATATCTCCCCCTGAGCATTGTTTGGGAGCACGAAAAGTGGAGTCTGCTTTTTGGGTGCTGCCTCAGAACCAATGCTGAGGCTCATTGCCTAGACCAGGGCAGGGTATTTCCGGTGTTCTGGTGGAACTCCCCTAACATTTGCTTGCAATGGGGGCAAGACTGCCGGCGTGCGTAGAGATGCACATCGCAGCCAATCCCCTGCCAACGTCTACCCTTGCGTAGAGCATCTCCTCAGCTGCACTGACCACCCTGAGGTTCCCCAACAGGTGGCAGTATCACAGCGGAGAGTATGCTTTCCCCTCCCCAGAGAAGAAATGCTGCCACTGGGTGCTCAATTCTTCTCCCTCCCGGTTAACCCCCATCAACCCGAGTCCGCTCCCGAACCCAGGTCACCGGTGTGGTACAAGGTGTGGCATCCAGCACCTCAACCCTCAGTGCCACCGGGCTGGCCAAGTCAGCCCTATATTAAACAAAGGCAGCAGCCACTTCATAGGCCCTTAAAAGACAAACTGATGTTACTTCTGGAGAAGTTGTACTGGACAGCACACAGCTTCTCTATCTGAAACATTTATATTCTGTCTAGAGGTTCCATGCTGCTGTACTGAATCAATGTAAAATAGGGCTGACTTGGGCACAGATATCTTTTGACTGCTGCCACCTACTGGTATGTTCTACATCTTGTTTGAAAATAGTTTGTTTGCTTGCATGCGTGTGCAAGAAACATAATGTGGCAGCTTAGGAGGGAAGCGGGTTGTGGAGGTGCAGTACTGTGGTTACCAATGCCACCACTACATTTACAGGCTTGGCCCTCTTTATCCATTGCAGTGGCACACTGTTGATGACACTAGTTCAGCAAGCATGCCACCAACCTGAAAGACATTGGCCACTGCAATAAGGGACGACTCTGTCATTGCAGGGTGGTGTGCCTTGCCTGCCAAACCATTTCTGTTCACCCCACTCCCTCCATTCTCCATTGTGGCACCAGGAGTGCAAGTAAATCCTCCCACTCTCTCCCACTGTGTGCTGTCCATCCCACTTCCTCCATTCCCAGTCCAGGCACCCACTGTGTAAGTAAACCCTTCCACTCCCTCCCACTGCATGCTGTCTGCATGGTCCCACCGGTCCCCCATCCCAGCACCAGGAGTGCAAGTAAACCCTCCCGCTCCCTCCCACTCCATGCTGTCCGCCCCACTGCCTCCATTCCCTGTCCCAGAAACCAGAGTTCAAGTAAACCCTCCCACTCCCTCCCACTCCATGCTGTCCGCCCCACTGCCTCCATTCCCTGTCCCAGAAACCAGAGTTCAAGTAAACCCTCCTGTTCCCTCCCACTCCATGCTGTCCGCCCCACTGCCTCCATTCCCTGTCCCATCACCTGGAGTGTTTGTTCCAATAGTATGCTGCACAACTTGCCCATAAAAGCAGACCCTACTGCATCACCCTGGTCCCAACTGCCCTACCAGTTCCCATAAGGAATCTTTTTTTTTTTGCGCCCCGATTGTTTAACCAGATGAGACACGCTAAGCTGAAAGCTTGTTTACAGGTGCAACCTGGGAGCACAGGGAAGTTATGTGACTTGTTCAGGGTCACACAGTATGCAAGTGGGGGCTGTGGTATTCAAACCCAGGTCTCCAGATTTGCAGCTCAGAGCCTTAAACCACTGCACTATACTTCACCCCAAATCTATGCTAAGGTTGCCCTTCTCCTCAATTTAGTATTAAAAGAATATTGCAGCAATCAAGAGAGTGCAGTAAAGAACAACTGAAATGACTGAAATATGGAGAGGTCAAACTATGGGAAAAGTATTGATCAGCCTGGTATGTTTTCCATGTGGGAAAAGGTAATTTGGTAAAGAGATTTCCGGTTTTAAGATTTGTATGGCAGAAAAATTAGGGCACTCAACACCTTTAATGCATAATACCGGAAGCTGCATCTCTTAAATGCATTTCATCTTTATTTCAAAGTGCAGCAAACATCCATTCTGTGCCAAGAAATACATTTCTGAAAGCAATGACATATGGTGCAAAATCAAGCAAAAATGTGCAGTTCAGGAACGTAGAGACCCCAACCTGATTCATTTCACATCTGAACTGATGCTTTATCAAAGGTTTAGGCAAATGTACCTGCACAAAATAGATGTTTACAGCACTTTTGAAACAAAAAATGAGCAGCACTTAAGATACACAGCACTTTGAGATGCAATGTCTATGAAAACAGTTATATAAATACAAATTTGTATTCTACTTTTACTATTATTTGGTATAAGATACTAAGCACTGCAGCTGCCTGGGTGGTAGGGAATGGATACCATGAAATTCCCACATGGTCTTTTTATGTTGGCTCGCATTTGCACACCAGCCAACATCTTGCAGTAGTAGCAGATTTGGAGGTGCAGTCACTGTGGATGAATGCAGGGCACGCATCAGTAGGTGCATCCCTCATTCCCCAATAAGCCAGCATGCAGGCGCTGATGCCAGCAATATGTAAAGTGCTCACCACATCTAAGAAAAGTGCCGCTGCAATGAGCAGCAAGCACATCATGCAGTGGCACAATAACATGCCTCTGGCCGTGCCTTCCTGGTGAAGTATTCCTATAAACATGGCGGCAGTGACTGCGCGGTGCCTAACTCTGACTTCAAGGACTTAATCCCCTGTTGGCATGCCCGACCCAGTTCATGTGCCAACAGGGAACCCTCCTTGTCAACATAATGCCCCCTCCCATTTCAATTGTGTGCCAGGGGTGCTCAATAATCCTCGGCATCATGCACCCCCAAACAGTCTTTCTTTGCTGATGGGGAGTCCACTCCCCATCAGCTTCAATCCATTCCCAGTTCAGTTTGCTAATGGGGAGCCTCACCCTGTTCACATAATGTCCTCCCATTTGTTGTGTGCCAAGGAGGGTGCTCAATCCCCCTCGGCTCTTGCACCCCCCTCACTATGTGCCGATGGGGGTGCCCAATCCCCCGTCGGCTACAGCACCCCCACAAAACACTCAGGTGGCATGCTGGGAGTCAACCCCAGTGTGGAAAATGTCCCTGTAAAGTAAAAAAAACATTCCAGCGATGTTTTTCCTTTTTTTAAAACCTGTAAAACAGAAAATGGTCCCTCTCTGAGTCTGGTGGCCACTCCTCCAACCTGTGCCCACCCTCTGCACACCCTGCTTCCCCCACACCCCATACTTATCTCTGGAGCATGGCGCAACGATCTTCGGTGGACCGGGAACACGTCTGCACTCTTCAAAGTTGACCGCGAACTGAAAAAAATGCTGGTAAGCGGTATAATGGCATAAATAGGGTTTTTTCCAACTTTGGTGTATATCTTGGGCATTTGTTTGGAATTTTTACACCAAATTTTCAACATGAGGTTATTGGGGCCCCCCACTCATTAATTCAATCACTGTCATGGCATTATTCAGTCCCGAAAGGTGATTTCACGGTCACTGCATGGAATCACTTTTCAGGACTAATTAATGAAATGACAGTGCCACTGTTCATGAGGTGGGCTCTCAAGAAGCTTATGTTGCAAATTTGGTGACAAAAATCCAAAAATGACTTTTTTACGAGCGTGCGTTGCGCAGTTTCCACGCTCACTCGTAACTTCTTGAATTTGTAATATTTTCACTCCAGATTTTCAACACTGGCATTTTTCCACACCTCCTTATGAACTGCATAACTGTCATTTTACATATCCCTGGCCAAAATGTGTTTTCGCACTTCCGGTGCAGAATAGCAGGGTCACTTTGGGAAATCGGTTTTAGGGATAGATTAAGAAAATCACAGTGACACTGTTCATGAGCAGAGGTCCTAAAATGCCTATATTGAAAATCTGGTGATGAAAGTCCATAAAATGACTGTGTTACAAGCATGCGTTATGCAATTTCCATGCACCCTTGTAGCTTCACAAATTTGAGATATTTTCATGCCAGATTTTCAACACTGCCATTTTTTCACACCTCCTTATGAACAGTATAGCTGTCATTTTTCACATCCTGCTCAAAATGTGTTTTCACACCTGTGGCAGACGATGGGGTGGTCGCTGTGGAAATCAACTTTTGGGACAGATTAACAAAATCACAGTGCCACTGTTCATGAGGGGAGGTCTCAAAATGCCTATGCTGAAAATGTGGTTAAAAAAATCCCAAAAGTAATTGGGTTACGGACGTGCGTTGCACAGTTTCTCTGCATACTCATGACTTGAATTTTTCATATTTTCACTCCAGATTTTCAACATTGCCATTTTTTTACACCTCCTCACGAACAATATAGTTGTCATTTTTCATATCCTGCCCAAAATGTGTTTGCATACCTGTGGCACCAAACGGCGCAGTTGCTGTGCAAAATCACCTTTCCGCTAACAAACTGATAGTGCCGCTCTTCATGAGGTGGGGTCACAAAAAGCCCAGGTTGAAAATTTGGAGTGAAAATACCAACAAACGCCTATGGCATTAGGGTTTTCAACTGTAACATCCAATCCTGTAGAGACTGACAGGTGTCAGAGGTGTGACTTGGGATCATTGGCTGTAATGCTCATGCCATTCCACCCCCCAACCCCACCCTGCAGCCAGTGACAGGCATCGAGGTGTGCGTTGGAGTGTTCAGCCCCAAAGTTCACCCCATTCTCCTATACTGCACCCATCTCAGCATATTTCCTTATGGAATGGGGTAAGTATAAGGCACAAAGACCCCAAAGCACACCACAACACTTGTCAGTGTCTACAAGGTAGGGTGAGGTACAATGGCATGAGCATTATAGCTGATGACCCAAAGGCACACCCCAATGCCTGTCAGTCTATGCAGGGTGGGGGTGGGATTGGCACCATTTCAATGCTTCACTGCCATTCCTATTATGCATCTCTAACTCCTGCACTACCAATGCCAATTCCAGTGAGACAACATTCATCATTGACAAATGCTTGTTTTATTATAAAAAAGCCAAGTTTCAAGGAAATACAAAATCACACATGTTCCCACAAATGTTTGGTTTATTATGCCTACTATTCCCCATGTCCCTAAGCTGCAGTTTAGCTTTCTTTACATCTGTGATGATCCACTAACTGTCAGTGCTTCCTCGATGTTGACAGTGCCAGGAATTTAATCACACTGTCTGATATCAGCCCACCAGGCAGCTTCCAATCCCAGTTAGTCAGAATTCAGCACACTATGTGACCTGATCTGGGGCCGGCGCCAGGCACACTGATCAGCATCCAGATGCGGGGGATGGGCTATTATCTGCCCTGTTGGTCAGATGCCATGAAGGTGGTTTGCCTGCCAAGTGTTGAGATGGATGGCTTAGTTTGGGCTTTCTCAAGCGAGGACCTGGACAGTGGCCACACAACCTACTGTCACTCTCTGGTAGCTTTCCGATCCCTTGTCTACTCCACCATGATTTATGCCACCAGAGGAATAAATCTAGCAAGCCTGGTGACCACCATTTTTCCTATTCAGGAATACTTTTATGTTGCAAATGTTTCCAAACAACTTCTTTTTTTTTTCCTCATCTTTCAGATTTGTTTTCTTTTTGGCCTTTTGGCTTTCTTTCTCTCTCACAAAACCAAAAATGTCAACACAAAACTGAAAACACAATCTGAACAGTGCACATCAAGGAGAACTCCGAAGTTAGCTTAAAAAACAGAGAACTGTGGTATAGTAAAACACTCAATGTATGTCTGATGTGGCTTTTTATGTACAATATCCTTCTCAAAATCCAAGAACCGGTCGGAATTTTTAAACATATTGTTATCAATATTTCTGCATGTTATAGAATACATTCATACACATACAGGTATTGAAGACAAAGAACCTCTGTGTGCAAGCACTGAGGCAATGGTTACCCCAAAGGGCATTTGGCTGGGAATCAAGTTTCAAAGAAATACAAAATCACACACGCCCCCACAATGCAAAGCATCGTGGGCTGCATATGCAAATCACCACAGAATATTATGCAGGTTCAACTTTAAGCAGAAATGCATGGTGCTGAAAGTATTGAACTATTGAAGTATTGAAACTGATTCCATAAAACATGTTTCATTTGCAGTTATATGAATAATTTAGCTAGCGAACTATCATGGTAAGAAGTAACTCAACCGTAGAACTCACATGAGTTGAAATGTTCTATACATCGCCTTATTCACGATGGCTACCTGGGGCTGAGTAACAAGACAGCACTTTAGAAATATTACACAGTTCAACACACTGTTGTGCAGTTCATTAGTGGGCAAAAGGTGCAGACGTGTAGAGTCTGTGGAGACAGTTTGTGTATTTCCCTGCTTTGATAACCTGCCAGACAGGAACCACTTGGCCTACCCAGTCAGCCTTAATGTTCCCTGCCTAAATAGTCTTCAGTGACCCTCACTCTTCCATGCCTGTTTACTAATATACCACTATGACTATCCCACACATACTTGAAGCCCCCTGCTGTTTTCACCCCACCACTTCCACTGGCACTCTAGTATGTTCCATGCTGTAAGTGAAAGAATATCTCCACACATCTCTCTCAAACTTCGCCCCCTTTCAGCTTCACTGCACACCCCTTGGTCCTGGTGCTCTTCCTCATTTAAAAGAGATTCCCCTCCTGCACCTCATTTGCCACTGTGAGGTACTCATAGGTCTTGATCATGTCTCCTTTCTCTCACCTCTCTTCCAGGGTGTACGTGTTTCCTATAAGGGCTTCTTCTACAGTCCCTGTACCAATGTTTTTTTGTTTTCTTTTCCCTATATACCTTTTTGCCTCCTTCAGTGTGCCTGGGCTGCTTTTTCCCCCGTTCTGGCAGCCACCTAGGGATTCCAGCTGCCATCCAGGTATCCGCAGTCCTTCAAGATCATGCCTACTCCCCTGCAGCTAGCCTCCCACAGCGGGGTGGTGAGGAGCCCCCTATACTCACCTGCCCTTAATGGATCCAGTTCAGCGCACTCCAGATCCAGCACCCATGCACTGCCATCAAGCTGCTCTGCCCCCGATACACACTCCTCCTCTGTTTTTAATCTTAGTCTTCATTATGGGACTATAAAGAAAAGAGAAATCAGCATATATTTATAAACTCTGGTTTGTAGGCATTACTTCTTTCATTCATCCTACCTGTATAAAGACAAACACAACTCCAGAGGATGTGCAAACCACTTACAGTTTACAACACTGTGTTATTTTGGTTTGAGGGTGGATGGAGAGGGTGACCATCCACCAATCTGCTGGGAATAGGTACAGGGACTAGAGGGTATTGTTCTGCACAGTCCAGTACAGCACTACAGTACAGAGTCGTCACATTCAACAAGTCAGATACAAACTTATGAAGAAAATTAAATGCTACAAACAAGCCCTGGATGAAAATCGTGGCACTAAGACTATAAGGAGTGAGTCTGCCATTCACTTACAGTGCAGCACTGCCAAGCCCGAGCAAGGGAGTGGGACATTGGCAGTGGGGGGGAGGGGGACAGGGAATGTTCAGCAATGCTGGTATGGGATGTTGACAGTAACAGTGAGTATTAAAAAGTGTGTGTTTTTTAGTTTCATACTTCAGTGGGAGGGAAGATGGGAACATGATTACAGTGCTAATTTCCGATTGAGAAAACAACAGTGAGTTTTGAAATCATAATAGGAAGTATGATGGGGGGGGGGGTGATCTATGCAATCCAATACAGGTCTGCATTACTGGCAAATGGAGAATTCACCCCAATGGTTTGATTCATTTTTATGTTTGCTTGCACGCATGTGCAAGAAACATAGTGCCATCATCGGAGCTTTCGGAGGTGTGTCACCTCCTCCTCCAATTCAGGCAGTGTGCTGGCAGGGCGCTGCTCTCAGCCAATGCATTTTGGAGCTGTCTATGACACGCCCAAAATGCAGTGGCATACAGTTGAAAGGGGAGCACGCTTGAGTGAGCAGCAACAAGAAGCTGCTCACGCCGCAGCCCCCCGCCGCAGGTGTGCGCTACCAAGACGCGAGAGTGTATAGCCGACGGTGCCCAATCCCCATCAGCTGACCTGCATCATCTCCTCCCCCAGTAGTTGGTGCCGCAGATTACACCCCAGCGTGGCAATCAGTCATTGCCGGCAGGGGTGCCCAATCTCCGTCGGCTGAACGCCCCCGAAAGTCCTTGTGCCACTCTGGGAAGCCCACCCCAGCGTGGCAAACGGTCCCAGCGAGGTTTTTTTATTTTTGCAATGGGGTGCCCAATCCCGTCGGCTGAACGCCTCTAAAGCCTTGTGCCACGCTGGAGCCCACCCCAGCGTGGCAAATAGATCCCACGACGTCTTTTATTTTTTTACCTGTAAAAAAAAGCGGTCCAGCGGTCGTCTCCGACCCCTCCCAAAACCCAAACCCACCCTGCGCACCCAGCCTCCCCACCCCTCACCCCATACTTACCTCCGGACTCCAGCGCGACGATCTTCGGTGGACCGGGAACACGTCTGCACTCTTCAAAGCCGACCGCGAACTGAGGAAATGCCGGTAAGCTGTATAATGGGCTAGATAGGGGGTTTCAACTTATTGCATATCTCAGCCATTTTGAATTTTGCACCAAATTTTCAACATGGGGTTTTGGGACCCCTTCTCTCAGAATGATGTCACTGTCATGGCGTTATTCGGGCCGAAGGGTGATTTTGTGCAGTGACTCGCGCGGTGACTGCGGAAATCACCCGCCGGGCCTAATACCACCATGACAGTGACATCATTCATGAAAGAGAGACTAAACCCCATGTTAATTTAATTCAAATAAAAAATGTCTGTTATAAGCGTAATGTTGCGCAGTTCCTCGCAGGCTTCATAAGTTCATGAAATTTCAATATTTTCACTCCAGATTTTCAACATTGCCATTTCACCACACCTTCTTATGAGTAGTACAGCTGTCATTTTTCACATCTCACCCAAAATGTGTTTCCGCCCATGTAGCACAGAATGGCGCAGTCAGTGTGCAAAATCAATGTACGGGACAAATTAAGAAAATCACAGTGACACTGTTCATGAGCAGAGGTCTTGAAATGGCTATGTTGAAAATTTGGTGAAAAAATTCCTTAAAATGACTGTTTTATGAGCGTGCGTTGCGCAGTTCCTACGCACGCTCATAGGTTCGCGAATTTTCAATATTTCCACTCCAGATTTTCAACATTGCCATTTTTCCACACCTTCTTATGAGTAGTACAGCTGTCATTTTTCAC
This sequence comes from Neoceratodus forsteri, assembly GCA_016271365.2. Classification (NCBI taxonomy): domain Eukaryota; kingdom Metazoa; phylum Chordata; order Ceratodontiformes; family Ceratodontidae; genus Neoceratodus; species Neoceratodus forsteri. The sequence goes on along the minus strand of JADMNL010000022.1, from coordinate 25,515,722 downwards.
ATCTCACCCAAAATGTGTTTCCGCCCATGTAGCGCACAATGGCGCAGTCGGTCTGCGAACTCAGTGTATGGGACACATTAAGAAAATCACAGTGTCACTGTTCATGAGCAGAGATCTTAAAATGGCAATGTTGAAATTTGGTGACAGAATTCTAAAATGACTGTTTTACGAGTGTGCGCTGCACAGTTCCCACGCACGTCCGAGGGTTTGCGAATTTTCAATATTTCACTCCAGATTTCCAAAATTGCCATTTTCCACACCTCCTTATGAGCAGTACAGCTGTCATTTTTCACATCCTGGCCAAAACATGTTTCCTACTATGAAGCGCATAATGGCGAGTCGGTGTGCAAACTCAATGTATGGGACACATTAACAAAACCACAGTGACACTGTTCATGAGCAGAGGTCTTAAAATGGCTATGTTGAAAATTTGGTGAAGAAATTCCTAAAATGACTTTTACGGTCGTTGCACAGTTCCTATGCATGCTCGTAAGTTTGAAAATTTAATATTTTCACTCTAGATTTTCAACATGTCCATTTTATTAAACTTCCTTATGAACAGTACAGCTGCAATTTTCATATGTCACCCAAAATGTGTTATCAGACATGTAGCGACACAATGGTGCTGTTGGTGTGCGAAAGCAATGTTTAGGACAGATTAAGAAAATCACAGTTACACTGTTCATGAGCAGAGGTCTTAAAATGGCTATGTTGAAAATTTGGTGACAAAAGTCCATAAAATGACTGTGTTACGAGTGAGCATTGTGCAGTTTCCACACATCCTCGTTAGTTCATGACTTTGTAATATTTTCAGTCCAGATTTTCACTAGTGCCATTTTTCAACACTTCCTTATGAACAGTACAGCTGTCATTTTTACAACATGGCGGTGTGTTTTCACACTTCGTGCAGAGATGCGGGTCGCTGTGGGAAATCATTGTTCGGGCACAGATAGAGAAAATCACAGTGACACTGTTCATGATCGGAGGCACCAAATGCCTGAGTTGACAATCTGCTATAAAAATCCCAACCTAATTATATAACGGGTGTGCGTTGCACAGTTTCTATGTACGCTCGTGACTTCACCATTTTTTTAAATATTTTTACTACACATTTGCAGCATAGCCATTTTTACACCTCCCCATGAAAGAGTACAGCTGTCATTTTTTACCTCCTGTTCAGAATATATTTGCACCTGTGGTGCTAAATGCCGTAGTCACTGTGCATAAGCAGCTTTCAGCTACCAAACTGATATTCCCCCTGTTCATGAGGTGGGGTCACAAAACAAACATGTTGAAAATTTGGAGTTAAAATACCAACGAATGCCTGCGGTATTAGGCTTTTCAACTAAATCGCCCAACCCTATAGAGAATGACAGGAATCAGGGGTGTGACTTGGGATTCTTGCCTGTGATGCTCATACCATTCCACACCCTGCAGTCACTGAGAGGCATCGAGGTATGCCTTGGACTCTTCGGCCCCAAACTTCACCCCATTCTCCTATAAGGGCCAAAGACCCCAAGGAACACGTGACACTTGTCAGTCTCTGCAGAGTGGGGTGTGGTGAAATGGCATGGCCGTTATGCCTGACGACCCAAACGCACACCCCAATGCCTGTCACTCTCTGCAGGGTGGTGGTGGGGTTGGCTTCAGTTCAATACTTCACTGCCATTCCTATTACGCAGCTCTGTAACTTCTATACTACCACTGCCAATGCCAGCAAGCAAACATTCGGCATTGACAAATGCTTGTTTGTTGTTGTTTTCTTCTTTTTAAAATTATCTGAGTGATTGGTGCCAAGATTTATGGGACAGGGGATTGATAAAGTTGTTTCTATCTTTTCCTGCACTTTGAAATTATCTGATGGATCAGTGACAAGATTTTGACAAGAAGCTGTTTCTGGGTGAATTTCATTGATATCACAGGAATTTGAGCACACTTAATCAAAGCAACTAGAGTCCATTATCATAGTAGGGGCATAGTTAAAGCAATTTTGTAAAAAGGGGAGAGAAGAAAAAAAGCTACACAGCACAAAAGGGAAAAAAAGCATCAAAGCAAAGGGGAGTGCATAAAAGGATAAAGAACAGAAGATGCAGAAAGGGTAAGGAAAGGATAGGCAACGAAAGAAGATGAGAGTTGTACAATGTGGTGGTTGTGGGGCAGCAGTGTTCAAGAAGACGTTCTGGACACTGTGGTGCTGCCCTATCTGCAAGCACCTCCCTGTGTTGAGGGTGGAGGTTGCAGGACTCTGAGCAAAGCTGGAAAGGATTCAGGCAACCTTACACCCCCACACAGGGATCACCATGTCTACCACCACCACCACTCCCTCAGAAGATGCCAAGAAGGAGGGATGGATGGACTATAGTGGGCTCAGAAAGGGTGAGGGAGGTGGGACAAAGACACATCCCCCAACCAGTGACACTTCATAACTCATATGCCATCTTGGCAGAGCAGGAAGATTGGACAGCATCTCTAGAAGGGGGACACCAAGAGGGATGAGGAGGTCATGCAGGATGGATCTCCCAGGGCAACTGGAAGAAGAACACACAGGAGGAGGAAGAAAATCCTGTTTGGGGACTCTGTCGTTAGGGGATAGATCTGGGAATAGGCAGCAGTGGGGAAAGGGAGGTAGTGTGCCTACCTGGGGCACAGTTCAGAGGGAGGCAAGTAGATCCTAAGGATTGGTAAGGCAAAGGCAAAGAGGGGTGAGCTGGACTTCATTAACCACATGGGGACAAATGACTTGGCAGGAGAGGGGGTAGATGTAGGTAAAGTACAGGAGGAATTCAGATAGCTGGTGAGGAGTCTTGGACAAATAGTACACTCTGTAACCTTCTCAGAGATTGTACCTGTCCATGGCAAGGGAAAGGGCTGAGACATCTGCACCATGAAATTCAGCACATGGCTGAAGAAATGGTGCGGAAAGGTGGGGTATCACTTCATTGGTGACAGGGACCTCACCTGGAGGGATGAAGAACTGTATTCACCAGACAGCCTACATCTATCCATGGAGGGTAAAGATATCCTTACTGAAAAATGTAAATGCTTCTTCAGCAGGCAGTTAAACTAGCCAAGGGGGAGGCAAATGCAATCATGGGGATTACTGTAGTGCTCCCCCCAAATGACATATCTGGAAATAGGGAGACCTCAATTAGTAGACAGACAGAAAAAAGAAAAAAATTGATCACAATAGGAAGCAAAACAGAAAATATAACTCAAACACATCACAGGGCACAGACTAGGAAATGGGAAAAGGAGGGAGGTGCACAGGACAGAAGGTAATGTGCAAAAATGCCAGCAGTCTGGGAAACAAAATCCCATATCTAATGGCATTGATGGCAGTGACAAACTTGGACATTGTGCCTATTACAGAAATGTGGCACACAGGGAACCATGACAGAGATACAGCCATACCAGGATACACACTTTTTAGGAAGGATAGAGAAGAGGGGAAGGGGGTGGCTATCTATGTGAAGAAGGGGATTAAAGCAACGGAGGCTCAAGAGTTACAGTAAGGAATGGAGGCACTGTGGGTCACTCTAAAGATGGGAAATAAAACTGCCATTTGCACTGGAATGGTTTACAGGCCTCCTGCACAGGGGGAAGAAGCAGATGAAGTTCTGGTGGAGACCACCCACAAAATGGCAACTAAAGGGGAACTACTGCTAATGGGAGACTTCAACCTGCCAGGTGCAGATTGGAACACTTAGACTGCAGGTACAACAGGGAGAAGAGACTTCATGACCACCCTGAAAAGGGCAAACTTAAGGCAGCTAGTAGTAGAACCCACCCGGGAGGGGGGCTATACTGGACTTGGTGCTGACCAATGGGGACAGGATCTCAGATGTGGCGGTGGGCAGTCCTCATAGTTGCAACAATCACAGGACAGTATGGTTTACTGTAACCATAGTGGTAGAGGAAAGTCATACAAGGTTTAGGGTTCTGGATTTCAGGCGGGCATACTTTAAGGAAATGGTGGACAGCTTAAAAGTGCCCTAGCAGCAGAAAGTGCAGGGGGAGATGTGACAGAACAGTGGTCTAGACTCAAAAGAGTCATAACAGATGTAACAAGACACTGTTAGAATGCACAGTAAGAGTTTTTGTTTAGTTGTTTAACCAGGTATAGCACACTAAGCTGAAAGCTTTTTTACAGGAGTGACCTGGGAGCACAAGGAGGTTAAGTGACTTGCTCAGGGTCACACAGTATGCAAGTGGAAGCTGTAGGATTCAAACCCAGGTCTGGTCTGCTGGATGTCACCAGATTTGCAGCTCAGAGCCTTAGACCACTGCGCTATACTGCCTGCCTAAGTAAAAGAAAAGTAAGAGTAAAAGAAAGAAATTGCCACTATGGTTTTTGAAGGTACTGGCTGAGAAAGTAAGGGAAAAAAGAAAGGCCTTTAGGAAATACAAGAAGGCACAAAACGATGAGGACAGGGATAAGTATCTGGAGAAACAGAAAGAATCTGGGAAAGCAGTCAGAAAGGCTAAGGCACAGACAGAGGAAAGTATATCACAGGTTATTATGAAAGGAGACAAGACCTTCTTCACATACATTAGTGGGAGGAAAAAGATCAGAAAAGGTATTGTTAGGCTGAAGAAGGAAGGAGGAGGGTGGATGGAAGATGACCTAGAAAAGGCTGAGATACTGAACAAATACTTTTGCCCAGTGTTCACCAGGAAAGGGGAGGGTGAGGAACCAAAACACATTAGGAGGGGTAGTCAAGCGAGGAAGGTTGACACCAGCCCATTCACTGTGGAAAGAGTCCTACAGGACTCTTGGGGGCAGGATAGTGGAGGGCAACAAGAGGGTGAACAGGATAAGCATCAGAAAATCATAATTCTAGGGGATTCTATACTTAAGGGTATAAGATGTTGGGAAGGAGTGCCAGAAAAAGTAACATCTGGGTAGAATGCATGCCAGGTATGACAGCGAGTAGAATGGGGCAGCATATGGCAGATACGTGTGGAAGGTGGGGGGGAAGTCGCACATTGTGTTGCAGCTGGGAACGAATGATCTGGAAGGAAGAAGGATAGAAGAGGTACAAGACAGCTTCAGGGAAGTGAGAAAACTATGCAGCAAAGAGGGAACAATGGTAGCCTTCTCAGAAGTTCTGCCAGTGCCAAGGGCCAGTACAGACAGGAAGAGAAGAATCAGTGACTTCAACAAGTGGCTGAGGGAATGGTGTGGAACCAAGGGGTATGGACTGGTGGGGGACTGGGGTAGCACATGGGATAACACAGATCTTTATGCAGGGAATAATTTACACCTCAGCAAGGCAGGGTCACAGGTGTTGAAGCAGAAACTGGGGGATTTCATCAAGGAGAGGTATCATTTAAACTAGGTAGGGGGAGGCACTGGTGCTGGGAATCACCAGGAGAGGCAGTCCCATGGACCTCCCCCTACCATAGGGATGGATACGACCTTAGGCAAAATAGGGGTTGGAGTGAAGGGTAAGGAAGCAGAAAGGATAGGAGCAGTGTGGAGAATGGTTTCACTAAATGCTAGGAGCCTGGGGAACAAGTTGGCAGAGTTGCAAGCATTGATGGCAGAGGGAGAGGTGGACATATCTGCCATTACTGAAACATGGGCAACCAGGTACCTTGACTGGGACCTAACCATCCCAGGGTACAAACTATTCCAGAGGGACAGAGATAAAGAGAAGGCTGGGGGGGGTTGCCATTTACATAAGGGAAGGGATCAGATGTAATAGGGAGGAAGGGGAGGAGGGCAGGTTGGAAGTAATCTGGCTGCAACTATACAGCCAGAAAGGAACCAAGATCTGTCTGGGGGTTGTTTATAGACCTCCGGCCCAGAAAGAGAACATTGACAGGGAACTGGGGGAGCAGATAAGGAGGCATAGTGGCAAAGGGAGCACAGTGGTGGGGGGGGGACTTTAATCACCAGAGGTAGATTAGAGCATCCCAGTGACCACTTGTACCATGGAGCAGTTCCTCCTGGAAGCAATCTAGGATGACTTCCTTACTCAGAGGGTAATGGAGCCAGTGAGGGAGGGGAATATACTAGACCTGGTACTGGAAGATGGGAAACAGGTCAGGGATGTAAGGGTGGAGGAACCTCTAGCAAGCAGTGACCACCACACAGTGTGGTTCTCAATCAATCTGGGTAAGGAAGTAGCCACTACAAAAACTAGGGTCCTGGACTTCAAAAGGGCAGACTTTGGCAGGATGGGACATATACTGGAAAGTCATATGGCAAGCATCTGCCCAGAAATAGACATAGAACAAAAATGGGTAGTCATCAAGGCAGAACTGGTTGAAGCCACCAAAACTTGTGTCAAGAGCCAGAGCAAGAATGCTAGGACCCAGAAACCAAGTTGGATGAGCAGAGAGGTAGTGGAAAAGGTAAGGTGAGGGAAAAGAGGAATGCATTTTGGACCTACAAGAGATCCAACAGGGCAGAAGACAGAGAAGAATATGTGAAGAAATCCAAAGAAGTGAGCAGAGTGGTAAGGGCAGCAAAGGTGGCTAGGGAACGGAGGTTAGTGCAGGGGATCAAAGAAGGAGAAAAGGATTTCTTCAAATATATCAGAGAGAAGAGGAAGCACAAGGATCAAATTGTTAGGATCAGGAGGGGAAGTGGGTGGGTAGAAAAGGAGGCTCAGCAGGCAGAAGTACTTAATGAATACTTCTGTTCAGTCTTCACCAAACAGAGGGATGGCCCCTTACCTGAGAGGAAGGATGAGGTTGAGGTGGAAGAGAGTGGGGGAGAAGCAACCACAGATGGGGAAATCACAGTGGAAAGGGTGATGGAGGGCCTTAAGTCCTTGAAGGTGGACAAGGCACCTGGCCCAGATGGAGTCCACCCCAGGATGATAAGACAGTTGGCAGAGGTTCTAGCAGGGCCATTGGCAGACCTGTTCAATACTTCTCTGAACTCAGGGTGCATGCCCAGGGACTGGAGGGAATCACATGTGGTACTCCTCCATAAGAGTGGATTCAAGGATGAACTGGGGAACTACAGACCAGTGAGCCTTACTGCAGGTGTGGAAAAACTGATGGAGACAATCCACAAGGAAAGACTGGTGCAATTTCTTGAGGATAACAATCTCCAGGACAGCAGGCAGCACGGGTTTGTCTCAGGAAGGCCCTGCCAGACAAACTTGGTTGATTTTTATGACTGGGTTATGAGGACACTGGGAAGGCACATATGGTGGATGTCCTCTACCTGGATTTCAGCAAGGCCTTTGACTCGGTTCCACATGGTAGGCTGACCTGCAAGTTGAAGAATCTGCGAGCAGGGAGGAAACTGGTCAGATGGGTCGAGGACTGGCAGCAGGGTACACAGCAGAAGGTAGTAGTGGGGGGGCATCTGAACCCAGGGCAATAACAAGTAGTATACCACAAGGCTCGATGCTGGAACCAGTTCTGTTTAACATTTTCATAGCCAACATTGCAGTAGGGATTAAGAGCAAGATCAGTCTCTTCGCAAATGACACAAAGATTTGTGCCGAGGTAGATGGGGAGGAGGGAGCAAAAGTACTTCAGGAGGATTTGGCAAAATGGGTCTCACACTTGGCAGCTTGGTTTCAATGCCAAAAAGTGCAAAGTGATGCATTTAGAAGGGCAAGAACCCAGAACACAATTGCTGGCTGGAGGGTGTCCCATTAATAAAATCCAAGGAGGAAAAGGATCTGGGAGTTCTGGTAACTGAGGAGATGAACAACTTTGCTCAGTGCAGGAAGGCAGCAACAAAGGCAAACAGGATGCTTGGGTGCATAGCAAGGGGGATTACTTCCAGGAATGGGGAGGTCTTCTTGCCCCTGTACAGGTTCCTGGTGAGACCGCACCTAGAGTACTGCATGCAGTTCTGGCACCACTACTTGAAAAGGGACATCAAACTACTGGAGGGGGTACAGCGCAGGGCAACAAAAATGATCCTGGGGTTGGGGGACAGACCATATGAGAAGAGACTGAGAGAGCTCAATATGTATACCCTGAAGGAAAGAAGGGAGAGAGGGGATATGATTGAGACCTTTAAGTACCCGAAGGGTTTGAACAGAGTAGACACCAGGTGTATGTTCAATCTGAATGGGTGGAAGGGAAACCAGGGGACACTCTATGAAGTGGAAGGAGGCATGTTCAAGAGGGAACTGAGGAAAGAGTGGTGGCAGGGTAGAACGCTCTGCCAGAGGAAGTCATATCACTGAAGAGGGTTGAGGGTTTCAAGAGGGGATGGGACAGATTCAAGGGGGCAGCTGCAGTCTAATGGACTGAAGTACTGCACACTTGAGCAAACTAAATAGACTGAATGGTCTTTATCTGCTGGCAATTTCATATGTTCGTATGTTCGTAACTTGGGAAAATAAAAATAGGCTGCTGGTTAACTAGGATCTGCAGCTTATCCGTTAGGTAGGGAAATGGGCAGACTAGGTGGGCCAAGCAGTCCTTATCTGCCATCAAATTCTATGTTTCTATAGACAAAGCAATGGGGCCAGATGGGATTCACCCCAGAGCATTAAAGGAACTCAGAGACATACTGGCAGGTCCACTGACTGACCTTTTCAACTCATCTCTAGAGACAGGGAAGGTACCTGAAGACTGGAGGAGGGCAGAGGTGGTCCCTCTCCACTAGAGTGGCAGTAGGGAGGAGACAGGCAATTACAGACCTGTAAGCCTGACCTCAGTAGTGGGGAAGCTAATGGATTCCCTACTTAAGGAGAGGATTGTGAATTGTCTGGAGACTAGCAGGGCGCAGGATCCAAGGCAGCACTGATTCTCAGTGGAAAGGTCCTGTCAGACAAATCTAATTGATTCCTTTGACTGGGTGACCAGGGAGGTAGATTGGGGGGGATGTGGCCTACCTGGATTTCAGCAAGGCCTTTCATACTGTCCCACATAGGAGATTGCTAAATAAATTGACAAACCTGGGAGTGGGCCCTATGGTAGTAAAATGGGTTGAGAACTAGCTAAGGGACAGGACTTACAGGGTTGTAGTAAATGGCACAAAATCGGAAAAGAAGGAGGTGACCAGCAGGGCGCCACCTCATGAACAGTGGCATTATCATGTTCTTACTCAATCCCAAAAGGTGATTTCATGCAGCGGCTGCACCATTCCATGCCACAGAGGCGAAAACACATTTTGGGCAGGATGTGAAAAATGACAGCTGTACTGTTCGTGAGGTGGAATGGTAACATGGCAATGATGAAAATTTGAAGTGAAAGAATTGAAAATTACCAAAGTTATGCATGTGTGTAGAAAATGCTCAATGAACCTGCATAACATGGCCATTTTTAGTATTTTTTTTACCAAATTCTCAACATGGGCTTTTTGGTACCCCACCCCCTGAACACTGCCACTGTCATTTCCTTAATCAGTCCTGAAAGGTGATTTCGCACAGTGACTGTGCAATTCTGTGCCAGAGGTACAAAAACATGTTTTGGGCAGGTGGTAAAAAATGAGAGATGTACTGTTCATGAGATGGTGTGATAAAATCTGTATGTTGAAAATTTGGAGTGAAAATATTAAAAATTGGCAAAGTTATGTGCCTGCGTCGAAACTGCGCAATGCACAATCATAACGTGGCCATTTTTTGGAATTTTTTCACCAAATTTTCATCATGGGAATTTTGGGACCCCTCCTCTTGAACACTGGTACTGTTGTTTCATTAATCAGTCCTGAAAGGTGATTCAGCACAGTGACCGTGAAATAACCTTTCGACACAAAGTAATGAAATGTCAGCACCAGTGTTCACAAGGTGGGGTCCCATGAACCCAGTGTGGAAAATTAGGGACAAAATTTCTTAAAAATGGCTGAGATATCAACATAAGTTGAAAACCCCATTGACAGCTATTATACAGCGTTTACCTTGATTCCTCAGTTTGCGGTTTGGCTTTGAAGAGTGCAGACGTGTCCCAGTCCACAGAAGATCACAGCCGTCAACCTCAGTGGGTAGGTATGGGGTAAGGAAGAGGTGGTGGGAGGTAGGTGCACAGAGGGATGGTCGGGATAGGGGAAGGGGATGGGGAGACAATGAGGAGCCATTTTCTTTTTTTCAGGGAGAAAAAAAAGACATCGGGGAACCGTTTTCCTTTTTACAGGTACATTTTAAATGACTTTTGGGGAAACTGAGAGTGGGCTCCCCAGTGTCCCAGACTATTCAGGGGATATAGATTTGAGGAAACTGGGAGTGGGCTCCCCAATGTCCTGGATTATTCGGGGGGGGTGTGAGGACCTGGAGAGAAAGCCGCACCATGGCTATTGTTGAAGCGTGGGGGTCAGAGGAGAGAGGATCGTGGACCGGGCACACAGACCACAGTTGGAGTCACTAACAAGGAAAGCCACACCTTGGCTATTGTTGAAGCAGGGGGGTTCAGAAGAGAGAGGACCGGGCACACAGACTGTGGCGGGAGCTGCTAACAAGACAAGCCACACCGAGGCTACTTTTGAAGCAGGGGGTCAGAGGATAGAGGAGCGAGGACAGGGCACACAGACTGCAGTGGGAGCCACTAACAAGGAAAGCCACACCACGGCTATTGTTGAAGCAGGGGGGTCAGAGGAGGAGAGAGGATTGAGGACCGGGCACTCAGAGTGCGGCAGGAGCTACTAACAAGGAAATTCGCACCACAGCTAATGTTGAAGGGGGAGCAAAGGAGCAAGGACCGGGGAGGGTGGCACACACAGAGGAGTGGGGACTGGGGGGAGAGAGAGAGAGAGTGCAGTGGGCAGCAGGAGAAATCTGTAGCCATAACTCCAACCAAGCGCATTAGTGATTAGTGTGAACTGTAATGCGCATGGCTGGAGTTACAGCTATGGAAAGAAATGAAGCACCCTCACTGGAGCGGTTCATTTCTTTTAATTAGAGTATTTGTCACGTCAGCAAAGCTAAACTAGTGTCATGACCAGAGTGCCTGGTGATTGGTTTACACTATCAAGCCCATTGCAGTTTCAGCTGTAACTGGCTGGGGCAGTGACACACCTTTCAAATTCCATATAAGATGCAAGACTTTCCTTGTGCAAGCGCAAGTGAATGCAAAAATGATTTAATTGATGCTTTTGCTCTGCTTTAACACTGTGCGTACAGATGCTGCACACCCTACTCACCCTGCTAGACTGACTCTGTCACTCTTTTGATATCTGCATCAAGTGCATGCATCAGGAATAGACATATGACATCACTCCCCACCCAAAGAAGGAGGTAGGACACAGCTCATGCTGCTCTTCATATGAGGGCACAGATCTAGGGACTGAGTGGGGAGGGGACTTTGCTCATGTGCACAACACATAAGGGGTCAACAGTGTTTTGAGACTCCAGTGTGCTTACCTGGTAAATACATCACATGAACTTGTAATATACCAGTAAAACAGCACAGATTAGAAATAATTGACTTTCTGAAACTTATTGTTCAGTTTTTAAATAAAAATCAGAGGAACTATTTTATACTCATTATGAGGCACTCCAGCGTGTGTGTAATTGAGGGATAGTGGCACTTCTCGAGTGAGTATGGCACTCAACATTGCCTCATGCCTCACTTTCCAAGGTGTGCTGTTATCCCACAATAATGCACACCCTGTCATGCCTAATTGCTTAACTAAGAGTAACTTCCCATTCTGTTCCATTTTGAAATCCAGTTCATTGTTAGTCCATGTAAATCCAACTTTTGCAAACATAATTTCTCTACTTTAAGTCCAACATTAGTAAATTAACTTCCTTTCAAAATGTGCTTAAGAGGAACTGTTATCAATAGGGTTTCTTAATGTCTGAAAGACCATAAAAAGCTAATTTGAGCGAGCCATTGTGTTTATCTGTGAGTCTTTGCAGTCCAGAGTTATTCATATGTAAATCAGTCTGTAATTAAGGGCTAGGGGCAGCCATATGATTTAGGCTCCTGACTGGAAATGATGTTACCGAGAATCTTGGCCCTCCATTGACTGTAGGTTAAATAGGAAATCATCTGTTTTATTAAGTGTATTTTAAGGTGTCTTTATAACACTTTCTACATTTATAATAATTGCTTTGTATGTGCATTGAAATTAGTGAGTTATCACCCTTACATTTCAAACTGTTATTAAAAATAATCCATCTTTAGGATTGCTTTAACCTCTAGGCAATACTGCCAGCTGATCATTAAAAACTGCAAATCTCAAGGCTGGCTCTGTGGTGCCAACAGGTATTGGGGCCCCATACTGTATCAGCATTTCTAAACCCTGGCTGTGTTCACGTCAGTGCAGATTTCTGGGGCTGCCACAGCACTAACATCTGTCTTATTCTATTCCCTCTCTTACAGACTTTTCTCTTATAATTTCGGGTGTGAACTCAGGTTTACAAGATGCAAATGTGGCTATATACCTACTGGCCAGGCATCATGGGGCCAGCCTTGAAATGTGTAGTTTTTGATTAATAGCTGGCAGTACAATCTAGCAGTAAAAGCAAAGAGCTGTGAACAAGCTTCATTCATGCAGCAGAACGGGGTCTGAGCAGCAGGTTGTTCATCTCAGGGTGCCACCTGTGGAGGCATGAGGTGTTCTACAGGAGTTTATACAGTTGCTACTTTGACGCAGACTGCACAATACATTTGGTATACAACTGTGCATCAAGTGGACAGTTTCTGCTGTACAATACACTGTACAGTCCTTTGGGGTGACCACAGCCTATGTTTTGGGGTTTACACTGCCTTCATTTTTCCCTCTGCAGCACATCACTGTTGCTACTGTGTTCCTGTCTGGGTTGCTCCTCATTGCTATTTTCAGTGCTCACAGTTGCACTCGGCTCATCTCAGATGAGCCAGCCCCAGTGAGATGGGCCCAATTGAGAAAGTGCTATTTTCAGAGGGAGATGGGCCGGTGCATCTTGCAGCCCATCTTCTGAAAGTATCACTTTTCGATTTGGGCCCATCTCACTGGGGCTAGCTTATCTGAGATGAGCCAAGTGCATCTTCTTTGAAAATGCTGCCCTTGATCATCTCAGGGTACCATCAAGAAAAGAAAGGCAAAGAGGACATGGCAACCCAAACCACAATGCATTGTTGGCAAGAACACCATAAATTAATAAAAAACAAAACAAATGTTACCAATTACACCCCAATACACAATGATTATGACCTACCACCTTGCAAAAACAATGCAAATGCCCCTGAAAAAGGGACTGTTTCTGTCTCAGTGGGCCTACCCGGTCACCAAAATTAAAAAAAATTTAAATAAATAAATGCAATCTTTAAAAATCTTCAAAAACTGGAACCAGAAGGGCTTTATGAATTCGGTCAACTATTTTTAGATAATCACTTCATACTTTTCAAACAATTGCAAACAAAATACAAAATTCCTAATTATCACCAGATTAGCTACTTACAATTAAAATATGATATGATAAAGACAAATGTATCCCTATCATTAAAAAGTACCCCTATTTTAGATGTGCTAACTTTACAAAATGATGGAAAAAATTAAATAGCTTTAATATACAGTAGCAGTAATAACTAGGGATGTACGTTTGTCATGGATGAGGTTTTAATGACTCATTGTTTGTTCATGAAATCATTAGTAAACAGTAGTAAATGTTGTGGCACTGTCATCATTGCTACATTCTGATGACGCCAGTGAAAGCCATGGAAGTCCTGAATAAAGATCAAATGTCATGGAATCAATGACGTGTATGACTGCTATGACAGACTTACATCCCTAGTAATAAGCGAGTAATAAATGGTATGTTAAAATTAAAACGAAAGTGGGAAAATGATCTGGGAATTACAATCTCAGACAAATTATGGGAAGAAATTCTTGCTACACCAACTACCAAAGTCAAATAAGCAAACTGTAGCAGATACAGTTTAATATTCTCCACAGAACGTACTATACACCGTCTAAACTACATAAGATGAATAACTCTATAATTGAAGGTTGCTCCAGATGCACCCATACCACAGGAACACTGATACACGTGATACATGAATATCCAGTTTTAACAAATAATTGGGCCAAAATTATAGAACTATAATGAGTGAGCCTCAGCCTATCTTGGACATTATATCAATACATATCCTTCCAGATGCACACCCAGTTGAACGTGATATCCAGTAAGAGACACTCCCAGACCTTGGAACCCTCTAAGTGAGGAGGACTAAATGTGGCAAGAAGAAGATTATACAGTAAAGCAACCCCATGAGGCTGATTTGCTAAGTTTTGTATCTGACTCAACAGGCCCTCAAACGCAGATGGCTCCAAAGCAAGGCCAAAAAGTTGTAGTAGTAGATGTCTCAACTGAAAGACCTTGAAAATATGAAGTGAATGTATGTGGAACTTCATTAGGATCTCAGGAAAGGAAAGCAAGGCGTCTGAAGGATAAAGGTCCGAGACCTTGATCCCCCTGTAGTTGGGGAAGCCATCCATTAGAGAGAGTGGTATCGCCTATCCTCAGATTAGGATTAGCTAGTACAGGTTGGGAGAAATCTTTGGAGGGGGACTTGTGAAGTGAAATGCAGAGCTGGGAGAAAACTTTAACTGAGATACCAATCACTGATTCTCGAATCCTAGACGGCAGTGATTTCCAAGGGACAAAAAGAGCTGCAGCTGGGGGAAAGGATAGAGAGGAGAGGAACAGGTCTGACTCACTCTGTAGCCAAAGTGGGATATAATCCTCTTTGGAATGGGCTAGGTGTAAAGAGAGACATTTTCCACATTTCTGGAAATTGCTGGCCCAGTAATAGTACAAGAAGTTAAGGAGTTGAAGACCACCATCCTCTTTAGCAAGTGTTAACTTAACATACAAACGTCTGGGAGATTTATCTAGCCAGATAAAATTGGTAATGAGAGATTGAATGCACTGAAAAAAAGGTGAGAAGAAGCCATATATTTAGCATATTGAGTGGGTAAAAGCCTCAGCAGAATGTTCATTTTGATGATGTTGATCCAACCCCACAGGAAGATAGAAAGGGATTTCCATCTTAATAAATCCTGCTGGATTACCGAAATTAGATCCTCAAGATTAAGTTTTTTTTGTGAGAAAGGGGTCAGCAGCTAAGAAGACGCCTAGGTATTTAATGAATTTAGGGGAACAGTGCATACCAAACCGCATGAAATCAGCACTATGGGTGAGGTGGTTCAAGAAGTAGATTTCAGTTTTATTACAGTTTAGTTTGTAGTTGGAGGGAAGGCTGTACTCCTCAATCATTTTGAGCACCTCATCAAGATAAGTGGAGGGATGTGTGAGACGTAAGAGGATGTCATCCATGTGAACTGATAGGGCTGGGGTCATATTTCCCATCGGTATACCATGTTAATGGGGTGAAGACTTTAGTTGTCTAATCAAAGGTTCCAGGTAGAAACTGAAAAGAAAGGGAGATAAAGGGCAACCCTGTCGGGTGCCCGAATGAAGAGGGACGTGAGAGGAGAGTACGCTGTTACAGTAGATTCTTGCTGTAGGAGAAGAATAAGTTGCTTGAAGCCAGTGGAGGAATAAGGAGGGAGCCCATTTTCCGGAGAGTGGAGCAAAGAAATTTCCAGTCAACACTTTCAAATGTCTTCTTGGCATTGAGAGAAACTAGGGCCATGGGAGTGGGTGCGGCCTTAGTAAATTGAAAGATGTGAGCCAATTTACACAGATGGTCAGCTGATGATCTTTCTGCTGCGACAAATCCAACCTGCTCCAGACTAAGAAGTTGTGACCAAACTTTCCTGATTCTCGTAGCTAATATTTTGGTAAGAATTTTGAGATGACAATTCAAAATGGAAATGGGTGGTAGCACGATGGATGGGCTGGAGGTTTATCTGGTTTAAGAAGTAAAACTATAGTCACCTCAAAAAGAGAGGGATCTAGTGAGTCTGCTGAGAGAATGTATTGGAAAAGACAGAGTAAAAGGGGCAATAATTCCTTAAGGAAACATTTCTAGAAATTAGATGGAAACCCATCGGGGCCTAGAGACTTGTCCAAGGCTAAACTCTTAATGGACAGTTCTACCTTGGGCAACGAGATGGGAGAGGACAAGAGGGCCTGGTGATGTTCTGCCAGACTAGGGAGAGGAACCTTTGCTAAATAGGTCTCTGTCTCCTGTGAAATCAGTGGGAAGGGTCTCTGACCATATAGGTTGGTGTAGGAATGCTCAAAGACCAATGCAATGTCTCTGGGGAGAGTTTTGACAGCTCTGTCTTGGTCTGAGATAGATTGAATTTCTAGAGCTTTCTATCTTTCTCAAGCAAAGAGCAAGTAGACACCTGGCCTAGTCTCCTTGTTCAATGTGTGCGGACTGAGTCTTTAAGGTGGCATATTCAGCCCTCTCTTGTAAGAGATCGGCATATTCGTCACTTAAAGAAAGCAAGGAGGCCAAAGAGTCTGGTGAGGAAGAGGGAGCTAAGTATTGCTCCAGGGAGCATTCTATCCTTAGATTCATGAATACACTTCTGCCTGGAAGCCATGCGGATGAATTCTTCCCGTAGAAAACACTTAAATGTGCACCACTCATGATCTCCCCTGGGGACTGAATTTTAGTTGGTGTCCATGACATTTTGGATAAGGGACTTGATCTTCGAGACAAAGTAATCATCTTTAAGGAGTTATGTATTGAGCTTCCAGGTGGGATCCCGCTGCAGATCAAGAGAGGGAGTAATCTGAAGCCAGATCACTGCATGATCCAAGAGTACTATGGGTTCTAAACCCCGCCCAGGCATCCCAGGCAATAAGGTTAAACTAGTGAGGATGTAGTCAGTTCTTCAATTCTGCAAGAGGTGCGGTGTTCCGCTGAATGGAAAGAGTAGACTTGAGTAGAAGGGTTGAAAACCCTCCAGGGATCACATAGACCTAACATTTCCAAGGGGGCACAATTTGAAGATAGAAGGGGGGCGGCTCAGAGGTAATTTAAGGAAGTATTTTTCACAGAGAGGGTTGTGGATGCATGGAATGGCCTTCCGGAGGAGGTTGTGGAGTCAAAAACACTGGTGGAATTCAAGCATGCATGGGACAGTCATAAGGCCATTCTAGGGGGTTGGGGTAGGAAGAAGTAGGCTGCTGGTTAACTAGGATCTGCAGCTTATCCATTAGGTAGGGAAATGGGCAGACTGGGTGGGCCAAGCGGTCCTTATCTGCCATCAAAATCTATATTTCTATGTTTCCATAACATTTCTTAGAGTTCATTGAGCCAGGGACAGTGGGTGAAGGGGTTGGGCAGAATAGTCCAGGTCTTGGGTTAAGGGAGGTTCCAATCTCCACGCAAAATGAGGGAGGCCAGTAAAAGGGGTGCAGTCTTGCCTGCCATATCCATGAGAAAGGTGGGATCTCCCCCTATTGGACCATAAACACTCCCCAAAATTATTTCACTCCTATTTAGCAAACCCTTAACCAGTACAAACCTACCTTGTGGGTTGGAGATGGTAAGATCGGCTTGTAAGGAAACGCTTTTCATGAGTAAAATTGCTACCCCCTTGCTTGACGTGAGTTCTCCTGTGGAGAACATCTGCTTTACCCTTGTCTGTGAAGTTAATTAGATGCTTGAGTGAGAAGGTGAGTTTCCTGGAGGAAGATAACTTGGGCTTGAAGTAACAAAAGGTGTTTGAAAATTTGGTTACTGAAGAAAAGTTAATCCCTCCTGATACAGAGAAGTGAGTGAATTACAACTGTATAAAACCAGGCACACATTTCACCTGGGGTTTGAACAGTCAGCCTTGGCTTGATGCAGGGGACTAATGACTGGGCTTCAACTATCCAGGAGTTCACAGCATACCGCTTTTACTGAGAGGGCTGAGTGTGGGCACAGGAACTGGTGAGGGCCAAACACAGGTGAAAGCCTGTGGCAGTCAGGTATGAGAGGCATGCTGCTTAAGGCACGGGGGGGGGGGAATTTTGACACAAACACAGAGCAGTCATAGGCATATTTATCTTGCTTCAGTTTAAAAACCTAAAGCTGCCACTATTAATATAGCTCGACAGTCACAGAAGCCAAAACCCAGTGCCGCTCCCTGCCCCCAAGACTTGGTCCCCAATTCTGGGGTTTGATGGTAAACTAAAATGAAAAGTAAGTAGCCACATGCTGCTTAACCCTGGTGCCACCAAACTCCTTCAATTCTGACATCATTCGGACGTTAGTATCATCACGGACTCAAACCCCCAAACTGCAAGTGAATCAATGCACGCGCTCCTGTCTCTTGGCTCTAAAAAACTTCACATAATCTGTACTTATAACCCTCCCTCTGGGGAAGTAAACGGGCTCCAGGAAGCACTCCAGCTTACCCTAAAACGCATCAACAAAAATGAAGCTATCATCCTTGGTGATGTCAATTTGAACTGGCTAGGTCCTTCTCACTATTCCCTGGCTTCACTAGTGCAAGGCCTAAATTTTCATCAACAAATAACGGAAAACACTAGACTGTCTGGGCCGCAGACTGGTACACTTATTGACTGGATCCTGACAAACAGACTGGAACATATGACTTGCTCTGGGATCTTGGCAGATACCATCACTGATCACTCCCCTATCTACTGCCAGTGGCGCGCCGGGCAGCCACCCCCCCCACCTCGGCTGGTCACCTTTACGAACTTTGCAAATATGGATGCATACTCCTTCCTCCAGGATATCTCATGCATTGACTGGTCGGATATATACCGTGCGGTAGATGTGGAAGATGCCCTAAACACATTTCTACAGCATTTTCTCCCTGTACAAAACAAGCACGCTCCAAAAGCCACACGAAGAGTCAGGGGAAAACAAACCAGATGGCTACATAAAGATCTCCTAAAACAACTAAGTTACAGGGACAAGCTCTGGAAAACCTTCAAAAGCTCTAAGTTGCCTAGGGACTACGCAAATTACAGACAAGAAAGAAATTCTTGCAGAAGGAACATAAGGCTGGCAAAAAGTGCGTACTATCAAAACCTGCTAAAAAACTCAGCCCATGACCCCCGTAAATTTTGGGGTCACATAAAAACCTTCTTGGGGACGCCACAATCGGTTACTCCCTCTGACATGGTTATAAGTGGCTCCCATTGCAATAACCCCATCACCATAGCAAATGCCTTCAATAACATGTTCTCCGACCTCTCCTCCTATACCAGCTCACTGCCACCAGAAGCCCCCACTGCCAACAATGTGCCTCTTACTGACTCTGCCACCTTCGCCAGTGACTCTAAACCTAAACCACACCCCCTCTATTTCAAAGCCATTACCAGCTCTCAAGTTCTGAACCTTCTAAAAAAATTATCGGAATACACCAGTCCTGGATCTGACCAACTTGAACCTCGCCTGCTAAAACTAGCTGCGCATTTTATCTCCAAACCACTAGCAAGAATTTTCACCTTGTCCCTCACCAGAGGCACAGTCCCAGAACTATGGAAAATGGCCAGGATATCACCAATCTTCAAAAAAGCGAACAAAAAAGACATCTCTAATTACAGGCCTATTGCTATACTATCCCCACTCAGCAAAATCCTTGAAAAACTGGTTGCCACACAGATGCAGGAATTTCTCGAAACCACTAAGCAGCTCAATGATGCACAGCATGGGTTCAGAAAAAACCACAGTACTGCGATGGCGCTAGCCAAAATCACCACCGACATCCTCACTGGTATGGATCAAGGAAAGCTCACAGGGGCTGTCTTTATAGACCTAACCAAGGCATTTGACCTTGTTGACCACCCCCTGCTTCTATCCTCACTCCAGAAAATAGGCTGCTCCTCCCCTGTACGTGAATGGTTTAGGAGCTACCTGATAAACAGGCTGTTAAATTCAACTCAGCCATCTCCTCCACTGTGGTTACGAACATCAGAGTGCCCCAAGGCTCCATTCTGGGTCCTCTTCTATTCACTCTATTCATCAACAACCTCCCTGATGAAATACCTGCCTGTTCCTCGCTCCTCTACGCAGATAACTTAGTTATCTATACCAGCTCACCTAATGTAGAGCACATTAACACATCGCTGAATAGAGCCTACTACAGTGTCCAGCATTGGTTAAACTCCCACCGCCTTATTCTGAATTCCTCCAAAACTAATGCCATGTTACTCAGCACCACTCAAAAGCTCCAAATGTGTACCACTTCCTGAGCATCCTTGATTTAAATGGATATCCTCTGCAGGTGGTTACCTCCTTTCACTACCTGGGCATCCTACTAGATCAATCGCTTGATTTAAACCTTCACATCCAAGCCACTTGCAAAAACGTTAACTGCAAGTTGGGAGCAGCCTACAGAACAAGCTATATGCTTACCTCCTCTGCAAAGCTTGCCATAGCCAGAGGGATCCTACTACCAAGCCTTACCTACTGTGCACCTATACTCATCTCTGCCCACAAATCGGCGCTGCACAAATGGGATGTTACATACAATAACATATGCCGATACGCCGCACAATCCCCACGACTTCAACATCACTGCCAGCTATATACTGACCTTGGGTGGCTCTCCCCCTCAGCCGTCAGGAGCTACTTCTTGGTCTGTCTAAATGACTCTATCCTTAGACAAAGTCAGCCTGCTGCACTTGCAAAGCTCCTTCTTCCTGCGATTCCAAACCGAACGCTCAGATCTGCTGACAAAGACCTGCTGGATATTCCCCGCTGCCGCACCAACAAAGGAACTGGCTCCTTCCAACATGCAGCCCCTGTTGTGGAACCAGCTCCCACTGGACCTCAGGCATGCACCCTTGCATCCTTCTTTCAAGCATGGGCTGAGACTACACCTGGCCACCTTAGATCTATGCACCTGTTTGATCCTACCTGATCCCGAATCTTCCCTGCCTCTTCTCCCCACCCCCCTACTACTGGTCTCCATGCTACCTCCCTTCTTGTTTTCTCTCCCCCAAAATCCAACCCCTCTCTCCAAGCTAACCTAACTTTATCCTCAAATGTAACTATAAATATGTTTTTGTGAATGTTTGCACTTACTTACTACTACCTACATTACTTTTCATTATGTATTGTTTTTATCCTCTGCGCTACCTGGGCATTGTCTAAACCTGCTACAGGTGGATGTTGGTACAATAAGGTCACACCTCCTCCCTCCCCTCCTCCTGCCTACCTTTTCCGCAGGATGTCCACGGCCAGGGACTGCCACCGGCTTTTATGCCCAGCCTCGGAACCACGAGCCCGGCTGCACCTACCCACCTCCTACCGCTAAAGCCGTAGTTCAAGCCGCCTTTTTTCCTCCCATCCACCCCTCCCACTTCCTCATCCCTGACAGTGGGGTCATGAACCTGGCGTCCCCCTAGTCTGCCGCCGGGATGTCTCTGGTATCTTTTCTCTTACTTTACCTGGGTACCCTGGTGCTGTTCGGGCTGGCTGCCAGTTTACGGCTCCTTTCCACCCTTCCTCCTGACTATTCTTGCTTCTGGGTGCTTTATCTGTCTCCCCCTATATGGCCCACCCCCTTCTGATACACACTGGCCGACTACGTCTACCTCTATTCATGTTGCCCGCACCCCCCCTTCACTCCACATCATCCTGCCCGGTTGGGGAACCACAAACCCGGCAATCTCCATATGCCTTCCCTGGTAGAGCCATAAGCTTTCCCTTTCGGTCCTAAAACTCCCTTTCTTACCTGCTACTTGTACCAACGCTCCCCTGAAACACCTCCTTGCTCATGGCCTCCTGCTCACTGCTTAGTATAGCCTAAATCATGTTAGACTAGCTGGAACCGCCTCTATGTGTCTGAAATGTACTCTGTATGGTTGTTGCCTCAATTTGTAATGTTGCTTCCATGTGTTATGCTGTATTGTACTCTTCCGGGTTGTACCTGAAAATAGTCACCTGCTGGCTAGCGCACCTACCCGGTAAACAAAAACTAAATAAATAAGTGTCTAACCCTGGAGTCAGACAGTAAATGAAAAAAAAGTAAGCGGACAATGACAGGCAAACCCCGGTGCTGCCAACCTTCCATTTTGACACTAGATGCCCAGCTCCCAGGCCAAAGTGTCAATGAAAAAAGTTAGCAGACAATGGGAGTCCAACTCCAGTGATGTTTTAGAAAGAAACATTAGTTGTTTTTTTGCACTAATCTATTGTAGCATTGCTCCCTGCTGTTAATTGTACTATTGCACTTTTGTGTACTTGCCACTCGTACATCAAATAAAAAGCAGATTTATTCTATAGTTAAAAGTAAAACTTTAACCAGCTTCATAAAAAAAAGCATATGCAGATTCATAGGATGAATACTAAAAACAACAAAAGTGCAGCAGTGCAATGAGTAGCAGGAAGCAATGCTATGCCAGACTGGGGCAAAAACAACTCATGTTTCACTCTAGAAGCAGCGCTTCATCAGAGTTAATAACTTAATGCAGAAATGCCCTTATGTTATCTGGCACTAGGTCTGAATAGCACATGTATGAACAGTGGTGTCAATAACATCGTCGTCCATACAGCAGTATGCAGAACAGCGGCAGGAACAAATGCCACAAGCAAAGGCAGCACCACTGGTAACAGTCACTAAGCACACTGACAACTGCTATCAATCCATACACTTATTTTACTGGGGGCTCCCCCCCCTTTGCACTCCCCCTAACTAAAATAATCAACCCCAAGTCAGAGTTGGATACGGGGAAAAACAAAATTTCAGAGACCGGGATTAGAACCCTGGTCTCTACTACCATTGTGGCCGAGCTGCTCTATTTCTCAGTCCTCTCCACCATGGGAGCAGCTCTGCTAGCCTTCTTGATTCCCCAGCCCTTGTCTTCTTCCTAATACCATGGCCAGTGACCTGGGTAGCGCTTATTGCACAGCACTGTTTAATCCCTGTCGCTGTCCATGATACACCATTCAGAAATCATTGTTTTTGTTCCTTGCGCTATATTTGAAGCACTGTTGTAACTGGTTGCGATATTAGTCACCACCAGTGATGTGTACAAATTAAAAATTTACATCAACGAATGTGATACATTCTCAGGATACGAGGAGGCATTTATAAAATTACAACTGGCATTTAAGGTAATAAAAAGTAAAGTATCAGATCTGGTATGAACCACCCACAAGGCATATTTTCACAGTTGGTGTGTTCGTGTAATTAGAAAAGAGCTTTACATATGAACTACAATATCAGGAAATATAAACAATATAGAAATCCCTTTTCTGAATGTTGGAGTGAAGCACTGAGGTTATAAAATGTACCTATATTCATTTATATATCCCTTCTCTTGACTGTGGAACAAATAAACTCTGCAGTACAATGATTCCAAATGTCAGGAATCTATTCTAAGTAAACAGATAAAAAGCAGGGCATTATTATTTCAGATGCTCAGACAGAATGGATGTATACCTGGGGGGGGAGGGTACTCACTACAGCCCAGGTGTGAATTATTGCTTTGAACCACTCGTGCACTTTCTGTAAGATTTCTATAGACACTCTTTATTTCCAGTATATAAAGATAGCATACTTTGCAATAGAAGTGTTTTTTTATTGTGTTATGATTATGACTTAATGAGCATCTGATATAATAACGCCCAGCTTTTTGTTGTGTTTTAGAACACATGCCTGATGTTTGTATTTTGTATCACAGAGTCCATTGGCTCCAAGAGAAAATGTCTCTCAAGAGAAGGAATATATATGGATGAACACCCGAACATTTTATATTCTCAGTGTTTCGACCCAAGATATGCAAAATGGACTTCTATATAAATTTATATTTACTGATATTGTGGTTTATATAAAAAGTTTTTTGTGTATATTTACACCTACTAACCAGCTGATGAAAATATGCCTTGTGGGTAGTTAATGCCAGGTTTGATGTTACACTTTTCATTATCTTTATTTCCAGTTATAAGTTTATGAACCTCCTTGTATCCTGAGAATGTCACATTACTAACAGACTGCTGATGTCTCTTTCATATATGACACTGTATGTCATATTACATGTAATATCACAAATTTTGAATAGAACCTTTAACAACAAAACACTGTACTAATCCATGAACATTCACTAAATTCATTCTGCAGCTATATTGGCTCTGAGTAGAGTTTGTTTTTGCAAAGGCAATGAATTGGAATGAAGTATATTGTTACAGCTGTGCCTGCAAACAGTTCAGTGATGTCACAGATCTTTTCCGAGTGCTGTTGTGCTGGGATATCAGCACATGGTTCTGAGCTGCTTGACCAATCAGGCTTGTGGAATCTTTGTACCCATTTCATAATAATATTTATATTCTGTTTGTATGCTGAGTAGAATGTAACTCTGCTGCCACTGTCAACCAAGGATATCACAGTAATCACAGCACGTGATCTGTAGTTTAGTTATATTTTCCCTGGATAGTAGTAAACAGATAAAAAAAGAGGAACTGGTGACAACACCAGGCTTTGTTCCTTGATTCAGCAAAAGGTTCCAGGCATGCCAGGGTGTTATCACTAGCCATGCTGAATGCTGATGCAGCATAAAGGAACAGATGAGCAGAATGTCCCTAAACATGACTAAAGAGGGCAGGACTGGAGTTTCATTCAGACAGTTTAAAAATAGATCACTATTTATAAAATGAGGAAGTGTCACTCATTATTCATGCTTTTGTAAACAGACTGCCTTGTTGTAACTCAAGTCAGCAGAAACTTTTTTTTTTTCATTACTAGTGGATTCCAAGTATTGTAGCTAGGGATGAAGGAACTAGGTGAATGGAAACAAAATACAAACTGGGTAATTAGCATACAGTAACCAAAAAAGTACACACTGAGTTAGTGGTGCCACACAAAACATCTAGAGTCAATACAAACAAAAAGGTCTGGCACGCACCACCTCATTAAAATTGTACACCAGGCTACATAATAAAGTGATTTTTTGTCATTTTAATAAAATAATAATCAGAAGTAAAACAGTCACCTATCAGGCATGCCTGCCTGACATGTTTTGGACCTGCTGGTCCCTTATCTATCAAAGGTAGGCATACCTGATGGGTGTCTATTTGTTTTATTTTTGATAGCAATTGTAATAAAAAGACAACAAAACACTTTATTGTGGAGCATGGTGTCAAATTTTAATGAGTTGATGAGTGCCCAACATTTGTGCTTGTACTGTAATTAGCATACATTTGCATATAAGATTGCAGTATTATGTTTTTCTTGTGTAACATATTATTATAGGCAACTGTGAGTTGTCTTTAATGAGGTATTAAATAAACATAAAGAATAATATATGGGCAACAATACATAACAAGGCTGTGTTTTCATCGAAGGGTTGAAATTACATTATATGGACCTTGAGAGTGATGCTTGAGAGGTCTGTGATGTCATCGCAGCCCCAAGATGGAAACACGTGACAAGTTGGACAAGGTTGCCCATGTTTTCATTTTTATAATATATGATTTTATCATATGTTAATGGTAAAAATTTCAGTTTATATACAAAACATAAGCGGGACCCATCCACTCTTCTCCCACATATCTTTCATCACTCATAGTAACTTTATTAAAGATAAATTATGTGGCTGGGGGGGCTTAGCAGGAGATAACTATACAAAGCAACTTCTGACCTGTGTACAATTGTTTGTGACCTTTGACCTGTGCACAACAACTTGTCATGACTTTTGTATGGTGCACAAGTTTTGCCTGTGCACATCACGGATTTTGAGTGTATGGAACTCCATACACAATAACACTTAAAGAACTAGTGGAACCAAAACAGACAGACAGGAAAATCCTACACATTTTAAGTAGTCGGCTGTGACTTTTTATTTCTGAAGTATGTTTTTATTTTCCCCTTTGCTTATTAGAATGTTTTCTATGTGATAATATTGTACTGGATGTGCTAAACAGCTCTTAGCCTGGCAGCTGATATATCTATCTCTAGTTCTCCCACTACATCATCAGTATTGTGGTCTCATTGACAGTAACATCACAGGTGACTCACCTGGCAGCTACTGAGTGGCCTTCTAATTAACCAAAAGGAATGGAAAAGAAAAAGCAGTTCAGATACAAAAAGTAATAGATCTATGCTTTTAAAAACTAATATTAGTTTTGGGCAGTACATTATCCCATTAACCATATACTATATAGAGAATAAAGTATGGGTCTGGGTGTGTGAAAACTGGAATTTACACACACCCGAAGGGTTTGATGCTACATAAAACCCAAGAGCGAAGCTCTTGCGTTTATGCGAAAGCATCAAACCCTAAGGGTGTGTGCAAATTCAAGTTTTCACACACCCAGACCCATACTTTATTTTATATAATTGTTGGGTTTCTCTTTTCCCCTCAGCAATTATATAAAATAAAAAAGGTTGCAGTGCCACTGCAGTCCGATCACATCATGGCGCGCAGTCAGCTTTCACTTTTATTTTAAACATTTGTCCGACTATTGTGAGGGAAGTCGAGCCAGTAAAAATGAGGAACATCAAAAGTTTAGTTGAAATTTTACTTACTGCCGAGTCTCTGTTGCAGTTTCTTTACATGTTGGGACTGTGGTTGGGAAGGAGACAGCGATTGAGAATTGAGGAGAGTGAGGAGGTGCATGCGCAGAGTGGGGGAAACTGTGCGCGTGTTTGCTGTTATAAACGCTCCTTTATAATGGCAAATTACACCATGGTTTCCCCATGGGAAAAAAAGGAAGCCATTAATTATAAATTAGTTTTGCACAGTGTATATAATCAGATATTTATTCCCAAGTGCTTCTATATACACTAAAAGAATTAAAAAGTGGTCACATACCATAGGTAGGAGATGAAAATATGTTACTATTTATAGACCATAAAAATCATGACTAAAAGCCAGGCTACCACTCCTACGTATCAACTCAGGCAAGTGAATCTTCATCATGCAGCTCCCTGAGGGAGACTCACTTGCCTGAGTCAATACACAGGGGTGTTAGTCTAGTTTTTAGTCATGCTTTTTGTGGTCAATAAATAGTAACATTTCTTACATATACATATATATATATATATATATATATATATATATATATATATATATATATATATATATATATATATATATATTATAAATGTGTCCATGGTTTCAACTCCAGCTACCACAGCTGCCCACGTAGTGGAATGGTATTGGTATACCATTTATGGTCACACATGAAGGATCTGTTCCATAGCTCTCAGTAATATGTAAAATGTTGAAATCTGAGCCAGTTCATACACTAAAATATAGACTAATCCCAATCAAAGAAATGGTATACCTTGACAGGAACAAGGCTGAGAGGGTTGGAATAGACAAATATCTGTATGGGACATGGAATTTAGTACCATGAACCTGAGGTCACAGTGTAGAGGAGTCATAGAACTGAATCTCAACAAAAGCTAGAGTGATGTCATTACTATACAGAGAATACTGGTTTTACAACCACACACAGCCAACCTGTGCTGTAGCAGAGGGGTTCTGATTGCATCAGACTTTGAGAGTGAAGCTCAACAGAACTTACATAATCAGAATCCCAAGGTGGCAGCACCAGCTGGTTGGACATGTAGCGGCCCAACCAGTATGTTTATATTGTGCAGTTGTTGCTGTTGTTGGTTTTTTTTTATTTTTTTGTGTGTGTTTGTTTTTATAGGGGTGGGATATTCAAAAGAGTTGCACATACGCAACCCACTAATGTGCCCCAGTGCGATATTCAAAGGGGAAAGTTGTGCTGCGCAACTCCCGATGCGCTGGGTGCATCAGCAATGTATGTGGCGCAAGCGCGGGGGGATGCCCATGCATATGCAGCACATCCCAATATTGAGCCCGGGATGTGCGGCACATATGCTGGCACAAACCCACCTTGCACCACTCAGGGGGGTGCAAAGATGTGCCTGGTAAATCCAGGAGCAAGTCCTGGCCACCCACAGGCAAGCTACCATATTGCAGGGCACAACACGGAAGCCGCTAGCCATGGGTGGCTACCCGCCCACCCAGAACACTGCCCACATGCTCCCTGCCCGGGGGGTGTTGTGTCCCCCTTTGTCCAAACATGGGCATATGATAATTATATCCCTGGTGGTCCAGTGGACCACATTCCAATGCCCAATCATGGGCTTAAGTGAAATATCTCCCTGGTGGTCCAGTGGAAACCCCTCCAGAGCCCCATCGTGGGTGGAATCACAGAATAAAACCCTGGTGGTCCAGTGGTACCCACTCCCCACCCGCCTACTTAGGCCCCCGCCACCCAGCACCCCCCCAGTCAGTGGCTGGTGGCAGCAGCCTGCCCGCATGCCTCCCAGCCACCACCGACTGACAGCGTACAGAAGGGTCTGCATGTCTATTGGTCCACTGCGTGGGCCAATGGGCATCTGAGACCATACTATACTACACAGGCAATTGGAATGAACATTCATTCACATATCGGGTTGTGTAGTACAGTATGGACTGCACACCCATTGGCTCACACAGTGGACCAATAGGCGACAGACCCTACTGTACGCTGTCAGTCCGCGGGCAGCTGGGTGGCATATGGTGGGGTGCCACCCGCTGCTGACTGGGGGATGCTGGGTGGTGGGGCCCCAGTGGGTGGGTGGGGAGGGGGTACCACTGGACCATCAGGGTTTTATTCGGTGATTCTGCCCATGATCGGGCGCTGGTAGGTGGGGTTTCACTGGACCACCAGGGAGATATTTCACTTAAGCCCATGATCGGGCAATGGAAAGTGGTCCAGTGGACCACCAAGGAGATATATCACTTATACCCGTGATCAGGCAATGGAAAGTGGTCCACTGGGATATAATTATCATATGCCCATAATCGAGCATTGTAATGCGGTCCACTGGACCACCAGGAAGATATAGAAACATATGCCCGTGATTGGGTCATGGAAAGTGGTCCACTGGGCCACCAGGGAGATACTTCACTTAAGCCCACCATCGAGTGATGGAAAGCAGTCCACTGGACCACCAGGGAGATATATTACTTATGCCCATGATTGGGCAATGGAAAGCAATCCACTGGACCACCAGGAATATAGTTATCATATGCCCATGATTGAGCATTGGAATGTGGTCCACTGGACCACCAGGGAGATATAGAAACATATGCCCATGATCGGGCAATAGAAAGCAGTCCACTGGACCACCAGGGATATAATTATCATATGCCCTCGATCAGGCATTGGAATGTGGTCCACTGGACCACCAGGGATATAGAAACATATGCCCGTGATTGGGCGAATGGGTGCGGAGACCGCCACGGGTCAGCAGGGCACCAGTCCCCAATGGCTGCAGCCTGGCAGGGTGCCAGGTGCAAGTAGCCGGGTATTGGTGCAACGCATGCAAATGGGGCCATGATGACATGCAAATGGCCCCATTTGTGCCTTGCATGCATAATGGCCTCATTTGCATGCCCAGCACTGAATATCATGGTTGATGCGCCTAGCACAACTATACTTGCACTGGCACATTCCCCTGCTCCCCTTCTGCCACTTGTGCTGGTGCAGTGCCACTGCACTGTGTGCAGTGTGTGTGCCATCAGTGACATATTCAATGGTGCTGAGCCATGGTGCAGCACCATTGAATATCGCCTGGTCCATGCCCTGGTGGGTGCAGCACAGTTGTACTGTGCCCAGGCTTGTGCCCCTGTCTGGTGCAGTCTGGATTTCCCACCCTCTGAGTACAGTTTTATTTCCATTTATGGGGGCCCCCTGTAAGCTTTGAAAGAGAAAGTAGAGCCGTCCAGCAACTGGACTAATCTGTTTATTTCTGTGTTTGTTATGTTTTATTTATTTATTTATTTGTTCTAGGATTACAAATACCTTGAGCCAAGGCTCTTTTACAAAGGTTCCGTATCATTGGTACAATTGAGACATTCATAAGCAAAGATAACAGTTTATAAAATAAAAAAAACAAAAAAAACAACACATAGTCTTGTAGATGAAAAAAGAACACTAATGTGAAACTTTGGGGAAGGGAAAGGGAAAGGAGGAGGGTGAAATCAGGGAGACTAAGTGGATGGGAGAGAAGGGGAGATAGGTTGGGGGGGCAGAGAGAGGAGAGGTGGAAGGTGGATAAGAATAGAGGTAGTGCAGCCGGGTGGCATTTGTCATGGGCCAACACGGGAGGTGAAGATAGCAAGGGGGGTGCTGGCAAAGTGTAGGAGAGATGTGGGTCCAAAAGGGCATCTTCAGCTATGGAACCAAAAGATATGTTTAGCCACAACAGTCACAGAGGTTGGATGAAGTCAGTGGTGTGTTGAGTTTGCATTTGTTCTTCCACTCCCAACCTGCCATCTTGGCAAATTTTCTTTTTTTTTCACACTGTGCATGTGGCAGTTCTCAGTGCATGTGGCCCACAAATTTCCAATTGGCTAATATGTTGTTATATTACAGTAAGTTTAACAGTAGGGCTGGCCTGTTGGCATGGAGGAGTGAGGCACTGGCACCTTACCTTCTGCCATGCCTGTGACCTGGTTCGGGAACAGACTCGGGTTGTCGAGGGTCAGCAGCGGTGGGAAAGGATTGAGCATCTGAGGGACTGCTTTCCTCTCCTGGGGAGGGAAAGGAATGTTGGCCTGTGGAGGCTTGGTGGCAATGCAATGTGGGTGGCAAAGAATGGAGCTATGGGAAACATCAAGGCATCTGTGCCACCACGTACAAGCCTGATGTCCTATGGCAAGGAGCTGGGAGGAAAACAGGAACAACGAGACATCAGAATCTTAATGAAGCTTTCCCAGCTCTTCCCCAAATCTGCTCCATCACCATAGATCTATCTTAGATTGTTGTACTGTAGGGAAGGCCAGCCCTCCTCCCTCCAGCCTTGCCATGAAGGGGAATTTGTGGGAGAACCCAGACTGAGGTGAGTCCCGGTGGGGGCGGGGGCTGGCTCAGGAAAGCAGGGACAGAGCTGATTAGCTACCCCTGGATGATGGTGGCATAAAAAAATATATGAAAAAGAAGTTTAACAATGTGTTTTACATGCTTAGAAAAAATGTCTAATCCAGTACAGCTCTCAACCACAACAGTGTTCGTCCCATGCCACAATGCAGTACACCGATAATGCTCCCCAAGCTGTCCAGACAAATTTGAAGGCAACAATAAAACTTATCTCCACCACTCACAATGGTGCAGCCCTGGTAGTGTAAACAGTCCTTAAAAGTGCAATAGCAGCAGAAGGCCCTATTGTAACTGTTTTGAAATACTTGAGATCTGTAGTATATTTTTGCTGCAGCTCCCCGGCCCTGGTTGGCTTTTCATCTGACTGCCATCCCATGCTTCATTCCTTCAGGCCCTCACCTCTGCATCTCCCATGGTGTACCCCCCCCCATGGCAGGGCTGTGGGGAGTTCCCTACTCACCTGCCGAGCAGGATTTAGATCAGGGTGTTACCTCCAGAGATGAAGTGCTGGGGGACAGCCATCAAGCTGCCACACCAGCCACCAGGGTCTTTTTCTTCCATGTTTTCTCCCTACTGAAAGATTGGCATGCAACAACACCAGTGGCGGGCACCCACACACATCTCTGGCAAGCATCTGCCAAGGTGCCATTCCCCTTACTTGCAGCAGCGTAGCGCCAAGCCCCAGCCTCCACCAGAGTTCAGATGTGCGCCAGTCACAGATCACTCCCTCCCCAGAGATGGAGAGCAGCCCATCGGACATTTGATCCATCTCCTCCCTGCTGACCCCCAACAGCCCACACTCCTTCTCAAACGTGGGTCGCCAGCATTGCACGAGGTGTGGCATACAGCGCCTCATCCCTCAGCGCCACCAGGCCAGTCAAACTGTAGTTTTTTTAAATGATCTTTTTCGTTCTGTTTGCATCACGTAGCTTAAGTGTTTTATTAATTGATTTCTCCTTATGTATCAGTTATTTATTTCTCTACAACTGTATGATGCCATCTCTACAGTATCTGTTTTGCTTGTCTGGGTCAGGCCTGAGAATAGTCTATGTCAGTCTAGCACATTTACCCAGTTAACAAAAATGTAATTCAATAAATAAATTCAGGTGATTGCTTTTAGCAAAATGTTGTAATACTGTAAATGCTCTTCATAATAGGATCCTGTGTATATCAACCTGTTAAAGAACAAACTCTGGTCAGAGCCAACATGGCTGCAAAATGAGTGTAGTGATGCAGCCCAAAAAAGTGAGAAGCTACTTCACCCTACCTCATGAACCCCATTGGTGAAAGTTTTCAAATTCCTGCTGAAACATGATTCCACACCACAAAAACATAATTTCACACCACAGGTGCAAAAACACATTTTGGTGAGGATTTGGAAAGTGACAGCTGTCATGTTTATAAGGTGGTGTGAAAAAATGTCTTTGTTGAAAATGTGGGTCAAAATATTGAAAATTACCCAAGTTATGAGTGAGAGTAGAAACATTTCAACATGTGCTTGTAACTTTGTCATTTTTGCATAATGTGACCCCAAATTTTCAACATAGCCTTCTTATGACCCCACCCCAAGAACAAGAGTTGTGAAAAATGTAACATTCTGCCCAAAAGGTGATTTTGCAGCACAAGCATGAAATCACCTTTTGGGCCCGATTTGCATAATTCCACCACCATTTGTCATGAGTTGGGTCCCAAAAAGACCATGTTGAAAATTTGGGGCAAAAATATGCAAAAATGACACAGTTATGCATCAAAGTTCGAACCCCGTTGAAATACATGGAACCACACTTACCTTAGTTTCTCATATTGCAGTCTGCAGTTTCAGTAGCAAGACGTGTCTTCCATTGAAGAGTAGGTTTTTGCCATGGGGCATGTTCAAGTCAGTGAGGGTGTGTGTGGGGGGGGGTGGGTGCTGAGTGAGAGGTTGGAGTGGGAGGGTCAGATGCATGAGGGACACTTTTTTTCTGTAGGTTTAAAAAAATACATATCAAGGGATGGTTTTACAGGTTATAGCTCCAGTGAGTTTTAACTTCCTGACAGACAGAATGATAATATGCAAAAACTGTCACACTGGGCCTGGGGTGTTTGGATAAGGAAGTTCAGCAAATAAACCTGAAATAACCCCCTGGCCCTTTTACCAGGGGTGGAGTAACATAGCACACAGTCCTCAGTGCATCTGTAATAGACTCCCTTTAGGCCAGAAGACAGTCCTAGGCTGGCCCAATTGGGTGCAGAAGTACCCAGATGGGTTGGCATGGGCCACTTCAGGAGGGTGGAGCCTTGTGCCCTTACAAAAAGCTGGTCCAGAGAAGATTTTGCCTTCTTTGGACCAGCATTACAAAGTGATTTTTCCTATTAGTCCAGGTAATCCTCCCTTGAGTGGCTGTTCCCTCTAATAGTTAGTGGGCCATCTGACACCCTCTTTTACTTATTTTTTATTGTTTTTCAGCCCTCCCACACATGTCTTTTGTTGTCTTACCTGTTGCTTCTCTGTTTTTTCCCATGTCCTTCTGCATGAATCATGTGGGCTCCACATTTTAATTTTCTCCTCTTCCTGGAGTCTGCCTCTCTGCTTCTCTTTGGGTTTTTTCCTTTGGGTCTCCCTGTAGTCTCAGCCCCCCCCCCCCTTTTCCTTCTGCCTCACAGCCCAGCAACTCATTTTCTACTTCCCTCTACCAACCCCTTGCCTCTCATTTCTCAGCTTTTTCTGGAATGTCAGCCCCTTGACTTAGCGTGGTGACTTGTGTAGGTCACCAGTTTTTCTGTTTTTTTCCCCTGACTCTTTTTTCATGTCCTCCCCCCTTTTTATCTCCTTCCTCCTCACCTTTTTATATTTCACCCTTAATCCTTTGCCCTCTGCTGCTTCAACAGCCTTTCTGTCAGCTACCCATCTTGTGGCTGCAGCCTCCTCAACCTCAGCATCTCCCTCCTTCTCTCGCCCCCTTTGTTTACAGTCCCTCCCCTAGGTCGTGCGTTATCTTCTGCCCTTTATAGTGTGAGTTTTGTGCCTCAGTCTGTCCATTATTTCTCTCCTTCTTTTTTATTATTTTGCAAGCTCTGCCCCTGATTTAGCCCTACCCTCCTTAGACCCAGATTTTTATGAGTTTTTGTTCTCTGTGCCCCCACCCTCTTCCACACTTGCAGATCATTTTTGCATTTTCCTCATCTCTGGGCTTTAAGTTTCCTGGCTGTGCCTTGCTTGCCCTTGTAGCCAACTACTGTTGTGATCCTTTTCCAAGCTAGGCTTCTCTCCATGCACCCACCTTTTCCTGGGTCCTCACATTCCCAGCTTCACCCTTCTAGTACTGTCATGCTCTTCTCCTGCCCCCCCACCTCTTGTCTTCCCCCACATTGTTTTGTGCTTTCAGCCAGCTCCATTTTGTCACATTCCAACACTCTCCTCCCCGCCCCCCTTGGCTACACTGCTTAACTTTTTGGGAGCTTGTGGGAGGTGGGTGGGGTTGTAGCGATGGGTGGCTTTTTTTTTTGTTTTTATTTATTCTGTTTGATATTGGAATGACGTTTTGGGAGGAGGGTGAGGTTTTCAGCAGTGGGGCTGGGGAGTTCTCTTTGTATTTGAGTAAAATTTAAAACACAGGTGAGGCGGTTAGGTTGCAGCAGTGGGTGAGTATTTCTAAGGGGGCTATTTAGAACACCATGGGAGGTGGGCCAGTTCTGGCAGTGGGTGGATTGCTTTGTTTGGTGGCATGGGGTTATCACTCAGGAGGTGCGGTTTGGTTTTATCCAGCTTTTTCCTTTAAAAGCCGATTTCAGTTACCATACAGACTATATATGGACTACAGATGTTCTTCTCAGTAGAAATGTTAGTTGCTTATTTGTGCTGGGATCTGGGCTATCATTGTTGGTTTGTACCTATTTTAGCAGGTTTTTTTTTTTTTTTACAGATTTCAGGGTCCTTTCAAGGTCCTTTTCTATTGATATTGTTTGCTGGAGCTCTTTTAGACCACTGTATTTTGAGTATCAGGACCTACCATGTGTTTCGTGCAGTTCTTTCTCACCTTCTGTTTTTTCTAACTGTGGTTTGGAATAGATAGAGATGTCACCACATCTCACCCTCCTTTAGGGCACAGCATGTTTTGTATGCCTTTTTCAATGCTTAGAGTTACATCTTTGGGTAGTGCTACACAATCACATTATAGGCTGCTCAGGTATTTTAAAGGTAAGGTGCTCTTTCATTAATAATACTGGCATTGTTGGGAATTTTTTCATTGTTGCTGGTGATCAATACTAAACAAGTTTTCCCTTTTTAATTTTCCTAGTGGGTAAGCTTTTGTCTGATTCTGCCTTAGTTGGTGTTAAAGATAACACAAATAATAACCCATGGCTTCCAGTCAGGAGCAGGCTGGCCAGGCTTCTCCTGACTCTCCAGCAATATGAACCAGGGGGTAGAACCAAGCTTTCCAAGATGCAATAAAGCACCTGAAGGAGCTTGGGGTTCCCAGCTGGATGTAGGCGCTATCCAATCTGAAACCTGGTTTACAAGTCATCACTAGGGGCAGCCATGAGGACACTGCCAGCAGTGATACAAGGACCATGACATAGGTCACCATTCCAAGGCTCACAGTGGAAAGGCTGTTCTTGCAGGTGGAAGCAAACTTCCACACAACTCCTTGAGTTGGTGACTTAAGGTAACAGAAGAGTAGTAAAAAAATCAGGCCAAGAAAGTGAAAAGCAAGAACACAGTGGAGAGGAGACTGCAATACACAGAGGTTGATCCCAGAGAGAGCAACTGGTGGGTAACGAATGGCACTATAAGAATAAATGAAGAATCCAGAGGTGGCCTTCCAGATGATTGCTTCTTCACTGAAAAGGAACATGCAATGGACGGTGAGTACGATGGTGAGGATGTTGTGGCAGGAGTTCAGTATGTGAATGATGTAGCGGCCTTTATGGCCAAAAAAGAGCCTTTTCCATGGTGAAGTTGGACTGCTGCTGTCCATGAGACCTTGGCTGGGACAACAGCAGATGCAGGTTCCACTTCAAATGGTACAACCCAAGTTAGGGGTCAGTGTTTGCTCGAAGGAGCAGACCAGGGTGCAGCTGTGACATGTAGCAGTCCCAGTAGGGAACAGGCATCTGATTGTCCTCACATAGAGGTTGAAGGCGGACATTCTCTGATACAGGGTCAGCAGCCAAGGGATGAAACCAACTTGGGAGCAGTGACAGAGTATTCCTTGTGTCGACCCAATGAACTGGAGACTCAACAAATACTGCAATGGTGGGGTTTTCCTGGGGCCTATGTGGGGCCCATGGGTGCACATATGGCTAGGTGTCTTGAGTGGCGTGGATAACCCACAGCATGGTGCAGGAACAATGATAGGCCCATGGGATGCTTGATGCATGCTCCCCAAGGGACCCTTGCTGACCAGTGCAGTGGCCCCACAAGGAACCCACACCTCAAAAATAACCACAACAAAAGGGCATCACAGCAGATTGCTCAGATCATTCAAGAGGCTGTGGTACAGGTATGGACAGGAGAGGCACCCACAACAAATCCACAGAATACAATGATGCACTGCACCAAGGCTGGTTTGGCAATGGGGACATCTGCAGGGCAGCTGCAGCCATCACCCAAGCAGAACACAGTAGGGCCAACCGCAACATGACCATGGCACCAACAGCCCAGCCAAACACACTAGAAAGTAACTCCAATGGGGCGCAGACAGCAGCAGCTAATAACAGAGAAAAAGGTAAAAAAAAATGGGTGTACATGGGTGTTGATGACCCGCTAGGGGATCACTTGTCAGATGCCATCATGGAAAAAATATGGAGAGTGGAATTCATAGACATGTTTTCCCTCTTAAATCATGAGCTGCCAGGGGAGCAGGAGGAGGACAGAAAAGTGAAGAGGGGCAGGTCACCAAAACCAAAAGTCCCACGCATCTTTAAAACTGTGCAGCATCTTCTGATATAGTTTTATATATATATATATATATATATATATATATATATATATATATATATATATATATATATATATATATATATATATGTATATGTCTGGTTGTGGCATGAAATACCCTTAAAATTGGTGGTGTCTGGTGAAATCGACCCTGGAAGCTGACCACCTTAGACTGATAGATCATTACCAAAGCTATCAATCAGCAATCACTCATAAGATGACAGAGTTCTTGTCCAGTGAGATTGCTGCTGCTCAAAATTGACCAGCTCAGCTCTGCTCTTTCAAACCGTAGGCAGGTTGTGCAACCCATCCTGTCTATAGGTTCGAGGAGCATTTTCACAAGTTAAGTGTGATGAGTTGACTCAGTTTTTTGTGGATAAGGTGGTTGACATCAGGGTCAAAATCTGTTCAGCGCCCTCTATGGGGTTTGGTGGTGGTCAGTGTATGGTTACTTCCACCTCAGTCTTCTTGGATATCTTTTGACTGGCTGGAGATAGGGGACATCGTGCGGATTGTCCAGAATTTGTGGCCAACATGCTGCAATTTAGATCCGGGCCCGACATGCCTATTATTGGGGTGTATGGAGTCCATTGGCCCGGTCATTGAAAAGATTGTTTGGTGCTCCTTAGATTCAGGAGAGTTGCCTAGCTCCCTGAAGGAGGCAATGGTGACACTGCTTCTTAAGAGAGCTTCTTTGGACCCAAACAGCTGTGCAAACTACAGACCCATCTCTAATCTTCCCTTTGTTGGGAAGGTGATTGAGAAAGTGGTTGCGCTGCAACTGAAGAATCATCTTGCCATCCACAATGTCTTCTCTCCTCTCCAGTCAGGCTTTCAGAAGAGACACAGTACCAAGACTGCTCTGGTTTGGATGCTCAGTGATCTTATGATGGCGAGGGGCCAGAAGCACCTTTCCATCTTGGTGCATCTGGATCTCTCTTCAGCATTTGACACTGTGGACCATGGGGTTCTGCTTGAGTGCCTGAGAGTTATTTGTGGCCTGGCTTGTCCAGTTCTCAGATGGTTTCACTCTTTCCTAGCTAGCAGTTTTCAGAGGGTGGTATCTGGGATTTTTTTTCTTCTGAGCCATTCGCTCTGCCATGCGGGGTCCCTCAGGGCTCAGTGTTGCCCCCATGTTGTTTGCAGTGTATTTGCTGCCCCTCAGAGACATTGTAAGACAATGTGGGCTGAGGTTTCACTGCTATGCTGATGATACACAGCTCTAGCTGTCTTTTGCAGTGGAACAGGATAGTGCAGTCTCGATGTTTCACAGATGTCTGGTGGAGATCCATGACTGGATGAAGTCTAGCTAGTTGAAATTGAATTCTGGGAAGACTGAGGTGTTGGTGGTGGATCTGGAGCACTGGATAGAGAGGGCGGTGGTGGGTTTACCCTCTGGGCTCTGGCTTGATGGTGTACAACTACCTACCTCTGAATGGGTGCGTAATCTGGGGTGGTTCTTGATGATGGTCTGGAACTGCGTGCGCAGGTGTCGGCAGTCAAGTCTTCCTTTTACCATATTAGGAACATTGCCATAATTAAGCACCTTGTTCCATCCAATGATTTGCCCACATCGATACATGCCTTTGTGACCTCTTGACTTGACTACTATAACTCCCTTTACCTGGGGCTTCTAGGGGTTGATATCCACCACTTGCAGCTGGTGCAGAACGCTGTGGTATGATTGTTGACTGGGACTTCGTGCTCCAGTCATATTATTCCCCATGCTGCATGATCTACACTGGCTGCCTATACAGTGGTGATCACCTTCAAGGTCGGTCTTCTGACCTATAAACCCTGCATGGACTGGGACCGAGTTACCTGCAAAAGCTCCTGGTTCCCTACAGCCCCGACCGTCCTCTCTGTTCAACTGACGAGGGGTTGTTAGAGGTTCCCAGGGTGTGGTTGAAAACATCTGGTGCCCGGGCTTTTATTTTTGTGGCACCATCCCTGTGGAACTCTCTACCTCATCCGGTTAGAGAGTGCAGGACCATGGAGGGCTTCAAAACTAGCTTAAAAACACATCTATTTAAGCAGGCTTTCAGCATCTGATGTTTTTATGGATTGTGGGAAATTTTAATTGAAGTTGAATTATCTGCAAAATGTTATTGAATTGTTTTATGATACATATGCATGTACAGTGCTTTGACATTGGAACTGTGCTATATAAATAAAAATATTATTATTATAATAAAGTACAAGGACACCATTCATTTTGCCCATTTGTCTTTCAATGGCTATGCATGGCTAAAATTCAGTGAACAAGTTTGCCTAAAGATGGTGTGGCAGACTCACTTAAAATAATGAATCATGCACAGCAATCTGTTGGCTTGTTACACGACTTAGGGGAGGTCCAGCATCATGGCATACACCAATAGTGGGCATGTGGTAGTAAGACAGGGTACAGGGGATGTTAGCACGGAACAAAAAAGAGGGCACAAGGGGGCATACGATGATTCTAACAAGGCAAGTGTTTTTGTGCATTCTGTAAATTCAGCCATGTCTGCAAGAACTGTGGGAGAGGCCACAAGGTCATCAGCTGCAGGGGCTTCTGTTCAAAGCAGCAGTGTTCAGAATCCCGCAGCATGGACAAAAACAAACAAGGAGCTGGTTAAGTCTGGCTGACACACCAGTTCAGTCAATGAACTTAACCCCCTGGCTTTCCCGGTACCCAGACAGTTATGCAGCACAATTTTTGTTGGATGGTTTCAGAAAGGGCTTTGAGATTCCACAAAGGAGCCTCAGAGTGGCCACAAGGGCTCGTAATCTTTTTTTTTTTTTTGTAAACTTTATTTAACTTTGAAAAGTTCAGTTACACTTTCCTACTGCCAGTGCAGTACACTGTATGACTTGATCTGTACATTCGATTCCATTTACTATTATAATTTATATAAAAGCTGTTATACAGTTAGTACATCATGTAGGCAATTCAAATGGCTCACTATAAGGCATGTATCCATTCTTATTAATACTCTGTGTTCACTTTACTAGGTGTTTCTATCTATCTTACGCTGCCACGCCTAAGCCCACCTGTGGTAGCGGTCTCCGAATTGCTTTCATGAACATATGCAGTCTCCCCAAAAAAATAGCTGCCCTCCAATGCTGGGTTACGCAACACTCCCCGGACATCCTCATGCTAGCAGAGACCTGGCTCTCCCCACTTATGCCTGACTCAGCTGTCTCTCTACCAGGCTTTTCCCTGTTCAGGACTGATAGGTTGGGCAGGCGGGGAGGGGGGTGTGCAATCTATCTGCGTGACTCGGTCCTGGGCCATGCCCTCCCTACCCCTGAGCTCAACCATGGGGCGCAAGCCATTACCCTTAAAATCACTCCTTACCCTGGTCGTGGCCCCCTCTACCTAACCACGGTTTACATACCCCCGAATACAAAAAACTTAGCGGTCTCCTCCCTCCTTGACTATCTATCCTCCTTACCCCAGAAGGCTGAACAACTAATATTGGGTGACTTAAACTCCAACTGGCTCAGTTCCTCATCTGATACTATAAAGGATGAGCTTGCGGCCCTTGACCTGTCTCAATTGGTCACTCAGCCCACTCGTCTTAACAAAGCAATGGGAACCTGCTCCCTCTTGGACGTAATCCTCTCTAACCGGCCACATAAAGTGGCTTCCATACGTGTCCTTGCGGACTCTCTCAGCGACCACTCCCCCGTCATCTGCCATTGGTCCTCTCCCACCCTCAGCCCTGTGTACTGCACCACCCCACGATGCAGGTTTCTCCCCAGGGGTCTTGACAACCTCAAACGCCACCTTTCACAAGTCAACTGGACCCCAGTGGCCTGTGCTCCAGACATAAACTCTGCACTAACCTACC
This sequence comes from Neoceratodus forsteri, assembly GCA_016271365.2. Lineage (NCBI taxonomy): Eukaryota > Metazoa > Chordata > Ceratodontiformes > Ceratodontidae > Neoceratodus > Neoceratodus forsteri. The sequence continues at coordinate 25,475,333 of JADMNL010000022.1, read as the reverse complement.
TCACTACTGCCTTCACCCTCGCCTGTGATCTGTTTGCCCCCATCTCCACATCTAGGAAAAAAAAGCGGTCTGCTGCTTGGATATCCCCTGCTCTGATCCAGCAACTAAAAAAGCGGGATAATCTCTGGCACATTGCAAATGACTCTGGTAGAGTGGCTGACAGACAAGCCTACAGGGCTGCCCGTAACCAGTGCACCTGGGCCATCAAGCAGGCAAAAGCTAAATACTATCAGGCTGCGTTGACGTCCACCTGGGGCTCATCCAGAGCCTTCTGGGACAACATTAAAGAACTGAATGGTAAAACCCGCTCCCCCCCTCTGTCTCAGATTGACATAAACGGGGCTGTCTCAACTGACCTAACATGTATTGCTACTGTCTTAATAAAACTTTCACGGACTTAAGTGCAGTCCTCCCTGCCCACTTTTTTGACCCGGTTACCATGTCCACCTTCTCACACATCTCAAGGCCACTTTTCTGCTTCCAGACAATCTCACCCTGTGATGCCAAACCTTTTCTCATAAAGTCCCTCGCCTCCCAAAACCCTAGTAACGACCCTCTTGACTCCAAGATACTCCACCTTACACTGGATGTCATGCTAATCCCCCTCACGCTTATCTTAAACAAATCCTTATGTTTAGGTCAATTCCTGGATGCTTGGAAGCACGCTGAAGTAATCCCCATCCATAAGTCTGGGGATCGCATGCTACCAAATAATTACAGGCCCACCTCCATCCTCCCCCCCCCTATCCAAAACTTTAGAAAAAATAATATCCACACAGCTCTTAGAATACCTATCTAAGCACAACCTTTTATGTCCGGAGCAACATGGGTTTCATCCAGGCCACAGCACAACCACCGCCCTTCTGGAATTCTCCCACCACTTACACTCCGCGCTTGACAAGGGTTGTCTTGCAGGGGCAGTATTCATAGACCTATCTAAGGCTTTCGATACGGTGTGCCACCCCCCTGCTGTTAAACTCCCTATCCCAACTGGGACTCTCATCTGGCCCAATGAATTGGTTCTCTAGCTACCTGCAAAACAGGTCCCAAAGAGTTATACTAAATGGGACCCTCTCCTCCAACCTGCCGGTTCTCTCAGGGGTCCCTCAAGGTTCCATCCTCGGACTCACCCTCTTCAGTCTATTCCTAAACTCTCTCCCAAACTCCTGCTCCAGCAAAATACTGCTCTATGCTGATGATGCAGTAATCCTAGCATCTCACCCTGACCCGCTCCTACTCCAAGGCACACTGCAAAGCGCCTTCCTCCAAGCCGAAAAATGGTTCAATAATCATCGACTAGTCATGAACCTGAAGAAAACTAAGTCCATGCTGTTCTCACACCGGCAAAACAGTGCTAAGAACACTCCCCTTCTCATCACCACCAGCAAGCTCCTTACTCTAGAACAGGTAACATCCTATAAGTGCCTGGGCATCACCTTTGACCCTGGCCTTACATTCCACGCCCACTTAAAAACCCTGTCATCTGCCATGAACTCCAGGATCGGGCTCCTCTACCGCCACAAAGATTGCCTCCCGGAATCTGCGTTAAGATTAGCCATTACCTCATCGGTGCTGTCTCTGGCCGACTACGGACTTCCTATTTATGCTGCGGCTGACCCCACCTCCTTATTTAAGGTACAGACCTCTATTAACAAAGCCTGTAGGCTCCTTACAGGTGCCAACAGCAGAACTCACACCTGCCTGCTATACTCTACCTCCAACTTACTCACTCTTGATGAAAGACTGAAATACCATACCTGCCTACTGGCTAAAAAATCCTTGTCAGGGCTTTGCCCACCAGGGGTCTCTGCTCCACTGCAGCTGGCTGTCTGGCCCCTGCCTACCCGTAACTCCATCGCAGCCACCTTCATAGTTCCCAGGGCTAGGACCTCTCACTGCCAAAGATCCTTCCATCATAAAGCCCCCCTTTGGTTTAACTCCCTTCCTGAGGCTATCTCTAAGATCCCCGTGATTGGCCGGTTCAAAACTGCCCTCCGTCAACACATTATTGACAGTCGATGCTGCAATTGTCGATAGCTGACCTAACCCAGCCCTTTGCCCTGTGCCCCCTGGTTCCCTTAGATGACTGGATACTGTCTGTAACTATGTTGTTATTAATTGATGTGTAATATGATGTATAATATGCAAGCTAACTTATGTATATTACTCAACTTATGCTTGTACTTGTACAGTTGCTGCCTGTAACTCCAGGTGTTTTTGTACCTCACCTGTATGTAATCCCTGTCCTAAAACCTCACTATTTGTTGTCTCCCCCACATTTGACGAGGTACCTTTGTAAACGAGTCGCTGACTCGAAGGTTGTAAATCTGATTCTTCAATAAATAAATAAATAAAATGAAATGCCAAAGGGGGGCTTCAGAAGGCAGGGAACCAGTTCTGTGGTGATGCCTTTGTCATAGGTAACCAGACAAAGTCATACTTCTCTATGTGCCCCTTAACCACATAATGAGTTCTCTCCAGTTTCATGCATGATAGAAGTGAATTTATTCAGGAGGCAATGGTTAGAACATCTTTCAGTCTCCAATACTTAGCTATTTCATGCATCACCACCACTACTTTCAGCTTCCACAGCAGATTCGTCCCCTGTGATTCCTTTCCCCTACCCTCTGGTAGCCCCAGAAGGATCTCTATAGGGTTCAACATCAAAGGTGTGTGGAGTACTCTAGACAATAGTGGTAAAATACCCCTCCAGAATCTCTGAATCCTGTGACAGTCCCAGATCATGTGGTAGAATGTGCCTTCCTGGGCTAAGCATTTGGGACACAGGTTGGATTTTGTTGGGTCCATTCTATGCGCCAAAACTGGTGTGAAATATGTATGCATCAGTGTATTGTATTGGATAACTCTCAATCTGTTACTTACTGAGCAATTTAATATATTCCAGTCACCTCCTGTCAGACCAGCTTCTTAGATGTCTGCCTCCCATCTGCTTCTAATTTTAGCAAGAGGGTCTGGCATTGCCCCTTAAAGGAGCCTAAAGCAACATTTCAGGGGCTTGAAAGAGCCTTTCTTGGATTGGTACACAAAAATCTCCTCTAGAGGTGTACGTGTTGGTATCATCTGATTCACATGTTCCTCTGACCAAGCCTCTACCGTAGCTTTAATTCGAAGATATAAGAAATAATGTGATGCATTGAGGTCAAAGCAACCAGCCAGTTCCCCATATTCTTTCACTTAACCCCCCCTCTAGCATTTGGTTAAGGAGGGTGAGCCCACATGCTCACCACTGTTTCAGGCTTCAAGTGTCTTCCTCTGGTATATCCCTTCAATCTGCCAGAAAAGAACCCAGGGCTGTTTCCGGAGACAATGATGGTCCCTGACCCAATAATTTATGTGCCCATCTCCAAGCTTTCCAAGTGGATCTTGTTCATGGGTTACTTATTTTTTGTTCACACATGTCTCCCAATGACCCCACCAACTTCTGATGATACATGGGACACTCTTGGGAGTTCTCCAGTTCAATCCAGGCAGGGGCTGACCTACTTTCCCTGAACAAGTCCTGTATATAGGCCAGCTGGGAGGCTATATAGTAAAGACAAATGTTTGAGAGGCCCAAGCCTTCCTGTCAGACTGAACACCAGAGTATCTCTTTTTTAATTCGAGGTCTTCTCCCCCGCTATAGGAACTGGGTTACTGCTCCTTCCAAAGATTTAATAAATTTTTGAGGGACCGAGATATTGGGATGGTTTGGAATAAATAAAGAAATTGTGGCAATATACTCATTTTTATAAGGTTTACCCTTCCCAAGAGGGTCAATGGGAGTGCCTTCCACTTAACACATTCCTCTTTAACTTTTTTGATAACTGGGTGATAGTTGAGTTTTGCTATGAAGGACAATTTACTCGGGAGGTGAATCCCTAGGTATTTAATATCTTTTGAAGGGTGTATAGTGGTGCCTGCTATAGTTATAGAGATATTCCTTTCCTCCAAGGGGAGACACTCACACTTAACCCAGTTTATCTTATGCCCCGAAACAGGACCATAACCTTCAGATATACTAGTCAAGGCAGGCAAGGCCTTGTTTGGCTGGTCCAGGAAAAGCAGCATGTCATCTGCAAACAGTGAGATAACATGGTTTTCTCCCTTCCAATAGTAGCCTTGAATGTCATCATGTCCCCTGATTGTGCCCGCTAGTGCTTCAATAGTCAGGACATATAATAATGGAGATGGGGCGCCCCTGCCTTGTGCCACATGTAAGTTTAAATAATGGGACAGAGTACTAGTTGTTAAAATTCATGCCTGGGGAGAGGTGCACAAAGTTTTTAGCAATTTTCTAATTGTATCCCCCAAACCAAATTTTCACAGTACCGCAAACGTAACAGGCCATTTGACATGGTTGAATGCCTTCTCGGCATCTAGTGCCAAGAGGCCTCAGCCCCCCCTTTCCTTGTGTCCAGTTATGTATTATGTTTATGGTTCATCTCAAGTTGTGTTTCACCTGCTGCCCTTTTACAAAACCTTCTTGATCCTTGTGGACCAAACCTGGGAGTATCCTGTCCACTCTTGTGGACAAATCTTTGGCCAATACTTTATAGTCAGCCTTTAGGAGTGAAATGGAGCGATACGAGTCACATTTAGAAGGATACTTCCCATGCTTGGGTAACACCGTAATCGTGGCTAGTAGCTGAGACTTAGGAAGGGCTCCTCCCTCCAGCGTTTTCTGTATCATGTCGGACATTAAGGGTCCTGCTGTTTCCCATGTTCATTTATAAAATTCTACTGGTATCCCGTCTGGCCCCAGTGCCCTCCCCCTCTATGAGTTCCAAACTGCTTTTTTAATTTCCTCTAAAGTTATTGGCTGGTCCAATTTATCCCTCAATGTCGGATTAATTAGGGGTCGGCGAATTCCCTGCAGGAACCTATCTGGATTCACACTCGGGGGTACCTGGGAGGTGTAGAGGTTAGCATAGAACTCTACAAATATCATTTATTTCCTTTCAGTTGTGTATAAGCTCCCCTTTCATGCCTTTCCATCCCAGAATAGTCTTCTCGACCCTCTTCCTCTTGACCACGCCCGCCAACCATTTCCCTGCTTTGTCACCCTCGAAATAAGTATGTGAGTGGGTAATTAGCAAATCTCTCGCTAATCTCCTTGGATGTCAGTTAATTAAGTTGTCCTTTAAGCTTTTTAAATTCCTTGGTGATAGGTGATCAGGGGTTGGTCATATCCCTCCCCTCTAGCTCCAGTATCTGACTGCTCAGGTTTTCTTCCTCCCGCACTAGAGGTTTTTTCTTAACATAGAAACATAGAATTTGATGGCAGATAAGGACCACTTGGCCCACCCAGTCTGCCCATTTCCCTACCTGATGGATAAGCTGCAGATCCTAGTTAACCAGCAGCCTACTTCTTCCAACCCCCAACCCCTAGAATTGCCTTATGACTGTCCCATGCATGCTTGAATTCCACCACTGTTTTTGACTCCACAACCCCCTCCGGAAGGCCGTTCCATGCATCAATAACCCTGTCTGTCAAAAAATACTTCCTTACATTACCTCTGAGCCACCCCCCATCTTCAAATTGTGCCCTCTTGTTCTTGCACACCTCTTTTTCTGAAAGATGCTACCCTCTTGGACTTTGCTAATTCCCTTGAGGTACTTGAAAGTTTCTATCATGTCCTCCCTCTCCCTCCTGTCCTCAATGCTATATATATTAAACTCCTTAAGTCCTTATATGTCTTCCGGTGCAGACCCTGAACCATTTTAGTTGCCCTTTTCTGGACTGCCTCTATCCTGTTTATGTCTTTGCAGAGACTGGGTCTCCAGAACTGCATGCAGTACTCCAGATGGAGTCTCGCCAGCTGTCTGTACAGGGGGATAACAACTTCCTGTTTTCTACTGGTGATGCCTCTCCCTATGCATCCCAGTATCCTCCCAGCCCTCCTTACTGCCCTCTCACATTGCTTACCCACCTTTAGGTCATCTGATATGACTACCCCCAGGTCCCTTTTCATTTTTGTTGTTGTTAGTATCTCACCCCCCATTGTGTACTCTTCCCCTGGGTTTTTGTTTCCCAGGTGCATTACCTTGCCCTTCTTAGCATTGAATCTAAGCTGCCATACATTTGACCATTTCTCCAACCTTGCCAAGTCCTTTCTCATCCTTTCCACCCACCTTGTGTATTAACTCTGTTGCAGATCTTTGTGTCGTCTGCAAAGAGACATACTTTTCTTTCAGTCCCTCTGCAATGTCGCTTATAAAGACATTGAACAATACCGGTCCTAGTACTGAACCCTGCGGTACCCCACTAGTAACCCCCCTTTCTTCAGAGTGGATTCCATTTACTATTACCCTCTGTGTCCTGTTCTCTAGCCAATTCTTTACCCAGGCTACCATCTTGGGACCCAATCCCAGGCTGGCTAACTTGTTTATCAATCTTTTGCGTGGGACTGTGTCAAATGCCTTGCTAAAGCCTAGGTAGGCCATGTCCATAGCCCCTTCCTGATCTACTACTTTGGTCACCCAGTCAAAGAAACCAATTAGATTAGTCTGACATGACCTTCCCGCTGTGAATCCATGCTGCCTTGGGTCCTGTGCCCCTCTGGCCTCTAGGTACTTGACAATTCTTTCCTTCTGAAGTAATTCCATCATTTTCCCTATCACTGGGGTTAAACTAACAGGTCTGTAGTTGCCTGCTTCTGCCCTGCTCCCACTTTTGTGAAGTGGAATCACATCTGCCCTTCTCCAGTCCTCAGGTACCACCCCATCCTCCCATGATTTGTTAAAGAGGGTAGTCAGTGGAGTCACTAGTTCTACCTTTAGTTCTTTTAGAATTCTGGTATGAATCCCATCAGGCCCCATTGCTTTGTCCACCTTCAATTTTAAGAGTTCTTTCAGAATCCTTTCTTCCTGTAAATGGGCTGGTATCAACTTCTGTATCCAGAGTGTTTCTATTGTTTGGTTTAGGTACTTCCCCCTCTTCATTTGTGAATACTGAGCAAAAATATTTGTTTAGTATCTCTGCCTTTTCACAGTCACCCTCTGCCCACCCCCCCCTTTATTAAGCCTCACTATCCCTCCCTTAGTCTTCCTTCGCTCCCTGATGTACCAATAAAGGTTTTATCCCCCTTCTTAACTGTGTTGGCTATCTTTTCCTCAGTTTGGGCCTTTGCTGTTCTGACTGTCTTCCCAGCTTCCTTTTGCTTTAACTGATACAATTCTCTGTGCTGCTTCTTCTGTGATTCCTTGTACTTCCTGAATGCTTTCTTTTTCTCCCTAACCTTCCCTGCCACCTCCTTTTAGAACCATAGTGGTTTCTTACATCATTGTGTTTTGTTTATTTGCTTCACACAAAGACTTGTTGCCTCTGTGATGGCAGTTTTGAATGTTCCCCATTGTTCTTCCACCCCTCCTTCCTGCCCATTTGCTAGTGCATTCCTTAGGCACTCACCCATTTTGGCAAAGTCAGCCCTCCTGAAGTCCAGTACCTTTGCCTTTGTATGGCTTGACTCTACTACTGTGTTTATTGTGAACCATACTGTTCGGTGGTCACTAGTTGCCAGATGGCTACCCACTTCTAAATCTGTGATCCTCTCGCCATCCCCATTTGAGAGTACCAGGTCTAAGTTTGCTCCCTCTCGAGTGGGTTCAAATACTAGTTGTCTAAAGCATACCCCCGTAGGGCATCTAGAATGACCCCACTCTTAGAAGTGGCTGCTGCAAATGTACTCCAATTAACATCTGGCATATTCAGATCCCCCATCAGCAATATCTCCCCTTTTTCTGCCATTCTAAGGATACTTCCTATCATTTCCTTGTCCATGTCCTCCCCCTAAGATGCGGGTCTATATACAACCCCTGTGCGGATTGTGGTGCCATTGCTTGTCTCCAAATTGACCCACAGTGCTTCCTCTCCTCCCTGTTTACCCTTTTGTTCTGTAGCTTTGATTTCTTCCCTTATGTAGAGAGCCACTCCTCCTCCTCTTTTACCCTCCCTGTCCCTCCTGTAGATAGTGCATCCTGGTATGTTTACATCCCAGTCATGGTTCTGTGTGCGCCTTGTTTCTGTGACTGCCACGATATCCAGATGTTCCTCCTCCATCAAGGCCATTAATTCTGAAAGCTTGTTACCCAGACTATGAGCATTAGTACTCATTGCTCTCCATTTTTTGATGGCTTTACCTCTTGTAGCACTATCCCTGTCCTCATTGACTTTGCTTTCTCCATTTACCCCGTCCTGCTCCCTACTGACCTTTGTACCTTGGTCTTTCCCTCATTTAGTACCCTGTTTTGTAGGGGAAGGCTGGGAATTCCCTGCTGCTTATCAGTGCTTCCCCCCTTGACTAGTTTAAAAGCTTGCCAATGAAGCATTCAAACTGATTGCCCAGAAGGCTTGTTACCTTCCTGGATAGATGCAGACCATCCTGCCAGTATAGGCTGGGATCCCTCCAGTGGAACCCCAGTCCCCAATGAAGCCAAACCACTGTGCTCTGCATCATTTTTTTAACCATCCATCAACTTGAATGGTGCGAAGTACCCTTGCCTCACCCTTGCCATAGACAGGCAGCATCTCTTGAAGGCTACATAGGAGATAGTTTCTCCTCTAATGAAAACTTTCATAGCATCCCAAATCATATTAATGTGAGTCTCGACCTTATTGTTTATTTCTATAAATTCTTTAAGGTTTTCAGAGACCTGGGTAACATATTGATTATCTAGTAATAGCGCTGGATCCATCCTCCACTGTGAGGGGGAGGGGTTTTCTGTATGGGGTTCCAGTGTTACCCCCAGCGGACCATGGCCTGAAATTACCCATTGGCCCATATAAGGCTTCCATTCCACCCCCTACCAGACCAGGGGACACAAACATATAGTCCAACCTATTATAGACTTGATGGGCATGGGAGAAAAATTAATATTCCCTTCTGTCAGGGTGGCAGTATCTCCAGGCTTCTATCATTGCCTTTCCCTCAACTAGATTTTTTAGGGCTGCTACACTTCATGGCGGTGGTCTAGATCTCCCACCCGAATGGTCCATCCAGGGGGTCTTAGTAAGTGTTAAAGTCTCCCCCATTACAATGTTATGTGGGTATCATGCCAGAGTCACCACCAGGAGAGTAAAAAATCTGGGGAGTCAAAAATTTCGGTAATTTACGCACACCAGAGTATACTTTGTTCCCCCAAGATCCACTAGTGCTATCACATACCTTCCCTGGGGATCAGAGACCACTGCACATACTTTATGTGGCAAGCCAGGTCACAGCCAAATGGCTGCTCCTCTAGCGTTAGAAGTAAAAGGGGACACCAGCAGAGATCCTCCCCATGAAGATGCCAGATGCACTGACTCTTCCCCAGTTAGGTGGATTTCCTGCAAAAAAATAATATCTCCCCTCATTTTTTAAATTTTTGCCCACACTTTTTTCCTTTTATCACAGCCTTCAAACCATTAACATTCCAGGACACATACATTAACTTCTCCATTTGAATTTACTATAACATATATATCGAACATGCCTACTTTTGACCACACTACTGCATATGCCTACTGTTACTTTTAGCATACTGAACTTTCCATTCTTTGTAACTTTTAACACACTCGAACAAGCCTCTCCCCTTCCTTCCACTCATTCCCTTATGAGAAATAAACTTTTCTCCTTCAAACAACTGCTACCAAATCCCCTAGCAACAAGTTAACAAACATAACAACTATTAACAAGAACCCCTTAACCCACCTTAAATCACATACCCTTATTATTTTCAATCTCTACTTCTCGTGGATTGAGCTGGGATCCCACCATATAAAATATGTATTCTGAAGTCTAACGTTATATCCATCCTGCCTGGGAGTGGCTAGGGGGAGCTTCCCCCTCCCGGGTGGGCAATACCTCCAGGAGGGAAAAAAACAAGAGAGGGCACCCCATCGTGGATCTTTCTTTAAAGTCCCCAAAATGGTGAAGGGAATTCCCTCCCACTGATTATCCCCCTCTGGGGGAGTTGTTACGGAGGGTCCCTCCCCTGCCCTGAACGACAAGGCTGAGTCCCCACCACAAAAACACATCTCTTAGATTGACCGTAAGAGCTCTACCATCCTTTTATTCATGCCCCCAGAAAGGACTCTCTTCTCACACTTGTTATTATGTGTCTGATCTTTCAGGAGTCATGCAGCGCCTCTCCCCATGCCCCCCCAGGTTCCCATCCCCCATTAACAATGCATAAGTATACCTGCGTCCTGATATTCAATGCTTACAAAATAAATTCCATTGAAAAGAATAGAATACTAATTTAACCATCTAATACTTAATGAACCACACCAAGAAAGCCATTTTAAGTCATATAAGTTTTCTTTCTAGTAATTACGATATCAGAGTTTTTTCCATCACCGAGATACAATGATTGAATTTGTTCCAGTGATTTTAGACCATATGAATCACCTCATGTCCCACTGTGGGTTAGAATGGGTTTATAAACAGATGGGAGACGGTATTTAGGATAGAAAACGTCTTTAGTGTAATGAAGCACGGCCAGAAAATCCCCAACAGGAATCCTACATGAGGGCATGGGCGAGATGGCCCAATATTACTCCATGGAGCATCCGAAGAGCAGCAGGAAAGGACACGCATGAGGAGTACCCCACGGCTCTGCCATTATTGGCCACCGGTGACCGGTGTTGCAAGTCTCAGGAATAGTCATGCCCCTCCCCTTGGCTCCCCCACTATCAGAGTTCAATTCAATTTAAAGCAGTACCTGAAAAGAGTGTCCAGAGCACCCTAAGCCATCAGAGGAGGAGGAGGAGGAGGAGGAGGAGGCACGTTGGTCATTTGTTTTCTTTTCTAGCTCATTGGCAAAGTCTAATGAAGCCTCTGGGTTTATAAATGATTTCTGCTTTCCTCCTTGCTGTCAAATTATTAAGCGGGCTGGGTAGACCAGGGAAAAAGGGCAATTCGGATCATGAAGCTTTTTCTTTACTGTAGTAAAGGCTTGTCTCTGGAGCTGGAGCTGGAGCTATCTCGAGCACTCGGGGAAGACGCTTACTCTCGAGCGTTGGATGGTGAGTGGCCCCTGTTCCCGTGCCACATCCAGCAAATATTGTCTGCCCTGGTATCTTAAAAATTTCTCCAAGAGATGTCTAGGTCATTGATCTGGGGAAGGCTTCATATCTGGGGAGCGGTGGGCCCTTTAAATTTCCAAGGAGACTTCAGCAGGTATTTAAAGGGCTCAGTGTAGCCATTTTTGCATGAAAGCCGAGCAGTCTTTTCTTCCGTTCCCTCCAGCATGTCCACCACTCTTATGTTGCACCTTCTTTCATGTTTTTTTGTGATCATCTACACATTGTTTAAGAAAGTCTGTTTATTTCAGGGGTCTCTGAAAGTCGGAGGACATTCTATTGCACTTATCTTTTAGCACCCCCGTTCTGGATTCCAATTCAGTTATTCTAGTCTCATATATGTCTACCATCTCAGATACTGTATTGGCAGTTTGCTGGATGTGGTGGAGTTGGGTTGTAACATTTTCAAAGCCCACTTGCATCCAAGTGCCCAGATCATATTTGAGATACCATATTAATCTTTCAGGTGTCTAGTATCCATTTACTGCCATCATCTGAGATGTCTCAGGCATCGGGTCAGCCATTTCTGATAGTGTCGACACTCGAGTGGTAGGCTCTTCTGGGCCTATAGCTATGGAGGCTTCACTGGCCATTTTAAAATGTAGTTTTGTCTGCTTTTTCATCGATTTTGATGAGGAAGGCATCTGAGCATCCAATACTGTAGTCTTCCATAGTTTTCCAATATTTTTACAGCGGGATGGTGGAGATATGCCGTGGATTTATCTGGAGCTCTCAATTCAGCCCTCCATCTTGTTGCCCAGCTAAACCATGCCCCCAAGGGATCATAATATTAAATCTGCCAAGGCTTTCCCAGAGATACTTGCTGCAAAAGTACAAAAAAGAGGTAGAAGCTGGCAGAGTGGTGGATCCTTGCACCCATCAGTTAAGTGCCTTAGAGTTTCTCAGCTGGAAATAATCCCTAAGAAGAGTCTGGGGGAGTGTCATCTAATGCATCACCTCACCTACTCAAAGGCAGTTCAGTCAATGACTTCATCACTCTGGAGAAGAGTACAGTGACTTCATCCCTCTGGAGAACAGTACATTGACTTCATCACTCTGGAGAACAGTACAGTCAGGTATGTGTCCCTCAACACTGTGGAGAGGCTGGTACACAGCTTAGGCTGTGGAACATTGATGGCGAAGAGTGACATCAAGCCTGCCTTCTTTCTTCTCCCCATGAGGCCAAGAGATATTAGCCTCTTGGGCTTCATGGTTCAAGGAAAATGGAACTTTGACAAGACAATGCCAATGGGCTGCTATGTCAGCTTTGTTACTTTTGAAGCCTTCATCTATCTTCTGGTGTGATCCACTAAGTCATACACAGAGAATGTGCACATTAGGAGTCACCTGGACAACGTTTTGTTCGTAGGACCAGCCCAATCTGAGAGGTGTCACGCTATGCTGGAGTGTTTCTTTACTCTAATGAAGCATTTGGTGTACTCCTGGCTACAACGTAGATGGAGGGCCCCACTCTGAGGCTATCTTACCTTGGAATCAAGTTAGATTCAGCAAAAATGGTGTCCCACCTACCAGCAGACAAAGTTACAACCCTATGATAGTTTTTGGGCAAAATGGTCATGGCAAAGAAGGTTACACTAGCACAGCTATGATCTTTAGTGGGCCACCTGAAATCTGCATGTAAGGTAGTCAACTCAGGTAGCCCATTCCTTTGGAGGTTAGTTGCAGCAACATCTGGCCCCACTCTACCCTAGCATCAGGGTGTCCCATGGGATGAGAGCAGATTTAAAAAAAGAATGAGAGTTGTTTTTAAGGGACTTCGACACGGTGGCAATATGGCAGGACACAAAAAGGGGAATACAGGGAACTGGAACTGGTCACAGGTGCCTCTGGGAGACGAGGTTTTAGGGTTTTGTTTCAGGAGTTATAGTTCACGAGGTGATGGATCCCAAACTGAGTGGCAAAGTGCATTACAAACAATATCACACTCCTGGAATTTTTCCCATCATGGTGGCTGTGTGGGTATGGGGTGACAGACTGGCAAACCAGTTTTTCTTAATGGGAAACACTGGAAAAGGCACAGCTTTACCAAGGCACTACACAAATTCCTGATTAGTGCTTTCAGACAGGAACAGTTTTTTAATTCCTCTAATTGCTTTTATTGTAATTTAAATAATGGCTTTCAACTTCCACTTCCTATTGCTGGGAGCCACCATTTCATGAGCAGCAGAGAGCTTCCTGAGCTCACTCTATGCAAATATGTCCTGCCAACCAATAGCAGCAGTCAGACAGACACATTGGCATAGAGTGAGCTCAGGAAGTTCACTGTTGCTCATGAAATGGCTGCTGCCAGCAATAAAAAGTGAAAGTTGTTGGTAGCTGTTCTAAAAAACTAAATAAAGTTGTTACTGTCTGAAAGCACCAATTGAGAGTTTCTGTAGTGTCTGAGGAAAGCTGTGTCTTTTCCATTGTTTTCCTTTAATTAACATGTTCAACCAGGTGATAACAGACATTGTAAGTTCCCAGACATGCAAGTCTGCAGGTGAGTATGCCAGCCCAATGGTGACACCAACACAGCAACATACCTTGCTGTTGACAAAATTGACACTTTGCCGACAGGTTGCTATGTTGGTGCACCTGAGACAGGGACACACTGTTGCCCAGCCCTGCACCCCCTCCCCGAATCAACTCTGACTGGAGTTGACAGTCCAAAGTATGGGGGGTGCTGGGGGGCAGAGACCCCCGCATGGAGGGTTCGGAGGTGAAGCCCCCCGGTAGAAACACAGGACTGGGAGACATACAGGATTCATGTCTTCCACAACTTTCGGTCGACATATCCCGTTGCTGAGATGCCTGTTGACAAAAGTGTTGTCGAACTGGCATCATAGAACCCTGCAGATGTCATGCTTGTGGTACATACTTTTGTGCCATGCTTTTTCCAACAAAACATCCCTTTTAGGGCACACCACCTTCCAGGAAAGTAGAATGTGGCTGCTGACACCTTATCACGATTTCAGTTTGAGTGATTCTGGCAGCTGGTGCCAGTAGTGAACCCTTCTCCCATATGGATACCAGATTCAGTATGGCAGTTGGGGACACAAGAACACTGCAACTGGTACAGCTCTCTATTGCCCTCTCAACATGGAGGAAATATTAAAATAGTTTCACAGCTTTCCTTGACTTCTGCAGACACGAGGTAGGTGACATTCTGTTGCTATAGATACATGTGTGTGGGGAGAAGCGAACACAACGGAAGGGGAGGGAGGGTTTGTGTAGCGTGTTGCTGTGACAGGCTGCTGAGCTGCCCCGTTGCATGGTGGGTGGGTCGCAGGCTTCAGCTATGAGGGTGCCAGGTTCGGGTCCGAGGGTGCATATATTTTGTTATGCCCTGCCCCAATTTTTTTTTTTAATTTATACCCCACTGGAGTTGAGAATCCTTTAGTAGGGGGATGTGGGGGCCACAGCCTCTGCATAAATATAAAAAATGTAAGTCCCCAGAGCCCTTTTGCTGTGTGCCAGGGTGTACATCGGCAAAATAGATTTTCGCTGATGTACATTTGCCATAACAACGATTGCCTTTGTGTGATCGCCGTTATCACATAGAACCTACTCAGTCTATGAGGCCATTTGTTTACGGCAATGTATGGTGGGGCCTTTCGGGTGAGGGAGTTGCTAGGCCAGGCACGACCAGTACGGCGAATCGGTCTACAGTGGGAGGACATTCAATGGAACGGCGAGGCGGTTACCATAATATTAAGAAAGTCCAAGACTGACCAGATGGGAAAAAGGGCCAGTGTTTTCTTACATAAAAATATGATAAGGGTTATTAGCCCAGTACAAGCCTTGAGGGACTATGCGGCCATTAGGCCTCAGGGACTTGGTATGATGTTCACACACAAAAATGGGGCAGCAGCAACGGGGGCCCATTTGGCAGGGGTTTTGAAGAAAGGGACTGTTGCTATAGGGGAGGACCTGGGAAGATACTCTTTGCATTCATTTTGGATAGGGGCAGCATCAAAGGCTGTGGCAAAAGGGGTCCAAGAGGAAGGTCTAAAGAGTCTGGGCAGATGGACATCCAGTTGTTATAAAAAATATGTCCGGTGTATCAATAACTAATGGAGATTGTTGTTTACTCTTCACAGGACCAGAATGCATATGAACAAATATAGTTTAAGTAAAAGAATGGGGGGGTTAACAGGGACATATCTCACATTGTCCCTTATATATTTCAGAAAACACCCATCATGTAGAAGTATGGATCGTGGGACACTCCTACATTTATTGGCTGGAACGGCAAGCAGAGAGAAAGCCGGGTGGGGGGGGCAGTTTTATTTTGATCACCAGGAGGTGAGTATTCACTGGAGAGGAATACGGGGGATGCAATGAGAGCAATTATTGCTGCTTTTGGAGGAAACATGTAGGACCAGTCTGTAGCCACAGTTAATTGCAGTTCATTTGGGAGGAAATGATCTGGGCACTCAGCCATAGTTAGACATCTTTTATCAAATCCAGGAGGACCTAGGGGTAGTAAAGAGGTGGTGGCCTAATGTCACCCTCGCCTGGTCAGAAATGGTGCCTAGAAGGGTGTGGCAATATGCAAAAAGCCATAAGGCTATAGAGGGAGCCTGGAAGAGGATGAACAGGAAGGTAGGAAAATGTGTCAGGGGCTTTGGGGGAGCAGTGGTGAGTCACAAGGATCTAGTTGAGAAGATAGCGATGTTTTATAGGGTGGACAGGTTCCATCTATCAGAGATGGGCAATCACATTTTTATAATGGAGCTGGGGAAGGGCATAGATGCATGGCATAAGAAATAGTTTGGGTAATAAAATAAAATGGGGAAGAAGCTTTTCAGCAAAGGGGGGAGACACTTTTCTGCGAAAGGGGAAGCCTGCCTTCCAACACAGGCTGGAGACAGGCTAGTGGAAGAAAAGAAAAGAGGAGGAGGGATGAAGGAATGTCTTGTTTATGGCAGTTATAGACTGGTGAACCTGACTCCTAGTTGCACCGTAAGCTGCTCGCTGTGGGGTAATTGGATGGGAGAATTGGGCAGGAAGAACTAACAACCCCAGGGTACCCTGTGCCCTGCATCCCATATCCCAGACCAAGGACACACATCCCCACCACCCCCGGTGCACCTCTCGAAGTGCAAAATGACCAGGAGTCATCCAGAGGAAAGTGGCGGAGAAACACCTATTATGGCCTCACATAAGAACATGGAGGATGTGCAACATAGAAAGCAAACACGATCCCCCCAGGCAGAAAGAAATATGGCACTTGTACAATTGGCCTTCACAGGAGGGCTGTCATGTTGACGAGAGGGGGGAAGGTTGGAACCTGCAGGCCGCAGGCTTGTGGGATGGCTCCAAGGGTAAAATTTTAGCCGGACACCTGGAGTTTGCACCACAAGAGCACAGAAGAATGGAAATGCCATCCCAATAAAGTGCATCATGAAGTACTGAAGGTGTCCTTGACTGACACGGGAGCCAGGAGATGGGGGTTGATAAAGTAAAACCCAAAGTGCTGTATAAAGAATTGGATCCCAATTCAGGACAGGGCTGTTACTAGTCGTACCAAGTCAACTACAACCTGTGAGCCAAAGATTGAAGAGCATTCTTTAAAAAGCAGAGTTTGCAGCCATCGCACTGTTGGGAGGAAAGCTACTCAAATGTGCAACCAACTGGTTTGTGCTCAAGGCCAAACACAGCAGGTTCACAGGGTAGCTGGGGAAGCCACTACCAGAGAAGAGAGATGGTGCAAACATGGACACAACACTGAATAAATAAAAATTAGGATCTGCACTGTTACACCTTTTTGGAGCAAGTAACAGAAATAAGAGCCTCCCCTTCCTGGGACCCTCAGCATGTTGGCTTAGTCAGTTTAACCAATATAGGGAGAGAACCATATAGCGCATGCAAAGAGCAAACAATCAGACCACCCTTAGTCTTAGACCAGCCCTCCTGGAGTCTCATACAGGCGTAAGGCCTTAAGACTACATACTGGAGGGATCATTAAAATGTCAAAGACAATTGAGATAGCAGCAATAAAACCCACCACAAATCAGAGTCTCTATTCAGGTCAACAAATAGCCCCAGTCCCAGTGTCATCACTGGCCACCTCAGTGACCGCTTCCATGAAGTGGTGGTTCTCTTCTGGGCCTGACAAGTTGCCTGCAGGAAGAGAAGTGCAGGCTGCCACCTCTGCCCAGGAAACCGTGGGCTGGCATAGAGGTTCCATGAGAGCTGTTAAAGGGTAGAGTGAAGGGAAATCTGATAGAAGAGAAGGTGATTGGCTGCAAAGAACAGCAAAATGATTGGCCTCAGAACTAAAAGGCAAGTCCTCTGAAGAAATCCTGGAGACTTTGCTGTGACTTCAGCTTCGGACCCGAACCACCTAGGGAGCCTGGTCCTTCCATCTCTTATTTCTGGGTTTACGATGATCTTTGGGCCAGTGCTTGTGGTTGCATCCAGAGGTCACCAGTCCCCATTCATCCTCTGCCTCAGGCAGTTAATTTCATGGAACCTGAGAATCAGGTGAAGGCTTAGAGACATCTATAGGGGCTGATGGGGTTCCCTGTAATAGCTGGCGGTTTTGGGTAGTGGCAGACCATTGAGACTCAATATATTGTTCTGCCACTTCAGGAGTATTGAAATCCACTGAGGCATCATTAATCACAACTCTGGGGATGGCAGGGTAGTGCAGGTTATATTCAAACTCCTGCTGGTGAAGTATTTTCTTGACAGCCGCATAAGCCCTTCTCCTTTTGGATAGTTCTTGAGAAAAATTGGGGAAAATCTGTATAACATGTCCCTGCTGTCTGAGAGGACCCCTTTCCCTGGTCAGTCACAGGATGGACACCTGATCATTAAATCTGAGGAAATAAGCAAAGCTAGGGCATAGACATGCTCCAGACTGTAGTTTTGGCATCAAGGATCAGTGAGATCATTTTTTCTCATATGAAGTACTCCCTTGGATCTTCAAAAGGATAGGCAGCACACGTTGTAAGAATCCTATGCAATTATGGTTTTCACACCCTTCTGGCAAGCCAATGAAGCAAAGAATATTTCATTGGCTCCTGTCTGCCAAATCCTTCATTCTGTACCAGAGGTGGCACAACATCCAGTCCTGTTCTCTGAGGTGGCCATCAACTGAGGAGAGTTTTATCATCTGTCAGCTGAAATTTATGCTCGGTCATAGGGACCTGGGTGCTAAATGATTTCAGCTCATTATTGTTAGCAGCACATATGCTTCTAATCACTGCCTTTTTTTTTTTAACTCTGTTTTATCCTCCCAGTAGGCCACTGCAGTTCTGTGTTGCCCTACTGGACCCGGGGTCATTCAGGAACTTACCTGCACTATGTGCAACCTGGTGGAACTCCAGAGCCAGCCCAGAGGCTTCTTCAAGTAGTGTCCCCTGAATTTTCACAATTTTTCTCCCTCCTAACTGCCCGGGGCCCCAGAAGTGGTGACCTATGCGCATGGAGGTGTGCGTGTGCACTGCAGCCCCAGACAACAGCTCCTGCCACCCTCCACAGGCCTTGCGCCTGGGCTTTTAGAGGTGGCATTGCCACCCAGCCTCCACTGGGGGGCAGCCAAACACCGAGAGTCCTGCCACATCCCTCCTGAGGTGGAGATCTGCCCACCAGCAGCTACTCACTGTCCTCTCCCTCCCCCCACTGACCCAAACCCATTCCTGAACCCAGGTCACTGGCATGGCGTGAGATGTGGCATCCAGCACCTCAGCCCTCTGTACCACTGAGCCAGCTGATCTCTGCCATTTTGACTAGGAGGCGCAAGAACATACTTTCAACTTTTGCCATCTCTGACGACAGAGCTACTGGTGCCACTGCCATTAGAAGTGGGGGTTGGCACACTTGCTGATAAGCTGGAGACTGTCACAGTGAAATAACTTTAAACCCACGCCAGTTAAGTAGCCAATAATACCAAAACTGGGTGCAGGAGATCCCAATTTGTTAACAGAGACTATATAGGGACCGTACCAGGGAGACTCGGGAGATACATTAAGATGGATGATTCTGAGGTAGTTGAGTGTTAACAGACTAGGCAGCCATCTTCTCTGGTGTTCAAGCCACACCACCCTCCTAGCATCTCTACAAAATTATTATAGATTGTACAATGAATAATTTTTCTTTAAATTACCTTTTTTAGCTTACTATGGTCCTTTTATAAGTGGCATGAGTGGCGCAAGAAACATGTTACTACATCACAGCACACAACACATCTTGCAGAAGTAATAGCACCTTATGAGCAACTGAAAGAAGTACTGTGATTGGTCGGGACCATTACATGCTGCTCCAACAATCTATAATAACTATAAAAGACACTGTAACTGGAGATATATATATATAAATATATATAAATATATATATATATATATATACATATACATCATCGTATAATGTAGGTGAGAGTTACATCTTACAGATTAATGATAAGTTTTAGCCACTGAAGCATTCTATATGAAAATAAATAATGTATTTCCATGTTGGGTGGGTCATTGGCATTTATTTCCATGTTAAGTGGGTAACAAAGGAGCTTTTCACCAATGGAAGAGCAGTTTGAAAAATGCCTGATGATGACCTCACAATGGCCTCTGCTGAACTCAAATAGAGCAGTGAAAATTTCAAATAGTTTTTATGATCACCATGCGTGCCGGCATGCAGCAAACGTATTTTAATAGTACTGCTTTTTGATGAGTGTGACACTGTTCGTCCAATGCAGAGCAGCATTTTAGGGGCAAGTCCCTGCTATACCAATCATCAGGCAAGCTGATCATGACAGCATTTTGGCTTGCTAGTTGGAGACTGCATGAACTTGGAAAGAAAGAGCTGACCCAATCACAAGTCAGGTCTTCCCTTTGATCCACACTGCCCAACAAGCCAAGCTGTGAGAGAAAACTGTCCATCAATGTCTGTTACTGGCATCCAGTGACTGTGCCCCACACCTGACCCTCCCTCTCAACAACCCCCCCATAAACATAACAGTGACACTGGGGGTGTCCAATCCACCAGTGATGCCACCTCATACGTGAACCCCTCGTGCTCCAATGCACAGTCGTATCTCCTCCATTTTTTTTGTTTTGTTTGTTTTGCTTTTTTTTTGTAAACTCCCACACACCCAACCCTTCCTCTCAGTACCCACCACCCCACACGCCCCACCAAACATAACAGTGACACTGGGGGTGCCCAATCCCCCAGTGTCACAATCACAGATAAAGGAATAATCAGTCCTTTTTTAATTTTTTTTTTAACCCCTGAGGTCCACTACATGCACGCATGATCACATCTCCATGGGTCATCCATCCCAAAAAAATTGATTTTGCGGTCCCTGTGAGAAATCACCCTTTCAGGCAGAAGTTGAATGCTTTCTCTGCCCTTCTTCATGAGTAAAAAACAGCTCCACTGCTGTAGGAGGGTGCATGAGATGAAATCTCAAATATGAACCACAAAAATCAGCACATCTCCGCTTGACCCCCTGATGATGTACCATTACTATGAAACTGGTCTGGACTTTGTGTTGCTTATCCTGATTTTCATCTGATTGTAGCGTCTGCTATTTGTATTCAATAAATATATGTCCTGTGTGGTGCCAAGCGGAGGATGAGCCTACATTGAATTTTGCGAATGCAGGCTTGTAACTTTGGTAATTTTTAATATTGTTACCCCAAATTAATAGCATAGCTATTTCTTTACAGCACCTCATGAATCTGAAAATTGTCATTTTTAAAATATTGGCCAAAATGTTTTTTTATACCCTGAAAGGTGATTTTGTGGTCCCTGTACAAAATCACCTTTCAGGCAGGAGTTCAACATTTTATGTGCCCTTCTAGATGATGCAGGGTCATAAGACGTTATATTGAAAATTTGGTGTGCAAATGTTAAAAAACAACAAAGTTATGAACCTATGTTGAATTGTGTGACTGCAGGCTCATAACTTTGGTAATTTTCCTCATTTTTACCCCAAATTTTCAACATACCTATTTCTTTACAGCACCTCATAAGTGTGACAGCTTTTGTTTTTCAAATCCAGCCCAAAATGTGTTTCTCCATCCTGAAAAGTGCTTTTGTAGTCCCTGCGTGAAATCACCTTTCAGACAGGAGTTGAACATTTTCTTTGCATTTCTCCAGGGTCATAAGAAGGCAATGATGCCAATTTGGGACAAAAATATTAGAACATAAAGTTATGAGCCTGCGTTCAAATTTACGAATGCAGGCTCCTAACTTTGGTAACACATAACCCACACAGTGCATCACAACGCATCTATGACCTCAGGGCTTCTATGCCAGTGGCAAACATTCGGCATTGACAAATGCTTGTTGTAAATTGGACACACAATGGTCTCCCTCAGAGTACACTATTGATCGTCACTTGTGAGGGAGCAAGACTTTTATAACTCACTCATGGCTGTTCCTCTCATGAGTTATGGTCCTGCCCTCTCACACATAAAGATAATTGGCATGTTCTGAGTTAGGCCATGGTATATCCCATACATAAACACATGTGCAAAAGGATGTGGACTGAAGATAAATGTAGCCCTCCTTGGCTTACTTTAAAGGGAAGCATGAACTTTAAGATTCCTTAACCAGAATTATAGATCCTAAAATGAAAAAAAGTTTTAAAAAGTTTTACAAAATACAGGTTTGGTACATTCCCCAGAAGGGTTTTAAACAAAAGATATAATCATGGAGACATGCAAAATTCAGATGACTGATTAGAGCTGGTAGAGATAATGAGGCTATAACTCATGAATTACTTGTTTGAACATGGTGCAAACATCCAAGGGATAAATGGCTGGGAAATATTATAATATAATTGGAAAATACTGTCTCCTAAAACATGAATTAATTATATCACTTGTTTCTGAAGGGACAATTGGATGTTTATTTAAATTAGATTATTTCCTGCAGGATGTATACAAGACAAGGAAGCATGAGCAATACATGCTGAATAATGTGACTTCAGGGTAACTTCCATAATTAGAAGGATGTACAGATGTTGGACCAATTAGGGCTTTTCACTGTTCACAACATGTTGGAAAAAGTAGATTCATGGCCCCATATTCAGAAGGTTAGCACTGCCTTAATTGTGTTAGTGCTGCATTAACTGGAAATAGAGAGGGCAGATGGGGTGGTGACCATATTTAAAGCCCCCACCATGTGCGGCATTGACCTAGCAGCACAAGCGCACAGAGTATCCTCTTGTGCCTATGGAAATGAAGGATTCCCTTTGCATGTTGGGTGTAGTGGTATAGTCAAAGGATCTGTCAGTGCTAAACAGCTGCTGTTGCAGAACCCTACTCTTATCCAGGCTCACAGTGATGCATGACCCCCACCCCACCCCACCCTTGATGCCACTCCTGCTGGTACTCAAATGTAGCAGTGTTATAATATTATAGCAATAGTAGAAATTACAGTAGTCATGCACACACACACACACACACACACACACACACACACACACACACACTGTCATTCAGATGGTATCCATCCGAGGTGGTCAGCAGAGGGACTGTGCCGGTCAGTACCCCCCTGCCATATAACAGGATGCCTTCACTGAACAGGGGCAAGGGGGTTGTGCTGAATGGTCTGGAGCAGGCGGGAGGGGGTTCTGTTGACCATTTGGGAGGGTGGCAATCAGGGTGGAGGCTCTATATTCATCATTAGGAACTGAGGATCGTAAATAGAGGAATCTGATTAGCCAAGAGCTCTTTGAAGCCATGATGATAATCGGGTTACATCATCACGGCTTCAAAAAAGTTCTGGCACCACCAGCCTCTTTGCTGTCTACTGTCTGAGAGCTATTTTTTCAAAATGTGCTCCTACACCACCCAAAAACTCATTCATAAAATGTTTTAAAACCTGTTTTATTTTTTTTATTTATAAAACTTCAAACTCGGTTCATAATAGCAATAAGTCACTCCAGGGTGTGGTATACCATGGGAAATCGTCACTTCTCGGGTGGTTGGATGCACTCGGCCTGCAGCCCCATGCCCAACCACTCGAGGCATGATGATATCCCATTATATACCACACCCTGTTGCGCTTTATTGCTTAATTATAAAATGGGTTTAGAAAATCCTGCAACCTCATTGGTCAAAACATGTCACATGGTCATGGGTAAATCCTATAACAGACAACTGGTAAAAGATCCTAGTAATCAGATGTTTCTGAACCTAATTCATTTTTATTTTAATTTTTAATAACAGATTCATTTTATAATCGCAATAATGCACTTCAGGGCATGTGTAGTAGTGGGATTTATACATTTTTGTGTAGTTAAAGTCATTCAGCTTCACCTCATGACATACCACACAAGGCTTGTGTAAATCCCACAACAACACATGTCCTGTCGTGCACTATTGCTTAAACAGGGTATTCACATCCTGGGTAGATTCCATGGCTAGTGCTGTCTCCAGCCTTGGCATTTCCAAACTGTGCACCCACATTTAAATTCAGTCTCTTGAGGTGTTTTACTGGCACTGTGTGGGGAAGTGTTGAGGTGCTGGCTGTTACTTTACATGCAGTATTCTTCTGTGCAAAA
Source organism: Neoceratodus forsteri (assembly GCA_016271365.2). NCBI lineage: Eukaryota > Metazoa > Chordata > Ceratodontiformes > Ceratodontidae > Neoceratodus > Neoceratodus forsteri. The sequence continues at coordinate 25,451,754 of JADMNL010000022.1, read as the reverse complement.
CCACAAGAAGTGGCAATCAGGGGTGGGAGGCCACTACTCTCCACCATCAGGATACTGCCACATTCTAGTGCCTCCGGGAGTGCCATCACGATGGTCCACACAGCTCCCCCTCCCCCATGCTGCTGCTGCTCTGCTTGTGTGGCATGCAAATAGGCCAATAATGAGAATGCTAATGGTCCTTAGTGTCTTGCATACTCAATGAGCTCATAGTCCTGTTAAGGCTGAATATATAAATGGTCTGAGAAATAGAGCTTTCTGATTGGTTGTAAACATTCTATGGGCCCTATGTTAATCTTTGATTAACATACATGTACAGCCTAATCATGTGCTGAACAAGGTTTAACACTATTTAAAAAACATTTTTATTATAATAGCAATAAGGCACTCCCAGGGGTAATGTTAATGGTCAGTTAATCACCCTCAAGGGGCATGTAGCACTCGGCTATGCCTCATGCCACATTACACCCCTAGAGGGGGATTAACAGACCATTAACATAACCCCTGGTCATGCCTTATTGCTTAAATATGGTTCCTAGGAGCCCTGGTTCTATCCCATTTGGGACAAACTATCTTTGTTCATCTTCTGTGGGCCATATCCAGTCAGGGCCTGTGTCAGCATAATGCCTAGTGACCATGCACTGCACTGACAAAGCCCCAGAGTTAGCTGTGTGCTACAGCACTTCTATCTGTGCAGTGCTCATGGCCGTCTTTGAGTATGGGGACCATGGTGTACTGTATAAGTTTTAAAACTGTGAATATGATGTGTAAGTTTAATGGAAATGTATCTATTGAAATATGATATTGTGTATCTGTGGATGGAATTGTAATATGCTATAAACATTATGAAGTCAAACAAAATGAACAAATAAACATATTTTATCTGTAAACAAGTAATCGGGTATGATGCCAACAGGCTTGTACTCTACAATTAGATGAAAGATTGCAACTGTTTAATGATGCATCACTGCAGCTATCCCTTTTCAGAATTGGCTGTTAGCACCTCATGCCCCTTAACGATGCAAGTGAGATAGCACATGGTCAGCCTGGGTGACATTTTTAGATAGGTCGGGCACTCCAACCAGTGTTTGTTGCCTGTCTGAATATGGGAGCTGCAGGAGTACACTGCACAGTGGCCTGCAGGGCAGTTATTCACAGCAGCAAGGGAGACAACACGTCAGAAATGGGATATCACCTTTGTCCCTTCACGTCATATTCTGATGCCGGCATGCTAATAGTGCATATTGCATGCACGGTACTAAGGAGCCATTTGCATACCATTTTGTACTTATTAGCTTCCACAGTGAGCTATGCATGACTGTGCAGAGCCACTGTGTGGAGCTGTGCCCCTCTCCACCCCCAATCGCATTCTGATGCCCCTAACATTACAGTAATAGTGTCCCTGGCATCTAATGGTTCTTCCACCTCCAATCACCAGTCCCTATTATGGAAACCATTCTCTGATAATCTAGTGTCCCCAACCCCCAGCCCAGATTGCTATAAACAGCTGTGTCTACAGTAGGTGCATGCTCACGCCCTCTCACTCAGACAGCAGTCATCCAAAGTGGTGAGTGGAGGGCCTGTGCGTGTCACCATCACAGGGAAGGGGCTGCCAGCTTGGTTATGTGGGGGGGCCACCTGGGGAGAGGTGGTTGGGGGTGGTAGTGGGGGTTCAGAATAGTGATTTGGGAGTGGGGACCAACTGACTACCAGGGAATGGTTTTCATAACAGGGAGTGGCAATTAGAGGAGGGACCACTAGACTACCAGGGAATTTGTTTAATAGCATGGATGGCTATTTGGGGGTGGCAAACCACTAGACACAAGGGACGCTGATACTATGCATGCTAGGGGCATCATAGTGGTGACTGGAGGTGGGAGGCCACTAGACATTCGAGATTCTATTACTATACTTGTTAGGGGCATCAGAATGGCAACCAGGTGTAGGGGACCATTCTATACCAGAGATTCTATTACTATACTTGTTAAGGGCATCAGAATGGCAACCAGGTGCAGGGGACCATTCTACACCAGAGATTCCATTACTATACTTGTTAGGGGCATCAGAATGGCAACCAGGTGTAGGGGACCATTCTATACCAGAGATTCCATTACTATACTTGTTAGGGGCATCAGAATGGCAACCAGGTGTAGGGGACCATTCTATACCACAGATTCTATTACTATACTTGTCAGAGGCATCAGAATGGCAACCAGGTGTAGGGGACCATTCTATACCACAGATTCTATTACCATACTTGTCAGGGGCATCAGAATGGCAACCAGGTGTAGGGGACCATTCTATACCACAGATTCTATTACCATACTTGTCAGGGGCATCAGAATGGCAACCAGGTGTAGGGGACCATTCTATACCACAGATTCTATTACTATACTTGTTAGGGGCATCAGAATGGCAACCAGGAGTAGGGGACTATTCTATGCCAGAGATTCTATTACCATACTTGTTAGGGGCATCAGAATGGCAACCAGGTGTAGGGGACCATTCTATACCAGAGATTCTATTACTATACTTGTTAGGGGCATCAGAATAGTGAGCAGGGGGTTGGAGACCACAAGACACCAGGAATTCTATTACTGTTAGGGGCATTAGAATGATGATTAAGGTGTGAGGGGCAACACGTACCACTGTGTGCTCCCATATGGGCAGGGTTTCGGAAGCATTAAACAGCACTGCAGTTTCAGTTTTTTGGCACTTTAAAAACCTCTACATGTACCTCCAAAGTCTGTATGCGGGAGAGGATCCCTCATTTGCAAGGGTGCAGTAGTATATACATCTATGCATGCTATCAGATTAGCACTGCACACCAGGGACTGCTGAAAATTGCCCCACCCCTCTCAACCATGCTACTCTCAGTTAATAGTAGTAGTAAAAAGTTTATTTCTGCTATCAGAAACAGGATAACCCAATTTAGCAAAAAGCTCATTTACAATGGGGTCCTTCTTCTGTACAGAAAGAATACCAGTTTCACTTTAAAAATACTATTAGTAATACAGTTAGTGCAGTGCTGACATGTTGGTAAAACCCCATCTTGAGTACTGTGTACAGTTCTGGAGACCCCATCTCCGCAAAGACATAGACAGGGTGGTGGCTGTCCTGAAGAGGGCAACCAAAATGATGCAGGGTCTGCACCAGAAGACACTTGAAGAAAGACTAAAGGAGCTTAAGATGTATAGCCTCAAGGAAAGGAGGGAGGGGGGACATGATAGAAACCTTCAAATACCTCAATGGAATCAACAGAGTCCAAGACAGTAGCATCTTTCAGAAAAAGAAATATGCAAGAACAAGGGGGCACAATCTGAAGATAGAGGGGGGACGGCTCAGAGGTAATGTGAGGAAGTATTTCTTCACAGAGAGGGCTGTAGATGCATGGAACAGCCTTCCTGAGGAGGTCGTAAAGTCAAAAACAGTGGGGGAATTCAAGAATGTATGGGACAGACATAAGGCAATTCTAGTGGGGGGTAGAAGGAAGTAAGCTGTTAGTTAACTAGGATCTGCAGCTTATCTGTTACGTAGGGAAATGGGCAGTCTAGGTGGGCCAAGCGGTCCTTATCTGCCGCCAAAGTCTATGTTTCTATGATATGCTAACGTTTTAAAAATAGGGCCTGTATTTTTATAAGAAAGCATCACAATATTTGTTATCTACTTTCTGTTTACATTTCATGGTCTACAGTGACATAATTTATCAATCTGAGAGGAGGAGGTGAAGATAAGTACCCGCCCTGGCTGGGTCGGGATTCTCACTACTCTGAGTAGAAATGTACACATGCCAAACTCAAAATTGCATGATGCATGTCATAGGGGCAAAGTACATTTTCAAGACAATGGAATGTGAAGTGCTCTGCATCAGTAGAATTTTGGCTGCATGCAATTCAAAGCTGAGCTGTATGGGGGGGGAGGAGCCTCCCGTGATTAATGCATGCCTATCAAAATGTTATTCTTGTGGTGTTTGCAATCCAGAGCAGCTAAAGTTAGCATGAAGAAAAGCAAAAGATTTAATGGACTCTCCTCTTCATCCCAGCAAGGTGGCTAGGAACAGTAATGTGCAATACATCTGTACTTCATGTGACTGATGTATCACTGAGGTATCTGTATGCCATACAACATGTCAAAACAGCAACAAAAATTATCAAAAGGGGAAGGAGGAGGGCACGCAGTAGAGGACCTGGAAAAGGCCAAAATCCTGAACAAAAATTTTTGTTCGGTATTTACAGCAGAAGGGGAAGGGGAAGGACCACAACTAGGGGATAGAAGCACCAGGGGAAAGGAGGGGGATACCAGCCCATTTATGGCGGAGAGTCATACAGGAGCTAGCAAAACGAAAAGCAGACAAGGCAATGGGGCCGGAGGAAATACACCCCAGAATACTAAAAGAACTCAGAAGGGAGCTGGTAACACCTCTGACAGCTTTGTTTAACAAATCAATAGAAACAGGTATAGTTCTGAAGGACTGGAGGAGGGCAAATATAGTCCCTCTCCATAAAAGTGGAAGCAGGAAGGAGGCTGGTAACTACAAGCCAGTCAGTCTGCCCTCGGTAGTGGGAAAACTGATGGAATCATTACTGAAAGAAAGAATTGTTACATATCCAGAGGACTACAGGATACAGGATCCGAGGCAGCATGGGTTCACAGTGGTAAGGTCTTGTCAAACAAATCTGATAGACTTCTTTCACTGGGTGACCAGGCAAGTTGATCAGGGAGTCAGTGGATGTGGCCTATCTGGATTTCAGCAAGGCCTTCAACACCATCCCACATAGGAGGCTTGTAAACAAATTGAGTAGCCTGGGAGTGGGGACCAGGGTGGTAAAATGGGTCAGAAATTGGTTGAGTGGAAAGACATAGAGGGTGGTGGTGAATGGAGCTCAGTCGAAGGAGGGTGGGGGTGACGAGCGGGGTGTCATAGGGATCGGGATTGGGACCAGTCCTCTTTAGTGCCTTCATAAGTGACATTGCAGAGGGGCTGAAAGGGAAGCTATGCCTCTTTTCAGACAACACTAAGATCTGCAACAGGGTGGAGAAAATGAAAAAGGACCTAAGAAAGTTGGAGGACTGGTCAAGAGTGTGGCAGCTGAAATTCAATGCAATGAAATGCAAGATCATGCATTTGGGGCATAGAAATCCGGGGGAAGAATATAGGATGGGAGGGGCATTCTGATGGCCACCAAACAGGAAAGGGACCTGGAGTGATGATATATGATGACCTAAAGGTGACCAGAAAATGTGAGAAGGCTGTAGAGAAAACCAGTGGGATGCTGGGGTGCATAGGGAGAGGAATCACTAGCAGAAAAAAGGAGGTGGTGATGCCACTGTACAGATCACTGGTGAGACCTCGTCTGAAGTACTGTGTCCAGTTCTGGAGGCCGCATCTCAGGAAAGACACAGACAGAATGAAAGCAGTTCAGAGAAGGGCAACTAAAATGGTGCAGGGGTTGCAGCTTTCAGAGAAGAAGAGGCTCAAGAATAAAGGAAACTTGATATGAGATTAGAGGGGTGTAGACTCCAGGATAACATGAGGACATATTTCTTCACAGAAAGGGTGGTGGATACAGGAAACAGCCTCCTGGCAGGGGGGGGCAAAAATAGTTGGGGGATTCAAAACTGCATGGGACAACCATAAAGGAACACTAACAATAGGGAAGAAAGGGAAAGTCACAGCTCAGGTAGGGAATGCGGTTGAAGCACTGGGTAGGAAAAATGGGCAGATTAGATTGGCCCAACGGTCCTTAACTGCCATTAAATTGTATGTTTCTATGTTTCAAAAGACTATAATTAGGTCAGCCTGGTGGTACACTGGTGGTGCTAGTGCCAGTCACACCTACAACCCAGATTTGGGAGTCAGCTGGAGAAGACAGGGATAGAATGTCTAAGGGAAAGTTATCCTGTCTTGGGGAGGGGGTTCTGGCATCCCACTCTTAGGCTTCCACCTGGCAGAGGCCAGGTAGCACCGCAGTGTGGTCACCCTAGCAGGTCACCCTCAGATACTGATATGTACATTCATATGGAAGCATGCATGTGCAGTGAATCACTGCACATTGGCAGCTCTGGGGAGAAAATGAGGGGGGAAACCTCAACAGACCTGGTGACTCTATGCCCCCGCCCCCATAGGCTCCACACCACCAACTGGGCAGGGCTCTGAATCTGAATTATATCATAAGTGGTGGAGAGGATGTCCTCCCCTGTTCTGGCCCCACCATGGGGAAAATTCCTTGGGGACTTCAGGAGTCAGGTAAGTGTTAGAGAAGGTGGGTGATGTGGCTGGGTGGTCCAGGGATGATGGGGGCTGGCTAACAAGTAAGAAGTTAAATAAATGATAAAAAAAATACCACAATTACAGCATCCCAGCTGCACAGTGGCACAGCACTGTACTGTCACCTGGGAGAAAGAGGTTCACAAGCAAGCCCAGGAATCCCACACTGGGGCTGTCTTGGGGGATGCTTCATAGAGGTGAAGTGCCCAGCTCTTTAAAGTAGAGGCTGCAGGTTGCACATCATCCATATACACCCTAAAAGCAAACTCAGTGGGGCTGATTGTGCAGGTGGCCACTTATCTGCCGTTGCAACTGGAGGAAAGGTGTCGCCGTGGCGACACCAAACATCAGGGTCGAGGAGGGATGGAAATAGGAAGAATGGGATGGACTGTTGGTTGGTGTGGTAAGACCCAGCCATGGCATGGTAACAGCGCTGGGGAATGGGTGCAGAGGGATGGCAGACTGGCGGGAACCACCCCCTGATGAAGCCCTTACATGGCAAAGCACCAGGGTTACCTAGATTGCAGTATTGGACTAGTGAAACATGCTTGTGGATATACCAAATAAATGAGCATGGAATTTAACAAGCATTTGTCAATGCCAAATGTTTGCTTGCTGGCATTAGCAGTGGAAGTGCAGGAGTTAGACAGATGCAGTATAGGAATGGCAGTGATGTATTGAACTGACACCAACTCCACCCCCACCCTGCAGAGATGGACAGGCATTTGGGTGTGCCTTTGGGTCATCACCCATAATGGTCATGACATTTCACCTCACCCTACCCTGCAGACACTGACAAGTGTTGAGATGTGCCTTGGGGTGTTTGGGCTTTACACTCAGCTCATTCCATAAGGAAATACGCTGAAATGGGTGCAGTATAGGAGAATGGTGCGAACTCTGGGGCCAAAGAGTCCAAGGTGCACCTCGATGCCTTATACTGGCTGCCGGGGGGGATGGGGGGTGGGGGTGGAATGGCGTGAGCACTACTATCGACAATCCCAAGTTACACCCCTGATGCCTGTCAGACCCTACAGGATACAGGGTAGTGCATTATGGTCAGAAACCCTAAGGGCCTGGGCATGTCTTGGTATTTGTACTCTAAGGCCCAGATATTCAAAAGGGTTTTGCATGGCGCAACAGTGTTGTGCCATGCGCAACCCACTGATGCGCCCCAGCATGATATTCAAAAGGGAAAAGTGCACGGCACAAATCCCAATGCACCGGAGCGCATCAGTAATGTATGCAGGTGCAGGTGGGGGGGGGCGTGCCCATGCATACCCTGCACAGCCCGATATTCAGCCCGAGATGTGCAGAGCCATGCATGCACAACCCCTACCTGTGCCAGCACAAAGTTGATCCAAAAAAATAAGGAACAACGGATGGCCACCCACAGGTGAACTGCCGCATTGCAGGGCGCAACATGGCAGCTGCCACCTGTGGGTGGCCACCCGAGCTCTGGCTGCACCTGGCGGCACACCCCCATGCCCGATCGCGGGTATTTGTAATTAAAAATAGAAATATGCCCTATATCCCTGGTGGTCCAGTGGACCGCTATCTGCCCGATCGCGGGCATTTGTAATAAAAAATATATGCTCACATTTGTGAGTGTTAAATGTTTTTTTTTTTTTTCTCTATTTTTCCTTGGGATTTTGAGATTTTATAATCTAGCTTTTGTAAGTCTTTTAGGTATACCGTGTTGTTTGTATATTGTGGTGTTTGTATTTATATGTATTTAACATGGAACTTATTTGTATGTTACTAGTTAGGAATTTACACAGGTCTGTCTTGTAAACTGGATTATGTCCAAATGACATGTATTACCTGTATAAAAATAAATTTTACCTACCTAAAAATATTACTCTGTCCAACATCCCTGGTGTTCCAGTGGACCGCTGTCTGCCCAATTGCGGGCATCTGTATAGAAAAAATAGAATTCTATCCAATATCCCTGGTGGTAAAGTGGACCGCTGTCTGCCCGATCACCTTTTTTACTATTTATTTAGGAGAAAAGAGATTTGTGACAGTCTTTTTGTGAGCTAGTTTAAATTCTAGCTTATTTTTTGGCAATTTAATAGAATTCTTTAAGTTTTTCACAGATAGTCTGTATTTATGTAATAGAGTAGTTTTAAATGGAACAGAACTATTCTTAAGCTTGCATAGAAACTACGCAACGCACATCTGTAATGCAATTATTTTGGGAATTTTTTTTCACCAGATTTTCAATATAGGCATTTTGGGACTTCCACTCATGAACAGTGTTACTGTGATTTTCTTAATCTGTCCCGTACACTGATTTCCCACAACGACTGCGCTATTCTGCATTGGAAGTGTGAAAACACATTTCGGCCAGGATGTGAAAAATGACAGCTGTGCAGTTCATAAGAATGTGTGGGGAAATGCCAGTGTTGAAAATCTGGAGTGAAAATATTACAAATGTGGACGTTACAAGGGTGCGTAGAAACTGTGCAATGCACGCTTGTAACACAGTCATTTTATGGACTTTTGTGACCAAATTTTCAACATAGGCATTTTAGGACCTCTGCTTATGAACAGTGTCACTGTGATTTTCTTACTCTGTCCTAAATACTGATTTCCCACAGTGACCGTGCTATTCTGCGCCAGAAGTGCGAAAACACATTTCGGCCAGGATGTGAAAAATGACAGCTGTACTGTTCATAAGGAGGTGTGAACAATTGCTAATGATAAAAATCTGGAGTGAAAATATTACAAATTCATGAATTTGCGAGTGTGCATGGAAACTGCACAACGCACGCTAGTAACACAGTCATTTTTGGGAATTTTGTTTTGCCAAACTTGCAACATAGGCTTTTTGAGAGCCCACCTCATGAATAGCAACACTGTTGTTTTGTTATTTGGTCCCGAAAGGTGATTCTGTGCAGTGACTGCGAAATCACCTTTCGGTTCTGAATAACCAAATGACAGTCACTGAATTCATGAGATGGGGTCCCAAGAACCCCATGTTGAAAATTTGGTACAAAAATTTGAAAAAATGACTGAGATATGCACCAAAGCTGAAAAAAAACTATTTATGCCACTATACAGCCTACCGGCATTTCTTCAGTTTGCGGATGGCTTTAAAGAGTGCAGACGTGTTCCCGCTCCACCGAAGATCGTCACACCAGCCTCCAGAGGTAAGTATGGGGTGAGGGGGGTATAGGGAGGTGGGGTACACAGAAGGTGGGCACGGGTTGTGGAAGGGGGCAAGAGAGTCAACGAGGGACTGTTTTCTTTTGTTACAGTTTTTTAATTTTTTGTTTTACATGGATGATGTGGTACTTTTGCCATGCTGGGGTGGGCTCCCAGCATGGCACCTGGAGGTTTTGGGGGGCAATGGAGCCAGCGGGGGATTGGGCACCCCCATTGGCCATACAGTGTGGGGGGAGACACATGAGTACACTGGACATCTGCTACGCTGGGGTGGGCTCCGAGCATGGCAACTGGAAGTTTGTTTTTTGGGGAGGTGGGCACTAGAGCCAACTGGGACTGGGCACCCCGTCGGACATACAGTGTACTAGGAGGAGTGTGCATGAGCTGAGGGGAATTGGGCACCCCCTTTGGCACACAACAAAGGGAAGGCATGTACATACAACCACCGCTACAATCAGCGATGGCGACGTGGAGGCAATTTGCATACTGCTGATGGCAGGGCAGTATGCAAATTGCCTACATGTTACCACCACTGATTGTAGCGGTCATTTGCTTTCAACTGTACACCACTGCAATCTGAACTGCTGTCATAGACAGCTGGGGCATTCATTGGTGTGGTGCAGCCGCACCTGCAAAAATGCTGACAGCATTGGAAACGGGGGTGCCACACCTACGAAAACTCATACAGTGGCACTATGTTTCTTGCACATGCGTGCCAGCAAACATAAAAATCAGACTACTGAGTCTTTCATCACTGGAGATCATTCAATCTCCTGGCTCTGGAGTGCAAGCACCTTTGTGGAAATTTGGGTTGGCAGACCGGTGACTGCATAAAGTGCAGTTAAAAAAAAAAAAAACAGAAGACTTAGCATTTTATGGTTTCCTAGAATGTCTGGAAACACTGAACATGTTATCACCATTGGTTAGTTTCATAGTTTTACAGACTCTTTTTCTGGCTCTTTTTTCAGGATGTGCAAATGCAAGTGCAACACAGAATCAAACATACAGACAAGATATCTGAGACAGCCATTCAGCCCCCACTCCCAAACACCCTTAGTAAGTAAGTAAGTAAGTAAAATGTTATTTGTATAAGGTGCCCTTCCTTTGCTCAGGGTGCCTTTACAATACACATTAAAAAAAGAAAATTTCATAATATTACAGATTAAAAACAGATAAAACATATTGATACACAGTCAGTAAGTGCCTGTAAATGCCAGGTTGAAAAGATACGTCTTCAGTGACTTTTGAAAACCCTCCACGGTCAGGCTCTCTCGTATCTGGCATGGTGGAGAATTCCACAGGGTAGGCACCATAAAGGCAAAAGATCTTCCTCCTGATGTTTTTAGGGATACCCTGGGAATCTCTAGCAATCCCACTCCAGAGGATCGGAGTTAGCGGGTGGGATAGTAAGGATGTAAGAGTTCTTTCAGGTAGTGGGGTCCTTGTTCATGCAGGGCTTTATAGGTGCAACAAGGTAATGCCCTCTTTGCCAGGGGATCCCTGACTGATTCTTTGTTGCACTGACATTTGCATTTTATATGGTAGCAGCTTTCCATGCCTTTACAGACTGACTACATTTTCATTCTACTAATAAAGTGAAGTCTCACATACTATGTTATGCACTGAGAGCTGCTTTAATGTCTTGATGCTTGGTTATTTGATGGGAACATAAACAATGTTGTTGACATTTTATAATGCAATTGTAAATCTGGGCATGTGTGAAGCATGTTTAATCAATAAAGTGGATTGTTTTGTGTGTTAGTTTTGAAATAGTCCTATTTATTCTTTTTTTAGGGCCCTACAATAGTGTACCCTTTCTCCCAACCAGGACCCTGTGATATCAGTTGAGCTGAAGACTACAATGAAGTGGAGCACTTAAGCAAGGCATGGGGGAGTTGCATTACACTGTGATAGCCGCACTCCGAGGGGCATAGTTAGGCATAAGGCTCCAGTATACTGCACCCACTCGGAGTGTCTTATTGCATTTATAAAATGGATATCTAGGGAAACTGAAGAGAAAATGTGACATTTAACAGCAAAATTAGAAAACAAAATGGTAAGTAATAGAGGGAAAATAGTTCCTTTGCCAATGAGTGCCACTAGGGGACACTGTCTGATGATTTTTTTTTTAATTTTTGGTAAGCAGTTCTTTTGTCTTCTCACCTTTCCTACCCTTTACTCCCCACAATTTTAGTTTTAAAAATTTATATTTCGGAAGTTTAGTGAGTGAATAACTTCTTGAGTGGCAGAGAGGATGTTACACTATGGCGGTCATGTAATCATCAGAAGGAGTTGCCCCACTCAAGGAAGAAGTCAAGAAAAGTAGAAAGGAAGCAGGTCAGTGGGTACAAGCTGATAGGAACAACACGTTTGATATAGGGATTACTTGAGTGACCTGGGCAGCAGCTGGAGAGACCGGGATTTTGTGCTGGGCTGGAAGGCAGCATGCTGCCATCTGCAGTAATGGATTTCATAAAACAACCACTGCTCTATGAATGTGTGGTCAATGGAGCTGATAGTGTGAATGCGCAGAGCAGGGTCAGGTGCATTTAGTCAGTTTTATTTTTTGAACAGTGTGGGCAAGAGTCAGGATTAGTACCGTAAGTTACATTTCTATCAGTCTGAATTTTATTATAGTGGTGTGATAGCACCACTATAGTTAGGGTTGAGAAGCTTGTTTAATTTTAAACCCTTAACTTTGCACTTTATTAGCCTTCCCCTGTTCAATGGATTTAAACATAAATTTGCGTGCGCAGTCTCAGGTGCAAGGTCTCTTGATGTGGCAAGTTTCATTACAGTCAGATGTGCAGATTCCCAAGAGCTGAGTAGTGAAAAAAAAAAAAAAAATTGGGGTTTATTGCTGTTTTTTATTTATTTTTATTTATTTTATTTTTTTTTTGTCATTGCCTATCACCCAGATGGTTTGGAAATTTGGTCTGCAATTTTCAGGGTAGAAAGGGCTTGGCAAAGAGTGGTTCCTTTCATTGGTTTAGTGAAAAAAATATTAATTTGTTCCAGAGTTATAGTAAGGATTCAAATTTTTGGTTCTGAGCATACTCAGTATGCTCTTTTGGATAGTTGTTTCATATGAATAAAGAATTTGGCCACATGAAAAAGGATTCTGTTTTGCATGGAGGTAATCCTTTTCCGTGAGAAAAAAATATTTTTTCATATGGCAGCAACCTTGTTTTTGTTCTTTCAAAAAAAATATTTAAAACCCATAAAAATCATATCATGGAAAGGCACCAACGCATGTATCTTGGTAAGCAGGACCCCATTAGCTGGATTCTGCTTGTCGTTTTTGGAAAAATTACCCAGAAAAGTGTTTTTAACACATTTTTTAAATCTTTTTTCATCAGATGATTTTTCCTTTCGGTATAACCATACAAAACAGAAATAGGGTCATACAAAGTAAGATTATCTTCATAGTAAAAAATAATTTATTTTATTTATTTATTTGTTCTAGGATTATAAATACCTTTGAGCTGAGGCTCTTTTACAAAGGTTCCATGTCACTGGTACAATTAAGACAAACATAAGCAAAGATAACAGTTTATATAATATAATTTGGATTTAGGTTTTTTTACACATTATTTTTTCACATGAAGGAATCCTGTTTCATGAGAATGAAACAACCTAACCAAAAAGGATTTCTTCATGCGAAAAAAAATTTCAACTTAGCTTTTTTTCACATTTTTTATTCATATGAACCAATCCTGGTTCTTGAGAATGACACAGTCTCAGGAAAAATGATTCCTTCATACAAAAAAAGAATTTCGACAGTTTTCTTTCCACATTATTTTCTCGTATAAAGGAATTATTTTTCCTGAAATTGTGTCATTTTCACAAAAAAGGATTCCTTCATATGAAAAAATAATTTGGACTTCGATTTTTTCCACATTTCAATTTTAACAAACCATAATTCTGTCAATATTTTCCCTTAAGGGATGGTCTATATATCAAAGGAAAGGTCTTAATGAGTACTATAACACTAACACATAATACCCTACAAATTAATTCAGTGGCCGTATAAAAAAATAACAATTTAACAAATTGCAATTCACATAGGATAGCATTGCAACTTTAAAACTTTAACACAGGTAACATAGGTAAAATCAGAATAAAGAAGACAATAGTCCATGATCCTCGCCATGTCTCTAAAAATATCCCTGTAACTTTGTCAAGCTTTGCAGTTAAGGGACAATCTATATATGAAAAAAAGATCTCAATGACTACTACAGAACTAACACATAATACTGCTCCTGAAAAGTTAGGAGCCATATGAAAAACCATGAAAATTAAAAAATGAAAATTCCCATAGCATAGCATTGCAACTTTAACAAGTCATAACTCTGTCACTCTTTGGAGTTAAAGGGCAATCTAAGAATCAAAAAAGGTCTCAATGAGTAGTACAAGACTAACACATAATTCGACCCCAAATATTTAGAGGTCAAATAAAAAAAATGAAAACTCCCGTAGGACAACATTGCAAACTTAACAAGCCATAACTCTGTCAGTCATTGGAGTTGAAACAGGTCTCAATGAGTACTACAATACTTACACATAACCCCCCCCAACATTCATGGGGAATGCACTGCCCCCCAAAATTAGTTAAAATCTTCACCATGGTGCCACATCCACTATGAAAGTCTGTTCATTGTGAAAAATGCATCAAAATGCACCAAAGGTGTATCTTTTCTTTCACTACAACCATAGCAAATTTCAGAGCAAACTGACAACAGTTCACTGACCTATGGGCACAAAATTAAAAAAAAAAACATTTTTGCCCATATACAAACAATCTATGGCAGTTAAGAGGGTCACTTAATATATTTTTTCCTTTGAAGTGAGCCCCACAAAAAACAATTACAACCAAGCACATAAATTGCTTTTCTGGAGGCATGGAAGTGCAGGGCCTAGAGGGCCCTGTGCCTCCACAGCCAGATGGATGTGTTCATACAGGTCCTGAAGGGACCTGCATGAATGAGGATATGATTTTACTATCTCAAAAAGTAAGGAAAGTCTTTGCAAAACAAAACTGAATTAATGCACCAGTTAGGGTTTAGATTAATGTGACAAAATTAGGGAAATGGGGCATTAGGGTTTCCAATCCTAACTCCCCACCTCCAACCCCTAAGTTGGTAAAGGAAAACAATTATGGTTTTGGCTGTCCTGACTGTTAGTGAATTAGGGGTGGGGTCTTTCTTAGGATTCACAGCCTTAACGCTCCCCTGTTCATTGACCAAATAAGGTGAGATGTGATAAGTTTTCTTCAGGCAGGGTCTCTAGTTTGTTGCCAACATATAGGAAGACACAGTTCTGAACATGTGAAGACTATATCACAGTGGGGTGAGCTTTAGGGTTGTGAACCACAAGGAAGGCCCCACCCCTGTGTCACCAACTGTCACGACAGTGAAAATCATAATGTTTGTTTTTTTTTCCTTTTACTGCTTGGGAAGCGGGGTTGGGTGTTAGGGTTAAAAACCCTAGTGTAACATTTTCCCTACTGTTGTTGCTTTAATCTGAACCCATTTTTTATATATATATGGGATATGACATGAGTGAGCATGAGATAATAGAAATATCTTCACAAGCTATACTTGACCTCCTGACCTCACGAGCGGCAAAGCCACGAGTAACGAGTATACATGTCACCCATGTCATATTTAATTTGTACAACTGTTTCGGTGGTTTTGTGATAGAAAGAATCTAAAGTTACAAAAAGTACAAAATGTGAACTGTGCCCTTCAGATCAATGGCTCAGCACAAGAGAAGCAAATCAATACATTACAAATCGGTACAGTACAAATCAATACTATCAATAACAGTACAAGTCAATACTGTCAATAACAGTACAGGTCAATACTGTCAATAACAGTACAAGCCAATACCATCAATAACAGTACAGGTCAATACTGTCAATAACAGTACAAGTCAATACTGTCAATAACAGTACAAGCCAATACTATCAATAACAGTACAGGTCAATACTGTCAATAACAGTACAAGTCAATACTGTCAATAACAGTACAAGTCAACACCGTCAATAACAGTTCAAGTCAACACCGTCAATAACAGTACAGGTCAATACTGTCAATAACAGTACAAGACAATACAATCAATAACAGTACAAGCCAATACTGTCAATAACAGTACAAGCCAATACCATCAATAGCAGTACAAGCCAATACCGTCAATAACAGTACAAGCTAATACTGTCAATAACAGTACAGGTCAATACCGTCAATAACAGTACAAGCCAATACCGTCAATAACAGTACAAGTCAACACCTTCAATAACAGTACAAGTCAATACTATCAATAACAGTACAAGCCAATACCATCAATAACAGTACAAGCCAATACATTCAATAACATTACAAATCAATACAATCAAAAGAGATGTGACGTAGAAAGCAACTAAGGCTACATTTCACATCTGCTGACTTTTGTGCTGAACATTTGATAGTGTGATGTCATCAGCATTGTTAAAGCTGCTCTCTGATTGGTTTAGTATTCCACTGTGACATACCCAGCTTTGAAAGACAGTAATACTATCTTGTAAGTTGGTCATAAGAAAGCAGTTTTATCTTGGCCAGCCCAGACCCACATCTGTTGTATAAATGCATACTTTACTGTTAGAGGACACAGTTGAATGAGCTGGCATATAGGAAGTGTGCAGCCGAGTGCTTAACAGATGCAGCATCTTAAACTGTCTAAACGATGCAATACTTTATACAATCTAATGGAAGAAAAAACATGTTTTAAAATTACTTAGGGTCAGGCCACTGATACAGTGGTAGAGCTAGTGCTTGAGATGTTGCCATCTTGGGTTTGAGAACAAGCCTGGGCTATTGGACGGCAGCCGGGGGGAGGATGGTAGCACATCCCAAAGGATGCTCTCCTCCTCTGGGGGTATGGGTGCCATGTCTTGCTGTTTTCCTGCCACCTGATTGACCACAGGTGGTGGTGCAGGAGATCCACGGCTCACAGAGGGGCCATGGGAGGGTGGTCTTGGATTGGCTGCATTGGGGGTTCCCAGCAGCCTATCCCATAGCACGCCTCCTGCAGGGGGGCAGGACATCCAGAACAGGGAAAATGGAGGCACTGATTTGTGAAGATGAAGCCTCTGCCAGCACACCACATCTGTTGCTGGATCTGTGCCACCATCCATCAGAGAAACTACCAGTCTTCACCTCTACCATGGGTGGCTAGATGTCTGTGGGGTAGAAATGCCAAAGGATCTGAAGGCATACCCAACCCTGGGGGGTAAGTCAAGGGGGCAACACAACAGTGTGTCATGGGTGGGCCGGTGGGCCCGATGGATGGCTCTTAGGATCTTGGCAGGGTGGTATACGGATGTTGGGAGTAGGTGGAAGGAGGCCCCAACCTGACCCGAAGCCAAGGAGGATAAACAAAGTTAGAAAAAAAGACATTCTGGGTGCTGTTAAATAGAGAATTTGAGGTATGTGGTAATAGTGGATGTTGTTAGGGTATCCGATGTTACTGTGGATAACCGTTTACAAAAATGGTGGCTGTTTCATTTTTTATAATTCTAAAGACTGGCATATTGATTTTGTTAATGTTCTGCATCCTGTTTGGCAGGACTTGTTTTTTTTACAATGCACTGCACTTCAATAATGCACTGGTCCTAGCCAATCAGGATGTAGGATTCTCCCTACCCATTTTATAAAGTGACATAAGCTGTGTATGGCTTCTCTGTAGTCTTCAGCTCAACTGATGTCACTGAGTTCTGGAAGTAATTCAAATAAAATGAATATTAGGTAGAAAAAAAGGATGAATTAATATGGGGTCCCTTAGGAAGGAAAAAAAAACATGATGATTTCAAAACAAACACACACAAACAGTTCACTGGGGTGATTAAACAGACTTCACTAATGCCCAAAGTTACACATATTAAAAAACGTAAAAATTCTTTACGTTCCCTTTCATTTTTTTTCTTCCCTTTCTGGAGTGTGCTCCATTTCTTCTTTTGAAGCAACCACATTAAGCCTGAAAAATCCTACTGCATTCTGACTCCCCACCACCATCTGAGCAGCTCGATGTTCCTGCAGTAAGTCAGCTTCTAGGGTGTCTGTCCACACAGCTAAGCTGCTTTATTGACCTTGAAACATTAAACATGATGAGTGTAACCAGGGCTAATGTGAATTAATGTCTGTGATGGGATGTGAACCAGGGTGCCCTATTAAACAGTTCAGGGTTTAAACCATTGTACAAAGGAGGGGGCACACACACTGATCCATAAACGTGCAGCAGTCACGATGACTGAGAAAACTAGACTGAGCAAGAAGAAGCTGTACCTGTAACCTGAATTTACCAATTTACCAAAATGAAAAATGTTATTTTATTTTGCATAAATAATTAAAGTGCCAAAACAAGTGTATATAGGCTGGCCCCCCAACACAGTTGGTTGTGTTACCACTTGTGACACTGACGACATGGGTTTGGTAACGAGCACAGACCATCAGAGGGCCAGCCATGGAGTGGTAGGATGAATGCCCCATGGACTGCTGTCCTCCTCTGAGGGGGGGAGGGGTTGTGGATTTCGAGTGTGCAAGTGACACCCAGTGGAGACTAGGTGTACACTGGCCAGGACAGCACACTGATGGGTGGAAGTGACGGTGGAT
Source organism: Neoceratodus forsteri (assembly GCA_016271365.2). Classification (NCBI taxonomy): domain Eukaryota; kingdom Metazoa; phylum Chordata; order Ceratodontiformes; family Ceratodontidae; genus Neoceratodus; species Neoceratodus forsteri. The sequence goes on along the minus strand of JADMNL010000022.1, from coordinate 25,433,673 downwards.
GTTTGCAGATGTGTGCGGGTGTGTGCACATTCCGTGCTGACATCATTGCATATCTGCACCTCCAGAGGGAAAACCAGGAAGCAAAAAACCCTTGGGCTAGCAGCATGATGATGCTCCTGGACCTCAACTTGAATGATGCCCCAGGTTCAAGCCTCAGCTGGGGCCTCAGGTGGATCTTGGACCCTCCCTTTGAGAATACCCACCACAGGGGGAAAGCTGCAGGCCACCCAGACTGGGCAACTTAGGGAGGATGCCAGGTGATAGATCCAGGTGCAGAAAGAAGGGGTACAGTACATCCCTGCCTATACCCAAGAGCATAAAGAATGTTGAGGGGAAAAAGTGCATTAAGCACAAAACTCAGAACAATTACTAATAATGATGTCTTATTTCAATTCAAATCTGAGGAAATTTGCACATTTAAATGTTGACCATGGGTCAATACCAGGCAATAGAATGTTGAGCTGTTTTACAGGAGGAGCAACAGATTTTGCCAAAAAAGCATCTAGTCATTTTCTCCTTTGATTGTTATGATGTGGGCAAATTTACCAAGGGAATTACAGGGTACACAAGTCCAAAACGAGGCACACGTATGTGAAAGAAGCATCTTGAAGGGACAGGGGTGGCCTGCCCTCTGACGAAGCTTTTCTAAGTGAAGCGCTGGGTCTTTCTGTCAACAGTTTGTACTTTTTGTCTGTTGCTGCTTACGATCTGTGTGTTTTTCATGAATAAAAGCCTAATTTTGGTTTAATTCAAGCTTCAAGTCACTTCACCTTGTGTGTGCATTCTTTGGGGGACTGTTTACCTCCAAAGCAGCAAAAATGGGCCAGCACAATAGAGCACATGGTCTCTCCTGGATTTTGGAATCACAGAGTAACTTGGGTAGTAGGGCAGGTGGGAAATCTTTATAAATTAGTACATGTTTGCATTGCATACTTGTTTGTTCCTGCTTATAAAGTGGGGGGGAAGGGCTTGATAGACCTAGCGTTCCCTCCAACCTGAAATTACTGATTTACATTCTACACAAAGCTTTAAAAGTAAAAAAAATCATATTTTCCCATGTTGTTATAAGCAGCCAACTATACGAACATGAAGACACAAATTCTACAGCATTCTGAACTGCTGTCATAACTAAGGCTTTTGCTGAAGTATTCCCCTGTTAGCTTCTCTCTGTCCTACTTTTTTCATGATAGTGTCCCACTACTAGTACAGAGAGACCTCCGTGTATTTCTATATAATAACTGGTCAGCAATTTCTCTCAATGTACTAACCAGGTTGATATTTTCCATAACAACCAGCTGGTTGTTATGACATTCATGAGCCATGCCAGTCAAACTATGCTGCTGCCTCATTGGCCAACATTCTGTATGTGGGCGGGGCCAAACAGTCTCACAAACTGCTGGAGAAAAATTGCTGGTCTGTTATTATAAAAAATGAAAGATGGGGAGGGTGTTTCATACGAGAATTTAATGCACACCTTTGTTGTGGGATGCTTTGATAAATCCCTCGGGCTTTGCCCTCGGGGTTTATGTAGCATCCCACAACTCAGGTGTGCATTAAATTCTCATATCAAACCCTTCCCGGTCCATTATTCTCTATGAATTTTGTACATAATCAGAATTTATATTTATATATGAGCAAGTAAAAATCCAGGGTTGTACCCAATGGGCTAGATATTTAAAAGTGTGCCTGGCAACAGCGCAGGTGGTTGCCCTGCGCAACTGAGTGCACTGGAGTAACAAGGGGATATATTCAAAAGAGAAGAGCAATGGCGCATTCCTTCTGAACATATCAAAATATTTAGGCGGCACACATGCTGTACGATGCGCCGGCGCATCCCCAAGACAGGTCTGAATACCTGAAATGGGAAATGCATCAGAGTATCTGAGTTACGCCAGGCGCAAGTTCCTGATATTCAGATCAAAATATGCAACTGGGGTCATAATGCATGCAAGGCACAAATGGGGCCATTTGCATATCATTATGCCCCCACTTGCATGAGTTGTGCAGGGCTGGCCAGTGAAATGCACCTGGTGCTCTGCACAGCATTCAGTGCTGGCAGTGGAAGTCCGTAGTACCGCCCTACTCACTCCGTACCCTGATCCCTGTAAATACACAGTTATATCCTTCCCTGGTAGTCTAGTGGATCCCCCCTTCCCGCCCAGTACCCCGATTGTGTGCAAAGACGTCAAGTACCCATTCCTAGTAGTCTAGTGGCACCCCACCCACATAGAACCCCAGCCCACCCTACCCACCCCCAGTCATCGACAGGCAGCGAACCCACCCACACACCTCTGCAGCTGCCCACCAATTGACAGCTTACGGTATCTGCTGCAAGTTCATTGGTCCACACTGTGGTGCTATGGGCTTGCAGTGCGTACTGTAGTATTCATTCACAACTTTTTGACTGTGCAACACGGAGTTAGATATGTAAAGTAGGGGGGTGCAGGAGGCTTTGCTCCATCCAACTGTGTTGGTCACTGTCATGGTGTTGCCGGTCATCGGGTCACGTTGGTGTCAGGGATGTCACCATGCATCTGTCATTGTGGGGGGGTGTTGTGGTAGGGGATGTTGCAGTGTCGTTATGGAACCATTCACCCCGTGAGGTATTTGTAGGTCTCTATCATGTCCCCTCTCACGCATCTCTCTTCCTCAGTCTCTCTTTGTAGGGCTTTTGACGTAACCCCTGCACCATTTTTGTTTTCCTGTTTTGGACTGCCTGAATCCTGTCTATGTCCTTTCTGAGGTGCAATGTCCAGAACTGGACATAATGCTAAAGACTGGGTCTCACAAACAAGTGATACAGTGGCAACATCACCTCTTTTCTGCTGAGATACCTCTCCATATGTATCCTAGCATTCAGCTGACCCTACCCACTACTTTGTCACACTTCCCTGCCACTCTGAGGTCAACGGATATGATAAACCCAAGGTGCCTTTGCTGCTTAGTGATTGTCAGTACCTCCCTCCCCATCCTATACTCATCTCCTGGGTTCCTATGTCCTAGTCACATGATTTTGCAATTTTTGGCATTGAGCCCCAACTGCCATGGTCTTGACCACTCTTTGAGTTTCCCCAGATTCCAATGCATTCTCTCCACCCCCTCCTGAGTGTCCGCCATATTATAGATTTTGGTATAATCTACAGAAAAGCATACCTTTTATTCCAGTTCTTCCACAATGTTGCTTATACTTTGGTTTCAAAGATGGAAATAAGGCAAAACGTTGTCCATATTAGTCTATCCCTTGAATCATAAATGTAAGGCTATGCCTGGAGTTCAGTGGCCAAGCAGCCAGCCACTCCCACACGTCCTGAGCTATATAAGCAGTTCCTCTCAGCTTCACTGTGAAGCATTTTGTCTTTGCAGCCGAAGGCTCTGCTGGTTTGTTCTCTGAGCTGGTTGGACCTCCCTGGCTGCCCCCCCACCCCCCTCTCTGCAGGGCTTCTGTGTTTGTTTTCCTGCTTTGGTTTGTATTTTGCCTTCTGCTGTGTATGCTTCCTTCCTATTTTTGGGGGGACTTTTCTAGGCTCCTAGCATACTGCTATTCAGGGCTCATACTGCTAGCTTTCAGTTACTCATAACTCTCAAATTACTTGCATTGCAACTGCAAACCTGAGCTGTGTGTTTCAGTTCAACTATAGCTGGTCCATGAAGCATATTTTATTACTTTCACCTGACTCAGATTTACTTGAACCTAGCTATACAGCTTACTCGTGCTTGTTCTACTTACCTCAATGCTGCAATCTCATTGCACTGCCTGTTTGACAATGCTTGAGAGCATTATGCCTCCTTTATTTGCAGTTACAGCTCAGTGTACTCATTTGTTTACTACTGCTGTACAGAAATACTTGCTCCTGCTGCTGCATTGTTAACTCCCATTCCTACTGTTCCTTGTTTACTCTGAAGTTAGCTGAAGCTCCTGCTGAGGCTATTAAATTAGCTTTTATATCTGCAAGTGGTTCTCAGCCTTTCATTGCTTCCTTGTTTGTTCTACGGTGGGACCTGGGAGGTGTTTTGGGGGTCGTGTCCTATGTGGTTAATTAATTCTGTTCTAAATCATGTCTTCGCCTCTGAAAATCCTCAGAGTTTGTGACCTTGATTTGACTATTCATGTCTGCCTGGCTTGCCCCTAATTCACTGCTGTTTACTTGCTATATAGTTGTTAGCAGGTCCACCTATTACTATTACTGCTTACTGACCTATCAGGTTCCCACTTGCTTATGCAACTGTTGCTCTTTGCTTACACAAACCATTGCTTCATGCCTACTGCCATCCCCTCTGTTTCGGCCTGGGATTCTACTGCACTCAATCTGCATTCGACCTTACAAGGTCTCAGCACTTAATGCTCATTATGATCTTAGCACACCATGCTCATTCAGCCCACCAGCTTACAGCTTTCAATCAGTTCAGGGGCATGCCAGCCATTCTATTCTGTTCTGGGGCATGCCAGCCATTCTATTCTGGTGCAGGGTTCCTGCAGCCGACAGTCTCGCTCTGCATTTAGTCTGCATCATTGAGCATGTCCAGCTTAGGGCAGGATCCTTCTCACCTGGTCCATAGCTAGGAATGTCCTCACCCCAGGCTTGGCTTTAGCTGCTTGCTATGCGACAGCAGCTCCTGGTGTAGAATTGAAGACTAGCAGTGAAGGGTGGTTACGATGATCTCCTTTGGCTGTAGTGTTCCACTATACCAGTTGGCTATTGACTTTAGTGGTTTCCCTAGCAAGGCACCTTGACCGCATTCTCCCCACGACTGCCCCTGATTCATCTGGTTTGATTTAGGGTGGGTAGACCAGGTGAGTACCTCAGCAGTTCTTGCTCTCCTCCTGCACCTTGGATGCACATATTGTTGCAGAGTTTTCTCAGAGGTAGAAGACTTGGTTTGCTGGCCAAGGCACCTAGCTTCACCTGAGCTCTTTCCTTCTAAGACTGCTTGAAAGGCAGAGTAGAAAAACTTACCAGAGCAAGGGAGAAGGATTAAGACTTAGTTTGGCTAAGCAGATTTACTGTGTGGTGGTGTTTTTAATTTTTACTCACAGGGATTGCTACTGTTTGTTGCTAACATTTCATTGCTTTATTTTTCTCTGATTCAAATTGTTGTTGCTGGTATACCTTCTTCTGCATTATTACAAGGTGTGCCTACAGGTGTGTGCTAACAGATTACTGCTGTAATCTTCTGATTCAAATTGTCTTTGCAAGGTATATCTTCTGTTACTGCTTTATTTTTCTCTGGAGCAAAGTGTTTCTTACAGGGTATATCTTCTCTGAAATTATTACAGGTGGTGCTTTACAGGTTTTACAGTTTTATCTAACATTAGGATAAGCTTTCAGGGTTACTGCATTTGTTGTTGACTGATTGTTTCTGCTCTTACCTCCTTGTTCTTTCGTCCGTGGTTCTTCTTTTTGGCAGGGAAGGGCCCACCCACCACCCCATCCCCAACCACCCCACACTACACTCCTTTTATAGGGTACCACAGTTGTAACATTTCCTGTGGCAGAACAGGAAGGGCGGATCAGTGGGGCCTCCACAAGGTGATCTCATTTACAGGGCACTAGTAATTTAACTTGTTATAACAAGTTAAACAAAGCACAATTAAACCATTACTTGCATTTTTTCCTTCTAATTACTCTGACTAGGTTACAAACCCAGCAACTTATTTGGAATGGATTTCATTAACTGCAGGTACTGTGGAACAATTTTCAGAAGGACAGTCTTACAGGATTTAGGACACTGTCCTACATGCTGGGCCTTTGGAGATCTTAGGTCTCAGCTCCGGGCAGCATGGGCAGAGATTGCACGCCTCAAATTTCATATTGAAGAGGAAATACATTATAAGAACCACCGCCATTTCCCCAGCATCCAACAGAAAAACCTCGACCGCAGAGGGTAGTTGGTCCAGGAGGTTGGCAGGTGGTTAGGAGGAGCAAATCAGGTGCCCCATCACTCTCTGCTCTCCAACACATTACCTCCAAAACCATATAAACACTACTAAACAGGTATCTGCCTCTATCTCTGAAATCAAATAAAGAGGCAGAAGACACTGCAGAGCAGGACACTGCGGCACAGGAGCTAGCACAACAATACTCACCCAAATCAGGAACCAAAACTAAACAAGCAGAAAGGAAATCAAAAACTTCTGATCATAGGAGACTCCATGATTCGGGAGTTGATACCCATCTCCAGCCAGGGTGATGGTCAGATGTCTCCCAGGTACATCAGCATGGAGAGACACTGACCGCATTGCTAAAATTGTTCCACAAAGCAGGAGAAAACATTGATGTCCTAGTACACATAGGGACTAATGATCTCGCCAGCCGGTCAGTTGTGGAGACCAAGGAACACCTGACTAGGCTGGGTGACAAACTTATCATCTATTTCGTCCGGCATCTCCTTCTGAGATCCTGCCAGTCTGGGAGAAGGGAGCAGATGGACGAAGGTCAGAGAAGGGAGATAGGGGAGCTAAACACGTGGCTCAAGGACTGGTGCCAGGAAAAGGACACAGATTTGTAGGGAACTGGCAACAGTTCTGGGGGCGAAAGTTCTTAAATTTGATGGACTGCATCTGACTAAAGAGGGAGTCAGTGCATTGGGGCAGAAGTTTGACGTCTTTGCAGAATATTTAAACTAGCAAATGGGGAGAGGGGTGCAGCACCCCATACGTCGAATGGGAAGAACACCCCTCCCCCCTCAGCTAGTGGTCAAACAGGAATTCAGCGTGTTTGCCATTCATTTGCATCACCAGGTAAGAAAAAAGGTTTGTCTCCCCATACGATGCACAGGGGTAATGCCAAACTTCACCCAACAACTAACACACCAAAATCTGGCCAATGGAAAATCATGTACACAAATGCTCACAGCCTGGGAAATAAGATCCCAGACCTGCAGGCAATAATGTCAGAGGCTAAACTGGACATAGTAGCAATTAGTGAGGCGTGGTTTACCAGTAACCACGCAGAGACTTCAGTACCTGGATATGTATTGTTCAGAAGAGACCGAGGTGCAAAGGGGAGGGGTGGCCCTGTATGTTAATGAAAATATCAAAGCTACAGAAATTCAGAATACACATAAGGAGCCAGAAGAACTGTGGGTCACCCTGGAAACAGGTAATGGGACAGCCATAAGAACTGGGGTTGTCTACAGGCCCCAGACCAGAGGAGGACATAGACACATTACTGTTAGAAGATATACAAAACATGACAGCTAAAGGGAGGTTCTGATAATGGAGACTTCAACATGCCAGATACAGATTGGTCAATACCAGCAGGAACATCTGCCAGAACTAGACTCATAGTGGATTCCCTGCAGGGGGAGGGCCTCAAACAACTGGTACAGCAACCCACAAGAGACGGCTATCCTAGATCTAGTACTGACTAACAAAGAAGGGATCACAGATCTCCAGGTAGAAGGTCACCTGGGGGCCAGTGACCATCACATGGTATGGTTCAATTTGGCTACTACATCTAAATCATCCCATTCCAAGGCAAAAATATGGGACTTCAGAGGAGCTGACTTTGATAAGATGGCCAACAGAGTTAAGCTAGCCCTGGCAAAAAGAAACACAGGTGAGGAGGTACAGGCAAAGTGGGCAAGCATTAAGGATACAATACTTGAAGCAACATCCCATTGTGTTAGACAGAAAAGGAAGTGCAAAGAAGAAGGAAACCACTTTGGTTCTCAAATATAGTAGCAGAAAGGTCAGAGCCAAAAGGCTGGCCTTCAGAAAATATAAGGAACACAGCGGGATGAAGATAGGGAGGCATACCAACTGCCCTAAGGGAAGCAGGTAAGGCAGTAAGGCAGGCAAAGTCCCAAACTGAGGAAACACTAGCACGAACAGTAAAAGAAGGTGACAAGACTTTCTATAGATACATTAGTGAAAGGAGAAAGTCCAGAGGGGATATGCTAAGCTTAATGGAGAAAAGGGAGCATGTGAGGAGGAGGACCCTGTAAAGGCATCTATCCTAAATAGATACTTTTGCTCAGTATTTACTGAAGAGAAGGTAGGGCAGGGCCCACAGCTCAGCATCATGGACACAGGGGAGGAGGTGAGCACTACTCCCTTCACAAAAGAAAGGGTCCTACAAGAGCTTGCTAAGCTCAGGTGGATAAGGCAATGGGACCTGATGGCATACATCCCAGGGTACTTAAGGAGCTAAAGGAGGAACTAGCAGAGCCATTAGCAGAATTGTTTAGTGAGTCTCTGAGCACAGGAGAGGTCCCAGAAGACTGGAGAAAGGCTCATGTGATCCCACCCACAAGAGTGGTAGCAGGGAGGAGGCGGGAAACTACAGACCCGGTCAGTCTTACCTCAGTAGTGGGCAAGATTATGGAGGCACTCCTTAAGGAAAGGATAGTGCAACACCTGGAATCCATAGGGGCACAGGATCCAAGACAGCATGGGTTTACAAAGGAAGGTCCTGTCAAACTAATCTCATAGATTTCTTTGACTGGGTAACCAGAGTGGTGGACCAAGGGGAGCAGTTGATGTCACCTACCTTGACTTCAGCAAAGCTTTTGACACTGTTCCACATAGAAGATTGATAAATAAGCTAGGTAGGCTCGGGTGGGTCAGAAGTTGGTCAACTGGGTGGCAAACTGGTTGACTGGCAGAAAACAGAGAGTGGTGGTAAATGGTATACAGTCAGAAGAGATGCAAGTCACAAGTGGGTACTCAGGGATCAGTCCTGGGGCCAGTCCTATTCAACATCTTCATTAGTGACCTGCAGATGGACTAGAGGGTAAGGCTTGTCTGTTTGCAGATGACACCAAGATCTGCAACAGAGTAGATGATCCAGATGGGGTGGGCAGAATGAGAAGAGATCTGGATAAACTAGCAGAATGGTCAGAAGAGTGGCAACTGGATTTAATGCAAAGAAGTGCAAAATCATGCACATAGGGAAGAGAAACCCTGAAGCCACTTATAGGCTGGGAGGGAGTTGCTAGCAGTCACAAAGGAAGAAAGAGACTTGGGCATCATCATCACTGATGACCTAAAATCATCCAAGCAGACCTCTAAAGCAGTAGGTAAGGCTAGGGGTGTTAGGGTGTATTAGTAGGGTATCACAAGTCGTAAGAGGGAGGTAATAATCCTCTGTACAAGACATAGGTTAGGCCCCATCTGGAGTACTGCAGTATTGGAGGCCACACTTCACAAGGACATTAACCAAATTGAGGCAGTCCAGAGAAGGGCAACCAAAATGGTGCAGGGACTGCATCAGAAGACATATAAGGACAGATTAACGGAGCTCAATATGTATACCCTTGAGCAAAGGAGGGAGAGAGGTGATATGATCGAGACATTTAAACACCTTAAGGGCATAAACAAGGTGAAAGAGTCTAACATGTTTAAATATAAGAAAAATAGCAGGACAAGAGGACACAGCATGAGATTAGAGGGAGGCCGATTAAGGGGGAATGTGAGGAAATTCTTTTCACAGAAAGGGTGGTAGATGCATGGAATGGCTTACCACAAGAAGTGGTGGCTATGAATACAGTGCAGGGCTTCAAACAGGCATGGGATAGGCATAAGGGAGCAATACAAATGACTATGAATAGATAGGTCACTGACAGAGCAAAGGCCGATGGTACATTTATAAGGTAGAAAAAGAAATGGGCAGACTGGATGGGCCTTGCGGTCCTTATCTGCCGTCAACTTCTATGTTTCTATGTTTCTAAACCTTCCACGGCATTCCCGCTAGAGGGTTTGAGTGAGAGCCTTTCTCCAAACTGGAATATTTTCCACCTCCTTTTAATTGGGTTTTCCAAATTGCAGCTGCAAAACTGTCACTAAATAAATTGTGCCAAGCCTGGAGGGAAGGCAACCTAGGCCTTGGGTCCCCAGAAATTTCCTCCTCGTAGCGTTTTTTTTTCTCTCCTCAGTTGCCTCCAGTCATAACTCTTAGTTAGCATAGTTGTTTTCCCTAGTTTCTTTAGGTAGATCCTGTTGTTGGATGGAGGTGGAGTAAGTCGTGCCATTCCCTCTCTCCTTAGGGGATCCCCTACTCTCAAAGCAAACCATCGGTGTTGTGCTATGCAAACTTGGGCAGTTACTGCGACAACTAAACATATCATTGCATTAACAAACTGCCTATGCTTCTCTACTACTATGTTATAGTTACTGCTTCTATGTCACTGTTACTGCTTGCGTAATACTTCGTGTTGCCTCCTTTTTGGGGATGATACTACATTTTTTGTGGGGGGTCCTAAAATTACCTTTAGCCACGGAATCATCCCGTGGCACCTCTAGGGGTGGAACCCTCTCCAAGAGTTCCTTGCCTTAGTACCCTACAGGGTGGTAATTCCTCTGGAATAGAGTGTAAATGGCCAAAACTAAACTAACACAGTTACACAAGCATAACACTATACTGGCTGCATAGGTCAGTGAAATGTAAGGCTATGCCTGGAGTTCAGTGGCCAAGCAGCCAGCCACTCCCACTTCCTGAGCTACATAAGCAGTTCCTCTAAGCCTCACTGTGAAGCATTTTTTCTTTGCCCCATGTTCCTCCCCTCCTCCTCCAGCGGCAGCACTCTCTCCTTGGGGGGACTCCTAAGGTACCTTTAACCACAGGAACTGTCCCATGGCACCTCGAGGGTTGGAACCCTCTCTGAGAGTTCTTTGCTGTCATACCCCTACAGAGTGGTAATTCCTCTGGAATAGAGTGTGAATGGCCAAAACCAAACACAGTTGCACAAGCATAACACTATACTGGTTGTGTAGGTCAGTGAATAAGTAGGTTTTAAATCCCTCCCCCCACCCATCCATTTGGCAATGCCTTTTTTGAAGGTTTCCATACGCTTACTGTTAACTAATTCATACAAGTTATTCCATATATTTACCGCCGTCTTTGTGTTGAATTGCTTTCTGACATTAGTTCTAAAACCAGATGTTTTAAGTTTTTTATTATGTCTTCTGAGTGAGTAAATTTCTTTATCCAATGCAAAATTCATGTTCTCCATCAACTCCTGATCTCCATGTATATTGTAAATCAAACTGAATTATGAAGACCTTGAAGAGGACAAGTCCCAGTACGGAACCTCGTGGCATGCTGCTGGTTACTCCCCCTCATTAGAGTGAATGCTTTTAAGCACCTCCCTCTGTCCTCTATTGATTAACCAGTCCCTTACCAATTCATCACTTTGGGTCCCACCCCTAGGGTGCTTAATCTCTTTCTCAGTCTCCTGTATGGCACAGTGTTGAAGGCCTTGTTAAAGTCCAGTTCAGCCATATCCACTCTCCTCCCCTGATCTTTTTCCCTGGTCACCCAGTCAAAGAAATCAATCAGATTATTTGTCTGGCATGACTTCCCCCTCCCTGTGAATCCATGCTGCCTTTCGGATTATGGCCCACTGAATTCAAGATACTCTACCAACCTTTCCTTTAACAAGGTTTCCATTGCCCACCACTGATGTGAGACAGACCAGCCTATAGTTTCTAGCCTCCTCCCTGCTGCTGCTCCTCTAACAGAAAGGGACCATGCCTGCTCTCCTACAGTCCTCCAGAACCACACCTGTTTCCAGTGAGTTGTTGAATGAAGTCATCAGTGGGACAGCTAACACCTCCTTTACTACCCTTGGGTGTATCCTGTCTGGTCCCATAGCCTTGTACCCTTTCAGAGCTGCCAGTCCCTACAGGACTTTTTCATCTAAAAATGAACTTGTGTTCACCTCTACTCCTTTTGTTCCTCTGTTTTCTGGTGGTCCCCCCAATACTGTGAAGGCTGAGCAGAAGTACCTGCTCAGGATGTCTACTTTTTCTTGAGCCACTTCTCTGCAGTCTCCCCCTACTGTACTCCTTATCCTCATTATCCCTCCCCTTGCCTTCATCTTCTCACTTTTGTACCTGAAGAAAGTCTTATTCCATTTAGATACTCCTTTGGCTATCCTTACCTCTGTCTGTTCCTTAACTCCCCTCACTGCCTTTCCTGCTTCTCTTCATTTTACTTGCTATACCTCTCTGACTTCCTTCCTCTGCATTCCTTCTACTTACTGAATTCCACCTTTTTTACCCTCACCACCTTGGCCACATCCCTAGAGAAACATAATCTCTTTTTCCTTCTGTTTTTACTCACTTCCTTCTCTCAAAGGTTGGTTGTCTGAATTATGTCCTCTCTTATGTTTTCCCTACCATGCCTCTTCCTGTCTCTGGCAGTCACAGCCTATGAGGCAGTTTCTGAGGCAGTCTCCCAATTCTTCAAAATTGCCATTTTAATTCCCAGGACTCTTGTCCTTGTGAGGTTTACCTCTGTTCCCGTTCTAATGCTAAACTGCACTGTACAGTGATCGCTGGTACCTAGGTGACTGCCCACTGCAAAGTCTGGAATGCTGTTCCAGTTTGTAAGTACCATGTCCAGCACTCCTCTATCTCTAGTGGGTTCCTTTTAGACCATTGTCTATGTAGAAATGAAGAACCCATGGCACTTAACATACTAACATACTAAACAAAACATACTGGGTTTCTGACACTTATTGAAAAAGAGATAAGGAATTTTTATTAAGAGAAGAACTATACAAAAAGACTCAAGATTCAGATTACATCATACACATAGTGCAAAAAGGGAAATCAAATAATACTGCACAAAACTCACACGACATACCAAAGAAAAGAAATTATAAAGTCACCGTACCAAAAACCACGAGGGGAAAAAAGTTACCTGTGTAGACAACATACCCTCTATCTCAAGCAGCGCAGCTTACACTACTCCATCACTAGGTTTAAGAGTTCAGCTATCTAAAATTCTTCCAAAAGTTAAGGAAAGTCCATGCATAAGGGTTGGATTCTCAAAACAAATTGGGACTAAGTCCCACACCGCAGATCCAGTTGCGGACTGAAATCTCCATAACTGCAGAAATTGGTTTTCTCAGTCCGCTGCAGCTGTGGAAGATATTACGGCTGGGTCCCACCAGCCATGACATTTTTCCACAGCTGTGGGGAAAAATAACCCACAAATTGTGGAGCCATTTGTAAACTGGCACCACTTTTGAGAATATTAAGCTGCAGGAGAAACTGCGGTTCCACAAGTGGCAACCGACTTGCGCCAAGTTTTTCCTACAACTGCGGGATTTCCATGGGCTTTAAGAATCCATCCCTTGCACTCTTTTTGATAGCAAGTGTTTAACAAAATCCTGTACTGTGTGAAACAAATCTGCCTGCGAATCCAGTTCCTGCTGCAATATGAACTGTCACTGAATCTGTCAAATGAAGAATGGAAAACCCATATAACACAAATTCAAAGTACTGGGATGATATCTAGTCCAGAATGTTGGGTACAAATCTAAACAAAGCAGTCATAGGTTAGAAAAAGAGCACCGCCCCCTCCCCTCCCTCAATTCATCAGCGATAAAGGCTCAAAAATCTTTCATTTAGGAACATTCCAAAAAAGTGGTATTCAGTTTCATCCACCTGGTGACACATTTCCTTTTATTTGTTTCACCAGGAAAAGTTACACTAAGCAAGGCTCATTTGGAAGGAGGTCCCGGTTAGGACAGTGCACTACAGTGCATAAAAATTGCAATGATACAAGGATGCAAGATAAAGAACAGAACAAAATTTACAAGCAGTGAATAGTCTGAAAAATAAATTAAAGATATACAGCAAAAGAAAAAAGTAAAAAGAAAACATAATATAAGATAACATTGTTGCAGTTAAGACAGCTGTAAACCGGCAGTCAGTTTGCTGTGGATAATAGCAGAGTGCCTAGGAGCAGGCAAAGCTCAGTGCAATAGATATTGATCAATACTGTGAAAGTCTGAAGGCTCTGTATCAAATTCAATTTGAGGGAGGTCTGAAGCTTGTTCCAGTATGTTGGAGCAAGCTGGCCGAAGTCAGTTTTACTATATTTAGATGCAATTCTGGGAGTTTCAAGCAAACTGTAATTGCATGCTCTTAGGTTATATAAACTATTTATTTAAAGTTTGGTAACCGGGGGAATCACACTGAGCCAAAGCTCAAGTGCGACCCGGGGGAGGGGGAGTGGAGGCAAAAATACATAAGTACATTGTGTCAGGCAGGTTACAAATAGTACATAAGCAAAAGTATATAGGTACGTAGTATCAGGCAGGTTACAATAGATGTCTGGGACAGAGGCAAGATACATGGGTCCAGGGTGTAAGACAGGAGATAAGGTAGCCTCGGTAGGAGCACTTACAAATGAATAGACATGCCATATACACAGTGCCAGAAATATGGGTTGGACTAGGCATGGTGACATAACAGCAAAAAGACAGACAAGGCAGAGAGCAAGGTACAACAATATGTAAAGGTACAATCAATAATAAGATTTGGAAGGGGCATTAACATTTAACCCTGGTAAAGATGTTTAGCCCAGTTGGAGAGGATAAGAATATCTTCAAGGGATGATGCAGCATTTGGTATTGGCAGACCCAGCAAGGGATTAGTTGGGTTGAAGGCAAGGGCAGAGCAGAGGAGGGAGCGGTAGAGGGTATGTTTAGAAACATAGAGCATAGAGACATAGAATTTGATGGCAGATAAAGATTGCTTTGCCCAACTAGTCTGCCCATTTTCCTACCTGATGGATAAGCTGCAGATTCTAGTTAACCAATAGCTTACTTCCTCCTACCTTCCCACACCACTAGAATTACTTTACGTCTGTCCCATGCATTCTTGAATTCTCCCACTGTTCTTGATCCCACAACCTCCTCAGGAAGGCTGTTCCATGCATCCACTACCCTCTCTGTGAAAAAATACTTTCTAACATTACCTTTGAGCCATCCCCCATCTATCTTCAAATTGTGCCCCCTTGTTCTTGCACATAACTTTTTCTGAAAGCTGCTAACCTCTTGGACCTCCCTTGAGGTATTTAAAAGTTTCTATCATGTCCCCTCCCTTCCTCCTTTCCTCAAGAGTATACATATTAAGCTGCTTTAGTCTCTCTTCATATGTTTTCTAGTGCAGACCCTGCACCATTTTGGTTGCCTTCCTCTGAACAGCCTCCTCTCTATGTCTTTGCAGAGATGGGGTCTCCAGAACTGCACACAGCACTCCAGATGAGGTTTCACCAACTATCTGTACAGAGGGATAACAACTTCCTGTTTTCTACTGTTGATGCCTGTCCCTATGGATCCCAGTATCCCCCCAGCCCTACTTACTGCCTTCTCCCATTGCTTGACCACCTTAAGATCATCTGATATAATTGCTCCCAGGTCCCTTTCAATTTTTGTTGTTGTTAGTAACTCATCCCCATTGTGTACTCTTCCCCTGGGTTTTTGTTTCCCAGGTGCATTACCTTGCACTCCGTTGCATTGAATCTGTGCAGCCATACATTTAACCATTCCTCCAATCTTGTCAAGTCCCTTTTCATCCTTTCCACCCCACCTTGTGTATCAACCCTGTTGCAGATCTTTGTGTTGTCTACAAAGAGACATGCTTTTCCTTCCAGGTGCCCTTCAATGTCACTTATAAAGACATTAAAAAAAGGGCTCTGGCTACTCATGCGCACACGCGTGAGTTCGGCACTTGCTTTTAAATGTATTTTATGTTACTATCAGTGCTCGGTTTTAATTATAAAATGCCAAATCTTAGCCAGCAACCTAAAATGCATACTACAAGCAGCTTGTTATTATAGGCATGTAAAAAGTTGCACTACATGCCAGCGCTCAGTGTCCGATGCACGTTCTCGGCATACATATGCTTCTGGTGGACAGGACATTTAGGTCAGATGGCAGAAAAGTAAAATACAGCAAAAATGTGGAAAACCGGTAAGAATTATCACTTTGGCACATATAGAGACATTATACATAACATGGGTGATAAATATGTGCCTAGAGGCACACTACAGAAATCTGGGGGAAAAAACGAGGGGCAAAGATGACAGCGCCCCTTTAAAGAGGAACGGTCCCAGTACTGAACCCTGCGGTACCCCACTAGTTACCCTTCTTTCTTCACTGTGAACTCTGTTTACTATTACCCTTTTCATCCTGTTGTCCAGCCAATTTTTTTATCCAGGCTACCATCTTGGGACCCACTCCAAGGCTGGCTAACTTGTATATTAATCTTTTGTGTGGGACTGTGTCAAATGCCTTGCTAAAATCTAAGTTGGCCATATCCACAGCCCCTTCCTGGTCTACTACTTCAGTCACCCAGTCAAAGAAATCTATTAGATGCATCTGATGTGACCTTCCATCTGTGAATCCATGCTGCCTTGGGTCCTGTACCCCACTGGCCTCTAGGTACTCAACAGTTCTTCCCTTCAAAAGTGATTCCATCATTTTCCCTACCACTGAGGTCAAACTAACTGGTCTGTAGTTTCCTGCCTCTGCCCTGCTCCCACTCTTGTGAAGCAGAATCACATCTGCACTCATCCAGTCCTCAGGTACCACACCATCCTCCCATGATTTGTTAAATAGAGTAGTCAGTGGTGTCACTAGCTCTGCCCTAGTTCTTTTAGAATTCTGGGATGAAACCCATCAGACCCCATTGCTTTGTCCACCCTCAGTTTCAAGAGTTCTTTTAAAACCTTTTGTTCTGTGAATGGACTGGTATTGACCCCCCCCCCCCCCATCCAGAGTGTTTCTCTTGTTTGGTTTAGGTACCTCCCCCTCCTCTTCTATTGTAAATACTGAGCAGAAATATTTGTTCAGTATCCCTGCTTTTTTATTGTCACCCTCTGTCCACATTTCCTCCTCTTTATTAAGTCTCCGTATCCCTCCCTTTGTCTTTCTTCATTCCCTAGTGTACCTATAAAAGGTTTTATCTCCCTTCATAACAGAATTGGCTATCTTTTCCTCAGTTTGGGTCTTTGCTATTCTGACTGCCTTCCCTGCCTTCTTCTGCTTTAACTGATAAAGTTCTCTGTCCTGCTCCTTCTGGGTTTCCTTATATTTCCTGAATGCTATCCTTTTCTCCTTAACTTTCCCTGCCACCACTATTGATTCACTTCACACAAAGGCTTATTGCCTCTGTGATGGCTGTTTTGGTTATTCCCCATTGCTCCTCCACCCCTCCTCCTTGCCCATTTGCTAGTGCTTTTCTGAGGCACTCTCTCATTTTCCCAAAGTCAGCCTTACTAAAGTCCAATACTCTTGCTTTTGTATGGCTTGATTCTATGGCTGTGTTTATTGTGAACCACACTGTTTGATTGTCGCTTGTTCCCAGATGTCTACCCACTTCTAAATCCAAGATCCTTTCTCTGTCCCCATTTGAGAGTACCAGGTCGACGATTGCTCACTCCTGAGTGGGTTCCAGCACTAGCTGTCTGAAGCATGCCCCTTATAGGGCATCAAGAATGACCCTACTCCTGGATGTGCCTGCAGCAAAGGTGCTCCAGTTAACGTCTAGCATATGCAGGTCCCCCATTAACAATATCTCCCCTTTTTCTGCCATTTTAAGGATGCCTTCTATCATTTCATTGTCCACTCCCTTCCCCTGAGATGGGGGTCTGTACACAACTCCAATGCAGATTGTGATGCCATTTCCTGTCTCCAGGGTGCCCCATAGTGACTCATCTACTTCATGTTTACTCTTTAGTTCTGTTGCTTTGATCCCTTCCTTTACATAGCGAGCTACTCTTCCTCCTCTTTTACCCTCCCTGTCCCTCCTGTAGATTGAGTACCTTGGTATGTTGACATTCCAGTCATGGTTCTCTGTATACCATGTTTCAGTGACTGCGACAATATCCAGGCATCCCTCTTCCATCAAGGCCACTAGTTCAGAGAGCTTGTCACACAGACTGTGGGCACTGGTACTTATCACCCTCCATTTTTTGATAACCTTACCCCTTTTAGCCCCATCACTGTCCTTACTGCCTTTGCCTTTTTTTCCATTTACCCCTGTCCTGCTCCCGAATGACTTATCTACCTTGGTGTTTACCTTGCTAATTACTGTGCTTTGTGGGGGGGGGAGGCTGGGATTTCTCTGTTCCTTTTCAGTGCCTCCCACCTTGGCTGGTTTAAATGCTTGCAAATGAAGCATTTAAACCTGTCACCTAGGATTCTGGTTCCTCCGCTAGACAAATGCAGACCATCATGCCAGTATAGGCCTGCATCCCTCCAGGTGGCTCCCCAGTCTCCAATGAAGCCAAAATCCTGAGCTCCACACCAGTTTTTCAACCATTCATTGAATCCAATGTTGTGGAGTACCCTCGCATCATCCTTGCCATGGACAGGCAAGAGATTTAGCAAAGGCAGCATTTGGAGAGGGGAGAGCAGGGAGTTCCACAAGTGGGGGAAGTGGTAGGAGAAAGCAGCCCTTCCAGAGGTAGATTGACGGTAGGGTAGGACAGAGGAGTGGGGGGGTCCCATGAGTCGAGACAATAGGAAGTGTGGGGGAGGGGGATAGGAGGGAGGTGAGGTGGGGGAGCCAAACCAGTATTTGGCAGAGATAATGGAGGTATGATGGTTGCAGTGAGCGATAAGGGAGGGGAGTGACAAACATGAGTAGAGGGTGCAGTTATAGGTCCTGGAGAGGGGTGTTTAAGATGAACCAACAAAAGGCATTGAAAAGGATGGCTAGCCTGGAGAGGGTGGATACGGAGGTGGACCTGTACATGACGTCAGCATAATCAAAGAGTGGCAGGATTATATTTGTGGGGAGAACCAGTGAACAAGGAGGGAGAGGGCTTCTTTGTTTCTGTAGAGGGCTCCAAGCTTGGGGCGGAGCTTAAAATGAATGTTGGTGATGTGTTGTGAAGTCCAGGTAGCTGTCCAGCACTCTTAGGTATTTGTAAGCTGGGACTATGTCCAAGCTTGCGCCATCAAGGGTAAAGAAAGTGGGGGAGTGTGAGGAGTTTGACTAGATTTCGGAGGGTGCCAAAATTCATGGAGACTGTTCTTGAGGTATTACTCTTTAGTTGATTGGCCTGGAACCCGTTCAGGACATGACAGAAATCAGACAGTACCGGTCATGATGTTGCGGCCAAAACTGCGCATGAAAAACTGCGCTGTTGAAAGCAAGAAAGTATCCACAGTGACAAGGGTTTCTCAGCATGCGGTAATAACCACTACCCCGTCACTGAAAGCTCACATGGTGGGAGTGTCTAGTATGCTGCTGGTGAACCATAAGCCTAAAATGTGTATTGGCCCCTTCATTATGGGGCTTCCCACCACATCCGGATCCATATCTGCAGTTAAAACTCCTAAAGCCGTTCCCACCCTCTTTGGGTAATTTATTTGTGCTTCAGAGTTCCTACAAAATTTTGCCAATTCCTGTGCCTGTAGGGGAATCCTTAATTTCAAAGACAACTAGTTGCAATGATATTAAACAATCAAAGCATATTTATTACAGAACTAACTGCACAATTAAATACAAGGAAACCCAAAAGACAAAGTAAACATCACAGAAAAAATTCCAAGAACTGAAGGAAATCAAAATATTCTTAGAAAAGGAAAGATACAAAAGGAGGCTAGTGAACAACCCAAACAAAATGTTACCACAAAGTGAACAATTTAGGTCACCCTATACTGCACTGTCTCCATCCGGCCTGCCATTATTTTTCTTAGGTGAGAGCTCAAAACAGGGCATAGTACTCCAGGTGGGTCCTCACCAGAGGTCTATAAAGAGGTAGAAATACCTCCTTCTTTCTGCTGTGAATTATCTTCCTATACACCCCAGCATCCTGTTTGCCCTACTAAAGACCTTGTTACACTGGTTTGATTGTTTGAGGGAATCACTTATGAAGACCCTAGGGTCTCTTTTCTCAGAGGTCATGCCCAGCTTTACCCCCCTTCCCCACCTATCCAGTACTCTGTCCTGCAGTTCTTGTTCCCTCTGTGCATCACCTTGTACTTTCTGGCACTGAAATCGAACTTCCAAATCTTTAACCACCTCTTTAGCCTTTTCAAGTCTCTCTGTATCTCTCTAACTACCTCCTCACTCACTACCCTGTCATACAGCTTAGTGTTGTCTGTGAAGAGACACATCTTGCCCTGGATTACTTCTCCCGTGTTACTGATGAACATAGTGAAAAGGAGTGGACTTAGGACTGATCCTTGTGGCACTGCACTGGTGGCCTCTCTCTCTCTCTCTCTTGTGGTTTGACTCCATTAGCCACAATCCTCTGCTGTCTCCCTTCCGACCAGCTTCTTACCCATCTGTGTCCTTCACTGCACCATGATCCTCTAGCTTCTTCAGCGAGGCACCAAATCAATAATAATAATTTTTATTTATATGGCACAATTCAGATTATCAAAGTGCTTTACATAAAACATATTACACAAATCACATAAATAAATCAACTTCCAGTTAACAATATAACATTTCTCATAAATACATCCAGATCAATTTAACATTTTCAAAACATTAAATATTAAAAGCTAGTCTGAATAAATAAGTTTTTAAAGCAATCTTAAAGCTCTCCATGGTCCCGCACTCTCTAACCTGATGAGGTAGAGAATTCCACAGGGATGGCACCACAAACATAAAGGCCCTGGCACCAGATGTCTTCAACCGCACCCTGGGAACCTCTAACAACCCCTCATCAGTCGAGTGGAGAGGCCATCTGGTGCTGTAAGGAACCAGGAGCTCTTGCAGATAGCTTGGTCCCTGTCCGTGCAGGGCTTTATAGGTCAGAAGCCTGTGCTTGAAGGTGGTTCGCCACTGTATAGACAGTCAGTGCAGATTCTGCAGCACAGGGGTAATATGACTGGAACGAAAAGTCCCAGTCAATAATCGTGCAGCAGCATTCTGCACCAGCTGCAAGTGGCAGACATCAACCCCTAGAAGCCCCAGGTAAAGGGAGTTGCAATAGTCAAGGTGCAAGGTCACAAAGGCATGGATCAATGTGGGCAAATCATTGGACGGAACAAGGTGCTTAATTCTGGTGATGCTCCTAAGATGGTAAAAGGAAGACTTCATGACTGCTGACACTTGTGCATGCAGTGTCAGACCATCATCAAGAACCATACCCAGACACCCAGATCTCACGCCCATTCGGAAGTAGGCAGTTGTACCCCATCGAGCCAAAGCCTGGAGGTTAATCCCACCACCAGCCTCTCTATGTGGCACCCTGGATCCACCACCAACACCTCAGTCTTCCCAGAATTAAATTTCAACCAGCTAGACTTCATCCAGTCATGGATCTCCGCTAGACAGCTATTAAACATTGAGATTGCACTATCCTGGTCAGGTGCAAAAGACAGATAGAGCTGTGTGTCATCGGCATAGCAATGAAAACTCAGCCCATATCATCTTACAATGTCTCTGAGGGGCAGCAAATACAATGCAAACAACATGGGGGACAGCACTAAACCCTGAGAGACCCTGCAATGCAGAGGGAATGGCTCTAAAGAAAAAATCCCCAAAACCACCCTCTGAGACCTACCGGCTAGGAAGAAATAAAACCATCTGAGAACTGGACCAGCCAGGTCACAGATGACCCTCAGGCATTTGAGCAGAACTCCATGGTCCACAGTGTCAAATGCTGAAGAAAGATCCAGAAGAACCAAGATGGAATGGCACTTCTGGTCTCTCGCCATCAAGAGATCATTGAGCACCCAAACCAGAGCGGTCTCAGTACTATGTCTCTTCCAGAAACCTGACTAGAGAGGATCGAAGATATCATGGATGGCTAAATGGTTCTTCAGTTGCAGCGCAACCACTTTCTCAATCACCTTCCCAACAAAGGGAATGTTAGAGATGGCTCTGTAGTTAGCACAGCTGTTTGGGTCTAAGGAAACTTTCTTAAAAAGCGGTGTCATCACCGCTTCTTTCAGGGAGTTAGGGAACTCTTCCATTTCTAAAGAGCACCAAACAATCTTTGCAAGGATCAGGCCTATGATCGCAAAACGCCCTAATAATAGGTGTGTAGGGCCCGGATCCAAAATACAGCATGTAGCCCACGAATTCTGGACAATCTGCACAATGTCTCCTATCTCCGGCAGGTCGAAAGATATCCAGTAGTACCGAGGGGCAGTGACCGTACACCATCCACCACCAACCCCCATAGAGGGGGCTGAATAGATTTCAGCCCTGATGTCAGCCACCTTATCTGCAAAGAATCGAGCAAACTCATCACACTTTTCTTGTGAAAAAGCTCCTCAAACCTGTAGACAGGTTGGGTTTCACAGCCTGTCCATGGTTCTAAAAAGCTGAGCTGGTCGATTTGGAGCAGCAGCTATCTCACCAGACAGGAATTCTGCCTTCTTACTAGAGATTGCTGATTGATAGCTTTGATAAAGATCTATCAATCTAAGGTGGTCAGCATCAAGAGCCGTTCTCTGCCAGCAATGCTCCAACCATCGTCCTACACATCTCAACTTCCTCAAGGTCCCATCAGATCAGGAGGACCGAGGGTGAAGAGAGAGCGGATGAACATGGACTGGGGCAATAGCATCCAGAGCTTCAGTAATAGCTTTATTATAGGCCAGAACTAAATTCTCTGTATCCTCGCCTGCCCTCAGAACTCCCGGTAGGTCTAATACCGCCAAAACACCTTCCAGGGTTACTCCCCTCAAAGGACAATATCTGACCATCTCCACAGGGGCAGGCCTATGGTGGGGGCTGGAAATTGAATCTAACTGTGTAGTGATCAGACTACACAACTGACTCCACCACCAAGTCGATGGACTCAATCCTCAGGAGGAAAATCAGATCAAGTGAGTGACCTCGATTATGAGTAGCAGAGGCAAATACCTGTGTGAACCCCAAAGAAGACATAAGTTGGAGGAAGTCTTCACCAAACTGCGAGAGTTCATCATCGACCCAGGCATTGAAGTCACCCAGGACCATCAGCCTGGATGACGCCAATGCTGCATTGACGATGAAGTCTGCCACATGTTGCAGGAACAATTTCTCACCCCCGGGGAGGGATGGTAGATGAGAATGATCCTGCAGCCCACACCTGCTACTACAGTAGACTCAAATGATCTGGTTACCCGAACTGGTACACCAGCAAGACCCAATTCCAGTCTAAAACATATAGTCTCCCCACCCCCCCCACCGTGATCTGATCTCAAGTGGTGTACCACCGAAAATCCGTCCTGGACCACCACTTCCAGAATGGGACCGGCGTTGTCTCCAAGCCAGGTTTTGGTGATGCAAGCCCAGTCTGCTGTCCCAACCAGATCAGCAATAATTGCTGTCTTGTTTCTAATAGTTCTGGCATTGCATAACTCCACTCGAGTCAGACAAGGGTCCGGAGCTGACTGAGTTATCTGGCCAGACATACAGGAGCCCTTGGGTATGGTAACCAGGCATGACAAACCATGGTCTAGAGTTCATTTCTTCCCAGGGCATCTCTTGGACCACACAAACCCAATACAGCTACCCTGCCCCCCCGAGGTCCAGGGCCCCCGGCTCACCTCTGCCCCCTGACTAACAGTACCTGAAGCCCTGCACTGGTTATAAAGCTCTGCAGGTAAGGGGAGGAGAAGAGCCAGAGGACCCGGAGTTCAGCTGGGGAGTACTGCCTGACCAGGAGAGCAACAGACCAGCACATCTTCTATCACAGCAAAACCCGTACTGTTCCCACCTATAAAATATAAACCCAAATACAGTTATCTTATAAAATAAAAGAAAAACTATATGAATATGATACCCTGGAGTTCTCTCACAACTCCAGCCAATTTGTCCAGAAAAGGCACCTCCACTGCCTCTCACACAGAGGGAGGAAGAAAAATGGTGAAACCCAGATTCCTCTCACCACTCTGGATCAGTGTTCAATGAAATTTAAATTACCCCCACTACCTCTCACACAGTGGGAAAGAGAAAGACCTGCAAAAAATAAAAGACCAGAAAAGAGTCAAAAGCCTTGTTGAATTCAAAGTACAGTAAATCCATAACATGGTCCTTATCCATTACTGTTATTACAAGTCAAAGCATACTATCAGGTTGGTCTGACAAATCCTCCCTGACATAAACCTATGCTGTTTATTATCCTGGAGTCCATATCTCTCCAGGTAGAACACAAGGTCCTTACTGACTAGTGCCTCCATCAGTTTACTCTCAATAGAGGTAAGACTGATAGGTCTGTAGTTAACCGGTTACTCCTTGTCCCCCACCTTATGCAGCACGACTATGTCTACTACCCTCAAATCTTTTGACACTGCCTCCATCTGAATTGAGCAATTGAATAGCCCTACCAGGGGTTGACTTAGTTCCATTGCCAGTTCCTTGAGCACCATCAGATGCATCCCATCTGGCCCCATGGACTTATCTATCTATAGGGCTGCTAGTCCTTTCCAAACCCTATCACTGGTAAATACTTGCTGCCTCATCTCTGAGAGATCCCCTTTCAGCTGCCTTAATGCCACTCTCTGGCAAAGGCCCTCTGCCTTCCCTTGTGAATACAGAGTAGATGTAGTCATTAAGAACGGCTGGTTTCTGCTCATCCTCCTCAATTACCTGACCTTCCTCTGTTAACCTAACAGTTCTTTCTCCCTTCTTTGTTTTCCCTAATACACCTAAAGAACTTGATTTTCAAAGGGTGTCGCAGGGCTTAAATCAAGCCCTGCTCCAAATCCATTTTTTGGTGCAACTGCGCCAAACTCCTTTGTCACAGCTGCAGCTGATTTTAGTACATCAGGTGCAGCTGTGACAGTTTCCACAATTTACGGCAGCTTGTGCCAAAGATGTGAGGCAAATCACATAAAGAGAGTCCCCCAAGTGGCACTACTTAGACCAGGGAAAAGCTGGTCTAACTTGTGACTTTTAGTGCTCATGATTGAAAATCCTGATTGACAGCTGGGAGAGAGCAGCCTTCGGTGCAAACAGTGTGGGAGGGGCTGAGAGCAGAGGAGGGAGCAGACACCAGAGTGTCTCAAGCTGGGTGATTGGTGGGGGGAAGATCTGCATACTGCTAGAGGGGACCAAATTGATCTTGTCACTGGAGAGCCCATGTGGCTCTCTCGGTGCAGCAAGTCTCCTCACTGCAACAGCGTGTGGTTGGCAGACATTTAGGCAAAGGAATGCAACAGTCAACAGTCCAGGCAGCTCAGTCCGTTTGACTGCGCTAAATACTTTTTGAGTCCTCCTCACTCTTTCTTCTTCCTCTACTCATCAGGAAAAAAAACATTGGCTGTAGAAAATGCTATGTAAAGGGAGGAAAAGAGTGTACATTTTTTCTAAGGCTGGAGGAGGGGAGAGGAGGAGAGGGGAGGGGAGAGGAAAGGAGTGAGGATCTTGTTTGGCTGGTGGTAGGCAGAATGAGTTTGAAATGGCCTGAAGGTGTCAGTCACAGACTGCGTGAATTAACAGAATAATATTCCTACTAGTAAATGAATATAGAGCAGCTGCTACAGAGCAGAAGGTCCTCCTCCTGATTCAGTCTGAGTACACTTGCATTCGGAATCTTTTTTCCAGTCAAGGGAAGAAGGAAAAGTGAAACAGGGGCAGGGGAAAAGAGTCATCCTAATACATAAGGGTTCTAAAAGGTTTGGATAAGCATCCAAATGTTTTGTTGATTATCAGAACCTTTTACAACCTCAGAACCCTTTGAGGTTCTCCCACCTCTAAAATTAAAATGTTTTTGTTCGCTTGCTCTGCCATGAATTATAGCCTGGCCTCACTAGTCAATTTTTATAGAACTCCTGCAATTTCGCCTCTCTGCACCACTCCTGTTACTTTCTAACTATACTTTTGAAAGCTGCAACAGGAGTGAGAGCCAAGAATAGCTGAGGCTGAATGCATGAGTCATTCTTGACTGTAATACCATTGTTTTGATGTGAAGTCGATGGTATTATGGATTCCTGATGTCAAAATGATGATGTTATGACTTTTCGGTGGTCTGGCTTCTCTACTGAAAAAAAAAAAACAGCAACCATGCATTTCAAAGAAATATTTAAAAATTAGAAAAAATATGGAAAATGTGTCACATACCTATGGGGGCTCCACACAGGCACAGCACTCTGCTGCTGCCAGCATTCATCTATACATAAATATATACATCTGTCATTAAGTTGTTGCTTCTCATCTGGGCTATCCAGTGCAGCTAAATGGCAACATAAAACAAAATGTTTCACTACCAGGAAATGTAGAAGTGATTCCCAACCTTCCATTATTATCACTGAAACTGCTTATTCAGGATCTCGCCTGATTCATAGCCTGTACTTTTCACTGTTTACTCTGATATCATTTGAATAGAATGCTACACTCTCAGCTTCCTGCTTGGAAGGCACTGCGCCTTTCGCCATTGTTTTTCTCTCTTTTTTTTTTTTAACCACATGCTGTCAATCGTTTATCATATTGGGAAGACAGTGTGGTTAAGTGAGTTACAGCTCAGACCTGTGAAACTGGAGATACAGGGTTGAAAACCTCACTGCTGCATTATGATGCATCTCAGCTGGACTATGCCGGGAAAATAATGCTGTGCCCACTTCGATGGGAACTTCATATTTTGGTGTTACAAATATGTGCCCAGGAAAAAAGGATACTGTTTTACACGTGAGGTTGACCTGTAATTATTAATAATATAGTAATACTGTAGTTTTATTGGGCTTGGAGGAGCTCTTTCCCAGAAGCTCATTGCACCATACAGTTAACATACAGTACACTCAAATAATAAAATAATCATAACACAATTTAATTTTTATTTAGCTTTTTTTAGAATAATATACTTTATTTAGTTTTCATCAAGGGCAGCACACATAACAGATAAAGTACATTAAAAACAAAAGAAAATAGTACAATACAGAACAAACATTATCCCTAAGTAACTATGTACATTCAGGGACTTCAGGCAACCAAAACAACCATATACAAAATGATAGCATCAGGACAGATGGTTAGTTTTTGTTGACTGGGAAAGCCCTCCTTTTCAATTTCAGTTGATTTGCATGTGCCCTCTGGACGAGGCTGAAGATAGGCATGGGGGGGGGGGGCAGATGAAAAGCAAATTAAACTGAATCAGGTTAAGCTGTTGCTGGTATTTTTAATGCATGGGAGAAATAAAGCAAGGACAGCAGGGAAATGATTCTACTCTTTTTGAGAAACACCACAGTATCTTTAATATCCACCTGCACAACCACCAGAACTGGCAGATGGGACCTTGGTTTAATATCTCATCCGAAGGATGGCACACCCCAGTGGTACAGCATCTCCTTAGTACTACACTCAGGTGCCACCATCTAAGGTATGAGCCTACCCCCTTGTGGGACTAGAACCCACAACCTTCTGGCCCTGAGGAGGATGTGTAACCAACTGAGGGGGTGTCACAGTATCAAGATTTCATGGTATACCATGGTATCAGAAGCCACGGTATCAGTAGTTCATGGTATACTGCATTTACAAGTCTATTGACTAAATTGGGCTGGTGTTTCTAGGAACACTGGACTGAATTTCAAACCATTTCTATAACATGTTTGAATTCTATAACTACAGTTTATGGAATTAGTTGCATGCATCTTTAGTTTTATTGCTAGTTGCATTCCAACATGGGAAGCTTTTTCCCAGTAGTCTGGATAGACTTTGTACAGGAATTAATATTTACACACTATGTTGCACATATTTGTTATTATATGTAGACTATTTTATATACAGTATCTTTCTAAATGAAGATATAGTTTTTCTTGCAGGTGCACTATGTAGGGTGTATTAAATAAAGTTATGAAATATTTTTGGCTAACACTGAGAGTAGAGATTTTATCCAAGTATAAACACTGGTGTGTTTCAACCATTGAATAAAATGGTTTTAATTATAGGCCACTATGACCATTTTGCATGAACCCCCTGATGTACAGAGAAACATAACTGGAATGATAAACTTATATGGAGTGTGCAGCTTGGCATAGTGCAGCTCTCCTGGAATATGGAGAATTTTCTCTGTTTTCTGGGTTGATATATCTGCTGTTAAGGAAATTAAATATATCTGGTGTGGTACTGGATGAGAACATTTCTTTTAACCACTGTGCCTATATTTTTGTCTCCCTGAGACATAAACGGCATGTGTAATTAATTTATAGACATCATCACCTTTCCTTAGAGTAACTGATATGGTATATATAAATATTTAAAATACAGGATGATTATTGTGCTTCTACTATATGTATATGTAACCCTTCCCTGCAGAGCATGTACATGTTTTGCGCACTTTAGGTCCTTTTTGGGCCCATAATTAAATGGTTAATTTCTCTCTGCCACACTGGTGGGAGATTCTGTAGGTCAGAGCTCACCATTGGTGCATGGGGGTATAAATTGGGGGTTTGGGTGCCAAAAGGCGAGAGTCATGAGTAAGAAGAAGGGGTCTAGTAGAAGAACAGGGACAATTGCCCACTCTCAGGGTGTCCAGTGGTTTTCTGTGGGTTTGGGCAACCAGGTGTACAGCGAGTGATGTGGCAGCAGCCATCAGCCGGGTCCACGGGGTGGTCTATGGCATGATCCTCTGAAATGCTCCCTCGGCAGAGCAGGAAGAAAGCTGTGGGCAGAGAACAGGAGGTCATGGAACTGAGGTTTCGCAGCCCTGAAGAAATGGTGCAACCTATGGGCTGCCCAGCTGAGAGAAAGAAGAAGAGACCAGAAGGGAGTCCCCTATGCAGACTATAAGGGTACAGCTGTGCTGTATGTCTGTGGGAAGAACAGTTTGGAGTAAGAAAGAAAAGGAGAAAGCAATATGCCCAGAGTCTAAGTGCCAACTCGGCTGTGGCAGCTTTGGTGGGACATTTGCCCATGAGTTTGTGGGCAAAGTTGCTCATTCTAGGTCCCAGTTTTGTGAGGAGAGGAAGTATGTTGAGAGAGGCAGAGAAAGAGAGAGAGAGAGAGAGAGAGAGAGAGAGGGGCAGCTCCAAAGTTTAAGATGCCAACTCAGTTGTGGCAGTCATGGTGGAGACATTCGCCCAGGGTAGAGTCAACTGCCATGGCTCAATTTTTGAACTTAAGTTTTGGGGGGAAGAACGGTAGCTCCATGTTGTAGGGCTTGCTAATGTGAGCCCCTAGGACAAGCTCAGAGATTAGAATGGAGCTGAGAGAGGGGGAGAGAGATGATTATTAAATTCTGCCTGCAGGCTAAAGCTGTAAAGGCCATAGCAGCCCTGATTTAAAGCTGTCTGTACTGCAGAGTGGCTACTTCTGCCCAGAATAGCAGCTCAAATGTTAGTGGAGTCATAGCGGCCACGATGGACACTAGCAACTTTCATGACCCCTGTGGTCAGGAAGGCAGGTCAACTGTTTAAGTGTGTTACTTCCATGGAGTGGAACCCCCTGTTATTTTACTTCAGCACGGACGGCAGTCATTTGTGCAGAACTGTTTGTGGCTACTAATCAAAGTTTGTTGCGGCCCATGCACCAGAAGAAGCCGGTGCCCGTGCACAGTTCACCTCCAATCAGCACCAGCCATCCTGGTAAGGAATTTCTGTGTTTCTGTGGTGAGTGCCCCCTTCCCACGTACTTACCACCTGGCATACCGCTAGACACCGAGGAGGGGGACTTACATATATACAACCAAAGGGAGAGTTTTTTTAAAAAGATGTGAAATGTTTTTTGCTTTCTAACACAGTTGTTATGCACGGAGTTTGTGGATTTCTTGGCTGTATATTTCTGTAACAACTTTCATGTCTTGATCTGAAGGTAAGAGGTGATGAGGAATGTAGCACTAATGCATGTTCACAACATTGTATATTTAATGGAGGTTGTAATTTCCCGACACTGTCCGCTGACAAAGCCTTTCTTAATGCTACCTAGCTGTGTTGGGCATCTGATGACAGCACCTAACAAACCTTTAATTTTACTGAAGTTCTTTGTTGTTGTGTGCACCCCTTTTTTGTTTTTGCCTTACAGTGTTTTTCATGTAAGGGTAGCACCTTTGAATGGCTAGAGGTGTGGGCAGATTTTTCTGTTTTCTGTTTCTAGGAACAGCTGCCCCTTCTGCACCATCTCTCCCTGACACAAGAGTTTGACAAGACATTTTTTGTACAAAAATGACTACTTCCATTATACCGTGGTATTCACGATTACGGTATTACATGTTACGGTTATCATAGTGTCAAAATTTGATATCACGACAACCCTACTACTGAGCCACACTGATACAAAACTCATCGTGTTCTCATAGAACGTCATGATGAATAGCAGCAGATCCTCTCATTAATAAATAATGACAGGTGAGACCAAGAGGCAAAATGGAGTATTTGCAAAGGCCTCCTGAAATAAATGAAGTTTAAGGTCCCTTTTAAAAGCCTTCACAGATGGAGCCATTTGCAGATCCCTAGAGACCAAGTTCCACAAAACCGGGGCTGCAACAGTAAGGTTTGGGTTAGACAGGCTTAGCAAGTTCCCCTCAAATGGGGAGCCACTTATTTTATTTATTTATTTAGGCGTTTCACCAGGAAAAAACATACTGAGCACAAACTGCTCATTTCCAGATGTGTCCTGGGGGAAGGGGAGTGGGAGTAGATGAGAGAACATAATACAAAATAAATACATTTGCATACATAATGAGATAACAGGGCTGTGCCAAAAACTGTAAGGCCCCCCTGCAAAATATTTTGTTGAGCCCACCTCACCACCAATAAATGTAAAAAAAACATTAGCGCATATGACATTTTTATAGCGTAAGTTTTTTTTGTATCAGTTCTGCTGAACATACATAGTTTGTCCATGCTGCACCCCCCACCCACCCACCCATCCCCCTTGCTGGCACCATGATCAAAGAACTGAACAATGTAATTTGTTCCTGCTCCTTGTGGGGACACCAGCACCAAGATTAGATGTTTTGAGTAATGGGCCCTATTGCTTCTTTGTTCTGTACCCCCACCACCACCGCCACCACCATGTGAAACTGGAGCTGGAATCTTCTGACACCACTGCTCACAAACCCAGTTTCAAATGGATAAGCAGTTTCCAAATAAAAACTTGCTAGTTTGTCTGTGAGAAAATGTTTTCTTAATGCTGACCTCTGAGGCAGTAGGCCCCCTAACAATGCGGGCCCTACTGCAACCATAGCTCTTGCACCCGCCCCTGTCACTGTCCAGTGAGATAATAAATACATTTGCATACATGATGAGATGCAGAGAGCAAATGAATGCAGATAGTAGTTATAACATATAGAAGTAAAACATACTAAGACAGAGTAAGTCATTGTAATAAGTGGAGTATGTACAATATTTAGAAAATAGCCGTAGAAGTTTGGATAACAGCAAAATGCAACTCCTGCCTGCATTTTCAGTACAAGCCCTGCTGCTAGTTCACCTACAATCATACATAAACATCAAATCTGATGGCAGAAAAAGATCACTAGGCCTTCCCGGTCTGCCCATTTTTTCCCCTGCCCATACTGTCACCACAGACCCTACTTGATTTTTGACTGCCTCCCGCCTCTTGCATCCCAATAAGATTCCCTTCTGGCTATCCCATGCATTCCTGAATCCCATCACTGTTCTAGCCCCAGATCTGCTGAAAGACTGTTCCAGGCATCCACCACTCTTTCAGTGAAGAAGTACTTCCTTTATCTCTTTTAAATTTGCCCCTTCCAGCTTCATTGCATGTCATTCTAGGAGCCATGCCAGTAAGTGAAAGAGCTAAGAAGGAGTGAGAGCATACACTGCTCTCTTACCCCTGTATATAGTCATGTCATTTAAACTGTGTGTAATACATTTGGCCTTGTCTTTGGCAGTTATGACTCCTAATGGTAACAAGTTCCATAAGTTCACAATATGTTGTGTAAAGAAGTTTAAGTCTTTTTTTGTGTGTGTCCGATCTTGTTCCAACTGTTTGCAGAGGGTGACCACAAGAGCCATCTCAAAATTTAAACTCATTCATTAGATAAGGAGCATTTAGGATGTCAAATATATGTCCCCCTGTTCTCGTGCATTATTCCCTCTGAAAAATACTCCCCTCCTCTACCTTATTAAACCCTGTGACATATTTATAGGTCTCTGTCATGTCCTCCCTCTCCCTCCTCACTTCCAGGCTGTACATATTGAGGTCCTTCAGTTTCTTCTCATAGGACTTCTGATACAGCCCCTGCACCATTTTAGTTGCCTAGCTTTGCTTTGCAGCCCCCTCCCCCAACATTTCCCCCCATGTGTTGGCAACCATAATTGTATCTTGAAATATATCCATCTTTGTAATGGATAATCTCTTGACAGATTTGGCTTTGGTTGACTGGTCTATATTCAATATAAATTGCTTCACACAGACACAGTAACCTGAGATCCACTACTCTGTGATTAGTAAATGCCGCTATGCCCCGTGTTGCCCTCTTGGGGGCCCTCTTGGAGATAGGCGTTACACTTAGATGTTGCCATTGCAGTTGGGAAACATTAAATTCAAAGGACCGGATTTTCAAAGGGCCCTTAGATCCACGCAGGCTGCATCAAACAAACAGCTTGAGTCAGATCTAGGTGCGCCAAATACTGTGCGCCATATTTTGCAAGAAAAGCATTCTTTGTGGCAAAGTCCCCCAAACTGACGCAAGAGGTCCACTGCATCAACAAAATGGTGTAAGAGATAAGAATGACACAAGCTACATCAAAATAAAAAGTGTAAGTTGCGTTAAATAAATCACTCAAGGAATGAAAATGATGCAAACTGAATAAAATGATGGTGTAAACTAAGTAAAAAAATGGTACAAACTGAGTAAAAAAATGGTACAAACGGAGTAAAAAAATGATGCAAACTGAGTAAAAAATGGTACAAACTGAGTAAAAAAATGGTACAAACTGAGTAAAAAAATGATGCAAACTGAGTAAAAAATGGTACAAACTGAGTAAAAAAATGATGCAAACAGTAAAAAATGGTACAAACTGAGTAAAACAATGATGCAAACTGAGTAAATAATGGTACAAACTGAGTAAAAAAATGATGCAAACTGAGTAAAAAATGGTACAAACTGAGTAAATGCCTCAGGTGTGGCAATATCCCAAACGACACACCCTGTGGTGCATTATTCCTATTACACAATGGCTCTTTGTTATACAGTACAGAATAAAAAAAAATCATTTTAAAGATGTTTTTGTGTGGAAAAATATTTTTTGGTTTTAAGAGAAGATGAAACAATCAAGAAAATGCTCATCTACATGGGATCACAGTGAGGCTGAGATTAGACCTGTGGCATCGTGCTGGGATAACGCAATGGGTCCAGCCCCAAACTGACCAATCACACACCAAGATTCTTTCTTGCCATTGTATAACACAAAACGAGCATCAATATTTACAGTAGGAATAAAGCACAGTGTAAGTGCAAATCAGGAAACACACATACATACATAACAGCTGATTCTAGAGCATCAGCAAGACCAGTGAGCCGTGGGAACAGATAAGTCTGCAGAGATATAATGATGGATATTGTTACAGTAATTTTCATAGGAAATAAAGGATAGGCGATGCCCAGGTATCGCCATCATGACAGACAGACAGAATTAAGTGATACAGATTTTTCTTGACCAGTCACAAATTAAGTTAAACAGGTGTAGTTGTGTTTGAAGGAAGCAGAAAGCAGGCAGCCTACTAGCTACTAGCATGGCATCTCCAGGGAGCGCTTGCATCTGGGCTGTGGGCAGGTGTACCACGGCGTACTGGAGGATGGAGTGAGCCAGAAGCTGAGGCACGGGAGGAATAGCACTTACTGCGTATTTAATCCAGGGCTAGGTGCTAGCACTAGCTGTCCAGGTACAACGGACTGTCGGGCCACAGGAAGGTCACCAGATAGGGACGGTATAGATACACTGGGGTGCCCTGGGCCAGTCACGGTCAATGGTTCAGAAGGGAGCTTAATCACTCATCCTCAAAAAAGTAACACTTTAGCTGTATGGAAGGATTACATTGGTCATGGAATGAAGCGGTTACAGCTGTTTTTAGCAGAGTATAGCCAACCATTCGGTTTTTCGATGGCATTGGAAGGATTGCCTAGTGAGAACTGCAGGAGCAAATCAGCAGCAGGGTCCGGAAGGCACATGCGATCCGATTGATTGCGGCATTAGCGGTACTTTGTTGGAGAAGAGTCCAAGTAAATAGTCTCGGATGATAGCTAGTGAAGGTGCAACCACCCAGGTGGTAGTGATTTTTATGCTTTGGGTTCAGGTATCTCTGTAAGACTTACCTATAACACATGAGAGGGGTACAGGGACTGGAAGTAATAAATATTTGCGGATTAAGAACCATGCACAGGATGACCTGGGGTATAGCAGATCATGACTAAGGCCAACTCTGGGGAGCAAGCTAACAGTAGTTAATGATTAGGAGCCAGGAAACAGTTGCAGTGTCCGAACACACCTTGGACATATAATGCCTTGAAAGTATTAACACTTCGATGGTAACACAGTTTCAGTAGTTTTTGCATATTGTTTCACAGGGTCGTCAGCATGAAGCTAAAGGCCATTCTGCCACAATGGGTGGTAGCTTTAGGTACGCATAGAGAGATATATGAAGAACTCCTTAGGCCGTACGGTCCCAGCTCACTTATGGGAAGACATTCAGAAATGTAATGCTGGAGCCTTTTTAAGATAGCTCTGTAGGTCCAAAGGACTGTATTTTTTTCATGCCTGAATGAAAGCGATGACCATCCTACAGCTTTGTACAATAGGCAGTGATGGGTAGAGAGGGGAAGACCGGTAATATACCTGATGGCTCTGTGAAACAGTGTGTCCAACTTGATAAGCGAGGCTTTGGGACAGTGGCTGTATAGAAAATCTCCATAGTCGATTAGGGATAGAAAGGTAGACTGAACTAGTCTCCGTTTGGCATCACAAGTGAGGAACTGGCTAATTCTGTAAAATAGACCCAACCGCTGTCTTAGCTTCTTTGCCAAGTCTTCAACACACTCAGAGAATGTGAGGTTCTGGTCTAGCCACACTCCTAAGTATTTAAATTTAGGGATAAACTCCAATTTCTCACCTAGAATTGTAGTGATCAGAGGCGGTGACCGGGAGCTGGTAGGATTTGGCATTCGGCTATAGGGTGTGAACAGCATTGCCTTCATCTTTTTCACATTCAAAAGAAGCTTTTTATGGAGTAGCTGAGTCTGAAGCAGGTCAAATTCATCCTGTAGGTCTGCACAGGCAGCTTTGGCAGTTGGATGACTTGTGTATGCCACTGTGTCGTCCACAAACAGATGTATTTTTGCCTTGTTGATGCCCACATCGATATTGTTGATGTAGATGGCGAAGAGCAATGGACCAAGAATGGATCCTTGTGGCACTCCCCTGAGCAAAGGTTTGAGTGGGGAGAGCTCCCCCTCAGCTTTGATCTATTGCTGCCATCCTACCAGGTACTCTGTGAACCAGTACAAGGATGCTGGGTCAAGACCAATGCTCTTCAGTGCAGAGAATAGCAGGCTATGGTCCACCATATCAAAAGCCTTGCTAAGGTCCAGGAATACTGTGCAGACAAAGTTTCTGTTGTCAAGGTCACTGTACCAGTCGTTAGTTACTTTGGCAAGGGCTGAGATAGTATTATGCTTAGTCCTAAAACCTGATTGCGTAGGGTTCAGTAAGTTGTTAACTTCCAGGTATACTCTAAGTTGATTGCTGACAAATTTTTCCAGGAGCTTAGACAAGATTGGCAGTAAGGAGATCGGTCTGTAGTGATTGAGATCGCAGGTGTCCCCAGATCTGAACAATGGGATAACATGGGCAGTTTGCCAAATGGTAGGAAGGGACCCTTGGAACAATCATAAATTAAATAGATGTGTGATAGGGACAGCAAGGACGTGACACACAATTTTTATAAAGTAGGGATCCAAAGGGTTAGCTTCAGCACTCTTTTTTACATCCAACTGAAGTATCAGATCTTCGACCTCCTTCAATAGTACAGGTTGGAAAGAGAATCCAGGTACCAGGGCAATGGTGTCTACACGAGGGACACTTAGCTTAGACCATGCCAGGGCTGCAGGAGAATTGTCAAAGGCCAGTCCAGCTGTGGCAAAATTATTGTTGAAAGCTTCTAAAATCCCCTGTTTATCACATATAATTTTCCCTTCAGATGTGATTTTTGGTGGCAAGGAGTTACCTGGGGTGTGGCTGGACACATCCTTAATTGTTCTCCAGAATTTAGAGGAAAATTTGCAGCAGAGTCCAGCTCTTTAAGATAGAGGGATGCTTTGGCATCTCTGATCATTTTCGTACATGCATTACATGCTTTCCTAAGCTGGCACCATTCTGAGTCTAGTTTCATCTGCCACGCCTTTTTCCACAACTTGTCCCTACCTAGCAGGGTGGTTTTCAGTTCAGGTGTGAACCAGCGACAAATTTTGCTTTTTACTCTGATTTTTACCATCGAGGCATGTGTATCTAGGGCTCCTACTAGGATCTCGTTAAAGATATCATACGCCTTGTTGACCTTGGTGGCTAGGTAGAAGTCTTGCCAGTGTGGTGAATGTCCCAGTTCATGTGTATAGACGCCACATCAAAGTTGTGCCGTGTCCTTTTGGTGATGAATTTGGTTGAAGGGCCTGTGTGATGTAGTGACCTAACTGTGACAATAAAACAATGGTCACTGACGTCGGAGGAGAAAGTTCCAGCGTGCATGTAGAGATGCAACTTATCAACCAATATGACATCCTGTAATGAGCTATTACACAGGTTCTTTTTAGTAGGACGTGTAGGTTCTTGAATTAACTGTACTAACCCGCGAGCGTCACAAAAGGTGTTAAAGGGAGAAGCAGTCTTGGAGAGCCAGTCAAAGTTACAGTCCCCAAGTATGATAGTTTTGAGAATCTCCTTCTCAATGATATTACCAAGGTGAAATAAGAGTAGAGTTCCCGTGGATGGAGGTCTATAGCAACCAATCACTCTAATGGCCAGAGAATTGGATAATTCATTCTTGAGTGTCAGACATTCAAACTCATTTTTAACAGAGCTTGAATCCATACAGGATGTTACAAATCTTTCCTTAACATATATGGCCACTCCACCTCCCCTAGTAGGTCTATCAGTTCTGAATAGCTGGTAGGAGGGGATGCTAAGCTGGCCTAAGCCAGGATTCAGCTATTGCCAGTACATCAGGTTGGGTATGGCTGATCCATGTCTGTACCATAGTTAACTTTTTTAGGAGGCTATAGACATTGACGTGTCAGAAGCTCAAACCTTTGAGAGTGGCTGTATCTGACAGAGAAGTGAGGGGAAAGATGGGACCAGGGTTTCATTCGATGTTACCTGAGCATATCAGTAGATGAAGTAGCATCTTTGTTAAGGCAACTAGCGTTAGTTTGAGAAGCTTTGCCCTGGTACGCTTGTGATTCTTAACATGATGTGAAAGCCTATTACCACCACCAAGAGTGTCCCACTCTAGTGCTAGGTGAAGCAATACCCTGACCGAGATGTACAGGGGGTGGCTAACACAGTATGGAACAGAAGGGCTAGCTTGAGGAGGCGGCTTAATGTGGGTACCATCACGATAGGTATCCAGGTTGTGCTCTGACAGTAGTGCCATACGCACGGCATATAAATAACTAGTGGGTAA
Source organism: Neoceratodus forsteri (assembly GCA_016271365.2). NCBI lineage: Eukaryota > Metazoa > Chordata > Ceratodontiformes > Ceratodontidae > Neoceratodus > Neoceratodus forsteri. The sequence continues at coordinate 25,396,400 of JADMNL010000022.1, read as the reverse complement.
ATCTGTATATGGGGAGCAGATTTTTAAGGGGTCAGACTCTGCATTCACAGGCTTCTGCGGATAATAGGCTACCTGTACATAACAGAGAATAATCAGTGTAGATACTAGCAAGGAACCCTTCATGAGGATGCTATCCAGGCCCCATATTCTAAACGTCATAGGAGGAATGTTTAATACAGATTAGGGCAAAGGAGCCTCAGGAAGAGGCATCTGTGATATCGGCCAGCTAACTTATGGGCGTTCCTAAATGGACAACAGAAGAATTTGGAGAGGACAACGAGGACCTTCGTAGGTGTGTTTTTAGAAGTGGAAGGAGAATCGATGTATTTAATAAGTGCAGGGGTGGGGATGGGTGGGTGGGGCTTTAAATTAGTGGCTTTTGTTGTACCTTTCAGCTTGGACAGTCCGGGCTTGCGGTCTCAGGTGGCAGCTGTGGGAGCGTCGACTGCTTGGTGTCCGAGAGCCTGTGCCTGTGGGGCAGGGAGCCCCTGGACAACTGGAACTTGGCTGGGGAGAGAGGGAGAAGCACAAGTTTAAGTGCTGGCCATGGATAAAAGACTGTCTGCACCAGCAGAAGAGCTAAATTTGCAGGACAAAGGGATGTATATTCCCTTGCCACCTAAAGTCTGGCACACACACAAGTTTCAGAAAGGAGCTGAATCACTTATATCTTAGCCCTTTACACTCTAAACATGGGCAAAAAAAATAAAACTTTAAACAAACCGGATACATGTAAATACAGCTTTAATAATTTGTTTAATTTACTTGCTTGACCATAAAAGTTGCTCTTTGAAATTGCTGATGAGGAATGCAGTATTTTATGACTGCTGTTATCATTAGGAACGCAGTTAACAGCCATCTTTTGACACAACAGTACCGTTTCAGATTATTCAGGAACGTACTTGCATACTTAGTTTCACTTTGATGATGTCATGCTGCAGGTATCTCCAATCCATGCGTCTGTGTGTTTTCCCATTTACCGAGAATTCAATGCACCACAAATCTACAGTACCAGTGCAGCAAATCACAGTGAGCTACAGTGACATGGTGTTACATGTGTTTTTACTCGGGCAGGGCAGCAGGTTTTCTGAACCTTACACCCTGCTATGCTACAGAGAATCTGAAAACACTTTGTTGTTTTGCATAAAAAAAAAAAGCCTATGCACAGGTGCTTTTTGAGACTTTTTGTACAGGGTTAGCAGTTTTTTCAAAGGGCTAGCACTTCCCAAGGAGAAAAAATACAACCAATATATTTGCAGGTGATACCTTCTTTTGGACTAACAATATTATTTTTAAGACTAGCTTTGAGAGGTGAAACTCTCTTCCTCAGGTCAAAGGACTTTGACCTGAGGAAGAGAGTTTCACCTCTCGGAAGCTAGTCTTAAAAATAATTTTATTGGTCCAAAAAAAGGTGTCACCTGCAACATATTTGTTGCAGTTTTTCTCTACATTGTTGAGTGGACTAACACGGCTAGCACATTTCTCTCTTTTTACACATTTCCCTAGGAAAATGGGAAATGTTCCGTCCTCATGCTCAGATTGGGCTAAATCAGTGACTGTTTGTTGGTCTAAAGAGGTGGTCAGTGCTGCTTTGCTATAAAGCTGGATCCACTAGTGCCCGTGCAGAATTTCTAAGGGCTGTATTATACCGTAATGGTGAATATGCAGTTTGATTGAAAAAATACTGTGATTTATAGATTTTGCTACTTAAGTTTAGGGATTTTTCTGTCTGGCCCGTCATTGCAGTGATATTGGTACTGCTCACAGTGCCAGTGACCAAGGTTCAGAAGGGAGCATGAGTCATTAAGAGCCAGTCCGGGGGTGGGGGGGGAGAGAAGATCGAGCAACCAACAGGATGTTGTTTTTCTCTGGGAAAGATGACAGTGCATTCAGGAATGGCTCAAGTGGGCAGGGAGATGGCAGTGCACGATGCACACCATTTGTGCATGCTTGCATCACACCCCAGGCCAGCATCTCAAGAGAGGGGAGAAAACTGAAGAGCTCTAATAAGCCAGGGAAGAGTGAGGGACTGACCCCTCTCAGGCCTCTCACTGGTGGAATGGAAGCACTCTCCTGAACTGGATCCTGGACTAGTGGCAGAGTTGGGGACCTGCTATAGCCCTCTTAGGGGGCCAGCCATAGAGGCAGACAGAGGAAGAATCTGATAAGTTCACTGGTAGCTGGGCCTGGGACATCAGTCTGGATGGGGGGGTGCAGGCTTACCAGAAAGGAGGCAAAGAAAAATAGTTAAGCACTATTTTCATGCATATGTAACCCCCCCCCTTAAGTGTGGTACTTACCTTTGTAGCTCCTCAGAGCTCAGCCAGGCCAACTCCATGATCATTGCTCCTTCCTGACTGGGGACTTACACTGCCAAGTGAGGACAAGAAAAGGAGAGGAGTGTCGCATCAGCATTTTTCAGCACCTATGTTAGTCATGAGCTTTGCAGCTCCTTCCGCACTTCAACAGCAAATCCGCTGCTGCTGATGCAACATGACCAGCACTCTGGATGAAACCGGGGCTTCCGTGAACTACGCCCGAAACAGACTGGATATTAATGCACAACCACACAAACCCCAACAGGAGCCTAAATAAACTGTCTAAGCACAGGATCCCTGTTAAATATAGATTTTAGGTCAGAGCCCTTTTTGACTACAAGATTATCATCCATCATATTCAACCTTTGACCCCTGTTTCCTGAGCAATGGAGGTCAGAGGACAAGCCACAGCCAATCAGGTTGAAAGAGCCTGATTCAGAGCAGGAAGAGGGCTCTAGGGACATGTGAGGGCTCATTAACTCACCCAGAAGGGAGTCAGCTAATCAGATATCGAGTGACAGATGGACAAACCCTCCCCAGGAGACGCAGTACATTAAATACCAGCAAGAGCTAGCCCGCCGGTGCAGCGGTAGTACTACAGCTTGCAACGTCAATGGTTCAGGTTCAGGAATGAGCCTAGATCATAGGAGGGACGACCTGGGGGGGGAGGAGGATTGAGTGTCTCAAAGGATGCTCTCCTCCTCCGGGGATGGAGAGGAGATCAGTGCTGCCACACAACCACCACATGGGTAACCAAGGGTGGTGGTGGTGCAGGCAAAGAGTTCTCCTCCTCCGGGGATGATGGGGAGATCACTGCTGCCATGCAACCACCACCTGGATAACCAAGAGTGGTGGTGCAGGCAAAGTATTCTCCTCCTCTGGGGATGGAGAGGAGATCAGTGCTGCCGTGCAACCATCACCTATGTAACCAAGGGTGATGGTGCAGGCAAAGTGTTCTCCTTCTCCAGGGAAGGAGGGCAGATCACTGATGCCGCACAACTACCACCTGGGTAACCAAGGGTGGTGGTGCAGGCAAAGTGTTCTCCTCCTCTGGGGATGGAGGGGAGATCACTGCTGCTGCACAACCACGACCTGGGTAACCAAGGGTGGTGGTGCAGGCAAAGTGTTCTCCTCCTCTGGGGATGGAGGGGAGATCAATGCTGCTGCACAACCATGACCTGGGTAACCAAGGGTGGTGGTGCAGGCAAAGTGTTCTTCTTCTCCAGGGATGGAGGGGAGATCACTGCTGCCATGCAAGCACCACCTGGGTAACCAAGGGTGGTGGTGCAGGCAAAGTGTTCTCCTCCTCTGGGGATGGAGGGGAGATCACTGCTGCCGTGTAACCACCACCTGGGTAACCAAGGGTGGTGGTGCAGGCAAAGTGTTTTCCTCCTCCAGGGATGGAGAGGAGATCACTGCTGCCGTGTAACCACCACCAGGGTAACCAAGGGTGGTGGTGCAAGCAAAATGTTCTCCTCCTCCGGGGATGGAGGGAAGATCACTGCTGCCACGCAACCACCACCTGGGTAACCAAGGGTGGTGGTGTAGACAAAGTGTAGTGGGGTGGGTAGAGGACAGCCAACTGGCTGGACAGGTACTCACACCTTGCATGAAATACATCCATCTAAGTCAGCATCCTTGGGGAGAGGGAGGGAGGAAACATGAAAAACACAGCTGAGCACCTTGATGACTTTGTGAAGCCCACAGACTCCTCACCCAACTGACCTAGGCTCACTCCTGGGGTCCCAGCTGTAGCAGTTACAGATCTGGCTTGGAGAGAGGAACTCCACCATGAGGAGAGGATATCATGGGATACTACCCAAGGAGACAGGTAAGTCCTGGGAGATAGTGGGTGTGACAGAGTTGGGGCTACACAGGGCACTGAGAGGGGTCTGCAGGCCAGCTGGCATGGGAAGATGTATGGGAGGTGTGTGACTATTGATAAATCACTCTAGAAGAAACATAGTAACAGGTGAGTGAGTAATTCTTCTAACTACAGCTAGCCATACACAAAACATCAACTACTTGCAGTGCAGACTGTAGGTGGGAAGTACTGTAGCTATTTGGGAAACAAGATCTCCAGAATTGCATGACCAACTCTGTATCCTTGTGGGACTGTAGATCCACATTCAAATGTGCAGTGAAGGTGTTGGTAGATGGCCATGATGCTGCTTTGCAGATTTCCACAAATGAGACCAACCTAGAGGGTGACGTGGAAGGGGCCACACCCCTGGTAGAATGGGCACAGATCCCCTCTGTGACAAGGTGCTAGGCAAGCATGTAGCAGTTAGGGATGGGCCAAAACCACACTCCCAAAACTGAGCCTTCTGAACACATGTGACTCGGTTTGTTTAAATCCTGAGCTAAACTCTACCTCCCCAGCCTCTGCCTGTCTGCCAATCATGTGGCCAGGGGAGAGGTGAAAGGGTGCCCGATCTAGCAGCTGTGGTCCCAATATCCCAGTCTGACATGCACGAATCAGGGTAGAAATGCAGATCACACTGCAGCTCAGCGCCATTTAGGAAGTGCCTGTCCTGTGGAGCAGTGCAGTGGGATGGGAGAGGCAGTGCAAGCCCGAAGGGAGTGTAACTCATGGGTGGCAAAATAGCAACTAAGGGAGAGGGGACTCAGGGGAGACATGAAAAGGAAATTAGTACAAACAAGCATTTGTCAATACCGAATGTTTGCTTTCTGGCATTGGTAGTGTAGGAGTTAGAGAGCTGCATAATAGGAATGGCAGTGAAGTATTGAACTGAAGCCAACCCCACCACCCTGCAGAAACTGACAGGCATTGGGGTGTGCCTTTGGGTCATCAAGCATAATGGCCACGCCATTTCACCACACCCTACTCTGCAGACACTGACAAGTGTCATGGTGTGCCTTGGGGTCTTTGGCCCTTATGCTCACCCCATTCCATCAGGAAATATGGTGAGATGGGTCCTGTATAGGAGAATGGGGTGAATTTTGGGGCCAAAAAGTCCAAGGCACACCTTGATGCCTCTCACTGGCTGCATGGTGTGGAATGGTATGAGCATTACAGGTGAGAATCCCAAGTCACACTCCTGATGCCTGTCAATCTCAACAGGCTGGGGCGTTATGGTTGGAAACCCTAATGCCTCAGGTGTTCATTGGCATTTTCACTCCAAATTTTCAGCATGGTTTTTTTTTAACCCCACCTTATGAACAGTGGCGATATCAGTTTGTTAGCTGAAAGCTAATTTCGCACAGCGACTACGCCATTTGGCACCACAGGTGCAAAAACACATTTTGAACAGGATGTGAAAAATGACAGCTGTACTGTTCATGGGAAGGTAGAAAAAATGGCAATGTTGAAATTCTGCAGTGAAAATATTAAAAAAACTGGTGAAGTCACGAGCATGCGTAGAAAATGCGCAACGCACACCCCTAATGCAATTAGTTTGGAGATTTTTTTATAGCAGATTGTCAACCCAGGGATTTTGGAACCTCCACTCATGAACAGTGTCACTGAGATTTTCTTAATCTATCCCGAACAGTGATTTCCCACAGCGACCACGCATTTCTGCTCTGGAAGTGCAAAAACACATTTCGCCCATGGTGTGAAAAATGACAGCTGTACTGTTCATAAGAAGTGTGGAAAAATGCCAGTGTTGAAAATCTGAACTGAAAATATTAGAAATCCATGAAGTTACGAGGGTGCGTGGAAACTGTGCAATATTCGCTCGTAACACAGTCATTTTATGGACTTTTTTCACCAGATTTTTAATATAGCCATTTTAACACCTCTGCTCATGAACAGTGTCACTGTGATTTTCTTAATCTGTCCCGAACATTGATTTTGCAAACTGACTGTGCCATTGTGCACTACATGGGTGGAAACACATTTTGGGTGAGTTGTGAACAATGACAGCTATACTGCTCATAAGGAGGAGTGGTAACATGGCAATGTTGAAAATCTGGAGTGTATTGAAAATTCGCTAACTTACGAGCATGCGTAGGAACAGCGCAACGCATGCTCATTTTTGGGAATTTTTTCACCAGATATTTAACATAGCCATTTTAACACCTCTGCTCATCAACAGTGTCACTGTGATTTTGTTAATCTGTCCCAAACATTGATTTCACACACCGACTGTGTCATTGTGCGCTGCATGCTCGGAAACACATTTTGGGTGAGATGTGAGAAATTACAGCTGTACTGCTCATAAGGAGGTGTGGCAAAATGGCAATGTTGAAAATCTGGAGTGAACATATTGAAAATTCGCAAACTTACGAGCGTGCGTAGGAACAGTGCAACGCATGCTCGTAAAACAGTCATTTTTGGGAATTTTTTCACCAGATTTTCAACATAGCGTTTTGGGGGGCATACCTCATGAGCTGTGACACTGTCATTTCATTACTTAGTCCCGAAAGATGATTTCACGTAGTCACTACAAAATCACCCTTCAGGCCCGATTCACACCATGACAGTGAGAAAATTCATGAGACGGGGTCCCAAAAACCCCATGTTGAAAATATGGTGCTAAAATTCCAAAAAATGCCTGAGATATGTATTAAAGTTGAAAAAAACCCTATTTATTGCATTATACAGCTTACCAGCATTTCCTCAGTTCGTGGTCGGCTTTGAAGAGTGCAGACATGTTCCCGGTCCATCAATGATCGTCACACCAGGCTCCGAAGGTAAGTATGGGGTGGGTGTAGAAGTGGGGAGGCAGATGCGCAGGGATTGGGCACAGGTGGGGTGGGGCAGTACACTCCAGCGAGGGAAGGTTTTTTCCTTTAGGTTTTTTAAACTTAGATGATGCGGGACGTTTGCCACACTGGGGTGGGCTCCCAGCATGGCACAAGGAAGGCTATTTGGAGGCTGGAGCTGACGGGGATTGGGCACCCCTGTCAGCCATACGATCTGTTGCCACGCGGGGTGGGCTCCAGCGTGGCACCTGTACTCTCTGGGTGGGGCAGTGGAGCCGGCGGGGATTGCGGCACCCCGTCGGCTGCTCGATGTGTTACCTTGCTGGGGTGGGCACCCAGCGTCATCTGGTACTCTGTTGGGGAGCGCAGCACAGCCGACGGGGGATTGGGCACCCCGTCGGCTATACAGTGTGCGCATGGGGGGACACGAGCACGCAGTATACGTGCATGTGTGTGTGAGTGTGGAGGGAGCACGCATGAGCAGGTGATATCTTATCACTGCTCACTGAAGCGTAGCTCTCCCTTTCAACTGTATGGCATTGCATTTTGGGATCATAGCACTATGTTTCTTGCACATGCGTGCAAGAAAACATAAAAATGGAAAGAACAGAGCAGACAGAACAAAGAGGTGAAAGTGGAGGATGAAGGTGGGGCAGCAGCATGCACAAGTAGTGATTGTGGGGGTGGGGATCAAGGGAATGCTTGGCCAACTCCCTATCCAGGTCATCCTCTGAGCTGGTGGCCTGTACACTACCCCCAGCTGGCAATAGGAGATTCAAAACTGACATCTGTAAGCTTTTCTTTACAGAAAGGGTGGTGGATAAGTGGAATGAGCCACCTGTAGAGTTGCACAGGCCAAATTAATCAGCAGCTTTAAGCAGGGATGGGACAGGCTAGTATGTTTAGTTAGAAAGGGAGGACAGTTTCAAAGAGGAGAATTGCCACAGGGGCAAGGCAGAATAGTGAGGTAGGGTGGGCAGACAGGATGGGCCAAGAGACTTTTACTGCCATCGACTTCTATGTATCTATCTGTGGGCTGCCACATGGGCAAATTGCATTGCCATGCTGGCAATCCAGGTCCAGGAGTAGACCCACAATATGGCCAAGCAACCCAGGGAGGGCTGGGTGGAGCCAACGTACAGCTGTGTTCCCAGCCAGAAGGGATGGCACCAAGCCCCTGCGGTCACACAGACTCTCTGGGGTCACCTAGAGAGCATGCTTCTCAGCAGGAGGGATGCAGAGCACATGCAGACCCTGAAAGGGCACCACACAGCATCATGCAGGAGGTCAGAATGGTCAAGAAGCAAGGGGATGGGAAATTTGTAAGAAGAAAGACATGAAGCCACTAGCATGTTCTCTCCTGGTAGTGTCAGTCTCCACTCTGCCACCTGATCCCCACATCCCTAGGTGAAGGTAGGCAATGACAGGGGTGGGAAGTTGCACTGGAAAATGGATGGATAGGAGGTGAGCTGCCAGGAGAATAAAGACTTCAATAACACAATGAAAAGAAGTAGGGCCCAGCTGATAGTGGTGCACAGGACAAAATCAGACTGCAAGGAGATCATCAATGTGTTCTACCATGGGCTGATTTTTGGGACCCCTACCATTCTACGTTTTTATTGATGAACTAGTCAGGGGTATAAGATACTGTAAATAAATCTGGGGATAACACAAACATAATGAGGGTGGTAGATTTCAGGGAGGGGGAAGAGTTTACAGAGAGACTTAAAAGGCACTGGGAGAGAAGGCCAACAAGTGACAAGTTAAATTCAGTGTTGAAAAATGTAGAGTAGAGTCCTTATTTAGCCCCCCCAAATAAAATTCAGTCATAAGTATTATTTTTTTTATAATTGTATTTTATTTGTACATACTATATAAGACAAACAGCTGCAAAAGACCATGAAAATGTACTGGGGGTCATTGATTGGAATCTGAAGCTGTTATAGCAATGTGCAGTAGAAAGAGGTAAGCAAATAAAATGCTTAGTTGCATTAAAGGGGGCATAACATGTCATGAAAGTAATGTGATTCTGCTCCTTTATAGGGCATTGGTAATGCTACACTTGGAGTTCTGTGCGCAGTTCTGGTCACCGCAGTATAAAGCGGACATTGCAGAGGCTGAGTGTGTGGGACAGAGAGCAACTTAAATGAATAAGGGAATGGACAAGTTAGGTTATGGTGTACATTTAGCCCAGGTCAAGTATGTTTTCCTTAGAAAAAAGGCTATGAGGAAATATGATTTCTGTTTTGAACAATTTTAACAGGATTTATAAGCAAACCCTTGTAACAGTGTACCTTTTTCAACTTGTTCTGAACAAAGAACAATAAGGCATATCCTCCACTACAGACAGGGGCAATGTGAGGAAGCATTCTTTCAACCAGAGAGTGCTAAACCTATGGAACAACATCCCAAATGAAAAGATGTAAGTGGGCAGTGCTGAACCTTTTAAACTCAGGATGGATTATTTCCTCATGGAGAAAAATATTACTGAGTAAGGCATATAGTTCATTGAGTGGGGAGGTTCCTAAGGCTTCTGATTTACGAACATGATTTAGAGTGTTGCAGCTGCCTTGAAATCTGGAGACAAACATAATGGACCTTTCATTTTTTTTTGTCTAGTGTTGCCACAAACTGAGACTTATTGTCACAAAAGGATAGATCTTTTTGAAAATAGGGTGCTTGAATGCAGACACATAGAAATATAGAAACATAGACTCTGATGGCAGAGAAGGACCATACAGCCCACCTAGTCTGCCCATTTCCCTACTCAAAGTTGACAGCCCAGATCCTATCTAATCTGTGGCATGCCTTCTCTGTCCATCTCCAGGGTACCCATGTGTCTATCTCATGGGCTCTTGAACCCCCATATTGTTTTAGCCCCCACTACCTCCACTGGAAGGCAGTTCCATGGATCCACCACCCTCTCTGTGAAAAAGTACTTCCTAAGATTCCCCCTGAGCTTTCCTCCCTCCAGCCTCATATCATGTCCCCTTGTCCTTTTGCAATGCTTCCTCTGAAATATGCTTCCCTCCTGTAACCTGTTCATACTGTACCTCTAAGGTACTTGAATGTCTCTATTATATCCCCCCTCTCTCTCTCATCTCCTCCAATGAATAGATATTAAGGTCCCTGAGTCTTTCCTCATATGGTTTCTGGTGCAGCCCATGTAACATTTTTGTCATCCTTCTCTGGACTGCCTCTGTGCTGTCTATGTCCTTACTGAAATGCAGTTTCCAGAACTAGATGCAGCACTCCAGGTGAGGCCTTACCAGTGATCTGTGCACTGGCACAGCCCACAATTGCATTTGTATCCACCGTTTTAAACAAATACCTTCCAAAGCTTTTTTTATAGTTACAAACACACTGAGGATTGCTCTCTGGCATGGTGGAGTTCTTACTTGAAGCAGTCCACAGGCAGAGAATGAAGAAGCACTTACCTCTCCCACAGAAGAATGGCACATCACAACCGTATGCTGTGCAAAATACTGGTCTTATCTGTATGCAAAATCAGTGAGGCACATAGACAAAAAAGGCAGTGTGCACACAGAAACAAGAAATAATTCTGACCGCATTCGAATGATATAACACTTCGTGCCAGACGCCTTGTCATAGATACACAAGCTTCACTAGCACCATAAGTTAAGGTCAGCTTGTAGGCGACACCACAATGCTGACACACAGAAATATTAAAGCACAGTGCAGGTGCCGTTAAGAAATACAAGTGGAATTAGATCTGCATGAATTTAAAAACATAAAAACACAGCAGTGATTTAGGTAAAAGATCTTGAGCCTCCCCCTAATATAGAAATCATTTGGGGCCTCCCCATAGTTAGAACAACTGTCATACTTTGCACATTACAGGAAGAATACGATGAAGTGCATGTGAGTAGTTGTGTTTATTCTCATTTTATTGAACTTATTATTCTCCCTCTATATAACCCCCTTCCCCAGGTCAGCCTACTCGCTCCACACTTCTGACTTTTGGACTCTAGTTACCCCTTGTTGCAATACCTCCATGAGCCAGATTGTTTTCTTTGTCAGTTTTACCCTGCTCTTAAACACCTTCTCATGGACCATTTTGCTCCTTCCTGTTCTTGCTGCTAGTATCTCTCTGCTTAGCCTTTGTATTTGTGCTTTTCTGCAGCCAGTATAATGGGTCAATTGTTACCCTGTTCCTATTCATTTGCATTATTTTGAATTTTGTTTTGCACAGTTTCCAAGAATTGTATTTTCTCCATGTCATACCAACAAACAAGTGTTTGTTGAGCATGTCTTTCCTGGCAACCATTTTGTACATAAATTTGCATGCCATTATTCGCTTTCACTTTGCTGCATCCTTTCACATGAAGCATCCAAACCTTGACATTAAAATATAGTACATTTTAAGGCTTGCTTGAACCTCCCCTGGAACAGGTTGTGGCCTCCCCAAGGAGGCTGGCCTCACCATTTGAGAAGCCCTGAGGTAAGTGAAGAATTTGCAGGAGATATAATCCACATAACATAATTTCCCTTCTTCTTTGCAATCATGGCTGCTATCACTGGCTTTCATGGAGCTCACATCTCCTGTCTGTTGATCCTACAACCAGTATAAAACAACATATGATAGTAGCCAAGTCCAATCCATTTTAAATGTGTTTCTTTAGCATTTACAACTTTAAAAGAAATTGGTTCATTAATTGAAACCAGAGCAGAGTCTGAGGAGACTGGAGGGGAATTAATTGAGGTGGAGAACAGCATTAGATATACAAAACTAGTCAGCTGGTGATGAACTCTACAGAGACCAAAATTGTATCCAAAAATTTTTGACATGGGAGTGGGTGAGGGCAGACAAAATATTTTCTACAGATCATCAAGCATTTTTGTTTTGTTCATTATTAAAAAAAGTTTGAATTTTAGATTTATCTTTTTAGTTGGTTTTGAAGGAAAAAACACCTTAAAATGTTACAACGAAGCTGTTTATAAAGCCGTAGAAAAATACCTAAATTCATGGTATTGGAAACCAGACTTAGAAAAGAAAACATTAGAACAGATGTGGAACATTATAAAAGATAAGTTAGATTATTGTATACATAATTATGTGCCAAAAATAATAAAATTACAATCATAATAGCAGATTACCACAGTGGTATAGTTGAAAAATAAAACTTAAAACAAAAAAGGAAGGCATACAACATATATCAATTACAGTTAACAGAGGTATCCAAATCTAAGTATCTTGAATTAAATAAAACATGTAAAAGACTAATAAAAAAGGTTAAAATGGAGGAAGAATATAAAATGGTAGCACAAACCAAGGATAACAAGAAAACGTTTTTTTAATTACATTGGAGGACTAAAAGGGGGACAAAACACTACTGAACAAATCAAGATGGGGACCAAGTACTAAGTGATGGGGAATAAATAGCTAATGTATTTAATAAATACTTTTTTAGTATATTCAAAGGTAATTCTAATGGCAGTGTTTCAAGGGAAACTCTAACAAACCATATTTCTAAGTACTTGGCACAAATACAAGAGATACCAGTTGTAGGTGTGGACACAAGACTGAAACAGTTGAAAACAAATAAGTCACCTGGACCAGACAAGATACATCCAAGATTGTTAAAGGAAATGGAATATGTTATAGCAGAACCCCTTACTAAATTATTTAATACATCACTCAAAGAGGGAAGGGCCATTCATGAGTACAGGATAGTGAATATAACCTCAATTCAGAAAAAGGGTAGTAAAAGTAACATTGTAAATTATATTGGGTTCACCACAACATAACCCAGATAGACCATCTTAGGGTAGCTGGTTCATTCCACTGGGGTGTTAAACAGACGAGGCACACTGATGAGTCCTGGGAGGACTAAACACATGTCTATGTCTTCTGTTGGCACCCTTTGCAAATGGTGTGAGATACCTTTCGGCACCATGCATTTCTGCTTAAAGTTGAACCAGCATAATATTCTGTGGTGATTTGAATATGCAGCCCATGATGCTTTGCATCATGGGGGCATGTGTGATATTGTTTTTCTTTGAAACCTGGCTTCACAGCCAAATGTCCTTTGGGGTAACCATTGCCTCAGTGTTTGCGCACAGAGGTTCTTTGTCTTTTAAATAGTTTTTTGTTTTAACTGGGCTCACCTCAACATAACCCAGATAGACCATCTTAGGGTAGTTGGTTCATTCCACTGGGGTGTTAAACAGATGAGACATACTGATGAGTCCTGGTAGGATGAAACACATGTCTATGTCTTCTGTTGGCACTCTTTGAAAACTGTGTGAGAGGCCTTTCGGCACCATGCATTTCTGCTTAAATTTGAACCAGCATAATATTCTATGGTGATTTGCATATAGAAACATAGAAACATAGAAGTTGATGGCAGATAAGGACCGCATGGCCCATCCAGTCTACCCATTTCTTTTTCTACCTTATAAATGTGCCATCGACCTTTGCTCTGTCAGTGGCCTATCTATTCATACTCATTTGTATTGCTCCCTTATGCCTATCCCATGTCTGTTTGAAGCCCTGCACTGTATTCATAGCCACCACTTCTTGAGGTAGGCCATTCCATACATCCACCACCCTTTCTGTGAAAAAGAATTTCCTCACATTCCCCTTAATCACTCACTCTAATCTCATGCTGTGTCCTCTTGTCCTGCTATTTTCTTATATTTAAACATGTTAGACTCTTTCACCTTGTTAATGCCTTAAGGTGTTTGAATGCCTCGATCATATCACCTCCCTCCTCCTTTGCTCAAGGGTATACATATTGAGCTCTGTTAATCTGTCCTCATATGTCTTCTGATGCAGTCCCTGCACCATTTGGTTGCCCTTCTCTGGACTGCCTCAATTTGGTTAATGTCCTTCTGAAGGTGTGGCCTCCAATACTGCATGCAGTACTCCAGATGGGGCCTAACCAGTGTCTTGTAAGGAGGGATTATTACCTCCCTCTTATGACTTGTGATACCCCTACTAATACACCCTAACACCCCCCAGCCTTACCTACTGCTTTAGAGGTCTGCTTGGATGATTTCAGGTCATCAGTGATGATGATGCCCAAGTCTTTTTCTTCCTTTGTGACTGCTAGCAACTCCCCTCCCAACCTATAGGTGGCTTCAGGGTTTCTCTTCCCTATGTGCATGATCTTGCACTTCTTTGCATTAAATCCAGTTGCCATTTTTCTGACCGTTTTGCTAGTTTATCAGATCTCTTCTCATTCTGCCCACCCCATCTGGATCATCTACTCTGTTGCAGATCTTGGTTTCATCTGCAAACAGACAAGCCTTACCCTCTCGTCCATCTGCAAGGTCACTAATGAAGATGTTGAAGAGGACTGGCCCCAGGACTGATCCCTGAGGTACCCCACTTGTGACTTGCATCTCTTCTGACTGTATACCATTTACCACCACTCCCTGTTTTCTGCCTGTCAACCAGTTTGTCACCCAGTTGACAAATGTCTGACCCACCACAAGCCTACCCTGCTTAATGATCAATCTTCTATGTGGAACAGTATTGAAAGCTTTGCTGAAGTCAAGGTAGGCAGCATCAACTGTTCCCCCTTGGTCCACCACTCTGGTTACCCAGTCAAAGAAATCTATGAGATTAGTTTGACAGCACCTTCCTGTTGTAAACCCATGCTGTCTTGGATCCTGTGCCCCTATGGATTCCAGGTGTTGCACTATCCTTTCCTTAAGGAGTGCCTCCATAATCTTGCCCACACTGAGGTAAGACTGACTGGTCTGTAGTTCCCTGCCTCCTCCCTGCTACCACTCTTGTGGAGCAGGATCACATGAGCCCTTCTCCAGTCTTCTGGGACCTCTCCTGTGCTCAGAGACACACTAAACAGTTATGCTAATGGCTCTGCTAGTTCCACCTTTAGCTCCTTAAGTACCCTGGGATGTATGCCATCAGGTCCCATTGCCTTATCCACCCTGAGCTTAGCAAGTTCTTGTAGGACCGTTTCTTTTGTGAGGGGAGTAGTGCTCACCTTCCTCCCTCCCCCCTGTGTCCATGGTGCTGAGCTGTGGGCCCTGCCCTACCTTCTCTTCAGTAAATACTGAGCAAAAGTATCTATTTGGGATAGATGCTTTTACATGGTCCTCCTCCTCCTCATATGCTCCCTTTTCTCCATTAAGCTTAGCAATACCCCCCTCTGGACTTTCTCCTTTCACTGATGCATCTATAGAAAGTCTTGTCACCTTCTTTTACTGTTCATGATAGCATTTCCTCAGTTTGGGACTTTGCCTGCCTTCGCCTTCCTGCTTCCCTTAGGGCAGTTTGGTATGCCTCCCTATCTTCATCCAGCTGTGTTCCCTTATATTTCCTGAAGGCCAGCCTTTTGGCTCTGACCTTTTCTGCTACTGTATTTGAGAACCAAAGTGGTTTCCTTCTTCTTTTGCACTTCCTTTTCTGTCTAACACAATGGGATGTTGCTTCAAGTATTGCATCCTTAATGCTTGCCCACTTTGCCTGTACCCCCTCACCTGTGTTCCTGTGTTTCTTTTTGCCAGGGCTAGCTTAACTCTATTGGCCATCTTATCAAAGTCAGCTCCTCTGAAGTCCCATATTTTTGCCTTGGAATGGGATGATTTAGATGTAGTAGCCAAATTGAACCATACCATGTGATGGTCACTGGCCCCCAGGTGACCTTCTACCTGGAGATCTGTGATCCCTTCCCTGTTAGTCAGTACTAGATCTAGGATAGCCCTGTTTCTTGTGGGTTGTTGTGCCAGTTGTTTGAGGCCCTCCCCCTGCAGGGAATCCACTATGTGTCTAGTTCTGGCAGATGTTCCTGCTGGTATTGACCAATTTGTATCCGGCATGTTGAAGTCTCCCATTATCAGAACCTCCCCTTTAGCTGTCATGTTTTGTATATCCTCTAACAGTAATGTGTCTATGTCCTCCCCCTGGTCTGGGGGCCTGTAGACAACTCCAGTTCTTATGGCTGTCCCATTTCCTGTTTCCAGGGTGACCCACAGTTCTTCTGGCTCCTTATGTGTATTCTGAATTTCTGTAGCTTTGATATTTTCATTGACATACAGGGCCACTCCTCCCCCCTTTTGTACCGGCCTCTTCTGAACAATACATAGCCAGGTACTGAAGTCTCGCAAGTGTGGTTACTGGTAAACCACGTCTCACTAATTGCTACTATGTCCAGTTTAGCCTCTGACATTATTGCCTGCAGGTCTGGGATCTTATTTCCCAGGCTGTGAGCATTTGTGTACATGATTTTCCATTGGGCAGATTTTGGTGTGTTAGTTGTTGGGTGAGGTTTGGCATTACTCCTTTGTGTCGTATGGGGAGACAAACCTTTTTTCTTACCTGGTGATGCAAATGAACTGCAAACATGCTGAATCCCTGTTTAACCACTAGCTGAGGGGGGAGGAGTGTTATTCCCATTCGACGTATGGGGTACTGCCCCCCTCTGCCCATTTGCTAGTTTATATATTCTGCAAAGACATCAAACTTTTGCCCCAATGCACTGGCTCCCTCGTTAGTCAGATGCAGTCCATCAAATTTAAAGAACTTTCGCTCCCAGAACTGTTGTCAGTTCCCTACAAATCGGTGTCCTTTTTCCTGCCACCAGCCCTTGAGCCATGTGTTTGGCTCCCCTATCTCCCCTTCTCTGACCTTCCGCCCATCTACCCCCCTCTCCCAGACTGGCAGGATCTCAGAGAAGGAGATGCCGGAAGGAAATGGATAATAGTTTGTCACCCAGCCTGGTCAGGTGTTCCTTGTTCTCCACAACTGACCGGCTGGTGAGATCTTTAGTCCCTATGTGTACTAGGACATCAATGTTTTCTCCTGCTTTGTGAACAATTTTAGCAATGCGGTCAGTGTCTCTCCATGCTGATGTACCTGGGAGACATCTGACCATTACCCTTGGTTGGAGATGGGTATCAACTCCCCGAATCATGGAGTCTCCTATGACCAGAAGTTTTTGGGATTTCCTTTTTGCTTTTTTTGTTTTGGTTTCTGATTTGAGTGAGATTTGTTGTGCTAGCTCCTGTGCCACATTGTCCTGCTCTGCAGTGTCTTCTGCCTCTTTGTTTGATTTCAGAGATAGAGGCAGATACCTGTTTGTAGTGTTTATATGTTTTTTGGAGGTAATATGTTGGAGAGCAGAGAGTGATGGGGCACCCGATTTGCCCTTCCTAACCATCTGCCAACCTCCTGGTCCAACTATCCTCTGCGGTCGAGGTTTTCCTGTTGGATGCTGGGGAAATGGCGGGTGGTTCTTCTAATGTATTTCCTCTTGAATATGAAATTTGAGGCGTGCAATCTCTGCCCATGCTGCCCGGAGCTGAGCCCTAAGGTCTTCAATGGCCCAGCATGTAGGACAGTGTCCTAAATCCTGTAAGACTTTCATTCTGAAAATTGTTCCACAGTACCTGCAGTTAATGATATCCATTCCAGATAAGTTGCTGGGTTTATAACCTAGTCAGAGTAATTAGAAGGAAAAAAATGCAAGTAATGGTTTGATTGTGTTTTGTTTTTGTTTAACTTGTTATAACAAGTTTAAATTACTAGTGCCCCTGTAAATGAGCTCACCTTGTGGATGCCCCACTGATCCGCCCATTCCTGCTCTGCCACAGGAAATGTCACAGCTGTGGTACCCTATAAAAGGAGTGTAGTGTGGGGTGGTTGGGGATGGGGGTGGGTGGCTCGACCCTTCCCCTGCCGAAAAAGAAGAACCACAGACGAAAGAACAAAGAGGTAACAGCAGAAACAATCAGTCAACAACAAATGCAGTAACCCTGAAAGCTTATCCTAATGTTAGATAAAACTGTAAAACCTGTAAAGCACCACCTGTAATAATTTCAGAGAAGATATACCCTATAAGAAACACTTTGCTACAGAGGACAATAAAGCAATGAAATGTTAGCAACAAACAGTAGCAATCCCTGTGAGTAAAAAATAAAAACAACACCACACAGTAGATCTGCTTAGCCAAAAGAAGTCTTAATCCTTTTCCCTTGCTCTGGTAAGGTTCTCTACTCTGCCTTTCAAGCAGTCTTGGAAGGAAAGAGCTCAGGTGAAGCTAGGTGCCTTGGCCAGCAACCAAGATGCAGCCCATGATGCTTTGCATTGTGGGGACATGTGTGATTTTGTATTTCTATTGTAAATTATAGACCAATTAGCTTGACTTTGGTGGTGGGCATGATTTTGGAGGGTATAGTTAAGGACACAATAGAACATCACATATTGGAAAATGGGCAGAACAATATATCACAATATGATTTTGTGAAGGGCAAATCATGTTTGACAAACCTCATGCAATTTTTTGAATTTGTAAGTTCTACCTTTGATAAGGGATTGCCCATGGATGTCATTTGTTTTGGTTATTCAAAATCAGTCGATTCTGTCTCTCATGATATATTGATCAATCAATTACATATAGTAGGAATACACCATACTTTGATATGTTGGGTTAAATCATGGTTGGGAAACAGACAGCAGCAAGTTTATATAAGGGGATATAGTTCTGAGTGAGTGCCAGTGATGAGAGGTGTGCAGCAGCAGTTGCATTGGGACCAATTTTATTTAATCTACTTATTTTATCGATGAAAACATCTAAGAATGTTTGGATCTCTAAGTATGCTGATGAGTCAAAGATAGGAGCAATTACAAATGATAGAACATTGGCAGATTCATTACAGAATAATACAAATGAACTAGGAATACGGGCACTTAATCATGGGTTGGAAATTAATGTGGTGTGATGCATTTTGGACAAAACAACTTGTTGATGGGTTATACTCTCTATGGCACTATGCTCAAAACAATTAAAACTGAAAAAGATCTAGGGATATGTATTACAAATAAGTTAACATTTGATTTCCATGTCCAAGAAACAGTTAAGAGGTGTAATAAAACAGTGAGGTGTATCGCGAGGAACATCAAATGTTAAAAGAGGGAAGTTATGGTGCCACTTTATAAGGCCTTGGTTAGACCGCACTTGGAGTATTGTGCCCCCTTCATATCTGTACAAAATAAAAATAGTATGAAACAAATGGAAAGGGTCCAGAGAAGTGTGACCAAAAGGAGTCATGGTATGAAAGGAAAGAGTTATAAAGAAAGGTTGGATAATCTGGGTATGTACTCAGTTCAATATAGGAAATTATATGGCAAGCCGTTAGGGACATAATTCATAATCTCTGGCTGTACAGTAAAACATATACACTACATAGTGAAATACATATATCATACAGTGAAATATGTGCATCATATAGTGAAATGCATACACAATGTAGTAAACCACATACACTATCTACTAAAATATATACATCATATAGTGAAATACATACAGTATACTGTATACTGAAATGTATATATCATATAGTGAAACACATACACTATATAGTGAAATGCTTACATTATATAGTGAAATACATACACTATCTACTGAAATCTACATACTGAATATTGAAAATCCGCGTACACTATATACTGAAACAAACGTACTATGTGCTGAAACATATACACTACCTATTGAGATACATACACTACAGACTGAAACATCCACATAAACTGTCTACTGAAACAAATACTCTATACATTGTAACACATACACTATATATTGAAAAAAAAAACGGCATACACTATATATTGAAACAAATACACTATATATTGAAATACATACACTAGCTATTGAAATGCATACACTACACATTGAAAAAAGCACATACACTGTCTACTGAAACAAATACACTATGTATTGAAACATCTACACTTTACATTGAAATACATACACTATATATTGAAATAAATACACTGTGCTTTGAAAAATCTATATACACTATATACTGAAACAAATACACTATATAGTAAAAACACCCTCTCTATTAAAAAATTGTGCATACTCTGTATACTGAGAGAAATATATTATATACCGAAATACATACACAGTATATTTAAAAAATACATACATTATATACTGAAACAAATACTCTACATGGTGAAACACATACACTATATATTGAAATGCATACACTGTAGACTGAAAAATTCACAAATTGTATACACTAAAACAAATAAACTATATACTGAAATGGACTACATTCTGAAATGACCAATCCCCCCCTTGAATGGCCTGACTTTGTACTCATATCCTGTTGCATTCAGGGAGCCACTGGCATGATGAGAGAATGTCTGCTGCACAACAGAAGGTGAACAAGCATTTGTCAATGCTGAACGTTGATTGCATTGGTCCCAGAATTCTAAAAGAACTAAGGCTAGAACTAGTGACACCATTGACTACCTTCTTTAACAAATCATGGGAGGATGGGGTGGTACCCGAGGACTGGAGGAGGGCAGATATGATTCCCCTTCACAAAAGTGGGAGCAAGGCAGAACTACAGACCTGTTAGTTTAACCTCAGTGGTAGGGAAAATGATGGAATCACTTCTGAAGGAAAGAATTGTCAAGTATCTAGAGGCCAGAGGGCCACAGGACCCTAGGCAGCATGGATTCACAACAGGAAGGTCATGCCAAATGAATCTGATAGATTTCTTTGACTGGGTGACCAAAGTAGTAGGTCAGGGAGGGGCTGTGGACATGGCCTACCTAGAATTTAGTAAGGCATTTGACACAGTCCCACACAAAAGATTGATATACAAGTTAGCCAGCCTGGGAGTGGGTCCCAAGATGACAGCCTGGGTAAAGAATTGGCTGGAGAATAGGACACAGAGAGTAATAGTAAATGGAGTCCACTCAGAAGAAAGGGGGATTACTAGTGGGGTACTGCAGGGTTCAGTATTAGGACCGGTCCTCTTCAGTGTCTTTATAAGCAACATTGCAGAGGGACTGGAAGGAAAAGTGTCTCTTTGCAGATGACACAAAGATCTGCAACAGAGTTGATGCACAAGGTGAGGTGGAAAGGATGAGAAGGGACTTGGCAAGGTTAGAAGAATGGTCAAATGTATGGCAGCTTAGATTCAATGCTAAGAAGTGCAAGGTAATGCACCTGGGAAACAAAAACCCAGGGGAAGAGTACACAATGGGGGGTGAGATACTAACAACAACAAAATGGAAAGGGACCTGGGGGTAGTCATATCAGATGACCTAAAGGTGGGCAAGCATTGTGAGAGGGCAGCAAGGAGGGCTGGGAGGATACTGGGATGCATAGGGAGAGGCATCACCAGTAGAAAACAGGAAGTTATTATCCCTCTGTACAGACAGCTGGTCAGACCCCATCTGAAGTACTGCATGCAGTTCTGGAGACCCAATCTCTGCAAAGACATAGACAGGGTGGAAGCTGTCCAGAGGAGGGCAACTAAAATAGTGCAGGGTCTGCACCGGAAGACACATGAAAAGAGACTAAAGGAGCTTAATATGTATAGCCTTGAGGAAAGGAGGGAGAGGGGGGACATGATAGAAACATTCAAGTACCGAAAGGGAATCAACAAAGTCCAAGAGGGTAGCATCTTTCAAAAAGAGGTGTGCAAGAACAAGGGGGCACAATTTGAAGATGGGGGAGCAGCTCAGAGGTAATTTAAGGAAGTATTTTTTCACAGAGAGGGTTGTGGATGCATGGAACGGCCTTCTGGAGGAGGTTGTGGAGTCAAAAACAGTTGTGGAATTCAAGCATGCATGGGACAGTCATAAGGCCATTCTAGGGGGTGGGGGTAGGAAGAAGTAGGCTGCTGGTTAACTAGGATCTGCAGCTTATCCAGTAGGTAGGGAAATGGGCAGACTGGGTAGGCCAAGCAGTCCTTATCTGCCGTCAAATTCTATGTTTCTATGTTATGTTTCTGTGTTGAGCTCGCTCAGTGCCCCTCTGTCACTCGCTCATTCTACTTCTCCCGGTGCTGCAGGCTGCTCTTTTGTACTGGGCTTCTGCATGCATTGGCACCTTTTTCCACCCACTAAGAAATCCGCAGCTGTCCTGACAGAGCTCCATTGAGGTAGCTCACTCCCCCTCCCTCACTCGCTCATTCTGTTTGTCCTGGTGCTGCAGGCTTCCCTTTTGTACTGGGCTCCTGCCTCTGTTGGTGTCTTTTTCTGCCCACAAAGAAATCTGCAGCAGTCCTAACACAGGTGTGTTGAGCCTGCTCACTCCCTCCCTCTCTCTCACTCACTCATTCCGTTTCTGCCGGCACTGCAGGCTGGCCTTTTGTACTGGGCCCCTGCCTGCATTGCTGCCTTTTTCTGCCCACAAAGAAATCCGCAGCAGTCACAATAGAGTTCCAGTGAGCTCGTTCACTACCGCTCTGTCACTCGCTCATTCTGTTTCTCTTGGCACTGCAGGCTGCGCTTTTGTACGGGCTCCTGGCTGTGCTGGCACCTTTGTCTGTCTTTGTTTGTCTGAGTCACACAGCTCCGTTGAGGTTGCTCTGTCTCCCTCTCTCACGCGCTCATTCTGTTTGTCCTGGCACTGCAAGCTACCCTTTTGTATGAGGCTCCTGCCTGCATTAGTGCCTTTTTCTGCCCAAAAAGAAATCCGCAGCAGTCCTGAAAGCACTCCAGTGAGTTTGCTTGGTCACTCCCCCACCACTCGCTCAATCATAATCTGTCCCAAACACTGATTTCTCACAGCGACCGTGCTATTCTCCGACAAGAATGCAAAAACGTATTTTAGCCAGGATGTGAAAACTGACAGCTTAACCGTTCATAGGGAGGTGTGAAAAAATGCCACTGTTGAAAATGTGGTGTGAAAATATTACAAATTTGCGAAGTTACAAGGGTGCATGCAAACTGCACAACGCACGCTCGTAATGCAGTCATTTTTTTGATTTTTTCCACCAAATTTGCAACATAGGCTTTTTGAGAGCCCACCTCATGAACACTGGCACTGTCATTTCATTAATCCATCCCAAAAGGTGATTCCATGCAGTGACTGTGAAATCACCTTTTGGGGCTGATTAACGCCATGACAGTGTCAGAATTCATGAGGAGGGGTCCCAAAAACCCCATGTTGAAAATTTGGTGCCAAAATTCCAAAAAATGACTGAGATATGCATTAAAGTTGGACCCCCCCCCCATTTATTCCACTATACAGCTTTCCAGCATTTCCTCAGTTCGCAGTCAACTTTGAAGAGTACAGACGTGTTCCTGGTCCACCAAAGATCGTCATGTTAAGCTCCAGGGTAAGTATGGGGTGAGGGGGTGTGTGGGGAGGCAGGGTGAACAGTGGGTGGGTGCAGATTGCGGGAGGGGGGCAGGGAGACCGCCAAGGGACAGTTTCCTTTTTTACAGGTTAAGAACAAAAAAAGACATTATGGGACCATTTTTTATTTTACAGGAGGCATGTGGCACACTGGGGTGGGCTCCCAGCATGCTACTGAAGTCTTTCTTTTGGGGGGCAGCAGTAGCTGACGGGGGATTGGGCACCCCCATTGGCACACAACAAAAGGGGGGAGTATTACATTATGCCAATGGGGATTGGGCATCCCCATTGGCACACTACAAAAGGGGGGGTGACAATATGCCAACAGGGATTGGGCACCCCTTCAGCAGACAATAAAAGTGAGAGGGTTGCATAATAACATAAACATTGGGGCACTGAAGCCGATGGGGATTGGGGCCCTGTCAGCAAATAAACATTGTGGGGGGGGTTATATTTTTTGTGAACACGGTGCCAAGCCAACGCCATGTTCACAAACAATATCAGGGTTTCAAGATCCCACCCTGCAATGATGGGTCGCTCCCTCATTACAGCGAATGGCTGATGCTGCAATGACGAGGTGGCTCCTGATTGCAGCGGCTAACTTTTTACAAGTTGGTGGCATACTGGCTGAACTAGTGTCAGCAGCAGCGTGCCACGGCATTGGGGGAAGCGGGCCAAGCCTTTACAGGCTGTGGGGGGATTGGCCACAACAGTGCCACACCTCCACAACCTGCTTCTGGAGAAAGCTGCTGCAATATGTTTCTTGCGCATGCACACAACCAACATAAAAAAACAGGGCTTATTCTACTACTTTATGGGGTTTTACAACTTGTTTTGCTTGCACACCTTTAATTAAATTTCAGAGCATTGTGATGTGACAAGAAACCTTTGGAATGAATTTAAAATTATGTAGTTTATTCTTTTAAATAAAGTGCTGCCTTCATTTACTGTTAGACACATTTATATAGGAAGCTAACGCTGGATATTCATAACATATACATAGGGGACTGTATGCATTTTTCCAAGTTAAATTTTTGATCAGATTTATGTGTAATTAATTACTGTGTTAGTCCAGCAACTTATTTGAGCTGAATGCTTGGGAAGCACTTCATCTGTGATAGTGTAAGCCAAAAGCTTTGCTAGTTTGTGCTCTGTGTACTATGTTTAGATTTAGTTTTTGTTTTTATTTTAATGTTTTCTTTAATAAAAGTTTATTGGTTAAGAAACAAAAATATATATTTTGCTGCAACCCCTCAATGTCCAGTTCTTATCAGGAGTTTAGCTGGTATATGCATATAATTTGCATTGTTTCTATACTAAATAACTTTACCATGATGCCTCACTGAAGGCATTCACAGTCTGTTTTGGGGTTTGAGCTTCTCAAACTGAACTGTGTTTTATTTATTTTTTTTCTCATAGTGATTTTTATCTCCTTATTCAACCTGTGACCCCTTTGCCCACTGACATCTCCAGCTCAGTCACCCACCATCCCCAGGACGTACTTGCTCTGAGATCCCCCCACACACACACTCAGCCCCCATGCTGGGGCCAGAAGGGGGAGGACCATTGACAATGAGACACATATTCAGACATCAGCAGAGCCTGGATAGTAGTGCAGATTAGTTGCCATGGGCGGGGGTTCTACCTTTGGTTTCATCCCCTGGGCAGCCAAGCATGCAATGATGCAATTGCATATAAAGGCACATGTTTGCTTTGTGCCTGCCTGAGCCCTCCCACTTATGCAACTCCACTGCCCTACCAGCCCTCCTCAGCTAGGTGGATGTTGAAGAGCAGGGTGGTCAGACTCCCCCTTCCTGAGAGGGGAGCATTCTCCGAGACGCTCAATCATATCTCCCCCCAGCTAACCCCTGTGCAACCCAGGTCCACCCCCAAAACTGGGCCATTGGCAGCGGAGGCAGTGCAATCACCACCAAGCTGCTAGGCCATCCCACCAGACTATGTGTTTTTATAAGTAAAGACAGCATTTAAATAAAAAAAAGGAAAAATTATATTTTAACTAGTTTATCATAATGGTTTTATGTCACATCACAATGTTTTGAAATTGGATAAAGGTTTTGCAAGCAAAATACAATAAAACAATACATAAAGAGATAGGTAAAACAACCCTTTTATGTTTACCTTCTGCATCTTAAGAGGCATCAGTCAGGATTTTTAGTCAATTAGGACCCCATTTTCAGAAGGTTAGCATGTAGAGCTACATTACTCTATGTGGGAACAGCATGGTTGGATCGGTGTCATATTCTGCATCACCTGATGCTACCCTGATCATGTGCATATGTACTACTACGGCCATACAAATGAGTAATCCTCTCCTGCACACAGAGCACAGTGCTATATAAAAGGTTTCTTTAGTGACCATAAGTATCTCTCCCTACACTTTATACTCAGCCTCTAGGTTTCTGTTCCCTAGATGCTTGATTTTGCACTTTTTGACTTTGAATCCGAGCTGCCATGTCCTGTACCACTCTTCAAGTTTTCTAAGGTCCCTACTCATTCTCTCCATCTGCACCTATCAATGCTGTTATGGATTGTGGTGTCATCTGCAAAAAGGCACGTCTTCCCTTCCTGTTCTTCTGTTATGCCACTTATAAAGACATTGAAGAGGACTTGTCCCATTACTGATCCCTCCGGCACCCTACTTGTCACTCTTTCCTCATTGGAGTGAGTGCCATTTACCACCATCTTCTGTGGCTGTGTGCTATCTCAGGTGCAGCACTTGGGAGTACACAACACTATTCCAAAAATGGGGGCCCACGTACCACTGCAACAGGATTAGCACTGCACTGTGATAAACATGGCTGGTACTGTTTTAAAAAGCATTCTTCTCTGCAGTGCTAACCTGTTGGCAGGCACTATTTTTTTTTTGCACAGGATTACTAACTGCAACCAGGTGCCCATACAGTTGGGGGTTACTGTAATACATATAAGGTGTACAGGTATATTAAATGCTTTCTGGAAGTGCGAAGACACTGCCTGGTTAGTGCTAGTTAATGATTTTGGGAATTGTCTTTTAACTGTACACACACAGCCTTCCAGCAACCCCCCCCACACACACACACACAGTCAGTCCTGGACACAATAAAAAAATAATAATTCCTTGGTAGTCTGGTGGTCCCCCACTCACCTAATTCAGGTGGAGCTAGAACTTTACTCCTCATTCCTGCTGCTGATACACTACACATATTTCTCAGCCTGTCTGGTGCTGGGGAAAACAAGTTTCAGCATTAGTGACCAGCTGGAAAACAACTAAAAATGACAAATCTTGTATTGGGCCATCAGAGGGAAAAGGCTGCTAAAGAGTAGAACTTCAGTGAAGACTCCTGGGGAAAAATACCGGGGACAATCTGGGCACCTTTTCCAGTGACCAGTGAGGTGTCACAGGAACCTTGTACATGTTAATTTTGATTGACAGTGGCTTCTGCCAAAGGGGAGCTGCCAGAAAGCTCCCAAGGGGAAAGAACTTTGGTTTCTAAGTTCAGTTTGGTGGAAGCCCCTTCACAGGGAGGGGGTCTCCAACCCCTAGGGAGAAAGTGGGGTTGTGGGGCTGTGAGGGGGGCTGCCAGCCATCTGTCCCCCATAGCTGGTTGTGGCTTTCCCCATCTAGAGAGAAAAGTTTGCAGGCAGCTCTGCAGAGAGGAAGATCTGCAGTATTCTCTTGCTGCCAGAGAAATTGCACCACAGCAATGAAATTGTTCAGAGTAAAGGTTAAATGGACTGAGAAAAAGGATTAAGAAAAATGGATTTGTGTCAAGAGGTTGGAGAGAAAACCTCTTCAGTTTTATCTGCTCCAAATCGGTGAGACATAGATGATCAAAGATTTTTGATGAGAGAAGTAAGAAAAAGTGTAAAAGAGCTAGCCCAGTGGTGCTGAGGGTTGTGGTGCTGGATGCCACACCTCGCGCTATGCTAGTGACCCATAGTTGGCAATGAGCCTGAGTTGTCGGGGGTAGGTAGGGGAGTGATACGATCAAGTGTCCGTAAGACTGCTGTCCTATCCCTGGGGAGGGTGAAGGGACTTCACTGTGCTGTAGCAGCCCCTGGTGATGACCGGGGGGCACTATCAGCACTGGTGTACATGGGGGGAGTTTGGCAGATGTTGGCATGTTGTGACCAAACATCATTGCATGTCCGCACTCCAGTGGGCAATGGAGGAAAAAGGCTGGGTGCGAACAAGCAACATGAAGGCCATGTTTGACCCGCTTGGAGGTCTGTCATGGAATCACACTGGGGGGGGGTTGGTCTCAGCCCAGCTGGTAGACATAGGGAGTCTCTCAGCAGGTCAGGAACAGTTGTACTGACCCCGCCAAAGACTGAGTGAGCCTGCTGCCCTCCGAGTGGGTCAAGCTGGAGGCTGGATGCCTGCGCCGCTCGCTCTGCAGCAAGGCAGAAAAAAACATTCGATGATTTAAAGGAAAAAGTGTTAAAGGTTCTGTCTGACCCTGGCAACGACAAGGCATCATCAGGAAAAGCTGACAAGAGAGCCTCTTCTGTCTGGAGTCGACTAGCACCTGCACGGTGAGAAAGGGGAATTTCTTGATGTATTTCTGAAGAAGAGTTGCTGAACTTGTGTGTGAGCCAGAGCACAAGAGTGGCCACTGTGTTGGAGTTGAAAGACTACGGGGGTAGGGGGATGAGCGGGTACTGTCTGGGTGGTTGCCTGTAATCTGCTCCTGAGATACAGCATAACAGGAGACTGTTGTGTTAAATTTCTGGATTTTCAGACTCTGCACAGTCCCCCCCCCCACAGTCTGATATTCAAGATGGTAGCCGAGACTGCTTGACTACACACCATAGCAGGTAATTGAGGAAAGAATGGAAATGATTTGAAGAATCCATTCTAAATGTGCCAGAAGGGGAGCTCACTGAACCCCATCAAGTGGGGCTGCTGGTGGCAAGAGATTGTGGGTTTGTGCCCGGGTGCTGGGGTGCTCTGACCTGTGATGGAGCCAGATCATGGGGATGCTCCCATGTCTGGATCCCTTGTGGCTGGTGGGTCTTGTTTGATGCCCTGCAGTGGGCCGGGGGGGGGGGCCAGGCTGCAAAACCTTGGGTCACACTGAAGATCCAAGCTGCAGCTTCTACACCTTCAAGTTTTAAGCATGAGGCCTGGTTCTGCATTTGCTGATCCATCTACCCCAGGACTTCAGTCATGTGTGCCGTCCTAGGACTAATACAGCAGAGCTGTGAGTGAGGGCAGAAATTGCCCTGCACCTGGGGAATATATATACTGTATGTAGTTATCTGTGTTCAAGTCCACTGGTGCTGAAAGCCAGTTCAAGATTTAAAGCAATCAAGGGGAACACGTGGGGGGTTGTTTGGTTCAGGTGGGTGTGCCAGTGCCAGCCGACCAGCTGCACCTCTGGTCTGCAGCTAGCCATTTAGGTACACAGGGACAAAAGTTAGGGCATCTTTCTGAACTGATATCAGTGGGTTTGGGTTTGGTAATACTTGCAGCAGTTAGATAGTCAGGTAGTTTGGTGGCTGCATTATCAAAAGGTGATTTGGATTAAAATCAAAAGGGGGGAATGCTGTTTGGGAATTTTTTTTCTTTTTTTACCAACTCTTTTTCCTCCGCTCACCGAAGATTTGGCCTCTCTTAGGCATCATTCCCAGTTCTCTCCCACCTAACCTCCCCCCCTCACTCTGGGTTCCGTTCCCGAGGCTTCGCTAATGCCTACCTCAGCCTGGCGAGAAACCTCTCTGGCTTACCATAGGGCTGGGCCACCACACTTTCTGGTGCCCAAGACATCCAGTATCATCCAGATAGAAGAGGCACGCAGGGGACTGGGACTCAGGTGGGCGGGGGTCTGGCAGTGGGCATGGGGCCAAGGTGCATCATCACCAACCACAACTCTGGGGTGTTTCCTCGTTCATTTAACAGTTACAATGGTTTTAAAAAGCCCTAAGGCAAAATATTCAAGCTTTTTTGTGAGTGTTAGACAGGTTATCAATTTGCTAATCCCAATTTTCACCTCTAAAACAGGATAGTACTGTACAGGATCATATGATTGCTTGGTTACCAAGTCACTAGTCCATTTGTAAGTGGCCCTAATCCATCCTTGTGCACCTATGTAAAGCAGCTGACAGTATCTTGCACATAGGCACATCGGCATGCTGGGAGGTTTGAGGAGGTGTAGCTATCCATTAGTGCAACACTAGTTACTGGTTCCACAAACCAGATGTTATGGGCTGTGCGTTCCTATATGTACTACACCTGACCATGTCAGGCTACCACTAGCCCTGGTTCCTCCACTGGTACATGGCACAACTGTCCAGCTGTCCAGTGCCCTCCCAAAATTGCATGCCTGTGTAATAAAATATCTGTCCCATGTGTCCAGCAGACTCCCCACCACTGAGCAACTGGGCCCCAATCAGACACTTGATAAGATCAGTAATTCCTTGGTACCTTTTGCCTGATATCCAGACCAGGGTTCCCCATGTGCCCCAATTAACAGTCTGGCAAGAGCTGTAATTCTTACATACCACATCCTTTGTGTTGAGTGATTTGCCTGCCCCATAAGTATAATATCTACCCCCCCAACCAGCCCACCCAGTACCACTACAACTGCTCCCACTTGCCCCCAACCTATGGTGTACAGCAACCAGCACAGACCCTCCACTCACATCCATAGCAGCCACCAACTGAATGACAGTTCACAATCAGATGCCTACTGTAGTAAAAGCTGGTTGCTAGTGACACCACTGACTACCCTCTTTCACAAATCATGGGAGGATGGGGTGGTACCCAAGGACTGGAGGAGGGCAGATGTGATTCCCCTTCACAAAAGTGGGAGCAAGGCAGAAGCAGGAAACTATAGACCTGTTAGTTTAACCTCAGTGATAGGGAAAATGATGGAATCACTTCTAAAGGAAAGAATTGTCGAGTATCTAGAGGCCAGAGGGGCACAAGACCCTAGGCAGCATGGATTCACAGCGGAAGGTCATGCCAGACTAATCTGATAGATTTCTTTGACTGGGTGACCAAAGTAGTAGATCAGGGAGGGCTGTGGACATGGCCTACCTAGACTTTAGCAAGGCATTTGACACAGTCCCACACAAAGATTAATATATAAGTTAGCCAGCCTGGGTGGGTCCCAAGATGACAGCCTGGGTAAAGAATTGGCTGGAGAATAGGACACAGAGAGTAATAGTAAATGGAGTCCACTCAGAAGAAAGGAGGGTTACTAGTGGGTACCGTAGGGTTCAGTATAGGACAGTCCTCTTCAATGTCTTTATAGCGACATTGCAGAAGGACTGGAAGGAAAAGTATGTCTCTTTGCAGATGACACTAAGATCTGCAACAGAGTTGATGCACAGGTGGGGTGGAAAGGATGAGAAGGGACTTGGCAAGGTTAGAGGAATGGTCAAATGTATGGCAGCTTAGATTCAATGCTAAGAAGTGCAAGGTAATGCACCTGGGAAACAAAACCCAGGGAAGAGTACACAATGGGGGTGAGATACTAACAACAACAAAATGGAAAGGGACCTGGGGTAGTCATATCAGATGACCTAAAGGTGCTAAGCAATGTGAGAAGGCAGCAAGAGGGTTGGGGGATACTGGGATGCATAGGGAGAGGCATCACCAGTAGAAAACAGGAAGTTATTATCCCTCTGTACAGACAGCTGGTGAGACCCCATCTGAGTACTGTGTGCAGTTCTGGAGACCCAATCTGCAAAGACATAGACAGGATGGAAGCTGTCCAGAGGAGGGCAACTAAAATGGTGCAGGGTCTGCACGGAGGACATATGAAGAGAGACTTAAGGAGCTTAATATGTATAGCCTCGAGGAAAGGAGGGAGAGGGGGGACATGATAGAAACTTTCAAGTACCTCCAGGGAATCAACAAAGTCCAAGAGGGTAGCATCTTTCAAAAAAAGAGGTGTGCAAGAACAAGAGGGCACAATTTGAAGATAGAGGGGGCGGCTCAGAGGTAATTTAAGGAAGTATTTTTTCACAGAGAGGGTTGTGGATGCATGGAATGGCCTTCTGGAGGAGGCTGTGGAGTCAAAATCAGTGGTGGAATTCAAGCATGCATGGGATAGTCATAAGGCAATTCTGGGGGGTGGGGGTAGAAAGAAGTAGGCTGTTGGTTAACTAGGATCTGCAGCTTATCCAGTAGGTAGGGAAATGGGCAGAAAGGTGGGCCAAGCGGTCCTTATCTGCCGTCAAATTCTATGTTTCTATGTTTCTATGTTTCTATGTTCTGTAGTAGGTATGTGATCATAAACATAGAAACACTGAATTTGTCATCAGAAAAGGATCGCTTGGCCTACCTAGTCTGCCTAGATGTTTCCTGCCTCATCTTCCTCCTCACATGCTGTCTGATCTCCATCGACCCTCTCACCTCTTCTCTAATATAACGCTATGTCTACGCTACACATGCTTGAAGCTCCCTACTGTTTTACCCTCCAATACTTCAGCTGGCAATCTGTTCCTGGCATCTACCAATATTTTCTCATGTCTCTCTTGCCCCCCACCAGCTTCATTGCATTCCTCCTGGTCTTGGTGCTCTTTCACATTTGAAAGAGACTCCCCTGGACCCTGTTCACTCCTGTAAGATACTTGTAGGCATGTATCATGTCACTTTTCTCTTTCCTCTCTTCTTGGGTGTACATGCTGCGATCCTCTGTCTCTCCTGTTAGGATTTCTCATGTAAATCCTGCACCATTTTAGTTGCTCTCCTGTGGACTTCCTCCACCCTCCTCAATGTTCTTTCTGAGATTTGTTCTGCAAAATTACATCGCACTCCAGGTGGGGTCTGGCAACACTACCTCCATCCTCCTGATGGAGATACCCTCCCTACACACCCCAGCATCTCACTAGCCCTACCGGCTGCTTTGTCGCAGTGTCACCTTGAGGTCCTCAGACATAATCACCCCAAGATCCCTTTCCTGTTTTTGACTGTCAATAACCCCCCTCCCATCCTATACTCATCTCTTGGGTTCCTGTGCCCTAGGTGCATGATTTTGCACTTTTTGGCACTGAATCCAACTGCCATGCTTTTACCACTCCTCAAAATTCACAAGATCCCTGATCATTCTCTCCACCACTCCTGGGTGCCCACCCTATTTCAAATTTTGATATCATCTGCAAAACGGCATACCTTCCCTTCAGTTGTTCTGCAGTGTCCCCTACGTTCAAAAGGACTGGCCCCAGTACTGAGCCCTGTGGTACCCCACTGGTCACTCTCCCATCATTACAGTGAGTGCTGTTAACCACCACCCTCTGTCTCTTATCCATTAGCTAGCTACTGTACTAAATGGAAGGCTACAGTCTGTAGTTCAAGGGGGCGGTGCAGCAGGACATCCCCCCATTCAGCCCATTTAAGGGCTGCTCTCCTCACTCCATTTACAAGCATTTTTTCCTTGCCCCTCCATCCACCCCTCCTCCTCCAGCGGCATGCCTCTCTTTCCCATGGGCTTTATCCTAAGGTACCCGTTAGCCAATGGAATCACTCCCGGGGCACCTCAAGGGGTGGAGCCCTCCTCTAGGGTTTCTTCCCTTCATACCCATACAGGGTGGTATATCCCATGGATAGAGAGGTGAACAGCCAAAGATTATCTGTTACACAAGCACAAAACCAGTTGCACAGGCACACTGAACCCAATTAACCATTTTGGATCTCACTCCTAGGCCATTCAGTTCCTTTATCAGCCTCCTGTGTGGCACTGAGCTGAAGGCCTAGCTAAACTCTGGCTCAATTATGTCCGCTGCTCTCCCCTTACCTATTTCCCTGGACATCCAGTCAAAGAAATCTACCAGATTCATTTGGCATTACCTTCCCCCTGTGAATCTGTGTTGTCTGTGGTCTTGCAAGTCACTGGATTCAAGATACTCATAACAGTTTCTCTTTTAGTATGGATTCCATTAATTTCCCCATGACTCAGGTAAGACAGACCAGGCTATATTTGCTAGCCTGCTCCCCGCTGATGCTCTTACAAAATGGAACTATGTCTGTTCTCCTCTAGTCCTCTGGAACCACTCCTGTTTCCAGTGAGTTGTCAAATAAGGCCATGAGTAGTGCAGCAAGCACCTCCCTGCCTAGTTCCCTTAATACCCTCAGATGTATCCATCCCGTCCTATGGCCATGTCCACCCTAAAATTTGAAATTCCTTCAATAATACTCTATCCTTTGAAAATGAACTTGTGTTCAATTCCCCCTCCAGTGTTTGGGCCGTTCCTTGGTGGACTGTTCCTGCCTCTCTCCACTGTGAAAACAGCAGAATTATCTGTTCAGGATATACACTTTTTTCTGATCCCCTCTGTGCAGTCTCCCTTTGTCGTCATCCTTACCCTCAGAATCCCTTCCCTTGCCTTCCTTTCCCTGCAGACCTGAAGAAAGTCTGGTGTTCTTCTGATGCCCTTTGGCTATGCTTTCTTCTGTCTGAGCTGTTGATCCCTTCATTACCTTACCTGCTTCTCTCGGTTTTACCTGATGCACCTGTCTATCCTCATTCTTCTGTGTTTCTTCATACCTCCTGAATGCCACCCTTTTACAGGCTTCCAAAGAAGGCTATTCTGGTGCATCTCCCCATGTCAGTGAAGTCTGCCTTCTTGAAATCCAAAATGTTTGCCCTCGTGTGACTGGACTGGGTCCTGGGTCCCATGCTAAACCACATTATGTGGTGATCACTGGATCCTAGTTGCCCCTCCACATGGACATCTGCATTCTGTCCCCATTGGTCAGTATCAGGTAAAGAATTACCTTTTCTCTGGATCAAGCACAAGCTGCCTGAGACCTGTCCCCTGTGGGGAATCAAGGATGCTTCTGCTTCTGGGTGAAGCAGCTGCTTGGGTGGACCAATCCACGTCTGGCATACTGAGATCCCCCAGCAGCAGGACTTCATCTTTTGTTGCCATATTGTGTATCATCCACAAGCTCCCTGTCCATGTCTTCCCCCTGTGCCGAAGGCCTGAAGATCACCCCTGTTCATATTGCTGAGCCTTTGCCAGGTTCAAGGGTGACCCACAGTGCCTCAGCCTCCCCATGTATACCCTGCACCTCTGTCGCCTTTATACCCTCTCTGATGTACAGAGCCACACTCCCTCCTTTTTTAACCCCCATCCCTCCTGAACAGAGCATAACCTGGTACATCAATGTCCCATGATTAACAGTGTACCATGTCTCAGTTATTGCTACTATGTCCAGGTCTGCCTCTACTATCAATGCCTCCAGGTTTGGGATTTTAGTTCCCAAGCTGTGGGCATTTGTTACCATGCCTTCCATGTTTTGTATCCTATCCCCCTCCTTCTCACACTGCTGCTGTCCTGCTTCCTTCCCCCTCCCCTCCTCTGCTTAGTCCCCTCTCCCCAGTTTCTCATGTGGCCTAGAATTCATTGCTTCCCACTCTCCTCCTGCTCTCAATGTCCCAGACTTCAACTCGTTTCCTGCATGTTTTATTTTTTATTTATTTGCATCTAGGATTACAAGTACCTTGTGCCCCGGGAGGGGTACTAAGTCACCTGTCCTTCCTGACCCCCCCTTCCCCCATCCATTTTAAATGCTTGTCACTGAAGCATTCATACTTTTTAGTCGGGTAACCTTCCCTGATGGATGCAGGCCATTATCTTTATACAGGCTCGCATCTGTCCAGGTGGGGCCCCAGTCCCCCATGAAGCCACAACCCTCCCTTCCACATCATTCCTTCAACCAGGAGTTGAATTACTGGATGTGGAGTGCCCCAGCCTTTCCCCTGCATGTGAACAGGTGGCACCTCCAAGAAGGAGATGGACTGTTTTTGTTTTTGTTACCAGAAGAGAGACACTAAGCTGAAGCTTGTTTACAGGTGTGACCTGGGAGTACAAGGAAGTTAAGTGACTTGCTCAGGGTCACACAGTATGCAAGTGGGGGCTGTGGGATTCAAAACCATGTCTTCAGGTTTGCAGCTCAGAGCCTTAAACCATTGTGCTATACTGCCTCCTTGAAGTGTTCTGCTTGCTTTTGGCTCCCCCCAACTTCCTGAAATCATTTTGGATTCTAGCTACTTCCACTTTGTCTCCTGCCAGGTCATTCATCCCCAGGTGGACGATAACAACCAGTTCCTCCCTCCTTGCCATTACCCTTGTGATCCTATTGATCCCCTTCTCATCCCACCATGCAGCGCCTTCTTTAATGCACTTTACTTCCCTGTCCTTCCTGCTAGATTCCCTTAACTTCACTCCTCAGACAACTGAGTCCCCCACCAGGAGAAGCCTCCTCCTCCTCCTCTGGGATTTTCTTTTCCCCTTTCCTGGTGCTGCATCCTGGGTGATCTGCCCATCCACCTTGGTCTCGGCTGTGGGTGCCATTGTGGAGCTATCCCACTCCTCCATAACAGCATAGGAACTGCTTAACCAGCCTAGTTGGGGGATGTGCTTCGGACACCTTCATGGCCACTTCCCTACAGTACCATAATGATCCTTTTATGTTGTCTTGTATACAGAGCTCAGACAACGTATTATGGCGGCAAGTTTTGGAGGTACGGTTGTGTTGTGACCAATGGCACCACTGCTTTTTCAGGCTGGGCTGTGTGGCATAAATGAAATAGCATGTTGTCTATGACAGCTCTGCAAAAGCGTGCCACCAACTTGAAATGATTTCGCCGCTGCAATGAGGGTGCTCCTTGACATTGCAGGGCATGCCTTGCCTGGTGTAACATTTCAATAAACATGGTTGCGGCTGTCACCGTCCACCTCTCACAATCCCCAGAAAGTTAACTTCGGGGGTGCCCAATCCCCCTGTCGGCATAGTTAACCCCCCCCAAGATTGTGTGGCACACTGGAAGCCCACCCCAGTGTGCCTCCGTCTTCAAAAGCCAATTGCATCAGCATTTTCCTGCCCCTGCCCACCACAATAAGGCTAACATCACACCACAAACTCATTGGACACAATGGGAACCACTCCAGTAGTCCCAACATTTTCCTTACACCTGTAAAAACAAGCATTTGTCAGTGCCAAATGTTGTCTTGCTGGCATTGGCTTTGGTAGTGCCAGAGGTAGAGATGCATAATAGGAATGGCAGTGAAGTATTGAAGTGATGCCAACCCCACCCTCACCCTGTAGAGAGTGAGAGGCATTCGGGCGTGCCTTTGGGTCATCAGCTATAATGCTCATGCCATTGTACGTCACCCTACCCTGCAGACACTGACAAATGTTGTGGTGTGCTTTGGGGTCTTTGGGCATTATACTTACCCCATTCCATAAGGAAATACACTGACATGGGTGCAGTATAGGAGAAAGGGTTGAATTTTGTGGCCAAACAGTGCAAGGTACACCACGATGTCTGTCAGTGGCTGCAGAGTGGGGGTGGGGGTGCAATGGCACGAGCATTACATCTGATGATCCCAAGTCACAGCCCTGGCACCTGCCAGTCTGTACTGGACGGGGTGCTACAGTTGGAAACCCTAACACCATAGGGGTGCGGTGGTATTTTCACTCCAGATTTTCAACATGGGCTGTTTGTGAGGCCACCTCATGAGAAGCAGCACAATCAGTTTGTGAGCTGAAAGGTGGTTTGCATAGCGACTAAGTGCAGAAGTGTTCCCAGTCCTCCGAAGATCATCACGCCGGACTCTGGAGGTAAGTATGGGGTGGGGTGGGGTGGGGAGGCAGGGTGCTCAGTGAGTGGGTGTGGGTTGTGGGAGGGGGCAGGGAGATGGCGAAGGACTGTTTTTGTTTTACAGGGTTTAAAAAAAAAAGGCGTCGCGGGACAGTTTGCATTTTTCAGGTGGGATTTCCCCAGTGTGCCACCTCAGTGTTTGTGGGGGGGGTGCTTTAGCTGACGGGACTGGGCACCCCTGTCAGCTCATACCAAATGGGGGGAGGGTGCATGATGCTGACAGGGAGTGGGCTCCCCCGTTGGCAAAATACAGGGAGTAAAAGCTGACAGGAATTGGGTGCCCCGTCGACAAAGAAAATCTGTTGGGGGGTGCATGATGCCAAGGGGGATTAGGCACCTCCCTCGGCAATGAACAAAAGTGGGGGAAGACACATTATGCTGATGGGGAGTGGGCTCCCCCATCAGCACTGTGACAGGCAGCAGCAGCGGCAGTCACTGCCGCCATGTTGCCTGCACGGAGGGAGGTGTATAATGGTCACTCTGCCGGAGAGCTTCGATCTCATTACTGCGGACCTTTTGTTTGTTGCGATGGCCACATTAGGCATGCATGAGGTCAGTGCCTCCTGCTGGCTGATTGGAGAATGAGGGACGCACCTTCTGATGCATGCCCTGCATTCCTCCAACAGTGAGCGTGCCTCCAAATCTGCTACTACCGCAATATGTTGACTGCACAAGCATGAGCCAACATAAAAAGAAAATGGTCCATGGTGTTCTTTCTTTTTTATTATAACCTGAAACAAAGAAAATGGTCCATTGCTGTTGTGTCCCCTCCAACAACCTGCACTCACCTTCTACACACCCCACCTCCCCACACACACCCCTCACCCCATACTTACCTCTGGAGTCCAGCGCTGTGATCTTTGGTGAAGTGGGAACACATCTGCACTCTTCAAAGTTGACCGCAAACTGAAGAATTGCTGGCAAGCTGTATAATGGCATCAATGGGAGGGGGTTAATGTAGATGGATATCTCATTCATTTCTGCAAGTTTTGGCTCCAGAATTTCAACATGGTGTTCTTGGGATCCCACCTCTTGAACTCAGTCACTATCATTTCATTATTCGGTCCAGAAAGGTGATTTCACAGTCACTGCACAGAATAGCGTTTTGGAACCAAATAATGAAACAGTATTACTGTTCATAAGATGGGCTGCCAATATGCCTATGTTGAAAATTTGGTGAACAAATTCCACAAAATGACTGTTACGAGCATGCATTGCACAGCTTCTATGCACGCTTGTAAGTTCGAGAATTTTTAATATTTTCACTCCAGATTTCCAACACTCATTTTTTCACACATCCTAATAAACAGTAGAGCTGCCATTTTTCACATCCTACCCAAAATGTGTTTCTGCACATTTGGCACAGAATGCCACAGTTGCTGTGGAAAATCAACATTCAGGACACATTAACAAAATCACAGTGCCACTGTTCATAAGTAGAGGTCCCAAATGCTTTCATGAGGTGGAGTCACAAAACACCCATGTTGAAAATCTGGAGTGCAAATACCAACAAAAGCCCAAGGCATTAAGGTTTCTAACCATAATGGTCCCACCCTGTAGAAACTGACAGGTATTGGGGGTGGGTGACTTTGGATTGTCGTCTGTAGTGGTCATGCCATTCCACCCCACCCTGCAGCTGGTGACATGCATTAAGGTGTGCCTTGGACTCTTTGGACTCAAAGTTCACCCCATTCTCCTATACTGCACCCATCTCAACATATTTCCTTATAGAATCAGGTGAGTGTAAGGTCCAATGACCCCAAGGCACAACACAACACTTGTCACAGTCTACAGGGTAGGATGAGGTGAAATGGCATGAGCGTTATGGCAGATGACCCAAAGGCACACCTTAATGCCTGTCAGTCTCTGTAGGGTGGTGTGGAGTTGGCGTCACTTCCATACTTCACTGCCATTCCTATTATGCATCTCTCTAGCTCCTGCACTACCAATGCCAACGCCAGCAGTACAACATTCAGCATTGACAAATACTTGTTTTCTCCTGCTTTTGCTCACTTCCTTCATGCAGATGCTGGTTGCCTTCCCTAT
This sequence comes from Neoceratodus forsteri, assembly GCA_016271365.2. Classification (NCBI taxonomy): domain Eukaryota; kingdom Metazoa; phylum Chordata; order Ceratodontiformes; family Ceratodontidae; genus Neoceratodus; species Neoceratodus forsteri. The sequence goes on along the minus strand of JADMNL010000022.1, from coordinate 25,357,649 downwards.
GCCTTTACTTCATTTTCTCCACTGCTCCTCTACCCCTCTCTGACAATCCTCCCCCGCTAGGCTGCTTCTGAAGAAGTCCCCCATTTCTTTAAAATCCAACCTACTGAAGGCCAGGACCATTGTCTTTTTGTGGCTTGCCTCTTCACCCACTGTAATGTTGAACCACACTGTACAGTGATCACTGGTTCCCATTGGATAGCCCACTGTGACATGACTAGGTACTGTCACAGCCTCCAGTAGGACAGGGATTCAGAGGAACAAAGAGGGAAAGCATGTCCCAAGTACGATAGCACCTTTACCTCATGAGTCATTTTCAACTCTCAGCATGCTAAGTCCATAGGGCAGGAAAGGTACTAATGGGACATTTGCCGGCTCATATGGGCTAACTAACATCTCCGCACAATGCTTCTGTGCATCACTGCATGGAGGAATTGTACAGAGCATTCCCAGCCCCCACCTCCTGATCACAATTCAGATGCCCCTGATAGTATAATAAAATGACACCTGGCATCTAGTAGATCCCCCCAGTCACATTCAGATAACCCCAATTAGTAAAATGATCCCTGGCATCTAGATTTTCCCCAACCCCAATCACCATTCAGATGCCTCTGATTAGTATATTAAGAGGATCCTGATTGTAAGTCTGAGCCCTCTCCCAATTATATCCATTAAGGTCCTTCCACCCCTCTCCCCATGGTGACTCATAAATTACCCCAGCTGTCAGTCCTCCCTCTGTGACAGTGACAGGTCTAGCCCCTCCACTCACCACCTCGGTTGGTCACTTTCTGAGTGACAGGGAGTGAGCGCACACCTGCTATAGAAATAGATGTTTTACAGTAAGTGCGCACTCACTCCCTTTCACTCCCTTTCAGTAAGACAGTGGTCAGCCAAAGTAATGAGCTAAGATGCTGTACCGATTACAGTTACAGGGAAGTGGTTGCAATCTTGGGTAAATGAGGGGCCACTGGAGAAGGGGTGGAGAGACCTAGCTGGATGGCTTTGGGAGGGGGTTCAGATTTGCGACTAGCGGATGGGGCTACTAGATGTCAGGGATCATAGAAAAATAGAAACACAGAAACATAAACAATGATGGCAGCAAAAAAAAAAGGTACATTCTGTCTGCCCCTACTTCCCCTATTAAACCTTGGAACCTACTGTCCATACAGGATACTAGTCTTCACTATCCACTCCCCTGTTCCCCTCCCTACTACTATCAGCTTGAGTAACCATTATACCCTTCACTTTATGGTTTTTGTGCCTGCCATCTCAGTTGGCAGACTATTTCACATTTCCATCACCATTTCTGGAAAATAAAACTTTCCAATATCCCTCTTGAAACTCCCTCCCATCAGTTTCTACTTGTGCCCTGTGCATGCTTGAACTGCTACTCATGTAAGTAGATCTTCTCCATTCACTTTGTTTATTCCTTACAGGAGCTTGAAGGTCTCTAGCATATCACTCCTCTCTTGTCTGGTCTCTAGTGAAGACATGTTCAGTGCCTCAAGAAGATCCTCATACGATCTGTCCTGTCAGCTCTGAATCATCCTGATCACCCTTTGTTGTTACCTTTCCTGAGGTGAGGTCTTCAGAACCCTGAACAGTATACCAGGTGCAGCCTAAACAATGATCAATAAAGAGGCAGTAAACCTCTTTTCTTCTACTATCAGAACCCCTTCTGGCACATCCTTGTATTCTATTTGCCTTACTAGATGCCTCACTGTACTAGCTTGATTGTTTAAGGGAGTCACTAATGATGAATACTAGGTCCCTTTCCTCAGCTGTAGTGCTTTGCTCTACCCCTCTGATCCAGTACTCTGTCCTGGGGTTCTTGTCCCCTAAATGAATCACCTTGCATTTTTTTGGCATTGAATTTTAACTGCCAAACTTAGGCCACCTCTCTAGTCTTTACATGTCACACTCTACAGTTTCCTGTTTCCCCCATCACTGTCCACCTCCCACGATCTTGGTGTCATCCTCAAAGAGACACAACCCCAGATTCATTCTCAAATGTTGTTAATGAGCATATTGAAGAGGCAAGAGTCAGGATGGATCCCTGTGGCATTCCACTCATGGCCTCCCTCTCTTCTGATCTGACACCATAATCACAACCCTCTGCTGCCTCTCATTCAACTAAAGCCCCCTCACCCCCACCACAACACTGCTTATATTTTTTTTAAAATCCCTGGACCTAACCCCCTTGCGCCATGATTTAAGCCACTCTGATTGGTCCCCTATCTTACTGGCCTGCTCCACTGACTCCATGTTAACATATTTCAAAACAAAATTCCTCGAAATATGGGACTGCCACCCCCCTCCAGAGCAAGACATGAGAAAAAGTACCCCACCTCCCCTAGATCATGGCCGAGCTCGTAGCTTGCTTGCAAGTGCATGATTTGGCCTGGTCAGAAAATAAACGTAACCCATCCCCCATGGCTTCCAGAGGTATCATCACCTCCACAACACCTGTACCAGGACAATAAGACTCACCAAAGGTGAATATTTTACATCTACCTTCAGCACCAACATTGGTTACCTGTCTAAATTTTGGAAGGCTGCCACAATCTTTTCTCTCCTCCCACTCAAACTCCTTTGCCTGTTCTCAGAGTGGGTGACACCCCTATCTCTAACCCCTGCTTCATCACCATGGAGGTGTAATTCATTTTTATCACCTGCACCTCCTCTCTCCTCCCTCTCCCCATCTTTACCTCCCTTTCACCCCTGCCAGCCTGCATGATTGTCATCTCCTTCCTTCCCCCTATTTTTTTTCTCTCCAGTAACTCCATCCTCCCATCACTGACACCCTGCCCACCCTTAATCCTGCCAAGGGTAGCAAGTTCCTCCATCTGTCTGCTTCTGCAATCTCCTCCCCATTGGCTGACCTCCTTAATCACTCTTTCTGCTGTTCCTCCATCCCTGTTGACTGGAAGACTGCCACTGTTACTCCTCCTCCAAAAGGTGGTGACCCATCTGCTACTAACAGCTACTGACCCATTTCTCTCCTCCTTCCAAAATACAGGAACAAATTATCTTGTCACAACTCTCTCCCTTTCTGGATTCCTCTTCCTTCTTCACCCAATACAAGTCTGTCTTCTGCAAAAATCATTTCACCACTATCACCCTGCTCAGGCTCACCAAATCCATCCACAATGATATGGATCACAGCCTATTCACCTCTGCTATCTTAGTCAATCTAGCCAAAGCAGTCAACCCTGTCTCCCACCCCAATTATTAGTCAAACTTCAGGCTGCAGGCCTCTCCGACTCAGCCATTGGCAGTTCCACTCCTACCGGATAGGTAGGTCCCAAGCAGCCAAAATTGGTGACTCCCCGCTCTCTCCTCTCTGCCTATAGCCACTTAGGTCCCACAAGGATCTGTGTTAGGTTCTCTACTTTTCTCCATTTTCCTGAATGATCTCCCCTCTGTGTGCTTGTCTGCATCCATTCACATGTACATAGATGACACAGTCCTCTTCACAGCAGGTCCACAGACTCCAGCTGGACTTCGATCAAGTTCAGCCCTGGCCGTGCACAAATCAGTTTTTCCTCAGTGCCAAGAAGACTGTCTCCATGTCCTTTGGTACAAGGCACAGACTCTCTAGGCTCCCTTCCCTTCCTACCATCCATACCCTGGATGGTTCCCCTGTGGAGGATGTTACCACATTTAGTTATCTTGGTATCTAGCTAGACCGAAACCTAAACTTTTCTGAACAAGTGGGTGCTATAGTCAAAAAGCTGCACCCCAATTTGGTGCACTTTACAGGAACTGTGACTGTATCCCACCTCCAGCACACCATGCTATTATCAAGAGAATGATCCTCTCAATCTTTGACTATGGTGATGTGGTCTACAGCGCAGCCCCAGTCACTACCCTTGCCAGACTGGGCACACTCTTCAACTATTTCTGCCATTACACTCTCAGCTATCCTTCTTGGACTCACCGCTGTTCTATTTATAAATTTCTCTCCTTTTCTTCTCTTGTGGACAGACACTATGCGCACTGTGCCAACTTTGTGGGAAAATCTGGTTTGTTTCCCTACCCTCCTACCTCTCTGCCCCCCACAAACAGCCATACCATCAGAAGCTGAAATATTCAAAACCTAGCAGTCCCTTCAGTTTCCATAACCTCCATCAGCAGAGCCACATTGGGCCACCGGTTCCCTAAAATCTGGAACTTCCTCACCACAGCTATTCAACAATCTCCCTCCCATGGATTCTTTCAAACCACTTCAGAGGTCTCACCTCTCCCTCTTGCACTTGCTCTAGTTTTCCCTCTTGCTGTCCCATGACGTGTTTCTAGTTTAGGTACAGCTATAATTTGCCACTTTATGCTTCCACTCTAGGCATTGTGCACAGATGTTTACAGCTAGTGTTGATTTAAACTGCTCTGTATTTGATTACCAGCATAGGTTTGTGGCTCCTGACTGTGCTGTATATGCATTGTCAATTGTTTGCTTGTCATTCAGGTTCTCATGTCTTGCATGTATTATTCCCAATGTAATTTGCAATTGTATACCACTCTGTTCTATGTATGTTATGCATTTTGAACTTCTGTACTACCTAAGCCCCACTTGTACAAGTTCTCCTTCCACCAGGATGCACTTGGAAATTAGCTCCTAGCTTAGAATGCCTGGGGGGGACTCTAGACACCAAGGATAATTCTGCTATAATAACTGGAGCCATTTAAACTGTGATCAGGGGTGTAGAACCTTTATATGCCAAGAATCATTTTGGTGTACTACTTGGGAGCATCAGAATGGTGACCAGGGGTAGGGTGACAATATGCACCACTGTGTGCTTAAATGAGGGCAGGATTTTTGGAAGCAGTAAGCAGTATTGCAATTTCAGTTGTTAAGCACTTTCAAAAGCTTTTATATAGCACTGTGCTCTGTATGCAGGAGGGGATCCCTCATTTGCAAGGCTTTAATAGTACATATGCATATGCACATGATCAGGTTAGCATTAGGGGCTGCTAAATATATGATACCTGTTCAGGCATGTTGTTCTCCCACATGGCACAGTGCTTAGATGTTTAGCACTCCGCTAACCTTCTGAAAATGGAACCGTAATTGACTAAATATCCCTTGCCAATGCCTCTTAAGATGCAGAAAGTAAATAAAAATGGATTATCTTATTTTGTATCTTTATGTATTACTGTATTTTATGTTATTTTCCTTGAAAAACGTTTATCCAATTTCAAAACATTGTGATGCGTCTTAAATATGAATAACAACTGTAACTAAAATAGAATTTCTTCTTTCATCCTAGTGCTGTTTTTATTTTCTTATAAAAATACAGTCAGGTGAGCTGTCTTAGTGGCTTGGTGGTAACTGTACTGCTTCCCATGCGAGTGGCCCGGTTTTAGGGGATGACCTGGGTCAAACAGGGGTTAGCTGGTGGAAGAGATGATTGAGTATCTTGGGGACTGCTCTCCTTTCAGGGAGGGGGAGTCTGACCACCCTACTCTTTAACAGCCACCTAGGAGGAATGCTGGCAGGGCTCAGGCAGGCAAAAAACAGTACTTGCCTTTAATTGGATTGGCATCATTGCATGTTTGACTGCCCAGTGAATAAACCAAAGGTAGAAAACCTCCAATGGCAAAATAATCCATCAACCTGCCACAGGCTTTGCACTACTAACCAGGCTCTGCTCCTGTCTGAATATGTGTCTCCTTGTGAATGTCCCTCTCCCTTCTGGCCCCATCATGTGAGAGCTCAGAGCAGGTAAGCCCTGGTGATTTTGGGTGATGGGGATGGACAGGCCAGTGCACAAGGCGTCAGTGGGTGACCTAGAGGTTAAACATCTCAATGGAAAAAGAAATAAAACACAGTTTGTGAATCTCAAACTCAATAACAGTCACATCATATAAACAGCGTAACTATGCGCTATGCGTCTAGACCGGAGCAGGTTTATTAGTGGAGACCAAGTTCCTAGCAAAGCTCTGTCCACCTTGCAATGCTCCACAGATATGTAATGGGGAGGTTAGGAGCTGTGAGTACCACCAGTAAGGAATCACAGTGAAGTTATTCAGAACAGAAAGTGCAACTTATGCATATCCCAGCTGAGCTCCTGACGAGAATTGGGCCCTGAGCGATTTCTGCAAAATATATATGTTTTTTTCCTAACCAAGTACCATTATTAAACAAAACACTCAAATAAAAACAAAAACTAAATCAGCAGAATACAAACTAGGAAAGCATTTGGCTTACACTTTAACAGCCCCTGCAGTAGTCTTCCCAAGCATTCAGCTTAGATAAGTTGCTGGACCAACACGGTAATTAATTAAAACTTTAACTTAGAAAAATGCATGCAGTCCCCAATGTTTATATGGTATAAGAGTGATATGTTAAGAATATCCTAAATATTAGCTTCCCATACAAATGTGTCTAAGAGTAAATGAATGCAGCACTTATTTAAAAGACTAAACAACAGCATTTTGAATTAGTTCTAAAAGTTTCTTGTCACATCACAATGTTCTGAAATTTGATTAAAGGTGTGCAAACAAAACAAGATGTAAAACCCATAAAGAAGTAGAATAAGAGTTAGACCTGTTTTGTTTACCTTCTGTTGTGCAGCAGACATCCTCTCATCAAGCCAGTGGCTCCCGGAATGCAACAGGATATGAGTACAGAGCCAGGCCATTCAAGGGGGGAGGGGTCATTTCAGAATGTAGTCCATTTCAGTATATAGCTTATTTGTTTCAGTTTATACAGTATGTGAATTTTTCAGTCTACAGTGTATGCATTTCAATACATAGTGTATGTGTTTCACCATGTAGAGTATTTGTTTCAGTATATGATGTATGTGTTTTTAAAATATACTGTGTATGTATTTCAGTATGTAATGTACTCTCAGTATATAGAGTAAGCAAAATTTGTCAATAGAGAGGGTGTTTTTAATATATAGTGTATTTGTTTCAGTATATAGTATATACAGATTTTTCAATGTACAGTGTATTTATTTCAATATATAGTGTATGTATTTCAATATAAAGTGTAGATGTTTCAGTATATAGTGTATTTGTTTCACTAGACAGTGTGTGCTTTTTTCAACGTGTAGTGTATGCATTTCAATAGATAGTGTATGCATGTTAATATACAGTGTATTTGTTTCAGTATATAGTGTATGCAGATTTGTTTCAATATATAGTGTATGTGTTACAATGTATAGAAGAGTATTTGTTTCAGTAGATAGTTTATGTGTATGTTTCAGCCTGTAGTGTATGTATCTCAATAGGAAGTGTATATGTTTCAGTACAAATTACATTTGTTTCAGTATATAATGTATGTGGATTTTCAGTACTCAGTATGTAGATTTCAGTAGATAGTGTATGTATTTCACTATATAATGTAAGCATTTCACTATATAGTGTATGTGTTTCACTGTATGATATATACATTTCAGTATACAGTATATGTATTTCACTATATGATGTATATATTTCAAATAGACAGTGTATGTGGTTCACTACATTGTGTATGCATTTCACTATATGATGCATGTATTTCACTGTATGATATATGTATTTCACTATGTACTGTATGTGTTTCACTATACAGCCAAAGATTATGAATTATGTCCCTAACAGCGTGTGCCATAAAATTACGAGGTGATCTGTGTTACACATACAATGCATTCCGCAATTAACAGCTCTGGCTAACTTCAGGTTTCTATAGCTCAGAAAATGCAAGGTCACATTCTCTAAGAAGAAAAGGAGGGAGTGGTTTTATCAGAGAGTTGTAGGACACTGGAATGCACTTCCTGAAACTGTGATAACATAGAAACAGAGAAACATAGACTTTGACGGCAGATAAGGACCGCTTGGTCCACCTAGTCTGCCCATTTCCCCAGCTACAGGATAAGCTGCAGATCCTATTTAACCAACAGCCTATTTCTTCCTACCCCCCCACAAAAATTGCCGTATGTCTGTCCCATGCATTCTTGAATTCTCCCACAGTTTTAGACCCCACAACCTCCTCAGAAAGGCTGTTCCATGTGTCCACTACCCTCTCTGTGAAAAAATACTTCCTCACATTGCCCCTGAGCTGTCCTCTTCTATCTTCAAATTGTGTCCCCTTGTTCTTGCACATCTCTTTTTCTGAAAGATGCTACCCTCTTGGACTTTGTTGATTCCACTGAGGTACTTAAATGTTTCTATCATGTCCCCCTCTCCCTTCTTTTCTCAAGGGTATACATACTCAGCTCCTTTAGCCTCTCCTTGTATGGCTTCTCTTGCAGACCCTGCACCATTTTAGTTGCCCTCCTCTGAACTGCCTCCAACCTGTCTATGTCCTTGCAGAGATGGGGTCTCCAGAACTGGATGCAGTACTCCAGATGGGGTCACACCAACTGTCTGTACAGGGGGATAACAAGTTCCTGTTTTCTGCTGCTGATGCCTCTCCCTATACATCCCAGTATCTCCCCAGCCCTTCCTACCACCTTCTCACATTGCTTGCCAACCTTAAGGTAATCTGATATGATTACCCCCAGGTCCCTTCCCATTTTTGTTATTGTTACTACCTCCCCCCCCCCCAATTGTGTAATCTTCCCTGGTTTTTGTTTCCCAGGTGCATTACTTTGCACTTCTTTGCATTGAATCCTAGCTGCCATACTTCTGACCATTCCTCCAACCTTGCCAAGTCCCTTCTCATCCTTTCCACGCCTCCTTGTGTATCAACTCTGTTGCAGATCTTTGTGTCATCTGCAAAGAGGCATACTTTTCCTTCCAGTCCCTCTGCAATGCCACTTATAAAGACATTAAAAAGGACTGAACCCTGTACTGAACCCTGCGGTACCCCACTAGTAACCCCTCTTTCTTCACAGTGGACTCCATTTACAATTACCTTCTGCGTCCTGTTGCTCAGCCAAAGTTTTACCCAGGCTACCACCCTGGGACCCACTCCAAGGCTGGCTAATTTGACTGCTAAACTTTTGTGTGGACTGTGTCAAATGCCTTGATAAAGTCTAGGTAGGCCATGTCCACAGCCCCTCCCTGATCTATTACTTTGGTCACCCAGTAAAAGAAATCATTTAGATTTGTCTGACATGACCTTCCCCCTGTGAACCCATGCTGCCTTGGGTCCTGTGCCCCACTGGCTTCTAGGTACTCAACAATTCTTTCCTTCAGAAGTGATTCCATCACTTTTCCTATCACAGAGGTCATACTGACAGGTCTGTAGTTTTCTGCCTCTGTTTCACTCCCACTTTTGTGAAGGGGAATCACATCAGCCTTCTTCCAGTCCTCAGGCACCTCACCATCCTCCCATGATTTGTTATAAAGGGTAGTCAGTGGTGTCACTAGTTCTCTGCTTAATTCTTTTAGAATTCTGGGGTGAATTCCATCTGGCCCCATTGCTTTGTCCACCTTCAGTTTTAGGAGTTCTTTCAAAACCATTTCTTCTGTGATAGGACTGGGATCGACCCCCCCCTCTCCAGAGTGCTTCTGTTAATTGGATTAGGCACCTCCCCCACTTCCTCTTTTGTGAATACTGAACAGAAGTATTCATTCAGTATCCCTGCTTTTTCAGTATCACTCTCTGCCCACTCACCATCCTTTCTATTCAGCTTCACTATCCCTCCCTTTGTCTTCCTGCACTCCCTGATATACAGTACCTATAAAAGGTTTTATCCCCCCCTTCTTAACCGAGTTGGCTATCTTTTCCTCAGTTTGTGCCTTTGCTATTCTGAATACTCTTCCTACTTCCTTCTACCTTAACTGGTACAGTTCTCTGTCCTGCTTCTTCTGTGTTTCCTTATACTTCCTAAATGCTATCTTTTTCTCCCTAACCTTCACCACCACTTCTTTTGAGAACCATAGTGGCTTTTTCTTTCATTTTGATGTGTTTATTTGCTTCACACAAAGGTTTGTTGCCTCTGTGATGGCAGTTTTGATATTTCCCTATTGTTGCTCCACCCCTCATTCTAGCCTGTTTGCTAGTGCTTTTCTAAGGCACTCTCCCATCTTGCCAGGGTCAGCCCTCCTGAAGTCCAGAACTCTCACTTTTGTATGGCTTGACTCTGTAGCTGAGTTTATCATGTACCACACTGTTTGGTGGTCACTTATTCCCAAATGGCTACCCACTTCTAGATCTGAGATCCTCTCACTGTCCCCATTTGAGAGCACAAGGTCTAAGATTGCTCCCTCACGAGTAGCTTCCAAAACTAGCTGTCTGAGGCATGCCACCTGAAGGGCATCAAGAATGGCTCTGCTTTTGGATGTGGCTGCAGCAAAGGTGCTCCAGTTAATATCTGGCATATTAAGGTCCCCCATCATCAGTACCTCCCCTTTCTCTGCCATCCTAAGTATGCCTTCTATCATAGCCTTGTCCATTCCCTCCTCCTGACATGGGGGACTATATACAACCCTTGCAGAACACTAACACAATTTAAAAAAGAACTGGATAATCACTTGGGAGAAAGAAAGACAATATATAGCCACTGATGTGTGACGAGTCATCATGGCCTTTGGTCAATAGACCTGTATGATAACTATGACAGCTAACTATGATAGGATCCTAGTCATCTCAATATACTCTATTTATTATGCCAAAATGTATCTCTTTGATTTATTTTATTTTCAAAATCATTTCCTCTTGGGTCATTTCTTACATGTGCAATACCAATAGCTCTAATTCTGTATACTCTTGTCAGTAGCCTTTAAAACATGAGCTGTCATTGCAAAGCTCAGATCCTCCTTTTGAGTAACCCTTAGGTGTTCACTGAGCCATTCTTTAAATTTACATTTGTTATGATCTATGTAGTGGTTTCCACGCAAACACTTCAAACGATACACAATCCCCTCTATATTACTGTATTGGTTTAAAATAGAGAAGCAAAAATAGCATGGTCAAAACAGCACTGTCAAAATAGCGAAATGGAAAACAGCTACAGGGATAGTATAGAGCAGGTAGGAGCTGTTTGTCATATGAAGGAAGAAGACGCAGGGTCTGTTGGGTGGTCTGCCACTAAGCAGCTGCCATGGTGCAGAGGGTAGTGTCATAGGCAGTGGAGGGTGACAGAATGTTGATGGACCAGGGTTTCACTCCCAGTCCCTAAATGTATGCTTGTGTTTTGTTTTTGTTTTTTCCTGGGACTGTTTTTTTTTTTGTTTGTTTGTTTCTCCCCCCTCCCGATCTATGTGGGTATGCAGTTATCCTTCCCTACTCAATGATCCCCCAAAAGGTTTCTCCCGGAATGCAACAGGATATGAGTGCAGAGCCAGGCCATTCACAGGGGGATGGGTCATTTCAGAATGTAGTCCATTTCAGTATATAGCTTATTTGTTTCAGTATATACAGTATGTGAATTTTTCAGTCTACAGTGTATGCATTTCAATACCTAGTGTATGTGTTTCACCATGTAGAGTATTTGTTTCAGTATATGATGTATGTGTTTTTAAAATATACTGTGTATGTATTTCAGTATGTAATATACTCTCAGTATATAGAGTAAGCAAAATTTGTCAATAGAGAGGGTAAGTGTTTTTAATATATAGTGTATTTGGTCCAGTATATAGTGTATACAGATTTTTCAATGTACAGTGTATTTATTTCAATAGATAGTGTATGTATTTCAATATAAAGTGTAAATTTTTCAATATATAGTGTATTTGTTTCAGTAGACAGTGTGTGTGCTTTTTTCAACTTGTAGTGTATGCATTTCAATAAATAGTGTATGCATGTTAATATACAGTGTATTTGTTTCAGTATATAGTGTATGCAGATTTGTTTCAATATATAGTGTATGTGTTACAATGTATAGAGTATTTGTTTCAGTAGACAGTTTATGTGGATGTTTCAGCCTGTAGTGTATGTATCTCAATAGGTAGTCTATATGTTTCAGTACATAGTACATTTGTTTCAGTATACAGTGTATGTGGATTTTCAGTACTCAGTATGTAGATTTCAGTAGATAGTGTATGTATTTCACTATATAATGTAAGCATTTCACTATATAGTGTATGTGTTTCACTGTATGATATATGCATTTCAGTATACAGTATATGTATTTCACTATATGATGCATACATTTCAATAGACAGTGTATGTGGTTCACTACACTGTGTATGCATTTCACTATATGATGTATATATTTCACTATATATGTATTTCACTATGTAGTGTATGTGTTTCACTATACAGCCAAAGATTATGAATTATGTCCCTAACAGCATGCCATAACATTACGAGGTGATCTGTGTTACACATACAATGCATTTCACAATTAACAGCTCTGGCTAACTTCAGGTTTCTATAGCTCAGAAAATGCAAGGTCACATTCTCTAAGAAGAAAAGGAGGAAGTGGTTTCATCAGAGAGTTGTAGGACACTAGAATGCACTTCCTGAAACTGTGATAACATAGAAACAGAGAAACATAGACTTTGATGGCAGATAAGGACCACTTGGCCCACCTAGTTTGCTCATTTCCCTACCTACAGGATAAGCTGCAGATCATATTTAACCAACAGCCTGTTTCCTCCTACTCCCCACAAAAATTGCATTATGTCAGTCCCATGCATTCTTGAATTATTCCACAGTTTTAGACCCCACAACCTCCTCAGGAAGGCTGTTCCATAAGTCCACCACCCTCTCTGTGAAAAAATACTTCCTCACATTGCCCCTGAGCTGCCCCCCTCTATCTTCAAATTGTGTCTGCTTGTTCTTGCACATCTCTTTTTTTGAAAGATGATACCCTCTTGGACTTTGTTGATTCCACTGAAGTACTTAAACATTTCTATCATGCCCCCCTCTCCCTCCTTTCCTCAAGGGTATACATATTAAGCTCCTTTAGCCTCTCCTCATTTGGCTTCTCTTGCAGACCCTGCATCATTTTAGTTGCCCTCCTCTGAACTGCCTCCATCCTGTCTATGTTCTCACAGAGATGGGGTCTCCAGAACTGGATGCAGTACTCCAGATGGGGTATCACCAACTGTCTGTACAGGGGGATAACAAGTTCCTGTTTTCTGCTGGTGATGCCTCTCCCTATACATCCCAGTATCCCCCCAGCCCTCCCTACCGCCTTCTCACATTGCTTCCCAACCTTAAGGTCATCTGATATGATTACCCCCAGGTCCCTTCCCATTTTTGCTACATAGAAACATAGAAACATAGAATTTGATGGCAGATAAGGACCGCTTGGCCCACCCAGTCTGCCCATTTCCCTACCTACTGGATAAGCTGCAGATCCTAGTTAACCAGCAGCCTACTTCTTCCTACCCCACCCCCAGAATTGCCTTATGACTATCCCATGCATGCTTGAATTCCACCACTGATTTTTACTCCACAACCTCCTCCGGAAGGCCATTCCATGCATCCACAACCCTCTCTGTGAAAAAATACTTCCTTAAATTACCTCTGAGCCGCCCCCCTCTATCTTCAAATTGTGCCCTCTTGTTCTTGCACACCTCTTTTTTTGAAAGATGCTACCCTCTTGGACTTTGTTGATTCCCTGGAGGTACTTGAAAGTTTCTATCATGTCCCCCCTCTCCCTCCTTTCCTCGAGGCTATACATATTAAGCTCCTTAAGTCTCTCTTCATATGTCCTCCGGTGCAGACCCTGCACCATTTTAGTTGCCCTCCTCTGGACAGCTTCCATCCTGTCTATGTCTTTGCGGAGATTGGGTCTCCAGAACTGCACACAGTACTCCAGCTGGGGTCTCACCAGCTGTCTGTACAGAGGGATAATATTTGTTGTTACTATCTCCCCCCCCCACATTGTGTAATCTTTCCCTGGGTTTTTGTTTCCCAGGTGCATTACTTTGCACTTCTTTGCATTGAATCCAAGCTGCCATACTTCTGACCATTCCTCCAACTTTGCCAAGTCCCTTCTCATCCTTTACATGCCTCCTTGTGTATCAACCCTGTTGCAGATCTTTGTGTCATTTGCAAAGAGGCATACTTTTCCTTCCAGTCCCTCTGCAATGTCACTTATGAAGACATTAAAAAGGACTGGACCCTGTACTGAACCCTGCAGTACCCCACTAGTAACCCCTCTTTCTTCAGAGTGAACTCCATTTACATTTACCGTCTATGTCCTGTTGTTCAGCCAATGTTTTACCCAGGCTACCACCTGGAGACCCACTCCAAGGCTTAATTATACTACTAATCTTTTGTGTGGGACTGTGTCAAATGTCTTGCTAAAGTCTAGGTAGGCCATGTCCACAGCCCCTCCCTGATCTACTACTTTGGTCACCCAGTCAAAGAAATCAATTAGATTTGTCTGACATGACCTTCCCGCTGTGAACCCATGCTGCCTTGGGTCCTGTGCCCCACTGGCTTCTAGGTACTCAACAATTCTTTCCTTCAGAAGTGATTCCATCACTTTCCATAACACAGAGGTCAAACTGACAGGTCTGTAGCTTTCTGCCTCTGTTTCGCTCCCACTTTTGTGAAGGGGAATCACATCAGCCTTCTTCCAGCCCTCAGGTACCACACCATCCTCCCATGATTTATTATAAAGGGTAGTCAGTGGTGTCACTAGTTCTCTGCTTAATTCTTTTAGAATTCTGGGGTGAATTCCATCTGGCCCCATTGCTTTGTCCACCTTCAGTTTTAGGAGTTCTTTCAGAACCCTTTCTTCTGTGAAAGGACCGGGATTGACCTCCCTTTCCAGAGTGCTTCTGTTAATAGGATTAGGCACCTCCTCCACTTCCTCTTTTGTGAATACTGAACAGAAGTATTCATTCAGTATCCCTGTTTTTTCACTATCACTCTCTGCCCACCCACCATCCTTTCTATTCAGCCTTACTATCCCTCCCTTTGTCTTTCTACGCTCCCTGATATACCTATAAAAGGTTTTATCCCCCTTCTTAACCGAGTTGGCTATCTTTTCCTCAATTTGTGCCTTTGCCATTCTGACTACCCTTCCTGCTTCCTTCTGCCTTAACTGGTACAGTTCTCTGTCCTGCTTCTTCTGTGTTTCCTTATACTTCCTAAATGCTATATTTTTCTCCCTAACCTTCACCGCCACTTCTTTTGAGACCCATAGTGGCTTTTTCTTTCATTTTGATTTGTTTATTTGCTTCACACAAATGCTTGTTGCCTCTGTGATGGCAGTTTTGATATTTCCCATTGTTTTTCCACCCCTCCTTCTAGCCTGTTTGCTAGTGCTTTTCTAAGGCACTCTCCCATCTTGCCAAGGTCAGCCCTCCTGAAGTCCAGAACCCTCACTTTTGTATGGCTTGACTCTGTAGCTGAGTTTATCGTGAACCACACTGTTTGATGGTCACTTGTTCCCAAATGGCTACCCACTTCTAGATCTGAGATCCTCTCACTGTCCCCATTTGAGAGTATGAGGTCTAAGATTGCTCCCTCATGAGTTGCTTCCAAAACTAGCTGTCTGAGGCATGCCACCTGAAGGGCATCAAGAATGGCCCTGCTCTTGGATGTGGCTGCAGCAAAGGTGCTCCAGTAAACATCTGGCATATTAAGGTCCCCCATCAACAGTATCTCTCCTTTCTCTGCCATCCTAAGTATGCCTTCTATCATATCCTTGTCCATTCCCTCCTCCTGACATGGGGGTCTGTATACAACCCTTGCAGAACACTAAAACAATTTAAGACAGAACTGGATAATCACTTGGGAGAAAGAAAGACAATATATATCCACTGATGTGTGATGAGACATCATGGCCTTTGGTCAATAGACCTGTATGATAACTATGACAGCTAACTGTGATATGAACCTAGTCATCTCAATATACTCTATTTATTATGCCAAAATGTATCTCTTTGATTTATTTTATTTTCAAAATCATTTCCTCTTGGGTCATTTCTTACACGTGCAATACCAATAGCTCTAATTCTGTATACTCTTGTCAGTAGCCTTTAAAACATGAGCTGTCGTTGCAAAGTTCAGATCCTCCTTTGGAGTAACCCTTAGGTGTTCACTGAGCCATTCTTTAAATTTACATTTGTTATGATCTATGTAGTGGTTGCCTCACAAACACGTCAAACGATACACAATCCCCTCCATATTACTGTACTGGTTTAAAATAGAGGAGCGAAAATAGCATGGTTAAAACAGCACTGTCAAAATAGTGAAACAGAAACAGCTACATGGATAGTATAGCGCAGGTAGAAGCTGTTTGTCATATGAAGGAAGAGGATACGGGGTCTGTTGGGTGGTCTGCCACTAAGCAGCTGCCACGGCACAGAGGATAGTGCCACAGGTAGTGCAGGGTGACAGAATGTTGATGGACCAGGGTTTGACTCCCAGTCCCTGAATGTATGCTTGTGTTTTGTTTTTGTTTTCTCCTGGGACTGTTTTTTTTTGTTTGTTTGTTTGTTTCTCCCACCTCCCGACCTATGTGGGTATGCAGTTACCCTTTCCTTCTCAATGATCCTCCTAAAGGTTTCTCCCCTTCCCTGAGTTGCCATTCCCCTTCCCCAGAGGTGATTATATTTAGTTGGGGGAGTTCAGCCAATGAACATGTTCAGTTCAATCTTTTTTTTTCTTCTGATTACTCTGTCCGAATCATACCACAAATAATGATGTCCATCAGCTGTGTGTTTAAATCTCAATAAACTTGCCCTTTAAACTAGGGATAGGTGGACCTGAAAAGGTTCTGACCCTTATTATCAGGACCAGGATCCACATCAGAGTCCTATACCATGTACATATACTACAGAATACCTGATAACAATTACAAAAGCATTAAAAAATAGAAAATAAAATATTTTTCGTACCTGAGTGTGTTGGCCCATTTCTGATTCCATTCTGTGTGCTTATCTGCTGGCTGTAGATCATCCACTTGCTTTCCATACTCTCTGTGTGGGCCAGGCATGGTATA
This sequence comes from Neoceratodus forsteri, assembly GCA_016271365.2. Taxonomy (NCBI): domain Eukaryota; kingdom Metazoa; phylum Chordata; order Ceratodontiformes; family Ceratodontidae; genus Neoceratodus; species Neoceratodus forsteri. The sequence goes on along the minus strand of JADMNL010000022.1, from coordinate 25,340,865 downwards.
ACTCTCCCATTCTGCTCTGTAATTATTCACATATCCCCAGCCTGTCCCATCCAATAATAAACTACTCTCCAATATACAGCATACCTCTGAATTCTCATCCTATCTGATAACACCCACACTGCCCCAGTATGTAACCCTCTGTCCCTCCATCCTCCACCAACCACCCTGTCCCAGTATGCAAGCCCCTGCTCCTTCATCTGCTGCTACCCACCCGCCCCAACGAATAACCCTACCCCTGCTCTCATTGGTTTATAACCACCCAAGAATTAATACTGTACCACCCTGTGCCCTTCCTCCTCCATCTGGTGATACCCACTCTGTCCTAATATTAAGAGCACTGCCCCCTCCTCCTTTCTGTGGTGCCCATCCTGTTCCAGAATGAATATTCCCAGCCTCACCTTTCATCTGCTGAAGCTGCTGCCCACTCCATCCCAAAATAAATAAATAAATACCCTGCCCTCTCCCATCTGCTGATATCCACCCTGCCACAAACATCAGATGATAGCCCATTGCCGCTATTGCCATCATCACTGCCGCCACTGCCTCCATAAAGGGGCCGAACAAAATGCTTGCTAGCAGAGTATTCGAGAGGACTTTTATGCTAAGCGTGCTGCTGCCAGACTGCCTCCATGCTTGTTCTCTCACACTTCAAGCGTGTGCACTTGGATCCCCGGGTGAGAGAGTGTGCAATCAGGTGGGATGGAAAAAAATACAACAAAAATAGAATAATTTTTTGTGTGTGTCACTGCGGGATCCAGTGGGCAAGGTAGACAAATGGGATAGGGTACTGATTTTTTTTTCTTTTTTTTGTAAACAGTGTGTTAAAGCAGTGTGGGGTAGACCTGGCACACCGCCATCCAGAGTTCGGATCTACCTAGGTCTGACAGATGCTGTGAGATCCGAGGGGGTTCTGATACTTGTCAGACTGGTCCGCCCATCCCAACTTTAAATGGGTCCTAAAATAAATAAGAAGCCAGCATCTGTGATTTCTACTTTACAACTTAGACCTGATTATTTTACAAGATAAAATAGGAGAGAAATATTGTCAACAAAAATCTTTGGAGATAGGCTCTCAGAACCCTCGATGGTAAGTGCCCTAGCACTGGTGCTCCATCCCTGAACTTAACACATTTTATAAAAGGCAGCTACCTGAAATAATGCCTGTCTTTAGTCAGTCTGATGAGCGATGTTCTTCCCTCTAGCACCTTGATTTTGCTGCAGATCTAGCTCTACCCAGACAAGCCTGAGCATTTATCAGTCACTTTTGAGTCAGTGCTTTTCCTGCTGATATTACACAGCTATTTAGAAGCATTTCTTATCACCTAAATTTGCAGCTCTTGGTGGTAATCCTAGAATTAAATCCTGAAACAGTAATGAGCCCTCCAAGCCTAACTTTTCCAATATTTGCTTTGAAATCTGATCCCAAAATGAGTTGATCACCCCAACTATCCCAGGATATCTGCTAATGGAACCCTCTACTCCCACAACCGCTCCAGCATGTGTCAGTGTTTATTATTCTAGTGCCATGATTTCTCCAGTGTTATGAAATACCTGTCCACTGACTTCCAGTGAAAGTCATGCCTACTACCAGATGCTGTTGCTCTGTGTATATATGTGCAGATTTTGCTTCACTGGATTGACGCCAGTATAATACCTGCTTGTCTTTTTCATATGCCCTGAGTCTGTAAAATATCATTCCCCTTATTTGCTGACAACAATAAACTAGAAAAGAATGTGCTTATTCTTTGAAAAACCACTGGTGTCTTCTGACCATTTCCAAAAATAATATTTCATTATTTTTTATAACGCTTGAAATTATATTTTGAAAACTGTAACATTTGAACTATTAATCATAGAAAAGTACTTATTTTTTAAAATCTCTTTTTATCTCCTCCTACACCCCACCAGCTCTGCATCCTCAGGAGTATCACAGAGTCTACACCTGCAAGCCACCTTCCCTGGTCCATCGCTGGTTCCCCACGGTGCCTCGGTTTACCCCCCAGGTGGGGACAGGATGGGGCCCCTACACCCCAACACTGTTGCATTTCATCGGACCCTGGGTGGCCAGGTAGGTGGATGCATATGAGGGCTAGCTCCTCAAAACTCCATCTCCCCAAGGCTGGTAGGCATTTTCCTGGTTTCCAGTGACATTGTGAGTCCCTGACATCACTGTGCTAATGCCACCATCTGCAACGTCCTACCCCTTGCTGCTAAAGCCCTTAGTGCCTGCATAGCCCCAGACCTCCACTCGAGACCAGCCTGGCACTTTAGGTGCTGATGTCCTGCAAGACCCCGGCCTCTGCCAGTGGTCAGCAGACACCGAGCTTCATCCATCACCCTCCCCACGGAGAAGGCGAGCTGCCATGGGATGCTACAGCCTTCTCCCTAGAAATGAAAGCTTGGAGTCTGATCAACATGTATAGATCCTAACAGTACAGCTCTTCTGTGTCACTGTGTGTCTGTATCCATCCTGGAGGGGAATCCAAGCACTCAATGATAGGTTTAAATGCTACGTGGACAAGCATTTAAACTAGCCGGGGGGGGGTGGCAGTCCAGCAAGGAGGGTACCTAATTGCTGACCCCCGACAGCTAGCAGTGGAACCAGTGAACAGGAGGAGTGGATATCTCTACATAGTAGTGTGCAAAAGATGCAGAGAAGTGTCCAAGAGGTGGACAGGCAGAAAAGGGGCAAAATTCAACAGAAGGGCAGACAGCAGGGAGAACCAGGGATAAAAGACAACCAGGGAAGGGGCTGGAATAGAACAGCTAAACAGTCTAGGGAGGTCAAATCATGGAAAGCCATGTGTGCAAATGCCAGAAGCCTTAGCAACAAGATGGAGGATCTGGAGGCTGCCATGGTGCAGTCAGACCTGGACATTGTGGCCATCACAAAAACCTGGTATAATGATAACAATGACTGGGAGATGGCCATACCTGGCTACAACATATTCAGAGGAGATGGGGCAGGTAGGAAGGGAGGAGGAGTGGCACTTTATGTGAAAGATGACATAAAGGCCACAGATGTCCAGGAGGAACAAAATGGGAGAAAGATACTGTGGGTTAAGCTGGAAAGGAAAATGGGGCCAGCCATTTGTACAGGTGTGGTCTACGGACCACCAGCCCAGGAGGAAGAAACAGATAGGGAGCTGATACTAGCCATCCAAAGGATGGCAGACAAGGTTGAGGTAGTGCTGGTTGGAGACTTCAGTATTCCAGACATGGACTGGAGCCTCCAAGCAGCAACATCAAACAGGAGCAGATTTATTCTGGACTCCCTTCAAGGTGCCTTCCTCAAGCAACTGGTCATGGAACCAACTTGGCAGAAGGCAATACTGGACCTCATGCTTACAAACAGGGACAGTGTGATGGGGTTACAGTGGGTGAGCACCTGGGCAACAGTGACCACCAGTCATTGTGGTTTGAAATCACAGAAGGAGCAGAACCAAACCATACAACAACACGTATCCTGGATTTTAGGGGGGCAGACTTTGGGAAAATGGGGAGATGCTTGAGAGTAGCATTAAGGGGAATGGGGTGGAAATCAGGGATTGAGAAACAGTGGACAGTATTTAAAACAGGGACTACAAGAGCAACAGAATTATGCATTAAGCAGGTTAGCAAGGGGAAAAGGAAGAGGAGGCCATTATGGTTTTCCAAGCAGGTAGCGAAGAAAGTGAAAGTCAAAAAGATTGCATTCAGGCAATACAAAAAGACACAGGCAGAAGGGGACAGGGAGAAGTACCAGGAGAAGCAAAGGGAGGTCAGTAAGGGAAGCCAAAGCTCATAAAGAAGAGCACATTACCAAATCAGTCGGTAGAGGGAGCAAAACCTTTTACAGGTACTTAAGTGAAAAAAGAAAGACAAAAGGAGGGATAGTGAGGCTGAAGGGGGAGGATGGGGGCCACCTGGAGGATGACAACAGTAAAGCTGACATATTGAACAGGTATTTCTCCTCAGTCTTTACTGAGGAAGAGGAGGGTAATGGGTCTGAAGGGAGTACAAGGAGTGGGAATGAGGCAGAAATGGACACAAGTCCCTCTACACGAGAAAGGGTCCTGAAGGAACTAGAAGGAACAAGAGTTCATAAAGCAATGGGGCTAGATGGGGTGCACCCCAGGGTCCTTAAAGAACTAAGAGAGATGGTGGCTGAACCTCTGGCAATCCTGTTTAGCCAATCACTGGAAACAGGGGAGGTACTCAAAGACTTGAGGACAGCAGATGTAGTCCCCTTATACAAAAGTGGGAACAAAGAGGAAGCGGGGAACTACAGACCAGTCAGCCTCACCTCGGTAGTGGGGAAGATTATGGAAGCACTAATGAAGGAGAGATTGGTGGAATATCTGGTTGTCAGTGGACTACAGGACCCAAGGCAGCATGGTTTCACCAGGGGGAGGTCATGTCAGACCAGCCTCGTTGAATTTTTTGACTGGGTGACTAGAGAGGTGGATCAGGGAGGGCAGTGGATGTGGCCTATCTGGACTTCAGCAAGGCCTTTGACACTGTGCCACACAGAAGGCTATTACACAAAGTGGGGAATATGGGTGTGGGCAGGACAGTAGTGTGGTGGGTAGGTAACTGGCTGGGTGGCAGGACACAGATGGTGGTGGTAAATGGCTATCACTCCACAGAGGGAAGAGTGACCAATGGGGTACCACAGGGATTAGTGCTGAGACTGGTCCAATTCAATATCTTCATCAGTGACATTGTGCAGGACCTAGAAGGCAGAATGTCCCTGTTCGCTGATGACACAAAGCTCCGTAACAAAGTGGATACACCAAAGGGTGTAGACAAAATGAGAAGGAACCTGCAGAAACTAGAAGAATGGTCAGGGGTTTGGCAGTCTAAATTCAATGCCAAGAAGTGCAAGATAATGCACATAGGGCACAAAAACCCTGGCAAAATATATCAGTTGGGGGGTGAGGATATAGCATGAACTAAGCAGGAAAGGAATCTTAGGGTTATCATGTCTGATGACCTCAAGGTAGGGAAACAGTGTAACAAGGCAGCAGGTAAAGCAAATAGGATGCTGGGATGCATTGACAGGGGCATCACCAGCAGGAAAAGGGAGGTCATAATTCCAGTATACAAGACACTAGTGAGGCCCCACCTGGAGTACAGTGTACAGTTCTGGAGACCTTACCTACATAAGGACATAAACAGGGTACAGAAGATTCAGAGGAGGGCAACAAATATGGTACATGAATTGCATCACAAATCCTATGAGGACAGGTTCAAGGACTTGAATATGTACGTCCTCGAGGAGAGGAGGGAGAGAGGAGATATGATAGAGACATACAAGTATCTTACAGGGAGGAACAGGGTGCACGAATACACTATTTTTAGGCAAAAAAGATGTTCCAGGACTAGAGGGCATGGGATGAAGTTGGAGGGAGGACATTTCAGAGAAAACGTGAGGAAGAATTTCTTCAGAGAATGGGTGGTGGACAAGTGGAACACCCTGCCAGAGGAAGTGGTGGGGGCTGAAACAATCACAGGATTTAAGAATGCATGGGATAGACATAAAGGAATTCTGGAGGTCAGGGGTAAAGGGCAACAGACTTCTAGAAAAACATAAAGTGAACTTACAAGCTCAAATGGGCAGACTGGATGGGCCGTAGGCCCTTATCTGCTGACACTGTCTATGTATCTGTGTATCTATACATGACAGTATAATTTATTAAAAATAATAGAACTTTAAAAATTTAGTGAACTATTTTAGTTTTTTATATTGACATGAAATATTTTATTATTTTTGTATCAATACATGGTCATCATAGTAATATTTACATATCTTCTTAACTGTCTCCAAGCTTTCATTAAAAAAAGTCTCTAGCACAGTTCCAACATTATCAAATGTTTAAAGTATATATTTTGAAAGGTCTACAATTGGAATTATTTGGATAAGAAACATTTTTTTTCTAATGAAAGTTTCATAACCAGCTGTTAAGAATTGGCTTTGATTATACTGCTTTGATGTACCAACAATACTCTGTATGTATTGATACTTATAAGATGGAAAGAGAAATCTAGACATTTCATTGGCCAAGAGCCATCACCTGACTGTGCATTAAATCTCTATAAATGCACAGTCAGGTGCCAAATCTCAGTTTCCTCCCCAAAAAACTATTTACTGACACATATCACTATACTGCAAAATGAAAGTAAAAAAAAAGTAGATGTCATCTTGAAAACCTTATGCTTTACTACCCTGATACTTCAAACTGTGTTTAACTATTCCCAGTGCTATGCAAAACAAACTACACTCCCAGTTAGTAAACATACTCTATAACCCTTCCCAAAAGTTACATTACTCATATAGCCTCTGGAGTACCATTATGCATTGTTTTACCCGGTCGCTTCAGCTTACATACTCCACCTAACATGATACTGTATATGCAATGCTCTACCAAGCAGAGATCACTAATTTTCAACACCCCAAAAAAAAAATACTTGTATGTCAATTGGCCAAACCTCCTCTCAGCCATCTGACTTCCCCTTTTCTTATGTGGCTCTTCAGCTCTATTATCCTATCAGGTCCTGCAGGGGTGTGATAAAAAGCAACTGAGCTTAGGGCTCTGGAGGTCACCGTGTGGCTCGGTAGACGTGCCATACCGGTTTGACACACGGCTCCTGGTACAAAGCTCCCCAGCCCCATTTCATCACCTTGTGGGACCAGGATGGCAAGTTAGCTTACTGCTATGTCATCACTTGTGGCTTCTTAAACTACTGTTCCTACCACTACTCTAAGCCCCCCTGGCCCCATTTCTTCAGTGTGTGGAGCTTGGGAGTCAGGAGAGCAAGTAAGCTTGCAGCTCCATCGTCTATGTCATCATACTGGCTATAAAATAAATTTCTATTTTAGTGTGCTTCCTGGCCTGGTTGCAAAGTCTGTTGGGGTCAGAAGAGAAGAAAGACTTGCAGTCCCTAGCAGTAAACAATTGCATTTGCAGGAGAAGGCAGCATGCTGAGCTAAATCTTTAAGAGAGTGGAACAGTTTTGTAGACATGACATTTCAAAATAATTTTTATAGCAAAAAATACCCTGAAAGTTAATTATGCATTATTTATTATACTTACAGCACAAATTAACCATTTTGTAAGTGTCATAAGACACTCCAGTGTTTGCATTGTAGGATTGTAAAGCACTTCCCAGGTTCATAAGGGTACTCGGCCTTTAGACTCATGCCTCACTACACCCCTGGGCCATGGATTAAAATTCTATAATGCACAACCTGTTGTGCCTTATTACTTACATATTTATTTATTTATTAGCTTTTGGTAACCAGGTAAGTGCACTAGGCAACAGTCCTGCCTATTTTCAGGCACGACCCGGGAGAGTACAACAAAAAGAATACGGTGATGACATCCGGACAAAACAGTAACAAAAAATATGTTCCGTCTCAACAGTCTGGGAAGACACGTATGATATAAACATTAAACAGTACAAATTATACAATAACAAAATCTAGATAGACCAAGACAGGTAATTCCTAGACATCTACGAAAACAGGAGAAATTGGGAGGGGGACTCCCAGTTAATTGCAGTTGCAGTTTCCTAGTGCATAGAGGTGAGAGAAAACAGTGAACGCTTAAAGGAGAGGTGGGAGGAGGAGTGTTTAACCAGGGGGGGAAGTGAGTTCCAGAATTTAGGGACAAAATATGCAAAGGCATGTTCCCCCATCTTTGTAGAGCACAGCCGAACTGATAGCATGGGGAAAGATGAGGACCTGAGCGAGTGGACGCATGGGACCGAGATAAGTAAGTCTCTCAGGGAGGACGGACTGGGTGGTCTGGTAAGGGAGTTGATAAAGCACCCTAGGGAGTAAGAATGGAAATCTTTGGGAGACAGCCAGTGTAAGCCAGAGTAGAGCAGGCAGTGATGCGTAAGTCGAGGAGCTGATAAGGCAAACCTACAGATATTGTTGTAGGAAGTGTCCCACTTGCTGAGCACACTAGTACTGATATTGAAGAGAACAGGGAGGGCATAAAGGAGTTGAGCGAGTAGCACGCCTTTAGCTACTGCTATCCTAGCAGAGAGGGTGAGTGAGTGGCGTACACGATAGGCTGCACCAATTCTGGTATTAATGGTCCAACACACCTCATTGACATGCAAGGAAAAATTGAGGGCAGGGTCAAGAGTGACCCCAAGGTATTTGAAGGTCACAGTGTTCATGTCAGCTTTGCTTTCCCGACTGAGGACAAGGAGTTTAGAGGATTCCGAGAGCACATTTTTAGATGATCTGAACAGCATAGCCTGAGTCTTGCCTATGTTAAGGATTTGCTGGTTAGCCGAGAGCCAGGATTGGAGGGGTTGAAGTCCCGTGAGAGGTTAAGGTTAATGTCAGCATTAGACTCGGCAGAATGGTAAAGCAGTAGATCATCGGCATACATGAGTAGGCTGCTGTGAAGGGAAGTACAAGGAATATCATTTAGGAAGGGGGAGCAGAGAAGAGGACCAAGTATAGAACCCTGAGGAACACCACGGGTAATAGATATAGGGGAGAAGAGAACCTTGCAGTAGGAAACAGCCTGGAAGTGGTTATCCAGGTACCTACCAAACCAAGATAGTATAGAATAGTATCAGTTCTATTCTATATGTATCGATATCATATGAACTTGCTTTCCCTGTATATTATCGTTGCATGTTTTTTCAGTTGTGACAGAACCCAAAAACAGCAAATACATTGTGTCAGTACTATTTGTTGCAACAGTAGATTGCACTGATACAATTTTTTTGTATCAATACATAAAATTACATGACTTTTTTAAAGTTTTATGTATAAAAATATTTTTCAGCTTTTTCCAAATGTTGACATTACTACATAGTATTTAATGAGTAACTGTGCAGTTTTCAACTGAATTTTCATTCATGTTATTACCTTAAACATATTGCACACATTTCAGTCTCCCCCACTAGTACCAAATCTTCCTCGCTTTTGCAGGCTTCGACTGCAGGAGTGTTAGTAGATATGAAGGTTGAGATTCTTTGTTCAGTACTATTCATGTTGCTATGCGATGATTACAAACTACATTCCCATTGCACTGGTACAATTATTTCTTGTTTAATGGCTGATTTACTTTCTAAAGAAGTGTTGAGATCAGAGTTTTTGATATCATGAGTCGACATTAATTAGCAATGAGAAGAGCCTGACCTCGTTCAGCCTCAGGAGAGGTCGATAAAGGTAGTATTTTAGCATCTGGTGGGTAAGGAGTAGTAAGCAACGAGAAATGGTAAGTAAGTGTAGGAAGGCTGAAAACGGAAATTAAGAGATGTCCCATCTAGCGTACGCAACGAATAAGCTTCAGGCAAGGCGGTTAAGAAGTAGAAGACACACAGTGCAAGTTAGACTCAGGTAGGTGGGTTAAAAATGGAAAACAAGGGACACCAGTAGTAAGGAATTCATATGATTCATCAAATGATAATTTTCAGTTAATCACTGTGCGCCACATCATTTGACAGGTGGGCATGGCTACGTCTTGACCAATGGGGAAGCAGCTTCTGGTGTAAGCCCAACCCACAGCCACATGCCTGGAAGTCCTGCCTTCTCCCCTAGAAATAAGCCTCCCCCATGATCCTAGAGGTCAATATTACCCCTGCTCCTGCCCCTAGAGGTCAACATCCCCCATGACCCTAGAGGTTCACATTTTCCCCATGACCCTAGAGATCAACATCTCCCTCACCACCTAGAGACTGCTCTTGTTACATGCCAGTCCTCTCCCTCTGAATGATGCTCCTCGTCATCAATCCTCAAAGGCCAGAACACTGACTCACTGCATCACACTTTATCGGCCTCTTTAGGCTTGGCGATATTTGGATATGGGAAAGTTGAGTGCATTGCTCTAAGCAATCATAGAAGAAGGTGAGCAGTAGAGCCATGGTGTACAGAAAAGCACCAAAGGTTTTGCACAGAGCATATGGTTCTCTTTTGTGTAAGTGTTGTCTGATGTAATAGATGAATAAATCATGTCAGTAACGAACACTAGGAAAAATGATCAAAGGTTGTGAAGCATCACAGTGAAACGCATTGCCCATGATAGCTAATTTATTTATTTATTTATTTATTTAGTGTCTGTTTACCAGGTAAGGTACACTGGACAAGCAAATGCCCATTTTCAGGTACAACCCTGCGGGGGAGTAGATCAGGGTGCAATAACTCAAGAAGAATACATAATACAGATAGAAGGCAGGGTACAACCTTCAAATGATAAACCATGAAGTTATGTAACAAGCATGGAGTGTAATGCAGGAGTTTCCAACCAAATAATACATCTACGGATAAATAACTCTCATAAGAGTGAAACATACAAATTGCACGTGACAAAAAGCAGAACTGATGCATAATATAGGAGACCAACCGAGAATCTGCTTTTTTCCTCTGCAGTTCACCAAACTACTGAATGCTTTTAGCCCTTACAACTTATATGCAGTGGGGAAGGGGTTAACAGACTGTGGAATTCTGCAGAAAAGCTTCTCTCACACTGAGACACACACACACAAATACACAAGGCTTCTGCTAGTCAAAAGGATTCTGACTACGTGAAGCAGACATCTCCTGTGTCATATATCGTGTGAGTTCCACCCCATCCCTCTCTCTTCTTTGCGCAGGTCAGGTGTTTGAGGGGCAAAAGAGGTCATACAGTTCCATCATGCCCCTCTTTCTCCCTCACTCAGGTCAGGCATTCAAGAAGCAGGAGAGATGATTCAGTCCCATCATGCCTGTCTCCCTCCCTCCCTCACTGAGGTCAGGAAGTTCAGGGGAGCAGGGGGTGAGACCCACCTCACAAGTGAAAAATTTGTTTCCCCCCCCACCCTCAATTGTCAGGTCTGAAGAAGGAATGCACTCTTCTTGCAGAAACAAAATCTATTCCAGCCAAAGATCAAGTCTGAGGAATGGGCACCACCAACCACCAGCACCACACCCCACCATGAGGAAACTCTGCTGATGCATAGGATTATAGGAATATTGAACAGCTGCCTATAAGTTGGTAGACAGCAGATTTGTTGTCAAAATAAAGCATCTGGCAGGGTAAGCAGAACTTGTCTGAAACTTTCAAACAGTGCGACATAATGGATCCATTCACAGACAACCTAGACGATGTTGATTTGGATCTGGAACCAAATAGCCACCATGCTGAGTCCATCCTTGATATTACTGAAACTAAGTTACTTATTTAAAACATATCATTAGTCATTTATGTGCTGATTAAAATATTAGGTGAACATTATTATCCTTTTGTTATTTTGATTTTACATTGGCCGTATTATATTTTCACATTCATTTCTAGCACAGTCCTCACCCATAAAAGATTATTTTGATGTAAAACGGTGATTTTTAGAGCATTGGTTTTAAGGTGTATAATAATTTTTAGATACATGCCTGAGACATGGTTGTTTTATGTTTTTATTTATAGACCAAAATGCTTCAGAATTGTTGAGGAGTTTAGCAGCCAGTAGAAGCACCGACCAAACCTACAGACATTTCAGAACTTCCTGAAGCTGCTCAAAACAAAGTATAGCAAAAATGTGGGGTGAGGACCCATCAAGTACTGTACATGTAGTGTTTGCATGTGACCATAATCAGAAATTAGCAGCAATGGCACAATCTAATGCTATATTTTTTTTTGTCACTATTACAAGAGGAGTAGAGGGAGCTGTACTCCAAGACAGCTCTTATGGGTCATTATAACATTTCAATTTACCATCCTCAGCCAGAAACCTATCTAAACATTTTTTGAATGTATCATTACTTTTGCTGACAATACTATTCTCTGGCAACCCATTCCACAGGTTCACCACCCTCTCAGTGAAGAAATACTTTTGTTTGTTGCCCCTGAATCTACCACCCAGCACTTGTAGTACATGCCCTCTAGTTCTTGAGCTAGGATCTTTAATGCTATATTCAGTCTGTCTATGAGAGCAAGATCATTAATCACTTCATAGAATAATAATAGGTCACCTCTTTTTCTTCTGTCTTCCACAGTGTATAACTCTAAGTTGTTTACTCCCTCAGCATTTGCACAATCTTTAACTTCTGTTATAATCTTGGTTACGTTTTGTTGTACATTTTCTACTCTATTTATATCAGCTCTCTTGTGGGGATTCCAGAGCTGGCTGCAAAAGTCAAGATGTTGGCAGACAGGTGATTTATATAATGGCAGCAGAACCTCAGATTTATGGCTCTTTGTATTTCTTTTAATGGCACCAATCACTCTGCAGATTTCTGGTGTAATTTAACACCAAACTGTTTAACATCTGCTACCCCCACAAGTAGCGTGCTTTCAGTAACTGGCATCGTGCCAGCAATAGTACAAAATGCCACCATTTTATCATGTAATAACTGTTTAACATCTGGTACCCCCATGAGTAGCGTGCTTTCAGTAAGTGACATTGTGCCAACAACAGTATAATCCACCACCGTTTGATCATGTAATAACAGTTTAAAGTCTGGTACTCCCACGAGCAGCATTGTGCCAACGTTGACACAGCCCTCCTTAAATCCTGCTCATAGTAGACAGGCACTGAATGCTCATCTATATACATTGAATCAGCACACCACACTACTAACTTGTCACGTAGAGGTTTAGGGGCAAGGAATTTCTTTAATGTAGTTGCTCAGGGTTCACAACCTCCTACAACAGTGTCACAAGGCAATCCTTTTTTTTTTTTTATTTTCCTCTTTACTCCCGAACCGCCTACTGCCTAGTCTTCAGCCCGGTCACGGGCCGCCGGCTTCTGCCCCCCAAATTGGCCACAGCCCACCAATACCCCGTGGCTTGCCCCCCACAGTGGGGCCTACGGCACCGGCCCTTATGCCGCAGGCACTGGGATTAGGTCGGGGGCTTGGTCTGGGGGGCACATCGAAGCCGCTGAGCGCCATCGGCGGCAGATGATTCTCCCTTTTCCTGGTTTTTCTCCCCAGAGGAGGCGGGACGTGCAATGACGCCAGCGCCCGCCCCCATCTCCTCTCCCCCATGTCAAGCTTCGCCGCGTGGCACTCCCGTCTCCACCAGGGGTCCCCAACGCACCGAATGCTGCCTGCACCTCCCCTGAGTAGGAGAGCTGCCCATCGGACGCCTCAATCCTACTCCCCCGCTGGCCCTCTGACAACCCGGATCTGTTCCCGAACCCGGGTCACCGGCGTCGCAAGTGGAAATCCCACCGCTGCGCCAACGGGCCGGCCCGTCACAAGGCAATCCTATAAGGATTCAGAGCAGAACAAACGAATGGGCTAGCAGTATAACCTAGAGGTTAGAGTAACAAGCTATGAATGAGCTTGGTACCTGCAGACATGGGTTTGGTTCCCACAGCCTACACTTGCATACTGTGTGACTCTAAGCAAGTCACTTAACCAGCCCAGAACTCCCAGGCCTCCCCTGAAAACAAGCACTTGTACCTAGTGGGTCTTACTTGGTCAACAAAGAATAAATAAAATAAAACTCAAAGCCTTCTAGGGTTCAACCCCTGACTATAAACATTCAGGCTAATAGCTTTGTGCGAGGGACCCATGAGGAGTTTTATTTACTAGTTGAGGTGTTTGGAACTCATACTGATGTTGTTGCAAAATTACAGGCTAGGGACAAATAACTAATGAATGATATTGCACCTCCAGTGGTGTTATCAGGACAGGGATCTGTGAACAATGCCAGTATAATGATACATGTCATGAAGAAATACACTCATATAGAAATGAGGCGGTGGAGACAGTGGAGAAACAATTAAGGGTAGCACAATGTTTTTTTTAGAAAACTCTCAGTGATGTAACATGAAACAGTTTGCAGAATGAAAAACATCAGGTCAAAAGCCAAAAGATGGGACAACGGTAAAAACTAGGAAAAGAGCAAATGAATCAGAAAATAAATTTATGACAAAGATGTATTACAGTGATCACACAAAGGGGTATTGTCTCTCTCCAGACATGCTGCCCTCCATGTAGATGAGGAAAATGTAGAAGCAGAACAACCAGAAAATACTCCAGACCAGAGGTGTTCCTAGTACAGACTGACAGTTATGAAGGACCCTTAAGAAATTTTAGAGCTATGGGATATTATGAAACATTCAATGTCATACAGAATTTAATAAACAGGCATTCACCACAATTGGGAACTCATGATTTTGTTCAGCTCAGAATGAACACTGGTTCATTACACAGTCCCTTATTTCCAGAAGTCAGCAGACCCAAGAGTTCTACACTGAGACTTTCTTAAATCATACAGCTGACATGCTGCAAAGTAAAGCAGCTGCCTTAGCAGACAACTCTTTACAGTTCACTTTAACCACTACTCAAAAATAGGGAGGTGGGGTGGGGTGAGTGGAAGGAGATAACTGAAATTAGTTTTGTGCTGTAACATTTTAGAAAAGGAAGGATGCAACCCGATTAGCTTAAACAACAGAAATAATGCATTATGTTTTGCAGGTAGCATTACAGAATTGTTGAACCCCAAAAGATTTTCAGATTACCAGCTGATCAAGAAGGCAAAAATTCTGCAAGCTGAACTGGTTTGTCAGAGCACACGAATATCAGTTTTAGTGACATGCCAGTTTTTAGGAATCAGAATTAAGGTTTTGTATCACAGCCAGGGTGAATGGCAAACATTTTCCACAGGGTCAGAAAGACTTCCTAAAACTCTGTTTGTATTATTGCACAGCAAACACTTTTACAGTGTCATAGATGTAAAATAAAATCATAGAGTCCAGATACCTCTATGAATACTGTCATGTACCCTTTAGCCACAAAAGTAATAATTCCCATGCTCTTTTTTTGTAGTGAGTGCTGTGATCCATGTTGTAAAAAACAGATAGCCAGTGTAGCGGAATGTCACAGATGTAAACGTCAAGGCAAATTACTGTCCCATCTCCAGTCTTCCATTTTTGGGTAAGATTGTGGAGAAGGTGGTGGCGCTTCAGCTTGAGAAGCATCTCATGGCCCATGATACAGATGAGCCACTCCAGTCTGGGTTTTGTGCAAGGCATAGCATAGAAACTGAGCTAGTTCCAGTGCATAATGACCTCCTTAGGGCTGGAGATCGAGGGGAGGTGACAATTCTTGTTCTCATCGATTTCTCTCTTCAGCATTCGACACGGTGGACCATCGAGTGTTACTTGACCACCCAAGGGAATTCTGTGTACTTGCCGGCACTGTCATCTTCTGATTTGTGTCTTTTCTATCTAACAGGAGGCAGAGGGTAGTGATGAGTAATTTCTCCTCCTCCCCCGACCTCCTGTCATGCGGAGTTCCCCAGGGTTCGGTCTTGTTGCTGATGTTGTTCACCATGTATATGCTGCCCCTGGGACAGCTCATTAGGAAGTACAGTCTGGGCTTTCGTTGCTATACTGATGATACCCAGCTGTATCTTTCCTTTGCCCCTGGAACATCTTGTGCAGTGGAGTGCTTAACAGCTGACTCACTGAGATCAGTGACTGGATGGCCTCCAGCTACTTGCAACTGAACCCTGATAAGATGGAGGTACTGGTGGTAGAGTCGAACAGAGGGCATGATAGGTTGGCCTCTGGTGCAGAGACAGGGCTTTTTCTTGGCTTTGTACCATTGAAGGCCTCCTCTAGGGTGAGTGATCTGAGCGTTATTCTTGACAGCGAATTGACACTTGAGTTTCAAGTGTCATCCATTATCCATACCAGTTTTTTTCACCTGAGGAATATCACCAGGATAAAGCCCCTAGTTCTGCTATTGGGCCTCCTCACCTTGGTGCATGCCTTCATGATATCCAGGCTTCACTACTGTAATGCACTCTATCTCAGGGTCTCCTGGGGTACCCTGCACCAACTGCAGCTGGTGCAGAACGCGGAAGCTAGGCTGTTGACAGGACAGCCTAAGTATTGTCATATCACTCCAGTACTGCATCAACTGCACTGGCTGCCAGTGAGGCAGAGGGTTCTCTTTAAGGTGGGTTTGCTCACCTTTAAGGCCCTACACAGCCTGGGCCCTAGTTACCTGAAGGAACTTCTTACACCTGCTGTTTCGGTCCACTCCCTCTGCTCCTCCTCTAGGGACCTCCTTGCAATTTCCAGGACAAGGTTACAAACAGCAGGTGATGGAGCATTTAGTGTCGCCACCCCCATCCTGTGGAATTCGCTTTCTCCAGCTGTTAGGGAGGCCCCTTCTGTTGAGGTATTCAAAGACTGCCTCAAGGCCTTCCTGTATAATCAGACCTTTCCGGACTGCATTTTATAGCCCTAATCTGGTTTCAGAATTTCATGTTTAAATTAACCTTTGGCTATTTTGAATTTAGCAGCTGCTGATGAGGGCAGTATTTATAAAGAATTTCACTTCAATTGCTGTAATAGTGTATATTTATGTCTAATAGTGTGTTGTTTATGTATTTATGATTAATGGGCTTCCCTTTTTCCATAAGAAAACCAGGGCATAATTTACCATAATTAAGGAGTGTTTACTACGGTAAACATGCACATGGTTTCCCTCATTCTGCACATGTGCATCTGCTCGCCTCCCCATGCCCAGGCTTACACCCCACCAGGGCAGGAGCACTGGCAGGTGCCCCCCACCCTAAGGAATCTGATCTCTGTGCCCTGGCTTGCTCCCCAGGGTGGAGCCACAGGAACAGGACCCCCACCAATGGACATTAATCATAACGGGGGTGGAGACGGGGGCTATCATGAATGGGCCCAGAGTTTTTTTTTTTTAGTATGCAGAGATTCCCCGGTGGTGAAGATGTGCAATGATGCCAACATCTGCCCCACCCCTAACATGTGGCACCAGCAATGGCGGTACCCCTGGCCTCTGCCAGAGGTCTGCATGGTGCTGGATACTCTTCCCCTTCCTCCCATTGGAGAAGGAGAGCAGTCCCCGGGATGCTCAATCCTTCTCACTCCGGCCAGCCTTCTGACTCCTGAGTCTGTCACAGAACCTGGGATGCTGGTGCCACAAGCAGACATCTTACCACTGCACCGGCAGGCCAGCTCTTTCCAAACTTTTTTAGCACCAAGGCAAATTAAAACTATTTAGATCCCCTGTCAGATACAAAGTACTATGGTGTACAGTACATGCTGTCTGAGGAGAGAGAGAGACGATTTTCTAAAATGGCATTGAGCCAGTCAGCATACAGAATACAGCATACAGTCAGAGACACCACCCTCCACTTTGACTTGGGACCAATTTTTCTCTTGACCTGCCCCCTTCACCTCCCTCAGGTCCTTCCTTTCTTCCTCCACCCCTTTCATCAAGCTCCTCCCAATGCTGTCCTGACTGGAGTAGAGGCCTATCGGCCTCCTCCACCAGGTGACTAAGGGTGCTGTACACCCTGATGTTCCCCCTTGTCAGTTTAAATTTAGGTTTTTAACCATGAATTCCTCTAGGTTGCCCTTCAGCACCATTGTGCCCTTCTTGATTAGATGTAACCTGTCTGTGGCATACAGCTCTTTGTTATCCCAGGTTCCTCTCCAGCCAACAGTGAACCTGTACACTTCTGCCTCACACAACCCTCTAAGTCATCCATTAAATTAATCGATTTTTACCTTTCTTGCCATACTAGCCTTTGGGACCAGAAGTACCTTTGAGATGGCTACTGACCTCCCTGCATCACTGCAACTTCTTCCTACCTTCCAAAACATCTCTTGCACCATCCCTACCTCACATCCTTCAAGGTCATTCATACCCAGGTGCACTATAATGTGATGTTTCTGTCCCCCCAAAATATGTACTGTGCTACCAGAGATCCCATGCTTCCTTCCATCATACCTGGCACACATTCTACCCTCTTATGGCTTGCTCTTAACTCTCCCTCCCATGTCACCCACTTCACTATTGAATTCCCCAAGATCACCACCCTCTCCCCTCCACCCTGAATCCTCTGTCCTCTGTCTGTACTGTTGCCCACACGCACCTGCCTCCTCTTTTTCCTCCTGCTCCATTTGTAACCTCCCCTCTCACTCTACACCAGCTACCCCGTCTCTGTCCCCTCTTCCTGAACCTTTTTCCTCTCCAACATGCCCCGTCTTTCCTTTCTGCTCACACGCTGACCTGCCCCCTATCTTTCCCTTCTGCAAACACTGGCCTGTCCCCTAGTTCTCCCTTGCCCTCCACTCCCTTTTCTGCTTCATCTACCCTCCCCTCTCACTTGAACTCACTCCACCCCTCCTCCCTACTTCCCCTGCCCCCTAACTACCTGTCATGGGTAGGGTACCAAATAAATGTCAAACAAGCAAAGGAAGAGGTAGGAATTTAACAGGCATAGGAAGGAGGCAGTACTGTACAGGGAAGTTTCAACAGGCGCTAAGGTAAAAGAAGGAAAGAACATGGTGGTGGTGCACTACAATGGTTGTGGAACTCATTCTTTCAGGATTCTTTCAGGAGACTGAGGTGCTAACCAATCTATCTGGGTTCAGGACAGGGGTTACAGGACTCCATGCTGAACTGGCAGGGGTATAGAGGACACTCTTCCTCACCCAGTGGCTAGCAAGTCTGCTGCCACTCCCCCAAGATGATGCCTAGGTAGAGGCAGAGCAGTTGGACCTTACTGAGCTCCAGGAGGATGGGGTGGAAGGAAGAGTGCACACTCCTCTGCCTGTACCACTACAGAATTTATTTTTTGTTCATAAACATTTTTATTAAAGTTTGTCAAGAGTTATATTTACAACATCACAGCATAAGTCATTTGTTTAATAAACGGTATACATCCTGTACAAAGTCAACTAAATCATAACCTTTACCATTAGGGTTTTCCTCGAACAACTTGGTAAGAGTACTATATTACTTGGTGAGAGTACTGTATAATAGAACCCAGGGTTATTACTGCTGGTTACACTTTCACTCCTGGGGAGTCCAGATTTTTACCCTGGGCTTACTCAGGAGTAAGCTGTACATGCCTGGAGCAGCCCAGATGTCAGTGCAGCATATGAGTTCTGGAGTGGAATAGGATTTAGGATGTGCCTCTGCCTGACCGCCTTAACCCTCCCTGAGCCCACCATCATCCAAGTGCTCCTCATTCTTGGCATCCTTTGAGGCAGTAGCATTGGACTAGGTGGTCTCTGGATAGGGGAGAAGGTACTCCTGATCCAGTTTACTTCTGCTCTGTCTGACTGCCTCATCCCACAGTCCAGAGAGATGCCTACAGATAAGGCAACACCTCAGCATCCAGGAAGTCTGCCTGAACTCTGCTGCCCTGCATCCACTGCATTGCACCACTCCCCACATTATACTGCACTTATACTGCTGTTCCAGTAGTTGCCTGTTACTGAAGTTCTCCTTCTAGTTTCCTCTTTATTAATTTATTGTCCTGAAAATCCTGCCACTGATCCTCGGATACTTTAATTTAAAGAAGTAAACAACAACAAAGAATGAGTCAGCTTCCTCCCCCTTATGCCCCTCCTACTCCACAACCCCTGCTATTCCCTGTGTTTGACTCCTGTCAATCAGATTTAACAGGGCATTAAATTAAGAGTGGGGGGGGCAGTAAGTAAAGACAGCATAGGAAAACAGCATCTCTAAAAGCAACCAAACTCGGTTTCAACTTTTCAACAGCCCCAAAACAATTCCAAGTAAAGACAGCAAAGGAATAACAAGAAAACTAAAAGTATGCCAAACTAAACGCACTAAAGACAGCAAAGGAAAACAGCATTACTACAAGCACACCAAACTAGGTTTAACATTTTCAACAGCCCCCAAATTATTCCAAGTAAGCAGCAAAGGAATAACAGCACCACTAAAAGCACACCAATCTCTGTTTCAAATTTTCAACAGCCCCAAAACAATTCCATGTAAAAACAGCAAAGGAAAACAGCACCACTAAAAGCACACCAAACTACATTTCAATTTTTCAACAGCCCCAAAACAATTCCAAGTAAAGACAGCAAAGGAATAACAGCACCACTAAAAGCACAACAAAGTAGGCTTCACATTTTCAACAGCCCCAAAACAATTCCAAGTAAAGATAGCACAGAAATAACAGCACCACTAAAAGCACACAAATCTAGGTTTAAAACAAAAACAGCAATGCACAGTTACTGTACTGCACTGAAATGAATCTGGATCTTTCCCCTTCTCACCTATTCTGAGAAACCAAAAATCAACTTGCTACCTCAAATCTGACTTAGCCCAACCTTCACTTATGTAGCTGGAGGCAGTATAGCGCAGTGGTTTAGGGCTCTGAGCTACGAATATGGAGACCTGGGTTTGAATCCCACAGCCCCCACTTGCATACTGTGTGACCTTGAGCAAGTCACTTAACTTCCCTGTGCTCCCAGGTCGCACCTGTAAACAAGCTTTCAGCTTGGTGTGTTACTCCTGGTAAAACAATTGGGGGAAAAAAGATATCAGACAATTAGCACTCCTCCCCTAAACTACAGGGCAAGACAGACAAGATGACAAAATTTGCAGCAAGTAAAGACAGCAAAGGAAAACAGCACCACTAAAAGCACACCAGACCAGGTTTCAAATTTCCAAAAGCCCCAAAACAATTTCAAGTAAAGACAGCAAAGGAATAACAGCACCACTAAAAGCACACCAAACTAAGTTTCAGATTTTTAACAGCCTCAAAGCAATTCCAAGTAAAGACAGCAAAGGAATAACAGCACCACTAAAAGCACAACAAACTAGGCTTCAAATTTTCTACAGCCCCAAAACAATTCCAAGTGAAGACAGCAAAGAAATAAAAGCACCACCAAAAGCACACAAACCTAGGTTTAAATCAAAAACAGCAATGAGCCATTATTGCACTGCACTGAAATGAATCTGGATCCTTCCCCTTCTTGCCTGTTCTGAGAAACCAAAAATCAACCTGCTACCTCAAATCTGACTTAGCCTCACCTTCAGTTATCATGTAGCTAAAACCAGAGATCAGACAATTAGCACCTCTCCCCCAAACTACAGGGCAAGACAGACAAGACAAGACAAAATCTGCAGCAAGTAAATACAGCAAAGATAAACAGTGCCACTAAAAGTGCACCAGAGTAGGTTTCAACTTTTCAACAGACCCAAAGCAATTCCAAGTAAAGACAGAAGAGGAATAACAGCACCACTAAAATCACACCAGTCTAGATTTCAAATTTTCAACAGCCCCAAAATAATTCCAAGTAAAGACAGCAAAGGAATAACAGTACCACTAAAAGAACACAAAACTAGGCTTCAAATTTTCAACAGCCCCAAAACAATTTCAAGTAAAGACAGCAATGAGTTAATAGCCCCACTAAATGCACACAAATCTAGGTTTAAAACAAAAACAGCAATGAGCAGTTACTGTACTGCACTGAAATGTATCTGGATCCTTCCCCTTCTAGTTCTCTCTCTCTCCCACTTTTGCATTGTTTCTAAGTGTAAGGCTAGTGGCCTAATCGAGTCCCGCAGTCTAGTGATCCTACTGGCTAGGTGCTGCAGTATTTTGAGATTTTTTTACCTAGTTGTCCAGTTGGCATGGGGGGAGCACATGATCTGGTGTTAAGGTTGCTTTAATCAATCAATCAATAAAGGAATAATGCATGACAGGGGGTGTGTGTCATGCTGAGATAACACCACGCCTGGGGAGGTTGGGCACGAGGCCACAGGCTGAGTGTGTCCAATGCCCCTGGCATGGCGTTATCCCAAATGGCACACACCCTGGAGTGCATTATTCCTATTATACAATGGCTTGTTATTATACAGAATGAAAAAAATAATGTTAAAGATGTTTTTGTGTGGAAAAATATTTTTTGTTTTTAAGAGAAGATGAAACAATCAAGAAAATGCTCAGTCAAATGTTCATCTACAGGTTCACAGTCAGACTGAGACTAGGCCTGTGACATCATGCTGGGATAACGCCATGGGTCCAGCCCCAAACTGACCAATCACAGTCCAAGATTCTTTCTTGCCATTGTATAATCAATCATAATTTATTTATAAAAGGCACCTTTCTTCAACCAAGGCACCTGTACATACCATAAATAATACAGACATACAGACATAATTTTTAATTTAGATAAAATCTTATATATAAAATCCACCATAAGTTAGTACTCACTAGAATCACCATATTCAGATTCAAACAAATAAGTCTTAAGTGCAGTTTTAAACTCCTGGATGGTCAGGCAATCTCGTATCCGGTGAGGTAGAGAATTCCTCAGGGTCGGGGCCACAAAACTAAAAGATTAGACCCCAGATGTCTTTAAGCAGACCCTGGGAATCTCTAGCACTCCTTCATTGGCAGATCAGAGAGGACAGAGGGGGCAGTAGGGAATGAAGGAGATGTTGCAAGTAGCTAGGTCCCTGCATGTCCCTGATCTGGAAATACTGCCAGAACAAGAGATTTAGCCTTCCCTCCCCTCACCTCTTCTTCTGTGACTAAGCCTATAATATGTCAGAAGGGTTCCTGTCCTTGGGTCGTAGAGGTCCCCACCATATGGATCCCCCCCATTGCCAGTGTCTCCACAATACCATTTAATGAGCTATCTGAAAGGATGGGTTTCCCCACAGTGGACAGTATGTCAGGAACTTGGTGGACCACTTCATAGACTTCAGGAATTTGTTCTATTCTGTTCTTGTGTGAAGAGCACAGGGAGATGCATGTCTGGAAAGCCTCCAGTCTGAAAGCACCAGGGCTTGTGCCAGGGGGAGGCCAGCTTGAGTGAGTTCCAACTGGAGCCACTGAGGAGGTGTTAAGGTCAGCTCTGGTCTGATACAGAGGATGGCTCAGTGAAGAACTACACTGGAATGAGGCACCCACATGTCTAGGAGGCTAAAGCCTTCCTCCATCCAGTGTAGCTGCAACTTGGTCTGCACAATTTTGGGTTTAGCCCCTGCCCATATATATTTTGTTAATTTGGAGTTTAGTGCTCTAAAAAATGTTCCTGGCAGGGAGACTGGTAGGTTAGAAAGGATATACTGGAGTTCAGGCAACATAACCAACCTGAGCATGTTTACCCTACCTTTGGAGAGCTATGTCTATTTTATCCACCATCAAATGCACATTAGCCTGCGTGGTGGTTTTCACGTGTAACTCCATCAGGGTAGGGATGTATCGGCCCTGGGGTACACTATGCATTCAGGGGGAGTACATGCAGTTTGGCTGCATTCAGTTTGTATCCAGACAACCCTTAGCACTCCTCTATTAATTTGTGCAAAGTACCCAGGGATTGTGGAATATTAGTAAGGAAGAGGGTGATGTCATCAGCGAAAAAGCACTGGTCTTGGAAGGGGTGAGGCAAAAAAAGTAGCATTTAGGAGGTTCAGGAAATCTGGGCGTGAGGAGGACAGGGAAGTATATGTGAAGAATTCCAAAGAGGTAATCAGACTATTCAGGGCAGGCAAGGCTTCCAGAGAGCTGAGGCTGGCAAAGGGCATCAAGGATGGGGAAAATGACTTGTTCAGATACATAAGGGATAAAAGGAGCTGCAAGGACCAGATAGTGAGGATTAGGAAGGATGGGGGTGGATGGAGAAAGGGGTGGAGCAGGCAGAAGCACTAAATGAGTACTTCTGTTTTGTATTCATGAAAGAGAAGGGCGGGAAGCTACTTAACAGGATGGGGAGGGTGGGCAAGGGGGGTGACAGATGAGATGATTTCAAAGAGCAGGGTGCTGGAGGGTCTGAAGGCTCTGAGGGTGGATAAGGCACCAGGACCAGATGGCATTTACCCTAGGGTGCTGAAAGAACTGGCGGAGGTCCTGGCAGGGCCACTGGCAGACCTGTTCATTACCTCCCTGGACACAGGATGCATACCACAGGACTGGAGAATGGCTCATGTGGTGCCCCTCCACAAATGTGGCCCAAAGGATGAACCAGACAATTACAGACCAGTAAGCCTCACATCCATTGTAGGGAAACTAATTGAGACAATCCTGAAGAAGAGGCTGGTGACCTTTTTGGAAGACAATGGACTCCAGGACAGTCAGCAATGGGTTTGTCTCAGGAAGATCTTGCCAGACCAATGTAGTTGAGTATTACGACTGTGTGACGAGGGAACTGGACAAGGGCCATGCAGTGGCTGTCCTGTATTTCAACTTCAGCAAGGCCTTTGATTCGGTGCCTCATGGGCAGTTGGGGGAAAGTTGGAGTATGTGGGGGCGGGGACAAAGATGGTAAACTGGATTGTGAACTGGCTGAAGGGGAGGCAGCAAAGGGTGGTGGTGGGGGGGAACTCTCACCTCTCCAAGGGCTGTGATGAGCAAGGTTCCACAGGGCTCAGTAGTGGGCCTAGCGCTGTTTGGGATTTTCATATCGGATATCTCACATGGCATCAGGAGTACCATGAGTCTGTTTACTAATGATACCAAGATGGGGGCGGTGGTGGATGATACAGTAGGGTGGCAAGGGCTACAGGATGACCTAACTAAACTGGAGGAGTGTTCAGAAACATGGCAGTTGGAGTTCAATGCTAAGAAGTACAAGGTACTGCACTTCACAGCAAGTAACCCTGGGAGGAACTGCCAGTTGGGAGGGGTTCAGTTAGGTACCACCAAGGAAGAAAAGGATCTAGGGGTGGTTATAACGGGGAATATGAACAACTCAGCTCAGTGCAGAAAGGTGGCAGTTAAAGCCAACAGGATGCTAGGGTGTACTGCGACAGGAATCTCCTCCAAAGGAAGGAGTTGATCCTGCCTCTGTACAGGTCACTGGTCAGACCACACCTGGAGTACTGCATGCAATTCTGGTACCCATTTCTGAAGAAGTATGTCAGAGTACTGGAGAGGTTGCAGCGCAGGGCAACAAAGAAGATCCATGGTTTGGAAGACAGACCCTAAGAGGACAGGCTGAGGGAGTTGAATATGTACTCACTGGAGGAGAGAAGAGATCAGGTGGATATGAATTAGACCTTTAAATAAATTACAGGGATAAACAAGACAGATACAGGAGGGGTATTTAAGTTGAGGAGGGGGAGGGACACAAGAGAGTATGGTCTCAGATTGGAGAAGGGGAGATATAGGAGACAGATGAGGAGACATTTTTTCACAGTGAGGGTGGTGGCTAAGTGGAACACTCTGGCCAAGCAGGTGGTATCCTGTAGGACGGTGGGCAGTTTTAAAAGGGAATGGGACAGGGTGAGCGGGGTTAAATGCAAGAGGGAGGGGGAAGCTGCACATTTGAGCAGACCTGATAGACCATGAGGCCTGTTTCTGCTGGCAGATTTGTATTTTTGTATGTTCCTCAGTTTGCACCTTTGCACTCCTTACTACTTTGCCTGCCTTCCTCTGCTTCCCCTGATGTACTTCCCTATCCTCCTCTCTCAGGGTTTCCTTGTACCTTCTGAATGCCACTCTTTTTGCATTTACCTTTTCTGCCACCTCCTTTGAGAACCATAATGGACTCCTCTTCCTTCTGCTTTTGCTTACTTGCCTGACATACATGTTTGTTGACTTTACTTTGCCCTCTTTTAGTTTGGCCCATTTGCCCTCCACCTCCAGGACATCTCCTCCAGCCAGATCTTTTTGGATGAATTGTCCCATTTTTATAAAGACAGGGGGCCTCATTCTCAAAGAAGTTAGATTGATGCAAGCCCTGGGTGCTCCGATTGCACGGCACATGGGGCTTGCGGCAATTCCATGGCTGTGATCGAGATTCACAAATCTCAAGCCCTCCGTGCACCACATGCAGTGAATTAGACCAGCTTTTGCTAATCAAACTTCACCAACTGCCATAAAAAGGGTGTAGTGATGCAAAGGTGCACGACCTGCGATAATTGGGTGCCCTGTGCACCAAAGGGTTTGGGGCAAGATGCGCCATTGGTGCAGGGCTTCTGTATGCCCTGTGCCAGCCTTTGAGAATAGAGTCCAGGGCTTTTAACAATTGGTTTGAAGACATTATGCATTGAGGAGGGCTTCAGCTGCTTTGGGGACTCGAGCCAAGGTGGGAAGATATGGGCCTCTGGAAGTGAGTAAAAGCAGAAGGAAAAAGAGACAATTATTGTTCTCTAGAGAAGTGGCTAAGGTGGTAAAGGAAAAATCAGTGGCCTTTTGGTGGTATAAGGAAGCACAGAGGAAAGAAGACAGGAAGGTGCACCAAGTAAAAGAGAGGGAAGCAGGAAAGGCAGTGAGGGAAGCAAAGGTGCAGACAGAAGAAAGGTTAGCCAAAGGGGTAGATAAAGGGGATAAGATTCTTTTCAGATAAGTGAGAAGAGAAAGGTAAGGGGAAGGATAGTGAGAATAAGGAGGGTGGTGGTGGGCACTGTGCAGAAGACCAAGAAAAAACAGACATTCTGAACAGGTACTTCAGCTGTCTATATAGTGGAGGGAAGGGGAATGGATCACAAGGAAACAGCAGAAACAAAGGGAGGGTGAGGTGGACACAAGTCCATTTTCAGAGAAAAGAGTTCTGAAGGGACTTGCAGCTCTGAAAGTGGGCAAGGCTATGGGACCAATGGGATACACCCATGAGTACCACAGGAACTCAGGTGCTAGCTGCCCCACTGATGGACTTACTTAACAGCTGTCTGGAAACAGGCATGGTTCCAGAAGATTGGAGGGGAGCAGATGTGGTCCCTCTGCAGCAGCAAGGAAGAGGCACGCAACTGTAGGCCAGTCAGTTTCACCTCAGGTAGAGTATCTTGAATCCAATGGGCTGCAAAACCACAGGCAGCATGGATTCACAGGGGGGAGAAGGTCATGACAGAAGAATCTGATTGATTTCTTTGACTGGGTGATCAGAAAAATTGATCAGTATATGGCAATGCACATGGACTATCTGGACTTTAGCAAGGCCCTCGATGCTGTGCCACACAGGAGATTGATAAAGAAATTGAAAAGCCTAGGGGTGGGATCCAAAAGGGAAGAACTGAGTTTGAAACTAGTTAATGCATAGGAGACACACAGATACACACACACAGAAATGTGAGAGCAGAGAAAGGCCCAATGGCCCATCTAGTCTTCCCAACACCTGACCCCCCTTTCTGTCATGCTTCCAACCTCTTTTTCCAACTCCTTAAATCTATCCCAAGCCCTCTTGAACCCCTCCACCATTTCAGCTGCCACTACCTCCTCGGGCAGCTTGTTCCAGGCCTCCACTACCCTGTCCAAAGGGTGATGGTTAATAGCACTCACTTGAATGTTGGGAATGTGACCAGTGAGGTGCCATAAGGCTCAGTACTGGGTCAGGTCCTCTTCAATGTCTTCATAAGTGACAGTGCAGAAGAACTGGTAGGAAAGGTATGCATTTTTGGAAAAGACACTAAAATCTGTAATAGGATGGACACTCAGCAGAGGATAGAGAAAATGCGCAGGGATCTTGGGAAATTTGAGGCGTGGTCAAGAGCATGGCAGTTGGGATTCAATGCTAAACAAGTGCAAAATCATGCACCAAGGACATATGAACCCAGAAGTTGAGCATAGGATGGGGAGAGGTACTGACAGTAACTAAGCAGGAAAGAGACCTTAGGGTTATCATATCTGATGACCTCAAAGTGGCAGGGTAGTGTGACAAAGCAGTGGGTAGGGACAATGGAATGCACAGGCAGAGGTAGCTTCAGCAGAAGGAGGGAGATGGTTTTGACACCGTATCACTTGCTGGTGAGACCCCAATTGGGCTATTGAGTCCAGTTCTGGAGGTTGCACTTCAGAAAGGACACAGTCAAGGTGAAGGCAGTCTAGAGAAGGGTGCAGGGGTTGCACCAAAATTCATATGATGAGAGTCTGAGGGATCTCAGCGTGTACACACCAGACGAGAGGGGTGTGAGAGAGGATATGATAAAGACCTACAAGTACCTCACAGGGGTAATCAGGATGCATGAGGGGTTGCTCTTTCAAATGAGAAAGAGCTCCAGATTGAGAGGGCATACCATGTGCTGGAGGGGGTCTAAGAGGGATTTGTGGAAGTTTTGCTTCACTGAAAGAGTTGTAGATGTCTGAAACAGACTGCTAGTGGAAGTGGTGGGGACAAAAACAGTGCAGGACTTCAAGCATGCATGGGATAGAAACAGAGGAATATTAGTGAACAGGCAGGGTGGGGGGAAGGTGGCAGGAGAGCAGTTAGGGTAGGAGAGAGACGAGGCAGGTCTGCTGAAATAAAAGAATTGTCATGCTGAAATACGTCAGGCAGGACTTATGGCCATCCTTGCATCAATAAAGATGAACTGAGTTACGTGCTACTTTGACGTCCCTCCTTAGAGGTTGTGTGTGCGCTCAAAACTCCGAAAGTACAGGTCTGCAACAGGGTAGACACACCAGGGGGTAGAAACAATGAGGGAGGACCTGGGGAGGTTGGAGGAATGGTCAGAAACCTGGCAATTGAAGTTTAACACAAAGAAGTGTAGAATCATGCACATAGGACATAAAAACCCAAGGGCCACGTACGAGCTGGGAGGGGTGCAGTCATGACAAGGCAGGAGAGGGACCTGGGGATTATCATATCGGACAACCTAAAGGTGGCAAAACAATGTGAAGGACAGTAGGAAGGGCAAATTGCAAGTTGGGCAGTATAATAAGGGGCATAACCATCAGGTGGAGGGAGATGATATGCCCCTATATAAATCACTGGTGAGGCCCCACCTTGAGTACGGTGTGTAGTTCTGGAGGCTACATCTCCAAAAAGATATTGACAGGATGGAGAGGGCACAAAGAGGGGCAACCAAAATGGTGCAGGGCCTACATGAGAAGCCCTATGAGGAAAGGCTAATGGATCTTGATCTTCACTCCCTGGAGATCGGGAGGGAGATGGGGACATGATTGACTACCAAAGGGGATAAACAAGGTATTAGATGGGAGCATCTTTCAAAAAAAATGTCCAAGAACTAGAGGCATAATATGAAATTGGAAGGGGAGGAGGTGTTCAGAGGGAATAGGAAAAAATATTTCTTCGCAGAAAGGGTGGTGGACCCCTGGAACAGCCTACCAGAGGAGGTGGTGTGAGCAAAGTAAGTTACTGGATTTAAGAAAGCATGGGATGCACACATGGGCTTCACCAGAACCAGTAGGGAAGAAAACATGGAGCTAGAACAGGGACTGGAGACACCACTGGTTAGAGTGGGAAGAGGGTGGCAGAGGCTGACTTCCTAGGGTATGTGAGTTTATGTTAGGTAGGAAAAAATGGGGCAGACTGGATGGACCAGACGGTCTTTTGCTGTCGTCAACTTCAATGTATCTATGTGCCATCTAGGCAAATTGGATGGGCCAGATGGTCTTTTTCTGCGGTCCTTTCTGCCAACAAATTCTATATTTCTGTTTATGGAGATTTTAGCAGTCCAGCAAATCTTAACAGGTGCTTAAATCTTCATTCAGAAATAACTTTCTGAGGGGAGGGTCATTATTCATGAATAGGCCAGTGACATCCTATCTGGACCTGGCCAGCCAAGGCCTCCCGGGACACATGTTGTTCAGATAATATTGCAAGTTAGGCATCACCCAAGTTCCTGGTCTAAGTAAACTTTAGCCAATAGGATGAATTTAAGTACAGGGAAATTATATCATAGCCTTTCAATCAAAGCGCTGGGGGGAGGGGCATACATTCTTCAGCATAGCCCCCCCTCACTCTTGCTCTCTCTCCCCTTTTGCAGGAGGATTCTAAGGGAATAACCAAGGTAACCATATATATGACTTGAAGGCAACCAAGCTTAGTGCATGGTAGTGAGCTGAGAGGAAACTCTGTAACTTGTAGGGAAGACAGAAGCATTTACCTGCACAACCATAGAAGCATTATGTTGTAATCCTGTAGGTGATCTGCTGTTTGAATATGTGTAAAGAGTGCGCATACTGTGCCTGAGTATTACTGCTGTATTTTGACAACCACTGTTTAGTAATAAATTTGTTTTTTCATAATGACTGCGGTAACTGGTTTTGTGACTGCATCTCTGAGGGAAAGGTACCTAAATAAGGGATGAATAATAAAAGGTCTCCAAGGGAATGGAGTGTGTCCTACCAAGAGCAGAGGTCCACACTTCTGTCTTTACTGGCCTTTTAGTAAATTTAGTGAGTGTTTCGGATTTATACACTGGTGGTAAAGATTATTTTTAGAACTGCATGATGTACTGTAATGTATGGCCCTTATTAAACTCTATAACCCTATGCAGGAATGGTCCCCATACATGCTGATAAGAGTCGTGATACTAGGTCACAAGTATTGCATTGCAAACCCAGCCCATGTGGGATGCCTGGGTGGCTACATGATCGACAGCCCAATGCACAGCCTTGTAGATCTGCACATGAGGTGGGGCCAACCAGGGGATATACGTGGGTTGCATCAAGGGCTTCCAATTTAAAAAAAAACACCAGCACCAAAGTAGATCCCCTGTTCCATTGAAGCAGGAGATCGTGGGAAATGGTGGCCCATGTATGGACTGCCATGCTCCCTACAGCTCAAAAATTATTTGTACATGCTTGGCAACCTGCACTCCCAATCTTCTTCTACCCCAGCTCTCTGTGGCATGAAAGATGACTGAGGTCCATGGCTGCAGGGTGCCATGCAGCCTTCCTGACACTGGTTGGGGATGCAACCATTTTGGCACCCCTCTGGCTGGCGTAACAGTAAACCCCCCTGACAGTAGCCCAGTGGAGTATAATGGACATCAGGTATGCCCCCACTCTGCCCCCATGTGGGCTAGGTGTGCAGTTGCATGGAATCGAGTGCAGACATCCTGAAATCCTTGAGCAGGTTTCTGAATACAAATACCTGGGCATCTGGTTGGCCCAGAGTTTAGATTATGAATTTCATATTGAGAAAACTGTTGATAGAAATTGAGTCACGAACAGGTGCCTTTAGGTGCTCAAAGTACTGCCTAAATTATAAAATGAGAGAATCAGTGGTTAATCAGTTATTGATGCCAATAGTTGACTATGGAGCCCATGTTTATGGACTTACAAACAAGTCCAATTTAAGGAAAATAAATAGATAACAAAATAAAATTGCACGTTTTATATTAAAATGTGACTTGTTTACCCACCATTGAGAGATATATGATAGGTTGGGGTGGATAGATTCTGAGACCAAATGAGATAGGAAATGGATCTGTCTAGTATATAAAATATTATATTCAGGTACTCCTGAACATTTAATTGAAAAATCACAAGATCAGGTCCATATGCATCAGCTCAGAACTGGTGGGACAAAACATTTTGTATGCCCCAAAATAAAAGATAAATACGGGGAACTGACCTTCCTAAATCAGCTCTATAAAGCCTGGAATTATATTGACTGTGAGGGGAAAGAACTAACGAGGGCACCTAAGATTTTTATGCAGCAAATGAAGGAAAAACAAACATTGGGATGACTGTAAATGTTTATTCAAGACTGGGGAGACGTAAATGCTTAAAGTGGGGATTGCATAATGACATATAGCCATTTGTAAATGTTATGTTTTTAGATTGTACTGTGTCAGTATATACATACTGTTGCACTGTGACACATTTAAATCATCTGTAGTGTGGTGTAATTAATCTGTGACGTATTTTAACAATTGCACAGGATCATCTCGAGAACAGGTCCCTCGGACCTAATGATGAAGTATGTCAACGTCCTGTATAAAAATAAACCTTGAACTACTACATCCCTGGGCAGGGGTGCGCAGTGGGTGCAAGCTATTCATGCATCCACTGGTGTCTGTTGGACATCCAGGATATGCATATCCCAGCCCTATACAGTGCATATTGGGTCACATAGAGCCAGGATACCATTTGTGCATAGGACCCTGACAATGTAAGCACAAAGTAACTTCATTCTATTATATAACTCTGTGGCTAAAAGGGACATAAACTACACAACAGAGTTCTAAAATGGCATTTACCATCAGTGTACAAGTCTGAAATGCCTGCAGAGTTTATTAAGATGGCAGTAAAATATGGAACAATAATACATTTACATACGAACATACAAACGTATGAAAATACCAGCAGAAACAGGCCTCACGGTCTATCGAGTCTGCTCGATTATGCAGCTAGCCCCTCAACTTGCAGCAACTTGGACCCAGTATTCAAAACAGAAAAAAAATATGCTACAGGCTCAGTGCAATTCTCCCTTAAAACAATCCAAAGTCATTTTGGTGTCAGTCATAACTGGGCTTTGCTCCTGCCTAAGAGCCATTTGTTACTGTTTATTTCTTGTTTGAACAGAGCCTATGGTTAAGCGAACAAACCAATAACTTGCTATCCTCTTGAAAGGAGTTGCGATCTACTGTGCTGACTTGATTTGATCTACAGTAGTGTGTCTACCACCACATTGTACTGTTACTTGTTACTGTCTGCTTTCTCTGTATCACTGTTATTCTGTTACATTATTGTGCCCTTGTATATTGTGTAAATTTGTAGATTTGTTATGCTGCTTTTCTGTACTTTCCTGGGTCGTACCCAAAATAGACATTTATTGGTCTAGCGTACATATCTGGTAAACAAAAACTAAATAAATGAATAATGGCTATCTGTTGAATGCGTGCACCAGCTGAGCTAGACATTGTGTTTAGCAGCCTTCTAATATTCTTCCTTCCTGCTATGTCATCTACAGCACTGCCACCAAGTCCATCTTATCCAGACTAGACCCTCTCGTCAATGTCTTCTGCCGCTTCGCCCTCGTTGCCCCCCTCCCGCACCCACAACCATGAGCTTTACCATTCACTGGCCCTTCCATTCCTGAGCAACCGGCGAGTTCTTCACTGTGCTAAATTTGTTTCTAACTTCTGGCTCGGTTCCCTCCCACCCTATCCCGTTTCCTCCTTATCTTCCCCACCAACCCCAGCATACGGCCTCAGGTCTACTGAATCCAGACAATTAGCTATCCATCATCGAAGAACCTCCACCGGCCAATCTGCTTTCTCTTACCACCTCCCTAAGCTCTGGAATGACTTGCCGGCCTAAATCCACCATTCTTCCTCCAAATACTCTCTATCCTCCGCCCTCTCTAACTTCTTCGCTCCCAACTGTACATGCCCTTGACCCAGGGGCGTCATTTAGGGGTCGCCGGGGGTCGCATTCGCGACCCCTACGAAAATTATGCGACCCCTATGACAGGGCTTGCGACCCCCCGTCCTGCCCTGCTGGCTGGCTCGAGGTTTCACCGCTTCAGACAGGGTCGGAGCCCGACAGTCTGCTGGCTGCTGTCCTGTGCTGATAAACGATAAAATAGCATCAGCACAGGCTGCACAGCACAGACTAGTAATCAGGAGGGAGGGACGGATGGTGCCAACTGTCTGCAGCTTAGTTTGCACCCCCAGGTGCCACTTACTTTGGTGCTGGAGCTGGCGCTGCTGCTGCGATTGGCTGGGAGAGGACACTGGAGAGGAATGGGATTGGCTTAGCGGGATCGCTATGCTGCGATGCGTGGGGAATGATCGGCGGGATTTTGAGCGGGTCTCGTGCAGTAGGCAGTCGAGTCGGACGGACAGATATTTTACTGTGGACGGAGTCAGTTGGCCTAGGGCAGCCAGGCAGCCAGCAGTAAAAGTGTATCGCGTCACGGGTACTAGTCAGACTAGTAGTCTGTGAAGACGAGAGAAGGGAGCGAGCGGGAGGATAAGCAGCGTGCGAGAGAGAGCGAGTCAGAGCTGGAGCAGCTGATCCAGGCGGCCGCGGGGCGACGATCCGATTATCCAATCCTCCATTTGGCAGAGCGCAGGGGGGCCGCGGGCAGCTGGGGCAGGCAAGTACTGTCGGCGGGCGGACAACAACTGCACAGTGCAAGCAAGTCGGGACTGGGACACACTCACACAGACTAGTTGTGTGGCAAAGTCGGCAGCAGTGTGTCTGTGTCTACTGGGGAGACTGGAGAAAGCCTTCGTTTGTCCAGGACAGGTGAGGTGACTGGTCAGGACTGGGTTGGGAGTAGGACTGGAGTCAGAGTCAGTCAGCTAGTCGGGAGGGAGACCTGACCACCAGGCACTCCAGTGCTGCAGCTGCAGGGGTGACGCTGGGGTCTACTGGGGAGAGAGAAAATAGGGGTGAGTGGGGTCACGGGCCAGGCAGGCGACGATTGGAGCACTCTGCAGGAGGCAGTCAGACTGGATGAAGGGTAAGGTACTTTAAAAAGAGGTGCCTCCATAAGTACTGTGCTGACTTTTGTCCTTCTTATTGTTGAGGCCTGACGGTCCTGAAGTCCCCCATCCTTTGCCCTTGCCCACTGACCTGATCACCACACTTGCACACAGCTGGGGAGGGTGCTAAGGATTTAGGCATCTGGCAGGTGAGGTGAGACAGCGGAGGAGCAGAAGCCAGCAGTTTTCTTCTGTTGGAGCTGGAGTGGAGCCACGGAGCAGCGAGCGAGGGGGGAGAAGCTGCAGTAGCAGAGGAGTTGGAGAGCATCCGTCAGCACAGCCAGCCAGCATCGCCCAGCAAAGGTGGTAAGGTAAGTAGCAGGCTAGGACATTTTTTTTTCTCACTTGTGTTTGTTCGGACTGAGCTGTGGAATGATGTGGGGGCCCACGCAACCTGAACCTTCTTAGTGGTACAGTATATTGCTCCAGGCAGGGTATAGGTGTAGCCAGACAATATGTATGATAGTGCATGGGGAACAGTTGACAACAGGGCTATTCTTTCACAGAGTTGGCACTGTGACGACGGATTACCTCGAGAGTGCCAACGAGGTGAAAGGTGCCCTGTTGTCAACTGTTCCCATGCACCTTGTTTATAGTGTATGGTGGAACGCGCTTTTGGGGAAAAAATCATTACAGCATGTTTCTGCTTCAAAACAGTTTTACTGTGTTACTAGAAGGAAAAAAGAACTTTACATTTTGAACGCTTTTATCGCTAAACATTAGTACTGCCGCCAACATTACTGCTTTCGCTATGTGTCCTGTCTATGGAGTGAGCCCTTAGCCTAACTGTCAAATGTTGCTCGAGGACACAGTGTGACGTCACAGTGCAGTAAAAATTGTTCTGCTGCACTGCAAACCTCACTAGTGTGACTACAAGGTTTCACAACGATGGATTTCAGTGGAGAACGATGTTCCACCATACACTATATACATATGTACGCACACCGCCATCAGGACTGTGTGTGTGTCCCTGTATGGCACAACGCACAATCAATACACATTTGTACTCCTGTTACTGGTTGCTGCCCCCCCCCCATGCATGGGTATATGCAGATGTCATGCATTGTTCCTTGGGAAGCCAATATACCAACCCAGACCCTGTAAAGCTGTATAGTCCCAGGGCTGCAAAGACAGTAGCAGTGGCCAATCCTTCTGGTGCTGACATATAAACATACAGAGAGGTTCTGCTAGTTCTGTGTTGTGTCCATGGACTAGGGAAGCTGTTCAGGCCTATATACTGCCCCTTCAATACTGTACACCATGGTGTACTTGGAGTATGCCTGCCTCACACCCATGGCTCCAGGATAGTAGTCCATAATGAAACATCTTAACATTTGGCCCCTACTCCTTTCTGCCCAGTTTTACATCTGGAGAGATTTAAAGCATAAGGAGACCAATTGACCTGCTCAAGGGTTCACCCAAGCTAGATGTGTCGAGTTGTAGGGATTTGAACCTGAAGTTTTTGTGCTCTTCTCTAACCACGGGGACAATAGTCAGTTTTCCTGCTTCAGCCAAATCTGCCTAATGATAACAAATGAGCAAGCAGGACAACTAAGCTTTAGGTGTGTGTGTGTGTGTGTGTGTGTGTGTGTGTGTGTGTGCTGTGTCTGCTGAGCTGGGCTCTGAACATTTGGCAGCAGCAGTAACAGCTTACTCAGTGTAATTGTCACTGTGAAAAGGAATGCAGACACAATTACCTTTTATTTGTAACTGTACACTGCTTCTACAAAAAGTCCCATGATGTCATGATGCTTTCAGATGTTAGCAGCTGTGTTTGGACAAGGAGAGAAGCCTTTGTTGTACTGAGCACAGCCACGTTCAACACTTAACCAATAAGGCATGACCGGGGTTATGTTAATGGTCTGTTAATCACCCCAGGCGCATAATGTGGCATGAGGCATTGCCATGCCATATGCCCCTAGAGAGCGATAACCCCTGGTGTCTTATTGTTGTTATAATAAAACTGTTTTTTTAAACAGTGTTAAACCTTGTTAAATATATGGGTAAGTTGCATAAGTATGTTAATTAAACATTTATCCCTCCAGTGTGGGACATTGGAGGATTTACTACAGCTGGTGCGCCTCTGTGATCGAATCCACACCAGTCGTGTTAAGTCCTCCAGTATACCTCACCCTGGTGGGATAAATTTATATTATCTACCGGCAAATGTAGTTTTATTTAATTTTTTAGATATGTGTAAGTAACTGAAGTTTGTACGGTTGGAAGGAAGATGCAATTTTTTTGTAATATTTACCACGGTGTTTTAGCGATAAGCGACAGGACAAATG
This sequence comes from Neoceratodus forsteri, assembly GCA_016271365.2. Lineage (NCBI taxonomy): Eukaryota > Metazoa > Chordata > Ceratodontiformes > Ceratodontidae > Neoceratodus > Neoceratodus forsteri. The sequence continues at coordinate 25,304,697 of JADMNL010000022.1, read as the reverse complement.
GTTTCTATCAAAATGAAAGCGACCGGATTGGCATGATATAAGATTGGCTGGTACTTTTCCAGTGGGTACACTGGAGGATTTACCCACTGGGAAAGGTACCAGCCAACCAATCAGGTTGCAAGATTTGGCTCATTCGATTTACCACATCGTATAATAAATATATTTCTCCAGGGTGTGGGTATACTGGTGGATTGAGTTACCACAGCTGGTGTGGTTCTAGTCACTAGGTGCAGCCGAAAGACTTAACCACACCAGAAGAGGTAATCCACTGGTATACCCACTCCCTGAGGGGTATATTGCTATTATGCATTGACTTACATTTTTGGGTTGACTAAAATATAGAAATACTTTTTGTTTCTCTTTTTAATCATCATTTTGTTATTTTATTGCTCCACCAAAGCGAAATAGTTCCTTGTTGCTAGGCAGAGTTAAATTAGTGCGATGCCCCGCCTCTGTTTTTCTTTATCTCATTTGTCAAGCTCAGCACTGAATTGTGTGTGTGTGTGTGGGGGTTTGTGTTTCTTTTTTTTTACTGTGAGGCTGTGAGCATTAAGATTTGCAGTTTGATTTGTTGTTTTTCTGCATCTTGTTTGGATTGTGGCAGTCGGAGTGATTTTTTTGCGAGGGTTCCTGCTGCAGTTGACTGGAGGTTGCACCTTTTCCAGTGGGTACACTGGAGGATTTACAACGCTGAAAGGTGCCAGCCAGCCAATCAAAATGCAGGACTGTGTGAATTTTTTGTGCCTATTGTATAATAAAGATTAATATAAGGCTGTTAGAAAGTTTACAGCCAATCAGAAAGCTTAATTTCTCAGACCATTGTTATAATTTTATTTAATAAAACTGAGGAATTAGCTTAATGGTGCTTCATGTACACTTATCACATTACCTGAACTATATTCTGAAAATGAAATTTCTTCAGAGTGATGCTGTAGGCAGGCAGGCAGCATTGGTGCCCCCCAAAAAAAATACCCACTAAAGAAGAAAAATCTCACTGGTAAAGAGGTTGAGAAACTGATGCACGTTATGACTTACTGGGAGACAGTCAGTGGCCCAGTGGTTAGAGCACAGAAATGTGATCCTGAGACCTGGTTTGAATCCTGGAACTGACACTTGCTGTGTGACCCTGAGCGAGTAAGTTAACTTCCCTCTGCTTAGTGGTCTCTCACTGTTTTTTCTGTGTGCTCTCTCAATCTCCCTGAGTCCCTGTGTGCTGAAAGTGGCAGCAACGTTATAACATGAAAGGCACTATTTAAAACCCAGTGGGTCCAAACAAACTACAGTTTTGAGCTGTGTTCAAACAAATTGGATGCTGGTAGTTTGTAACCACTCTGTGCTGACCATTTATTAATAAGACACTGATGTGTAGAAATGTCTTGATAGAGTGGACTGAGGACTAAATTTATTAAAAAAATGCAGTTTTTTTTTTTCTAGATAAGAATTTCAGGTGCCAACAATACTCCAAATACTGCTGTCAATTTACTCACCAGTTTTAAAACGTAGTGAGTAAAACAAAAGTGGGATGCATACAAGTGTAAATCTGGCAAAAAAATGTTACTTTTGAATCACCAGTTATGTTATGTTATGTTATGTTATGAAGCACTATTCTTTGGCGTGTGGAGGAGTATTTACAAATGTTGGGTGAGTACAGGTACTCATTTAAAAAACTTTCTGAAGCGTAGTTCCTAAAATGAGGTGAGTGTAAAGACTGGCACACACCTTATCTGGAGCCGGTAGGACTGTGTGGGTAAAAATGCCATCTGTGACATCATGACTATAGATAAATGTATTTATTCAGTGGCTCTGCAGATCTATTACACAGTGGTGAGAATATATGCATTTATCCAATGGTTTGACCACTCACCCCTATTGCATAAATATAAATACATATTTTATTTAAAAACATCTGAGGTTGAAGGTATTGTACAGTTGACAAGGACTCGAAGTCAAAAACAAACCACACAGACCAGTCCGATACCATCTTACATCAACATCTTTAAACATAACCCTTCTCCACTGGTTACAATAAGTACTTCCAAACTGGTCACAATTAATCTACCAAGGGCAATTGGAAACATTAAGGTTTTTAAGAGACTTAAAGTAGCTTAAAGACGTGGCTAGGGCTCCAGATAAGGTCTGTACCAGCTTATTTTACTCACCTGTCCTCATTTGAGGAAATATTTCAGAAATTTTTTTTAATGCGTACTAGTACTCACCCAACATTTGTACATATCCACATGCCAAAGAATAGTGCTTCAAATCATAACATAACTGGTGATTCAAAAGTAACATTTTTGACAGATTTACAGCACTTGTATGCATCCCACTTTTGTTTCATTACAGAAATGTTTTTGCGCCTTGCATTCATAAGATTATTTTTAAAATTCAGAATTATAATAGACCTTTTTTAGGTTCATAGGTACAGTTAAATGTAAAATTTACACCCATATGTTAGTTTTAATTCCCTGATGTCATCACTGTTTGCAGATTTCGTACGCACACTGGTGATTTCTTTAGACTGTGTGCACATTTGAATTCATAGCTGTTTTCAGGGGTTTCAAAACTGATATCTGATTTGCTAATCACTGAGCAGCTGCTGGCAGGCTGTACATTGCTAAATTTCTTCTTTAGTAGCCTTTACTGATTGAAATTTCTTTGAAGTTGGCTGCTAAATAAGTATTACTGAAATGTCTCTGTCTAAGAAGAAGGCAACTAGTGATCCAAAGCAACCATCGGTGCTTCAGTTATTTGCTAAGAAAAGAATTACAGCAGATACTGCACATGCTGAACATACAGTGAAGAAATCAAGACCTGAAGATAGTGTTCTGTCAGCTGGCATGCATGAATCTGATAGTAGTAGTATAGTTTCAGAGCCTAGTTCTGCTGCTACAGGCCCATTACTTGTTGCTTCGCCCTCACCCTCTGATGCATGTGAAAGCACATCCTCCGATGCATGTGAAAGCACGTCATTGCCATCTAGTGAAGGCCACTCATTTTCAATGGGTGAGTGTGTTGATCACGATACTGTGCCAAGTGACATATCTGCTAGTCCTTACCAAGCTCCAGTTCAGCCGAAGTGTGTTTTCCCTGTGACAAAATCACGTAAATTTAATGGTGATTACAAAACTCATAAGTGGGTAGAATATTCAGTACAGAGAGATGCTGTATACTGTTTTGCATGCAGGCATTTTACTAGCACTGTATTGCACCTGGAGGTGGAGGTCGTGGAACGTGGAAACGTTCCTTTTGTCGATATTGGTTTTGTAAATGGAAAAATTGGTCGTGGCTTTCAGAAAGCACAGCGAGTCTGAGAAACACAAAGCATCTGTTGTGGCATGGTGTGAATTTAACCGATACAGTCTTCATCAGGACACCAGTCAGTTGTGAGACGGCTTGAAAAAATAGGGACATTGAAATTGAAGAAAACAGACGCCATGTTGAATTACTACTACATGCAGGTGTTTACCTAGGACGGCAAGGTCTTGCCTTCAGAGGTGGTGATGAGTCGACAAATCTCGATAACAAAGGCAATTTTATTGAGTTTCTGGAAACATTATCTGCACATGACTCAAAATTAAAAGAAAAATGTCTAGGAGATACGGTCATTATACCTCTCCAGAGTATCAAAAATGATTTGATTAACATAGTTGCAACATTAATACGAGAGAAAATTGTAAGTAAAGTCACAAAATATTTCTCTGTTTTAGTCGATGAAACTAAGGATGTATCACGCAAAGAGCAGCTCAGCTTTGTAATCCGCTTTGTTGACGGAGATGGTAATATCTGTGAAAACCACTTGGCTGCTACCACATGGATAAACTGGATGCTGGTAGTTTGGCTGGTGCAATCAATCAGGCAGTATGTCAGGCTGGATCAGTGGAAGCACTGTGTAGCACAGTGCTATGATGGAGCCTCTGTGATGAGTGGGTGCTTCAGTGGCGCATAAGCAAGAATAAGAGAGATTGCTCCTCGTTGTTTATATTCATTGTCATGCACACAGACTGAATCTTGTCTTGGTGCAAAACAATCAATAATATATCAGAAGTGAAAGAATTTTCAGCATCTTACAGGCTGTATATGTATTTATTTCTCAGAGTTCACCAAGACATGAGTTGTTTGTTAAAGCTCAGAAAGAAGAAGGTCTGCAAGTTCTGGAACTGGAGCGACTGTGTGGTACACGAGTGGTTTTACTGGTACAACTGTGTCAAGAAATTTCAGTTGTGCCTAGAGTCCATTATTATAACACTTTACGTTATTCAGTCACAAACACTGACAAAGAGGCAAGTAGTGAAGCAAAAGGTCATCTGTTTAAAATTCAGAACTTCACCTTTGTAGTAACACTGTACAGCCTAGAAACAATTTTAAGGAAGATACAATCGTGTCTGAGGAACTTCAGAGAAAAGATCTGGATTTGCCAAGTGCTTGTAATCTTGTCCAGTCTTCAAAAGTGAGCTCTTGTCTCACGTAATGATTCACAGTGGCAGAAGATTTACAAGGAGGCACCAAGTCGCTGGATCACTGTGGCATTGATTATGATGTAGATTCACTCAGCACACAGGAAGGCCACCGCGCAAACATCAGTTGAGCCGAAAGCTGACAGAATTTTTGTTTCATCCACTTTGGGGAAACGGACTGCAAATATAGAAATTCAGGACATTTCTGCAAGATCTAACAGTGATAGGCTTAAACAGGAAATATACCTGGCCTGCATTGACAGGTTTGTTACTGAACTTGATTCACGCTCACAAGTAATGTGGACCTCTTAAAGCTGTTGCTGCTCTCAACCCAAAGGATGACAGTTTCTGAATTACTCTGTTTTAAAGGTCCTAGCAGAATCTACCCAGAGCAATATAGACATAATTGTGTTAGAGTCATATTGAAATCAGCAAAGGCATACCTACAGAACAAAATATGCAAAGTATTCATTGTGTCAGATAACAGTTGCAATGCCTTTGTAATGCATTTTCAGAAGTCCTGGAAATTTTGAACCTGGTGCTGGCACCTCATGACCACAGCCTCAAATGAACGCTTTCTTCATGCATGAAAAGAGTGAAACTTACTTAAGAAACAGTTGTGGTGACAGACCACTGTGGACTTAATGATGATGGCATGTGAGCCACTGGAGGTGAAGCAGCTAGACCTGTCAGTAGCAATAGACAGATTTGCTCAGATGCTCAAGAAGATACCCATTACTGAAGTAACTTTACTATCTACAGTCAGCCATCAGTCGTGTGTGCTGCCAGTGTCTCCAGTCAGCCACCAGTCCTGTGTGCCAGTTCTGTCCAGTCAGCTCAGCAACGAGTCCCGCTTGCAACTTGTGCCTCCAGTCAGCAACCAGTCCAGTATGCCAGCAGTGTTGCCACCAGTCAGCCAACCAGCAGTCCCATCTGCCAGTAGTGTCTCCAGTCAGCCAGCAGTCAGTGTGCCAGTTCTGTCCCAGTCAGCTCAGCAACGAGTCCTGCTTGCAACTTGTGCCCAGTCAGCAACCAGTCCAGTATGCCAGCAGTGTTGCCACCAGTCAGCCAACCAGCAGTCCCATCTGCCAGTAGTGTCTCCAGTCAGCCAGCAGTCAGTGTGCCAGTTCTGTTCCAGTCAGCTCAGCAACGAGTCCCGCTTGCAACTTGTGCCTCCAGTCAGCAACCAGTCCAGTATGCCAGCAGTGTTACACCAGTCAGCCAACCAGCAGTCCCATCTGCCAGTAGTGTCTCCAGTCAGCCAGCAGTCAGTGTGCCAGTTCTGTCCCAGTCAGCTCAGCAACGAGTCCCGCTTGCAACTTGTGTCTCCAGTCAGCAACCAGTCCAGTATGCCAGCAGTGTTGCCACCAGTCAGCCAACCAGCAGTCCCATCTGCCAGTAGTGTCTCCAGTCAGCCAGCAGTCAGTGTGCAGTTCTGTCCCAGTCAGCTCAGCAACGAGTCCCGCTTTGCAACTTGTGCCCAGTCAGCAACCAGTCCAGTATGCCAGCAGTGTTGCCACCAGTCAGCCAACCAGCAGTCCCATCTGCCAGTAGTGTCTCCAGTCAGCCAGCAGTCAGTGTGCCAGTTCTGTCCCAGTCAGCTCAGCAACGAGTCCCGCTTGCAACTTAGCCTCCAGTCAGCAACCTGTCCAGTATGCCAGCAGTGTTGCCACCAGTCAGCCAACCAGCAGTCCCATCTGCCAATAGTGTCTCCAGTCAGCCAGCAGTCAGTGTGCCAGTTCTGTCCCAGTCAGCTCAGCAACGAGTCCCTGCTTGCAACTTGTGCCTCCAGTCAGCAACCAGTCCAGTATGCCAGCAGTGTTACCACCAGTCAGCCAACCAGCAGTCCCATCTGCCAGTAGTGTCTCCAGTCAGCCAGCAGTCAGTGTGCCAGTTCTGTCCCAGTCAGCTCAGCAACGAGTCCCGTTTGCAACTTGTGCCCCAGTCAGCAACCAGTCCAGTATGCCAGCAGTGTTGCCACCAGTCAGCGAACCAGCAGTCCCATCTGCCAGTAGTGTCTCCAGTCAGCCAGCAGTCAGTGTGCCAGTTCTGTCCCAGTCAGCTCAGCAACGAGTCCCGTTTGCAACTTGTGCCTCCAGTCAGCAACCAGTCCAGTATGCCAGCAGTGTTGCCACCAGTCAGCCAACCAGCAGTCCCATCTGCCAGTAGTGTCTCCAGTCAGCCAGCAGTCAGTGTGCCAGTTCTGTCCCAGTCAGCTCAGTAACGAGTCCCATTTGCAACTTGTGCCCAGTCAGCCAGCATTTTCTCCAGTCAGATACCAGTCCAGTGTGCTAGCAGTGTTCCAATCAGCCAGCAGTGTGCCAGCAGTCTCAACTCAGATACCAGTCCAGTCAGCCAGCAATTCATTGTGCTAGCAGAGTCTGCAGTCAGATATCCGTGTGCCAGCAGTGTCACCAGTCAGCCAGCAGGCCAGTGTACCAGCAGCCAGTGTCTCCAGTCAGCTTAGCTACCAGTCCAGAGACAGTTTGCCAGTTTTGTCTCCAGTCAGCTACCAGTCCAGTTTGCCAGCAGTGTCCTCGACTAGTCAGCAGTCTAGTGTGCCAGCAGTCACCTACCATCCCAATCTCCAGTGTGCCAGCAGTGTCTCCAGCCTCCAGGCAGGTAATAACACTCCTATGTCCTTTGCTTTACCACTTTCATGGGTGTTTGGGAGGGAGTTTATGCTCTTTAAATTATTGTAAGAGGGAGTAGTAGCCTTGGTGTGAGAGTTAGAGTACTTTCATTTGCTTTTGCTGCAGTAATTGGAAGTCTGGAAGACTTTCTTTGTGTAACCCTGGGACTCAGTTCTTTTCCTTTATTACAGTTTTTCTTTACAGGTTTTTTTGGTGTACAATTTTACTAGGATCTTTTCTTTTCTTTTAATTTTTTCTTTACAGGTTTTTGGTCGGTGAGTTTTAATTGTTTTTTTCCTTTTATCTTTTTCTTTACAGGTTTTTGGTGTGATTTTTTTTTTTTTTTCATCAGTTCATTTTCCTTTTATTACGTCTTTTACAAGTTTCATTGTGTCATTTCTTTTACTAAGCTCTTGTTTCAACAGAGAAGAAGTAAAGTTCTCCCCATGGTTCAAGGTTCAGAGTATGCTTTCATAACAGTATTATTTCTCTCATGTTTGATGTGTGTTTTTTATGTACTGTAAGGTATTGGTTTAGAGACGGCTCTTTATTTTTAGCAATGTGTGCCTTAGCTTGTATAGTACCAGTCATTTGACATGAACAGTATGGTAATATTTTTTTTTTGGAAACAGTATGGTAATATACAGAGGATAATGCCTGATGTGTAGGTGATAACCATGGTATAATCACTTCAGGTGGTGTCTAGGGCATCAGTAAACCTAGAATGCACAGCTTGAGAGGTTTACAATTGCCCTAGCAACCACGAGAGAGGATTACACCCTGGTTACCTGTACATCATGCATTGTCATTTATAGTGTATGGGACCCGACATGAGAAGTCCTCTCAACATAAGTAATTAGCCTTACCTTATTAATGGATCTGCACTACACCCACATGATTGTTTAGGAAAACAATTTATTAGGATACACGGACTGAATGACAGTGGGCCAAAATAGCACCAGAGCTAAAGTCTCTATCAGACATAGTGATTGCTAGACAATAAACTGTGACAATTGAATGTTATTTGAATACTGTACTGAGACTAACCATCACATTCTAGGTATGTAGAATACTGAATAACACTGGCATTCCATTTTGTAAACCCACTGCTATGACATAGAGATAGGTTTATAAGGTTCTGACATCACAACAGTGGGATTACAAGGTTGTAATCTGTTTGATTTCAATGGGTAATAAGGGCTAGCTATGCATTAATATTGTTTAATATTTGTACAGTTGAGGAATGGGACTTTCACTATACTGATGATTCCATAATTTGATGAAAACTAGCTATTTAAGTTGAATCAACATCTGTAATGGCCATTTCAGATTTATACTCAGACTTTACTATCCAATTCATACCCATTTTTATTTTAAATTACTTGGTAACTAGCTCTATGTCACATTGACAAATGCCACCCTCTCTGGCTCCGCCCACACTGTAGCCCCACCCCACCGTGGCTCCACCCACATCATGCCCACCCCACCTTGCTACCCCTATGATTTGCTGAAATGACGCCTGCCTTGACCCCCCCGCCCAATGACTCATCCCCCACCTGTGCCCCTTCTCCTCACGTGCCTGACCAGAGGCCGAGCCTCACCCAATTGACTGGCTTATAATAAAGTTGCCTTAACATTCCTTGCTCTTATCTCCCCAGGCTCGTGCTCCCAGTTCACACTGCCAGCCCGATACATTTTTCTCTGTCTATTATTCTCTAGATTTTGGCACTTATGTAATCCATGAGTGGTTTCTATGTTAATCAAACATGTATGCCACCACCCTCGTGGCACAAATATGTAGTGCTTCCACTTGCTTAAGCCTGCCTAGCTACACTCATCCATGTAACCACCATTTTGATTTGTTTTGACTCTAAATTTCAACCCATTGTCTGTTTATGTATACTCCTCCTATGTAACCCATATAACCACTGTGTTGAACTTGCCTGACTCTAAATGCATCACATAGTTTGTATTATGTATACTGCTCCCATGTACCCCTCCCCCCAGGTCACACCGTGAGACGAGCATTGTTTTGCTCAGTGTGCCTCTCCTGGTGAAACATTTTCAATAAATAAATAAATATTTTCATTCATATACCTACCTATAAGGTATGGAATGGGGTATTTTTTTCCTGGTTTTGGGAGGACCACAATAAGTGGTTTCTGCCACGAATTTGGTATAGTATATACATTGGAGTGAATGATCTCCGAAAGTGTCCAAAACGACAGGGTCCAATTGGTGCCTAGAGGCTGTGTAAAAGTAGGCATTATACCATCCATGCCTGGCACCTTATTACTTTTAGTTTCTAGAATAACCTATTTCACTTCTTCCAGTGTTATTTCCTTATTTATTTTATTTTGTGTGGAGATTGAAGACAGGACTTGTATGTTGCAGATTGGAGGGAGGGCTTGCATGATCCAGGGATTCAGAATTGTGCTTCTATGTGGTGGGATTGGAGATGGGGCTTTTATGTAGGTGTGAGGGACTGAAGGCAGGGCTTGCATGTGGGGATTCAGGATTGGAGACAGTGCTTCTGTGGTGGGGATTTAAGGCAGGACTTGTATGTTGGGGATTCGAAGCAGGTCTTGCATGTGGTGATTGGGGACTGGATATTGTTCTTCTATATGGATTGGAAGTGTTTTACATGTAATAGGGGTTTTAAGACAGGTCTTTCATGTGAGGATTTGGGATTGGAGGCAGGACTTGCAGGTTGTACTTCTATACTTGGGACTGGGGGTAGAGTTTCTATTTATTTTAGATTTTGTTGGCCAAGGTAAGCCCACTGAGACCAGAGATCCCTTTCTCAGGGGCGACCTGGGGTTGAGAACACCAACCACTTTACATTAGGTGTGGATACAGTAACACAGTACAAGAGTATGTTCACAGTCAGTAGGGTACATTTAGACAATGATGGTAAGTACATTTTCATTACAACAGGTCTACAGTAACAATTGGTATATGGAGGTGCCTCCTCTGTGTGGGGGTGGTGCTGTGGGACTTCTATGTGGTGGTACTGAAAGCGGGGCTTTCATGTGGGAGTGGTGGAATTGAAGGCAGGTATTCCATATGGAGATTTAGGTTGGAGGCGGGCTTGCAGGTTATGCTTGAGATTGGAGTTGTGGTTTCTATGTGCAGTAACTGGAGGTGCTGCCTCTATGTGGGGGGAAGTGCTGTGGGGCTTCTATGTGGTGGGATTGGAGGCGGGGCTTGCATGGAGGGATTCAGGACTGAGATTGTGCTTCTATGTGGTGGAACTGGAGATTGGAGGTGGTGCTTCTAAGTGGAGGAATTTAGGCAGGACTTACATGTTGGAGATTGGAAGGGGAGTATGTATGGTGAATATGAGGTTTCATCAGGTGAACTGACATGTGAGCAATGACTGGTTCATGGATAATGTGCTTGTGGCGGTTGTGGGTTTCAAACTCAGGATTACAGGGTCTCCTGGTCTGTAATTCAGGGTTCTAACCCCTAGGCTATATTGCCTATCTAACTCACCTGCAGGATTCTTTTTTGTAATTATAGTGGGAGCCTAATTTATACACTACAGGAAGTAATAAGGGTAAGGGGATGGTAGTGGGCACTGGTAAAACCATGGGTATAGCCACTGCATAATATCTGAATATCCCTGACAGGGCAGTAACTATGTGTTCCCACCTGTAATCAAACCTGTGATCCTTTGTCTGTAAGGTCATGACATATCCAGTGTGCTGCCTAAGACCCAGACTCAATAACCTGTTCTTGTCTTTTAGAGTGTGTAGTCCAGGAGTAACAATACGTAATAAAGGAATGGGGATGGTAGTGTGTACTAGTAAAAGCATGAGTTTAGCCATCGCGTAGTATTTGAGTATTGCTGATTCATTATTTGAACCATATTGCAGGTAACCTGAGTTCAAATCCCACTAAATACACTTACTTCTTTATCTCCTCTGTTTGTTTGGGTTCTACGAAAGGTGCTAGTAGAATGCAGTGGTGTGGTAGTTCTGAAGCTGGGACATTTTTATGGTATCAGAGGTGGGAACTTGCATCATGTGGCACATCAAGTAAGCGAGCAAAAGGAAGAGGAAAAAGGAACTGTTATGGTTCTTGAAAGGAAAAGGTAATGACTAAAAGGGTAGCATTCAGAAGGTACAAGGAGATGCAGAGGGAGGAGGAGGAGGATAGTGAAGAGTGTCAGGGGAACAGATGGAATCAGGGAAAGCAGTAAGGGGTGCAAAGGCGCAAACTGAAGAGAGAATAGCCTAGGCAGTGTCAAAAGGGAAAATCTTTTTTTGGGTATGTAAGTGAAAAGTGGAAGACCAAAGGGAGAAATCAATGCATCAGAATTGCGCAAACAGTATCCAGCACAAGATAGGTATGATTAGGGGTACCCCAGGGATCAATATTGGGGCCCCTACTCTTCAGCCTCTTCTTAAATGACCTTCCCACAGCCTGCGACACCAAACTCATACTATATGAAGATGATGCTGCACTTCTGAGCAGCAGCACGTCTCAGGCTGCCCTACAATCTGAGCCGCAGAACTCCTTCTCAAAACCCAAGGACTGGTTCTGTAGTCATATGTTGCTACTAAACTACAAGAAGACCAAGGCCATGGTTATATCCAGCCCCCACAACAAAAATAAGCACCACCCCCTCACCATCTCCAACTCATGCAGTGAGCCGCTAGAACAAATTCTCTTGTTGTAGTCTCTGGGGGTCATAATAGATGATACCCTCATGTTTGCACATCATATTGACTCTCTGATCAAGACAGTCAGTACCAAGATTGATGTCCCATACAGGCACAGGCAATACCTCTCTCTGGGACCCTCCACCTCTCAGTCCACAGTTCCATTATGTCTACTATTGACTATGGACTAGTGGTCTATGGGGCAGCAATGGATACAGTGCTCAAGAAGGTTCAGACTGCGCTCAACAAAACCTGCAAACTCACCCTGACTGCGGAGCGTGGCACTCACACCTGTACTTTGTACGAATGCACAAATTGGCTGTCATTAAGAAACAGGGTCAAATTCCAGAGTTGCATCCTAGGAAAGAAGGCTCTACTGGGTAAAACACCACCTTGTGTAGGCAATTTGATCAAGGCAATCAACTCATTACAGGTCACCAGAGGGGGGACTAGAGGGGCCTTGGCTATCCCCTTCCATCGCACCTCACTTAGGCAATGGGCATTTGCCTAACGGGTCCCCCTGTGAATGAATGAACTCTCCGAGCACCTCTTGCCCACCAATTGTCTGGCCCAATTCAAAACTGACCTCAAACAGCACCTAATAACATTCTCTAAGTGCACCTGCCTCTAAGTCCAGCCACACCTGCTCTCTCTTCCCCCCAGCAAGCACTAGGCAGGCCTCAGGTACCCCATCCCTCTATAACTTCTCATTACTTGCCTCAACAATCAGTTTGTGTCATGCTCCTTTGACACCCGCCACCTCACCTTCCCCCCATCCCCCAACTCCCAGTCCCGTGAGTTTCCCTAACAGTCACTACTAATGCAGGTTGCCTGACCATGCCCCCTCGCACCACACCTTTTACTCTAGCATGTCTTCTCCATTCAGCCTCCCCTCACCCCCCCATTTCTCCCTATACTTTATCGCCCTTCTTCCCCACCCTTCATCTCCACTACAGTACCTACCTCTCCCTCGTACCTCCTTTCTTCACCCCACTGCCAGCTATCCCTATCCCTCTGAACTACTGACAAGGCACTTTGTGGCTGCTTATTCCCCCCCTCACCCTCATAAAGCGTTTTTCCTGTTATTTCAACTTGTACCTATGTTTTGAGTTATTCTGTAAGTTCTGAATCCAGCCTGTATCGTTCATTGTGAAGCACCTTTGCTTTCTCTTGTTGTACTTTGTTTTGCAACCTATGATGTGGAACCATTGTAAAAGAGCTTGCACTCAAAGGTCTTTTCTGAATCACTAAATAAATAAATAAATAAAAAGGAAAGTGGTGACTATACAGAGGGGGACCAAGAAAAGGCAGATATAGAAACAAAGAAGTTGACAGCAGATAAGAAACATCTGACCCACTCAGTCTGCCCATTTCACCTACCTATTACAAACCATAGATCCTAGCTGATCTGCAGCTCACCCTTTCTTTAATGTCCATAGGGAACCCTTATTCCTATCCTATGTATTCTTGAATTCCCTAACTGTTTTTGTCTCTACCACCTCCTTTGGAAGGCCATTTCAAGCATCCACCACACTTTCAGTGAAAAGTACTTCCTCATGTTACCCTTGACCCCCTTACTTCATTGTGTGCTCCCTTGTTCTTGCCTATCTTTACTTTTGAAAGATGCTGCCCTCCTGTACCTTGTTTATACCTGAGGTACTTGAATGTTTCTATCATGTCCCCCCTTTCTCCTCTCCTCCAGGGAATACATATTGAGTTCCCCTAGCCACTCCCTGTAGTGCATTTCATGCAGACCCTGCATCATCTATGTAGCCTTCCTCTGGACCAGCTCCAGTTTGTCTATGTCCTTCCAGAGATGTGGTCTCCAGAGCTGGACACAGTACTCCAGCTGCGGCCCCACCAGTGATCTGTGCAGTGGCATAACTACCTCCTTTTTTCTGCTAGTGATACTGCTCACTGTGTACCCCAGTATCCCACTGACTTTCTCCACAGCCTTCTCACATTGTTTGGTTGCCTTTAGGTAATCTGATATGAGTGGCCCCGGTCCCATTCCTGCTTGGTAGCTGCCAGTACCCCCCCCCCCATCTTGTACACCTCCCTTGGATTTCTGCTCCCCAACTGCATGACTTTGCACTTTTTTGCACAGAATCTTAGCTGCCATACTTCTGACCACTCCTCTAATCTGCTCCGGTCTTTTCTCATTTTTTTCTATTCCCTCCAGCATGTCAAGACTTGCAGATCTTAATGTCATCTGCAAAAAGACATACTTTCCCCTCCAGTCCCTCCCCAATGTCACTTATGAAGACATTGAATAGGACTGGTCCCAGGACTGATCCCTTGGCACCCACCTGGTCACCTTACTTTTGTCTGATTGGACACTATTCACCAGCACCCTCAGTGTCCTGCCCCTCCGCCAATTTCTGATCCAGTTTACCATCTTGGGGCCCACCCTCAGGCTGCCTAATTTGTTTGCCAACTTTCTGTGTGGGACAGTATCAAAGGCTTTGCTGAAATCTAAGTAGGTCACATCCACTGCCCTTCCCTGATCTTCCTCCTTGGTCACCCAGTCAAAGAAATCTATTAGATTTGTTTGACATGAGCTTCCCACTGTGAATCCATGCTGCCTTGAACCCTGTGCACCACTAGATTCAAGGAATGACACAATCCTCTTCTTCAGCAGTGCCTCCTTTAATTTCCACACCGCCAAGGTCAGGCTGACTGGTCTGTAGTTGTCTGCCTCTTCTCAGCTTCCACTTTTGCATAGAGGGATCACATTAGCCCTCATCCAGTCTTCTGGGACTGCCCCTATCTCCAGCAATCTGTTGAATAGGGTGGTCAGTAGGGCTGCCAGCAGCTTTCTGAGCTCTTTCAATATTCTGGGGTGAATCCCATCTGGCCCCACTGACTTATCTATTTTCAGTTTCCCAAGTTCCTCTAGGACTCTCTACTGTGAATGGAGTGGTGTCTACCTTCCTTCTCTGATAGCTTTTTTTTTTTTTTGCTGAGTTGTGGACCTTCCATCTTCCCCTTCCTTCATGAATACTGAACAAAAGTATTGGTTCCGTATTGCTGATTTTTCTGTGTCCTCCTTTGCACACCCTCCTCCCTCCTTCTTTATTCTGACGATTCCACACATGGTGTTCTTCCTCTCACTGAGGTATCTGAAGAAGGTCTTGTCACCCATCATTATAGCCTGTGCTATATGTTCCGTTCTCACCTTTGTGCTCCTGACTGCCTTCCCTGCCTCGTTCTGCTTCTCTCAATACTGCTCCGTCCTCTTCCCTTTGTATTTCTTTGTATGTCCTGAAGGACCCTCTTTTTTTCTCTCACTTTCCTGGCCACTTCCATCAAGAAGCAAAGTGGTTGTTTCTTTCTCTTACTCTTGCTTTGCTGTTTAATACAGAGGTTCATTACCTCTGCTTATGGCCCCCTTGAGAATAGATCACTGCTTCTCCACTTCCCCCTTTGTCCTCTTTTGCCAGGGCTCCGATGAGATATTCCACCATTTTGTCACAGTTGGCTCTTCTGAAATCCAGGACCTTTACATTTGTGTGGTTAGCATCTTCTACTGTGGTGACACTGAACCATACTGTCGTGTGGTCACTGGTTCCTATGAGGCTGCATACCTTAACATCTTTGACCCTGTCCCCATTGGTGAGCACCAAGTCTAGTATAGCCCCCTCACAGGTGGGTTCAGCAACAAGCTGTCTCAGGCATGCACCCTATAGTGCAGTCAGGATGTCTCTGCTTTTGGCTGTACTCGGAGTCTGACTCTGGGTGCTCCAATCTACATCTTGCAGATTGAAGTCCCCTAGTAGTAGTAGTAGTTCACCTTTGGTTGCCATTTTGTGGATGGCTTCCACTAATGTTTTGTCTCTCTCTTCCTCCCCTGCTAGAGGTCTGTAGATCATTCCTGTTCTAATACTGGTTCCATTTCCTGCCTGTAGGGTGACCCACAGTGCCTCTCCTCCCTCCTGCAGCCCCTGAACCTCAGTTGCTTTGATTTCCTTCCTCACGTACAAGGCCACCCCTTCCTCCCTTTCTTCCTTCCCTGTCTTTCCTGAAAAGTGTGTATCCTTGTATGGTTATATCCCCTTCATGGTTTTCTGTGTACCATGTTTCTGTAACAGCCACTATGTCCAGGTCCGTTTCCACCATCAGTGCTGCTAGGCCTGGGATTTTGTTTCCCAGGCTGTGGGCATTTGCACATATTGCTCTCCACGTTCGGTCACCTCCTCCTTATACCCATCTCACTTCCATCCCCTTTTTGCATTTTGTCAAGCTTTTTGTTTTCTCCTCCATGTTACCTATGTAGAATTTCTGTTTTAGTGGTGATCCTTTGACCCTAATGTCCTCTTTTATGCCTGTCTCTTCCTGTGGGGGGGGGTCAGTATGATATTCTCTGTTTGCTTTCACCTCCCCCCCTTGACTAGTTTAAATGATTGCAGAGGAAACATTTAAACTTCTCAACAAGGAGCTTGGCGCCCTCTCTGGATCAATGCAGGCCATCCAGCTTGTACAGTATTTCATCCCCCCAGGTGGGGCCCCAGTCCCCAATAAAACTGAAACCCTCCTGTCCACACCATTCATTGAATTTCCTGGTGTGGCTGTCCCTACCATCTCCCTTGCCATAGACAGACATTATCTCTGAGAATGCTATGGAGTGTACTATTTGCTTAAGGCCCCTTTCCAAATCCCCAAAGTCCTCCTTCACTGCCCTTATGTCCACCACATTCTCCCCTAGGTCATTTGTCACCCCCCTGTGGACAGTGACATCCAGCTCCTCCCTCCCTCCTACTGCCCTGGTGATCCTTAGGATCTGCCCATCACCCCACTGAGCTGTGTCTCCAGGTACAGTGCCTTCAGAAAGTATTCACCCCTCCCCCTTGGATTTTGTCACATTTTGTTGTGTTACTACCAGAATTTTTAATGCATTGAAATGATTTTTCCCCCTTGATTCACACAGCATATTCAACAACTGAAAGGGGCAAAAATATTTTTATTGTGAAACAAACATTTATGAAACATTAAAAACTGAAATATCTTGTTTACTTAAGTATTCAACCCCCTGAGTCAATACTTTGTAGAAGCACCTTTGGCAGCAATTACAGCTTTGAGTCTTCTTGGGTATGTCTGTATCAGCTTTGCACATCTGGATTTAGGGATTGTCGCCCATTCTTCCTTGCAGATTTGCTCAAGCTCTGTCAAGTTGGATGGGGAGCGTTGGTGAACCGCAATCTTTAAGTCTTTCCACAGATTCTCAATGGGAATCAAGTCTGGAATTTGGCCAGGCCACTCAAGGACATTCACCTTCTTGTTCTGAAGCCACTCCAGTGTTGCTTTGGCTGTGTGCTTGGGGTCGTTGTCCTGTTGGAACGTAAATCTTCGCCCCAGTTCAAGGTCAATTGCAGATTGATGTAGGTTCTCCTCAAGGATGTGCCTGTATTTGGCTCCATTCATTGTTCCCTCTACCCTGACAAGTGCCCCAGTTCCTGCCACTGAAAAGCATCCCCATAACATGATGCTGCCACCACCACGCTTCATGGTAGGGATGGTGTTATACGGGTGCGGAGCTTTGTTCGGTTTGACCAGGCATAGCGCTTTGCATTCAGGCTAAAGAGTTCAATTTTTGTTTCATCAGACCAGAGACTCTTTTGCCACATGGTCTCAGAGTCTGCCACGTGCCTTCTTGCAAACTCCAGGCATGCTATTATGTGGTCTTTTCTCAGGAGTGGCCTGCCTCCAGCCACTCTCCCATAGAGAGGCTACATCTGTGAAGTGCTGCAGAGACTTGGTCCTCTGGACAGGTTCTCCCATCTCAGCCATGGAACTCTGTAGTTCTGTCAGGGTGGCCATTGGGTTCTTGGTCACTTCCCTGACCAAGGTCCTTCTTGCCCGGTTGCTCAGTTTGGGAGGACGGCCTGCCCTAGGAAGAGTCTGGGTGGTTCCATAATCTTTCCATTTCCTAATGATGGACTTGACTGTGCTCCTGGGAACTTTCAACACCCTAGAAATGTTTTTATACCCCTTCCCAGATCTATGCCTCCTCACAATTCTATCACAGAGTTCTACAGACAGCTCCTTGGTCTTTGTGGTAGAGTTTCTGCTCTGACATGCATTGTCAACAGTGGGACCTTATATAGACAGGTGTATTTCCTCTGAAATCATGTCAACCCTTTGAACTGACCACTGGTGGACTCCATTCAGGTTTTAGAGTGATCTCACAAGGAAATTGGCTGCACCTGACCTCATTTTGGAGTGCCATATCAAAGGGGGGTGAATACTTATCAAATCAAGACATTTCAGGTTTTTATTTTAAATTGCATGTACAAAAAATTCCAGAAGTTTCATTCCACTTTGACATTATAGAGTAATTTGTGTAGATATGTGACAAAAAAATCCCATATAAATGTATTTTAATCTGAGTTTGCAACATCACAAAATGTGACAAAATTCAAGGGGGGGTGAATATTTTCTGAAGGCACTGTAGGTACATTACCTCCTTTTCTGTTCTATTCCTCTCACAATGGAGTCCCCAAACAGGATTTTCTTCCTCCTCCTCCTCCTCCACCCTTGGGGCTCCATCATGGAGGACCCACTCATCCTCCCTGGTGACTACATTGAGAGGCTCTGTGGTGCCTTCCCACTCTGCCAGGATGGAGTATGAGTTTCATAGTGTCATTGGTTGGGGTGTGTGCCTGTGACCCCCCCATCCTTTCTGAGACCACTGTAGTCCATCCATTCTCGCTGTGAGGCAGCCATTGAGGAAGTGGAATTTGAGTAGGTGGCCTCTGGTTGGGGAGGGGTGTAGGCCTCCTGCATCCTAACCAGCTCAGCCCAGAGACTGTTGACCTCTGTCCTCAACCCAGAGAGGTGTCTGCATATGGGGCAGCACCACAACATCCAGAAGGTCCTCCTGAACACTGCAGCTCCACATCCACTGCACTGCAAACAATCATTTTCCTTTTTCCCTTTATTGGCTTAACTCTTAACTGTAAAATGTGCCCTTGCCCCCCTTGAACAAAAACGTCTGTTCAGTGTTCACAGAGGAAGGGGAAGGGGAGGGACCATAAAAAAGCAACAGTAGTTTTGAAGGGTGCATGGGCACTAGTTCTTTTTCAAAGGAGACAGTCCTAAAGGCACTCGCTAATCTGAAAGTGGACAAAGCAATGGAGCCAGATGGGGTGCATTCAAGAGTGTTGAGGGGAGCCCAGGGAGGCACTGGCTGAACCTCTGACAATCCTATTTAACAGATCTTTGGAAACCAGAGCGGTTCTAGAGGACTGGAGGAGGGCAGATGTAGTCCCGTTTCACAAAAGTGGTAGCAGGGAAGAGGCTGGCAGTTACAGGCCAGTCAGCCTGGCATTGGAGATGGGAAAGTTAAGAGAAACACTGCTGAAGGAATGGATTGTGGAATATCTTGAATCCAATGGGTTACAAGACCCAAGGCAGCATGGATTCACAGGGGAGAAGTCATGTCAAACAAATCTGATGGATTTCTTTGACTGAGTTACCAAAGAGTTAGATCAAGGAGGAGCAGTGGACATGGTGTGCCCAGACTTCAGTAAGGTTTTCAACATCGGTCCACATAGGAAACTGTTAAGCAAGCTGTGTAGCTTAGGGATTGGTAAAAATGTAGTAAACTGGGTAAAAAATTGGATACAGGATAGACGACAGAGGGTAGTGGTAGTAAATGAACTTCATTCTGAGGAAGGGAGAGTGATCAGCAAGGTATCTCAGGAATCAGTGCTGGGACTGGTCCTCTTTAATATAGTTATAAGTGACATTGCAAGGAGCTGGATGGGAAGGTCTGCCTCTCTGCAGATGACATCAAGATCTGCAATACAGTGGACACTCCAGAGGGGTGGAAAGGATGAACAGAGACATGAGAAAACTTGTGGAGTGGTCAAGGGTATGGCAGCTAGGTTTCAATGCGAAAAAGTGCAAAATAATGCACTTAGGCCCCAGAAACCTAGGGACAGAGTACAAAATGGGTGGAGTGTTATTGATGACTACCAAGCAGGAAAGAGACCTAGGGGTAATCATATCAGATGACCTAAAGGTGGCCAGCTAGTGTGACAAGGCAGTTGTGAGGACTAGTGGGATGCTGGGGTGCATATGAAGGGGTATCACCAGCAGAAAGAGGAAGGTGGTGTTACCTCTGTATAGATCACTGGTAAAGACCCTATCTTGAGTACTGTGTGCAGTTCTGGAGACCACATCGCTGGAAAGACATAGACAGATTAGAGATGGTCCAGAGGAGGGCAAACAAAATGGTGCAGTGTCTGCATCAAAAGCCCTATGAGGAGAGACTAAAGAACCTCAATATGCACACCTTGGAATAGAGGAGGAAGAGTGAGGATATGATAGAGACATTTAAATACCTCACAGGGCTACATAAGGTATAGGAGGGAAGTATTTTTCAGCAAAGAAGGTGCTCAAGAACAAGGGGACATGCTATGAAGCTGGAAGCGGATATATTTAGGAGAAATGTGAGGAACTACTTCTTCACAGAAAGCGTGGATTCCTGGAACAGCCTTCCAGCAGAGGTGGTGGGGACAAAGATGGTAGTGGGGTTCAAGAATGCATGGGATAGGCATAAGGGAATCATAGTGAAAAGGAAGAGGGGAGGGAGAAAGAGATGTAGATCGAGTAGGATCTGTGGTGAGAATGCAGGTTCTGCAAAAAAGGTAGACTGGGTTGGCCGAACAGCCCTTATCTGCCATCAGATTCTATTTTTCTGTGTTTCTAGGCATACAAAATTGGGCATTATATCCGGGTGTGCTCAAGGGCAAGAGTCGGTTTCCTCCAACCAAGCTTGCCTGATATCTAAAATATTTCTGGTGCAGGGTCTTGCATCTTGTGCTGATTGGGGTGCTTACTTTCTTGCACAAGGGGCTGGAAGCAGGATCTGTATTTACATTAGCAAAGCCAAGGAGAAGGGGTAGGCACAGGAGGTGGGAGGTGGCAAAATGTTAATGTTAAGAGTAAGATCATAGCAATACATAGCAGTAAAGAAGTTCTTTAAATTGCATAACAGTACCAAGTAAGTGAGCAAGCAGCTGCAGGTGCAGAGAGAAAAGGTCTTGTGGCCTATCAAGGCTGCCTTTTTCCTTTACCAGCGCTCATTAGTTGAACACTAAGTCTGACGTACATAGATACATGGTTAGCTGCAGATCAAAAAAAAAAGACTTGTGGCCCCTCAAGTCTGCCTTGTTCATCCATAGTTCCACACTTTAAGTCCTAAGTGGCTCGCTAATCCTTCACTTGCGCTTGGTCTAACCCCCAGGAATTCTTGGCTGCTCCCTCATCATCTTCAAAATTCCTATATGTCTTTGTCACTCTTTCTTGAAATTTAGAACTGTGTTTATATTGACCAGCCACTGTGGATAGTGACTCCATGGGTGGGATTGGAAGCATGGCTTTTACATGTGTGTCTGTGTGCGTGCGCGCGAGTGTGCATGCATGTGTGCATGAGTGTGGTGGACTGAAGTTGGGACTTACATGTAGGGATGCAGAACTGGAGGTCGTACTTCTCTGTGGCAGCTTTGAAGACAGGGATTGCATATTTGGATTGGGGATTGGAGACAGGGCTTCTATGTGGAGGAATAGGAGGTAGGTCTTACATGGCAGGATTGGAGGTGGGGCTTGCACGTGTGACCTGGAGGCCATGCTTCCATGCTTCTGTGTGGGGGTTTAAGTCAGCGCCTGTATGTTGGGTACTGTAGGCGGAACTTGCATGAAATGGGATTGGGGTGGAGCTTTCAGATTGGAGGTAGGGCTTCTATGTGGGGGATTTAAGGTGGCATTTGTATGCTGAGATTCAGGGATTCTATGTGGTGAGATTGGAGATGGGGCTCGTATCAAGGTATGTTGTATATTTCAAATAGAAGGCAGCAATGGTGATCTGGCATGTGAACAATGAGCAGTTCAAGGTCAGTGTGCTTGTGGTGGTTGTAGGTTTCAATCCCAGGACTGCAGGGTCTCCTGGTTTATAACTCAGTACTCTTACTGCTAGGCAATACTGCCCACCTAACTCATCTCAGATTTATTTGCGGTTATAATTGGAGCCTAAGTATATACAGTACAAGAAGTAATAAAGGGAAGGGGATGGTAGTGAGCACTGGTAAAGGTAGTGGAAATCCAGATGATTACATTGTGAGCATGTTCAATAAAGAAATTACACAAACAGAAGAGCGAGAAAGAAATAAGTCCCTTTGCTGGAACTTGAACCCAGACCACTCAGAATACCATTCCAGTTGCACTATCAGTTGCACCACCAAGGCAACTGGAAACTTGGACTTCCAGAGGCACCTTGCTCTTACTCGAATACACAACCTGGTGTTGCACAGATAACTGCATTTTTATGAAAGTTTTTTGTGTCAGTTCTTATTCCCCTAGCCAGCTTCTCACATTTAAGGATTTCTGTTAGTTCATGTTTCCATTCAGTCAGAGTAGGAGATTTATGGGTAACACTTTAAGTGTCCTTAGCTACACTGTAACTACTGTATAACTACACTGTAACTGCACTGTAACTACTGTGTAGTTTGCTAACTAGTTTCACATTTGTGTATTGTGTACTCACACACAATTTACATGAAGTAACTACACTGTAACAACTGTGCAGTTACATGTAATTACCATGTAGTTATTAACTAGTTTCACATTTGCGTGTTGTGTACTCACACACAATTTACATGAAGTAACTACACTGTACCAACTGTGCAGTTACATGTAATTACTATGTAGTTATTAACTAGTTTCACATGTGCATGTTGTGTAGTCACACAGTTTGCATACATGTGCAACTATTACTGTCTATCAGCACAAATCAGTTAATTCTGACACATGTGGCTACATATGTAACAGCATGAAATTAACAAAGTGTAACATAAAACCTGTTGTGCAACTACCACTGTATCTCTTCTGGCATTATGTAATTTGTTCTTACAAGGGCAACTACACATGTGATAGCTATTGTAAATTGTAACAGAAAATGTATTGTGCAACTACAATGTTACTACTTTTGGCATTGTCAAATTTGTTCTTACAAGTGTGACCACATATGAATGCAGGTCTTGTGCACAGTTTCAACTGTCTAAGTCTATCTGACATTTATTTAAAAGGTAATCAAACAGAAAAACTTAAAAGTGTAATCAGAATAGTAAATAAAATATGAATACAATGCAACTTCAGTCTGCTACACTTAAATGCACTGACTGGCAGCTCTTTAGATTATGTTCCATGCCTGCATTCCAGTTATTCATGAACCTACAGGTTAATAATATGCAGTCTAATGTTGTGAATTGATATATAACTGTACACAAAAATATTACATTTGCATAATTACTAATTGGTGTTGTAACAGTAAAATTTGTACTGCCGCTACATGGGCATCGATGCACACATTCAATAAACACTATAGGGTAGTGTTGTTAGCAGCAAGGTTGAACATAACATAATGGACTGCCTACCCGCCCTTCTCATTAGGGTACTGCTTTTTATATTGAAACCCATGTGTAAAGAGTGTGGAGTGCCTCACAGATTATCACCCACAATGGTAGTTTACTCACCTGGTATAGGTGATTGTGGGGGTATACATCTCTGAGGCACTCCATAACCCACACAGGTAGTCAGTCAGAGACAAAGGACTCAAGATGAGCTTCAAGATGTAACAATCAGTATGCCATTTGGGCTGGAAATTTTAGATTTTTTATGACTAAGAAATAAAGAGAGGACCCTCATGGGCCACAGAATGTTTGGTAAAACATAACAAATGCCTCTACTATAATTTATTAACATGCTAAGATACATATCAGGAAACATTACGCTGTCTACTAACAAGTCAAGAGTTATTGGTTACAGATTAGGTACAGCTTTGGAAGAATTCAAACTGATCCTGGAGAGGAAGCATCACAGGGAAAGGGGGTTGGACTTCTCTGAAGTCACATGTGCATCAAGCAACCTATCAGGTGGACACAAAGTAGCACAAAGGAAGTTATTTTAAACAACCAACTCTTTCTCTGGAATCTAGATTGAGTCATATATTTTCACAATGTAATTCCATAACATGCTTTGCTTTGCTAGTATATCCTAAGCTGCCAAAAACCTTAGATATAAAATTGTTAAGGTAGCCTTACCTTAAGCCTGCATATATAAGGGGAGAGTGGAGATCTTTTCTGAGACCACAGCAGCAAGTCTCGTGATGATATTTCTCATGACTGCCGATCTGGATAGGCAACATAGGTTAGTCTCTCAATGCTCTTCCTCCTCATGAGACCTACTTTGTTTGTGGTGTTTCAGTCGGGTAGATGATAGAGGAGTTTCCTGTACCTTATGATAGAAGAAGGTGGTGAGTTTAAAAGACATAATGTGCCATAAAAACCTCTTGAGAGCAAATCATTTTGAGGTGAGGTACAGAGGGACTGAGAAAATGCCTCAGAGACTATTATGTAGTCATGTCTTAAGTGAGTGCTTCAGGTGCTACTATGCCTGTAATGGGGAACTGTGACACATTACTTAGTATTTTAGCAATCCAGGATGCTGGCAGGATACTCCTGATGTTCTAGGTGGCCACTTGTTCATCTAATAGTGGATAGACTCTGGAGCTGCTGGTAGGGGCTCCAGGACATCAGGCACCTTAGTAAAATGGTATGTTTTTTCTGAACAGCATGTAGGGGAACTCAGAGTATATGCCCATTTAAGGAATGAGAGCCTTTAATTATTTTGTATCCCCTGATGTACTGAGCTCCTGGGACCACTGGTAGGGGCTTCAAGGTAACTGCGCCTATGGAATCTACATGGTCATCTATGAAAGATCTCAGACAATACATGGCTCTGTTAGCATTCTTTAAATTTAGCATCCTTTAAATTTCAAAAATGTAATAAATTATTTTGTTCAAGCCCTTTTTTATGAAATTAATGGGGCTAAGTCATGCATTCACATTTGTATGCATTACTTTGTTGCATACAGTACATAGTAGCGGCTCCTTAATTAATAAGTGGCTGTGCCTTTAAGAGAAGGAAACAGCTGTGGATATCAGTAAAAGAAATGACTATTAAAGTTCACTATTTCCCAAATAGATATTTTATTTTAATCAAACCTCCTTGTATGTTGGCCCAAATTTATACAGACCAGATTTATTTTGCGATAATGTCATCATTTATTGGCTGCCCCCACAATAATTATATATATAATCCATCTCACGCAGAACAAGGCAGCAGGGTAAAGTGAGGCATCTGAGACACTGCCCCTATGGCTGCTAGCAGGAGCCATAGGGAGATCTCTACCCAGTACTAAGCAGTAGTGGGTGCAGGAACTAAACTGGAACCGCTAGCAGGGGTCACAGAAGCCTGCTCAGATTTTCCTTTTTGTCTTAAAACATCTCAGACTCACTGGCAGGGAGTCCAAGGGAGAACAATGAATGTATTTTTTTTCTTTTTAAGTATTGCTGCTTGGTGTGCAGTGCAGAGTAGTGACTAGAAAGAGTTAATTGGAGTGCAAGTAACTGATTACCAAATATTGACCTTCTATCCAAGATTGGGTACATTAGATACTTCCCTTTTGGCAAGTTGTAATACCAAGCTCAGTGCTTCCTGTGATAGCTAACTATTAGCCTTACATAGCAACGCAAACACATCATACAGACTACAAGCTAGCTAACTGTTACTGCTGATTTATAATATTCTTGAGTTAGTGAAGTCTCTTACCTTTTCTTTAGTGGTGAAATGGATGATTTTCTAGGGAGCTGTTGATGTGTGCAGCAACCTGTACTGATGCACAATCAGAACTGACGATGAAAGAGCTGTGCCACAGGGAAAGGGGGTCGGACTTCTTTGAAGTCACATGTGCATCAAGCAACCTATCAGGTGGACACAACCCATGTGTAAGGAAGGTGGAGTGCCTCAGAGATTATCCCCCTCAATGGTATGTGTGGTAGAACATTGTTCTACCTCGATTTTTATATCAGCTAAAATGCTGTTGTACCACAGTTCAAAGGTCATGGAATGCTGTTCAATCCTTCTGTGGTACAACAGCGTGAAAGCTGATGTCTGGATTGCACGAGCCACACCAACAGAAACCGCAGGATCAACCAGATCAAAGGAGGTGGCAAAGGAAGGAACAGACAGTCACATAATCCCAGAGATGCAGAATTGACTAGATATGGTAAAATAATATGCAGGATCAACCAGATACTGTTTACTGTCCTATGAAAAATAAATAAATACAGGATCAACCAGTTTACATTTACTTACAGAAAACACTTGCTTCATCCATATACTCTCGCTAAGCAAGAATTATAGCTGCCGTTGTTTTTTCCTTAAAAATCCCTCCCAACCTGATTTTCAACTACTGGGAGTGTACAACACAAATGTAGGGATGTCTGGTCCCTAATAACCACACCATTGGTCCTAGCAACCAGATGTAATTCTTGGAAGAAGACACGGATGGCAAAGTCTTCTTCTGCTTAAAACATTTTTTTTAAACTGCTAAAACTATATAACAATTGATGTCAGGGACACCATGCATCATAACAAATAGTGGATGGGCAAATCTATGCAGAACCAATGTGTTCTACCACCTCGGGATCTGATTCCCATGGACTTCTCGAGTTTCACTCTTGAGGCGAAAGGGAATCAGAACCCCTCTGTGGCAGCTGCATGGCCACCCATCCACTGTCCTCTACCTTTTCACAGCTAATGCCTACAGTAGGTAACATATTTGCAAGTGTGCACACTTACATTTACCAAATCTCAGTACTGCAGCTGTGATGTAAGTTCTCATTCAAATATCAGTCCCTCATGAACTTACTGCTTACTAAACAAGCAATCTAATATTGGACCCTAGACTAAATCCGAGTTTGTGAGAACAAAGTAAGCCACTGATTTTTTTACCAGGCTCATACCTGAAGAAGACCGAAGATTTTGCTGAATGTGATTGGCCTGTCAGGATTTCCAGCTGCTTATCAATCTATCAAGTTGGCCTGTGGAGTGCATGGAACCAGATGTCTTAGTAGTGCACTATAATAATATGGTGCTGTAGGCTCTGGATTCCATAGCTCCTGTCCGTGTTCTCCCCCTCTCCCTCCACCCTCAGTCCCCTTGGTTTGATGGGACATTGAGGGAGTTGACGATAGTGGGGCTAAGGTTGGAACGCTGTTGGCAGAAATCTGGTCTGGAAGAAGACAGACTTAGGCTGATGTCCCATTATATGGACTATCAATCAGAAACCTCCCGGAAGAAGGCAGAGTTCCTGTCCAGGGAGATAGCTGCACCAAGGAATCGACCAGCTCAGCTCTTCCGGACCGTGGACAGATTGTGCAATCCAGCCTGCCTGTGGGGTCGGCGAGCTTTTTCACAAATAAAGTGTGATGAGTTTGCTCAGTTCTTTGATGATAAGGTGTCGTCGATCAGGTCAGAGATCTGCAGTTTGCTTTCAGATGAGCACGGTGGGGGTCAGTGCGAGGTTACAGGCCCTCGATCTATCTGGATGGTTTTTGACCAGCCAGTGATCCTGGATATCATGAAGATTGTCCAGGGCCTGCAACCGACTTACTGTAGAATGGATCCCGGTCCTACACAACTCCTTGTGGGGTGTATGGATGCGATCAGACCAGTCCTTGCTGACATAGTCTGGTGCTCTTTGGACCAAGGGGTATTTCTGGAGTCTCTAAAAGAGGCTACTGTGACACCCCTTTTGAAGAAACCTTCCCTCGACCCAGACTGTCTCGCTAACTACAGACCGATCTCTAACCTGCCCTTTTTGGGCAAAGTTATTGAGAAAGTAGTTGCGTTGCAGCTCGAGGACTTTCTTATCATCCATGAAGTCTATGACCCTCTCCAGTCCAGTTTCAGAAAGAGGCATAGTACCAAGATGGCGTTAGTTCGGGTACTTAATGATCTAATAGCGAGAGATCAGAGGAGCCGTTCGATCTTGGTTCTCCCTGATCTCTGCAGCATTTGATGCCATGGACCATGGGATGTTGCTAGAACTCCTCCTGCTGTTCTGTCTTTTCTCATGGGCAGAATCTGGAGGTTAGTATCAGGAATTTTTTCCTCAGCTCCCTTTGCTCTGTCCTGTGGGGTGCCGCCGAGTTCTAAACTTTCCCCCATGTTGTTCACGGTGTATATGCTGCCATTGGGGGACATTATAAGGCAGTATGGGCTGAGTTTTCACCATTATGCAGATGACACTCAGTTCTACATGTCCTTTGTAACTGAACAGAATGACTCTTTATCGGTCTTTAACAACTGCCTCACTGAGATTCAGGACTGGATGAGTGCTAACCGGTTAAGACTGAATCCGGACAAGACTGAGGTGTTAGTAGTGGACCTGGGTCACTGTGCAGAGAAGTTGACTCCTGGGTTTTCCTCCGGCCTTGTGTTAGGGGGTAACCATTTGAGACTTTCTGAACAGGTGCGGAATCTGGGCGTAATCCTTGACAGCAAGCTGACACTAAAGGCACAGGTGTCAGCCGTTGTCAAGTCTTCCTTTTATCATCTGAGGAATATTGCCCAGATAAAACACCTTGTTCCACACAATGACCTTCCTGTATTAGTTCACGCCTTTGTTTCCTCATGTTTTGACTACTGTAATGCTCTATATCTAGGGTTGCCGGGGGGTGGATCTCCGTCACCTGCAGCTGGTGCAGAACGCTGTGGCCAGGTTGTTGACGGAGTTGTCAAGAACTTGCCATATCACACCTGTGCTGCGCGAACTGCACTGGCTGCCAGTGTGATGGAGAATCACCTTCAAGGTCGCGTTGTTGACCTATAAGACCCTACACGGTCAGGGATCAGGCTACTTGCAAGATCTCCTGCGACCCTACCGCCCTCTCCGCTGAACCAACAAGGGATTGTTAGAGGTTCCCAGGGTTCGTCTTCAATCATCAGGGGCCAGAGCTTTTTCTTTTGTGGCTCCAACCCTGTGGAATTCTCTACCTCGTCGGATTCGAGAGTGCCAGTCCGCAGAGCTATTCAAGGCATCTTTAAAGAGTTATTTATTTGAGCAAGCCTTTGAATAGGCCACCCTGTTGTCTTTTAATTGCTTTTATATTCATATTTATTGTGTTGGCTGTTTTTTGTGATGTATCTGTGCTTTGATAATTTTGAAAGGCACATTATAAATACAATCTGATTTGATTTGATTTGGATCCCCGGTTTGTGCAGAGACTTTGCGATCGTGACTGGATAGCGGTTTGCCTGGTACAGTAGAATTTCCTTACATGTAAATGTACTGTGAGTTGTTAGTGGGTCGTGGTTTGATTCCCCACTGTGTGAACTGTGTTCCGCTTGCTGGAAGCTGTATCCAGCCCATAATGGACTACATCCGAATTTGTCTGCATTTGTCCTGGGCCTTGCCACATTGGCCCAGCCAGACTACCCGCTGCACAGAGAAAGCCATCGACGAGAGACCTGCCTGGGGATCAGCCCCCTGCTCCATGCTTGAACAGGAATGATGCCTCGGTGAATCATGTGGGCCCTGCTTCTCCAGGAACTCCAGATCAACCACCTGCGGTCTCAATTTTTGTCCAGCCTGTGTCCAGTCTTGGGTATCATGAGTAATCTTCAGGGTAGCTCCCTGCAACAACACCCTAATCTAAAACTGTGTCATCTGATTGTCTTGTTGTTTCCTTTTCATGAACTGAGCCCTCTGGCTCCGGATTACAATTAGTGTGGGTGGTGCACGTTGTTTTCTTCCATCACAGGGCCCCAACCAGCTGCAATGTTCCTGGCTTGCCTACCATTCTCCATCTGGGTACCCAGGGTGTGTGACTGTTTATGGATCCTGAAGTGCATGCATAACTGTTGGATTGATACAGCCTTTAAGCAAATTAACCTGATCACACCCCTCCCTTGTTCAAGTTCCTTAAATAAATCAGATCTATTTTTTGCATTTACCCTGACTGTGGTTCCAGTTTGTGCAAGAGTACTATACTGCTGTTATTTGCTGTGTATAACCTTGTTTTACAGGGGGTTCCCAGGGCCGAGCCAGAGGAAAGCCCTGGTGGTAAGTGCAAACAGTGTGGGTACTTGTGTGGTGTATCACGGGTATTGTGAAAGTGATTATTGTGTATCGTTCCGGTCACTAATAAGGAAAGAGTGGGTTACAGTGTTCCGGAGGGCTGTACCCAAGTTAGCTTGACCACTACCAACCCTGACCTCTGGGTGGAGGCACTCATTACAGAGCCTAGGCCCCTAACCTGTTACTAGCCACGCAGGCAGGTATAGTAGCCCTTGGGATAGCACCACCTAGGGGTTACAATGACATAAACACTGATCAAGCATCAGGCATCTGCCAGCTAGAAGGTTACAGAAAATGCTACACTTGGGGGCCACCTACCCACACTGTGTCTCTGCTTCTGACTGGTTTATCTGTACCTTACCCAGCAACTTCATGTCATGTTAAAGTTGCTGCCAAGCCTGTAGTGATGTTGTTAATTGCCAGCTGTTTCAACAGGGTACTGTAGAATCTCACGTGACAGAATCCAATGCTCATAGCCCTTTTCCTCCTGCCCAGTTTGAACCACTAAAGCACTACTGTTTTTGTGCCAGTACAGTTCTTATTCTGCAAACAATGCAGTAAGGTGCAAAACAGACATGGCAGCAATCCCTCCTGGTTCACACAGCATTTCACAGCTTAACTGTGCTTTGTTAGTCTTTTAAATTATGCAAGAGGAAGAGGACTACAAGTGCTGGATCCTGTCACATGAGATTAAACTGTTTTCTTCTGGGCACCATAGACCAAGGGTGCCAGGGCCCTTGAGAGGGTGGGGGAGCCAGGGATAATTCCCGGGGCCCGGCACCAAAGAGGGACCCAAGCCACTCGACATGCTACTATACTCAGCTGCATAGGGGCCCCAGAGTCTTAACTTTTGCCAGGGCCCAGAATTCCTCTCATAGGGCTTGGAGGGTGCTGCCTCCACTGCTACATGCCAAGGTACAAGAAAGTAAGTAAAATAAACTATAAACCATATTTATTTGAAAAAAGTTTTATCTGGAAAGACATGCTGAGCTAATATCTGTTTAACTGTTACTGGAGAGAATGTTAATAATGTCAATGCGCCTAATTTTCTGCAGGTTTGGTGTGTCACTGGTTAATCATTTAAATGTTTACATGTTTTAATCAGGATATTGGGAAAAGCTGAGGACTGGGGGCGGGCATCTCTGTTTAACGTTTATGATACCTATGTTATTAGTTTTATTATAGTTTAAATGGAAGTTGCATAACTGTGTTTACCTCTCTGTACAGTGTTCTTTCTAACTGACACACCAGCAGCCACGGAAGAGGCTGGCATTTCCTAGTTCTTGTTTCTCTACTCCTGATTCCTAATAAGCCAGATGATGGGAGGAAACGGAATGCACATCACAATTTTAGGGTACATATATGTGGGACTACTCATGTATAAACTGTATACTGTCCTGTATGAGAGTATAATGAGTATTCAATAACTGAAAACAATAAAAAAAAATCAGCTTGTTTCCAGATGAGTCCTTGGGAGAGAAGTAAGAGAAGAGAAGAGTGCCCTACAAAGTTCAACGTTCAGAATTAACAAAATGAGCATTTACAGGCAATGTTTCTGAGCAGCAATTATGCAATGTGTAGTACTCTGCAGAAGAAGAAGAACAATAAAAACTAACTCCAGGAACTAACTGGGCAGACTCGATAGACCACTATGGCCCGTTTCTGTTGGTAATTTCGTAAGTTCGTAACTATATGCGGTCAGCAGCAATGTAAAAATAAGGGGTGGTGGGGGGTTTGGCTAAAAACTAGGAGGGGGCGGAACTATTGACAGTGTAGGAGTGTAAGGCAGCAGACAGAAGACCCACACACATTTCAGAAACTAATGTTCCAGTGGACGATCAGACCCACCAAGAAAGTCCTCCACCCCTTAGCAGTTGCTTGAGTCGCTGTTGAATTTGGCAGACTCTGAAGGGGGCTCTGTCATCAGGGCTCCAAATTCAAGTCCCAAGCCAAAGGGCAGTATTGGCATTCAAACAGAAAACCACTCAGGATGCAGAATGTCACCACACTAGCACACTGCGGCAAGGCTCTGGCATCAAACACCTCATAGAGATACTTAGCACAGGCTTACTCAAACTCACCAGCTGATATGGCAAAAAGCGTACTTTGAGCCCTTCTGTGTCTGACGTTATCAGCAAATCACAGATCCCATATAATAACGCCAAAAGTGAGCAAAAACATGGAAGAGTTAAGGTCCCCTCTAAATAGTCAGAGAACACCTCCAAATGCCTGCCGATGGTCAGTTCCTCAGCCGCCTGTCCCCAACCATCCCCCGCGAAACCAGCAAATATGTGAAACCTGACATCTTTTTCTAATCCTCTTATCTTTCTTTCAACATATATGTGTACCTTCCAGCTACAAGTGTTCCACGAGGGCTGTAGTGTTGTAAAGCTTAATTATCTGGACAGTGTAGACAAATTGGTCTGTCTCCGTCAGGCTCTCCCCAGCAATTAACTTTGGAGTTGGTCCAGGGCATTCCTTCCTAGCTCAACAGCCCACTCCAGGAAGGGCTTTCTCTTTTTCCACTCCAAGTCTCCCTGCATGCGACATGAAGAGGGCGTTGCCTTGCACTGCTGATTACTGTAATTGGCAACCTGCATTACACTGCAGACTTTAGACTGAGAACCAGTTTAATACTAACAGAGTAGCACACTCCTGGCTTTCTGTGCCGCTTATGCAATATGCAAAAGGAAGTATATTTTGTGTTGGATTAAAAAGGTAGGGTGCCTTTCCCTGTGAACTTCGGTTGGTCACCCATGGGCTTTATTATTAATTAATTTTTTGATTGATTCATCATTTTTGCACCGGTGTAGCCTCTTGAGGTGCAGCAAGAGGGTCCCAGTTGGCAGGAAAGCAGTTTTAATTCCTAGGTTGTCACATTAATATCAGGTTATGTTAACTTATCTTTAAAGTTGAACAATTGTTACAAGAGTGCTCACAACTGTTACATGATAAGTGCATCAGGAAACAGGTAGGCTTGTTTATGAATCCAGCACAGGATGCAAAACCCTGTTTCATGTTATTGCACTTTTACAGTGGGTCTTATAGGATGTCAGTTCCCCCCCTCTCCCTATTCTGTGTGTTTTTGTTATTCATCTTTATTGGACTTGCGTTTATTACAGAAGAGTCAAGTGTGTGATTACGATAAATTTATGCAACACCAGTGGAGTCACATTTAAAATAAGTCATTTATCTGCCAGCTTTAATTCTGACCTACATTGTATAAATAGGGCTGGATATTCAAACTGCGCCATTCTGAGGCGCAAGCCCTTGCACTGTGCAAAATAGTTGCGCAGGGGTGTGGCCCATGTGATATTCAAAGGAGCTGCGCTATTGAGAAACTCCTTTGAATATCGCCACCCAGCCACAGCCACTGTGCATGGCGCAGTGAAACTTGCACCACCACAAGTTGTCAGAGTGGAGCATTCAACTTGCGGTGGCCAAGTACCATTGCGCCATGCGCAAAATCACGATATTCAAAAGGTGACATGCAAATGGGGCCATAATTCATGCAAGAAGCGGGGGCCATTTGCATCTGATTGTAGCCCCATTTATATCATCTTTAGCATGTCAAATACGCCCGATCCCGAGGACTTGCGCCTGGCAGCCCTGCCAGGCAGCAGCTGTCGAGGACCCGGCGCACTCTGCGAAGCCCGATCTGCGGGTGCAATGTGGCTCCCCACCTCCTCCATTACATCTCCCTGGTGGTCCAGTGGACGTAATGCCTAATCGTGGGCAGAATGTAAAAGAACCCCCAACATCTCCCTGGTGGTCAGTGGACCGTAATGCTGATTGCGGGCAGAATGTAAAAGAACCCCCAACATCTCCCTGGTGATCCAGTGGACCCGTAATGCCCGATCGCGGGCAGAATGTAAAAAGAACCCCACCAACATCTCCCTGGTGGTCCAGTAGCCGTAATGCCCGATCGCGGGCAGAATGTAAATGACACCCCGCCCAAACATCTCCCTGGTGGCTAGTGTCCCCCACCCCACCCACCCACGAAGCCCCACCACCCCACCCCCTGGCAGCCAGCGGGCAGCAGCATCCCACGCCTGCCGCCGCCACCCGCCGACTGACTGCCTAGTAGGGCTGCACGCCCATTGGTGCAGAGCAAGAACCAATGGGCGTGCAGCCCATACCGTACATGACAGTCCAGATTTGTGAATGATTCATGTGCAGCCCATACCATACGATGACAGTCCAGATTTGTGAATGATTCATTCACAAATCTGGACTGTCATACGGGGGCTGCACGCTCATTGGTTCTTGCTCTGCACCACGATGGGCTGAAGCCCACCGGGCAGTCAGTCGTATGGAAGGCGGGTGGCAGGCGGGTGGATGCTGCCGCACCGCCGCCGGGAGGAGCGGGTGGTGGAGCTGGTGGGTGGGGTGGGGGACACCAGCCACCAGGGAGATGTTTGGGTAGGGGGTGTTATTTACATTCTGCCCACGATCGGGTATTACGGTCCACTGGACCACCAGGGAGATGTTGGGGGTTCTTTACATTCTGCCCACGATCGGGCACTAGGAACGGTTGGGGGTTCATTTCACAATCTGCCCACGATCAGGCATTACGGTCCACTGACCACCAGGGAGATGGTTCGGGGTTCAGTTTACTTACTGCCCACGATCGAGTATTTCGGTCCACTGACCACCAGGGATGTGGAACGGGGAGCCACATTGATGCCCGCGATCGCCTGGTGGGAGGGGAGTACACTATGCCCACGATCGGGCTGGGGGCACAGGACGAGGGAGTTAGCTACAGTGGCACTGCTGTGTTGCACCTTGCAATACAGCAGCTCACCTGTGGGTGGCCCTCTTAAGCCTTTTGTTTTTGGCTCAAGGTCCTGCAGGCTCTGGTTGGGGTTGCGCTTGAACTCTGCACAGCCCGCTGAATATCGGGCTGTGCAGTTTATGCATGGTTCCTCCCCCTCCAGCTGAGCATGCATTCATTTGCATTGCGCTGTTGCTCAGCCTGTTTTCAGTGGCGCAACTGCCTCCTGCTGAATATCGCAGAATGGTGCAATGTGGGACTTGAGCATGTGCAACCCTGTTGAATATCTGGCCCAATGAGTAAAATGGAAATTTTGAGTTAAGCCATTGCATATTTTGTTTATGCAACACCAGTTTATTTGTAATAAATTTTCAGGTCAGCTTTTTGTGTGAAAGTTTAACTATTTTCCTTTTATTTGATCTGCTGTCTTCAAGGTTGAACAGGGCTGTTATGTCACCAGTATTGTGAAAGCTGCTCTCTGACAAGTTCAGTGGTGTATTGTGATATTTCCAACTTTTAAGACCATGATAGTGAATATCCAGTTTGCAAGGTAATGTTACCTTGTACATTAGGCACCAAGGTAACATGTTTATCTTGCATAATCAAGTTTACTACTGATGACATCATAATAGCCTTATGCTACCCTGACACCAACAACTGAACTCAAGAGAAACAATTAAACTTCAAAGAAACATGGCTTGATAAAGCAATAAGATGCACTGCAGCATTGGTTGCATTAGGTTTATCCCATGCCCAGTGACATAGTAATGCATGAGGCAGCAGACCAAGTGCCTTCTGCCCCTGGCTGTGAGGTAAATCTAGTACAATCTCCACCCCAGAGTGTCTTATTGATTAGATAAAATTGGTATTTGCTAGAATAACAACCAAGTAAAAGGGGAAAATCAGAAACAAAAAAAATTATTTAAGGGTCCCATCATCTCTGTATTCACTGTGCTGCTCCTGTTCCACATGGCCTTCTCCTCTCTTCCATGACTCATTTACTTCCATATATATATATATGTATAGTTAGACGGCCGCCTGACGCATCGCTTTGGGTATGCTGTTCGCATCGGTGTCAGCAAGGCCGAAAAGGCCAACGCCAAGGTGATCGTATATCAGAGCGCCGATCGCACACCTCAGAGTGGTATATCTATCTTATAAAATGTCAAAATTGTTTTTTGGGGGTAAAGTGCAGGTGTGCGGTCGCTACTTCTGATATACGACGGTCATGTGATGCTGAGGATCCAATGGAGCAACAACAATTTCCCACCATTTTATAAAATATATATATGTATATATGTTTTTGATCCAACAGCCTCTAACATGTTGCTTATCCCCCTTCCCCTTCTGTTCTCTTAACTTCCTTCCTGGCTGGCTGGCTTTCCTCTCTCCCTCCCCTCCTTCTCCCACCTTCCCTCGTCTGGCTTTCCCCTCCTCCCATTCCCTTCTGTTCTCTCTAACTTCCTTCCTCTGGCTGGCTGGCTTTCCTTCTGCCTCCCTCTCTCCTCCCCCTCCTTCTCCCACCTTCCCTCGTCTGGCTTTCCTCCTCCCATTCCCTTGGTTCTGGCTGCTTCCTTCTCCTCTCCACTCCACTCCACCACTTCTTGACTCCATCTGGACTCTCTTAGATCCTCTTTTGCCCTTGCCCATCTGCCCCCTCTCTGCTCCCACCATGCAAGCACACCTCCGTCTCCATCAAACTCTTGATCTCACTGCTGCTCCTTGTGGCAGGTGACATTGATCCCAACCCCGGCCCTGTGCACTCCTCTCCCACGTTTCTCCCCAAAGGGCCGTGAGTGGCACACATGAATGTCAGAAGCCTCCTCCCTAAGACAGATCACCTGCAACCTCACATGGTAACTCTACAACCTGATGTATTAATCATCTCAGAGTCTTGGCTTTCCCCCAAGGTCCTTGATACTGCAATAGCTATCCCTAGGTATACTCTTACCTGGCAGCACCATGCAAAGAGGGGAGGGGGTGTTGTTATCTACCTCTCTTCTACCATCCAATTTATTCCTGTACTCTCTGTCACCTCTCCCTCTGCCTATGAAATGCTTCTCATCAGACTCTCTATCCCTTTCTCTGTCCCTATCTTTATGACTAGAGTCAACTGCTTCCCTGGCCTGTCCCCCTTATCAGTCATGGAGCTCCTTACCTCTCTCTCCTCTCATGCCTCACACAGTAAGCTTCTCATCCTTGGTGACTTAAATATTAATTGGCTGTCCCCTTCACAATCGAAACTCTGCCAAAACATTAAATCTCTCCGGCACCTTGACATTTTGAAGTATGTGGATGCTAGCTACAAAATACTGCACCCTAAGCTCAGCACATTATACAGGAATGAAGGCTGCATCACGCTTCCTGCTCGCCAAGCTATTATCCAGAAAATAATCCTACCCACTCTCGACTATGGTGACATCATTTACGGTGCTGCATCAAAGTCTACCCTAGCCAAACTGAACCCTTTGTTTCACTCCTTCTGCTGCTTTGCTTTGGACTGTCTGCCTCACACTCACTATTGCTCCTTATAATCCTCACTCTCCTTCCTTTCACTTGAAACTAGATGCCACACTCATTGTGCCTCCTTTATCTCGAAATTCTGGCCATCTTCCCTCCTCTCCTGCCATACCTCTCTCCTCACCTCTCTTCCACCTTCCTCATACTCCCTTTGTAACTCTAGTTATTGTTCCTTTGCACTCCTTCATGTAAATCCTTCACTTGCCAGGCTGCTTTCTCCTCCCTCTTCCCCAAACTTTGGAACTCTCTCCCCCTAGCCATTTGCTCCTCCTCTTCCCACTACTCTCTCTCTCTCTCTCTCTCTGTTTTTTTTATCTTACTCTTATTTTAGCCTCCTGCAGCCACTGACCTGCCAATTTCCAGCCACTGCTCCACCTCTGACCCCAGAAAGGGTCGCACCCAACTGGCATATGCAGCTGTATGCTCAAAGGGGACCTTCCCATGTCCCTGCACCAGGCCAGGATCCAATACCTGCACTCAACTAATCCAGGCATCGTCAGCTGGTGAAGTAGCGTCTATCAAGCTGCGCAAACAGTGCTGCCATTTTCTTCCATTTTTTTGCCCCTCAGAGTGCAGGTGTGCAATGACATCAGGCACTACATGCCGACATCTGCTGCACTTCGTACCTTTCTGGCACCACTCTGACAGTACCCCTTGGTCATCACCAGGGACTGCTGCAGAGCGGTGGCACCCTGGAACCCTCCCTGGGATAGGAGAGCAGTCCTCCGGATGCTCAATCCTATCCCTCCCCTGCCGACCCCTGATGGCCCAGGCTCACATCAGAACCCAGGTCGTCAGCGTGGTGGGAGGTGTGGCGTCCAGCGCCTCAAGCCTCAGTGCCACTGGACCATCTCTCTCCTATGTTTTTATTTATTTATTCAAGAGTTTCACCAGGAAGGCATCTGAACACATACAATAGCTTGTTTTCAGATGATCTCCATGGCTTCACTGCTCACTCCTGTAACCGCACCTCATTCATCTGACTCTTGACTTCCAAATACCTCCTCCCTCTTCCCCTGTTCCAGATCTCGAGAAAATCTTCCCTGTCTTACTTCACCTCTGAGCTACCTAGTCCTATGCTGCCTCTGAAGTCTGAAGTTCTGCTCCTGAACCTCCTGCAATTGCACCTGATTCATC
The DNA here is from genome assembly GCA_016271365.2 of Neoceratodus forsteri. Lineage (NCBI taxonomy): Eukaryota > Metazoa > Chordata > Ceratodontiformes > Ceratodontidae > Neoceratodus > Neoceratodus forsteri. The sequence continues at coordinate 25,266,526 of JADMNL010000022.1, read as the reverse complement.
TGCTTGCTCCACTTTCAAATTCCCGGCGCCTCTTTCCCCCTCCCTCTCCCCATCTCTCTCTCTCTCTCTTGTGTAAACCCTCCTTTTCTTCCTTCCCCTCATGGAGTAACCAAGCCCTCTGTTGCCTCTGCAGTCTGTAGTATTTCCTGAACCCACTGGGTAGGCCACCACCTGTTCCTTGTATAATATATATATATATATATATAGCCTTGTACTGCATATATTGCCTATTGTAATTGCTTAGCCCTAGTACTGTATATTTTCTTATTCTGTTGTTTTTATTGTACTGCCCCTCCCCATCCCCCCTTCAGGATGCATCTGGAAATGAACTGTTACCAGCTCGTTATGTCTTTCCTGGTGAAACTTTTGAAAATAAATAAATAATATCAAAAAGGGTAAAACAGCTCTTCCGCTTGGTTGTTGCCACAAGGGGCTGCCATATGTCTTTCTGTTGCTTGCTTGTAAATTACAGATACTGCCCCGGAGACTGCTACCTCTTTGTCAGTTATAAAGTAAATATAAATACAAATTCACTGTTAAACAAAAATGTCTGTGCTTGTGTCATTTTTTTTTCAAATTGCAAAGGCGTTTTCAGTGTTTTCTCAGAATTGTGCGGACAGGCTTATTGGTACTATGATAAGGAGCTGAAAAGGAACAGAGTACATCGCTTCCGATTTGACCGCAGCACCCAACTAGAAAGAAAGACTTACTTTCTAGTTCTGTGTATGGCAGGGAGTAAGGGCCGCATTTAAAGCAGCACTGCTAGTTAACCAGGAAGTGTTCACCACTTCCCAGATTTTTGCGCCGCCTGGTAGTTTAAAGTTTCAGATTTAACTTTTGCTGTTTACAGCTGTTTTCTGATAATTGGTTCACTTGATTTTTAATACATTTATAATGTGTGGATCCACAGGAAATATGGCAGCCCCCATACCATTTCTTGTTTTCACCCTTTGTTTACATTGCTTGTCCTATAAACTCTTAGCAGGCAAAGGAAGGGGTGGTACATTCCAGTTACATCAGACAAAATAACCAATGAGAGAATGGCAGCACCCCATTTCCTTCAGAATCCAAAATGATGCTGCTGGCAAGGGTCTGTGCTAAACTGTCAGAAAACATAAAGAACATAAAGAAAACATAAAAAAAATTAAAAGCAAAGTATTCAAGTTATGTCATTTGTGGGGCTTGTTTGACATAACTATTGTAAAAAGTAGGGATGGGCGAACCGGCTCTGCTGCACATCCGAACCTCCCCGGACCAAGCAAACTCAGCTCTGAGCAGGAGAACTGAGCCTTTCATGGCTTTGCCCAAGTTGCCAAGTTGGGCCAGTTGGGAAGTGCGATCTGGTTCACTCAGGCACTCTACTGCTGTTCCGTGCTTAATTGCATGAATGCAGTATGCCAAATCTAAAGTACAATATTTTGACAGTTAAAGAAAAAGAGGGATTAGTCAAATTGCATCATCTTTCCCTGGTATCTAGCAGTCCCTTCTCCCAACCCACACCCATGCCCAGGTCATCTGTTTCATTCCCTCAGAATCCAAAATGGCTCTACTGGCAAAGGTCTGTGCTAAACTGTCAGAAAAAATAAAGAACATAAAGAAAACATAAAAAATTCCTTCCAGGGTCTGAGGGCAGGTTAATGAACCTTCCTGCCCCCCCCCCAGCTCCCGACTGAGCTGCAGCCAAATTCCACAAGTGTAGGGTCTGAGGGCAGGTTAATGAACCTTCCTGCCCTCCCCAGCTCCCGACTGAGCCACTGCCGAATAACACAAGTGCAGGGTCTGAGGGCAGGTTAATGAACCTTCCTGCCCCCCCAGCTCCCTACTGAGCTGCCGCCAAATTCCATAAGTGCAGAGTCTGAGTGCAGGTTAATGAACCGTCCTGCCCTCCCCAGCTCCCGACTGAGCCACTGTCGAATAACAAAAGTGCAGGGTCTGAGGGCAGGTTAATGAACCTTCCTGTCCTCCCCAGCTCCCAACTCAGCTGCCGCAGAATTCCATAAGTGCAGAGTCTGAGGGCAAGTTAATGAACATTCCTGTCCTCCCCAGCTCCCGACTGAGCTGCCGCCGAATTCCATAAGTGCAGAGTCTGAGAGCATGTTAATGAACCTTCCTGTCCTCCCCAGCTCCCGACTGAGCTGCCGCCGAATTCCATAAGTGCAGAGTCTGAGAGCATGTTAATGAACCTTCCTGTCCCCCCCAGCTCCCGACTGAGCTGCCACCGAATTCCATAAGTGCAGAGTCTGAGAGCATGTTAATGAACCTTCCTGTCCCCAGCTCCTGACTGAGCTGCCGCCGAATTCCATAAGTGCAGAGTCTGAGAGCATGTTAATGAACCTTCCTGTCCTCCCCAGCTCCCGACTGAGCTGCTGCCAAATTCCATAAGTGCAAACACAATTTCCAAGCAAGCTGCTCAGCCAGATTTTTAACTTGGCACCATTCCTGTGTAGCCTGCTCTCAGCTTTCTGTTTGTGCTGCTGTACTTTGAGCATTTTTTGGTCCGCCACACAACCCCCTATTCCCATCTTAATAAAATATGCTAAACCCTTGCCCCTGGTTTTTGCTAACCGGCCCCAGAAGTGTGGAGGCGTGTCTACACTCCAGCAAGCTTATAGATACCACCTCCTGCATTTCTAGCCAACCCCTTCTCCCTGAAGGCACTCCTAGCCTGCTGTCAGTGCACTCTAGACCCCAAACTTGAACTAATTTCTACAATCTCTCTCCTTGTGTTTTGCATACTCAATACTTGGTGCAATTTGTTGCTGCATCCACCACACTTGATTCCTTGCTGGCCATGGTCTACTACAAGCCCGTCTCTGTCTTTGTACGCTATTTTGTCTTCCCATCACTACTGGGAAAGCTTTTTGGTTTCTGTGTAACTAGTGTTTGGCACTAAAGTTCTCTCCTTTTTCAGCAGTACTTCACTCTCACTACTCATTATTCTGCTCTCCCCCTGTTTCCACATCATTTCATCATCTCACCCTCTGCCTTACTCTCACCCTTTACCTTAGTCATTTCTACCTACCCATTCTGTTTCTCCACACCATCATGTTCGCTCACAGTCTCTTTATCTTCCCTCTGCTATTTCCCTTGCTATCCCTTCCACCATCTTCCACCCCTTTCTCTCCAGTTATTAAACCTGCTCACCTCTGTCTCACTCTCCCACCTCCCTTTAACACCTCCCTCACACCACTCTCCAACTTATAGTTGCACAACCCCTGGCCAATATGCCCCTCAATTCTCCAGCCCTGTTTTCATGCTTGACTGGCCCCCCTAGACTCTGTTACTGGTTCACCCCTAGTCCCCACCGCTACCCATCACCATTTCAACCAAATTTGCCTGGCACCCCTTGTAAAGTTTATGTTCACAATATAAACATATGAACATACAAGAAAGCCAGCAGAAGAATGCCATTTGGTCTATCGAGTCTGCTCGTATTGCAGGGTCCACAGCTTGAGCTAATGTCCCTGCCCTCCCTCCCCACTCCTCCCATCCTCCCTACCCTTACTACTGTTACTTAATATTGTTACTTAATAAAGCTTTTATTAGCTGAATATATCAAACCCAATCCTGGCCAGGACCCTGCCACACCCTTACAAATTCCCCGTGGCCTCTAGCTAGCTCACCTAAACGTCAGGAGCCTCCTCAACAAAATCTCACTGTTCCAACCATTAGCACTCTCCCTCAAACCTGATGTCCTTATTATCACAGAAACCTGGCTAAAACCTCACATCCAAGATGATTGTGTCTCTATCCCTGGCTACTCTCTCATCCACCAGAACTGGCTTGGAAATGGTAAGGGTGGAGGAGTTGCCATGTATGTAGTCTCTTCCCTTACACTCACCCTGATACTCACAACATCCATCCCTCAGACACATGAGTCTCTGTTAGCGAAACTTACCTTTCCTTGCACCATACCTATTTTCATCATGGTCTCCTACTGCTGCCCCAGCGGACATACATCATCAATCGCTGACCTCTTAGCCACCTTACAAACTCATGCGGCTAGTGGCGAACTCCACATCTTGGGTGACTTTAATATAAATTGGTTTGCCCCTTCTCAATCCAAAATTCGGCAGGGCATTGCTGCACTAAACCTCACTGGACTGTTCAATGAATCCTTCTGTTTAAATACAAAATCCCTCAACCACTTTCTGATAGACTGGGTACTTTTCTCCCACCCACATCATTTCATTATGGCCATTCTACTCCCAGACTCATTAAGCGACCACCACTTGATCTATGCAGTTAGACAAATCCACCACCCCAAATCCCCCCAAAACACTGCTGCTTCAGTCCTACAATTATCTAAATATCGCTTCCCTCAAACATGATCTGGCCAGCGTAGATCGGTCCTTTATCACCCGTGCCCACGCCATTGACCCTGCTCTTGATTCCGTCAAGTCAAATCTTCTCTCTGTGTGGGATACCCATGAACCTTTGAGAAGAATCTGTGTGCATGGGACCCACCTGCCCTGGGTCTTCACTGATCTCTTAGCCTGTCTCTGCACTCATGACCAAGCATGGAAGACTAAAAAATCTTCCAGCCTTCCTACAGACTTCCAGAAATATAGAACACTCCAAAATGCCTGCACCAGGGCAATCAGACTTGCTAAGTCAGAATACTTTCAGGACACCTTCCTTATAAATATAAATCACCCCTCCAAGTTCTGGAAGAAGGTAAATTCCTTATTCCACCCCCAACCTCAGCCCCCCCACTCCTGTGATCAAAACTGGCAATGGCACATTGTCTGATCCTCTATCTGTAGCAACTGAGTTCAATTCCTTCTGTACCACCTCCGCGTCATTCCTGATATCCTCTCTCCCCTCAGTTTCAGCTGATTCTGTCCTCTCCCTTTCCCCTCTTCCCCCCCCACACACGTTCCTTCAATTTCAGCCCCATTACCCCAGAGGATGTCTACAATGCTTTTATTGTGCTAAATCCCTCAAAGGGAAAGTGCCCCTAAGGGCTGGATGCCAAAATGTTATACTTATCTTCCCCTGCCATTGCGTCCCTTCTTGCCTCTCTGCTAAATCTCTCATTCTCCCTCAAAATTGTTCCTGCTGAGTGGAAACAGGCCACTGTTGTCCCCCTCCCCAAAGGAGGTGACCCCTCCTCCACCGGAAACTACCGCCCAATCTCCCTCCTTCCCATCCTCACTAAACTGCATGCACATCTAGCTCTATCTCAGCTTTCCTCCTTCCTCAACTCAACTTCCTTTTTCACCCCTTATCAGTCTGGTTTTTGGAGGTCCCACTCAACCATCATCTTGCTGCTGAGGATCACTGACTCCATCCAAAAAGGCATGGACCAGGGACACATCACTTCTGCCATTTTCGTTGACCTGGAAAAGGCCTTCGACACTGTGTCCCACCCCCTCCTTCTCTCTTATCTCTCCTCTGCAGGGCTCTCCATTAAGTCTACCAGTTGGTTTCATTCCTACCTAGCAGGTAGGTCACAGTCTGTTTGAATTGGTAACTCCCCCTCCCCCCCATAACCAATGGTGAGCCCCAAGGATTTGTCCTTGGCCCCCTGTTATTTTCTCTCTTCCTAAATGACCTACCCACTGCCTGCCCACACACCTCTATCCATATGTATGCAGACAACACTGTCTTGTATGCCTCTGGCCCCTCTGTCAACAAGGTGGCGTCCAGACTTCAGCGTGACTTCAATAATGTTCAGCTGTGGTTCCGCTCGAACCAACATCTCCTGAATGCCAAGAAAACCATCTCCATGGCCTTTGGCACTAGACAGAGACTCTCTCAGCTTTCCTCCCTCCCTTCTTTCTGTGCCCTTGATGGGACAATGCTTGAGGACTGTTCCTCCTTTAGATACCTCAGTATTTGGCTTGACTGACACCTCAACATTTCTGCACACATTGAGGCCATACAGAAGAAATTGCACCCTAAATTGGGTGCCCTGTATCACAACCGAGGCTACATTTCGCTGCCAGGCTACCGGCTCTTGTACAGAAAATGATTCTCCCCATCTTCAGTTCAATGTTTGTGGAATAGCAATGAGATGAGATGAGGTATATATGCTTGTGTACCTTTGTGGTACTTTTTGTGGCTTTACTTTATTCCAACTCTTGAGTATTAGTAGATAGGTAGTAATTTGTAGGGAAGAAAAGGCCCAGGAGCAAGGGTGAGAAGAGTGCCAGAGGAGGAGGAGGAGGAGGAGGGGATGGTGGAGGATGGAAAACACTCCCTAAGCAAGGGAGGTGTGTCAGCAGAGGGCTTATGTAGAGGTTGCCGGAGGAGCTATTTCCCAGATTGAACTTTGGGCAAGCCCTCCCATTCAATGTTTGTGGAATAGCAATGAGAAGAGATGAGGTATATATATGCTTACCTAACTTTGTGGTACTTTTTGTGGCTTTACTCTATTCCCACCCTTGAGTATTAGTAGGTAGGTAGGTAGGTAGTAATTTGTAGGGAATAGAAGGCCCAAAAAGAAACCTCCTCCAACTCATGGAGAGTAGGACTCCCTGGCACTCAGGAGAGGAAAAAACCCAGGTGGAGGAAACCATTGAGGACCCATGGCCGGAGGTCTGCCCATCCTTCTGGGCATACTAAATGGAGAAGGATATAGGTTCTAGTAACCATAGCTAATTTGAGGTTGTTGAGTTTCTTGGAGAGATGATAATACATTTTCAATCTGTGGATAATGCTGAGCGCATAAATCCTAAGGTTGAAGAGGAGATCCATTCTGAATGAGCGATAGGATCCTGAGTATAAAGTCAATTCAAGTGAAGGAGGATGAAGGAAGTCCAAGTACCTGAGATGATAAATGATGCCTGTCCAACTGAATTGTAATAGGCAGAGGGATCATGAGTGGATCGAATTGCAATGGTAGAAGAAGTCATTAGCGAATGATCCAACTTGTGAGAGGCTTGAATGTAAAGGTATGGTCTGGAGGCTAGGAATTCTGTATTGAACAAGGAGTCTCTAAGGAAACATCCATACAGTATAATTTGTAGGAGAGTCTTTGAGTACCATGTAGATAATGGTTCATTCTCGATCCAAGGATGATACAGCTTGAATGATGATCCTGAAGATAAAGGGTACATCTTTCTTTAGGGATGGTAAAGTCCTATGTGTAAAGCAGATCCAGTTAAAGCAGGGCTAATGTAGACCATATTTGTGAAGTGACAAAGGGATAGATGTCCAAGGAATTGTACAGAGGTTATGAGGCAGGAGAGCAAGATGAGACTGATACACAGTAAGACCAAATGGAACACTGTGATAGTTATGATGATTATTAAAGTTATGAGTGACTGGTCCAATTCATGTAAGGTTCACTATTCAAAGTAGTCTGAAGGTAAAGAATCAATTAGTAAGTGAAAGTCACTAGGTAAGTATTCCATAGGTAAATGAGTAGAGGAATTTGAGTGCCTGATAAGAGTAATGCCATAACTGATTAGAAAAACCCAGAAGAAAATTTGTGGAGCCATCCAGATGGTAACCTTGTATATATATGAGGAATGATTGGAAATGTGGTATAAGAAAGTGATGGCTTCTTTGGTCATGATGTTCATGACTTTATGCTTAATCCTTTGCTGGTACGCTGTTTGAAGTACATGTGGGTATTCCTGTGGTGTGACCATTTAGGAGATGCACTGTGGTGGCATAGGTGGTTACATTTATGGGTAATCCTGATGCTGAAGCACATGAGAAAAGCTTGAGGCAAATGAGAGGAAGAGTCTGTAGGCTGGATTGATAGTGAGATCTATAAATGCAGGATGCCATAGGATTTAATGCAACGGCAGATAAATGCCGATTGGGATGCAAGGCTGAGTTGGGGAATTTGACTTAGCTGTTATGGATTGCCAGATAAAATTTAAGATAGCCAGTTCTTGGTGATGGTCTTTACTGTAGAGATTAAATAAGGTACTGTGAGAAGAAGAGTCTGAATGGGCCACTGGAAGAACAATTAACCTGGCGGGAAAGCACTAGGTGAAGAGGTGCGGATAATAGTATAAGGAATAACGATGTCCTGGAGTGAAATCGAAGGTGTCGATGGCGTGGAGTCAGAAATCAGCTAGGCAATGGAGATCCCACGATTAATATTCTGGATGATATCTATGCAATTCCTAAAACTAACAGAAACTGTTGGGAAGTAGGAGTCGCATAACGTGGTCATCAGCGTCATTGTTAAACTAAGAGACAGCATAAGGTAAAATGAATGCAGTCCATAGTTGAATGGGTTATCTTGTGATTCTCAGTATCTGTAGAGGCGATTTCGATTATGAAATCTGAATAGAACAAAAGGATTTAAGTCCTTTTCATGTACATATGAGGATGGCTAATGAGTAGAGACATCCAAGAAATTATGGTGATTGGATGGACAGGAATCAGAGGATATATACAATAGAGATGGAGGAGATCTTCCTATCATTTAGAGGAATGGGAATTCATGAATGATTGTGAAGAACTGAATCGGCAGTGTGAGACTTCAATAATAACGTAAGAGTCTGTGGGGCATGTGAGCCAAGGAATGATTTACTGGCAGAAGTATTACTCCAGAGTAATGAATGAATGATCAAATGAGTAGCGGAAGGTACTGTTAGAAGGGCAGGAGTAGAAGTAGGGGATGGATCATATGGAAGCAGATGGCTTGGTATGAGTACTGGTCAGAAATTAGGTACAAGACCCAAAAAAGAGACATAGCAAACAGTACGAAGCCCCGAGCCAGCTAGGCGAAGGGGAGAAGGCAGCCAGGCAATTGTAAATGAAGAACGGAGTGGATCCTGAGCAACTGAAGGAATGAACAGAGGAAGCAATGGGCCGGGTGAGCTGGATGACATTCAGAGCAGGAAGGAGCAGTATGACGTCAATTCCAAGGTGAACAGTAGTGAAGCACAGGAAAGGTGAAGCAAGGCAACAGGTGATGATCCATGGAAGACCAAGGAGCCAAGCTAAATACCATAAGCAATGGGAGTCCCACATCTGACGAAGGCTGGAAGCTACCAGAGAAATGACGTAAGGTGCTGGAGCAATGAAGGATGAGGTCTCATATCTGCAAAAGAAAATAAGTTTGCACAGCAGTCGAACGGGGAACCTGCAGCAAAGAAGCCCATGAGGCAATCGTCCTGGAGTGAGAAAGAGACTGAACAAGCCAGCAGGATCCATATGATGAGGGTGATCGATGAGGTCTTGGTTCCGCAGTCAAAGTCGAAGGCAGAGCTGAGAGGTGGAAGGGTGGAGGAGTGAGATGCCCTGATCCTGAAGGGAAGCAAGGACCTGCAGTAGGTAAAGAAGCAGACAGCGGACACAGCGTCGTGATCTATGGCCATGGACCAAGCAAGGTAGACCCTATACAGCTTGAATGAAGATGCTGGAAGAACAACTGCGGTGAGGAGAATGAGAGGCACCTCGGCAGGAAGAGGTCCAAGTCCAGAAAGGTCATGACATCAGGCAGCAGGTGAAAAAAACATATATAAAGCAGCAGAATGGAAGGACATGGTCCAGATGAGTCATGCAAGGCAAGATGATCCAGGCTGGAGTTGGCTAGGAAGTGTGAATGATGAGAGAACTTAGTTGGAGAAGTCCTGTGCCAGAACAAAATTGGCAATCCACATCAGCGTAGATGCAAGCAGTGAAGACAGTCTATCTGAAAGGCAGGCTCCCTGCCAGGAAGTCATCTAGGCTGCATATGAGATACGGTGGAGAAGCAAGATGAGCAAGTCCTGTTCCTGAAGGGGATGCGGCAGCCACATATCAGGCTAAGAACACAGATGAAGCAGAAGACTGGAGACTCAAACAACTCAGGGATGGTAGAGGAATCGTAGGGACCGGAAGCAGCAAAGTCAATGAGGGCATACATAAAGTGAAAGTTCCATTCCTGAAGGGAAGCGGCAACAAGCCTAGGTAGAGAAGGTATGGTATAAGTCTATAGATTGTAGATGTGACTCCTATCCCCGAGGCACAGGGTCATTATGTTGCACGGCATAATGCCGTGCGGCACAATCACGTCGCACGATTTCTTGTTGTTTTTTGTTCTGTGGGGGGCTCCGCCTTCACACCCCCTGTTACAGGGGGGCTGTGCCCTCCGGACCACCCCCCACTAAAGATTCCAACTCTGGGGGGGTCCAACTCAGAGAGCGCACAGGTCTGGATTTCGTCATAATGCCGTATGCTATTTAAGTGTACGACATTATGACTTGATACGTATCCCCGATAGTCGTGTCGAACGAACCTGCACTTGGTGCTGCTAAGCAGAGCTAAGGACGAAAGATGTCGAATTAGAAAATAGAAGGTAGGTCTGTTCCCGAAGAGAAGCAGCAATTGGTATAAGATGGAGAAGGTATGATAATAGTTAGTAGATGGTAGACATGACTCCCATCCCTGGTAGTCAGGGCGAGCTAACCTTCACTCGATGCAATCCAGCACAGTTAAGGACGAAGAATGTCAAAGTGGTAATTAGGATGAAGTTCTGTTCCCAAAGGGAAGTGGCAACTGGTATGAGGTGGAGAAGGTATGATAACAGTTCATAGATGGTAGACATGACTCCCATCCCCAGTCGTCAGGGCAAGCAAACCTTCACTCAGTGCTGTCCAGCAGAGTTAGGGACAGAGGATGTCAGGCTGAAGCAGTATGATGGGATGATTGAAACGGACTCCCATCCCATTTAGACAGAGGAAGCATACCTTCACTCAGCGCCTCAGAAAGTGTGAGTTAGGGACGGAGACTGGAAAACTGTTGGTATGGGCGGAACAAAGCACTAAAGTGCTGCAAGGACAAAACTAGGAACATAATAAATGTAATGGAATAGTCTGGAATGAATGAGGTAGCAGAATCAGAGGGCTCGTGGACTGAACATACAGATAGCAGAGGATGAGGAGACATATAACATGAAGAAGACTATAGGTAGGTTGGTAACTAGTGCTAAATTATAGGTGCCAGTACTGGTAGGGAGATAATAGTCTAGAGAGAAGGAATTAGGAAGGGTCTGAATAACATTCACCGTCTAATACTTGAAGGGGACAGGTCTGTGTGGGAATGGATTGAGAGAGGGCAAGGTACAAACTGCACTTTATGAAACTAGGTAGTGAGTAGGCAGCTCCGGGCTACTTCCAGGGAAAAAGCAAAAGCAGCCCTTGGTATACATACATATTGCAAGCCACATGAGGTGGTTGGGGTTACAGAGAAATTAACAACCCAATTAATAGCAGAAATTGCAAGACAATGATGTAAAAGAAAACAGAAGTGCTGTGCTTCAGCAAGGGGAAATCAACCAGGTACCGCAGATGAATGTAATGCTGAGCCGCAGCTAAGCAGAGGTACTTAAATAATAGAAGTCATAGTAAAAGCCAGTGCTATGTGCCCAGATTCTGTGTCATATCTAATTTTGTTTGAGGTGATCTTGAGAGTAACTGCACCACATCAATTCAACAGCTACCAAGTGTACAAAGGAAAACTTAGAAACGTACGGATAGTATCGCAACCTACAGTATTGGCTACATTTTGGTACATTACAAAGGTAGCATGCAGGATTGGAAACTTGAGAGTCAGAGCTTTCAGTAATATGGTAGAATTAACCTAGATCTGCATGCATATTCAGGCAATATAAGGTACTGGAGTCAGTATCACAAAGTACAGAGTTGTTTGTTAAAAAGGGGAGTGGTACTTGCACTACGGTTGCTGGAGTTGCTGGTGGCTTGATGCGGCATTGCAGGGGACACCGTAATCCTCCTGTGACTGTACAAGTGAAGGTCCCCTCAGCTGTACACTGCAAAGAAAAATAAAAGACAGATGGATAGCCAAAATGGTCAGAAAGCAAAGATGGTAGTTCCAGGAGCGGGGCTGGCACAATGTGAGAGAGAGAGAGACACCAATAAGCTGGCAGCTCGAGTTCCCTGTCTGAAGGTGCACGAAAAGTGGCACAAGCGAGTTAGGTGGGAACAGGAGGCTGGGAGAGAAGCAGTAGTGGCGACAGGAAAGGAGCAATTCGGGAGGTGGACAGCTGGGCTGTAGACAGGAACGAAGTGGAAACTGTGGGGAGGAAGAGCCCAAAAGAAAACACAGAAGCAGAGCGGGAGGGGAGGAGTCGGGGAGGAGCAAAACAAAGAGAGAGAAACAAAAGGCAGACGACAGAGCACAGGACACAAAGGGGAAGGGGAGAGCAGGAGACAGGACCAACCAGGCAGCAGACAGGCCAGGAACAGCCACAAAAGCCATGCAGGAGCCTGGGAAAATGCTCCCTAAGCAAGGGAGGTGCGTTAGCAGAGGGCTTATGTAGAGGTTGTGGGAGGAGCTATTCTCCACATTGAACCTCGGGCAAGCCCTCCCATTATGGGGATGTCACGTACAGTGCCGCCCCATCCTCCTACTTAACCAGACTGGACACACTCTTCCACTCCTTCTGCTGCTTTGGCCTTGACTGTCCTCTCGCACTCACCACTGTACCCTTTACCAATCTCTGTCTCTCCTCTCCCTTGAGAACAGATGGCGCACTCATTATAGCAGCTTCTTGGCCAAATCCTGGTCACAATCCCTACCTTCCTATCTCTCCTTTTCTCTCTCTCTCTCTCTCCACCCTTACCTCTCCCCCTTCTTATTTGCTCAGAAATTCTGAACGCCTCACTTTAACCATCCCTCTTCATACCTGCTCAGCCGGTCAGGCTGCCTTTTCATACAGGTTTCCAACTCTGTGGAACTCCTTCGTATTTGATTTGCCCCCCCCGAGTTTTCAATTACCTCATAAAAAAACATTTTCACTCCCCCTGCACCTGTTCCAAATCCTTTGTCTCAACTGCCCCGGCTATTCCTACCCTGTTGTCTTCCGCTGATGTATTCAGGCTTTAGACATATAAGCCCGTACTAACTGCCACCAAAGCAGTTTCTGTATTCCTATTTATTGCACCCTGTAACTAGTACTGTGTACTAGGTTTTTGCAATTGCTGGCACTCTGTTGCTCTATTCTCAAGTTGTGTAAAATGTGGATCTACATTATTGTAAACTTCCTGCATTTTGTAATTGCATGTTCGCTTATTTTGTTTACTCTGACTGTATTTATTGTGCTGTTGTGCATATGTATTGTGTGTATTCTCAACCCTCTGAAAATGCTGTATTCACTATGATTGTCTGTACTCCCATCTTTGTTCCCCTTCCTCCAGGATGCATCTGGAAATGTGCTTTTGCTCAGCATGTTCTTCCTGGTAAAACTTTAAATAAATAAATAAAAATAAATAAATAAAATCTGTACAGTATTCCCTCTTGTCCAGTGGTCCCCCGATCACCCACTCGACATAATGTAACAAGTGTCCTTGGTGTCCGGTGGTTCCTCCATCCCAATCCCCCTAGAAATTATATCCCATTCCTTGGTGTCTAATCGATGCCCCTCCCCATTCCCATTCCACTGTAAAAGAATTAGGTACTAGTCCATTACCTGGTGTCTAGCAGACTCCCACCCTGGCAGGTAGTGCCCCACCACCCCACTCATCCCCACCCCCATCTCAAGCCAGCAACCAGCACAGTTCTTCACTCTTCATCATGGCCAGCCACTGACTGAGCTGTCAGTAAGCCATAGCGTACTTGTATAAGTATGCGCTAATTCACTGCAGCTTGTGCTCACTCATGATAGCTCCGTTGGTGGCCAGCCACGGTGGAGACAAGAATGGAGAGCATTTCTGCTCACCAGCTGGGGGTCAGGATTGGGGGAATGGTGTGGAACCCCCCATTCCCCCCCATTCCGACCCCAGCCAGTCACCAGAACAGACCTACACACTTGTCTCCACCATAGCCAGCTGCAGGCAGAGCTGTCATGTCATTGAATGAGCACATACTTGTACAAGTACATCCTCATTCATTGACAGCTCAGATGGTGGCCAGCTGTGGTGGAATGCGGAGGGCTGTGCCAGTCGCTGGCTCAGGGTCAAGGTGGGGGGTGGGGTGAGGGGCACCACTGCCAAGATGGGAGGGTGCAGAGGGTCCACTAGACACCAGGGAATGGACTAGTACCTTATTCTATTACAGGGAAATGGGGATGGGGGTCCATTAGACACCAGGGAATGGTATATAACTTCTAAGGGATTTGGATGGGGGAACCACTGGACACCAGGGAAACATAGAGACGTAGAAACATAGAAACGTAGCAACATAGAATCTGACGGAAGATAAGGACTGCTCGGCCCACCTAGTCTGCCCATTTCTCTATCTACTGGATAAACTGCAGGTTCTAGTTAACCACCAGCCTACTTCCTCCTACCCTTCACTATAATTGTCTTTTGTCTGTCCCATGCATTTTTGAATTCCCCCACTGTTTTGAGCACATGACCTCCTCAGGAAGGTGGTTCCATGTGTCCACCACCCTCTCCTTGAAAAAATACTTCCTCACATTACACCTGAGCTGTCCTCCCTCTATCTTCAAATTGTGCCCCCTTGTTCTTGTACATCTCTTTTTCTGAAAGATGCTCCCATCATGGACTTCGTTGATTCCCTTGAGGTACTTGAAAGTTTATGTTATGTCCCCTCTCTCCCTCCTTTCCACAAGGGTATACATATTAAGCACTTTTAGTCTCTCTTCGTATGGCTTCTGTTGCAGACCCTGGACCATTTTAGTTGCCCTCCTCTGGACTGCTTCCATCCTTTCTATGTCCCTATGGAGATGGGGTCTCCAGAACTGTACACAGTACTCCAGATGGGGTCTCACCAACTGCCTGTACAGAGGGATAACAACTTCCTGTTTTCTACTGGTGATGCCTCTCCCTATACATCCTAGTATCCCCCCAGCCCTCCTTACTGCCTACTCACATTGCATATCTACCTTAAGGTCATCTGATATGACTACCCCCAGGTCCCTTTTCATTTTTGTTGTTGTTAGTATCTCCCCTCCCCCCATTGTGCACTCTTCCACTGGGTTTTTGTTTCCCAGGTGCATTACTCTGCACTTTTTTTTGTACTGAATCTAAGCTGCCATATCTTTGACCATTCCTCCAACCTTGACAAGTCCCTTCTAATCCTTTCCGCCCCCCTTGTGTTATCAGCCCTGTTGCAGATCTTTGTGTTGTCTGCAAAGAGGCATACTTTTCCTTCCAGCCCCTCTGCAATGTCTCCTATAAAGACGTTAAAGAGGACCAGTCCCAATACTGAATCCTGTGGTACCTCACTAGTAACTCCCCCTTTCTTCAGAGTGTATTCCATTTACTATTACCCTCTGTGTCCTGTTGTCCAGCCAGTTTGTTACCCAGGCTACTACCCTGGGACCCAGTCCCAGGCTGGCTAACTTGTTTATTAATCTTTTGTGTGGGACTGTGTCAAATGCCTTGCTAAAGTCTAGGTAGGACATATCAACACAGCTCCTCCCAGGCCTACTACTTTGGTCACCCAGTCAAAGAAATCTATTAGATTCATCTGACATGACCCTCCCACTGTGAATCCATGCTGCCTTGGTTCCTGTGCCCCGCTGGCCTCTAAGTACTCAACAATTATTTCTTTCAGAAGTGATTCCATCGTTTTCCCTACCACTGAGGTCAAGCTAACAGGTCTGGCGCTGGATCCCCACCTCATGCTGCCGAGACCCGAGTTCGGAGTGAGCTCAGGCACCAGGGGTCGGCAGGGATGGGGTGAGGATTGAGCACCTGCGGGGCTGCTCTCCTCCCCCGTGGGGGGTGGGTAGGGGATAGCTTGGCATGCCAGCGGCTCCCAGTGGAGATCAGTGGTGCTGCAGCATGTCAGGTGCACATCACGCAGTATGAATGATGCTGGCAGGGTTGCCTTGCACTAGAGCATCACAGATGCACCACGCAGGGGGAGAAGCACCAAAAACAAGGAAAAATATGGCTCCGAGGGGGAGGCGATGGCACCTGACCCCCATGTCCACCACTGGATCCACCCTGCCTGGCCTTCCAGCAGGTCCTCCACCCAGGGCCCACTCCCTCAGCCAGAGTCTAAGTGTAAGAGCGCCCAACGAGGAGAGGTGACCCCAGTCCAGAGGGGTTAAGCTGGGGGTGCTGGCTGTGGAAGGGTTGAGGGGGGAGAGAGGAGCAACAGGTTCAGGGGGACCTCAGGCAGGCAGGAACAGGCAGGATGCCTGAGAGATGCCTCCTTGGGCAGTGACAGAAGGGAGAAAGAATAAAAAAAAAAAATAACAGGTCTGTAGTTTCCTGCCTCTGCCTTGCTCTCACTTTTGTGAAGAGGAATCACATCTGCCCTCCTCCAGTCCTCAGGTACCACACCATCCTCCCATGATTTGTTAAAAAGGGTAGTCGCCGGCCCAGTGGTGCTGAGGGTTGAGGTGCTGGATGCCTTACCTCGCGCTGCGCCGGTGACCCGTGTTTGGGAATGGGCACAGGCTGCCGGGGGTCAGTAGGGGGGAGAAGGGATTGAGCGTCCATAGGACTGCTCTCCCTCTCCGGGGTGGGGGGACACTAGTGTGTCACTGCATGACTGGCATCTAGCGGAGGCTGGGCACTGGTGCACTGAATCACTGCACAAGAAGGGGATAGGCGAGGCAGACACTCAGAGGAGCGCACACGGGAGTGTGCGTGTTCGCTCCTTGTGGCATTATTGCATGCATCGCCTATGGGACAAAAACTTAGGTGGAAAATCAGGGTGCTGGCACTGCAGTATGAAAGTCGGTCCCTGCAGGTGCCACCCCCGTGATAGGCATCCGACCTCCCAGCACTGAATCTGTGGTTACGGTGGGTTGAGGGATCCCCGCTGCTCTGACATGGGGGGGCAAAGCCATGGGGCAGCTGGAATGGGTCGGGTAGCGAGTGGGGAACGGGGCTGGGAGATCCAACAGGAGGCACCGCCGCCAGGGACTGGGCGGATAAAGAGAGTACAAAAAAAAAAGAGGGTAGTCAGTGGTGTCACTAGGTCTCTCCTTAGTTCTTTTACAATTCTGGTATGTATCCAATCAGGCCCCATTGCTTTGTCCACCCTGAGTTTTAGGAGTTCTTTCAGGACCCTTTCTTCTGTGAATGGATTGGTATCACGTCGACCCACTTATCCAGAGTGCTTCTATTGTTTGGTTTAGGTACCTCCCCCTCTTCTTCTTTTGTGAATACTGAGGAAAAGTATTGGTTTGGCATCTCTGCTTTCTCACAGTCACCTTCTGCCCACCTCCTCTCCACTTTATTAAGCCTCACTACCCTCCCTTGGTCTTCCTTCACTCCCTGATGTACCTATAAAAGGTTTTATCCCCCTTCTTATCTGAGTGGCTATCTTTTCCTCAGTTTGGGCCTTTGCTATTCTGACTGCCTTCCCCGCTTCCTTCTGCTTTAACTAATACAGCTCTCTGTCCTGCTCCTTTTGTGATTTTTTGTACTTCCTGAATGCTTTCTTTTCCTCCCTAACCTTCCCTGCCACCTCCTTTGAGAACCACAGTGGTTTTTTACTTTGCTTTGTTCTGTTTATTTGCTTCACACAGAGGCTTGTTTTGATTTTTCCCCATTGTTCTTCCACTCCTACTTCCTGCCCATTTGCTAGTGCATTCCTTAGGCGCTCACCCATTTTGGCAAAGATCGCCCTCCTAAAGTCCAGTACATTTGCCTTTGCATGGCTTGACTGTACTACTGTGTTAATTGTGAACCATACTGTTTGGTGGTCGTTAGGTCCCAGATGGCTACTCACTTTTAAATCTGTGATCCTCTCTCCATCTCAATTTGAGAGTACCAGGTCTAAGATTGTTCTCTCCTGAGTGGGTTCCAATACCAGATGTCTGAGGTATGCCCCTTGCAGGGCATCGAGAATGACCCTGCTCTTGGATATGGCTGCAGTAAATGTGCTCCAGTTAACATCTGCCATATTCAGATCATATTCAGAAACTTGTTACATTATGTCCAGTGGGTGATTGGGTGGGGGGAGAGACCTCCTCGTTAAGCCTACAGTTCATCAGAGTAAATCAGAACCTTTTGGAAAAAAATTAGAGTTGGAACCAGAAGCGTGTCACAGCTGGTTTGCCCATCCATAGTAAAAATAACCTTTTTAATAACTAGTACTGCTGCTTTAACCTTCTTGTTTTCACCTCTAGAACATAGTGGACAGGGAATCAGGCTGTTACCATACTGTAATGCCAAGAGACGCTTTCACTTCTAGTTTTGGAAGTGAGCAAGCATCAGTTTTAGTGGCTTGAACAGGTGAGACTTTTGAACACTAATGTGTTTACATTGTTAGAATTGTGTTTTTCTTCTTACCTTTACCGAATTAAGTGTCCGTGCCTGGTTCAAGAAAAGCTTGCTAGAAGTAGGGAAGTGCCCATTACCACTGTGAGAAAAGTGTCGTAGGAGCAGGATAGCGGGTGAGCAAGTTGAGTGGGCAGAAGGTTCAGAGTGGGAACAGCAAGTGATCAGTATTGCCATTTTGGGGAGATGCTGATAAAAAATACCAAAGTAAACTAAAAGAAATTGGTCTGTTAGATTAGATACTAAAAATGGACAGTCTAGGACTGCATGGGGGAAGCAGACCATGCAGGTATGTTATGTTGTATTTTATATACCGTTGATGAGTGGGGAATAAAAAATATGGCTGACATTCAAAATACTGAAAATTTTATATGCCCATAGATATGAAATGTGTTGCATCCAGGTTGGCCGGGACTTGTTTTTAGCCATTGGGCATGCTGTTTTAATGCTACAGCTTAAACCAGGTCTCGGCCAATCAAGACACAGGGTTTCTCACCCAATTTATATCTCAAAATACACAATTCATCTCCACTTGCATGGGCAGGACTTTCAGAGCTAGCTCTTAGCTCTATCACTCGTGAGTTATGATCTTTCCCCATCACTTGGAGATAATCTGCATATTTTGCACCAGGCTATTGCATATTCCTTATATATAAATAGAATTACCATAAAACAGTTAAGCGCAGCTGTAAGTTAGACTGAATAACCCCAAAGATCCATCGAAAAGATATATAATCACATTTAACAGTGCAAAGAAGAACATTCTCAAGTATGTCAAAGTTCTCATAAATTCTGTAGACTAGTAAATAATGTGATTAATGCAGGAATCATAGATTATACAGTGGCACAGATTTGTAGTGTGGTAAAAAAATCAATATGTATATTTATATTATCCACCAGTTAAACATAATGTATGTCAAAATAAGTACATTTAAAAGGGACAAGAAGTGAGTGCTATCAGGCAGGTGTTTGTAAAGTTCCTAGTTGCTAGATACAAATTATGGCATGCCCCAAACATGCAAGCTATCATGATATCTGGCAGCTTTTCTCTCTATACATACTGTATTTTATCAATGAAATTCATATCTGGTACAAACAATTCAATTCACCTGCACTGAACTAAATGTTGATGTGAAAAGCTGTGTTTTGTGTTGTTCTGTTTTTATGGACACCATTCTGCATAGTTCTCTTCCTGGAAACAGTAAACACAATTTTTCACCTAATTTATGATCAGACACTATTAAAATATGAATCATGCTAAGGGGTATAAGTATCTTATTTGGTTCTAGTAGCATTACAAATAGATGCAAATTAGAAATAATGGGCTCAATTTTCTATTCTTTTTTTTCATAGTTAATCTATTTACTCCTCCGCCGTGGCCAGTTCAGGCTTATCCTTTCTCATCAACATCCTGCACTGCACCCGATTATTTTTCCTCCACTTTTTTTCCCTTGGAGGAATGGACATGCAATGCCATCCAGACTTATCCATACATGCTCCCATGCATGGGACATCACCGGCTGCCATTCCTCCATTCCCCAAATGGCGGTCCCCAGCTGCCTGTACCCCTAGCCTACATTAGAGGCCAGATATGTGCCAGGATCTGTATCCCTACCTCGGAGGAGGCGGAGAGCAGTCTACTGGATGCTCAGTCCTTCTCTCCCTGGCTAAGCCCTGGTGACCTGAGTTTGTTCCTGAACCTGGGTCACCTGTGTGGTGGCAGGTGAGGCATACTTTATCAGCCCTCCAATCCACCGGGCTGGCTAATGGGCTCAATTTTCAAAGCCCTGAGTATGATGCAAGGGGCCTATGTCAAATGTAATTGACTCAAGTGGCATCTTGTGTCAACATTTTTGAATGCGGTCTGCATCGAAAAGTGGAGCCGCTGCACCAAAGTGGCACTTTGCCAGCCTTGTGACTGAAATCAGGGTATGCCAGGTTGCAAGGGGGCTTGTGCCACACCAGGGCTGCAACATCCCCTTTTTTACAACTTTGTAAGCCCCACCACGGACACAGCAAGGGGCTTCACTTTGGCCTGCCAGGAGGTGGTCTAAGGGACTTCCGTCAGTTCCACACATGAAGGGAAGAAGGGGTCTGAAAGTGGGCTGCTGGGAGCAGAAGGGCCACGGGGTGCCATAGGAGCATCGGGGAGACAGTGGGGATGGAAGGGAGTGATGTAGCCCCTGGCGGGCATACTGTGTACAGACCCATACAGCCAACGGGAGGGGACTGCCTGGGAGGGGTTCCAGGGACAGACAGTGCCATGGCCCCAGATGGGCACAGCCCTGACAGCTGCCCCATAGGTGGCCACCTCGCATAACCCTGTAGGTGGTAAGCTGAAGCTGCAGGATGAAGGATGCCAGTGGTGGGGGTAAGGTTCTCTGAGCACTGCCACAGTCCCCTCATACCCACCCTACCACAGTGTGGCAGGCTGTCTCCTGCCTACAGGTTTATGTGAGGTGGCCATCTATGGGGCAGCTTCCAGGGTTGTGCTCACCTGGGGCCATGGCACTGTTTGTCCCTGGACCCCACCAATGGTCCCATCCCATCAGCTGTATGACTATGAACACGGCACCCCTGCAGGGTGCCACATCACTACCTCCCATGCCCGATGCCCCTATGGCATCCTTGTGCCCCTTCTGTTCTGGCCCCCTCCTGGCAAGCAGCTTCACTACTACCCCCAATCATCCTGGCCCCTCTAGTGTTGCACCAGGCAGGGGGCCAGATCCCCGAGGCAGTTCCCATAGGTATGCCAAATGTTTGGTGCTAGCCTGCAGCTGTGGCAACTCCAGGGTTTTCGGCACAGGCCCCCCCCTTTTTATGAAATTGGGTGCAGGGTCCCTGACACACTCAGAGTATGCCACAGCCCTAGAGCAATCACTCTAAGAGCTCTTTGAAAATTGAGCCCAATGTCTTACCCTCTTAAAGAATAAGTTACTTCTCATTTCTTAATTTTTTATTTTTTATTTTTAACCAGGATGTGGTCAGCCCTTTTTCAGCCACTCCTGACACTGAACAAGAGACAAGAATTGCAACCAAATATGTAAAAATACAAATACTTACACTACAATAACATCACATACAGTTTCACACAATTCCATTGTTTAAGGAGAAAAATAACCCTTTCCTAAAGTGCATTAAGTTATGTGCTCCATTCAACAGAGAGGGTGAGTATCAAGAGAAAGCCTTCCTGGTCATCTGCAACAGTAGCGTAGCAAATTCCCAGAGGGCCTGGGTGCAAGGCAATGTTACAGGGCCCCTCCCCAGTTTTGAATAAACATCAAAATTATGATCTGGGCCCCTCAAACCTCATGGGCCCGGGTTCCACTGCACCCCCTGCACCCTTGTAGCTACACCCCTGATCTGCAACTTAAATCTCAGGACAACATAGTACTGGACCGCACTACTTCTTGTTATCCGTTCCTTTTTTACTGGAACCAGTGCCCCAGAAAGCACCTTGGGATCACTGACTCTTAATACCATAAATACAAAATTCCCCAACTGATATCTGATTCTCTTTTCTGGTGACAGTACTCCCAGTTTCTAGTATAAAGCACACAGGTGGTGCCTACATCACAGACAGATACTCTGTTCTCTAGCGACCTACATCATACATCAAACAAACTATAACTATGTACTTTTCTTCTATAAAAGGAGACAAATGACATCATCGTTGACACATACCCAAGCAGGGAACAGTTATATGAGCAATCAATCATCAACAAATGCACATGGGTCATGTTATGTAACCACGAGTATTGATTTCAAATCTATTCAGTAGGGAGCCGTAACATAGTATAAAGACAGTGCCAGCTCAGTTCAACAGCAGCGAAGCTATGTTTTATACTGTGGGCCATTTCTTCAAGCCATTATAGACAACAATTTCCGAAGGGTCAGACATAGATGCAGCTGCTGTTGCACTTTTATTTGGGTCCTGAATTTAGGTCCAGATTTGCCACCATATTTGTGTCTACATTTCCAAGAGCGCAAATGTTTTGCAAGAAAAAGCCACTGGGCCAGATGTTCGAAGGGCGGCTCAGGGCTTGCGTGCAGCCCTGCACTACCGGACTTAGGTTCTGGAGGTGTGCCGAACCCTTTTCCGCAAGTGCACCTGATTTCACATTCTTGGGCACAGTTACAGCAGTTTCCTTGGTTTATGGCAGCTTGCATGAAATATCTGGTCCACAGGATTGCTGCACATTAGACCAGAAGAAGTTGGTCTAACTTGGCAGCAATTGTCAGCACAGGATAGAAAATCCCGTTAGATCACTGCAAGTCCCATGCGCCATATCATTGGTGCACTGGGGGCTTGCGGCAATCTAAGCCATTCAAAAATCCAACCCACAGTTTGCAGGACTTTGTGCCAAAATTAGACGCAAATCCAAATTGTGCCTTAATTTGACTAGACAGACAGAAATTAAAGATGTCTCAGCAAGTTCCAACAGTGTCATGTAGACTAGCACTTCAAAGGCACTGGGTGTTGGTGCCTCCGATCTGTCCTTATGGTAGCGTGTGTTTACGCTTAAAAAGATTTGCTCATCCACGTTTCCATGTCATAATAGCCATTGCAAAACAGTGATCCCTATTCTGGTGTATGTATATTGCTGAAAACATATCAGTGATATACAATCTTCGGCGACCCCATTTCCAGGAACACTTAGTGTTTTTGCGGGGGGGGCTATGCCCCTCCGTAGCCCCCTCATAGGGGGCTTTGCCCCCATACACCCCTGCTTTTAGATTACCAACTGCAGTGGGGGTGCATGTTGAGGAGGGAGCAAAAGTTGGTGCAGGTGAAAAAATGGCAGCCACAAGCAACGGTAAAATTTTCTCCCCTAGTCTGGCCCGAACCCAGTGCCTTCTGCACCGGAACCAGCCACCCTCACCACCACACCACAGGGCTGGCTCAGCTGCAGTAGGCTCTCCTCCCTACCTAAACCCTCCTTCCTATCCCTTCCCTTCTCCGGTCACTCTCCTTGCTGTTCCATTGCTACCCTTGCAGGGTAGTGCATGATGATAGCGTTAAAAAATGAGTCACTGTTTTTGCAGTCGCTCCTTTTTAATCACTATCACAACTGGATACCCTCTTCCACTATGTTGTTGCTCTGTTTTGTTTCATTGTGTTTTTTTGTTTTAAGGCCATGTGACCAAATGTCAGCTTGTCATGCTGATACCTGAGATGATGCTTCAGTATTTGGCTGCTTGCCCGAGATCCCCACAGACAAAAAGAAAAGGGAGCGATGGCTGGTGGCACACTTCAGTTAAAATAATGATTGCTATTTAAACTGCTGCAATGTAGACTGACGCTGCATTAAAATAAAAGTGTGCAATATAGCATATAAAACTTTAGAAATGCTTAGAGTGTCGTGTGGAGTGCTATTCTGAAAATGTCCTACCCAACAGTGTTGGGACTTGCTGGGATAGATGGAAACACTTTCACAGAACCTATGGGCCCAGAGGCAACAGAATCGGTTCCACGTTCTGAGTAGACTGCAGTGCTACGTTGGGCAGCCAACCCCCAAACAAACCATCTGCAGAGCAAAAGAACTTGCACTCCCCAAGGATTAGATCCTGGACAGATCCCTTTGGAAATCCTGCCTAATATCTGTAGAGGTGGATTTCCAGCCAAGCACTGGGGACTTGGGGCATGATTAGAGACCCGTGTTTTTCTTAAATACGAAATGACAAGAAATTCAATGACAACAAGCACATGAAAAAAGTTAAAGAATTACTTTTTTGGGGGGGCAGAAACTAAATAAATGCTTGCAGCTGTTGTTGCTTAGGCTCCGTTGTTACCACAGAGATGGTCCACAAGGAAGCGGCAGTGGAACTGTCTGATTCACAAAACCTTTCAAGACCATAGCATAATGCTGTTTAATACAATGTAGTATACTAGGAATGTGATTTCTAGTGTGCATAAGGTCATTTTGATGTATTTTATGAAGGCAAATATGATAACAAGAAATAAAACTACATTTTGAATGAATAAAATGAAATAACACATAATTTCAGAAAAAAAAGAACAATTATAAAAAATAAAAATAATTTTGTGGGGTTCTGGGCATGATTTTGCTGCTTCCCCCATGCTCACATCAATATCTCGGTGCAGCCAGAAGGTGGTTTAAGTACTGTGCGCATCTGCCATTAGTTTCTGTGCAATGGGTGCCTTATAAAGATGTGTGCTTCAATGCTTGATGCATGTGTTATAATTTTACCCTAAAACACCATTAGAAAAAAACATTTGAAAATAGCACTCAAATGCTTACCACATTTATCTTGCCACAGGCGTGCACCAAAAGTGGGTCCTGAGCCTGTGGAAGGACATTTAAAAATGCAGCCTTTAATATCTAGCAGTGGTAATCAAGCTTTCAGCGACCCTCAGCTCAGCAGGAAGCACACTCGCCTCTGAGGCCGGGAGATCAGAGGGCCGTGGGTTCAGTTCCCACATCTGGCACTTGGGTTAATATCCCAGTACTGACACTGTAGTGCAGCATGAAGGTTGTGCTGCACTTCTGAGGTGCCGTCTTTCAGATGAGACGTTAAACCGAGGTCCCATCTGCCTGGATTGGTGGTAGTTCAGGTGGATGCTAAAGATCCCATGGCACTTATCGAAAAAGAGTAGGGGAAGTTTTTATTGAAAAGCAACTGAACAGAAAAGAAAACCAAAACAATACAGGTAATGTACAACAGAGGAGTTATGTAACAGGAAAATCAGAGTCAGTAATCCAAGGTAATAGTGTCCACAATTCCAGTAGGGATTCTGATGGCAAATGCTTCACTTCAGAGAAATAAATGTCCTACAAGTCATGTTCAATTCTCTGAACAATGGTAATAGTGGATACATCCTGGTGTTGTAAACTAAATAGACATCACGCAGTCCATATATGACATTTGATGATCACAAAAAGCAAATTCAAAGTGTTCACATTCCAATGTGTCCAAGAAGGTGGAAAAAAAACATACATCAACATTTCATAATTTATCGAAGTAAACAAAGGTTCTCGCCATCTGGCAGTTAATAAGGTCCAAAAGTTAGTTATATAAGTACAAAAAAAGAAAAGTTGTGAAATAGTTTCTTCCTGTTGCTGGCATTCAGGTCTGAAACAAAACCTATCTTGTAGTGTTTTGGGTTTATGATTATGTTTAACGTTAATTCGTTCATGACAACTTAGCCAGTGTGAGTCCCACATCTTTTGGGGAATCCTAGAGTTACGAAGTAAAGTGAGTAAAGCAGGGAGATGTTGGCTAGGGCATTTGGGAAAAACAACAACATCTAAACAGATGCGATCCACTTAATATCTATATAAGGCTTTCGTAGAAGCAGTCACTAGCATACGGCCAGTAACCTGCCACTGTTTCAGATGAAGAAAAGTGTCTCTAACACAAGTAGGAATCTGGGGGGAATGCGTAAAAAACGTCAATTTATTGAGTTCCCATTTGTGAAACCAAGGACGCAGGACTCAAGGAACCAAGGCTCCCACCCCCATCCCGGTTAACCAGCAGGGACCTAACATTATGGAACAAAAAAATACTGGTGTAAAAAAAAATAGGTTGGACCATGGCAAGGCCACCGTCCTGAATGGGTAGATATGTAATAGGGCATTTAATAGGGTTCAGGCGGCTGCCCCACAGAGCTTGAAAAACTAGACTAAGCAATCTAGTTTTGAGTTGTCTTGGGGGTGGGGGGGAACATAAGCCAGAAAAAGAAATAGAGGAAGTAAATGAGTCTCAATCATATAAATCCTCTTCTTTTTACACATTTTCCAGGAATTCCAGAGGGAAACCATAGACTGAGCATAGTCCAGTTTGGGTGTCCAGTTAAGGACGTCCAAAGGGCCATTGCCATATAAGATACCCAAAATTCTAATAGGTTCATCACAAATTGTAAGGTCAACAACTTCAATCTCACCTAGAATTGGAGGACCCAGTCTTCGACCTATGCATTTAGCAAGACTAAGGGTTGCACCAGAAACAGCCCCAAAACTGGAACAATGCTGTAATGCAGAAAGTACTGAAGCAGCATTTGCCACCATCAGACTCATATCATCTGCATAAGCTAAAATGGAATAGGGGGCAGAGGGAAGTGGCAGAACTGTCGGGGCCGCATTGATTAAACAAAGCAATGGCTCTAAAAAGAAAAGATACAAAAGCAGGCTGATGGGGCAGCCTTGTCTAACCCCTCTGTGGAGAGGAAGCATAGGACCCTTCCATCCATTAACTAGGGGAACAATAGTGGCAGATCAGTAGAGCAACTGGAGTCTGGCAAGGGTACATTCAGGGACTTTATAATGATGTAGAGTAGACCATAAAAAGTCATGACAGACAGAATCAAAAGCCTGTTGCTGGCCTAAGGAAAATATGAAACCTTGTAAAATGTTGGAGTTACCACGCTCAATTAATTCCCGAAGTAAAATAATATAGTCCTGAATGCATCTCCCAGGGACACTGCAGGATTGTGCAGTGGAGATCACATAGCTGGCCAACTTAGAAAGCCTAAGTGCCAAGATTTTAGTCAATATCTTAAATTCAGTGTTTAATAGGCACAAAGGTCTCCAATTGGAGAGTAATCTCCTATCACCTTTTTTATATAAGTAAAATAAACAACCCATATTGAAATCCAAAGGAAGATTATCATAACGTAATATGAAATTACACACTGTAGCCAATTCAAAACTCAGATCAGTAGAAAGCGTTTTATAGAGCTCGTTTGGGAGACCATCCAGGCCTGGTGTTACTCCTGGACGTAAAGACCTGATTACTGCTTTGATTTCTTGTGCATGTATCTCAGCATTTAACATGTGTACAACAGAGGAGGGAATATCAGGAAGTTGTATAAAGGAAAGATAGTCTGAAATAACAGTGGGGGGGGGGGGCATAGGACCGAACTACTGTTCTGTATAACAAGTAACACGATTTCTGATATCTGAAATAGCAGTAAGTTTGGAGAAATTATCATCAGTGTATTGAAAGTTTTGCACTCCACCCTTTTCCAAATAGTAGCGTGTGGACAGACAGTGTCACTGGTACCAGAGGTTCCAAAATGCTGTTGGTGTTGGATGGAAGTAGCCTTCAGGAGATGATAGTCCATCAGGCGCTTTCTAAGATTATCAACTTGGGTAGAGAAATCATGGCCTGTTTCATGAGACAAAGTAAGCAGTTTCTGTAGGTGCTGTCTAGTGGCATGATATTGAAAATATAAAGAATCACGATAGTGTTTACTATAACGTTTAAATAAAGTCCAGAGTCCAGACTTTGTTTCCTGCCACCAGACCCAGGGGACATCATACAAAAAAATACAGACTTCCGATTCTTAATGTAGTCCATCAATTGTCATAACAGATGTGAATCAGATAAAAGGGAAGTATTCAATGTCCAGATGCCAGGACCAAAATAGGATTTTAGGGAAGGACCAAAAGAAATGGACAATAAATTATGGTCCGAGAATTCTGCAACCTGAATGACGGCATCAGAAAGTTCGAGATGGGAAGAGACAAAGAAAAAATCAATATGAGTGGCAAGGGGGCCCTTGTGAAAAGTGTGAGTATGCCGACCCGTAAAGGATAAGTATGCATCCTGTAAGTTTGTTGAATGAAGCAATTGTTTGAGGAAATTCATGTCACAAAACAGTCTGGTAGTTTTAGAAGTAGAAGTCTTATCCTTGGTGGATAAACCACAATTGAAGTCACCCCCACAAATCACATGCATAGACGTGTATAAATAAGGCTGTAGGAGTCTCAGCAGTTCAGTCCCATGGGTTTTGATTTGGGGAGCATATATATTAATAATCTGAAAAAGGACAGAAGAAATCAAAACATCTAATAAAAGAAGTCAGCCAGGGCATAAATCCAACATTTTTATAACAGTAACATCAGGAATACTAAACTGAACATCCAAACTGGAACAAGAGTCTTGTCCAAAGGACCAATATGAAAGGCCAGAGATCCAGGCACGTTTGACTTTGTAAATCTCCGGAAGGGTGTGGAAACGTACATCCTGTAAAAGGATGAGGCCAGCTGTTAAGCCGGACAAAAGGAAAAAACTGCATCCCTCTTTGTGTGCTTCTTAATACTGTTGACATTAACAGTATGTACTGAGAAAGCGAAGACATGGTTAAAGGGAAAAAGCGAAGCAAAACCAAAAAAAAAATAGAGATCACCTGGGCCTACCTTTCCTAGGGGTACCTTCCCTATGTTTCAACTTCACCTTAGCTTTCCTCTTTTGAGAAACTAAATTGTCAATGGTCACCTCTGTGTCTGTAGTCATGTCAGGATGAGAAGAGAAGACAGAGGATGTATCAGAGTCCGTGTTTTCCTGAGGGTGGCGTAATATCTCAAATTTATTGGTGTGGGTCACAGTAGAGGATTTCAGAGCCTCAGAGGAAGGAGAAGTCCCTCTCTTCAACCCCCATGTTACTCTAATGAAGGGCTCGGGGGGACTCCATGGAAGTCACTGAAGTGCTAGGGAATACAGGAGCAGGTACCCCTTCTGGGGTGGAAGCGTCAGGATCAGTGGCAGGAGGGGGGTGGCTAACAATAGGGGCAGGTAACTCTGAAGATGAAATAGGAGCAGGCTGTCCCAGTAATAAAGAAGGTGCATCAGTAGCAGGCACAAAAGCTGGAGGGGGGGTATGCACTGAGGCGTAGAAAGTGTGTTAGTCGGGAGCGTTGTGCAACAGTAATGAGCAATCGTTGTTCCTCCCCATCAGCAAGAGTCGGAGAGTTATGAGCTGCCCAGGTGCATGTCTGAAAGGTGTGCCCTAATTCATCAGAAAGAACGCAAAGGGGTTCATCTACACATTGGGAACCTGTATGACCAATGTTTCCACAGACGGAGCATTTAACCCTATCGCAAATGCTACTTATATGGTTACTAGAGCCACATTTGTTGCATGCTTTTGGCTGGCCAGGGTAGAAAAGAACTTCTCTATATTTCCCTAGCATAAAGCTGTTAGGCAAATGCTGAATCCCAGTATTGGAGGTTCGAAGCATAACCCTTGCTTTCCATCCACCTGTCCAGAGATTCTCTGAATCAAAAAATAGCCTCAGGGTCAGAAAGCAAAGTACACCTCTGCTTTAACCATACAGTGATATCATTGAAACTCACACCCTCATTGTGAAATAAAATGGTAACAGTTTTTTGTGTAGGCTTAGTCAAAGGAATGGCATTAAAGGGGGCCCATAAGGGAGAAGTTTTAAGCTCATGAAATTTCATCCAAAACTTTTCTAAACCAGCTACAGTTTTGAAACTAACATCAAAATGAGGCTCTAAAGAAATATGTATTAAAGCATGGATTTCAAAAGCAGCAACCTTCATAGAGCCCTTTAAAAGGGTGCGACCAACAAAAAACGGTCAGGGAGTTCAGACTAGCCCCCCAAGTATTGTAGCCAGACAGCATTGTATCTCTTTGCTTGTTGCACAGGAGGTTGAAAACAAGCAGCATAAGATTTGGGAGTAGTAATAGATGAGGGAATGGTGGAAACAGCAGGAGCAGGGCAAGACCCAGGGCCCTGGGGAATCAGGTGGCCAATATCCGTAGAGGTAGAAGTTCCAAATCGCAAAGTTGGATTTTGGGTCAATAGTAGTTCAGCAGGCAGGGAAAGGTCAAAAGAATCAGTAGGCACTTTCGAATCAGGAGGGGCTACTAAGTCTTCAGTCTCAGGCAACCGAGTACAAATCAGAGAGGAACCAGAATGCCAAGTCCCGACAGCAGGATCCTTCTCCCACCCCGCTGCTTCCAGAGCCGACTCAACAGACCAGTCTTTTGTTGGCGATGCATCAGGTAATGCAGAGGGAGGTAATGAAGTAGAAAAAACTTCAGCAGAAGAATTACCTGAAGAAAGCGGAGCGAGAGGTGCAGTCTGTGCAGGCGGTCGGGAGTGGGGAGAGCCCGCTGAAACAGGCAAAGAATGCGGAAGTGTCAGAATCAGCGAGGAGGTATCAGAAACCGCATTCACAGACGGTGAGTCATGGGGAGAGTAACAGGTAAAGAAGCAGGCTGAGTCTTGAGAGCCAAAAATCGCTGTCTAGCAGCAAAATAACGCTGCTCTTCAATACAAAGTAACAAATCCACATCCTGTAAAGTAGAAGGGGAAGACTCACTCGTAATCGCTGTAGTAGAGCTAGGAGATGTCGTAGGTATAGCCAGGGAAGCAGAGGAAGGATCTATAGCAGAATTCTCCTCGTAGTGATCCACAGCAGTAGCAGGGGAAACATTCAAAGCCACAGAAGAAATCATTTCAGCAGACTGCAGTATAATGTCGGTATGAGATGGGGTCTGTCTCAAAACAGAGAGAGGGGAGGAGACCATCCCCTCTGCCTCCAACACTCCCGATGTCAACTCACTCCCGATGTCAACTCACTCCCGATAGACTGAAGGAACAGAAGAGACAAGGACTTTAAGTCCATTGAGTCTGCCCTGAAGCTCTACCTTACTCTAGTTCCCAGCACTACTATTTACTGTTCTTTTAGCAGTAATTTCACCTCAAGATGTTCCATTTGTTAAACTGTTTTTTATTTTGAACAATTCTGTATGGGCTGCGTTGTTGGCTGTAAGAGTGACAGCTGTAAACCAGAATTGTGATCCTTATCATTCCATACATTCCCACGAGATGCCAGTTTATGTGCTAGGTGGATGTCCTGAATCAAGAAAGACAATGTCCCTAACATCAAAATTGACAACACAGTGGTGTGCTTTCTCCACTTTTCACCAAATTGTTTCAAGCACGATCTCAGGGTACGGTATATTTAACACTGGGGAAGAGATTGAGCCTTTGATGTAGCCTTTCACCAGCCTATATTTCTGATATACCTATTTGTATCCTCTATTTAGGGTGCTAATGTGCGTCTTCGCAAGACTCAGTGTGTCGGAAGGGCCCAGAGACTTACTATAGGGGAGTCATGCTGGCAGCAAGAAGGTAGCCTCCCCCCACACTTGATTCCATGTGTTACAATGGTCAATGGAGGGTGTCAATAGCCATGTTGGACACCGTTCTCGATCAGTGGCATAGCATCAGGCATTAGCTACCAGCAGTCAGAGGATGGATGGAGTACAAATTAGCGTACAGAGAGTATAAGAAAACTGATTTTTTTTTATTAAAGTATATGCAGTGTGGGAAATGTTTTTTTTTTATTTTGCTTTTTTTTTGTTTTGTTTACTGGAGGCATACAAGGAAGTGCTAATGGCGAAAACAGTCTCGATAGTGGCAAATTAACATTAAGAAAGAGAAGGGAAAGTAGGAGTCACATATTACATAGAATGGGAGTGAAAATACGCGGAGCGGAAAGTACGGGAGATAATTGACGTGGATATGAATTGTCGGGAGCGAGTTGTCGTGGCGCGTATTGTTGGGAGCGAATTGACATTGACCCCTCCACAGCTCCTCCATGGACGGCCATCTTGGCAGAATGCCAGGATGTAAGGGAACTCTCCCACAGAGTAGGGGTGTTTTTATTATAATAAGAAACAAAGCAAAACAAACCAAAACAGAAACCATAAACAAGAAAGAGAAAGATATCAATATGGTATAAACAGTCGACAGGTGGAAAAGGCTAACAGAAATAAAAACTAAACAAAAATCAAAGAGAAATGTATTACAACAGTCTTACAAACCATGGAAAAACACCTGTATTATCTGAGATATCGAAGACCCCAAGAATAATTACTTATATTTAATAAGATGTGAGAGACCCCTCCACCACCGTCTGACCAAATGTGCTGAAAAGAGTTGCAATTCTTTAGAATATACTTTTTGTAATTCATTTGTTACATAAATAAGAAAAGCTTTTCCTGATGTCCGTTTTTGGAACAATACCCATTGGCACCTAATTTGCCATAAACAAAATCGCAATACAGCCAAGAGTAGCCATACAGTCTGCTTTTCGCAGTGACCTAAGGTGGGAGGAAGAACACCAATAATTAAAAATTGGTAAGAAGGGTTTAATAACCAAGGTAATGACCAAATGTTAGCCAAGTAGGTCCATAATGGAACTGTATTAGAAAATTCAAAGAAAAAATGTTCCATGGTCTCTTCTATGTTAATACATTTTTCATATGGGCAAACCCTTTCTTCCTTCGCTTTATATTTAGCAGTCCCTCTAATATTTAATTTCCCGTACAGAATTAACCATTGTATTTCCCACATGTAAGGTGGCAATCTTGGATTATTCAATTGATCCAAAGCAACTGGAGTCAAAGAAGAGGGGCAATTCCTGAAAGCTGGACCCGTGGGACATTGCGATTCCATTATTAACTTATATAAAGACTTGACTGAATTGTCACAAATCTGAGATTTTGTCAATTTTCATTTGTACAATTTCTTGGCTAATGGAATAAAATAAACTGGCAGAGGGAAGTGGTAATTTATTTTAGGAGCAAAGTGCTTTCAATATTTCAAATAATGACCTATCCCTGCCCTACACCATTGCTCTTCATGCTTTGTTGAGGTAATTAAAGATAATTTCAAAGAGTTCGTACAATAAAGCGAAAAACAAAAAACCACTGGGTCTATCATTCCCACTCCCCCTTTATTTTTCTCCAAATAAGTATAAACCCTTTTAATTGGGTTAAGTCAGTTACCCCACAGGAATTGAAAACAAAGACTGTAAATCTTAGTCTCAAATTGGAAAGGTAACGGAAATATAACGGCAATATACTGGAGACAAGGTAGAATAAACTGTTTCAGGAGATGCACTCTTTTAAGTTTACTAAACCGAAAACGTTTCCAGTTATTAACTTTTTGTTCCACTTTGTCCAAAACTACTAACCAATTTTCTGCCGGGAGGTTTGGGGGACCAAACAAAACTCCCAATATCTTGACCGGCTCCAGCAATAATGGAATTGGTATACGAGGTACCGTCCCTATGGGACTGGACCCCATCAGTAAACCTTTTGATTTCTTATAATTGAGTTTAGCATTAGCCAAATTGGCATATATTTCAAATTCATGGAGAAAGGAATCAATGTGATCCTCATTCTGAAAGAATAAACACACGTCATCAGCAAATGCCTGTATCTGTAGTCTAGATCCTACACCTGGAATCCGAATACCTTCCCATAAGTCCTTGAATCGGACAGCTCTAAGTAGAGGTTCCAGAGAAAAAATATATAACAATGGACTGAGAGGACAGTCCTGACGTACGCCTGGGGGGATTTCTAAAGGGCTCCCCAACCTCCCTTTAATAACTGGGAATACCGTTGTGGATTTATACAAGCTTTCAATTACCTTCACCATTTGTAGAGGGATCCCAAAATAACCTAAAGTTAAAAAGAGAAACCGGTGATTTACCCTATCAAATGCTTATTCAAAGTCTAATGAAAATAAACTGCCTCCCATACCCAATTCAGATAAGTATTCAATCACATCCCTTATTACAGTCAAAATTGACTGAATTCTCTGATTTGGAAGTCCACAGTGCTGCATTGGTGAGATAACTATAGACGCCAGCCACTTTAGTCTATTATTTAATAAGGTTGCAAAGATTTTATAATCGGAGTTCAACAAAGTAATAGGCCTCCAATTTTCTAACTTCCCCTTATCCCCGGATTTAAACAAATGAACTTGTAAGCCTTGGGTAAAAGAGCTCGGGATTGATTGGTTTACAAGAAAAAAATTAAAAAGAACACATAAACTCGCACTCAACTCAGATCGAAAAGTTTTATAGAAAGGATTTGACAGTCCATCAAGACCTGGTGAAGTGGAATCTTTCAAATGGCCAATAACTGACTCGATTTCTGGAACCAAAAAAGGAAGTACCATATCTGCCAATAAATTGTGATCCAACTCGGGGGGGGGCAATTTACAAATAGTCCATTATATCCTGATCTGACGGAGGTGACATGGGTGCCAAGGATTGGAAATAGTGACCGATGATCGAGCTAATACCTAGCACATCAGACACCCTTCCTTCAGGGGAATCCAGAAAGTCCAGAGCAGTGGAGTCTTTAAGAGTTTTACACAAGACATAAGGGTCTCCTATAACCGATTTACTAACGTGGTTGTTGATAAGAGCTTGCATTGATTTGGCCCTATCATATTGCAACCATCTCATGTCCATTTTAATGACACCAATCTGAGTGGATAAGTCCTGATTCGAAGTGTTCACAATTGAGTATAACGTTTGCAGATGGGATCGCAATTTTAAGTAAGCGCTGAACTGTGATTTCCGACGGTAAAGTCCATAGGATTTAAACCACTGCACACAATCAGCTTTAGTTTCTGCCCACCAGAGGCCCAAATCTGAATACAAGAACCTCACTGATAATCTGGCTTCCAAAATTAGTTTAATGGAGTTCCTAACTCTTGACTCCTGTAGGCAGGAGGAATTCAATTTCCATCTATCAGACCTAGGGCCTTGCACAGGTAAATCCCCCACTTCAACCTGCACTAGCTGATGATTGGAAAATTCTATGGGCAATATACAAAAATTATGTACTGACAGAAAACTGGAGCAGAGCAAGTAATCTATAGTGGAGCCCTTAGACCCCTTACAAAAAGTATAACCACACTTAACTGTGGAACCTCGGTTGCAATTGCACAAATCCCCCGTGGATATCATTGAAACCAAAAAAATTAGAATCACAATAGATTTTTTAGATGTCATCCCTTTATGAAGCAGAGTACAGTTGAAGTCACCGCCCCATATGATAGGTAAGGTCGTAACCAAGTAGGGCTGAATTTCTTTAAAACAGTTTATTCTAGCAGTCTTAGTTTGAGGATTGTAGATGATTATAACATAGAAACATAGAATTTGACAGCAGATAAGGACCGCTTGGCCCACCCAGTCTGCCCATTTCCCTGCCTACTGAATAAGCTGCAGATCCTAGTTAACCAGCAGCCTACTTCTTCCTACCCCCCCCTATAATTGCCTTATGACTGTCCCATGCATGCTTGAATTCCACCACTGTTTTTGACTCCACAACCTCCTCCGGAAGGCCGTTCCATGCATCCACAACCCTCTCTGTGAAAAAATACTTCCTTAAATTACCTCTGAGCCACTCCCATCTTCAAATTGTGCCCCCTTGTTCTTGCACACCTCTATTTTTGAAAGATGCTACCTCTTGGACTGTGTTGATTCCCTTGAGGTACTTGAACGTTTCTATCATGTCCCCCTCTCCCTCCTTCCTTTCCTCGAGGCTATACATATTAATCTCCTTAAGTCTCTCTTCACATGTCTTCCGTTGCAGACTCTGCACCATTTTAGTTGCCCTCCTTTGGACAGCTTCCATCCTGTCTATGTCTTTGCGAAGACTGGGTCTCCAGAACTGCACGCAGTAATCCAGATGGGGTCTGACAAGCTGTCTGTACAGAGGGATAATAACTTCCTGTTTTCTACTGATGATGCCTCTCCCTATGCATCCCAGTATCCCCCAGCCCTCCTTGCTGCCCTCTCACATTGCTTGCCCACCTTTAGGTCATCTGATATGACTACCCCCAGGTCCCTTTCCATTTTTGTTGTTGCTAGTATCTCACCCCCCATTGTGTACTCTTCCCCTGGGTTTTTGTTTCCCAGGTGCATTACCTTGCACTTCTTAGCGTTGAATCTAAGCTGCCATACATTTGACCATTCCTCTAACCTTGCCAAGTCCCTTCTCATCCTTTCCACCCCACCTTGTGCATCAACTCTGTTGCAGATCTTTGTGTCATCTGCAAAGAGACATACTTTTCCTTCCAGTCCCTCTGCAATGTTGCTTATAAAGACATTGAAGAGGACCGTCCAAATACTGAATCTCATGTACCCCACTAGTAACCCCCTTTCTTCAGAGTGGACTCCATTTACTATTACTCTCTGTGTCCTATTCTCCAGCCAATTTTTACCCAGGCTGTCATCTTGGGACCCACTCCCAGGCTAGCTAACTTGTATATTAATCTTTTGTGTGGGACTGTGTCAAATGCCCTGCTAAAGTCTAGGTAGGCCATGTCCACAGCCCTCCCTGATCTACTACTTTGGTCACCCAGACAAAGAAATCTATCAGATTTGTCTGGCATGACCTTCCTGTTGTGAATCCATGCTGCCTTGGGTCCTGTGCCCTCTGGCCTCTAGATACTCGACAATTCTTTCCTTCAGAAGTGATTCCATCATTTTCCCTACCACTGAGGTTAAACCTAACAGGTCTGTAGTTTCCTACTTCTGCCTTGCTCCCATTTTGTGAAGGGGAATCACATCTGCCCTCCTCCAGTCCTCGGGTACCACCCCATCCTCCCATGATTTGTTAAACAGGGTAGTCAGTGGTGTCACTAATTCTACCCTTAGTTCTTTTAGAATTCTGGGATGAATCCCATCAGGCCCCATTGCTTTGTCCACCTTCAGTTTTAAGAGTTCTTTCAGAACCCTTTCTTCTGTAAATGGGCTGGTATCAAATTCTGTATCCAGAGTGTTTCTACTGTTTGTTTTAGGTACCTCCTCCTCTTCCTTTGTAAATACTGAGCAAAAATATTTGTTTAGTATCTCTGCCTTTTCACAGTCAACCTCTGCCCACCCTCCCCTTTATTAAGCCTCACAACCCTCCCTTGGTCTTCTTCGCCCTGATGTACCTATAAAAGGTTTTATCCCCTTCTTAACTGGAGTTGGCTATCTTTTCCTCGGTTTGGGCCTTTGCTGTTCTGACTGCCTTCCCAGCTTCCTTTGCTTTAACTGATACAGTTCTCTCTCCTGCTCCTTCTGTGTTTCCTTGTACTTCATGAAAGCTTTTTTTTCTTGAACCTTCACTGCCACTTCCTTTGAGAACCATAGTGGTTTCTTACATCGTTTAGTTTTGTTTATTTGCTTCACACAGAGGCTTGTTACCTCTGTGATGGCAGTTTTTATTATTCCCCATTGTTCTTCCACCCCTCCTTCCTGCCCATTTGCTAGTGCATTCCTTAGGCACTCACCCATTTTGGCAAAGTCAGCCCTCCTAAAGTCCAGTACTTTGCCTTTGTATGGCTTGACTCTATTGCTGTGTTTATTGTGAACCATACTGTTCGATGGTCACTAGTTCCCAGATGGCTACCCACTTCTACATCTGTGATCCTCTCTTCATCTCCATTTGAGAGAACCAGGTCTAAGATTGCTCCCTCTCAAGTGGGCTCCAATACTAGTTGTCTAAGGCATGCCCCCTGTAGGGCATCTAGAATAACCCCACTCTTCAAAGTGGCTGCTGCAACTGCACTCCAGTTAACATCTGGCATATTCAGATCGCCCATCAGCAATATCTCCCTTTTTCTGCCATACTAAGTATACTTTCTATCATTTCCTGTCCATATCCTCCCCTGAGAAGGGTTGTATACAACCCCTGTGCGGATTGTGGGTGCCATTGTCGGTCTCCAAATTTACCCACAGTGCTTCTTTCTTCTCCCTGTTTTCCCTTTTGTTCTGTTGCTTTGATTCCTTCCCTTATGTAAAGAGCTCCTCCTCCTCCTCTTTTACCCTCTCTGTCCTTCCTGTAGATAGTGTATCCTGGTATGTTTACATCCCAGTCATGGTTTTGTGTGAACCATGTTTCTGTGACTGCCACGATATCCAGATGTTCCTCCTCCATCAAGGCCACTAATTCAGGAAGCTTGTTACTCAGACTACGGGCATTGGTATTCATTGCTCTCCATTTCTTGATGGCTTTACCTTCTGTTGCAGCATCCCCCACTGACCTTTTTACCTCGGTCTTTTTCTCATTTAGTACCCTGTTTTGTAGGGAGAGTCTGGGATTTTCCTGCTGCTTATCAGTGCCTCCCCCCTTGACTAGTTTAAAAGCTTGCCAATGAAGCATTTAAACTGATTGCTCAAAAGACTTGTTCCCTTCCTGGACAGATACAGACCATCCTGCCAGTATAGGCTGGTGTCCCTCCAGGTGGAACCCCAGTCCCAATGAAGCCAAACCCCTGTGCTCCACACCATTTTTTCAACCATTCATTAAACTGCATTGTGCAAAGTACCCTTGCCTCACTCATGCCATTGACAGGCAGCACCTCTGAGAAGGATACTGTGTGTACTACTTGTCTTAGGCCCCTCCCCAGTTCTACAAAGTCCTTCTGCACTGCTCTAATCTCATGTTGAGCCAAGTCATTTGTCCCTAGATGGACAATGACATCCAGCTCAGACTCCCTGCAGCTGTTCTCGTGATCCTGAGGATGCGCTTCCTGTCCCTCCAAGCCATGGCACCAGGCAGGCACCTTACTTCAGTTTTCCCTGCTCCCCCCAGTTCTATCCCCCTAATAATTGAGTCCCCCACCAGGAGCTGCTTCCTTTCCTTGTGGTGTCCTCTGCCTCCTTCCTGTGGGCCTCCCTTGTGACAGGTGTCCTCAGCCTCCTTAATCTCCTCTGTGGGTGCATCCATAGGGGAGCTGTGCTCCCCCAGAATGGTGTATGGATTGTGGAGTGGAACAACTGACTGGGTGTGCCTCTGTTCCACCATCCTCACCCTCCCTGAGCCCACTGTGGTCCAACTGCTGTGCTTTCTTTGCAACCTCTGAGGTAGTGGTGGTGGTGGCTCTGGTGCTCCCTGGATGGGGGAGGTTCCCTTCCTACCATCCAGTCTGGCCTGGGGAAAGGTTCCATTACTGCTGTCCAGTGTGGCCTGAAGATGGGCAAATTCCTCCCTCAGGGCAGAGAGTTGTCTGCAAATAGGGCAGCATCTCAGCCTCCAGAAAGACTCCTGGAAGACTGCTGCCCCACAGCCACTATATTGCACTACTCCCCACATGATTATGTACTTTTTTTTTGTGTGTGTGATTGGTTTGTTATATAGAAATATATATATTATACAATGTGTATGCTTATACCGTATTTTCTGTGCTGTGTGCTACAGAGGATATGACATTGATATGCACCTTGCACTCCTGAGGAAATGATGTCAGAACCCCAGGTATAAAGGAACTATTTCCAGGGGTGGGTGGGGTGAGGGTGGGAAGGGGTTGGGCCTAAACTGTGCCCTCACAAAACAATCAGCTAAGAGCTCTGACCCACCGCGATGAGTGCCTTCCTGTCAGCAAGATACCATACACAACAATTTGACAGAGAAAATCCCCTGCTAATCAAACAGAGAAAAATCCAGACATCCAAGTCAGACACAGGTAAACCTCCCCAGCCCCAAAACAGCCTGGTGGTTTGTGCTCTGAAAGCAGTCAGCCCCAAAATAGGTCAACTGAGCTTTAAACTCTTCCTGCACTGAAAATCTTACGAATTGTAACAAGACTGTCTTTTCCTGATAATTCTAAGTTCCTTATTTCACCTTTCAGTTAGAAGTAGCCTCCACCTGCAGAATATCTGCTACAAACCAAAGACAATTGTAAGGTTCACCTCCCTCTGTTGTGAGCACAACTCGCTTTCTTGCAAATCCTATGTTCAGTATTGCAGCTCCCCAGCAAGAGGTAGTTTGACTTGAAAAATATTAGCTGTTCTGAGGAGTTTGCGATAAAACACTTGCTTATAATACTATTGTTCTCAGGTCTGTTACCAAAGCTATTGGCTGATAAGTAGCTGTGATGTAATCACTTCCTGAGAAAGTCTAGAATTTCCTTTTAAGGCACACAAAGATAAACACAAAAAACAGTTTACTGTCTGGGTCAAAGACACAAAACTGCAGGCCCTGCCATGCTCCATCTAAAATTAAGACCCTCCCAGGTATTAAATCAATCAATTTATATAGAGAAAAGGTAGATCGACAAAACAGAATTCCTATACCATCCGCCATTTCTCTACCAAAGGACCAAAATGACGGCCCCCATGGCCAGTCATTTTGAAAAGAAAATAACTGATCCTTAGAAAACATCCAAGTTTCCTGAACAAAGCATAAGGAAATATTCTTATCATAAAGCAACTGAAAGAGAGCTCTCCGTTTCACCGGATTCAGTAAGCTATGAGTGTTCAAGGAAGCCCAAATAAACCCCATGAAGAAACCAGCTAAAGTCAAATACCCTCATCATTTTTTCCTACATTTCTTCTTTTTTTCCTTATACTCAGTTAAAGGCTCTCCTGGTACAGATTTTTGTGAATCAGAGTCCCCTAGATCCATCTCCGAATCACCCCAGGCAGGAAAAAGAGCTGCATAAGTGTTATGGGTTTCCAATTCCAATTTGGCAGGTGCAGCTACAGCCTTAAAGGTCCTACTAGACTGTCTGGGGGTATAGCAAGGGGAGCTATCAATACTTCATCTCTTTTTCCCTCCGGATCTTTATAACACACCGGTTGTAACAAACCCTGTTCCTGGATTAGATCTACCACTCCAGGCGTCTTTTCCACAGAAATGGGGGGGGTACCGCCTCAACCAGAACCTTAGTTGAAGGCAAGATGCTTCTTTTTGCCTCTTTAGTGATAGCCAGGGTGGGGGTAGCAACATGAACCTCCTTTTCAGCTTTAAAAACCGCCTCCTGGGCATGTTGAACTAGCAAATCAACACTGCCACTGGAGGCCTTATTCTTAGCCACCCATGCACAATCCTTAAAAGCATGACCATAGGTCTCACAAAGATCGCATCTGGTGGGGTTAGTACACTGCTGTATACCATGTCCTAAATCTCCACAATTGTCACATCGGGGGCGTTCACAGGTACTAGATAAATGGGTTTTTGAGCCACATTTATAGCATGCCCGGGGTTGGCCACTATAAAAACAAACATCCCTATCCCTCCCCAACAAAAAGGAGTTTGGGATATGTTCGATACCCTTCTCTGTTTGTCTCAATTTAACTTTAATTTCCAACCCCCAGTCCAGAATTGTTCCGCATCCAATATAGGCTCTGGGTCACCCTGTAATTCACATTTGAGGGACAACCAATGGGTAATGTCTTCGACGTGTACACCTTCATTTCGAAACATGATCATCACATGTTTGATCAAAGGGGTAGAAAGAGGAATAACCAAAAAAGGAGACCACAACGGGGAAAACTTCACCTGGGCATATCTTTCCCAGAATAACTCCAATAAGTACGCTGAACAAAAACTTATATCAAAGTTGTCTTCCCCTGATATATTAATGAAAGCAAAAATATCCCTTGCTGAAAACCCCAATGATTCTTTAATCAGCAGTTTCTCCACATGATGCCTATCCGGTCTGTCTGGTAAACCACCTTTATATTGAAGTCTAACTGCATTGCGCCGAGGCGCAGCTTCCCTTTTAGCATTAGCAAAAAGAGATGACATCAATGGTTTGTCCACAGGAGGGAGTGAAGTAGCCTCTGTAATACTAGTTTTATTCGCTTCTGGGTCGGAAACTTTAACAGTACCCCCCCCTTCTACAAAAACAGAAGTTTCAGGAACCAGAAACATACCACCCTTTGTATTAGCTCCCCCCTTCCCCTCCTGAGGGTGCCAAACTGGAGAATTTTTTTTAAAGTCAAAAACAGGGTCCCAATCCTGTGAAGGAGTCCAAACTCTGGTCCTCGACTGCCCACATCCTGCTGCTCATAATGCCCATTGGGGAGACCAAGAATTATCATGGGCCATAGGAACGTCAGCACATTGAATACCAACCCTCGGGAAAGGAGCAATAAAAGTCTCTCTGGCAGCACTCTGTGGTTTCGGGTCTTGATCGAACTGCAAATCCAATTTCAGGCCTTTTCGATCCTTAAAGCAAAAGTCAGTAACTCCATCCTGCTCTCCAGGGTTAGTTTGAAAATGAACAGGGCCTTGTATGGGGGTGAGATTTGTTTCGGTGGGTAAGGGTTGAAACACAAACCCAGTGTCCCTGCTTAATGAAACTTTTAAATCCACGGTAAAGCCAGCAGCATTACTCATCTCCAGGTCCCCTCTTTGTCCAGACTCCGGAGACCCAACAGCCATGAACTGTTGCACTGGAAACCCCATTTGGTCGCCGCTATCCACGATGGAGACAGGAACCAAGACTGCATCCAAACCATTCTTGTTGGGCTGCTGAAACACACCCGAATCCTCCTCTTCCTCGGCTCGAGACACTTCCATGTTTCCTTGTGTCGATAGGGTGTCTCGAGATACACTGACCTCCTCACCGGAAAGACTATCAACCTCATCCACTATCAGCGGTACCAGAACGACTGCAGCCCTTCCATCCACAAAAGCCTTCTCCGAATCAGGTATAGCTGTTTCGGTTTTTACTTCATCCACGATATCAAGCACCGAACGAGCTTCATGAAAGATTTCTTCAGCCACAGTGTCCACTGGCATTTTAACTAGTTTCTGCTCAGGAAACTGACGATCCTTTCTTGCAAACGTCTCCTCCGCAATCTCCTCTAAACAGCTGCCGAACAAAGCAGCCATCTTGCCAACAGCCTGACGGCCCCCTACTGACAATCAGTAGGGGAATTTCCCCGGTGTTCTGGCCAAATTTCTCCCATTCACTAAAAATACCAACAGCTTAATCTGGTTCAATTTCAGTTGCTTACCATCTGTATACCCCCTCCCCCCGGTCCCCCTGAAAAGGGGACTTCTAGGCACAGTGGGCTTACCCAGTCAACAAAATTCGATAAATAAAAAAAAAATTAAAACCCTGCAGCTTACACATGGAATGTGCTGCCTTGTTCAACCACAACTGGTCTCAGAACCCTCACTAGGAACATTCTAAGGCATTGAGTTGGATTTTTCAGAATGGGAGGATGAAGACAACACTTAAGGTCCTCTTGCACCTTCATCTGTGTTCGTGTCCAAATTTGCATCTTAAATTTTATATTAATTGATTATTGATTGATTGATTTAAAATATTTTACAAGGAAAGTACACTGAGCAGAGAAACAGCTTATTTCCAGGTGCACCCAAGGGGGGTTGGAACTGTGATTCATAAATAGAGAAGAACATAGAGAATAATATATGGGGTGGTGTGTGTAATGAAAATTTTACAGACACCCAAGGTGTTGGATGCTACATAAATTCCGAGAGCGAAACTTGAGGGGTTTAACTAAGCATCCATCATTGAGGGTGCATGTAAAATTTGAGTTTTGCACCACCCCATATTTTATTTTATATAATTGCCGGGGTTGTGTTTTTTTGCCTGAGCAATTATATAAAACATGCAAAGAGGCAGTGACAAGAAGGGGAGGAGCAGTACCTGTAGCAGAGTCCGTGGTTTCTTCCCTGTGAGTAGCAATGCGGTGGCAGTGGTGAGGGCTCAGCATAGCTCCATTCATTTTTTCTTTTTTTTCTTTAGCGAAAGTCAGGAAGCAAGCAGGAGACACAGTAGTGGGCTGCAGTGCTGAATGAAGGTGGGCAGAAGACAGCGTCGGGCAGAACTGAAAGGATCGGAAATTACCCCAGCTGCCCTTTACAACTAACAAAAGCCCTTCAGCCTCCTTTGTGCTGGTGGTTCAATGTATTAAAATGAAGGAGATGAAAAAAAAATGCATTTTGTTTTTCAGTGCTGGACAATTGTGACAGGAAAGCTCCTGAGAGGCAGGGCCGCTGTAGCTCGTAGTTTTCCCATAGTGAAAGTGGCGCGTGTTTGCCGTTATAACCAATGGCAAATTACAACCAGCTTTTACTAAGGGGAAAAATGCAAAC
The DNA here is from genome assembly GCA_016271365.2 of Neoceratodus forsteri. NCBI lineage: Eukaryota > Metazoa > Chordata > Ceratodontiformes > Ceratodontidae > Neoceratodus > Neoceratodus forsteri. Next base: position 25,222,972 of record JADMNL010000022.1, on the reverse strand, counting down.
CAGTAATTATAATAAAATAATGTACAACAGTGCTCTGAAAACTGAGACTAAGATACATGACCTGCAGTGAGGGGAAACTTTCAATAAAGTAGACATGACTGTCATGCAAATCTCTATAAATTACTTATGTGATTTCACCCAATCCACGTAGTAAGACCCCATCTAATACCCTTTCAACATACTGTATGCAGGAGCAAACGTCCAGCTATCTTGCTAATGGCCAACTGTATAGTTCACCTGAATGGGGTCAGTTTGGCACATGACCAAAAATAGTGGAGGTAAGTGTCCGCTTTGGAAGCTGGAAGAACTTTGACGTGGAATTATGCACCATGGCAGAGGGGATAATCTATTTATAAAACTGAACTGGGTTTCTTTAAATCAGTTACATGTAAAAAACTTGATGTAATCAGTTAAGATTTCCCACCATGCATCAGTCTACGTCTCATTAAGGTCCTTTTTCCATGCCAAGCAACATTTGTCTGAGGGGTCATCTTCCACCTCTAGCAAGTAGTGCTATAGAGATGAAATGTTAAGGATTCCTCCCTCAGATAACAATAGATCCCTGACTCCCTGAGATAGTGAACCCCCAACAGAGCTCCTTTGCACCTTACACAACAACTTTTTAATCTGTAACATATAGGATAACGTATGGGCAGCCATACTGTTTATTGCTAACATTTTATTGCTTCATTTTTCTCTGATTCAAATTGTTGTTGCTGTGTATACCTTCTGCTGCATTATTACAGGGTGTGCCTACAGGTGTGTGTGCTACATATACTGACACCGCAGCGAATCCCTGATGGTGAAGACCATCACAGCGACAGGATTTGGCCAAAATCCACATGTCGCTGTGATGGTCTCCGCATGGCCAGGGGATTGCCTCACAGGGTGTTCCCACCCCCCCGCCTGGTTCAACTCTGACTCTGAGTTAGAATCCTAGAGAGCGTGGGGTGTGGGGGGTTCGGGGGGTGTAGACGGAGGCATCCTCGACACTGCATTGCCGACACTCGCAATGCAGCTGTCACTGTCGGGGATGTCTCCGTAGCTTATGGCAAGGTAGAATCGTAGTGTAACAGATTACCGCTGTAATCTTCTGATTCAAATTGCCTTTTGCAAGGTATATCTTCTGTTACTGCTTTATTTTTCTCTGTAGCAAAGTGTATCGTACAGGGTATATCTTCTGTGAAATTATTACAGGTGGTGCTTTACAGGTTTTACAGTTTTATCTATCATTAGGATAAGCTTTCAGGGTTACTGCATTTGTTGCTGGCTGATTGTTTTGATTGTTTCTGCTCTTGCCTCCTTGTTTCTTTCGTCCATGGTTCATCTTTTTTGGCAGGGGAAGGGCCCAGCCACCCACCCTATCCCCATCCACCCCATACTATGTTCCTTTTATAGAGCAGCACAGTCGTGACATTTTCTGTGGCAAAGCAGGAAGGGGTGGATCAGTGGAGTATCCACACAGTGACCTCTTTTACAGGGGCACTAGTAATTTAACTTGTTATAACAAGTTATACAAAAACGAACAAACAAAACAGAAAATCTAACTTTTGCTTTCATTTTCTTCTTTCTAATTACTCTGACCAGGTTATAAACCCAGCAACTTATCTGGAATGGATATCATTAACTGCAGGTGCTATGAAACACTTTTCAGAAGGGCAGTTTTACAGGATTTAGGACACTGTCCTACATGTTGGGCCATTGGAGATCTAAGAGCTCAGCTCCGGGCAGCATGGACAAAGATTGCATGCCTCAAATTGCATATTCAAGAGGAAATATATTATAAGAACCACCCGCCATTACCCCAACATCCAACAGAAGCACCTCGACCACAGAGGGTAGTTGGTCTTAGAGGTTGGCAGGTAGTTAGGAGGGGCAAACTTGGTGCCCCATCACTCAGTGCTCTCCAACATATTACCTCCACAAACCATATAAAAACTACAAACATGTATTTGCCTCTATCTCCAAAATCAAATAAAGGGGCAGAGGACACTGCAGAGCAGGACATTGCAGCACAGGAGCTAGCACAACAAAAATCCAAAACACTTCTGATCATAGGAGACTCCATGATTCAGGGAGTTGATATATATCTCCAGCCAGGGTAATGGTCAGATGTCTCCCAGGTACATCAGCGTGGAGAGACACTGACCGCATTGCTAAAACTGTTCAGGAAGCAGGAGAAAACGTTGACATCCTGGTACACATAGGGACTAATGATCTCGCCAGCCAGTCAGTTGTGGAGACCAAGGAACACCTGACCAGGCTGGGTGACAAACTATCATCCATTTCATCTGGCATCTCCTTCTCTGAGATCCTGCCAGTCTGGGAGAGGGGGCAGATAGACGGAGGGTCAGAGAATGGGAGATAGAGGAGCTAAACATGTGGCTCAAGGGCTGGTGCCAGGAAAAAGGACACATATTTGTAGGGAACTGGCAACAGTTTTGGGAGTGAAAGTTATTTAAATTTGATGGACTGCATCTGACTAAGGAGGGAGTCAGTGTATTGGGGCAGAAGTTTGACGTCTTTGCAGAATATTTAAAGGAAAACTGTCTTTACTGTTAGCACTCCCATCCCTGAAATCTCTACCCCCCGATTAAACTTTTGCCACAGCAACAACATTTTGTTTTTGCAGTTTACTTACGTTATTTCAACTTCGTAAAATTTGTGATCGTCAAACATGGAGGACGCTGCATGGTTCCATTTCAGTACCGGTGCGGCACTGCACTGCTAACCCCAATAGAAAATGCACTGGGGTGAGTGGTGCGGCACCGCACCGGTACTAAAATGAAACCGTGCAGCGTTCGCCATGTTTGGCGATCACAAATTTTATTTGAAATAACGTAAGTAAACTGCAGAAAAATGTTGTTGCTGTGGCAAAAGCTTAATCGCGTGGGGAAGCTTCGTGGTGGGAGTGTTACAATAAGGACAGTTTTCCTTTAAACTAGCAATGGGGAGAGGGTGCAGCACCCCATACGTTGAATGGGAAGAACACCCCTCCCCCATCAGCTAGTGGTCAAACAGGAGTTCAGCATGTTTGCAGTTCATTTGCATCACGAGGTAACAAAAAACATAGAAACATAGAAACATAGACTTTGACAGCAGATAAGGACCGCTGGGCCCATCTAGTCTGCCCATTTCCCTACCTACAAGATAGGCCGTAGATCCTAGTTAACCAACAGCCTATTTCTTCCTACTCTCCACAAGAATTGCCTTATGTCTGTCCCATGCATTCTTGAATTCTCCACAGTTTTAGACCCTTACACCTCCTCAGGAAGGCTGTTCCATGCATCCACTACCTCTCTGTGAAATAATACTTCCTCACATTGCCCCTGAACCGCTTCCTTCTATCTTTAAATTGTGTCCCTTGTTCTTGCAAGTCTCTTTTCTGAAAGATGCTACCCTCTTGGACTTTGTTAATTCCACTGAGGTACTTAAAAGTTTCTACCATGTCCCCCTCCTTCTTTCCTCAAGGGTATACATATTAAGCTCCTTTAGTCTCTCCTCATACGGCTTCTCTTGCAGACCCTGCACCATTTTAGTTGCCCTCCTCTGACTACCTCTATTCTGTCTATGTCCTTGCGGAGATGGGGTCTCAGAACTGGACACAGTATTCCAGATAGGGTCTCACCAACTGTCTGTACAGAGGATAACAACTTCCTGTTTTCTGCTGCTGATGCCTCTCCCTATACATCCCAGTATACCCCCCAGCCTCTACTGCCTTCTCACATTGCTTGCTAACCTTAAGGTCATCTGATATGATTAACCCCAGGTCTCTTTCCTTTTTGTTGTTGTTACTACCCCCCATTGTGTATTCTTCCCTGGTTCTTGTTTCCCAGGTGCATTATTTTGCACTTTTTGCATTGAATCCTAGCTGCCATACTCTGACCATTCCTCCAACCTTCACAGTCCTTTTCATCCTTTCCACGCCTCCTTGTGTATCAATTCTGTTGCAGATCTTTGTGTCATCTGCAAAAAGGCATACTTTTCCTTCCAGTCCCTCTGCAATGTCACTGATGAAGACATTAAAAAGGACTGGACCCAATACTGAACCCTGCAGTACCCCACTAGTAACCCTTCTTTCTTCAGAGTGGACTCCATTTACAATTACCTTCTGTGTCCTGTTGTGCAGCCAATGTTTTACCCAGGCTACCACCCTGGGATCCACTCCCAGGCTGGTTAATTTGACTATTAATGTTTTGTGTGGGACTGTGTCAAATGCCTTGCTAAAGTCTAGGTAGGCCATGTCCACAGCCCCTCCCTGGTCTACTACTTTGGTCACCCAGTCAAAGAAATCTATTAGATTCATCTGACATGACTTTCCGCTGTGAATCCATGCTGCCTTGGGTCCTGTGCCCCACTGGCCTCTAGGTACTCAACTATTCTTTCCTTCAGAAGTGACTCCCATCACTTTCCCTACCACAGAGGTCAGACTGACAGGTCTGTAGTTTCCTGCCTCTGTCTTGGTCCCACTTTTGTGAAGGGGAATCACATCCACCTTCCTCCAGTCTTTGGGTACCACACCATCCTCCCATGATTTATTAAAAAGAGTAGCCAGTGGTTTCACTAGTTCCTCCTTTAATTCTTTTAGAATTCTGAGGTGAATTCCATCAGGACCCATTGCTTTGTCCACCTTCAGTTTTAGGAGTTCTTGCAGAACCCTTTCTTCTGTGAAAGGACTGGGATCGACCCCCCCTATCAAGAGTGCTTCTGTTAATTGGATTAGGCACTTCTCCTCCTTATTTGTGAATACTGAGCAGAAATATTCGTTCAGTATCCTGCTTTTCACTGTCCCCTCTGCCCATCCACCGTTCATTCTATTCAGCCTCACTATCCCTCCCTTTGTCTTTCTACGCTCGCTGATGTACCTATAAAAGGTTTTATCCCCCTTCTTAACTGAGTTGGCTATCTTTTCCTCAGTTTGGGTCTTTGCTATTCTGACTTCCCTCCCTGCTTCCTTCTGCCTTAACTGGTAAACTGGTACAGCTCTCTGTCCTGCTCCTTCTGTGTTTCCTTATACTTCCAGAATGCTATCTTTTTCTTCCTGACTTTCACAGCCCCCTCTTTTGAGAACCATAGTGGCTTTTTCTTTCATTTTGATTTGTTTATTTGCTTCACACAAAGGCTTGTTGCCTCTGTGATGGCAGTTTTGATGATTTCCATTGTTGCTCCACACCTCCTTCTAGCCTGTTTGCTAGTGCTTTCTGAGCACTCTCCCATCTTGCCAAAGTCAGCTCTCCTAAAGTCCAGTACCCTCACTTTTGTGTGGCTTGACTCTGTAGCTGAGTTTAACGTGAACCACACTGTTTGATGGTCACTTGTCCCCAGATGGCAACCCACTTCTAGATCTGAGATCCTCTCACTGCCCCCGTTTGAGAGTATGAGGTCTAAGACTGCTCCTCACGAGTGGGTTCTGAAACTAGTGTCTAATGCCTGCCACCTGTAGGGCATCAAGAATGGCCCCTCTTGGATGTGGCTGCAGCAAAGTGCTCCAGTTAACATCTGGCATATTCAGGTCTCCCATCAATAGTATCTCCCTTTCTCTGCCATTCTAAGAATGCCTTCTATCATATCCTTGTCCATTCCCTCCCTGACATGGGGTCTGTACACAACCCTGTGCAGATTGTGGTGCCCTTCCAGTCTCCAGGTGACCCACAGTGCCTCCTCACCTCCCTGTTTACTCTTTTGTTCAGTTGCTTTTATCCCTTCCTTTACATAGAGCTACCTCCCCTCTTCTCCCTGCCTGTCTCTCCTGTAGGTTATGTACCCTGGTATGTTAACATCCCAGTCATGGTTCTCTGTGTATCATGTCTCTGTGACTGCTATGATATCCAGGCATCCTCTTCCATCAAGGCCACCAGCTCAGGGAGCTTGTTGCCCAGACTACAGGCATTGGTACTCATTACCCTCCATTTCCTGATGGCCTTACTCCTTTGCCCCATCCCTGTCCTTCTTGCCTTTGTCCCTTTCTCCATTTACCCAGCCCTTCTCCCTATTGACACCTCTATGTTGGTGTTTGCTGCACTTACTACCGTGATTATTTGGGGGCTAGATTTCCTGCTCCTTTCCAGTGCTCTCCTCCTTGGCTAGTTTAAAAGCTTGCCAATGAAGCATTTAAACCTATCACCTAGGATCCTGGTTCCCTCCCAGACAGATGCAGCCCATCATGCCAGTATAAGGCTTGCATCACTCCAGGTGAACCCCCAGTCCCCAGTGAAGCCAAATCCCTGAGCTCCACACCAGTTTTTCAACCACTGATTGAATACCATGGTGCGGAACACCCTAGCCTCTCCTATGCCATAGATGGGCAGCACCTCCGAGAAGGTTATCGTGTGTGCTACTTGACTAAGGCCCCTTCCCAATTCCACAAACTCTTCCTGCACTTCTCTAATCCCTTTCTTAGCCAGGTCATTTGTCCCTAGGTGGACAATGACATCCAGCTCCCTCCCCTGTGCAGCTGCTCCGGCAATCCTGAGGATTTGCTCCTGTCACTCCAAGCCATGGCGCCAGGCAGGCACCTTACATCCTCTCCCTTCCTCCCCCAGTTCTACCTTCCTAACAATGGAATCCCCCACCAGGAGTTGTTTCCTTCCCCTGCAGGATCCCCTGCCACCCTCCTGTGGGTCTCCTTTGTGGAGGTTCCCAGCATCCTCCTTGGTCTCCACTGCAGGTGCCTCCATAGAGGAACTACACTTTGCCAGAATGGTATAGGAATTGTGGAGAGGTACAACTGGAGGGATGTGCCTCTGTTCCATCACCATCACCTTCCCTGAGCCCACTGTGGTCCAACCGCTCCTCTTTCTTGGCAATCTCTGAGGCAACGGCAATGGCATTGGTGGTCCCTGGATGGAAGAGGAGGTCCCACAAATCCTGGCCAACTCAGCCTGGAGATGAGCAACCTCCTCCCTCAGCCCAGAGAGGTGCCTGCAGATGGGACAACACTGCATCCTCCAGAACGTCTCCCGGAAGACTGTTGTTTCACAGCCACTGCATTGCACCACTCCAATCATGTCTTATTTCTGGCCCCTTAACTGTTTTCAATCCTTACTCTTTCCTCTGTTTTTTTTTTCTCTCTCTCCTTACTTTCTGCCTGTGTGCCCTTTAAGCTCCTGATTGTCCTGTTCTGAGACAAGAATATCCTATATTTCTCAGTGGACCACTTACTTGCTCAGAGGCAGACCTCCAGCAGCTAGATGGGGCTGGAGAGCTACTCCTGCCCTTCTAGGATGGTGGGTCTTTGGTGGTTCTGTGATCACTCACTTCTTGCTCCCAAACAGGAAGTTCCTGTTGTCAGTCAAATCCTGTGCCTATAAAAATATAACTAGCTTTGGGTGGGAGGGTAGAGGTGAGGGAAGGAGGGCAATATAGTCCCAGCAGAGAAGTCCAGTCACACAGCAGTCCTTTCTCCTGGTGTCTTCTGCCAAGATATTAGATAAAAAGGTCCAGCTCCCCATATGATGCACAGAGGAAATGCCAGACCTCACCCAACAACTAACACACCAAAATCTGCCCAATGGAAAATCATGTACACAAATGCTTGCAGTCTGGGGAAACAAGATCCCAGGCCTACAGGCAATAATGACAGAGGCTAAACTGGACATAGTAGCAATTAGCAAGACATGGTTTACCAGTAACCACACTTGGGAGACTTCAGTACCTGACTATGTAATGTTCAGAAGAGACTGAGGTGCATGGGGGGGTGGAGTGACCCTGTATGTCAATGAAAATATCAAAGCTACAGAAATTCAGAATACACATAAGGAGCCAAAAGAACTGTGGGTCACCCTAGAAACAGGAAATAGGGCAGCCATATGAACTGGGGTTGTCTACAGGCCCCCAGACCAGGGGGAGGACATAAACACATTACTGCTGGAAGATATACAAAACATGACAACTAAAGGGGAGGTTCTGATAACGGGAGACTTCAACATGCCAGATACAGAGTGGTCAATACCAGCAGGAACATCTGCCAGAACTAGACACATGGTGGAGTCCCTGCAGGGGGGAAGGCCTCAAGCAACTGGTACAACAACCCACAAGAGACAGGACTATTCTGGATCTAGTACTGACTAACAGGGAAAGGATCACCGATCTCCAGGTAGAAGGTCACCTGGAGGCCAGTGACCATCGCATGGTATCGTTCAATTTGGCCACTGGAACTAAATCATCCCATTCCAAGGCAAAAATATGGGACTTCAGAGGAGCTGACTTTGATAAAATGGCCAACAGAGTTAAGCTAGCCCTGGCAAAAAGAAATACAGGTGAGTGGGTACAGGCCAAGTGGGCAAGCATTAAGAATGCAATACTTGAAGCAACATCCCATTGGGTTACAGAGAAAAGGAAGTGCAAAAGAAGAAGGAAACCACTTTGGTTATCAAAAACAGTTGCAGAAAAGGTCAGAGCCAAAAGACTGGCCTTCAGGAAATATAAGGGGACGCAGCAGGATGAAGATAGGGAGGCATATCAAGCTTCCCTAAGGGAAGCAGGGAAGGCAGTAAGGCAGGCAAAGGTCCAAACCAAGGAAACACTAGCATGAACAGTAAAAGAAGGTGACAAGACTTTCTATAGACACATTAGTGAAAGAAGAAAGTCCAGAGGGGGTATTGCTAAGATCAAAGGAGATAAGGCGGCGTGTGAGGTGGAGGAGGACCACATAAAAGCATCTATCCTAAATAGATACTTTGGCTCAGTATTTACTGAAGAGAAGGCAGGCAGGACTCACAGCTCAGAAACATGGACATGGGGAGGGGAGAGGTGTGCACTAGTCCCTTCATAAAAGAAAGGGTCCTACAAGAGTTCAATAAGCTCTGGGTGAACAAGGCAATGGGACCTGATGGCATACATCCCAGGTTACTAAAGGAGCTAAGGGTGGAACTAGCAGAGCCACTATCAGAACTGTTTAGTGAGTCTCTGAGCACAGGAGAGGTCCCAGAAGACTGGAGAAGGGCTCCCGCTCCACAAGAGTGGTAGCAGGGAGGAGGCAGGGAACTACAGACCAGTCAGTCTTACCTCAGTAGTGGGCAAGATTATGGAGGCACTCCTTAAAGAAAGGATTGTGTAGCACCTGTAATCCATAGGAGCACAGGATCCAAGACAGCATTGAGTTACAAAAGAAAGGTCCTGTCAAACTAATCTCATAGATTTCTTTGACTGGGTAACCAGAGTGGCGGACCAAGGGGGAGCAGTTGATGTCGGCAACCTTGACTTCAGCAAAACTTTCGATACTGTTCCACACAGAAGATTGATTAATAAGCTGGGTAGGTTCAGGGTGGGTCAGGAGTTGGTCAACTGGGTGGCAAATTGGTTGACGGGCAGAAAACAGAGAGTGGTGGTAAATGGTATACAGTCGGAAGAGATGCAAGTCGCAAGTGGGGTAACTCAGGGATCAGTCCTGGGGCCAGTCCTCTTCAATATCTTCATCAGTGACATTGCAGATGGACTGGAGGGTAAGGTTTGTCTGTTTGCAGATGACACCAAGATCTGCAACAGAGTAGATGATCCAGATGGGGTGGGCAGGATGAGAAGAGATCTGAATAAACTAGCAAAATGATCAGAAAAGTGGCAACTGGGGTTTAATGCAAAAAAGTGCAAGATCATGCACATGGGGAAGAGAAACCCTGAAGCCACTTATCTGCCGTCAACATCTATGTTTCTATGTTATACAACAAGCCTGTGTTTGCATCAAGAGGTTTCTATTGCCAGTAGTGTGAAGAGAGAACTTGACTTTTACCATCCTGCCTCTTTTCCTATGTGTCACTGTATTTTTATTATTTATTCCTTTAACATACTTCTGCTATGGTTTTGTTACTACGTTTCGATGCATACTGCTGATTGTGGCTATTGGAATTTTTATTATGTTTCTACCTATCGTTCAGTTGCTGATTGTATTCAAGGTTGGTCTGTATCCTGACGGTTGTGACCTACTGTAACCTCCCAGGCTGTGCCTAAGAATAGGTAATTACTTTATTTAGTGCACACACCTGACAAACAAAAACTAAATAAATCAATCTGGAGTGCTGGCAGCAGCAGAACTGTTGTGTCTGTGTGGATTTCCCATGACTAAGTGAAAATTTTCCATATTTGTTCTAATCCATTCTAGAATGCTGGCAGCAGCATAGTGGCTGTGTCTGTGTTGGGTCTCCACAGCCAAGTCAAAATGTTCCTTTTTTTTTAACTAGTAACGTTTATTCAAATATTTTTGGTGTACAGTTTGTGGATTGAGAAGGAGGGTACTGTCCACAGGAAGGTGTGGAATGTGTGTGTTTCATGTTGGTCGAGAGCAGAACAGTCACCAAAGTTGTCCCAGTGTGACTCACATCTAGTGTAAATTTCATTTTATTTAGGTATATAGTTTGGCAGTTTGTGCCTTTGTGGGATTGTCCTTGTCACCAAGATTTGCTGACTTGTTGCTATGTGGTGGCCTGTTAATTATGTGGTACTGGGATTTTGTTTGTCTCTTTCTGCAGCCTTTTCTGGGCTGCCGATTTCTTGCCTAAAAAAAGAATCATTTATTGAAAAAATTTTTTGTAGTGCCCCAGAGTCCTGGTGCCTTCCAAAAATGGGCATCCAGCTGCTCTAGGGGCTGGTTAGATAGGGATGGTACCACATGGTGTCCCCTGTACAGGTACCCCTGTTAGTGTTAGGAACCCCCCAAACCTGAAGCCCCAGCAGTTTCCCTGCCTGCAGCTCCATTCCAGAACCCCAAGCATCCATTTGAAGGTAACTATTTTTCTTTGGCAGATCGGGCTGGTGTCGAGAGGAGGAGGATGCCAGAAACCACAGAGGGAATGAGAAAGGGCTTACCTGAGGGGTGGAAGCCATTCCCTAAGTTGTCTGGGTGCCTGGACTCCTACTCCACCATCGATGAAGGCTGCCGTTAGCCCACCATAACACTCTCCCTGGAGTGCCTTATTACGATTGTGAAATGGGTAATTTTTAGTAATTTTTATGCATTTTTAAACATAATATATTCAGCTAGGCTGTTGTGCTGGGATAACGGCCCAGCTGAAAGCAGCTCTCGGCCAATCAGAATTCAGCATTCTTTCTACCCATTTCATAATTCTAGTTAAAAACCTATATGCTATGAAACAGGGCTTTTTGAGGCCCTGTGGTAAAACATAGTCTGCATAAATAAAGTTGTTTTACTACTACTACATTTTATGATTGCTTACCTTCCCTAAAATTAATTGATGTTGCTGTTTGTTTTGTCTGTCTCCTTGTTTAGCAGAACTGAAATGCACGCTAATGAGTAAGCAATAAGACATGACAGCGTGTGCATGGAACAGATTTTACTGCACGGCTAGGGGCGTAATGAGGCACGAGGCCTTGGCCGAGTGCCTTTAGCGCCTGGCATGCAGTAAAATCTGTTCCATGCACTCACCTGGAGTTTCTTATTGCGCTTATAAAATGGGCTCCTGTTTTAAAAACTTTTTACATTTGGGAAAAGCATGTTTATATGTAGAAACAATAGATTTACTTGTGTGCATTATGATCAAATAGTCCTTCCACTCACAACAAATGATGTCACTGATGATGTCATTGTATTGTTGCCTACCTTCTTCCTGTTTTTTTCTCTGTTTTTCCCCACATTCAAGATATGGAATGTTTATCACGGAATGTTTACCATGGAATACATGGATTCAAAATTCTGCTCAGTTCCACTGCTAGAATGTTCCCTTCTAATACTATACACACACACACAACAAAGGCCTCTGTTACAGCCAGAAACTCAATTATCTCACTGTGAGGGCAAGGAGAAGAGATTTCCTGATGAGCAGGTAAAGATAGTAGGGGATTTTTCATGTCAGCAAAGAAACAGTTGTAATGAAAACTATAAACAATACTTAATGTTTCTATTTTTTTATGTGTGTAAGGAGAATGTGTTGATGAGGAAAGCAACATTTAATTAATCTGTTTTATTTTGTATTTAAGGTACTTTTATTTTTAGGGCCCAGTGCAAGTGAATGTGATGTTTCCAGTTACAGGGCAAAAAACAATGGCTGCCAGTTGAGTTTTTAACATTCTATTAGCTTAATGATTCCAGTGGTGATCTGTCCACATTTGGCAGCACTTTTTATTTTCCATGCATGGAACATAATTGCTACATGAACAACAGCCAATCAGATTTCAGGATTTTCTCTTACCATTTTATAAATATTTATAAACAACCATGTTTTGTTTACAATCCTGGATCTATTCTTACTGAAAACTTCCTAAACATTAGAAACGCCTCTAAATAGTGCAGTCACTCATGATGCAATAGCCTCCTAAACTCTCACTGCATCATGAGTGGCTAGACTGTGTTGTGGGTGTTCCCTAGTCCAGGAAACATGCAGTGGGAGCTGATCAAGGAAGGTAAACAAACGTATTTTGGTGTGGTAACACCAGTATGGTGGGCAGTCTGTGTTTCTCTTTTTTAAAGAAAAAAAGAATCAGAATCAAACTACCAGTTACATCAGCAATCTTTACAGAATGCTGGTAATCATAAAATGTGTTTTTTTAAACTAGGGAGACTTTGAGATCTAAGGGGGTTGACAGTGTCCCTTTAAAGTGCTTAGAGTGCTAGAAAAGTCAGCCGAGAGCCATGGGGAAGGCCCGAGGGCCTGCTTTAAATAAATAAATATTCACCCGGCGTAGCAAATCCCAGGGGCAGCTGGCCCTGTAAGGAAGATTTTAAATATTTATAAAGAGGTGGGGCAGTGAAGGAGTCGGAGACATTAGGCCCTGACAAGTCCCAATCCATTATTTAAAGGGGCCATGCACTGGAGTAAGCCTTAAGGGGGTAAAGGCAAGCCCCTGGTTGAGGAAAAGCAGCCCAACAGAGCAGACCCTCAGAGATTATAGGGGGCTCAGCAAAAAGCTCTGTTGCCCCTTAGTCACAAAAGGGGCCCAGCAAGACAGGCCCATAGCATAAAGAGGCCCAGCAGGTAAGCCCCATGTTGAGGAGAGGGCCCAGCAGCATAGGCTCGGTAGCATTTAGAGGGTCAGTCCAGCCCTAGATTAAAAGGGGGCAACGTTAAACCCGAATATTTGAAGGGGCCCAGCAGTTAAAAGGTCAAGGAAGGCCCAGGGGGAAGAAGGGCATCAAGTCCAGGGTTTTCAGGAGTAACCATGTCCTAGTATAAGGAGGGCCCAGAGTACTACAGACCCATTCTTTAAAGGGCACCACAAGCCCAGAGCTTAGGAGGGCCCCACTGGTATAGTAGATTTAAAAGGGCCAGTGAGAAAAAAGGTGCTTAGCACACAACTGCCATCTGGTGACTGTCAACTGATGAAAATGTGCATTGTGTTTATTGCAAAGCACCAAGCTTGTGTTGTTACTGGGACTCTGGTTATTTACCTCTTCAATGAACAATTGCCCCAGACTCTGGTTATTTGCCCCTGTTCCTGGTTATTTACCCCTGCAACAAACAATTGCCCTGGACTCTAGTTATTTGCCCCTGTTCCTGGCATATTGCCTCTGCAATGAACAACTACCCTGGATTCTGGTTATTTTCCCCTGTTCCTGGTTATTTGCCCCTCCAACAAACAATTGCCTCCAACTTGTTTATTTGCCCCAGTTCCTGGCAAATTGCCCCTGCAATTAACAATTGCCATAGACTCTGGTTATGTGTCCCTGTTCCTGGCAAATTGCCCTAGCAATGAACTATTGCCCTATATTCTGTTATTTGCCCCAGTTCCTGGCAAATTGCTCCAACAAAGAACAATTGCCCTGGATTCTGGTTATTTGCCTTGTTCCTGGCAAATTGTCCCTGCAATGAACAATTGCCCCAGTCTCTGCCTATTTGTCCCTGTTCCTGGCAAATTGCCCCTGTAGTGAACAATTGCCCTGGATTCTAGTTATTTGCCCCTGTTGCTGGCAAATTGCCCCAGCAGCGAACAGTAACCTTAGTGCAGTTTGAAAGTATATCTGCCAGTTTTATTATTGTCAATTTATGTGTATGGAATCAGTCTTCTGCCACAACACTCATGATGGGGTTGTTCACAGCCAGTTCTTCACTGAAGCAGCCTCCAGTCAGCGAAGAAACTTCACAGCAACATCCCTCTCTGCTGTTCGCCGTTGGTCGAAACCGGCATAACCCTGTGTGACTCGTGACCTCTGGCTCCTGGTCGGGTCAGTCTGGAAGTGGAACATCCTGGAAGGAACCTTGTCTGTCACTCCCAGTCGTTCACTGGTAGTCAAATCAGACATGTCTATTGTGTACCCGTGTCCACCAGTTTGTTGTTTTCTAGTTCTGAACATTACAGGATTTTGATCTTCGTCCTGTGTCCTACTCTTCCTTCTTGTCTCATCCTGCTTGCACTGTTCTGACTTCTGTGATCCAGCTTGTTCTTGGTGATCCTCTCGTGGATCCTCCACCAAAGAAGCTTCAACGTGTCTTCATCCTTGGCAGTCTGGTCGAGGGTCTGTGCTGGGAAAACTTCAGCAAGTCCTTGTTTCTTCATCCTTGGCAGCCCTGGTCGAGGGTTTGTGCCTGAAAAACTTCAGCAAGTCCTTGTTTCTTCATCCTTGGCAGCCCTGGTCAAGGGTTTGTGCTGGGGAAATTGTAGCAGATCTTTCTCCTTGGCAAATCTTTCAAGTGGATTCAATGCAAAGACCTTGTTTCTTCATCCTTGGCAGCCCTGGTTGAGGGTTTGTGCTGGGGAAACTTCAGCAAGTCCTTGTTTCTTCATCCTTGGCAGCCCTGGTCAAGGGTTTGTGCTGGGGAAATTGTGGCAGATTTGCCTCCTTGGCAATCCTTTCAAGTGGATTCAATGCCAAGACCTTGTTTCTTCATCCTTGGCAGCCCTGGTCATGGGTTTGTGCTGGAGAAAATTTCATCAGATTTCAGTTCTCTTGTGCAAAATTATTCCCACAACCTTACAGAGTGAGTTGGCTGAAGAATCAGAGCCTGTTTAAAAATCTCTCACATCCCCACTAACCTCTCCTAGGTTCTCTAGGTGTTAGCTTGGTACCAAGTAGGAACCCTGCTTTTCCCCTTTGCCCCATTGCGTTCCTCATTCATCAGCTGTGAGCATGAAGATGTCAGAAAAAGTTGGACTTCTTTTAGCATCAGACTTTTAGTGGTGGTCATTCCACTCAGCCCCTCATGACCTGCAGCTGTTCCATTCTCCTAATAGAATAATAGTCATTTACTGCAGTGAGTGTTTTACCGTCATTCTAGAGTAATAGTGATTTACTACGGAACCCACTTCCTAGGTCCGTAGCTGTTCTAGAATTGTTCACCAAATTGCTTATTACCTGCGTAGTATAGGGCTCTACAGATAGTGGCTTTAGGCCAAGGTGCACCTCTTAGGGTCATTGTAGAGAGATTTACGCACTATTTATGTTTGGTTTTTGGTTCCCTTCTTCCCATGTGACCATGTCTATCTTTCCCTCTGGTATGAATAAAGCCCATTGGGCATCAAACTTATAGATTGTCTCCTGCTTCTCCTTACCAGGTGCCTCCATCCACCCACTCCATTCGAACCACAGCATTGTCTTGCCATCCCACCTGCTTGAGGCAACACTGGTGGTGCAGCTGAGAATAGATGATCTTCGTGTTCAGCACTCAGTCAGTTCACCACAGTTGCCAAGAAACAGCTTTCCTGTCATAGTGTTCTAGTTATGAAAGAACATTTGAAGTAGCAGCCCACTGAGTTCTAGAATTTTGAGGTTTTCTTTATGTTTGTTTTAATATATTGTTAGCTGGAAAACCAATTAAAAATCTTAACAGAAAAAAGTGAAATAGAAACGTTTATATTTTTCATTTTTTATATTTATGTGTATGCATATTATACAAATTCAAATATATAACTGTAATTAACTAAGGGTTAAGGAATTAAGTAAGGGGGGTGTAGAAAGTACTCCAAATATAATAGGACTCCATATATAAAGTAGACCTTCTTGTATCCTACAATACTTACGAGCAGACAAGATGGAACAATTGGTCTTCTCCTGATGGCTCTTTCATATCTTCACAGGTTTGTATCCTAGGGTCAGTATAGAGACAAAATTAAAATTAGGTTGGGGAAGAGGCCAATGAGGGAGGGCCGACAAATCCTACATTCAGCATGAAAAATAAAAAAAATTAAGGAGACTAGGGAAGAATAAGGGAGAAGAAACAGGGAAAAGCAAGAGGGGATCAGGAAAAAGATGGAAAGGGGTCTGCTTTAATGCCCGGAGTCTGGGAAATAAAATTAGTGCGCTCCAGGTAATGGTGGCAGACACTGAGATGAATCTAGTAACCATCACAGAAACTTGGGCCACAGAGAATAACAATTGGGGCCTTGACAGTCCCAGGCTATACCATGTTTAGATGGGATAGAAGAAAAGGTAAAGTAGGAGGTGTAGCCCTATCTGTCAGAGAGGTCATCGAGGCAGTGGAAGATAGAAAAGCCAAGGGAGGTAATGGGGAAATAGAATCACTATGGGTTCAGGTCACAGCATCCTCAGGCAAGAAACTATGAATGAGGTGATCTATAGACCTCCAAGACAGGGGGAAGAGAGAGATACGGAGCTAGGGACAGAACTAGAAATGGTGGTTACAAAGAGGGAGGTGGTGGTGGAAGATCTAAACCTGCCAGATATTGATTGGGCCTTTCCAGAAGCCAAGAGCTCCAGAAGTCAGGCCCTGCTGGATACATTGCAGGGCTGTCAGCTGGTCAGCTAGTTAAGGAACCCACTATGTAGGCTGCCATTCTTAATATGGTGTTCACCAACTTAGAAGTAGTGGGAGGAGTGAGGGTAGGGGGACCATTTGGGTCCAGCAACCATAACTGTATATGGTTTGACCTGGCCCTTGGGACAAGTAAGCCCTCATCAAAGGCTGAAGTCCTAGATTTCAGAAGGACAGACCTCGCCCAGATGAGGGAGCTGGTCCAAGACAAATTAGTTGGAGTGGACAACATCAAGGATGTGGAGGAAAGATGGGGCCAATCAAGCGGGACATTCTCAAGGCAATAAAGTCTTGCATTGGAACAGTTATCAAAGGAAAAAGATACAAGAGGCCATTATGGTTTTCTGGAAAGGTCAGGGAAGCAGCGAGAGCCAAAAAGAAGGCATCCACCAGATACAGGGAAAAACAGGAAAAGAAAGAATGGGGAGAATACCAAATGAGAACAAGGTAAACCAAAATGGCAATCAGAGAAGCAAAGGCAGACTCACGGCTGCACATTGCACAAGGGGTCAAGGAAGGGGAAAAACAGTTCTTTAGCTATAGTAGGGTGAAAAGAAAGAGGGTAGAGGAGGAACTGGCTAACAGCGGGAGGTATTTATATTTTGTATATTATATTTATCATGTGGTGATGAAACGAGGGCACCGGGTGACTATCAAGGGCCTTCTTTTTTTTTTAATTTTTTTTTTTTTATTTAGTTGTTTAACCAGGTATAGCATCTTCTTAGTCACCCGGTGCCCTCGTTTCATCACCGCATGATAACTATAATATACAAAATTGCTCATAAAGTTACCCCCATAGTCTATAATATAGCGCATCACCACACTCTCTGTCATCACATCATAAAGTTGCCAGAGTGCGGAGTGGCGCAGGGATGGCTCTAAACACCAGGAAGTACAGGACACCCAGTAAATATAAATTTACGAACTTTTTTTCTCTTGAGTAACTTTAAATCTTGTGGGCAACTACACGCAGGCAGCATTTCCTTCCAGTAAGGCACAGAGAGATGTGGTGCCTTAAGCTAGCTTGGTAAATCTCTTTAACAACTAATTTGGCTCTGTATTCACAAGGTAAGACATAGGGCATCTGCCAGAGAGTGGCATTAAGACAGTTGTAAGGGGGATCCCTGAGATGAAGAAGCAAGTATTTACCAGTGAAAGGGTTTGGAAAGAGCTAGCAGCCCTTAAGATAGATAAGGTCCTGGGGCCAGATGGGATACCTCTGAGGGTACTCAAGAAATTGGCAACAGAATTAACTGAACCCCTGGTAGGGCTACTCTATTGCTCAGTTCAGACAGGGGTAGCTCCAAAAGACTGGAGGATTGCAGATGTAGTCCTGTTTCATGGGGGGGGGGGACAAGGAGCAACCGGGGATCTACAGACTTATCAGTTTTCCCTGTATTGTGGGTAAACTGATAGAGACACTAGTCAAGGAGGACCTCATAAACTACCTGGAGAGGGATGGACTCCAAGACAGTAAACAGCATGGGTTTGTGGCAGGAAGGTCTTGCCAAACCAACCTGATAGTATTCTTTGACTGGGTAACAAGGGTAGTGTATAAGGGCCATGCTATGGATTTACTCTGCTTCATGACCAATGCCTTGATGACATTAACCTACTCCGATTTCAGCAAGACTTTTGACTTGGTGCCTCAAAGAAGGTTGATGAAGAAACTAGGGAATCTGACTGCAGGTAAAGACACAGTTAGATGGGTGAGAAACTGGTTGGAAGGGAGACAGCAGAGGGTTGTGGTTAATGGAATTGAATCAGAAGAGAAGGAGGTCACCAGTGGGGTGCCACATGGATCGGTCCTGGTCCAGTCCTTTTCAATATGTTCATTAGTTACATGAGAGAAGGAATCCAAGGACAAATGTGTCTCTGTGGATGACACTAAGCTTTGTGGCAGGGTAGGCAGTGAAGAGAGGGTTAGGGAGTTGCAGAGAGACTTGCAGAAGGTAGAGAGGTCGTCAAAGGTTTGGCAGTTAAAATTCAATGCTAAAACGTGCAAGGTGATGCACATAGGTAACAAGAACCCAAGGACAGAGTACTGAATGGGGGTTAAAGCTGTGCACAACCTCTGAGGAAAGAGACCTAGGGGTCATCATCTGTGACTCCCTAAAACAATAAAGCCAGTGTAACAAGGCCTACAATAAGGCAAACAGGATACTGGGGTGTATACAAAGGGGTAGTGACAGCACAAGGAAGGAAGTATTACTACCTCTCTATAGGTCACTGGTTAGACCCCATCTGGAGTACTGTGCCCAGTTCTGGAGTCCTTACCGAAGGAAAGATAGGAACAGGCTGGAGATGGTACAATGTGGGGTGACCAATATGATTCATGGCCAGCAGGGCAGATTTTATGAGGATCAGCTCAAGGCACTGAACGTGTACTCACTGGAGGCCAGACAAGAGAGGTGTTATCTGATAGAGACTTTCAAGTTCCTGAAAGGAATGAACTAGGTAAACTGTGAGAATCTGGATGTCATTGAGCTGGCTGAGACTAAATCCAGAGAAAAATGAATTGCTAGTGGTCGAGTCAGGTCAATGGGGGGGGACTGTGGAGGCCACTGGGATGGAGACTGGGCTTTGGCTTGACCCCACTAAGTTACTGGTTTCCACCAAGGTGAAAAATCTGGGAGTCATTCTGAATGATGGGCTGACACTGGAGACTCGGGCATTGGCAGTGTCTGGAGTGGTGTTTACCATTTATGGAATATCAACCAGATTTAATCCCTTGTCACACCTGATGAACTGGCCACACTGGTGTATGTGATTTTGAGACTCAGCTACTGCAATGCTCTATATGTTGGGGTCAATGGAGGTATGCTGTGACACCTGCTGCTGCTGCAGAATGCAGCTGCCCAGTTGCTGATGGGTCTTCCTGGGTCCTGTCATATGTCACCAGTGCTGCACGATCTGCACTGGCTGCAGGTGAAGTGGTGGTGTGTCTCCTTTGAAGCTGGTCTGCTGACCTATAAGGCCCTACATGGGCTGGGCCTGGACTACCTTTTAGAGCTCCTGCATCCTCACATACTTGGGCATCCTCTCTGCACTGCCAAGGAGGGCCTCCTGGTAGTCCCTAGGGTGAGTTTAAATCTTCTGGGGACCAGGAATTTGAAGCAGCAGCCCCAGTCCTCTGGAATTCCCAGGCCAGGACTTTGAGGGAGGCCCCCTCAGTGGAGGTGTTCAAACAGGATCTGAGAACTTTTTTATTTATACAGACTTTTAGTGTTTAACTTGCTTCCACCAACCATACGCATGCATTTTGCTATTCTTTTCTTATACTTTTTGTTCAGTTTTAGTGGGTATTGTTTAATTTATTGATGCATCTTAATGTTTCCTGTATTTTACTTTTTTGTAATGGTGCCTTGATCCTGCAGGGAAGGACACAACATGTAAATAAAGACTACTATCTCTACCACTACTACTACTACAACTACTACTACAACTGCTACTACTACTACTACTACTACTACTACAACTACAACTACTACAATGACAACTACTGTACTACTATTACTACAATATCACACATGCCTCCACAATGCAAAGGATCATGGGCTGCATATGCAAGTGTCAGCCCGTCATTCAGAATGACTCCCTCTACTACTACTACTACAACTAAACTACTACTACTACAACTACTACTGCAACAACTACTACAACTACTACTAGTACTACTACAACAACAACTACAACTACTACTACAACTACAACTACTACTATTACTACAAAATCACACATGCCTCCACAATGCAAAGCATCATGGGCTGTATATGAAAGTGTCAGCCCATCATTCAGAATGACTCCCTCTTCTACTACTACTACTACTACAACTAAACTACTACTACTACAACTACTACTAGTACTACTACTACTATAACTACAACAACTACAACTACTACAACAACTACGACTACTACAATCACTACTACTACTACTACTACTCCTACAACTACTACTACTACAACTCTTTAGCATAAGTAGTGGACCAAGAACATGGGGGCACAAGTGGAAACTGATGGGGGGAGATTCAAGAGGGAAGTGAGAACGTTTTATTTTACAGAAAGGGTGATGAAGCCATGGAACAATCCACCAGCGGATGTGGCAGGTGCCAAAACTATCAATGGTTTCAAACATGACTGGGACAGAGAGAAGGGCTTAGTGGTTGCTCAGGGCAGTAGCGGTAGGGCAGAGAACATGGGGGTGGATAATGTGGGTTAGAAACTTGCATGGTCAATAGGTCCTGGGTTTATTAGGATTTAATGGCAGACTGAATGGGCCAGTGATCTTTTTCTGCTGCCATTGTCTATGTTATGTTTATATATTTTTAAATAAATTGCATAAAATAATTCTGTTACTATTATATGCTGACAAAACAGTTTTGTTTCCTGTGTTACTGATGTACACCACAGAAAACTGGAGAAGTTGCCAAATCTAACCATTCAATTAAGCATTAAGGCACAGCCAGGTGACTGGGTTACCATCTGTTAAACTAAACCTAGGGTAATCGTGAGGTACGAGATGAGGCCAAGCACTTTATGCCCCTAGGGTTAGATTAACAAAGGTAACCCAACTCCTAGAGTGCTTGAATGCTATTATAAAAGTTAACTGTTGCTATATTTTTAAAATAAATGTTTTTATAAAATGGGTAAAAGAAATCCAGTACTGTGATTGGTGGAATCCAGTCAGATGACCGTGCAGTTTTTCAGCATGACCACACGGGTCAGTTAAAATGCCTTTTCTTTTCAGCTTTTGAGGCATTTTTCACCATTTTTATCAGTGCAATAACACACTCCAGGTGTGTGGTTATGCTGTACTAACCACACTTCCCAGGTGGTTGAAGGCTCACAACCCACCTGGGGTGTGCGGTTACTACAGCGTAACCGCACACCCTGTCATGTGTTATTGCTCACTTATAGCTAAAATTCTAGTGGTTCTTGTGTACATGAGGGTTCCAATCAGTGAAATCATACTTTCAGAATTCTGTCAGTCAATCAGAATGCTCTATTTTCAGACATTGTTTTACAATGAGGTTTGACCATCAACACTGGGAAAACTGAAGTAATATCCTTGTCAGTAAATTCTCTTGGTTTGTGGGACCTCAGAAATTACAAAATGTCACTTGATATTATTGTAACACCCCACCTCAAGTCAGGAGCTTACCGGGCACCCTGCCATCTCGCATCCCGGTCTCTGCTTCTCATGGCTGGAGCCACTTGCTTCTTCGTTCTCCCCGGCCCTCTGCTGGACAGGCACCAGGGCCAGGGAGCAGTGGAACAGTTTTCGGTGCATCCTGCACCCAACAGTGCGGCCAGTGAGCCGCACATATTCTGAGCTCCCCCACCCCCTTGAACAGGTGCAAGGCAAGGCAGGGAGCAGAGGAAAGGCCTTAGCTTGTTTTGAGCACCTCAAGCACCCAGTACCACTGTGGCAGAAGAGCACCTTGAACCTTCACCACCCCACCCTATAGGACATGCAGCAGGGGGCCGGGAGACATAAACTAAAATCAAATGGCTCCCCACCCCCAAACAAGCCTCCAGTGGGTCTGGGAGAGAGAGAGAGAGAGAGAGAGAGAAAGGGAACAACATGGCTCTGGGACTACAAGTCCCATGAGCCTCTGTGGAAGAAAAGCTACTGAAAAGCACAGACTTGCTCCTGCCTGGGGATCCCACAAAACAAAGCTTCCAACAGGGCTCCTGTCTTCTCCGTATGTCCCCTGACCCCAGTGACCATCAGTAGGGACCAGGAGAGTTTGATCCTGCAGCCTGAAGCTGCCCAAAGTACTCTAATTCAAAAGTTATTTTACAAAGTTGATCAAGACTGTGTGGGAGCCTCCATATACCTCTTTTCAGTTTGTCAACCCTACCCATGTTTTACTGTGCATTATATATGAACCAAACATTTTATGAGCATTTTAATAGCTTTGAACAGTTATCAAGACCAACAAACCTCCAGAGCAGCTGTGGTGCAGGGGATAGTGTCAAAATTCACACTCATCCTTATTCAGGGACAAGTGTTTGTTTCAATCTCCTTTACTTGGTAATTATATGAGCCAATGTAGTCCACATAAATATTAAAAGCAACAGTCTGTCATTTTTATGTTCGCCTTGCATGCTAGTGCAAGTCGAACATTTTGCTATGTACAGGGTTTTGAGAGGTGTGTCACAGTGATCCAACACAGGAGATTCTACAAGGGGCTTGACCAATAATCAGCAAGCCTGATCATGACACTATTCAGGGGAAAGGCATGAAAGTACGCCGACTTCAAAACAATGTGCCAACAGACACATTCATAAATCAGGTCTTTCAGCAAGCACAGCTAATCTCATCATGTGCTCTTAGCCTGCCTGCTCCCTTCCACCTTAACATTACAGCAATGGAAACTGAAACAGCTTGTTAAATATTATTTGCCTATTAAACTGGAGATTAGTTTACCCCCTTCAAAATGCAACAACTTTCACATTTTAATACTTAGCATTTAAACATTTTCTTGATACTAGCTTCAGTTGGGCAGGCATTCTCTTTCAGTAATGATTCCTACCTTATAAATGTCACCCTTTCTCTGCAAGAAATCTCCTAAAAAGATTTACACTGTTTTTTAACCTCTTAAAATACTATCTGATAAGACCTGTCTCAGACATATGCCACATCTTCTGTGAATTATCCAGGTTAAATACAGTATATAGCAATCAGCAGACATTTTTTACTATGCTTTTTGGGAAACAATATTTATATTGAGCTAGAGCAAACACACACTCACATAGATACTGTACACACCATCCTTATGGCCACAACATTCAAACTAAATACTTCAATCTAATATGTTATAAAATAATAAAGAAACTGCATCACACAAGGTCAGGAACATTGCATTTATGTACAGGCAAGAAAACAAACAAGTATATACATAATAAAAACAAGCAAGGTAGCAATAAAAAGTAATGGTGTAGTATACGAGTACAAGGTACACTATTTCTAAGTAGGTACATATCCTATTCAAGAAAAAAAGGAGTAAGGTGGGAAGGGGCTACATAAAAAGAAGAATATGTAAAACCCAGCACAATGCGCAAGTAAATAAGGGGTAGAGAAGGTAAGGAGGGCATGGGTGGTGATGGTACAAGAATATACACTTCAGGGAGAGGTGGTTTTACAAGCTAGGTTCTTGCAAGAAGGGTCAGGGGGAAATGGATAATTTGGATACAGGGTTACTAAGTAATAATGTTTGGTGTGGGCGGAACAAAGGATAGAGGTTGATAAGCAGGCAAAAGTAACCTATTGGCGGTTGTAGCAATGACATTCTTCTATGACAGTTTTGGCATACAAGGTCCTGAACACAGCAAGGCTGGCAAGGGTCCTTAGTTTCAAGGATTTCTGAAGCTTTTTCCAGAGTGCCAGCAGTGTGAAGCCTATGGCAGCTCTCCCAAAGCACGTGCAGACCCTGGGCACTTTCAGGGAAATTAGAGAGCAGCTTCTTAAGGCATAGTTTCATATTGTGCTTAGAGGCAGGCAATCAATGATATACTGCAGTAACTTACCTGTGATAGCTCTGAATGTCCATGCAGATGCATTTCTATTATGCCTATAATGTAGGGAGGGCCACCCCACTGCAACATGTAGGGAGCAGTGGTGGGTTGAGAAGGGGAAAACGGTAATGAAACGTAGGGCTCTGTGGTACAGTATATCCAGTTTGCATAGATACGAGGCATTACATTGGCTAATAATGAAATCAGTGTAATCAGTTATGGAGATGAACGTGGACTGAACTAGCTGCCTCTTAGCCTCAGTGGTTAGGAGGCGGTTCATTCTAAAGAAGAGACCGAGCCTCTGTCTCAGTTTTTTTAGCAATTCCTCCAAGTGATCTGCAAAGGAGAGTTTGTGGTCTGGCCAGACCCCCTGGTATTTGAACTTCATTACAAACTCCAAGTTTTCTCCTAATATGGTGGTGATGTGGGGTAGGTTACCATCAATAGCAGGATATGCCATATGGTTGACAGGTGAGAATATCATCACTTTTGTTTTCTTGGCATTAAGTAATGTTTTTTTGCTAAGGAGCTGGCACTGTAGGATATTGAAATCAGTTTGCAAGTCTTCACAGGCAGCTACAGGTGGTGTACGGCTTAGGTAGAGCACCGTATCATCTGCAAACAGGTGGATCTTAGCCTCCTTGATGCCAATGTCTATGCTGTTAATGTATATAGTGAATAAGAGTGGCCCCAAGATGGAGCCCTGTGGGACACCTCTTAATAATGGTTTGAGAGTGAAAAGTTCTCCATCTGCCCTAACCTGCTGGTGCCGATTCGTAAGATAATCATGAAACCAGTCCAGGGAGGTAGTGTCTAGACCTAACGTTTTTAATGAAGAACGAAGTAGGCAATGGTCGACAGTGTCTAACGCCTTGCTGAGGTCTAAGAAAACAGCAAACTTTTTGTTCTCCAAGTCACGTTGCCAGTTATTTGTTACCTTGGTCAGCACTGTAATTGTACTATGGTTGGCTCTGAAACCAGACTGAAAAGGGTTTAAAAAATCTATGTTTTCTAAAAACGATCTCAGTTGGACATCCACAATTATTTCTAAGAGTTTTGACAGAATGGGGAGGAGTGAGATTGGTTTGTAATGGTTTAGATCGCATTGATCCCCAGATTTAAATAGTGGGATGATATGAGCAGTTTTCCATAGATGAGGGAAGGTCCCTTGAGAGAGAGAGAGAGACAGAGAGAGAGAGATATTAAATAGGTGAGTAATCAGTACAGCCAGAACATGCCAGGCAATCTATAGGTAGTAGGAGTCTAGTGACTCGGCGCCTCCACTTTTCTTAGTGTCCAAATGTAGGAGAAGGTCTTCAACCTCTTTCA
Organism: Neoceratodus forsteri; assembly: GCA_016271365.2. NCBI lineage: Eukaryota > Metazoa > Chordata > Ceratodontiformes > Ceratodontidae > Neoceratodus > Neoceratodus forsteri. The sequence goes on along the minus strand of JADMNL010000022.1, from coordinate 25,197,465 downwards.
GGGAGGCAGGTGAGAACAAAAAAGCATGACTTGTTGGACAAGGTACAGGTGGCAGCACAGTTATCTGAGAGCACAGGCTACTAGTGGGCGAGTTGTCAAATGCTAGACCTGCAGAGGCATAATGGTTATTGAAGGCTTGTAGAATTTCCTTTTTGTCATTGGTAATGACATTGTTCGAGGAGATTTTAGAGAGGAGCGTGTTTCCTATCGTATGCCTAGATAGTTCTTTTATTGTGGACCAGAATTTGGTAAGGCATTTTGAGGCAGAGACCAGCTCCGAACAGTAGAAACTTGATTTGGTCTCTCTGATCAGCTTAGTACAGGCATTCCTGGCTGTTCTGAAGAGATACCAGTCTTCAGCTAGGTGTGAATTGCAAGCTTTGTATCAGACGGCCTTCAAACGGCTATGGCAGTGAGGGCAGAGCAGCAGCAACCTAAAAAAAAAGGCAGTAAGGAACTGCTTTCTTCTGTATAAAACCTAAATTGTACCATACGCTATAAAATATAATGTATGGTACATTGATGGGTACCGTTTTGTTAACTTGGCAACCTAAACCTCGAGAGCTTTGCTCTCAAGGTTTACATGGTCGCTCTGGCAAACTCTCGATGGTTAACAAACCAGTTAACCATCGATGACCATACATTATCCTCTATGTTATACCGTGATATATATGCTTATCTGTTATTTGTATTAGTCAACGTGTGTGTGTATCACAACAATTAGAAAGTGTAGATAGGTGTCTCTATGGTTAGTGTAAAAAGTGCTAGCCTACAGTTCCCCGCTGTCTAGATCAGTTTCAGCCTTCTGCATGTCATTGCTTATTTAACTGACATATCTAGTGGCAACTCCCTGTCCTCTGATGTCCCTTAGAGCCTAAAAAGAAGAAAACGGTCCCTTGATGTCTTTTCTTTTAATCTGTATGTAACCCCTAGGTGGCACTATCCCAAGGGCTACTACCCCTGCCTGTATGGCTAGTGACAGGTTAAGGGGCCTAGGTCCAGTGATGGGTGCCTCCACCCAGAGGTCAGGGTCGGTAGTGGTTAAGCTAGCTTGGTCATAGCCCTCTGGGACACTATGACCCCCCTTTGTTCCCACTAGTGGCCCACACAGTACACAGGAGTTTCCGTCCCAATACCCCACATATGCACACTGTTTACACATATAGAAACCACTTACCTTAGAGACTGATTCTGCAGCACGTCTCTGAGGATCCCCTGTAAAACAAGGTTAATCAACATATACAACACAATACAATGCTGGTTCTAAATGGACTGACACCTCAGACAGCATAAAATTAAATAACAACAAATCCGGTTTATTCAGAGGACTGGAACACGGGGGGCGGGAATCAGGTTGATTGGCAATATTCAAATCATAGTGCTGTGCATACATATAGGGTCCAAAAAGTCACACTCCGGATACCCAGGATGGGGGGGGCTAGCCAGGTCCGTTGCCCTTGGCTGGCCAGCTAGTGCAGCTAGATGGGGCCCTGTAGAAAGAAAACACATGCACAACCAAATTGTAATCCAGAGCCAGATGGCTCGGTCCACAATCAGAAGAACACAAAGCAATCAGCTGACACACTTTGATTAAATGAGAGGTGCAGGGAGTTACCCCGATTTGTACTCACAAACCCCAAGCAGAGAACTGAATGGAAGAGGTTGCTCTGGATGGCCAGGATGAGCAGGGCATGGAGATGAGGCCCTCATGACAGGGGTCAACTGCTTTGAATAGCAGACGGATTCAGTCCGGTTGAACTGAGTTCACCTTCCAGCTTCAGCTCACAACTAACTGTAATTGGGGGATTAAAGTCGCGATGCCCGTAAGCACTAGATACATTCATATGTAAAGGAAATTATTATACCAGGCAGCTGCTTCTCAATCCCGATCACAAATACTGCAAGACCCGAGAGCACACACGGCATCAGAGTCCTGACAGGCCGATCGCACTTCTGTAAATCTTCAGTCTTCTACGGGCAAGCCTGGGTCTGTACACTTCTTCCTCTGGTCCACAACTTGGATTCAGTCTGAAGAGCACTCGCTAACAGCCACAGGCCATTTCAGGACATTACATGTGCTTCCCGTGCGAACTGCACGCCGCAGCAGAACAGAGCTCCTTCTCCTTTCACAGTCAACTCGCATCTGGCCCTCCAGGAACAGTTCAGGGCATTTCCCTTAGGCTCCACACAAGTTCAGTTGGTGGATTCAGCTGTCAATCACTGCAGGGCTCCCTCTGTTGGTGCAAAAAAGGCACCAAGGTCCAAACTACAGTTCCCAGAAGTACCTGCTATATATTCCCCCTTTAAGCGGGCTCCAGATGAGAGTCCAAGTTCTGGTTGGCTCAAGCAGTCTCCATTTTAGGGCTCCCCTAACCCAATTGGCCCAGATCAGCAGTTCAGGTCCAAAATGGAGGGGCAAAACACACAGAGTCCAGCTGCAATAAAGCCAGGTTAGACAAACTGCAATTTTACAAATGCTCTAAATGATTTCAGGCAAACAGTTACTTCTGTCAGGTGGGCTCCCTCTGCGCTTTTAGCGACTGCAGAAACGGAGCGATCAGACAGCAGCTCGGGTTGGATTCGAGCATTAAATACACTGTCCCCTGTTCAAACTAATGTAGCCTGCGAGCAGGCAGCTCTTAAAGAGACAGTACCAGAGGTTCTAAAAATACTCACAGTTAAGCGGCTTAAACACTGAACACCATTCAGGCTGGGAGCACTTAACCAGCTCCTAGAAGACTTTTGGGAACCCCCATTTGCAGGGGGGTTACATGTAAATATGTGTGCAGATGGTGCACTGCTATGTTATACTCACTGGAATATGCATATATGTATTAGTCAGCATGTGTGTATCACAGCAATTACAGACTGAAGTTAAGTGGCTCAACAGTTGGTGCAAAAATTGCTATTCTAGGATCCCCCACTATCTAGATTAGTTTCAGCCTTACGTGTGTCATTTCTGATTTAAATGACAGTCTGTTGCTGCCCTGCCATAACTGCCCACCCAATGCCCAGCTGATCCCAAGCCCAGCCCATATTAGTACAACATCAATGCCAGTGATGAAAATCTGGCATTGACAAATGCTTGTTATAGCGGTGTTCCAGTTAGGCAAGTTTTCATTTGTTTTTTTATGTAAAGCACATGAGTCTTCTCCTGTCAACGCTGAGCAGTGAAAAAAAGGATGGAAACCAATGAGAAATAATGAAGCTAACAAATGTAACATGCCCAAACATTTAGTATTTATTTTTTTATTGAACAAAGCACCAGCAAGCAAAGGAAGGTAACTCTGTATTAACACTTGAGAATGGCTGAGCTGAAGAGAAGACAGCAATGGTTTTTGTGCTAAAGCAAGTAGAAAGTACAACCATTACTTGTAGGTAACAACATCAAAAGAAAGCCACAGCTGTGAAATACAAAAAAAGCCATAAGAATAAATTACTATTTTAGCTTGTTGCTGTCGAACACAGTCAGAACTACAGCAAGTAAGCAGGGTGTTTTCCACCAACAAATGTTACAGGATGAAACAATAACTTGTCAGACTATGAACATCCACTGCTCACCTGGAGCACAAATAAAAGGGATTCCTCCAACAGTGTAACTGACAGTCTTGCTACAATAGATAGAAACATAGACATAAAAACATAGAATTTGATGGCAGATAAGAAAAAAATTACTCACCTTAGTAATTATGTTTCTTCTATTGGAGTCTTGCTGTATTCTGACTAGTGCAGTTAAACCCCAGCCTTTAAACTGCCCCGGAGAACAAAGGGTTAAACTTTCTATGCAGAGCATAGAGTGCTGAGCTCGAGTTCAGTTGATGTCTCTATCTGTTTCCCTTTGAAATCTAACCATCAGATTCTTACAAGCAAAAACTCACTAGTTCTCCTATGTGGAAATTGTAAAATCTTTACTAGCCAACTGGCAACAAAAAGTTTTGGATTCCCAAAGGAAGACTCAAGTCAGGAAACACAAAACACAAAACCAATTCAAATAAGAATAACAATCAAATAAACACCCAAACAAAAAGCAGAGGGCATATAGGTGCACCCCTGAGGTGCAACACTGCACCTGCCCACCCACTTCCCAAAAACCAGGTTCTGAGAGGGGAGGCGGGGAATACAGCAAGACTCCAATAGAAGAAACATAATTACTAAGGTGAGTAATTTTCTCTTCAAACAACATGAAGTCTTGCTGTATTCTGACTAATGCAGACTACCAAGCAGTACCTCCATGGAGGAGGGACAGAACCTAGTTTGGGAATTGGCTCTGAAGTACTGCTGTGCCAAACCGAGCATCACTCCTAGCCTGGATATCCGGAGAGTAATGCTTGGTAAAGGTATGGACTGTTTTCCAGGTGGCTGCTTGACAAATTTCTAAGAGAGGAATATCCTTGACAGCAGCCAAGGAAGCAGCTGTACCGCTTGTAGAGTGAGCCCTCAGGCCTGAGGGTGGAATCTTTCCCAGTTTCTCATAGCAGAATTGTATATAAGACACAATCCACTTGGCAATAATTCTCTTGGTGGCAGGTTTGCCCTTTCCCACTTCTCCATAAGTGAGGAACAACTGGAGGGACTCAAACCTGTGACCCTTGGTACACTCTATGTAGTAGCTAAGGGCTCTTTTAACATCTAAACTGTGTAGCCTCCTCTCTCCTGAGGAAGAATGATCAGTGAAGAAAACAGGAAGAGACATAGACTGATTCAAGTGGAAATCTGAAACCACTTTGGGCAAGAACCTTCTATTTGTTCTAAGGACCACTTTATCCCTGTGAAAGGAGATAAAATCAGGTTCCACTGACAGGGCTCGCAATTCACTGATATGTCTGGCAGAGGTAATGGCTACCAAAAACAGTTTTCCAAGTCAAGTACTTAAGCTCAGCTGAGGACATAGGCTCAAAAGGAGGTTGCATAAGTTGAGCAATGTGAACATTTAAATCCCAGGCAGGGGCAGGGTCTCTAAAGGGAGGATTGGCATGAAGCAATCCTTTTAAAAATTTACAGAATACAGGATGAGATGATAGTGAGGAAGACTTCCCCACAGACAGAAAAGCAGAAACAGCTGACAAGTGCACCTTGAGAGTAGCTGGTCTGAGGCCTAGGCCATTAAGATGGACCATATAATCCAGAACTGTAGGCAATTTAGCAGTATCTGAAGAAATATGCTTCATGGAACACCAAATGCTGAATCTCTTCCATTTGGAGTTATAAGTCTTTCTGGTGGAGGGCTTTCGAGAAGCTTTGAGAATATCCAGAACCCCCTGAGACAGATGCAAATCTGCAAACTCTAACTCTTCAAGAGCCATGCCATGAGATTGAGAGACAGAAGATTGTGATACCAAATTCTCCCCTGAGAGAAGGTTAACTGGTTGTAATTCCTGGAAAGAGACAGGGGAAGATGGACTGCTAGGGACAACAACAGTGGGTACCAGGGCTGGCTGACTCAGTCAGGAGCAATCAGAATCACTTTGCAAGGTTGTGACCTTATCTTGACTAAAACTTTGAACAGAAGAGGGAAGGCATACAGAAATTTCCCTTCCCAGTTCAGAATCAGAGCATCCAGGGGGACTAAGCCCAAGACTGGGGGTCTGCAACAAAAGAGAGAAAATTGGTGATTGTCTGGGGCTGCAAAAAGATTTATCTCTGGAGTGCCCCACCTTGAAAAAATCACCTTCAATACCAGAGGGTCCAGGGACCATTCGTGATGGTCCTGTGAGATCCTGCTCAGTGCATCTGCTAGCACATTGTCCTTCCCTGGAAGGTGAACTGCTATCAGAGAGGTTTGCAGGGAATAAGTCAGGGACCACAATTTCATGGCTTCTGTGCACAGGACTGTAGACCGAGTGCCTCCCTGCTTGTTGATGTACCACATTGTGGTGGTGTTGTCTGTTCTCACCTCAACCACCTTGTTCCATACTGACTGAGAGAAAGCATGCAGGGCCAGAAAAATTGTCCTGAGTTCTAGGAGATTGATATGGAGAAGGGATTCCTGAGGGAACCACAGACCCTGGGCAGTGAGGGACCCCAGATGGGCTCCCCAGCCCAGAAGGGAAGCATCCATGGTAAGGACCACTGAATGAGACTGTGTGGCAAAAGGGACCCTTGCCTTAAATTGTCCTGATCCTGCCACCACTGAAGGGCTTGGATCAAGGTCAGAGTCACTGGGATCAGTTTGGTAAGAGAATCCTTCCTCTGAGACCAAAAAGCCCTCAGATTAAACTGAATGTCCCTCATTTGGAATCTTGCCCCTTGGACCACTGCTGTAGAAGTTGCCATGTGGCCCAAGAGCTGGAGGAAATACCTTGCTGGTCGAGATACCTGAAGGCTGATGGAACAGGCTAGTTCTATAAGAACCCTTGCCCTTTCCAGGGGAAGAAAGGTTCTTGCTTTGACCATATCCAGCTCTTCCCCTATAAAGGTAAGAAGCTGGACTGGCTCGAGAACTGACTTGGGAAGGTTGAGAAGAAATCCTAGGTCACTTGCAGGTCTGACTTGACTTGGTCTGGGGCCTGGCCCACTATTAGCCAGTCATCCAGATATGGAAAAATGGAAATCTTTTGCCTCCTTAGAAAGGCAACTATTACTGCCAGTCACTTTGTGAAGACCCTTGGGGCTGAAGTTAGGCCAAAGGGCATTGCTCTGAACTGATAGTGGCCTGAGGGCAACTCAAACCTGAGGTACTTTCTGTGGGAGCACCTGATGGGAATGTGAAAATAGGCATATTTTAGGTCCAGGGAGGCTAGCCAGTCCCCTGGCCTTAGAGAGGGAAGGATTATTCCCAGAGTTACCATCTTGAACTTTGGTTTTAAAAGATGTTTGTTTAGGTATCTTAGGTCTAGGATGGGTCGCCACTCCCTTGTCTTTTGTGGGGTAAGGAAGTACCTGGAGTACAGACCTTTGCCGCAGTGTAGGGTAGGTACTCTCTCTATGGTTCTTAAAGCAGCAGAGATGAAACCTCTGCCTCTAACGCAAGGGTTTCTGAGAGACCTACAGATGGAAAAGATCTGTCTCTCATCTTCGGAAATGTTTTGAAGCATAGAACCAGTCCCTGGCTTACTACTTCCAGGACCCATTTGTCTGATGCAATAGACATCCAGTTCTGGATGAAGTAAGTCAGCCTGCCCCCCTACTGGAATAGGAGAGTCGACCCAGGCAGGCCCATCAGGGTGTCTGCTTGGCAGGGACCTTTGGCTGAGGAGTAGATGCAGCCCTGCTCTTCTCCCTTCTGCCTCTCCCTCTGAAGAACCCCCTCTGTGAAAAGGGAGAACAGGCCTGCGCTTGGTAAAAAGGCATATAAAAAGGCCTGCCCCTGCCCCTAGACTGCTGCCTTTGAGGAGTTGCCTGCCTCTCTTTGGCCTGAGCACTCCTGTAAGTGGTCCTGTACTCATCCATTTTCTTCATGTAATTCTCTGTCTGCTCCCCAAACAGAGAATTACCCACTACAGGAAAATCCATGGCCTTAGCCTGGGTATCCTGTGAGAGGCTAGTACATCTGAGCCAAGCCATTTTCCGAAGAGCCACAGATGTAGCCATGACTCTTGATGACACATCATTGGAGTCCACAGCAGCATGAAACTGAACTTTTGATGCCTCAATCCCATCTGCAGCCACCTCCCCAGCTCCTTGGCTAGCTGTGGGAGGCCTGTTTAGCCAGTGCCAGTACAGTGTTCCACCTGGACTTCTGGTACCTGGCTGTATAGGCCATATAATTCACCTGCCTGAGTCCCAAGGAAGATGCCATGTACTGTTTTTTTGCCATGGCATCAATCTTCCTGGAGTCTTTGTCTGGGGTGTGTGAAGCCAAGGGAATGTTTGCATTATCACAGGCAGCAGCCTGCACAACCCCAACATGGCTGCATTGCTGATATAAAAACTCTGTATCTGAGCCTGAAAGTGTATACCTCTTGTCCATTCTTCTATCAACAGGAGGTATAGAATTGGGTGACTTCAGGATTTTCTGTGTCTGCTTTCCAAAAGATTTGTGAAGGGGACTAGACAGTCTCCTGGACTCTGGGATGTCCATCATTTCCACATAATCAGGCTTCTCTTGATCCTCCATTGCCTCCTCCATAGGAAGCTGGAGGGTCTCAGCCACCTTTCTGTAGAACATAAAGTGGTAAGGGGACTCAGAAAGCCTAGGAAGGGATACACCTGAAGGTCTGTCTGGGGAGATGTCCGGTTCCACAGGCACATCCAGACTTTCACCATCACCATCATCATCTTCAAACTCCCCCTCCTCCTCAAATTCTGGTTCATAAAATTCTTCAGGGGTGTAATCGTGAACTGGGGAACCGACCAGACGAGCCCCTGCCAAAAGGTGCCGGATCGGTCCGAACCAGGTGAGGCGATTCTACAATCCGAATCGCTCTGGCTTTTCCTCGGCGGTCAGAACATGGGCTTCTGGATCCAAACCGGACGATTTCTCTTCGCGCTTTCTTTTTGTTGGAACTGAACCCTCGGGATTGGCTTTCCTTTTGCCCGAAGAAGTATCGCCCTGGTCAGAGGGCACTCCTTCTGGTTCGGTCGGAACCGAACTGGGCTGGCCATCCAGGTCAGCAGACTTCTCGGCCTCCTTTTCCCTCAGTCTTACCTAATCTCTTTTAAGGGTAGATTTGGGAAAGTTTTTACAAATTTGGCAGTCTGAATCGAGGTGTTCAAACCCCAGACAATAAACACAGGTGGTGTGAGGATCGGCCTTAGCAAAGACCTCCCCACCCTCACTGCAGTGTTGAAACCTAGTGGGCCCACTTTTTTTCTTGAGTTTCTCAGACATGGCCAGCCTAACCACACTTACCCTTTTTTTGGCAACTGCCAGGCAAGACTCCCTTATTGGTTGCTAACCATGTCACGGGTCTTGGAAAAAAACATACCAAACACTTTTTTTTTTTAGAACCGATAAGGACCGGTAACCACACACTACAGTAAGATACAAGAATCAACAAATGATCAGTTCAGCCAAACCAATCCACACTTTTACAAGTTCCACATGGAAAAACAGTACAAAACCTATCCAGTACTCATGGTACCACAGACAGAGACTGAACCGACTATACGGAAATACATTTAGGTTAAAACCCGACAGTAAACTGACACCAACCGACTTTCGAATTGAGCTGCAGGAAAAATCTCCGGAGCGACTGTTCAGTGAGGTGGAGTAAAGAGTCTGACAGTTAAATTTCAAAGGGAAACAGACAGAGACATCAACCGAGCTCGAGCTCAGCATTCTATGCTCTGCATAGAAAGTTTGACCCTTTGTTCTCCAGGGCAGTTTAAAGGCTAGGGCTAACTGCATTAGTCAGAATACAGTAAGACTTTATGTTGTTTGAAGGACTGCTTGGCCCACCCAGTCTGCCCATTTCCCTACCTGATGGATAAGCTGCAGATTCTAGTTAATCAACAGCTTACTTCCTTCTGCCCCCCACTAGAATTGCCTGGTGATGGTGACTTGCATCACTGCCAGTGAGTACATTCACAAAAGAATGACTAATAAAAGAAAGCAAAATATGACAACAAATGTGCATTACATTTGTGAGCCTTGAATCACTGATTACACATCACGGGAAAAGAGAAACAGAAACTAAATACCTGATCCGCTAGGTGTTTAAGGCCCTGTCCACACTGGAGTTCTTGTAACATTACTGGCAGTCAGTAACATTTCAAGAATGGAAAACACGATTCACGTCCAAACTGTTGCACAGTAAAACCGTGCTTCAAGCTAAGTTCAAAAACCATGCTTGAAACCTGATCAGAGCAGGTATTAAGCATGGTTTCAGACCAAAGCAGTTGCCTTAAACCATGTTAACAGTTGTGTGGATTCAAACTGTGCTGTAACACAGTTTAAGGCAATCTCTTCTGACTTCAGTGGCTTTTATTTTGCTGCCCAAAAGAAAAGAGGATAATGTACTTACATCCCCGAGCTTGTAATGAGCTCCGGCATCCAACGATGTAATTTGTATCCCGATCCATTTCCATGCCTGTTCGCCAGTATCCGGGCATGCATTGCAGTGTCCAGGATTGCCGCAAGTATACCTGGAAACTCAGAACAGCAAGCACGGAGTCAGATCGCAGCATGGATGCACTGACAACTGTGTTCCAGCACAGAACACAAAACCTTTCAAAAAACGTTTTAAAAAAAGAGCAGCAGTGTGGACTGGGCTCTAGTTACCCCACAGTTTCCCTTCTGAGTGTTCTGATAAACACTTCATTAATCAAGTGTATTTTTTTAATGTGTATTGCCTAGAAAAAAACATCAGTTTAGTACAGAAGATATAACAGTCCTTGTCAAACCTCAAACAGCAGCACTTGAAAAGGACAAAAAGCTACTCTTGAAACAAAGTTGCAGTGTTGAATAGCATAGACGAAAATGTATGGTCCTCTATTGGTAACAGGTCTGTTAACTGTCGAGAGGTGCCAGGGCGACCGTGTAAACCTTGAGAGCGAAGCTCGAGAGGTTTTTATGTCGCCATGGCAACCTCAAGACGGTTAACAGTAACCGATTCCCAATAGAGGGACCATACATTATTTTTTATAGTGCATGGTCCCATGTAAAAAGGAAAACAGCTGCTTACTTTTTGAAATATAGTCACTGCCGAGGCCATTCAGTCCTTCCCTAACTACTGCGTTCATCCGTCGGTTCCCAGTGTAAAAAAGGGGCGCACATGCGCAGACCGATCACAGTTGATAACCTATCAATGTGACGTAGTATCGATAGGTTAATAACCTTAGGAAATGATGATTTCCTAAGGTTAACAGTGTTCTACCATACATTATAGTTTATTAGTGGGCTACTGGCATGATAACCAGTTCAGACAGTTGGTGAGACCCCATCTGGAGTACTGCATGCAGTTTTGGAGACCTCATCTACGCAAGGACATAGACAGGATGGAAGCAGTCCAGAGGAGGGCAACTAAAATGGTGCAGGGTCTACATCAGAAACCATATGAAGAGAGACTGAGAGAGCTTAATATGTATACCCTTGATGAAAGGAGGGACAGGGAGGACATGATAGAAACGTTCAAGTACCTCAAGGAATCAACAAAGTCCAGGAGAGTAGCATCTTTCAGAAAAGAGATGTGTAAGAACAAGGGGCACAATTTAAAGATAGAGGGGACGGCTCAGGGTAATGTGAGGAAATTTTTTTTCACAGAGAGAGAGTGGTGGATACATGAAACAGCCTTCCTGAGGAGGTTGTTGGGTCTAAAACACTGGGGGAATTCAAACATGCGTGGGACAGACACAAGGCAATTATAGTTGGAGGTTGCAGGAAGTAGGCTGTTGGTTAACTAGAATCTGCACCTTATCCAGTAGGTAGGGAAATAAGCAGACTGGGTGGGCCATGTGGTCCTTATCTGCCGTCAAAGTCTATGTTTCTATGTTTCCATGTTTATGATGCTAGCAGGCAGCTGCATACTAATAAACTGTTATTCAACACTTCAACTTTGTTTCAGGAACAGCTTTTTGCGCTCAGAAGCGCGGCTGTTTTTGAGTTTTCTATACGTACTTTGGGAGCCGCTGATCAAGGGGGTCAGTGCTCTGCAGCTGTCTGCAGTTTTATATAGTCATAGTTAGGTAGGGTTCCCTTATTGCAATGTTAAAACTGGCTGCTGAAAAATGCCTGTTTAAATTTAGTTTTACAAGGGATGAGCTCTTAACGTTTAAAATGCTTCACTGAATTTATCCTGACCTTGCCCAATACATGTGGACTTTAACTGAATGATTTCATAATAAATTACTAAATGGATGGCTATTGTTTTATCCTTTACTTTTCGTCTTTTAAATTTGGTGAATACATGTGTAGTGCAGAAGTAAAATGGCCATTCATGGTGTGGGGAGGCCCCAGATTGCCTTAATCTGGCCCTGCCTGGGCCCGGCTGAAGCTGTGTCGGTCTGAACCCACCTTTGAAGAGAGAGCTCTGAGTGCTGATTGGAGGAGGCGGCAGCAGGGGATTTATCTAAATCCCCTGCCATCTCTTCCAATCAGCACTCAGATCAGTCTCTTAAAAGGTGAGTTCAGAGTCACACAGCTTCAGTCGCATGGGGTCAGGACACAAGGGCGAAAGGACAGTTGCACATTTTGCATCTGGAGCTACCAGCCACCATAATGTTACCACCACCCTGCGGCCCGTGGCCATCCCTACCTGCAAAGTATCTGATTGGCTACCTGGTGCTGGTGGTCATTTACAAACAGAGGATGACTGTGATCAGTGATAAGGCTACAGGCTACATTTGGTGCTAATCGCTCTGTTTCAAGTTAAGCAAGCAGCTGCAACCGTTGCCTCGTTGAATCTCACTTGGTGCCACTTTATATGCTGTTTTTTTTTCGTGACTGTGAGGATTATGGTTTATGCACAGACAACCAAGCCATGTGAGCGGGAACTATGGAGGAGGGTCGGTGACAGACAGCAAGCATTCAAATCTGGACATGTACTGTCCTCAGGTCGGAGCAGGTGGGAGCAGTTCAGATCATGGCCTGGTGACAGGGACTGGAATAACTGGGAGCAAAAATGAAGTGGGTGGTATCGTGTCCCTACTCATGGCAGGCACTGGTTTGGCAACACCACTATTTTTTGCTAAGTATGGCATGCGACACTGAGCAGTGCAGTGTCATCGTCGTGGTGTGGGTGGGATTTGTGTTTGTCACCAAGGCACGGTATTTGTCATTTAAAATCTTTGCTTTTTTATTCAGAGGCATCTCCCTCTAGGACCGGGACCCACTCCCTGACAAAGAGTGTCCCTGACTGCAAGCATTGGTGGGGAGCATACCTCTCAACCTGTCATCACCAAAATCAGAGAAACAGACACTCAAAATGAAGGACAGTGAGGGACACTGGCCTTCATAATGGTGAACACATCCTCACATATGAAGATACAATCTCAGAATACTGTGCCATTTACTAGTGCAAAGTTTATTTCTGATTTAGCATCTTGGAATATTATGAATATAATATAATATAATAATTTACAGCACATTCTCTGTGTGGGCAGAACTTTTCCACAAGGGACCGAGGAGGGACAGAGCAATTATGAGGGATAAAATGAGGGACATCGGGGACAGTTGAGAGGTGTGGTGGGGAAAGGTTTGTGCTGTTACTGTATTTTCCTCAGAATGTGTGCTAAATCTGGGGCATGGTTTGCAGCTGGATCATGTGACTGTTCTATTTTTTTTTTTGCCAAAGGGCTTCAAGTGCCATAATAAAATAGGCACAATATGGGGGGGGGAGGTTAATTACATTAACCCAGAAGCCATTTTGAGATATGGCACAGGCGAAGACCACCCAGTACTGCCACCTATTTGCAGCTGCAGGGGATGGTCATCTTACCAGAATTGCTGCAGCTGTTTAAATGTGCTATGTTGCTTAGTTCATGAATTCATTGCCTGTTGTGTATTTTGGGGTGGTCTGGTTGAGGATTCTGGGGAAAACCTGTTGGACTAGGTTGAGCTGGGGAGCTGGTCTGGAGGGAAGGGCAACATGCTTATCTAGGGACTCTAGGGAGAAGGCTAGGATACAACTTGCTGACTGTGCTTGACGGCTCGGGATTCTAGGGAGCTGGGCTTGGGTGAAACTTGCTGGGCTGGGGATGGTCCGGGGCCTTGCACTTAAGCAACTGACTGGGCTGTTGGGAGAAGGATTCAGGCAACATGCTGGACTCTGGGGAGGGGACTATGGTGCAGCTTAATAGGCTAGGGGAGGAGGTGGCAGGGCAGCAAATTCTGTTTCAGATGTTCTCTAAAATGTACCAGAATGCACCAAAACAAAACATTTTCTGGGGGCCTAGGCAGCCCCCATACCCCAGCCTATAGTTCAGATTTTGTGTGCATACACTTTTTTTTAAGGCTGGTTATTCCACTGACCACAGCACCTGCACCACCTGGTCATCTAAAGGTTGTGAGTACTGGGTTTTATCCAAAATAAACTGTCATTTCAACTGTCTGGCTAGCTAGCTAGTTATTTTCTGGGCATCCTGCATGCTCTTAACTACAAGCCCACAGTACTGGTTATAGCCCAGCTGTAACAGTACTGCACCAAAGTCCAATCATCACAGGCCTGCGACTCCTCATTGTGTACACACTTAGACTGTTTGAAAGCTCCCAGAGGGACTGTGGGGTTAACTGGTTCACCAGTGGGTACACCAGTGGGGGGAGAGGGACTGGAACAGTTGTCATACCTTACAGTGGGTGTGTTATTATTGTGTTGAAGCTGACTGTGTTGTTTTTTTGCCTTTGCTTCCCTCGTCCCCAATGCCAAAATAAACCTTTCTGGTTATTTATTTGCAACTGCTGAAGTATTTTGCCATTATTGTGCTAATTGTTATTTGCATACTTAGAGTGATACGTGGGGGAGGGAATTGTGTTATGAGCCTACCTGTCACCAAGGGAGGGGCTTATATTTATTTCCTGTGGGGAAGCACCCTGGCAGCACCCTTCTATAAGGATCCCCATAGGTGGAAGCACCATGTCACTTCCAAGCCCGTTGCTAACCATGAACCCAGATGCCATCCTACATCTTCTAGCCAGCACCTCTTGCGGGTGATTGCACCTATAGTAGTAGCGGTGGTTACATAATTGAAACATAGATGTTGCAGGCAGATAAACCACTGACCCGTCCAATCTGCCCATGAAGAGTTTCCTACCTGCCCCCCCCCCCCAACTTTTTACCAGCGGCAGAAGCTGGCGACAAACTACAATATTAAAGATTGTGGGTCTTTTGAAATAAACACAACTCAAAGGTATTACCCTTCAGTATGAATTGAGGAGTAGCAGCCCAGCAGAATCTCTAAAAGCAAGCATACAGATCAAAAATTCAGTATGCCCTCTGTAGAGCGAAACTATCACAGCGAATACGTTGATGCCGACAACATCGACAGTTCGCTGTAATAGTCCGCTCGAGACCCCAGCACTCTTTCCCCTGGTCCTTTATCCCCTTCCCGAATCAATTCTGAATCAGAGTACCTTATTGCTATTATTGTAATTGGGTCTAGAGGAACTGAAACTTGTTTTTTGTATTTGTGTTTTTTTTACAATAATATCTCAAATTAACAAAAAATAGTTCCTCCACCATGAACCTTGCAGGCACACAGTGTCTGTTAATTGAGAGAGGAAATTGTATTTGCTCATTTTGTTGTAATAAATATGTTAAAACAACAAGCTCCTGTCTGTACCCGTCTACTTGTATTTGACAGTGTCTAAGGTACTCCCTTATCTGGCAGACAGCTTTAGAGACTGCAGTCCTCCTGAAACGGTATCTCTGTTTTTTGTTTTTTTTTTATCTGAGCCACGTGCCTGCAGCAAATGCCTTTAGGTCAAAGACTCCTGACTCACACCTTTCTTTGAACTCTAGACAGCAGTTGCATTCCATGACCCTAGATCTATTACCTACAACTTGACTAGTAATAGTCTGCATTCATTTGTGTAGAAAAAAAAAACACACACTAACATAATTGGCAAAACATTGTCCTGGGAACTAAATTTGGTTAATGACCTGTAGTAAATGTACATCATGTAAAATACTTTGTTTATAACAGAAGTGCCTAAAAGATGTAGGCAGTGACAGAAGATGCAGACTGACAGTAACTCTGATCAGATCCACACAGTCCCTGCAGATGAAAAAAAAAATGGCAGCCGCAGAATGAAAGGGAGTGGGAGTGGGAACGGTCGGCTATTAAAAAAGGAAAACTGATGATCACTAGTAAGCAGCGGCTGCATGTTATTTTACAGTTTGCTTTACTAAGATTGTCCCACCACTCTGACCCCCACCCGACTCCCGGGACTCTCAAGGCTAGATCTGTGATCACGAAGATGAACCACAGCTAAATGCCCCAGTAGTACCTCTGTACCATAGTTTGTCAAGTTGCCCCGCCACCCTGAACTCTGCTCAACTCGAGTCCCGGGACTCCCTACTCTAGAGCCATGATCATGACCACAGAAACTCAAGAGGCACAGCTGCACAATCCCCCAGTTGCCCAAAGCGGACCCCCAATTCAAATAACACAACACACTGTTTTTGGTATAAAAAGGGGCCGCAGCTCTTTTTTACTTAATCAAAAAATTGTTTACATTACATGGAACACTTAACATTTATAAAGCCTAATATGTAAATCACATTTTACAGATATGCACATTACATAACAACATATGTACATTAAGTATCCCATCCCATAAGACCCCTTGGGCAGCCACAATTCATGTATTGATGAAACCCCAGCTCCTTCATCCGCTTATTTGAGGGGAACTCTGGCCCTTTAGTCCAACAGACCCATTGAGGGCCATGCTTTCCCTCAAGACAGTTCCCCTTCCCATCTTCCCAAATTTAGGGGCTTCCTAGACCCTTGATGAGGAGCATATCCATCCGGGGCCGCACTCCCCATCTCAGAATCTTGGCTCCCAGCATTTCGGTGCTCACCCCTACTTGGGTGCCTTCCTCACCTGATCTCCGAGGCATACCCATCCTAGGGTCGTGCCTCTTCCTGGTGATACCCAATCGCAGCTCTTCATCTTATGTCCAGATCCTCTCTTACCCAGTCAGCCATGAATTACCGCTGCCTCTTCTTCTCTGTATCAGTTCTCAACTTGGTTTACTTACTAGAGCCGTGACAGAGTTCTTTCTGCGGCCTGGTAGTTTAGGGTGGGAAACTTCATGGTGAGTAGCTGTTCCAGGAGGGCAAGATCCCCTGGGACTGCTCCTTACAAAGTCCCTGCCATGCCCCTCCCTGCAGGGGCCATCAGGGCCAGCCCTTTCCGAGGAGATCCTCGTCCTGGGCCACTTGCTCAGGAGGCCGCCTCTTCCTTGATGGTGGGTGGCCCTCCTAGCCCCACCCTCTTGGGGGCTGTCGGCAACTTGCCCCCCTGGTGAGAGGCCAGTGGGGCCATTGCCCAAAGTGAACCCCCAATTCAAATAACACACCACACAATTTTTGGTATAAAAAGGGGCCACAGCTCTTTTTCACTTAATCAAAAAATTGTTCACATTACATGGAACACTTAACATTTATAAAGTCTAATATGTACATCACATTTTACAGATACTGTATGCACATTACATAACAACATCATTTCAACATATGTACATTAAGTATCCCATCCCGTAAGACCCCTTGGGCAGCCACAATTCATGTATTGCTGAAACCCCAGCTCCTTCATCCACTTATTTGAGGGGAACTCTGGCACTTTAGCCCAACAGACCCATTGAGGGCCATGCCTTCCCTCAGGAAAGTTCCCCTCTCCATCTTCCCGAATTTAGGGGCTTCCTAGACCCTTGACGAGGAACATGCCCATCCGGGGCCACACTCCCCATCTCGGAATCTTGGCTCCTAGTGTTTCGGTGCACGCCCCTGCCTGGATGCCTTCCTCCCTCGATCTCCGAGGCATACCCATCCTAGGGTCGTGCCTCTCCCCGATGACACCCAACTGCAGCTCTTCTTCTTATGTCCACAGCCTCTCTTACCCAGGGTCAACCATGAATTACCGCCACTTCCATACGGTGCCAACACACATCTCCCACTAATGCTAAAGAGATCTTACTTTTACCAAACAATACTGTCTCACAAAAATCATTGAGGGTATTGTTAAAAATGTTGTTTCCAATGTCAGACAAATGAACCCCATCCCGGCTATAGAGGCCCTCATCCATCTTGGTGATCAAGAAATGCCTGATAACCTCAACACCCAGTGAGGCCGCAAAATGGGACACCTCCCTATTCACAGACCTACGTGCTTTGTCCATGGCTCCAGCCTTTCACTCACTATGCCACTGCTGGCATGGTATCATTCTTGTCCATGCCAGAATGGTGCGAGGCAACACTTGTTTTAAGTAAGCCAAACCCTCTTAATATCCCCAATTAATCTGGGTGCCCCTAGGATGCACAAGTCGTTCCCTCCCAGGTGAATAACCAGCGCTACCGGTGGTTGGTGATGTAGGCCCAATCTAAAAATCGTTTTACATAATGCCCCCCACTTCATCCCCCCTCTTCCTGCCCAATGAATCAGAGCTAGACTTCTTGGAATGCCCAGCTGTCTTGTGTAAGGCCATTTTTTTGCCCTCGTGTATGCCTCCCTCACGTGTGAATGACCCACGATCCATATCTGAGGGGATGTTGCAGCCATGCCTGTAAAACAAAACAGAAACATGTGAGTATTCTCCCACTTTGTGCTTCAGTTACAACTTGTGCTGGGTTCCCCAGCATCACTTCCTGCTGTGTTGTGCTGAGGCCTAATGTACTAACATACTAAAATGCCAGCAGAATAGGCCTAACGGTCTTTCATGTCTGCTCGTTTGGTCAGCCCCCACCCTAGGTGCTGACCTTGTTGTCCCTCGCCTTCTCTGGCGCCTCCTTCCCAGTTCGGATATTCTTGCTGCATTGGATTTTGCTTCCAGAACCCTTCCTGTACCTGTCCCACCCCTCTTGAACCCCTCCCACTGCCTCTGCCTCCACCAGCCCCCTAGGCAGTGCATTCCATGGCTCCACCACCTCTCAGTGAAGTAGCACCTCCTCCTTCTCCCCTGAATCTCCCCCTCCAGCTTCCACCCATGCCCTCTAGTGGCCCTTCCTCCTTCCTCCTTCCTTCAAGCACCCTGACTGTTCCTCCCTATTTACCCTCTTCATGTACCTGAAGACCTCTATCATGACCCCCGGTCCCTTCTCTTCCAATGTGTACATATTTAGCTCTTCGAGCCTCCTCATAGGTCCTGTCCCCAAGCCCCCAAATCATTTTGGGTTCCTCCTCTGGACCCTCTCCAGGAGGTTAATGTCCCTCTTTAAGTGTGGCCTCCAAAACTGGCAGCAGTACTCAAGGTGCAGCCTCACCAAGCAGTTATACAGAGGAGTATCACTTCCTCCTTCTGGAGGTGATCCCCTAGCGATGCATCCCAGCATCCTGTTGGCCTTGGCTGCTGCCTCCTACAAGTCTCAGAGTTGTTCATCTTGACATCCACCACCACCCCAGGTCCCTCTCAGCCATCGAGAACTTGTAGCATTCCCCCAGGTGTACACTTGGCCTGGGTTTCTGGACCCCAGGTGGAGTACCTTGCATTTCCTGCATTGAACCTCAGCTTCCACTTTCTAGACCATCTTTCCAGAGCCTCCATGTCCCCTGTAGGGCCACCTCCTCCTCCCATCCACCACCCTCCCCAGTTTCGAGTCATCTGCAAAGAGACTCATCTCACTCCTGATTCCTGTCCTTATGTCAGATACGTGGGCGAACAGAAAGGGCCCAAGGACTGATCCTGTGGGACCCCACTAATGACCCTCCTGGGGATGAGACTATCCCACCAACTACGACCCTCTGGGTCCGGTCCTGGAGCCAATTGCCTATCCATCTGATCATCTGGTTCCCCACCCCATTTCTCCCAGCTTATCCAACTGGCCCCACGGAGGAACAGAGTCAAATGCCTTGCTGAAGTCAGAAAGAGACATCCACTGGTCTACCCAGGTCCAAGGCACTTACCCAGTCATAGAACTCCACCAGGTTTGTCTGACACGCATCTCCGGGATGAATCCATGCTGTCTATCGTCCAGGCACCTGACTTATCCAGGTCCCCCTAGCCTCTCCTTGACAATGCCCTCCATCACCTTCCCTACCACCGATGTCAGGCTGACAGGCCTGTAGTTCCTGCCACCTCCTTTGATCCCCCTTGTGGATAGGCACTATATGCGCCACCTTCCAGTCTTGGGCACCCACCTGTCCTCAGAGAGATGGTGAAAAGCTCTGCTAGGGGTTTCGCCAGGACATCTGCAAGTTCCTTCAGCACTCTGGGATGTAATTTATCCAGCCCTGGTGCTTTCTCCGTCTTAAAGGGAGCTGAGGCTTCCCTCACTCTCTGCTGTGATTTCCACTTCCGGTACCTCTCTCCTGCTTAGCCTCCCCCACCTGCCAGTGATGCCTTCCCTCCCCAGACCTGCCGATTGGTAAGGGTCCCCTCCTCAGTATCTCTGTCTCCTCCATGTATGATGCAGCACCCCATTTTCCTGGTGAAAACTGAGGTGAAGTACTCATTTAGTACCTCAGCCTGCTCCCGGGTCTTGTGCCCATCTCTCCCCTGATTTAATCCTGCTAATCTGCCCCTTCACCCTTCGTCTTTCCCCAATGTATCCAAAGAACCCCTTGTTCCCTCTCCTAATTTCCCTGGCCAGGTTCTGCTCCTTCCTTGCCTTAGCCACCCTCACCACTCTAGTGGCCCTTCTAGCCATCAGCTCCTTACGCCCTCGATCCTTTCCTCCTTAGCACATGAATTGCTTATAAACGCCTTCTTTCCGCACCACCTCCTGGACCTCCTGGTCCACCAACAGGGTTTTGGGCCCTACCGCATTTTGTCCTTACTCTTGCACAGGTGCTGGTAGCATTCTGCCCCTCTTCTGATGATTCCCACCTACTATCAGCGTCCATGTGACCCAATCCCATCCAAATGCTCCTAAGGATCCTTCCATTTCTTAAATCCGCCCCTGAAGTCAGTTACTTCCATCTTGTGCAGCCTTCTACCCTCCTAGGTCCAGGCAGAACCAGACTGGCATGGTCACTCCCGCCAATGGGTCCCTTACCTCAAGTCCCCAATCTGGTCACTGTCTGCCAGGACCACATCCAGTACCACGCCTCCTGGTGGGTTCCCTCACCTGCTGAGTTAGGAAGCGTCTGAAAGACATCCAACAACCTCTGTTCCTGGTCACAGAGGATGTCATAGTTTCCAGTCTGTTCCTGGCATGTTTAAGTCCCCCAACACCACCACCGTTCCTCTGCCCAGTCTGCAGTGTCTCCTAACATCTGCCACCAGACTGTCCTCCAGCTCCTCCGCCAGGGCAGGGGGTCTATACACCACTCCTATTTTTACCTCTTGCCCCCCCTTGTTATCAAGGTGACCCAAATCACCTCCACGGTTCCCTCCGCCTCCTCTACTCCCCCTATGCCAATGCAGTTTTTGACTATCATTGCTACCCCTCCTCCCTTCCCTCTGTCCTTCTTGAACATGAGTGCAACCCTCCAGGTTCAGGTCCCAGTCATGTCTTGCAGTGGCCCAAGTCTCAGTGACCACTGCCACATCCACTGCTCCTCAGTTAGCACGCCTGGAGCTCAAGCATTTTATTGCCCAAGCTCCTGGCATTTAGCAGGACTACCTTCCACCCTTTCCCTATAGTTCCATTTCCCCTGCTCGTGTTCCCATGGGGATTCTGTTTTCCCCAGGTCTGCACTTTGCCAGTTGGCCTTTTCCTGCAATCCTCCTGGTCCCCAGGGGGGTGGAGACAGAGTCCCTCCTTTATTTTCACCCCTTGACAGCCTTTTCTCCCATCCCACCCCCCTTCACAAGTTTAAACCCCACTTTTACCAATGAACCCTCTATTTTCAACTTAGGTTCCTCCTCCAAATTGAGATGTATTCTATCTCTAGCATACAGCTCCTTATCCTCCAGGTCTCCTCCAATCCCCCATCAACCCATACCCTCTGGCCTCACACACTCTCTGAGCCACTGGTTTATCTCCTAATTTTCCTTTTGTGTTTCCCCACTAGCCCTTGCACTGGCAGGATTTCTGAGAAGAAACTGTGCATCCTATGTCATGACAGACCCAGGCGAGCTCCCTGAATCTGCCTGTATCTCTAGCTCGCTATTTCCCTTAATGTCATTTGTACAGGTGACCAGCATGTCTGGGGAACCCCCACAATCCTTGCCAGTTGATATACCTGTGCTTGGCCCTGTGCAACTGCTACCAGGAAGCATCTTGTTCTAACTGGCCAGGCTTCTCCTCCCTATCCCATTTGATACCCTGATCATAGAATCTCTAACAGGAGCACTCTGACCACCCCTTTTCTCCATTCCCCCTTCCATGTCCCTCATCCTTTCTACAGGCCCTCCACCCAGCTGGCTCCTTGTTCTCCTCTATCTGGGTGCCACATGCCACCCGCTCCTTATTTACCATGGCCACTCCCTCCCTCCAATCCTATGCTCTCCTCCTCCTGAGTATCCTTCTGTACCTTGCTAATTCCCCTCACCTGCCGCAACTGGTCCTTCTCCCCCATCTGCTAAACTAGCCTGTCTAGTCCTCCCCTTCCTGTCTCCATTGGTTCCTCCTTGCTCATCGTGCTCCCTGGCCTAAACCCTCAGCTCCTTTACTGAATCCTCCTTGACTTCTGGTCCTTCTCCTTTACCTTTCCTCCCAACTGGTCCTTCTCCTCACTTTCCTCCCTCTTCCCCTGCCCCTCCTGCTCTGATTCACTGCTCCCCATTCTCCTGCATTCCAGGTCCCCCTGTTCTTCCTGCTATCTGGCCCCTCCTCCTGCCTCCCACCCTTTCCATCTCTAACTACCCCTGTCCATGGCTACATCACCCCTCATCCTTGAGCAGAAGAAGAGATAGAGCGGTTACTGAGTGAGGTCTGATCCACCTCCCGCCTTGCTTCCTTCTAGTCCAGCCCTGGCCATCTGCCTACTTCCTAGAGAATGTTGTCCTCCTTCCCCCTTTGTGAGGGTCCCCAGTTACCTGCCTGCTTCCTTGGTAGTGTCCTTTGACCCTCTGCCAGGGTCCCTATGTGACCCCTGAGTATTCTCCTGCACTCCTTTCCCTATGCCCCCACCCCAGTGCTTGGTGCAACCCTGTAGGGAGATTCCCAGCCCCTTCCCCAACCATACCACCCCTTCCCCAGCTTTCTCCTAATCCCGCAACCTCCTCCCTAAGCTGTGCCAGCTGGTAGCACACTGGGCAACCACCGAACTTCAAGCCCAGTCCAGTATCCATGCTGCTCCACACCCTGTGCACCCCACCACCCTCCCAAAGATGCGGCCCTAATGATGTGTGGTTCATCCCTTCCAAATAGGTTTCTTGGGTGAGCCAATGTTCCCCCTAGTCCAAGATACCCCTACTGCCTAATCAGGTCACCCACTAATCTTAGAGACAGTCCCACTGTACACCCAGTAACCCTGTTACTAGGTGCAGTACAACACATTAAACTTATAAGAGAAATGAACAACTCCCAAGCTCCTCTCTCCCAGCCTTTAAATCCAACCCCAGTGGCTAGAACTACATAGCGCCCTGCATCCCTTTCCTCCAATTGCAGGGCAGGTGTTCCACTCATAAATTCGCAGACTTCTGGGGAGGGAGGGGTGGGAGAGAGTCCCTAGGCAGACACCTTACTCGAGAGAGTGTATCAGCCCTGTGTCTCCCTCAAGCCCAGCAGCC
Source organism: Neoceratodus forsteri (assembly GCA_016271365.2). Lineage (NCBI taxonomy): Eukaryota > Metazoa > Chordata > Ceratodontiformes > Ceratodontidae > Neoceratodus > Neoceratodus forsteri. Next base: position 25,174,312 of record JADMNL010000022.1, on the reverse strand, counting down.
AAGGAACCAGGCCCAAGCAAATCCCACCAAATAGGTTTTAAATCAGAAGAAATAGGCCTCTACCAGCACAGCCTGTTACACAGTGAAACATCCACAAAATGATCCCCACTTACAGCCACCAAATCAGTTTACAAACATCCAGCAGCCCCCAAAACAATACCCTGCTAGCCCCTTAGAAGTAAGAAAGAAAAGAACTAACCTACCAAGTAAAATCCACAAGAACCCTGTGAAAACAACAGCAGCAGCTACTGTCCTGGAACACGACATGTACCCTATGTATGCTTTTAATGCCCATCTGCTGACCCCTTTTATCTGTACTTCTTTTGACCCACACCTGGCTGCCTCGGTGGCTGCTCCAATTCTGAATGAATGGGTGTTGTATGAGGTCGGGTTTACACCCGCCATCCATAAACCCTTTCATAGGACAGCAGTGAACTGCTGCCTTGTGACCGCTTTTCCATCCCCATGCACACACAAATGCCCTGGTACTGCTGGACGACCCACCACATACTCCTTCATTGACAACCATGGGCAAATGTTCCCTGTGGGAGCCATAAACAGTGTTATAATGGCGGGGGAGGCCACACTGGTTCATTTTTGATTTTTGCAGCTGAAGACACAGTCTGTCTTACCAGATGACAAAATCACTGAACTGGAGATTGGTGTTCTGACTCAATGAGTTAGACTGTGGTACCAACTTTGACACCCGGAAGGCCCCAAAAAATGCACATATGTATAGGGGCCCTGAAAAGCTTGGTTTTGTAGCCCGAGCTGCAAGTAACAGCCAGTGCTTTCAGGAGGCTGGACAGTTCAGCTAGTCCTTTGGGCTTCCTTGTGTCCGACTTTTTTCCTGCAAGTCTAGACATGCCTTGTATCATTTTCTTTGTAATGAAACTGTTGGTTGGGTCAGGGAAACCCTCGGACTTGTGAAGAAAAGCAATGTCCACCAGTTGGAGGTGTATAGCTGCTGGAGATTTTCCCAGGCTTTCTAAGTGGAGGTCATAGCTTTGAACTTGTCTTTGGGTATTGTGCAGTTCCACGCTTATCTCGTGACCACAGAATTGCTGGAAAGACCCACAGCTACCTACATACTTCCTCCATGTCGAGGGGACCACAGCGAGCTGTACCAGTTGCTGCAATCTTGGTTCCCAAGTCTTCAGACTGCTTCCGGTATCTGTGTGGGGAACAGGTCCGCCCACGGGGCAAGCCACCTGAAGTGCTCGAGCTGAAATCAAGACAGGGCATCAGCTATAACATTTTCTTTTCCTGGTAAATGACATGCCTTGAAAGAGATGTTGTACCATAGGCAGCATAACACAAAGACCTGCAGGGCCTTCATCACCTCTTCAGAACGAGACGTCTGCGAGTTTAATATGTCTGCTACAGCCCTGTTATCCGTGTGAAACAGCACTTTTTTATTCTGAATTTTGTGCCCCCACACCCTTATGGCTACCATGATAGGGAACCATTCAAGAAGGGTGATGTTTTTTGTGAGCCCCTTCAATATCCAATCCTGTGGCCAGCATCATGCAAACCACGCTCCTTGCCAGAATGCCCCAAAGCCAATGCCACCCGAAGCATCGGTCATCATGTGCAGATCCCCCAGTTGGTCTGCCGGTGTCTGTCAGATGGTGATACCATTGAAATCTTGTAAGAAGAGTTCCCAAACCTGTAAGTCTACTTTTATGCCCTGCGTTAGTCTGATGTGGTGATATGGTTTTAGAACCCCCCAGTGGCTGATGCCATCTGCCTGAGGAATGGCCTGCCTGGGCGAATTGCCCGGCATGCAAAATTCAAGTGGCCTATAACAGATTGCAGCTGTTGTAGGGTCACCTTCTTTGCCCTTCCTATCTCACCTAACAGTTTGCTCAAAAGTGCCACTTTGTCTTGTGGTAGCCGGGAAACCATGGCCTCAGAGTCTATTTCTATGACCAGGTATGAGAGGCAGGTAGCAGGGCCCTCTGTTTTTTCCTGTGCTAGCAGGACACCGAAATACCCCATTAATGAGGTGAAACCCTGCAGCATCTCCACACATGTGGTTCCCCCCCCCCGGGGCCCACAAATAGGAAATCGTCAAGATAATGAACTATATGTGCATTCTCTGTGTGTTTTCTGGTGGCCCACTCCAAGAAGGTTGAGAATGCTTTGAAGGCTGAGCAGCTTACGGAGCATCCCATGGGCATAGCCTTGTCCGTATACCATTGACTTCCAACTTTAAAACCTGGTAGATCCTGGTCACTCGGATGTACTGGTAACAGGTGGAAAACAGATTTAATGTTGCTTTTTGCCATCATTGCCCCATGGCCCAGCTCTTGTATGTGGCGCAGTGCCACATCAAAAGTTGTGTATTGCACTGTGCAATCCTCTGGGTTGATGAAGTCATTCACTGAACTACCTTTCGGGTAGGACAGGTGATGAATGAGCCTGTATTCCCCTACTTCCTTCTTGGGGACCAGCCCCAATGGGGATACCCTGAGATTGTGAACTGGGGGGTAGTCGAATGGTCCCACCACCCTGCCTGCCTCTACTTCCTTGGCAATTTTCTTCTCCAGGATATTGGGAAGTAAATTTGCAGACTTGAGATTGCGAGCTGTGGTTTATACCCTAGGCCTCTTGTATGGTATCCTAAAACCATACTTGAAACCATCATGTATATATTTTGCAATTGTTTTTTCTGGGTAGCAGTCGAGCCAGGGGTCCAGCCGGTCTAACCGTACTGGTGACTTAGCTAAACTTCCCAGACCCCTTTCCTTTTTCATTGCTTGTTCCTTCGTTGTTTGGTTTCTTGGAGGATTGTCATGTGCATTCTGAGACCTTGTGTTCTCCTCCGCATAGCTTGCAGATATGCCCGTATTTACAAAAGGAACGAAAACATTTTTCTTTATTATAGTCATAGCATGCCTTCCTCCCTGCCCCTTTCCTCTGTTCTTTCCTGTACTCTCCCCCTGTTTGTCTGGCAATAACATGACCACTATCAGTGTAAGTTACCACATCAGGCTGGCCACGCATCATATAGCGGACCCACAGTTCTACGTGCGTGTTTTCCCATTTGAGATTGGGTTGCCGAGATAGTTTTAGACGAAACTGCTCATCGTATTTTAGCCACGCATATCCATCAAAGGACAGATGTGTGAATTTTATGGTGTCCCTGTATTTTAACAGAGCAATTAGCTTATCAGGGTGTTTCATCCCATAAACTTACATAAATATGTCAAATACTGCTGCCCAATTCTCAAATGTGAAAGGCACCTTTGGCTGCCACGGCCTCTCTTGTTTATTCTTTCTCTCATCGTTCACTTCTGGGATCTCCCTGTGCAAATAACGAGAACATGTCTATAAATTCCCCTTTCCAGATTTTTTCCCTGACAGTGTCAGATAAGTGGTCCCCCAATGGGTCTTCCACCCCGGCATATGCCCAACACTCTGGTGCCATTGTTTTGCGCTGGTTAAAATGTCACCTGCCAAAGTATTGGGAGCAGATCCGGTTTGAGAGGCAACCATTTCACGTGCTTCTAAGCCTGCCATCAAACTTTCTTTGTTGGCTGGAGGATGCTTTATTGTGGAGGGCACCACACCTGTTCATACCTGAACTGCTGCTCCTTGAGTGTTACCTCCTCCTGACGCTGTCCCCTGGGAATCAACTGATTGGGGAGGCTGAATCAGCAATGTCTCGATCCCATGGGTGATCTGCTGTCCGCCCCCTAGATGACTTGAGGGGGCCTTTTCCAGCCCTACACATGCAGACTCTGTACCCCTTTGTGTCATCCCCCCCTTGCCTATCTATTAGGACCTGGTATCCTACCGCAGCGGGCTCTGCCCACTGGTGTGTCCTAAAACCAAAGCTATCTATTGGTGCTTGCGTTTCGCCCCCCCACCAGTCTCTGGGAGGTACCCTCGCCTGGCTCATTGGCTGAAGATGCCCGAGACCCTGTGTTAGGAGTGGTCATGCCCCCATGCTGGGTTGTTGGGAGACTAGGAGCAAAGGGGCCCCATGGATTCACTGTTGCCCAAGGGGTGGGCAAATTACCTGGCGCCCCATATATGAATGGCCACATGAAGGGGTTGTCTTGCCATATTTGGTGCCATGGCATTGCCAGCACTGAATTGTCCACTGATGGCCCGTGCTGCCCTATCTGGCTGCCTACCATTTCTTCCCCTTGATCTCCCTGTGTTTTACCAAAATCTAACTGCTGACGGCAGCCTCCCCCGTCTTTTCTCCCAAGCGCCTGGCCCTCTTCCGCTCCCTTACCTTTGTAGCCTTAGCCATATCTTCCAGGTTTTTTATCCATTTTTTATACCTTGCCTCTTCTGTTACCGATTCCGGTGGTAGCCATTCCCGGCTCTGACTAGATTGCTCATCCTCGCTATCGGAATCGGACCACACCAACTCCACTGACACCTCACTGTTTTGATCTCCCTCATACTCACCAATTTTTGGCTGGACCATTGTTGCCACTGGGTGGTTTTCCATTTCTTCATTCGGTGCCCTGGGCTGGACCACAGACTTGCTCTCCTCGACTATGCTTCGTTTTTTTCTCCATATGCTTTCTGCACGTCTCTGCCCCCGCTTGAGCCTTACGCTTCTTCTGCCTGCCTTGCCCCTTTCTATTACCAGCTTTCTTCTGAGCAGATGGATTCCAATAATTGGGCCGATGGCTGGCTACGCCGTGGTTGACGCCCCTCATCCTCAGCCGGTCCCTGAGGTCTGTGTTCTGCTATGGTAGGTGGGTCTACCTCTGGCAGCTGTTGCTCATCTGGACGGGCAACCCACAATTCTGGTTCCAGCCTGGATATGGTCGCCAGCCAATCCGACCCACCAATGTCTTTTAAGCATTGCAGGGCCTCGAGTAAAGCTTGGTCCTGCCCTTGTGCTGGGGTAGCCAGTTCCACAGATTGTGTCTGGCTTTCTGGACATGAAAGGTCTTGACTGGAACCTTGTGTTGGTGTAAAATTTTGGGCGGCCTGGCTCTCCAGAACCTGATTATCCCAAGATTTGGCCATTGTACATGTATTAATTGTAAGGGGCAAAGCAGTGCTAAGCGATGTGATACCTATTTGAGACAAAACATATTCGTTATTCCTGCCTATGTTTAAATACCCTCTACCAATTAGCACTGTAACCGACTGTACCCAGGCTATTCTTGAATGTACTGCTCCCTAACATACAATCGCTACCTTGATGGGGTGGGGTGGGGAGAGAAAAATCTCCCAGGGCCTAGCTGGGGGGGGGAATTCTCCCTTTCTTTTCCTCTCTCTCTCTCTCTCTCTCTCTCTCTCCCCCTTCTTCCTTCCTATCCCTTCCCTACTTTCTCATGCAGGAAATGCATGGGGGGGGCTCCTAAATACCTATCATTGAAACATACACACTAACTTGGACTCAGAATACCACCCTAAAATACTAGAGACACCAACAAAGGCTAATTGGAAAATTAGATAAAAGCCGATAATACCCAGTCTCCCTTCCCCATACTAGCCCTTAAGATGCAAAACCACAGACTCCACCCTTTTATGTTCTCCACCCTGCTAATGCTGAAATACCCCATACCCACCCAACCCCTGAATAATACGGCGACGGCATCCCATAATGACTCTAAAATTCTATACAGAGAACAAAAACGTCTGAAAATTATAGTTGGGGGGGGGAACACACCCCCACCACACAGGAAGGAAACTGAACAGCAGGCAAAGGATCTACTACAACTTTTCTTATTACCCTAATAAGTCCTACCCAGAGGCTAAGCTGCATGCAATTAATAATGATGCCAGAAACTAAAGGCTAAAGTAGAAAGGGGCTACAAATTAAAAGGACCAGGAAAGGAAGGGGAAAACAGGGGAGAAACAGTAGAAGCTGGGCAATAACTGCTGATGTGGAGGGTTACATAGAAAATTAGAGAGGGGGCACATAAAGAGGGGCAGCAGCCAAAGCGCTGCCCGGCGAGGAGAACGTCGGGGGCCAGAGGAGGACACAACCCCAGGGCAAACTGGCTACTTCCCCGAGTGGCAAGGGGACACATGCGGGGACCACCGCAGGTAACCCCCCCCGGAGAAAGGATGCTGCCGAAGACCAGGGAGGCAACAGTAAATTTAAACAAAAGGCTGAACAAAACAACAGATGCACACACACACACACACACACTGACTGCAGCAACGACACCCAAAAATTAGATAACAAATGGGAGGAGAACTCCCAAATTGCAAAACGACTGAAAACATACCAAAAAGCCGAAAGACAAACAAAGCATAGCCAGAAATGGCACCCAATGAGACAAGAACTCACAAGCCTAACCCGGCAGGGCGCAGCTGGAGCACAGAACAAAGCTCTGCCAGGTGCCACATGGCTGATCAGTGTTGCATGGCCCAGCAGAGAAAAAACAGGAGGGAACAGAAATGAAAAAACAACAACTGGGAAAGGGCTTGGGGGGGAGAGCTGGAAACAAAGCCACTGGGAGGGGTGCCGAGGGATGAAATTGAACCAGCGGCCTGAAAATGAGATAGCTGCTCAGGCAGGCCGGCAGACAAAGGAAAGGAAGAACTGAAGCCGAAAAAAAAATAAATTATTTTGGGGGCCGAGAATCCTCCACGCAGCCGAAGAAGGCACAAGATACAAGCAGACCACGCCGCAGGGCACGACGCACTCTGGATGGGAGCAGAAGGGAGAACAGCCCTGGCAAACCGGACCACAAGGAACAAACCACTGAGACAACACACCTAACTGCAACACCGGGGGGGGGCCTGGCGCTAAAGCGAGACCGCCACTCCCAGTGCACTACCCAGCACCAAAAAAGGGGAAAGCAGAGACAGGTGATGGAAAAAAGGGGAACAGGTGCCCAACGGCGAAACACGTGGCCCTGGCCAGGAACGGGGGGGTCTGCGACCCAGGAACATGAAAGGTTGGCTGATTTTAGGGCCTAAAATGCACACTTGTGACCAGCATATGATGACAGGAGAAAAAAAAGAGGGGGATAACAATGTAAAAAACACTTACCTGAGGAAACGAAGCCCAACCTGAAAGAAACGGCAACGGAAAAATTCCGGCGGGCGACCGCAAACTGGAAAGACGAGCTAAAAGGTACGACAAACTAAAAAGGCCAAAAACTTCATGGTGAGGAGCTGTTCCAGGAGGGAGAGATCCCCTGGGACCGTTCCTTAAAAAGGCCCTGCCATGCCCCTCCCTGCTGGGACCATCAGGGCCAGCCCTTTCCGAGGAGATCCTCGTAATGGGCCACTTGCTCGAGAGGCCGCCTCTTCCTTGATGGTGGGCGGCCCTCCTAGCCCCACCCTCTTGGGGGCAGTCGGCAACTCACCCCCCCCCGGTAAGAGGCCAGTGGGGCCATAGTCTCTCCATAGCTTTGCCATCACTACCCAACTATGTGATCTGTCAGCAATACTGAGCTTTGGCCCACCCAGCCCCGTGCCCTGCAGCACACGTCTGACTCACTATTCTTTGCCTGAATACAGTACTTAATGGACTTTGGAGATGGAGTAGTACTGTCATTGATGCTGTTCCCGCATGTTAGGGCAATGTTTCTGTCTTGCAGTGTTGGGAGGGTGAGTGGGAATGCCATTGTGCTGCGGCAACCCATTATACTCTATGCCGGTACTGTGGACCAGTTCTGAGTGCTGGGGGGGGAATTGTGCTGGCAGCAGTGACAGCTCAAAGGACTCCTACTATGACTGAATATCTGTACTTTGACGCAGCTCTCACTGCTGGCCTGGAGTAGGCGTCATGGTTGCTGTACACTGGCTTGGAAGCACCGGCCAGGACACATTGTTGACTACGCTTGTGTTGGAATTGGGATGGCAGCAGTCATGTATGGTGGCCTCCGTTTTAGATAAGCACCCTCACAGATGGTTACTCACTGCTCTTTTTGTAAGTTAACTTTTTTTTTTTAAACTTAAACAATTAATCCATTGACGGGACAGACTAAGTTACTTCAGTGGCATGACAGGCAATGGCACCAACAGCAGGAACCTGTGTTTTTTTAAAACTTAATTTTGACTACTCTTCTTGTCTGTATTCATACTGCATCTACTTCTGTCCTCTAGTGCCTGCTTGTATATCTACAAATTAAGCTACAAAGAGAAAAAAAAATTGTTGGCCCAGGTACTGTTGATAAGATGGGTGAGAAGAGACAGGACTGTTTTGGAAAGTTTAGTTGACTGAACTTGGGCGGTGGACAGCGAGAGGTGCATATCTCATTGGTCTGAGATGGTGTAGAAGTTGCTACATTTCTTTAGTAGTCTTTTTTTTTTTAGTTACTATTTTTCTCCCCCTCTGAGTCCTCTGCTGCTCCTCTGATGTCCCCCCCCCACACAGACACCAAGTATGAGGGCCCCTCCCTGAACCCCAGCACCCTTCGTGGCAGGGGGTGGGGACGACTCAACCCACGGACCAGATGAGTATTCGGGAGGGGCCTTCCGAGCCTGTTGCAGTGGGGACTATCGTCATCCTTGTAGAGGACTCCCATTTCTTGTTTCGGTTCTTCCCTGAGAGGCCATGGCGTACAGTGGCATCAGCGCACGCCTCGCTCCACGTGCGCACCAAGCGCTTGCCTCAGTCCCTCCCCCACATTTTTTAGAGCTGAGGTGCCACCTCCCAGCCTCCGCTAGGGGCCAGGCAATCGCCGGGCCCTACTAACCCCCCTCTCCGGAGAAGGAGAGCAGTCCTGAAGACGCTCAATCCTTCTCCTCCCTGCCAACCCCCGGCGACCCATGTCTGTTCCCGAACACTGGTCGCCGGCACGATGCCAGGTAAGGTGTCCAGCACCTCAGCCCTCAGTGCCACCGGGCCGGCTTTAGTAGTCTTTTGGAAAACAAATGCGCAAAAAAAAAAAACCACGCAAACAGAAATTAAATGGATGGATCATTTGCCAAACATTCATTAAATGGGTCCATGTTATGCCTCATTCTTTTTAAGATTTACATTGGCCGGCACATCTACCGATTAACATCATGGTGGCTCTGCATTCTAAAAATTGAATTTGTAAACAACAAACTAGTCCCAGGCAGATTAATGCTTTTGTAATTAAGCTGGACAAGTACATTAATAAGGCGGTTAACATAAGGCTGTCAGAATGCTGACAGTCAATCAGATTTTAGCATTCTCAAGACGCTTATAATAATATGGATTAAATACCAGAATTCAAATCAGTGTTTCGTTCCATTAGTAGAATACTCACCACACACACACACAGCAGAAGCCCTCGGATGTCACTAGGTGTTCTGTTTAATCTGTAGCAGGTCAAACAACAGAGATTTCCCTGGTAAGCAGATAAGGATAGAATAGCGATTTTCACGGCCATCAAAGAAACACCACAAATTAAAACTGTAAGTACTGTAGCAATTCATTTATTTTTTTATTTTTGTAGTGTGTGTCAAAAGAAGATTATAAGGGCAAATAATATTTATTTCTTTTTTTCGAACGTATGAAGTTGCCAGCAGAAAAAGGCCATAAGGTCTATCTAGTCTGCTTCTTGTGGAGCCTATGAACTTAACATTTTCATGAAATTCCACCTACCCCCTGTACTCTTACCCTACCCTTCACTCTGTCACAACCCCTTTTAAATCCCCAAACTGTTTTCCGATTGACTATCCTTCCCAGAAGCACCTTCCATCCTGCCATCATCCTCTCCATGAAGAAGTGCCTCCAGACAACCTTCCTGCACCTTCCACCCACCAGTTCGCAGCTATGCCCCCAAGCGTTCTTTTTCTTGGTGAAACCAGTCATTCTCAGGCTCCACCTTGTGTATACCTCTGATATATTCTTGAAGGACTCATTCGTGATCCCCTTAAAAAATGTAAGGCAGTTTTTATGTTTAGGGCTTAGAGATGAAGGATTCTAGTGTGTAAAGATTGTGGTCATGTTTGTGATGTTGATCAGGGGTGTGTGGTTCATAGCGATTTTATTGTGAAGAGGCTTCTGCGTCTTTATCCACTGCTACTGTGTAAAGATAACAGCCCAGGGTAAAGTTGGCATTCAGCCAATCAGCTTTCACAAGTGTTTGAAACCCGTTTTATAATAACCTCAATCTGTTCCTAATGTAGTTACCAATACACACAACATGCTTTAAACAGCAAACAAAATATCACCATGTTACAAAAGCATTAAGCCACTCCGAAGGTGGCATCTAATGGGGAATTAATGCATGGTTGGGCCATTGTAGGCACCCGGCCTTCGGCCTCGTGCCACAGCCCTCCCAACCATGCATTAATTCCTCATTAGATGCCACCTTCGTCGTGGCTTAATGCTTACTTATAATCTCTCACAAACTGAAACAGTTGCAGTGTTATGTTTATGAAAGCAAATGCTGCAGAATCTCTTAAAAGTGAATTTTGCACTTGTTTCAAAAACTTTGAATAACTTAATAAAGGCATAGTTCAACTTACATGTTATAGATTTCCTGTACTGCAAATAGAATAATAGACAGGAAACCATCAGCAACAAAGTGACAGCTCCACTGGGGGATTCTGGTGGCTTCATCAACCGCAAGAGATTTATCTGGAATCCTGAGTTGAGATGACAAGTCTAGTCATGATGGTTTCCTCTCTGTTTTTATTTTTTTTTTGTGTGGGTGTGTGTTTAACTTTCTATCGTGTAATAACATTGAGCTGATGTCAGAATGGCTGTAACACAGAGAATGCTGGATGGGCAACTGTGCACAACCAGTGCACTCTGCCACAGAGGGGTTCTGATTCCCTTTGACCTCGAGAGCGAAGCTCAAGAGGTCCAAGGGAATCAAAACCCCAAGGTGGCAGAACACATTGGTTATGCATAAAGTTGCTCACCCTGTAATTTTTATAGTGTATAGTATTATGTGAAATGTGTGCATTGTGTTTTTTCTTTCAGAATGAAACTGACTTGTGCAGTCTCTAGAGGATCTAGAATACTGTTCTACCACAAAAGGGTACAATCACATTCCATGACCTTTGAACTGTGGCAAAACAGCCTTTTGAAAAGGATGAATTTCCATATAGAATAATGTTCTACTATACACTATAAGAGTTTTTTGATGTCACTGATTCCCTATGGGATAAAATGACCATATCTATTTATCTACACATATAAAATATATATATAATTTATTTTTATTTTAGGAGGCAGTATAGCGCAGTGGTCTAAGGCTCTGAACTGCAAATCTGGTGATATCCAGAAGACCAGACCTGGGTTCGAATCCCACAGCTTCCACTTGCATACTGTGTGACCCTGAGCAAGTCACTTAACTTCCTTGTGCTCCCAGGTCGCTCCTGTAAAAAAGCTTTCAGCTTAGTGTGCTATACCTGGTTAAACAAATAAATATATAGTATGTTTTTATTCTTTATTGCTAGATTTATTCACACAGAAATAGGATCTGGGCCCCTACAGTTGATCTCCTGTTTAATCCTTTCCTACAACCACAGTCCTCTGTTTGTGATATCACACCCAGCAACAGATTGCTTTGTCACAGACACAAGAAAAGGGCTTCGGCAGCAGATGCAGGCTCACATAAACCTTAATTTAGGTGGAGGTACCATATCATTTATTTAAACTTTGGATACAACCCCCCCCCCCGAGGAGTTTAATGACCCAGGCCCCACAACCTTGTTTCAGCCCACAAGGCAGGGGTAGTAACCTCAATAGCTTGGGTAACCTAGTTACATATCTACACCCCTGGCCCTAAGGCATGGGTTTAAGAGGAAAAAGAAAAATTCCCTCCTGGTTGGCAGTTGTGCACAGCAGGACAATGCATGACTCCCTATCCCCTGTGATAATGGTAAAAGTCCTTGATCCTATACTCTTCCATCCCAATGTCAGACTGGGGTGCAGGGGGCCCACCTGGAGAGTAAATACAGAGGCAGTCTGAAAAATCAATAGGGGAGAGGGCACGGAGTGACAGACTTATATCAGTATTCCACTTCAGTCTGATACACTACCTTGAAGTTTGCATCTTACATTTACCTACAGTGCCCCAGACACCCCACTGAGTTAGAAAAGAGATGATAAATACAAAGATTTTCAAAGTTTAGAAGCTGGCTGGTACCCAACTGAGGGTGGGCCCACCTGGAATTTCCAGGTATCCTGATGGGCCAGCCCAACTCTGTTCCACACTGATGACTGTTAGTGAGTGGCCCTACAGCAAGGGGGGGAACAGGAATCCACAGAACTGCAGCAGCAGATGGTAAACACTGTATGGTGCCCAGGGACTTTCCATTCAGTGTCAGGTGGGACTTGAATTGGCAGTCAAATGATGAGGCAACAAGACCTTTAAGGAGAATAAAAAAAATGAAAATCACCCATCAAATCTTTTCAAAACTGACCAAGTATAGTACAGGGCAATATAGAGCAGATTCAGATACTTGTCGGGCAGTGACACAATAAGCAGATAGTGCTCTGAGCTGATAATCCCCAGTTCATCCATTCATATTTTGAGGTAGACTGCATGCACACCTGTGAGCTACACAATGCCTGGCAGCACTGCTGAAGTGGTAAAATAGGTCACCGGCTCGCCCATCGGCACAGTAATACTGGTACTGCTCATGATACTGGTGACCTGACTTTGGGAGTGAGCTTGTCTCATCAGGGATTGGCTGCAGGCAGAAGACTGAGCATCCCAGAGGATGCTGTCTTCCTCCGAGGCCGAAGGGTTTCATTTTATACCACAATACTGCTACCTAGGTGACCACAAGTGGTAGTGCAGTCAGGGGGCCGAGGGTGGAGAGAGGACATTTTGGTCGTTGGCACTTGGCATGCTGCCTTTGTGTCGAGCATGAGTCCTGGCCCCCCTCCCCCCACATGACTGGGCAGTCTATGGCTAGGAGTGCAGCTGGTGGCTGTACTTCCTGGGAGGCACGGGATGGTTGGGAAGGGGTTGCCACCATTGCCACTCCAACAGCTACCCCTGTGGCAGACCAGAAGGTGGTGTGGATGCTCCACCTCCTGCACTGGGGTGCTGCAGATGCATGGGCATGCTATTGCATCAGAGGGTGGTGGGTGGGGGAGGTAAAAACCAAAATGACTATGCAGATGGTGGTCCCTGGTGCTCTTGAATCTTGCACCAACCTTGTTGTACCAGATGTAGCGGGCATCAAGACTGGGAGGTTACAAGGGCTGTCAGATGACCCAATGTGTCCCCATGTTGGCATCCAGAGTTCAGAGGGGACTCATGAGCCAGTGAGTTGGCCTGGGAATGGGGAGGCACTGTCATGTGGCATCACTCTGAGCTGGAAGAGAAGAGTGCCATGGTTCCATCATACTAGCAAATCCCTGTGCCGGGCCAGTGAACTTGCTCCTCTGCAGGGGGCCCACTACATACATGCATGACCCGGGGAAGGGAGAACATTTGTCTTGTATCACTGAAATGTTCTATATCCAATAGGCTTCTACGTAACTAATCCCTGGTCACCCCAGAAAAATGGACCATTTGGGTCCAGTGGGCCTACTCAGTTAACAAAATGAAATAAATAAATGAATGAATAAATAAATAATTATAAATAAGGAAAAAAAAAATGAACTCTAGCTGCCATTAATGATGGCACCAACACCCTCGTACCTTGCCCCATGTGGACTCCCTCTGCCAAGACAGGGCAGAGAGTGGTGGTCAGGGTTAGGGGAGCCAGAGACATTGCCTGAAGCAGGTGCAAGGCAGCAGGCGGTGGCCAAAATGCTGAATAAAAAAGTAGATTGGGAGGTTAAACAGGGACCAGAGGAACAGCGGATGTTAGGTAAACAGAAAAAACTGAAATAAAAAAAATATAATCACCAGCTTGTGGAAGTAAAGTGTTGCTGCAATAGGTCATATCAGAGTGCTAATCTAACATTTATTGCATAATTGTGACTTAGCAGGAACTGTCCAGCAAACTCTCACAGACAGCTTATAGATAAATGGGGGTTCAGCATCCAGCGCTGCCTGTCCCACACCATTCACCAGGACTAAATTCAGCGCAGGGCTGGAAAATCTGTGCTATACCTGTGCAGTAACACACTGCACCTGACCCCATGGAATGAAAGACGGCTTCAGCATCCAGTGCTCTCCACTATCTCACCTTTTAGAAATACATCATTTCACACAGTGTGGGGAAGCCTACAGTTTACTTGGTCCTGTGGAAACAGTGCTTCAGCTGCCAGCACTGTCAGTCTCTCACCCACCAGGGACACTAAGTCCATCAGAGCAGAGGAAATCCTGCACTTGCCCACTTTGTTTGTAGCCATAGAGCTTAGCAAACAACAACATTTTGTCATCGGTGTCTACACTTTCACCAGTTTAAAAGGCTAGCCATTGTTTGATATGCTAATGCAAATTACCCAGTGTATTCTTTTCCACACACCCACAATCAATGGGTCTTCCAACCCTCATTACAATGGTAATGAGCATGGAAATATGGTGATGCGACTAGGTGTGAGTAAGTTACTTTTCTGGAGGCTGGTCCTGGCAGCCTTTAAAAGATACAGTCAGAGATGAGAGTAGCAGAACTAGGGGACAGAGGAAACAGAAGGCAAACAAACCATAATCTACTAATAGAGATAGAGAGAGAGAGAGAGAGAGAGAGAGACAGAGAGACAGAGAGAGAGAGAGAGAGAGAGAGAGAGACTGACAGGCAAAAATGAAGGCAAGTTCAGTAAGTGCACAGAAAATAATTCAGTTGAACAAGGTGGCAGGGCTGGGTTGTGTATTGAATACTTGTAGTACAGGAACAGCTGTGATCTCCTCCACAGTGTTACTACACTATTGCCTTTGACAACTCCTGCTCAGAGACTGGAAACAGAATAGCTGTGACATCCCCCGCTACTACTTATTTTCCACAGACTCAAACAACTTCTGCTAGGAAACTAAGGCTGGAGAAAGAGCTCCCTTCAACCCATGTTCCTACAACTGTGCCTTCGGCCACTCCCAGTGAAAGTGACAAGAACTGGAGTATCTGTTAGGTCTCGAAAGCCAGTGCTCCTATTACACTGTCTACAGCGGCACAAGCTTAGAGTGGCTTGAAATGAGGTCTCTCTGAGCGTTCCACAACCAGAGTTCCTACACCATCGCCTACAGCAGCTCCTGCTGGGAGTGGGAACTGCAGTTGTTGCTGCATCTTCCGCAGACAGTGCTCTTGCACAATTCCCCATGGTGACTTCTGCTTGGAGAGTGGCTGGGGCTGGAGTGGTTGGGACATCCCCCCACATCCTACTCTACTACCCCATCAACAGCTCCTGCTGGGAGAGGCCAGAACTGCAGTTTGCTGATGCATCAGCCACAGAATGTGCTTCATTGCAGCAGTCAGTTGCTATGTTTATTCTATGTTGCCAGTTGTCATGTTGACCTCCCCCCTAAGAAGTTTCTCCTCCTCTTTCAGATGTTTCTCGTTGTGCTTCTGCTGAGCTCTTGTGTCACATCCTTGAGTGCTGTGAGACTGCGACAGAGGAGAAGATGGAAAAGAAGTGCAGAGAATGATGCCCAGGAGTGTTCTAAGGTGAAACAGGACTTGAAGAAAAACCTCACAGACAACATTGATAACATTGTAAATGAGCACTATCAGAAACTATCCCCAAAAAAATGTTCTCAGACTATCAAGAATGAAAGTTTACTGCGTATGCGTTCAATATCTCCTTGGACTTATCAGTAAGTCAAGGTTTCTTATTTCATTATTTTGTTGGGGAATGGGTGGACAGTTTTATGTTTTGGTGGCAGTGTGCATGTATGTCCCTCCTCCTAAGTGAGATCCAGATCCCTCTGCATTTCTCCGATGAGAGTCCGGAAGCGGAGCAGGTTTCTCCCATTGCGCAGCAGGGTCTATAAAAAACAGTTGGGAGATGCTGTCTTCAAGCTCCCCCACAAAAAGCATTGTTTCATTTTTTATTGGTTTGGTTTTTAATTATTTGGAAACTACACTTCATTACAATTTCCTTGGAACACCAATCATTAATTTTGTAGCTAATTCCACATGAACTGTATTTATATAAATAAATGCCCTTGCAACTCACAACCTGAAATTTAATCCATATGATCTGATAATCTTTCTAAAGCCTCAACACTGCAAAGTAGAAACAAAAAGGCATTCTTTAATTGACTAAAATAAAGACATTTTGTTCAATTTTTGTTACAAAATTACCAGTTTATTCTCAGATTCTGCTTTTCTACATTTTTAAGTTAATTATTACTTTTTTGCATGTAAATAAGCAATAGCTGGACAGTGACATGCATCTTCATTCCGCTCTGTCACCAGAAACTCAGCATATAAATACATGTCTCTCTATTTATGATCGTAGTTGTGACATCATCTGCCCTCTACTGGCAGCAGATCAGAATGCAGCTTTTTTGTTTATGTGAACTGCATAAGCTGATAAGCTGCAACATTTTAGATTTAGAACCTAATATAAAAAGAAAACATTGAAGTAAATGATGAATTTTTGGAATAAATAATGCAAAAGGTAATATCTTTTCAGTCTGTTCTGTTGCTGGTCAACTTAAAAAAAAAAAATTGTTCAGTCGAGTTTGAAAATGTACTATTTATTTATGTAAGAGTTTCACCAAGAAGGCATACTGAGTGGAGTACCGCTCGATTCCAGATTCATCCTGGGGGGGGGAAGGGTTAAGTCAGAGCAAGTACATCATTTGAACACAATAATCACATTGCATATACAACATCTTAGCACATTTGACACATCTTAGCATGAGTTAAACAGTACAAAAACAGGCAGTTGGCTAACAGAGTGTGAGCTATTAATAAGTCCGTGGACCAACAGTGCAATTAGGCAATTAGGAGTGAGACACGTATCGCTGGCCACAAAACATGCTGCATGGCAGATACACATTGACATATGATCCGATAGATTGTACACAGATAATCATAGCTATTAATAACAGAACGACTAATTATCGCTCTTTTGTTTTATAGAAATATAGACAATGACAGCAGAAAAAGGCCAAAGATCCATCCAGTCTGCCCAAGTTCCCTAAATCCCTGGAACCTTCCTTGGAACCCAATGTTCATCCACTGTACTAACCCTCCTAGTCCTCGCTCCGTTTTCTTCCCTAGACCTATCACCCCAAGCAACGGGGAATCAATGCTGTGACCTCACTGACTGTGACATCACAGCTGCTCATGAAGACCCACTCAGTAGCTGCCAGGTCAGTCATCTGTGATGTCAAAGTCAGTGAGGTCACAGTGCTAAACATAGGCTTTAATGGCAGATAAGGACCGCTTGGCCCACTTAGTCTGCCCATTTCCCTATCTATTGGATAAGCTGCAGATCCTAGTTATCCAACAGCCTACTTTCTCCTACACCTCACTATAATTGCCTTACATCTGTCCTATGCATTCTTGAATTCCCCTACTGTCTTTGACCCCACAACCTCCTCAGGAAGGCTCTTCCATGCATCCACCACCCTCTCTGTGAAAAAATACTTCCTCACGTTGCCCCTGAGCCATCCCCCCATCTTCAAATTGTGCCTCCTTATTCTTACACATCTCTTTTCTGAAAGATTCTACCCTCTTGGACTTTGTTGATTTCACTGAGGTACTTAAAAGTTTCTATCATGTCCCCTCTCTCCCTCCTTTCCTCGAGGGTATATATATTAAGCTGCTTTACTTTCTCTTCATATGATTTCTGGTGCAGACCTTGTACCATTTTAGTTGCCCTCCTCTGGACTACCTCCATCTTCTCTATGTCCTTGCAGAGATGGGGTCTCCAGAACTGCACACAGTACTCCAGATGGGGTCTCACCAACTGTCTGTACCAAGGGATTACAACTTCCTGTTTTCTACTGGTGATGCCTCTCCCTGTACATCTCAGTATCCCCCAAGCCCTCCTTTCTGCCTTTTCACATTGCTGGCCCACCTTTAGGTCATCTGATATGATTACCCCCAGGTCCCTTTCCTTTTTTGTTTTTGTTACTACCTCCCCACCCATTGTGTATTCTTCCCCTGGGTTCTTGTTTCCCAGGTGCATTATTTTGCACTTCTTTGCATTGAATCCTAGCTGCCATACTTCTGACCATTCCTCCAACCTTGCCAAGTCCCTTCTCATCCTTTCCACCCCCCTTGTGTGTCAATGCCAAGTCCCTTCTAATCCTTTCTACCCCCTCCCCCCCTAGTGTAGCAAGCTGATGATGTAGTTGGAGGAAAATAACTAGATATGTTAGCTGGCATGCAAAGTGCCATTCTACACATTCAGCATAATAATATTGCATAGAAAACATTCTAATGAGCAAAAGGAAAAAGAAAAATATTTTAGAATTATGAAGTTAACAACTTACTACTTAAAATTTTTACCATTTTCCTGTCTGCTTTTTCTGGTTCTACTTGCTCTTTAAAGAGCTAGTGTACTGCCTGGAAACTGCCTGCAATTAATTGTAACTTTCAGATATAGTTAGCTATCACTTCTTATATCTCAAGTATTTATTCTTTGCCAGTGGCGGAGCTAGAGGGGGGACTGGGGGGGGTCGCCCCCTCCTGGCTGCCCCAGTGTGAGTAGTGGTGCCCCACCACCATCTTTATTCACTGTTTAGTGCCCACTGTGGAGCCCATGATTGACTGAATCCCCCCGGCTCTGCTACTGTTCTTTTCTGTTTGACAATTAGAAGATTTACCACCTGGCAATACTGGGGCAATGTGTGGAGCAGCACTCTGTTTGGAGGTAAAAAAAGTCATCTCTGTTCCTCCCACTACATCAACACTAAAATCACACACTGACTACAACATCACTAGTAAATAACCAATGAGAACCGTTTTTCACTGCCAGGTTTCACTTTCACATGAAGCAGCAGGCTCTCACTAGTGATGTCACAAATTCTTGCATTTTGATTGGTAGCTTGTGAAAGCCACTTCTCAGGCTGCAAGGATTGTGGTGCCTCAAGGTGTTTGGTCTCATTTCTGGTGATGTAATGGGAGGAACAGAACTGACTTATTTTTTTTTACTCCAGACTGAGTGCTGCTCCACATATCACCCCAGTACTGCCAGGTGGAAAAATCTTCTAATTAGCAAAAGAGAAAATAAAAAAATAATTCAGATACTGGAAGTGATAGCTGACTGCATCAGAAAATTACTATTAATTCCAAGCAGTGAACTAGCTCTTTAATAAACACGTTTGTGTACTTCAAAAGAGCCTGTCAGGAAGATGAAAGGATTTATTGGAACTAAATAGCCAAGTTAGCTTTAAAGAGCTAGTGCACCATTTTAGTGGTCAGACAAATGGGTACGTACTCAGCTAAGTTAGGAAATCACAGCAGATGATTGACAAAATTAGAGATAGAAAACATTAAATTGAGCCAGCGAATTGGATCTGTACATTGGTATGTGTTTACACAGCATACTTATTTCCCTTCTGCCTCAGGGTTTTAAATAATTGATTAGCACTTTTTTTTCTTGGGACAAAACTAACTGTACAGAAAGCATTTATATAGGTTTTCTAGAAGTGTTCTGTTTGTTAAACACAGTGAGGCAAGTGCTATGCATTTTCACAATGTTTTAGAACTTTTATGAGCAAAACGCGAATCAATTTTTAGAGTTAAATAAAACCCTGTGCTTGTGGGGGGGAAGGACTTGATGGACCTAGTGTCACGTTACTATGTAACTACGAACGAGTAAAACACGTGGCAGTACTCCAGCTTCCCCCTTCCAACTCAGGACTCCAAAAATCAGAGGTGCTAGCTTCACCTCCTTGTGTGACATAGAATCATAGAAGGCGCTGGCAGAATAAGGCCCGGCAGCCTGCCATGCCCGTCTAGTAAATGGCTCATGTGGTGTCTTACTTTGGCTGATAAGTACACCATAGGTACAGTATATCTATTAGCTGAAGTATTTAAAATGATACTCAAACAAACAGGAGCTCGCACTAGGTGCTGCCAGACTAAAAACTTCAGAAACATGAAACCAAAAAGTTGAGCACTCACCAACCTCAAATAGACAAGGGCAGAGGTCTGCTGGAAAAAAAGAAGAATTTTTTGACATTTTATAAATATGTGTTACAAAAAAATGCCTATGTAGGCATTTTTTATGCCACTTATTTATAAAATGTAATAAAGTCTACTTTTTTTCTAAGAGACGGGTACCCTTGTCTATTTGAAGTTGGTGAGTGCTCGACTTTTTGGTTCTGTATTTAAAATGCTACACCAGCTCGTTTACAGTTCATAAAGTCATAGAAACACACATGATGACGGCAGAAAAAGAATGATGGCCTTTCTAGTTTGTCCATAATATCCTATCATATCCCAGGGTCTGCTGTCCCTGTGGGACCTTCGCGTACCCTATTCTCCTGATTGTTCTCCATATTTCTGCCTTCCTCGTTCCCCTGAGCAGTTACTACACCCTGGGCTCTATGCTGGCTGTGTTTGAAGCTGTTTATGGTATTGGCACTCACTACCTCTGCCAACAGACCATTCCATAGCTTAACTATTCCCTGGTTCAGCCAGTCATTGTCCAGAGGATTCTGTCGGAGGATTTCTCTGTGTACCCAGTGCTGGTGATTAATTGTATTAGTGGCTATTAGTTTTCTTATCATCCCTTGCACATAGATTCCTGAGCCACTTGCCATGGTTAAGAACAGAATGCGTGTATTGTATTCTACATCATGTTATCTGATAGAGCAAGACTGCTGACTCAGTCCCCCAAAGGAGGTTGGTCAAAAAAGTAAAGGGACTTAGGGGTGGAGGAAAAATTGATAACTTGAGTAGAGAACTGGCTGAGGATAAGATCAGAGAAGGTAGCAGCTAATGGAGAGTTCTCAGCAGTAAGGGACATAATAAACAGAGTATTTCAGGGGTCGGTGCTGGGACCGGTCCTTTTGAATGTGTTCATTTGTGACCTGAGGGGAAGGCATCTTGCACATTTGGGTAGTCAAAATCACTGAGTTACCCTTTGTTTTTGTTTTCCTGTTGAGATTTTCTTTCCCTCGAGTGTTGGCAGGGCTCTCGGTCTCTGCTCCCCTCTCTGATCAGCTAACATCTCCCCTCCAGACTCACCTGTCTTGATGTCCCCCATGGCTTTCCTCCCCATGGCGCGTCCAGAAGGGCGAGGGCCACCCCCCCTTCAGGGTCTGGATCCAGTTTCATTGTCAGGGTCCTGGGTGATAGCATGGTCAGGAGTGAGTGAACTGGGCTTCCTAGTGATCAGCTCCCAATTTTCCCCATTTTCCTCCTTGGCCTGGTGGTGTGCAGTGATGCAGTCATATGTGTGCACGGAGGTGCGCACATACTACATGCCAGCCACTCTCCAACCCCCATTCTGTAGCTTTCCTGTTGGTTTACCAGCATGCCTCTATGTTGTGGCTGTGTATAAGCAGTGCACCAAGTCCTCCATCTCCAGAAGAGGACAGCAGTTTGCAGACCCCAACCCTAGCTGGTCTCCAGCAACCCACATCCATCACTGAACCCGGGTTGCCAGTGTGGCAGCAGGTGAGGTCCGCCATCTCAGCCTTCCATGCCACTGGACCAGGTCTCAGCTGCACTCTGTGATCCAGGAGCCCAAAACTGTACAAGATAACACTCATACCATAAAAGAAAGAGAGGGGCATCTCAGTGCCCCCGTTAAATGAGAGTTAAGCATGCCTGACACAGTGTAGATTACAGGTTGTGATCCGTATCAAGTCTAAATATACACTAAGCACTGACAACATGTAGTGTAACTGCTGTGTGGGACAGCAGAATGCATGGCTAATTTTTTTCCCCTTAACTTTCAGCTCCAATGAGGACCCAAATCGAATCCCCAGAACCATCGAAATTGCCCTCTGTAGCTGTAAGGGCTGTTTCATGCCGGAGCACGGAAATCACCAACATTTCAAAGAACTGCAATCTCTCGCCATCAAACAGACTGTGACAGTGACATACAGGGAAATACTTACAGATGTCACTTCCTACTGCCTAGTGAAATTCGACATTATGGTCCCTGTAGCCTGTACCTGTGGCTTTCAAAAACCCAACTAATAACTCTATTAACCACCTCTTCGCCTCATCTCCAGTAGGTCAGCTCTGGGGCAAATTTTTCAGATGCATTTACCATATCTGGAATTTATTATCCTTATCTGGGTGTAACTATCCATTATTTAAAATGGGTAAGAGAAACCGAGACCTGTGATTAGTTAGATGTGATCACATGATTGTGCCTAATTCCAGTATAACCGCACAGATCTGAAGTACGAAGTGCTCTGAACCACATCACTCAGTTTTTGGTTTTAAATAAAATCAGAGGAACCATTTCATAATTGCAAAAAAGTACTCCAGGGTGTGTGTAATTGTGGGATAACTGCATTCCTTGTGTGTGTGAGGCACTTGACATTGCCTCATGCCTCACTTCCTGAGGTGTGCCATTATCCTATAGTAATACACAACCTGTCATGCCTTATTGCTTAAAGAAAATCCATCATGTAGAATAAAAAAATACTTTTTATGCAGGTTTTTTAAGAATAGTTTCAGACTGTGACGTTGTACTGGGATAACATCGCAGCTTGAACTGCCTATGGATCAATCAGTTTCCATGATGTTTTCTATCTATTTTGTAATTTTAGAGATCGCATTGTACATGAAATGAATTGCATTTTATGGGGAAGGTGGGGTCTGATTTGTGTGCCATATGAAAGTCCAATTCATAGCCCATTAAACAGCTACCTCAGCTCCATAGGTGACACCTGCAAGGATCTGAGAACAAACCTGATGAATCCTTGTTCTAGTTTGGATTCTGCTAATTCCCCAGAAGATGTGGTATATTTACGCGATAATACAAGATACTTTATATGAGGCCATAATTGGATTGTGGAGTTGAAGGTGAAGAGCTTTATTTCTGTGAGACAATTGGATTTTTGCCAAAGATACTGAATGCACTGTCATATCACTGCTATTACACTACGTTTTTAAAAAACTACTTTTTCTGTAGCTTTTCTGCACTCTTCTCCCACATAGAATGCAAGCCAAGATGATGATGACATCACTATTGCCATTTTATTGGGACTAAAATGACAGTTGTGATTTGTAATGGGATACGCTGTCTGTAATTCTTAGGAAAGGGCCCATACATAGTAAAATGTAGCAGTAACGGCCAACATAAGCTGCAGTTATCAGTGAGACAAGGACCTGTAAGTGTGGGCATGGGTGTGGGTAAGTGTGGGCAGAGGGTGCTTCCCCTGAAAGGTCCCTTTTTCACCCATAACTGCCCAATACAGAGGGACTAATAGCTGTTATAAACCTTTCCTGAATGGAAAAGCCATAAACAGTTATACTGATTCGGCTTCCATACCTTGTCCCTGTCACCAGGTGGTTATCAGTAAATGTTGGACTGGAGCTGCACTAGCTAGCCACTGTGTCTCACTGCAGCATTCAACAATCCATCTGTTTTTATAACAGAACTTCTGCAGCTTGAACATTAACTCTTTGTGCTAGATTAATAGAAAAAAAATGTAGACTGAAAATAATAAATTATGTCTAGAGGGTACAGAATGTCACAGAAGGGCTCTTCTTTTGCTGAGGGGGTTCTTCTCTTTCACCTTTAATCCTCAAGACAATGTGGTTTATATATTTATTTATGCAATCATATTATTTATCTATCCATATGGATGTGGGATATAACCCACAGAGACAAGTGTCTCATTTTCTGTAGGGTCCCATGGTTGTCTTCAATGAAGACATAGAAGGAGTAAGAACCTGATGTTTAAGCTGCACTTTGGGGATGGGGCAGCAGTTGGGGGAAAAGAGACGCTAGATGGCGGTAGCAGGAGAGGAAGGGCGCATATCAGAGGCTGTCCTGGATTAGCATGTGGGGGTGTGAATCTTTTTTTTTTTTTTTTTTTTAAGCCTGATGAAAAATTATGGATTAAAATACTGAAGATCTGAAAAAGAACTTTGATTTGCTGTGGTTGTCAGTGTGTACTCTCCTTAGATGAGGAAAGGGACCACTTGGTTGCACTGGGGGCCGCTCTAACCTTTTTTACATTTTTGTCTGGATTGGGAGACCCTAAATGCTCCAAAGAACTTGAGCATCTAGCCAAAACCTTCTTGTTCTGTTCTAAGAACTTAAATCCACCAGTTTAGATTGGGCTCTGGCTGTTTCTAGAATGGCTCTTCTTCTCTTAAATTTAGTTGACCAGCCCTTAGGGCTTGGAGCCCCATGTGGAAGAGTGGCTGACTCAGAACCAGCAGTGGACTACTGATAGAACAGATCGACACAGGGCAGAGGGACGTATGTAAGGAATAAATCCTCCTCTAGGTGACTGAAAAGTTTCTGAAATATGGGCATCGAACTCTGCATCCAAAGGATTGCGGATGAAGAGACCCAACAGAAGTTATTTGTTTTTCTCCGATGTCATCTCAGGTGTGATGAGAAGTAAAAGGGTTTAGGAAAAACACAAGGGACTGCATATATCTTGGGGTTAGAACCAGATACGCTGAAACCCTATTTTAATTTCAAGAGCTTTGATGTCACCAGAAGTCTGTAATGTTTTACCCCCACCACCTTCTTCCCTTTTTGACTTCCTTTGAGTTCCGCTCTGGCAGCAAGAACAGTAAACCGTTTGTAAAATCAAGGGTTGTACTTTTTTCCCAGTTTATGATCCCTGCACTGATGCATATTAAACATCAGCTGGCATTATGGAATATGCCAGAAACAGTTGACTACTTCAAAAGTGTATTTGCTTTGCAACAGACACTAGCATGTCAGCTGCCCTGTTCTCACAAGACGCTGCCATTGGCAGAACTCCTAGGAGAACAGGACTCTGGGTGCGTATCAAGGTAGTAGTGAATCAACTATATTGATGTTACCTGTACACTGTTTCACACCTTGTATATTTATAATTAACATGACGACAATCTACTAGTTATAAATGTGAAGCAAAAGCAGGTGGAAGGGCTACTACTAGTTTTAGTGATCCAGTGTGTGTGTATAGATATATTTATACATAAATATATTTCTTAACTTATGTAATGTCTATAACATGAGCAAATTGAAAGGACTGGCACATTGCACATATATTACTACTGTGAAATTTGTTTAAATGAAATAAAACATTATTTTAAAATCAGAAATGGTCCACATCTCTATATTGTCTTGGTAACTACCTCGGAAGATTGTGCTTGTTCATTCTGTGATGTCCAGCTTGCGGGAGGAGATCCCACGGCGCAGTACCCATGCAGAAGCATTTTCAGTACTTGACTCGACTAACAGTATAAGACAGTGTGAAGCAAAGGGACCTGCCTGGAAAGGGTGAAGCCCACTTGGTTCAAGAGGAAATGAAGACTTGTTTGTTTAGTAAGAATGTTTCCACAGTACAGCGCCGTGAGCATACAAGCACTGCTGCCCTGTGCCAGTGGAAGTTGACACACATATTTTGCAAAGAGCTGCAGTCTATAGTGTGTCGTGCACATTGGGAGAATAATGGAAATTTTTATGCAGAATATGGTAAATGATTATTACAAACACTACCAATGGCTAAATATTAGGTACTGTGTTTCCTGGACAACAAAAGCAAGTAAATAAACAACTGAGACATTTTTGTGTAGCAGGACTGTTTGCCTCTAGTCTTGTGTAGGTGGGCATTGCTGGTGAGTAAGGGTTGGCAGGGGCAGGTGCAGGAGGACAATTACAACCTAAGCAGGAACAATTGGTGGGGGCTAAAAAAGGTAAACTCTGCAGGGCCCAAAGCAGGGAAAGCAAATAATAGCCTTCCATTCCAATGACAGCAAAGGTGAGACGTGTGTCTGATGTGATGGATGATCTAGAGAGTGATCTCCACAGGAATACAGAATATTCCACCAGAAAATGGCCTGATGACTCATCCAATTGCCCTACCCTGCCTAAAAAGTGTGTGATGGCCCTACTAATCATCTACCACCTCATTTTCTTCCCCTTCTATAAGGGAAACTACAATGTAGAAGGTTCACATACATGGGATGCAATGAGGGAATTAGCTAAGGTGGAAGGGTACATTCTTTTCAGAGGCATAGGGAGGTCAGAGAGATAACCGGGCTGCTTTATATTTCAAGTAAAGGACGGACCAGTGCCAGATTAACAATTGGGCACATACGTGCAGTTTACCTGGAGCCCCAGATTTGAGATCCCCTCCACCCCCATAGGATGACCAACCAATAATGACTGGTACTTTCTTACTGTGGGGAAGTTTTGTAGGCTTTGATCTGTGCTAGAACTGTGTAAAATGAATAGTCCACCAGTGGTATTATGGCAGAAGAAAATAATTACTCACCATATTACTGATGATTCTTCTAATTGGTCCAGCAGTGAGCCAACAGAGTGCAGTGTCAGTGGCTCAGCAGGTAGCACACTCGTTTCTGAGACCTGAAGATCAGAAGGTTGTGGATTCTAGCCTCACACTGGGAATTTAGGATAAACCCCAATATTGACACTGTAGTGCATCACGGGGGGGGGGGTGCTGCACTTCTGAGATACTGTCATTTAGATGAGATGTTAAACCGTTGCTGAGGTGGACATTAAAGATCCGATGGCACTTCTCGAAAAGAAAGAGTAGGGACATTCCTCCTGTGTCTTTGCCAAATTCCTCCATTTACTAAAATAGCACCAACAGCTTAATCTGGTTCTGTTTATCAGTTTCCATCTGTATCCCCCCCCCCAGGATGAGGCTGAAAATAGGTAGAATTAAGCCGCTCAGTGGTGTGGAGGGCTGAAGTGCTGGGAGGCAGCACATGCACGTCACCACACAGGGAAGGGAATCCACATTCAGGGTGCTGAGGCTGTCTCCATGGAAGCAGAGCTCAGACATTGCACTCATTGCACACCTGTGGGCATAGGGAGAGAATGGTGGAAAACTCACCCAAGGCAGCAGGATGAACAGCCCTCCCCCCCCAAAGGCCCACACTGGTGGCTGGGCACAACCACAAGTCCTGTGGCAGAGGATGACAGTTAAGGTAAGTCCCGGAGGAGCTGGGTGACAGGGTTGGAGGGGGGTCAGTCAGAAGGGGTCCACCAGGGGAGAACCCAGAGATAAACGAGCTGGCAATATAGCCTAGAGGTTACAGGAAAGAGGTGTGAACCAGCTTGATACATCCAGCAGACCAGACCTGAGTTTGAGTCTCACAACCTCCACTTGCATACTGTGCGACTCTGAGCAAGTCACTTAACCGCCAGTGCTCCCAGGTCACCACTGAAAATAGGCACTTGTGCCTAGTGGGCATTACCCGGTTACCAAAGACTAAAATAAAAAATAAAAATAAAAAAAGAATATGTAACAAACAAAAAACAAACAAGATAGGCAGAATTGCCTAGTCCTCCTTTCCCGGACAACAAGAACTAAATAAATAAAACACAAGAACTGCATCAACTCCAGCCAGAGATGATGAATTTGAGATAAAATGGTGATGATAGAATCAGAACGCCATTCACATGCTGCTGTGTGCTGTTGTTCCCTCTAGTGGTCTAACACCAGATGTGTGCTGAAAAGCAGATGGGAGCAGGGCTAATCTGTCTAAAATACTAAGCTTTATGCTAAAAGGTAAACAGGTAACAGAACAGACTTCTAGATCGCGGGAGCATCCCCGACCAATCACAGCCTTCCCTTCACTTGAAGTACTCTCATTACCATAAGAATAACTCACACACTGAGCCACTATAGTGGGCTTCTCACTGACTGATCGTGCCATCAGTATTTTAAATTAAGACAAAGGATAAATTGATTTTTTACTTTAATACAGTCAGCGATCTATAATATGTTTATGGGTCTGTTTGGAAGGCCTCTTATGGAACTAAGAGCGTCACCTCCTGTGTCCTTAGGACCGCAGAACTGCTTACCTTCAGTTCACAGACTTCTGGTCCTAAGAACACAGGACATGACACTCTTAGATCCATAAGAGGCCCTCCAAACAGACCCATAAACTTATTTAAGTTAAGTAACAAAAATGTTTTAACTATTCATAATATGAGTTGTGTAAATAAAATAAATGCTCAGGCAAAAATGAGTGATTAAATACTTATTAGATAGTGAACCTTTCACTAATTAGGTTCTAGAAGGAGAGGGAAGGATGAGATTGTATTGGCTCACTAGTGGACGCATCAGAAAAAAATAACATTACTGCAGTGAGTAATTTTTATGGCTGTGCGCAGAGCCTACACCCGTTCTGCATCCACTCTAAAAATGAGCGGACTGTGGCATGCTTATTTTGGAGGTTTGGAAGGATACTTCCAAACCTCCAACGGAGCTTAAAACACTCCATCATGGTCGCTCACTGCAGAACTCAGCGGCACTATTTCATCTGCTAGTTTCGTGTTCTGGAGCAGAACTGTGTATGCATCTGCAGTTCCACCAGCACCGCCATCTTGGGAATTGCAGTATGCCATTCAACACAACTGTGCATGTCCAAGTGTCGCACATGCACAGTTGTGTCCGTGGCACCAATTCCTTGGGACATTTTAAGCTCACCACAGCCATATTGGCTCTGGCTAGTACTTGTTTCTTATGCAATAATCCTGCTGGAGAGAATTGGTCTCTGGAAGGCCACCCTGGTGGCGCAGAGGGCTGAGGCGCTGGACACCTTACCTTATGCCACGCTGGTGACCCAGGTTTGGGAGCAATCTTGGGTCATCAGGGAGCCAGCATGGGGGAGAGGGAGGGAGTGGGATTGAGCAGTCGCAAGGCTGCTTTCCCCACCCGGGATGGTTGCCCGCCCTTCCCATACTGTAGTTCCGCTCCCATTGGGTGGAGCTCCGATGGGATGTGTAGGTGGGAAGGGGTGGTGGTGATTGCCTGGGGAGGGTTGGAAGGGGCCGAGCCAGTACTCAGTGTACGTGTGCACCTCCACGCAAACACACACATATGTCTGCCGGGGTCCTGGGTCGGGGCAACAACTGGGGAAACAAAGCACATAAATATCCTTATAAAACAAAAATTTTGTCTCTGGAGGGAAGAGGGTGCCTGTCTCTCTCCCCACTCAGACTAGCAAGGAGGCAACTACAACATTTCCTCAGAATGGGAGAGATCCATTGATGACTGTGCTGCTATGGAAGGATATACAGCTTAGGGCAGTTGCTACCCAGTCAAAAGATCCATTCTTGGAGGCAGAACTGCAAGAGAAAAACGCTTTTCTATTAGCTCTTTTATTAGCTGTGCAGAGGAAGAAGCCTGGTATACAGAGTGAAAAGCCAACATTCAGCAGAGAATGGATGAGGTATATCCAGTTCACACCAGGAGTGATGAAATGGTGTCTGCCTCCACTGACAGTGTCAGTTTTCAAACTGACAGCCCAAAACACACGAACATATGAAAACACCAGCAGAAACAGGCCGTAAAGGTCTAGCAAGTCTGCTGTACTGTACAGCTCAGTCCACTTTACTGGAGCTGCCCCCCCCCCCCTTCTCTCCAGAGTTATCCTCCCCACCCTCTTTTCCACCATCCCCCTCCTCTCTCCAGTTACAAGTCTCCTTTTTACCCTGTCCCACTCCCTTTTAAAACTGCCCATTTTCAATGAGACCGCCTCTTCCGGCAGTTCATTCCACTTTGATACCACCCTTTCCTTGAAAATGTATCTCCTGATTTCCTTCCTAAATCTACCCCCCACTAGTTTCAGACTATGCCCCCTCCTCCTGCCCTCTTAAATTGAAAATGTCCTCTGTTTCAATCTTGTTTATACGTTTTAGGTACTTGAAGGTTTCCATCATATCTCCCTCTCCCTTCTGCTCTTCAGAGTATACATACTGAGCTCCCATAATCTCTCCTCATATGGTTTGTCCCCCCAGGCCCTGGATCATCTTGGTCACCCTACACTGCACCCCTCTGGTAGTTAGATGTCCTTCCTCAAACAAGGGCACCAGAACTGCACACTGTACTCTAAGTTGGGCTCACCAATGACCTGTACAGTGGCAGAATGACTTGTTCATTCCTGGACATGATTCCTCTGGTGATGCATCCCAGTATTTTCATTGCTTTAGTTGCCACTTTACGGCACTGTGCTGAGTGTCTCATGTGTCCCCTATCACCCCTGGGTCCTTTTCCTCCTCTGCACTGGACATCTGTACACCTCCCCAGCCAGTAGCTGGCCCCAGGGTTCCTAGCTTCCAGATGCATGACCTTGCGCTTCTTGGCATTGAACCCCAACTGCCAGATCAGTTCTTGAGGCTAGCCAGATTCTCCCTGAGCTCCTGTCTCCTCTCTTCTGTGTCCACTCTCCCACTGAGCTTAGTATCATCTGTGAATAGGCAGATTTTACTTTTGACCTCATCCTCTATATCACCAATAAAGATGTTGAATAACACTGGGCCAAGTATTGAGCCCTGTGGGATCCCACAGGTTACAGGTCTAGGCTTTGATAGCTCCCTCCCTACCATCATTATTTGGCTCCAGTCTTGCAGCCAGCTCTTGACCCACCCCAGATGCTTGTCACCGACTCCCAGGTTACTCAGTTTGTTGAACAATCTTCTATGTGGCACAGAGTCGAAGGCCTTACTGAAGTCCAGATGCGGGACATCCACTGACAGGCCCTTGTACAACAATCTAGTGACCCAGTTGCAAAAGTCTATTAGGTTAGTCTGGCACAATCTTCCCAAGACAAGCCCACTTTGTCTATCATCCTGGAGACCATTTAAATCCAGAAAGTTCACCACTATTTCTTTTATAATGTTCTCCATTAATTTGCCCACAATGGCAGTAAGGCTGACTGTCCTGTAACTGTCAGGCTCATCTCTGGGACCACTCTTGTGGAGTGGCACCACATGTTCCATTCTTCAGTCCTGAGGCATGCACCCTGACTCCAGCGAGGTGTTAAACAGATCTGCCAGGGGGCGAGTCAGGACCTCCACCAGTTCCCTCAGGACTCTCGGGTGCACGCCATATAGGCCAGGTGCCTTGTCCACCTAAAGGGCCCTAAGACCCTTTAAAACTCTGTTCACCTGTATCGCCTGATCTGTTTTGTCCCCTCCCCAGAGCAAAGGCCTATGTCACATTCATAAGGTAGAAAAAGAAATGGCTAGACTGGATGGGTCCTTTTCTGCCGTCAGCTTCTACGTTTCTATGTTTTTCCCCCATTCAAAGCCCTATTTTCCCCTGTGGCATAGGTCCATCCTTTTCCCTTTTGCTAGGTAGACCTACCTACCCTGTGATTATCTGTTCCCCCCTTATGCCCTATTCCAGCATTGCCTGCTGTCCTCCCTGCGGATGGTCTGCAGATGCCAGTTAGTCAGACACCAACTCCTGTTTCGTGGCACTCACATGAAGCATCACTTGGCCCTCTGGAAAGTATATACCCTTGACAGCCACCTTTTTGGTCAGCATGTACCTCATGGTCCATTGCATCCTCTGATAGTCCTTCCTTCTCCGTCCCTGTAATGGTGTCCTTCCTCCTCTCTTACCCACATAGCAACAATCTGAAACATCCTGCAACAGTAAATGATGACCAAGAACAACTGAGCGGTGACTTAGCAGCAGAGCCACACTGTCAGCCGACACCTGATAGGGGAAAACAAACTGAAAACATGAAGGTGCACCCAGTTGTGGACAAGCAACATTCCCAAAACATGGAGCCAAGCTAACTTTCTCCCAATCAGCCTATCACTTCTCTGCAGCAGCAAGAAAACACAAGTGGGACCTGCTCTGACAGGCGGCCTTCAAACAGGCCGTCGATGAACCAGGAGAGTGAAATTGGAACCTCTCTTGTCCATTCTCTCAGTGGAAGAGGCCCTGCTGAAAGTGGTCTGGAAGAAAAAGCTGGATGAATCAGGCTGGGATCAAGTCTACTAGGGAGATAAATTCCCAGTAGAACAGTTTGTGGGATGATGCTGGAAAGGAAAAGGGGAGTTACAATACAACTTCAGATACCAAGTGCCAACCACACACTTTTGCCGAGAAAAAATACCAGCTTATTTTTCCATTTTTCAAAATCTTGTCCAGACAATGGTTAAAGACATGGAGGGGGAAATGAACTTTGATATGGCAGGGAGGTGTACAAACCCAGTCCCTGGAAATGGGAAAGCAGACTAAAGCCACTTACTGGGAACACAGCTGGGAATATGGAAGGGAAAGTACTACACAAGGCACAGTTCAAAGGATGGAGCATAATGTGGAAGGTATTGTGGTAGACCCAGACAGAGAAAAGTACAGTTACGTAAGAACTTACTGTAACAGTAGATCTTCGAGAAAGGCTCTTGCAGTAGGTAATTACATATAGGACTGACGTCGGCAGGCGGCAGGACCCCATCGAAAAATTTCTAGCTAGCAGTCCCTGGCGGGGACCGCCCCCACATCAGGTGACTGGCGTCAGATGACGTCGGTATAAAGGGGCGGTCCCGGATGCCCACCTTCCAGTTCTTTCCTGCCACAGGCCCGGAAGTCCCGGACGAGAGAGAAGCAGATATTTTCCTCAATGGAAAAGGAGCTGAAAAAGCCTAGGGGGGTGGAGGGCGGGAAGGTATTACCTACTGCAATGGTTGTTTCCAAATGGTGGAAACAAGGTGGGCATGAGGCTCAATCCAGGGTGGCACTAGAGTAGGGGCCGTAAGGGGCAAGTCCAGATGTTCAGCGAGTTTCATCCGCTGAGGATCTGGTTCTAAGGAACACCACTGATGGACTTCCTGGATCTTCCTGAGCAACTCCGTGAAGGAAAGATCCTCCGGAGGAGACTTCCGAGGAGTCCTAGGCCGGGGCTTGGATGGAGAGCGAGGCTCATCATCTTTCTCAGAGCATCCGTCGGAGGAATCTGAGGAGTCCGAGAGAGAAGAAAAAGAGGAATTTGAAGCACAGTAAGACTCCCTAGCTCATCTAGGGGGAGGAACAGGTTCCTTAGGGGGGATCCCTGGACGCGTGTCCTGCCCCTCTCTGGATCCCGAGGGGAGAGCTCGGGAATCCAGAGGCAGAGAGGGAGTGTGCCATCTGGGGTGTATGGGAGCCGGGGGTGGCACCATCACCATAAGACAGTTCTCGACTTCCTTGGTGAGCTGAGCCTTGGCCTAAGCCCACCAGGAGGCCAGAGTCTCCTGAAGATCCACTGACGGCCTAGGGGGCGGTGGAGGAGGAGGGGGATAGTTGTATGGATGATATCCGTAAGGTGAGTATCCATAACCCGGCTGTGGGAATACCGGAGCTGGGTATTGTGGCGTCGGGTACTGCGGCGTCGGTGGAGTTGGCACCAGGTACTGCAGTGCAGGATACTGTGGACCCGGGTTAACTGGCGTCGGATAAGACGGTGGATACCCAGGTACTGGAGGAGCTGCCGGAGCAGACAGCCCAGTAGGAACTCCACAGGCGGATCAACCATGATAGGCCCGTGGGGTGGAGGGCCCGATGGGAGAGGAATATCCCCTGCCGGCATCAGAGGGGCCGGTGTCAGAACCGGCGTCAGCGGAGCCAGTGTCGGGGCCGGCATCTGGGCCGGTGTCAGATCCAGTTCTGCAGGAGGGGGATCTGATGGCAGGAAAGCATCCTGAGCATTGCCCGGGGACAGAGGGGAAAAGTCCCTGGGGTCAGGCAGGGGGGACTCGGGCTCCCCAGATGGCAGCGAAGGCTGCGGGGAACCTGGGATGACAGACAGAGCAGGGTCTATCGTAGGCTCCGAGGCCCGGTGCACGTTGGAGGAGCCAACTTGGGACTTAGGGGCCGAATCCCGGCAGACGCCAGAGGAGCCGGTATCCGACTTCGGGGGTCCCTCGTCGGAGGTTTCCGAGGGTGGGAAGAGGCCCGGTCCAAGGGGGACACTGCCATGCGCTGCCCCGAAGAGTCGGGTGTTTTAGCAGCCTTCTCCCAGCGGACGTCGGAGGAGCCGACGTCTGGCTTATGGGAGGTGCCCACACCAGTAGGCCGCAAGCCTATGGCAGTACTGGGGGCAGAAGCCTCCTTTTGCCCAGAGGCACCCGGCTGGCTTGAATGCGAACCCGATGGGCAGGCAGACGCCTCCTCCAAAGCCTTGGAGGCTGCCGTTGGGCGATCCCCTGGAGGGGACGTTACCTTAGCCATGGCTCCCGGTGCCTTTATTTGTCCCACTTCTTGTGTCCTTCAGGGGAGGTCGATGCCTGCCGAAGCTTCTTCAACTCCTTCTCCATTGTGGACATCTTCTTTTTAAGGAGATGGGCTTCTAGAGACTGCTAGCATCGTCTGCAGGTGGCCGCA
Source organism: Neoceratodus forsteri (assembly GCA_016271365.2). NCBI lineage: Eukaryota > Metazoa > Chordata > Ceratodontiformes > Ceratodontidae > Neoceratodus > Neoceratodus forsteri. The sequence continues at coordinate 25,140,311 of JADMNL010000022.1, read as the reverse complement.
TTGAAATGTAGGCAGTGCAGGCACTTGTCGACCGCGTGGTCAGGGCCTAAACAAAAAAGGCAGAGGGAGTGACCGTCTTTGTGAGGCAATTGGACGCCACACGAGTCGCACTTATTTTTTGAAGGGGACGACATAAACTGACATTCACCTGATGAATATAATACAGAATACTGATATTTTTGGAAAAACTGATGAAGCAACAGGACTGAGCTTTACGAACTTCACCGCAAGGCGCTGCAACTGGCGACGGAAAAAGAACTGGAAGGCGGGTGTCCGGGACCGCCCCTTTATACCGACAAGCCGGTTGACGCCGGGTCACCTGACGGGGAGGCTCACCAGGGACTGCTAGCTAGAAATTTTTCTCGCGGGGTCCTGCCGCCTGCCGACGTCAGTCCTATATGTAATTACCTACTGCAAGAGCCCTCTCGAAGTAAGATCTACTGATTCCCCCCCGAAACTGCAAGAAAGTAATGCTCCCCCTGAAAATTCAAGCTCTAGGGCTCTTGGTTAGGGTTGATCAAGCGGGGCTGACAGAGAAAAGTGTACTTGCACACCAAGAAATAAGTCCACCTGAAGAGGAGGTGAGAAGTAACGAGGTGCAGGCAGGGAGAAATGGACAACAGGAGGAAACAAGACCTGGTAGGAGCAACACAGCAAAAGTTTGATTGTACTTATGCAACTGGATGACATAATGCTTGTGTGACTTGATTTACATAGTGGATTTTATTTACATTGTGGCTTTCCACCTCTTTTTCCATGGGATATACTACCCTATTAGGGGTACAATGCAAGGAACCCTAGAGGAGGGGCTCCCATAGGTGCTGCGAGAATGATTCTGTCAGCTAACGGTAACTTAGGAAGAAACCCACGGGTAAGGGAGATGAGCCACTGGAGGAGGAGGGATGGATGGTGGGGCCAAGAGAAATGAATCCTGGGAAGGCCCAGGGTGAGTTACTTTATAAAGCCAGATGGGGGAGTGATGTAGTTGCTCCACCCAATCGAACCTCAGGCTTATAGCCTTCCCATTCGATTGTGCTTACACAACTGGATGAAATGATGCTTCAGTTATTATTATCAACTAATATTATGACCATTGGTGTGGAGGAGAGGAAAAAACCCTTTTGAAGAGGAAACCTCTGGGGATCCAAGGCCTAAGTCACCTTCTCTCCAGGCTAATAATGCTAGATTTAAGGACGTATGTTATTGACGAGAAGGATACGAGTGGGGAATATGATGATGGGATAGTAAAAAAAAAAAGCACGAATCATGACGGAGAGAAGCCATGAAGGCTTGAAAGGTTGAAGAGGAGACAGGAAATCAACCTGAAATTGAAGTTGAATGACGGTGGAGAGCATCACAGATCGAAGAATGAACAGAAGGCAGCATGAACCCAAGAGGGGAATGCTCCAGTAATCGATGGGAAGGAGTAGCTCCATGCAGAAGTCAGAGGAGCAAGGGGTATCCAGATGCGCTCATGAGAAGACTGAGGATGATGAAGACTGATAATGATGATCGCCGCAGGAGTGCAGCAGTTCAATGAGGTAGCATAAGACCCAATGAGAGGTATGCTCGATACAGCAATGCAATTAAGTAGACCCCAATGCCAAGAAGGCAGGCCTAGAACCAGAGGGTATGCTCGGGTTGAGTGATCGAGAGGAGCAAAACTGGATGATAGATGATGAAGAGTGAATCCATGAGTGGAGTGAATCCATGATGGCTGGTACTAGAAAAGGCATGATGAAAGATGGAAGCCATGATTGGAGTGAACCCTAATGGCTGATGATGGATTGAAGCCATGATTGGAGGCTCGATGAGATAAGAAATGGTGAATGATGACCAGAGTCAGGAACCTGATGCATGCGGCAGGAGGGATAGATGAGGTGGCATATGAGTAGTGATAGGTATGCCCAAAATAATTTCAATGGCAGAGCAAGCGGGCAATGGCAGCTGATATAGAGTAAGGAAGGGAGGATAGAACCGCAAGGTAATGAAACGAGAGCGCATCCCACAAAAGCACAGCAAAAGCCAGAGAGCAGAACACTGCCCATAAGATATGAAGTCATGTATCATCATAAAATGATTGATCCAAATATTGGAAGCATGCAGGCCAGACGGAGTCAGTCAGAGACCGTCATTGATGACAGGGACGAGCAAGAGTCAACAATTACATTAGGTAAATTATGAAAGAGAAGTAGTACGGGAATCCCATACGTGCAGAAAACATGGAATGTAGGAAACATCTGGAGAAAATGAACTGAAAGGGGAAACATCCCCAAGCAAGCAAATGCCCTAAAGCAGTTAGGAAATGTAGGCAAATCAAAGCACAATGTTCACTACCTGAGCTAATGCCTTATTACATTGAGCAGCAGGGAAAAACAAATAGCGCTAGACAGGAGATTAAAGCAAAACAACTTTTTAAAGAGACCCAGGGGTAATTATATCAGATGACCTAAAGGAGGCAAGCAATGTGAGAAGGCAGTAAGGAGGGCTGGGGGGATATTGGGATGCATAGGGAGAGGCATCAATAGTAGAAAATAGGAAGTTGTTATCCCTCTGTACAGACAGTTAGTGAGACCCCATCTGGAGTACTGCGTGCAATTCTGGAGACCCCATCTCCACAAAGACATAGACAGAGTGGAGGCTGTTCACAGGAGAGCAACAAAATGTTGCAGGGTCTTCACCAGAAGACGTACGAGGAGAGACTAAAGCAGCTTAATATGTATACCCTTGAGGAAAGGGGGGCATAATAGAAACTTTCAAGTATCTCAAGGGAATTAAAGTACAAGAGGGTAGCATCTTTCAGAAGAAGAGATGTACAAGAACATGGGGTCACAATTTGAAGATAGAAAGGGGACGGTTCAGAGGTAATGTTAGTGTAACCCCTAGATGGCGCTGTCCCAGGGGCTACTACCCCTGCCTGATTTGCCACTAACAGGTTGAGGGGCCTGGATCCGATGGCGGGTGCCTCCACCCAGAGGTCAGGGTTTGCAATAGTTAAACTAACTTGGTCACAGCCCTCTGGGACACTGCAACCCCCCTTTCTTCCCACTAGTGGCCCACACAGTATATCAGAATTACCTTCACAGTATACACTTACCCCCAGGTCTGGTTCAGGCACTGGGACCCCCCCAAAATAAGATACAGCAAAATAACACAGTACAATACTTTAACATAGACAAATACCTCAGGCAGTATAACTTCTGCTGAAACAAGCAGCTCTGATTTATTTAGGGGATATAACAAGGACAGGGGAAATCAGGTTAATTAGCTTATCACTTCACTCATCTATTTATGGCTCTGTGCATAGGCCTATCCCTACCAGTTACTGTCCCTGGGTACCCAAGCCCTAGTGGCTAGTCCAAACCGTGGCAGCTGGTAGGGGCCCTTTCACACAGAGAAAAGAAAATTAGTTAAACAGTCAGCAGTACAGTAATTCCATTTGATTTAATGTGGCATTCAACAGGAGCGACTTGAATTAGTACTCACGACCTCCAAACAAGATAGGGTCCTTCAACGCAGCAGGCTACTCTTGAGCTCCACGAGACCTCACACATTTATATGACAAACTGCAACAGGCAAAAGTCCTTTAATGGCAGCAGGATTCACTTGGGCTACACAGCCTCCTCACACATTTATATGGTAAACAGTAACAGGCAAAGTCCTTTAATGGCAGCAGGATTCACTTGAGGTACACAAGCCTCCTCACACATTTATATGGTAAAAGAAAGTACTATACCAGGCAGGCTGCTTCTCTATCCCGATCGCAATTACTGCACAATACCCGGAGAACACACAGCAGATTCAGTTCCTGACAGACCGAGCGCACTTCAGCAATTCTCCAGTCTTCTACAGGGTGAGCCTGGTTTCTACTCTTCAGATATCCTTTGATTCTCTTCACAGGACGGATTCAGTCCTAACAAGCAGTTACACAAGCTGCAGACCGGAACTCTGTACCTACAATACTTCACTAAAACTGCAATCGAAAAGCACAGGGCTCCTTCCTCTTCACTGCGAGCTCAACTGAAACTCCAGCAGACAAAACCGGGCACTTCCTTTGAGTTCCTCCCAGTTCTTGGCTGGATTGGCTGTCACTCACAATAGACTGCCCCTGTTGGTCCAAAAAGGCGCCTAAGTCTAAACTACATCTCCCATTGTCACTGCCCATACAATCTTCTTGTGGCTGGCTCAGATTATGAGTCCAAGTTCTGATTCGTCCAAGGCACCATTTTAGAGCTACCTTAACCCACACTGATTGGTCCAGTTCAGCAGTTCAAAACTAGAATGGGGAACTAGGCAAACACAGTTCTGACTGCAAAGAAAGCAGGTTAGACAAACTGTATTTTCATTATTACTCTAAATGATTTCTGGCAAACAGTTACATCTTTCAGATAGGTTCCCTTGCACTCTAGTGACTGCAAAATGGAGTGAATTGGCAGCAGCTCGAGTGATACTCAAGCAGAGAAGCACACAGTCCCCATACAACTAATTATGTCTGCAAGCAGACAGCTCTTAAAGAGATAGTACCAGAGGCTCTAAAACACTACTGATAAATGGCTTAAACGCCAAACACTATTCAGGCTTGGAGCATTCAAGCAAGCTCCTGGAAGTCTTTTGGGAACCCCCATTTGCAGGGGGGTTACATTAGAAAGTATTTTTTTCACAGAGAGGGTTGTGGATGCATGGAACAGCTTTCCTGAGGAGGTTGTGGAGTCAGGAACAGTGGGAGAATTCAAAAATGCATGGGACAGGCATAAGGCAATTCTAGTGGGGGATAGGAGGAAGTAGGCTGTTGATTAACTAGGATCTTCAGCTTATCCATCAGGTAAAGAAATCAGCAGACTGGGTGGGCCAAGCGGTCCTTATCTGCCATCAAATTCTATGTTTCTAAATTGTGGATGTTGAACTTCTATGGATTGTTCTAACATACAGTAATCCATGGGAATAGCTGACGAAGACATTTTTTTTTATTTCCCGCAAATCTATGTTTCAATTGTAATGTACATGTGGAGACATACTGTAATGGAAATACGCTTTTACCATTTACATGTTAGAGTATACATTACTGCTGCCATTCCAGCTGTATCACAGCACATTTCTAGACTGAAATGGTCTTGTCAGCCACTTCTGGAGTGTGAGGCATGGCTGATCTCTCATGCCACTCAGTGTATGCTATATAACATGACCACACTTATTGCCTCCAATTATGTCTCTGGCTGGAGCATCTAAGATGGCGCAGTGGAGAGGGACAAGATACTGAGCTAGTTTAAAAACACTACCACCATATAGAGAAAAGGAACTGATGGGAATACGCATGAACTGGGAAAGCTGCTGTGTATGTCATCCTGACCATATCATGTCAACCCACGAAGCAATGAAATAGAGTAGGTATTATACAATGACAATCAGAAGCTAAGAACAGACCAGAAATGGCACTAGGCTCAGTACAGAAGGAGTACGGGACACAATTTATCAATTCAGTCCACAAGAGAGGTAACTATTCATAGCATCCCTAGAGATCATTAGAACGTCAATCCGCAGAAAAAGAAGTGGGCTGTCTGGTGTAAGAATATAAGGCTATAAACTTCAGTAAGATAGAAACAATACGGAAAAGGCATGTTTAATGAAATAAAGAATGGTTTGATCTTGCTTAGCATACTTTTTATTGCCAAGAAATCTAGGCATTAAATTCATGCAAAGTTCATCAGAAAATCCTTTACCCTTCATGAAAATGGATTAGTCGTTTGTGCGAATGAATGCGTGGGTGCTAGGATGGCCCGGAAGGAGCAAGGGAGAGGGCAGGAGAAGGCGGTGCCGGCCAAAGGCCTAAATCTGTGAAGGTTCAATTGGAGCAGAGCCACTGACAGAAGAGAGGCACAAAGATCCATCGGGAGAGAATGCAAGGGAGAGAAGAGGCGAGTGACATCACACCCAGAAGCACTGGTGAGCACACTGAGCCAGAGCTGGAATACCGAAGCAGAGAGGTGGCAGGACAGGATGAACGGGAGAAGTCCAGGAGGTATGTGGAAGGGGGAAGAAAGCAAGAATCAGGAAACAGGACAGTGCGGGTGCAAATGCCCGGGGAGATAAGGCTGCCGATGAGATGAGATGGATGAAATGGGAGAAAAACAGCAGTGGGGGGGTGAAAAGAGAGACGAAGAGCTAGATGCCAAGGGAGGAACAATAGAAAAAGATCAAGCTGATAGCTGAAGGCACTGCAAAATGTGTGGACACGGAGAGGTGAAATACCCCCGGGAGAGGGAAAGAGGAGCAGCGCCTCCATCTGCAAAGAGAAACGAATCCTGGGAAGGCCCAGGGTGATTTACTTTATAAAGCCTGATGGGGAGTGATGTAGCTGCTCCGCTCAATAAAATCTCAGGCTTATAGCCTTCCCATTACTAACCAAGGGAGCATGCATGCAAACCAAGAGGAAACAGATAAGACGCAAAATGCTTCAAGTACAGGCCAAAAAGAGACTCCTCCACAACAGAACCCGGATACCACAAATACTGAGAGAAATGGGGCCAGAGACCTGGGACTAGAATATTTTCAGATTGTTTTCAACAAGCTCCAAAATCAGCTATAAGGTATAATGCTGTCCATCTAAAACACCGAGGTGGAATTTCTGAGCCATCAGACAGAGTTTTTGTAGCAAGATGTCTTCTTAAAGAAAGCATGAAATTCTTTGCTTATGAAATGTATGCATTCATACATACTGTGGGGGACACAACATGTGACATTCATTTTAAGACTCCATCTAGTTTAGAACGTTTCTGGAAAAAAAATCATGCATTCTGGGTCAATCACCTCTGGGTACTTTTTGTGGCAATCTCACTAACCAAGTCAAGCTTTTAAACAAATTTCAGTACTATTTAGAAATGAGGAGATTGACCTTGTAACTGACACTATTTACTGGCTGAAGCAACGCTGCACAGTTACTAGATTACGAGATCCCATTCTTGACTCTAAGCATATTTGAACAGGGGGTTGGCATATGAAAGTTACACTGAAACAAACAGAGGATGGCCTGCCTCACCTCCCTAACTGTTTCTTTCTTGGCGTAACCCGGGCACCGTGTACCACCAGGCTACTACACCTGCCTTGCAGGCCCAACAACGTTGAGGGGCCTGGGCTCTTGTTCTGGTGTTACATGGGGGTTCTTTCCCAGATAAAAAATAAATAGTGTGATGCCACCACCCAGAGTTAAAATATAGTAGGTCAGATGTCTGAGTAGTACAACCCCCTGGGATGATGTACCTACCCACCTCCCCTTGCAGTCACCCCACTTATGGATTACCATAAACCAAAGCCATATTTCAATATATTTGCAATTATTGACTTTAGCTAATAATGTGCTCACTAATAATATGCTCCTGAGACATTTGTAAAAGAGTTAATCAACAATTGAGTTACATGGGGGAGGGTTAGGAAAAGGAAATGAATATAGAGGTTAAGCAGTTTTTATCATTTGCTCACACCAACAGTCACTTTGTCTGTAAACCAAACTTTCACCAGCACATACATCAAGCCCACTTGTTCTTACATTACTGCCCCTCAACTGGTACACCAGTTTAACCCCTAAGAGTCCTACCTGGGTAATCCAGGGTCTAGTTGCAGGCCTGTAGGGTGTAGCTGGTTGGCTGGCATTGGTACCCCCCAAGCCCCCCCCCTTTTCAACCATAGTCTATCAATAGACCTCTCGAGGTCTCTAGAGCTGAGCCACCCCTAGAATTTTCCAAGATACAACCTAAATCCTCTTACAATAGATTTATTTTCCACTACTTGCCAATAAAGCTCATATACTACTCTTTAACTGCCTAATGTGCCGAACCCTGCAATAACTGTATTTGTTCTGAAATCTGTAACTACTGTATTTGTGCTGAATCCTGTAACAACTGTATTTGTTCTGAAATCTGTAACTACTGTGTTGGTGTCTTGTATTATTTATCCACCCTGACGTGGAACCTTTGTAAAAGAGCTCATGCTCAAAGGTATTTACGAAATTCATAAATAAATAAAATAAATACATTTATTAACACATTTGATTTCAACCCTGTTGGATTATCGCAATAGTTAACTTAAAACTTGAACAATTTTGGACCGGTTGGCCAAATTCAAAACCCTTGGTGCAGCTATATACAGTTCCCCAGATACAGGGCAAGTCCTGAATTACTCACGGCTTGAAGGACAGTCACTGTTGGCTTTCAGACTACAGATCTGGGGTGCATTGGTATTAGTAAGCAACTCAGACAGCTGACATGAACAGCATGCATATTTCAGCTTGGGGCCTCCTCTCTGCCCTTCTTGCAGCTTGGGTCTTCTCTGCAGCGGGCTGCTGCAGCTTTAAACAGGCAGAATAACTTAGCTTCTCTTGCAGCGTATATCATATCAGAACTGGAACAGGCCAGTCCCAGGGACCAGGGCCAACATGCCTCAACTGTTACATCCAGGCATCTAAACCCTCGGGGGAGACGAAAGGCAATGCCTAGCAGTGACACTGCCTAGTGGTGATACCACCTGGCTGACTCCCCAGACCATCCTTGGGTGGCAATTACTCTCTTTCAGGTATGCAGGAACATCCACCTGTAAATGGCTTCAGCCACACTGCCAGCCGGCAGTAATGGCTCTTTCTCAATAAGGACATAGTCTTTTGGGTTTTCCACTGAATGCTAGTGGAAAACAGTCTCTCAGCTTCAGACATTAACTAGCAGAAGATGGAGGACATCTCACCTCCAAGACTGAGACTTGTATAGAAGAACAAATCTTCTCTCTTTCCTTGTTGTCTACTGGAACACAACAGGCAGGCTTCCCTTGGATAGTTGGCTGTGCAGGCACCCAAGTGGCCTCCAAACTTCTCTCAGGCATAAATAGCAGAGGTCTAACGTCCCTTGGCTGGGGGCTGCGGAAAACCCAGAAACATCTCCAAACTTCTTCCAAGCATCATGGCAGAGTTTCCGCTTCCTCTGGAAATTCTCAGACAATTCCAGCAACAGCACTTTCATCCATGTACCAACTCCTTCTAGCAATTGGAAGGCAACACAGAGCAGCTCAGAGCATGTCCTGGGTTGGTGACTGTGCAAGCGCCCGGATGGGTCTCTGTCTTCACTCAACAATAGCCGAGAGGCTTCCTCTCCTTTTGGAACCTCTCAGACAGCTTTCTCACCTCTGGACAACAAATCAAACTTTAATTCTGAAGCAACTCCTTCCAGGCATTGGAAGGCAATGCAGGACAGCTGGACTGGTGGCGGTGCAAAGCCCCAGGCTGGCCTTCTTCACACTCTTTAGGCAACATCACGGAACCCCCCCCCCCCAGGAGGGGGCTCTGCTGAATGTAATTCAACCCAGACTGTCCTCTGGGTTTCAGGAGAGCAGGGCAGCATTCCACTGATCAGAACAGGCTGTCCATCAGAAAATGAATATGCATAAGGCTTCTTCAATGCCTGATTGGTTCCTTGTTTAGGCACCGAACGTTGTCCTTGCCTTCTCCCAGAAGTCCCTTGGTTATAACCTTTCAGGTTCCTGGTTCTCTCACTGACTACCTGCCAGGTCAAAGGTGGCAAATATGGCTGCTGCAGTTCAGTACAAATATTGTCCCAACTTTTAAGTTGTTTTGCAGGCAAACCACATTGTTCTAATAAATAACTACCTCAGCCTTCGGTTGCTGCCCATCTGCCCTGGCATGCCCTGGCATCCAGTGGTAGAATGGAACATGGTAGGGGCTTCCTTGGCCAGTTGTCAGTGCCATAGCACTATTCCCCCGGGCAGCAAAGCAGAACTCCCATTCATTAATTTAGCAGCCTCTGCTGCTCTTAAAGTGACAATGCTCCTGATAAGTAATGGCACTTAATAGTGCTTTTTTCAACATTTTGGCTGATTTATCTAGTGTAGGTGCTGCATGTGTGAATGGCACAAGTGAGGCAGGTGCCACCTATAATAGGGCGATGTCCAAAGCACTCGATGCCCTCTCACCGATCCATATATGACCCAAATCTTCTCACTTGAGGTCTCCCTGGTTTGATGAAGAGCTCAAGGCGATGAAGATTAGGCGTTGGAAGTTAGAGCATTGCTGGTGGAGGACCAGGTTGGAGGAGGACAAAATGGCTCTGCGTGCTCACTTTGGTGAGTACCAGGGGGCAATCAACCATAACAAGGAAGAGTTCCTGTCCAGAGAGATTGCTGCAGGGAAGAACTGACCAGCTGTGCTATTTTGGACTATTGACAGGCTTTTACATTTGGTCTGTCTACAGCCGAAAAAAGCCTTTTCTGCTACCTTGTGTGATACGTTTGCTCAGTTCTTCACTGACAGGGTGTCCTCTATCTGATAATCTGGAATCCCACCAGTGAGCCCTATCACAACTCACAGTGATCGTCTTGGCTGTAGTGGAGGTACTCTGCCTATCTGAGGGGAGTTTAAACTATTAGAGGTGACCAAGGTCATTAAGATTCCTTCAAAGTTAAAGCACACATATTGCGAACTGGACCCAGTTCCAGCCGTTTTTCTGATGGGATGTGTTGGTTTCATTGGCTTGGTGTTCGCCTTGATTGTCTGGTGCTCATTGTCAGAGGAGGGTCTTCCCAGATTCCTTGAAAGAGGCTCTGGTGAGGCCCCTTCTAAAGAAACCATCTCTCGACCCAGAGGTTTTGGCAAATTACTGACCTATCTCCAACCTTCCATTTTTGGGAAAGGTTGTAGAGAAGATTGTGGCACAACAGTTTGAGGAGCACCTCATGACCTTTGACATCTACAAGCCACTCCAGTCTGGTTTCCAAGCCAAGCATAGCATTGAAACAGCATTAGTTTGGGTGTACAATGACCTCCTTAGGGTGAGGGATAGAGGAGATGGATCAATTCTTGTTCTCCTCAATCTCTCCTCAGCTTTTGACTCTGTATATCACTTTGTTCACCTGGATAAATAAAGATTTTGATTGATTGATTGTGCTACTTGATCATCTCAGAGAGTACTGTGGGCTTGCTGGCACTGTCATCTGCTAGTTTGAGACCTACCTTGCTGACAGGAAGCAACGGGTAGTGATGGGGAATATCTCCTCCTCACTAAGGTTTCTGTTTTGCGGAGTGCCTCAGGGATTGAGCTTGTCATCAGTGTTGTTTACAGTGTATATGCTGTCCCTGGGTGAGCTCATTAGAAAATACAGTGTGGGTTTTCACTGCTATACAGACGATACCAGGTTGTATTTGTCCTTTGCCCTTGGAACATCCGATGCTGTGGAAGGGCTAAATATCTGCCTTGCCAAGATCAATGACTGGATGTCCTCTAGCTGGTTGCAACTGAACCCTGATGAGACGGAGGTTCTAGTAGTGGAACTGGGCAGAAATCGGGATAGGAATGCCTCCAGTGTGGCAACTGGTCTTTTCTTGGGGCCTACACTGTTGATGGCCTCCTCTAGGGTACAAGATCTTGGTGTGTTCCTGGACGACAGATGGACATTTGAATCTCAGATGTCATCGGTTGTCCAAAGTGGTTTTTAGCACTTGAGGCATATCGCCAGGATCAAACCCCTAGTCCCACCTGAGGACCTTTCTACTCTGGTTCATGCCTTTGTAATGTCCAGGCTTGATTACTGTAACATTCTCTACTTTGGGGTCTCAGGAGGCACCCTCCACCAACTGTAGCTAGTGCAAAATGCAGCTGCCAGTTTGCTGCCAGGCCTTTCGAGGTTCTGTCATATAATCCCGGTGTTGCATGAACTACACTGGCTGCTGGTCTGGTGGAGGGTTATCTTCAAGGTGAGTTTACTCTTCTTCAAGGCCCTGCATTGTCTAGGCCCTGGCTGTCTGATCTCCCAACGCCTGCCACCCCAGTCTTCTCCCTCCACTTCTCCTCTAGGGGCCACCTGGTGATTCCCAGGACGCGACCTAAAACTCTGCCAGTGACAGGGCATTTAGTGTCGCAGGCCCCATGCTGTGTAATTCGCTACCATGAGACATCATGGAGGCCCCTTCAGTCAAGATCTTCAAGGGACATCTCAAGACCGATTTAATTTCTTTGGCCTTCCCATACATAGATATCTGACCTAGTGCAGTAAACATTAAGTGAGCCAAGCTATCTATTGATTTTATTACATTATATTATATGTTTTTATCATTGTTTTAAGATGTATTCATGTGTGATTTTGTACTCCCTTACATGTTTTTGGAATGTGAGGTGCCCAGAGCCTCTGAGAATTGGTGCCATAAAAATAAATTTTGCCTTGCGCTATTACTTTCCTCCATGTACCTCCAGACCCCTCACTGGTCACTTCTGGGGTCCAATAGGTCAAGGCACACAGAAAAGACCCAGTGGAGCCACCAGAATGGCTTCAACACACTAAGCACCGCAGCACTTACCACAGTCGAGCTGGCACCTGCCAGCTTACACATCTCAAGCAGGCACTCTGCAGGAAGAGCCACACACTGCAATGTGCACCATTCACCAAATTGCCAAGCAGGCAGCTTTACTTGTACTTGTTCCTCCGGTCCCCCACACAGACCTGGGCACACGGGAGCCAGCAGGAGCATGTGGAGGACAAAAACGTAACCAGGACTGGTGGGGCTAGCAGAAGGGCTGAGCAGCACATGGGAGAACAGTAATGTAAGCTCCTACCCATGGGAGATTAGATTGATAAGGACAGAGGGGTTATATTCTGTGCAGAACAACCAAAGGCATGCTGCTAGCCTGGAGCTCAAAACCATCTGAGCAATGCATGTGACCAGTTAAAATGCAGTCTTTGTGCCAAAATAGGCCATTTCTGCTTGCAGTACAAGAATGTAATGCAATGTCATCTTTGTGAGGATACTGGCCATACCTACTGTAACTGTCCATGGGCCTCCCACAACAGTCCAGATCCTATAGATCAAGCAGAACAAGAATATTATGTTGACTGGGACTGCGTTCAGGGACTTGACCAAGGCATTCGACTTGGTGGACCATGAACTTACCCCAAGTAGGTTCCTCAGCATTAGAATGGTTCAAATTTTATCTGAGGGAGAGATTCCTAATGGTCAGATATGGGGGTAGTATTTTAGAAAAAGCTACAGTCAAATGTGGAGTCCCACAAGGCTCCATATTGGGGCCAATTTTATTTTCCATATTTTTTGACTCTGTATCATCTCTAATGAATGACATTCATCTTATACTTCACACAGATGATTCTGTGATTTATTCACAGGAGCCATCATTATTAACTATAAATACAGTACTGACAGAAGAACTAAACAAAGGACGCAGTTGGTTGGTTAAGTCAAAATAAACTGGTTTTAAATAAACAAAAAAACTAATGCTTTTCAGGACATGGATTGAGGGACAAGAGTAACTGCATACAAGTGATGTCCTCTGATGGTATTATTTACAAGACAGTAGAAAGTATAAAATATTTGGAGGTGACCTTAGACCCAACTTTGAACTATGTCCTACACACAATCCTTGACAGCGAAAATTCACACTAAACTGGCTTTGTTATACAGACTATGTGATTGATGGCACTAGACTTGTAATTGTAAAACAGGGGTTACTACCAACGATCAAGTATGCATCAGTTGTAACTAATAATGCTCCTGTGAGTACTTTGCAATGGAAATATGTGTTATTAAATAAAATTGGTAGGTGTGTGCTTCTTGCACCACACAATCTGCATCATTGTGAAATATTGAAGAAATTGGACTGCTAAACTTAAAAATTATGCTTCAAGCTTTCATTAGCCAGATTTACATTCAGGATCAGAAATTCCATTATCCCAGTAATCTTATATGACCAATTAAGGGAACACAGTACTGTGGCCAAAACAAGAACATCTCATGATCAAACTCTTCTGGATACACCATATAAGCGAAAACAAAACGGGCAGCGCACTTTTTCATATGCTGCATCTGCAACATGGAATGACATCCCAACAAGAAATAGGGACTTGGATTGTCACAAAACCTTCTCTAGCACTTTATCAGATTTTGACAAAAGTCGGATGGTCTGTGATTGTTATTAATGTTTTTATTTTTGTATCGACGTGGAAAATCTTTTTCCTAAATTATTATTTGTTATATATCAAATATTGTCTGTATGTATATTTGACTACGGGTCACACCTGTAAACAAAATTGTATTCCAGAGTGCTTATCCATCTAAAAATAAAATTAAAATAAATATTAATATGGCAGAGAAAGGAAAGCACAGGCAGGAACAATCAAGACATACCCTGCAAACAGGAACGGCACACAAGCTCAAGATGACAGGCCAGGACCTTCAAGGGTGGTGGCACCAGATCATAAGGAGAAAATGGTATCCTCTGCCAAGATACTTCCACTAAAGAGACAGTTCCTGAGGCACAAAGTGTGAATAGTCCACTGCAGGTACAGCAACAACCCTCCACTGTCAGAAGAACCCCGACAAATGGCTACCAGAAGAGAATGTGGAAGTTCAACCCAGTACAGAACTGGATAAGAGGCAAGAGACCCAGAAATCAATACAATAAGGACCTATGCCAGTCCCTCGACTCCAGTCATGGAGAACTTCCACATGATCAAGAGATCAAAAAGAACTACAGGACAATGAAAATCAAAACAAATCAGGAAAAAATGGCCCTCACAAACCATTTTGGAGCCCTGCAGGGGAAAAGAGATTGGGTGGATAATGAATAAGATTTGGATGCCTCATCTACCTTATTTCAACTGGATCCCTCCTCATACAGTGAGGAAACTTCCACGGATACCCAGACCACCAAGAAAAGGAAGAGATGGTATAGAACAGGGGAAAATGGAAAGCAAAAATAAAGAAGTGAAACTTTTTTCTTTTTTCCTTTTTTGTAATGAATGTGATAGGTTGTATATCCATTCTGACCACTAATATAAGCAGTATTAACAAACTCTGGTCAGAGCCACTACCGCTGCTAATACATTAACTTAATAAGGGTGTTTCATGGCCCTAAACATAAAGATGAATTGCCATAGTCAGCTCTGTGTGTACATTTTATTTTTGGTAAAGGTAGGTCAGTTATCTAGTTGATCCTGTGTTTCCCATGTGTTTAAAATGCAAGTGGCAAGTGCATGTTGCACTATATGTGGAAGGACAGGGCTCTCCGCACCAAGGCCTTCAAGTAGTGGTAGAAGGAATGGTGCAGGGAGGAGAGGTGTGTCTATACCGGGGACTGTGGGCCAACCTGGAAGGATAAGAACCTATACCGAGATGATGGCCTCCTTTCATCCAGGAGTCAACCTCAGTCCTCAGTGGATGATTGAAATGTTACTTTGATGGACAGTTAAAGTAGCCAAAGGAGGGTGACAGGAAAAATAGGGGAGGCAAAAAGTGGGCCACCACAAGCTGAGATAGAGAGTAAGGAGATCCCAAGGGAGCAGAGTCCCACCAGGATGCAAGTTATTCAAGGAAGTAGGCAGTTAGCAAAGGGGGGGAGAAAGGTGTGGAAGGGGGAACAACTGGAAAAAGGAGAAGGCAGCAAGAAGAGAGTGAGGGCTGTCAACATGGTGTAAAGTCTGCATCAGAAGCCCTATAAGGAGAGACTCAAAGAGTTCAATATGAACACCCTGGAGGAGAGGAGGGAGAGTGGGGATATTATGGAGATTTTTAAATACCTCTTGGAGGTTAATAAGGTACAGGAGGGAGATATGTTTAAGAGAAAAAGGTGCTGTAGAACAAGGGGTCATAATATGAAGCTGGAAGGAGGTAGATTCAGGTGAGATTTGAGGAAGTACTTCTTTTGCATTAATACTTTTGTTTGCATTGAATGACCATCTCCTCACCATCAGAAATGGCCATTCAATACAAACAAAATTATTAATACAAAACAGCACACTTATCTCACTGCTCCTTTATGATAAAGCCAGACTGGTTATTAATTCATATTGTTTTGCTGGAACTGACCATCTAACTCACTTGGTCCAGGCCAAGTCCCAGCTCACAACTTGTGAGAACTAATCCCTCACAGGCTCACATGGTATGACTAGTCGGCTACTCCCCCCTTGCACTCCATATAGTACCAGCAGCACCTCCAGTCACTCAGGTACAGCTAGCCACTCACTGGGTTAGAGGATTTCTGCAGCACATTCCCCAGATTGCAGATCCATCTTTCATATGAGCAAAAAGTACCAACTTCAAGACGAGAGCAAAGTTATCACTGCCAGGTTATTAAGTTACTAAACCTTCATGGAGAAGACATTTATACATGCACTACTGCTTTGCCACATTAAATAAGATAATTAAATTAATAAGTCCACTATACTGCTCTATACTGAAAAAATACATAGTAAAAGCTGGACTCCACTGAAAATGAGAAACTGCCGCTCACTTAGGCTAACCTAGGCAAATGCATTGTAAAAATGGGTAAAAGGAGAACCCCACTGGAAAAAAAAAAGATCTTGGAACTCCGCTGCACGATCCTAGATAAATACAATGTAAAAACTGGGTCAAACAGAACCCCACTGAAAACAAGATATCACAACTCAGCTGGGCTATCCTATGTAAATATATTGTAAAACTGTAAAAGTAGGACCCCATAGCAGAACCACACTGAAAAGCAGATGTTGCATGTAAGCTAATCTGTCCAGGAAAAACACACTGTACAAGCATCCAAATCACCCATCTTGTAGCTGTATGGTACATTCCTGGTAATTTAGTGGTTCCCCCTATAAGGGCATCTGACCCCCTCCTGACTCACCCTCTCAGGCACCCCCCAGCCCTGGTCACATAATGCAAGCTACAGCAACAGTGATGACTGGCACAGCTCTCTGTTCACCACCTCAACTGGTTTCCATCTGACAGTCTGAGCAATTGCAAGTATTGTACAACACTTGTTTCTACTGTACTCATGACTACTCACTGACAATCAGATAGTGACCAGCCAAGGTGGTGAGCAGAGGGCTGTGCAGGTCGCTGTCACTACTGCCATACTTTGACTTAGGTGACCTGAGCAGGGAGTTGTGGGGAGGAGCGTCCTGAGCAGGTGAGTTGACAGAGGATCTGATGCCTTTACAGTGGGTGGAGACCATTATACTACCAGGAATATTCAAGACAGCTACAGGATGGTCGATTGGGGGTGCAGGAATAACTACACACCAGGATTATTCGAGACAGCTACAGGACAGGTGTTCGGGGGCCGGGGACCACTAGAATGCTAGGAATATTCAAGTCTCCTACAGGACAGTCAGTCAGGGGGTAGAGGAACCAATACACCACTAGGAAAATTTGGGACAGCTACAAGACAGGAGAATGGGGTTGGGGATGGGAGGACCACTAGACCACAAGGAACATGTAAGGCAGGTTAAGAATGGGGGGGGCATGAACACATGTTAATGGGCATGCAAATGGACCCTAGCACCTTCCATTTCCAAGGGATCATTAGCATGTTAGGGCTAAAGATGGCCCACAGGAGCCATGCTGCTATCCCATTTGATCCAAACTACTTCCATTGTGCTCCTGTCAGCCATATTCAGTCTGGGCCTGTGTAAACATAGCACATAATCACTATGCACTGTACCAACATGGCTCCATATTTATACAGTTTGTACACTCCAGTTGCAGTGAGCTAATTATCTGAATATTGCACCCCCCCCGGCAGGCTGTGCGTACACTGCTACAATTCGCACATGGCCAGCTCTGAGTATGGGAGCCTATATTCCTTAGCCCACTGGAACCCAAAGTCCATGAAACAATTTCTCATGAGGGTCAGAAAGGCATGCCTATAGCCTCAAGATACTGTTGTTCTAGTGTGTAACAGCACAAAAGCAAACATGTTTGGCACTGACTTATGCTTGTTTGGGCAGCAAGACATACATAGCATTACCAAGTCAGCCAAATGCTTCATTTAATACAAACAGAAAAATATTGCACAAGTAGATATATAGGAGACAATATCAAAAGTCAACGCAGAGCAGTGTGTACAACTCCAGAGTCCATGCTATCACAAGTGCATGATTTGGCACCACCATAGGGCAGATATCAGCTAAGTGTAATCCCTGTTTAATGTCATAGTTACTCGATCTTATTGTTTACATGTTTTATTATAGTACTAAATAGAGGGGACTCTGGCTAAAAGAACAACACCAAACTGAAGCCTCACCCCCCCCTTCGCAACCCTTCACCCACCAGCGCCATTGGAGCTTACAGTACCTTGCAAATCCCAGAGGGAAGATAGGCATTAGACACAGGCACCAATAAAACTGTCACTTTGTTATCAATCAAGCAGTATTTGCAAATAACCTCCTTACAAATGCAAATCAAATGTAACCACCCAAATTGTTCTGCAGGATTGTCAATACAAAACCTGGACAGAGGGTTACATGATCTTTACTTACCTTAGTAGGGAAAGTAACTTTAACCTAGCAAACAAACAGATTGACTAAAAAAGTGAGACTACCTGTTTTACTCAATTGGATGATCATCACAATGTCCATCTGCCTGTCCCAACTTAGTGACCCCACTGCCACAAGCTGAAACCTGATCTCAAATCACCTAGTGCTCCAATAAAGACTGTGAAAGAATTCAGCAGAGAAGCTATAAAACAAAGTTCCCTTACAGCTGTGCTTCAAAGACTGTTCAGTTGATGATTTAAGACTGCTGCCTGGGTGGAGAAGTACACAAAGACTGTTTTAGTTGCTGATTTAAGACTACTGCCTGGAAAACTATATAAAAAAACATCACTGAAGACTATAAGAAGAATTGGAGCACTACACCCCTGCCAACAGGGCATTGTTTAGATAAAAATGGGTAAAAAAAGGGTTTAGGTATCCTTCAGGACTAAAACAAGCTGCCTGTGCTGTTTACACTGAGCATATCCACTGATTGTAATTTGAGCTGGCATGGGGATGCTACATGTAGGAAAGGAACTCTCCCCCCCCCCATGGAGTGACTTCAGTAGTGGAAGGATTGTAATTCAACTTCAAAATTGAGCTTTGGTGGGAGTCTGAAGTGCCCTTTTTTCCCTAAGTGATAGCAAGACGTCTGCAGGGCTCTGCCCCCTGCAGCCATAGAAATGGTAAAAAAGGAAAAGAAAGAATGACAGATTTTGTAACTTTACAACACCCCCATAGAGATGTGATTTTAATGCAAGATACAAGACTTCACATTTTAAAGAAATTAATGCTATTAAAAAAGAATGGAGTTTAGGTACCTCATTTTGGAAATCTGGCCAAGAAACTTGTTCTAGTGTGGGCATTTTGTTTACTGCCTTATATATTAAAGTCACCAGGCTTGTGGATATTTTTCCTGGGAGGATGTTACTTCTGGACATTGAAGTTCAGGGCATAGCTTCAAAATGGTTATTGTTTACGATCCCCAATGGATGCTAAGTAGAACTGAAATCTTTAAGTTTATCCAGCCCTATCTATACAACTCTATGAGGGTCTTGTGCTAACTGCACCCCCTGATGAAGGGCTGGCTCAGTTGGCAGCACATTTGCCTCTGGACCAGAAGGTTGTGGGTTCTCATCCCACACTAGGATTGGACTTACACCTAAAATACTGGCATCTGAGTGCAGTATTAGGGGGGTGCTGTACTGCTAGGGTGTGCCATCCTTCAGATGAGATGTTAAACCAAGGTCCTTTCTACCCATCCTGGTGCTGTCCTGGTGGGTGTCCAGGTGGAAGTAAAAGAAACCGGGGCACTCTTCACAAATAGCAGGGAAAATTCCCAGTGTCCTGTCCAACATTCCCCTTCCCATAAATCTGTTCATGCAATTATCCAGGCTGTGTGTGGGTGTTGATGTGCAATATGGCCACCACTACACATTCAGTCACTTCATTACCAGTCTAGCATTGCTTGTAAAGCACTTTGGGATACACGGTGTATGAAAAGCACTACATAAATGCTGATTCTTTTTCTTCTTACCCGAAGTGCTGGAGCAACTAGTGGCCAGTGGATACATCTACACACCTTCATTTGTTATATTTTTGCAGTTCATTTTCAGATGCATCCTGGGGGAAGGAGAAAGGGGAAAAGATAACAGATACAAAAATACAGAATAGAATACATAGAAAATGGAATAATAAAAAGAAAACAGGACAATAATGTTTATGAATAAACTGACAAAAGTAAGTTACCAAGCAATAAGTTGTGGAACTGACCAAAGAACAATTACAAAGTTATCAATTTAACAAAATAAAAACTGCAGTATAGAAACTGCTTGTCCCTAACTCTACTGTGATAGCCCAGGATGTTGAGCTATCAGATTTGTCAAACCCTGAGGTAAATACATTGAAAAAATGGATACATTCAAGGACCCCACTGGAAATGAGATGTTGTAAACACACTGAATATAAACATTTGCCAATGCCGAATATTTGCTTGTTGGTATTAGCTTTGAAAATGCAGGGGTTAGACAGAAGTATTGAACTTCATGCCAACCCCACCTCCATCCTGCAGAGACGGACAAGCACTGGGGTATGCATTTGTGTCATCACCCATGACGTTCATGCCATGTCACCTCACCCTATCCTGCAGACACTGACATGTGTTGAGGTGTGCCTTGGGGTGTTCAGCTGTACAGTCACCCCATTCCATAAGGACATACACTCAAATGGGTGCAGTATAGGAGAATGGGGTGAACTCTGGAGCTGAAGAGTCCAAGGCACACCTCGATGCCTGTCACTGGCTAAAGGGTGGGAGTGGGATGGCATGAGCATTACAGTCGGCAGTCCAAAGGCACACCCCGATGCCTGTCAGTCTGTACAGGGTGGGACATTATGGTTAGAAACCCTAACACCCTGGGCATTTGTTGGTATTTGCACTGCAAATTTTTTTAATATGGCCTTTTTGTGACCTCACCTCATGAAAGCATTTGGGACCACTTCTCATAAAGAGTGGCAGTATGATTTTATTAATGTGTCCTGAACTTTGAGTTCACACAGCAACCGTGCCATTCTGCACCAGATGTATGACAACACAGATTGGGCAGGATGTGAAGAATGACAGCTGTATCATCCATAGGGAGGTTCGAAGAGATGGTAATGCTGAAAATATGTAGTAGAAATTTAAAAAATGCTTGCACTTCCGAGCATACATGGAAACTGCTCAATGCATGCATGTAACACAGTCATTTAGTGGAATTATTTCACCAAATTTTCAACATAGGCATTTTGTGACCTTTGCTTATGAACACTGTCACTATGATTTTCTTAATCTGTCCCAAACATTGATTTCCCACAGCGACCACACTATTCTGCACCAGATGTGTAAATGCATATTTCGAGCAGGATATGAAAAATGACAGCTATACTGTTCATAAGGAGGTGTGAAAAAATGCTAATGTTGAAAATCTGGAGTGAAAATTTTACAAATGCGTGAAATTACTAAGGTGCGTGGAAACTGCACAACACACGCTCATAACACAGTCATTTTAAGGACTTTTGTCACTAAATTTTCAACATAGGCATTTTAGCAGCTCTGCTCACAAACAATGTCACTGTGATTTTTTTAATCTGTCCCGAACACTGATTTCCCACAGTGACTGCGCTATTGTGTGCCGGAAGTACGAAAACACATTTCGGCCAAGATGTAGAAAATGACAGCTGTACTGTTCATGAGGAGGTCTGAAAAAATGCAAATGTTGAACATCTGGAGTGAGAATACTACAACTTTGCAAAGTTATGAAGGGGCATGGAATCTGCAGAATGAATGAATGCTCATAACAGTCATTTTATAGATGTTTGTCACCAAATTTTCAACATGGGCATTTTAGAACTTCTGCTCATGAACAGAGTCACTGTGATTTTCCTAATCTGTCCCAAACACTGATTTTCCACACTGATCATGCTGTTCTGCGTTGGAAGTGCGAAAACACATTTTGGCCAGGATGCGAAAAATGACAGCTGTACTGTTCATAAGGTGGTATGAAAAAATGGCAATGTTGAAAATCTGGAGTGAAAATATTACAAATTTGCGAAGTTACAAGGGTGCATGTAAAATGCGTAAAGCACGTTAGTAACACAGTCATTATATGGACTTTCGTCACCAAATTTTCAACATAAACATTTTAGGACCTCTGCTCATGAACAGTGCTACTGTGATTTTCTTAATGTGTCCCAAACACTGATTTCCCATAGCAACTGGGCTATTCTGCGCTGGAAGTGCGAAAACACATTTCAGCCAGGATGTGAAAAATGACAGCTGTACTGTTCATAAGGAATTGTGGAAAAATGCCAATGATGAAAATCTGGAGTGAAAATATTACAAATTTGCAAAGTTATGAGTGTGTGTGGAAACTGCGCAACGCAGCTCGTAACACAGTCATTTTATGGACTTTCGTCACCAAATTTTCAACATAGGCATTTTAGGACCTCTGCTCATGAACAGTGTCACTGTGATTTTCTCAATGTGTCCCAAACATTGATTTCCCACAGCGACCATGCTATTCTGCGTTGGAAGTGTGAAAACACATTTTGGCCAGGATATGAAAATTGGCAGTTGTGCTGTTTATAAGGAGGTGTGCAAAAATGCCAATGTTGAAAATCTGGAGTGAAAATATTACAGATTCACGAAGTTATGGGCGTGCTTGAAAACTGTGCAATGCACGCTAGTAGAACAGTAATTTTTTTTATTTATTTCACCACATTTGCAACGTAGGCTTTTTGAGAGCCCACCTCATGAACAGTGGCACTGTCATTTCACTAATCAGTCCCGAAAGGTGATTCCACCCAGTGACAGCAAAATCACTTTTCGGGACTGAATAACACCATGACAGTGACTGAATTCATGAGGAGGGGTCCCAATAACCTCATGTTGAAAATGTCTTGCCAAAATTCCACAAAATACCTGAGATATGCACCAAAGTTGAAAAAAAAAAAACTATTTATGCCATTATACAACTTACCCACATTCCTTCAGTTCACGGTCGGCTTTGAAGAGTGCAGACGTGTTCCTGGTCCACTGAAGATCGTCGTGGTGGGCTCCGGAGGTAAGTATGTGGTGAGGGGTGGAGAGGTAGAGTGTGTAGTGGATGGCGCGGGTTGGGCGGAGGGACCCAACGGTGTGGGACTTCATTCCTTTCTTTCAAGGGACAAAGAAAAAAAAAAAGGCGTCAAGGGAGTTTTTTTTGCAGGCTTCTTTCAGCACACTGGGGTGGGCTCCCAGTGTGCCACCTGCCTTTGGCGCGGGGGGACTTAAGCCAGTGGGGATTGGACCCCCATTGGCAAAGAATGACTGTTCAGGGGCATGATGCAGAGGGGGATTGGGCGCCCCCTCAGCACACAACAAATGGGGGCATTAGGCAGATGGGGAGTGGGCTCCCCATTGGCAAATTAACTGGGCTGAGGACATGCCAACAGGAGAAGTAGGCACCCCAGTCAGTTGACTTTCCCTCCGCCATGATGTTTATGGGCATGTTACACCAGGCAAGGTACCATCCTGCAATGACGGGTTGCTCCCTCATTGCAGCAGAATGGCTGACACTGCAGTGATGAGGTGGCCCCTCATTGCAGCGGCTAAATCATTTCAACTTGGTGGCACTTATGCAGAACCAGTATTATCAGGACACTGAGTCTGCATTGGGTGAACAGTGCCAAACCTGCAAATGCAGTGCCGGCATTGGCTGCCACAGTGCCGCACCTCCACAACCCACTTCTCTCCTAAGCTGCCACATCATGTTTCTTGCGCATGCACAAGCAAACATAAAAATGGGTAAATGTAGGACCCCACTGGAAATGAGATGTTGAAAGTAAATACACTGGTAAAAAAATGGATAAAAGCAGGACCACACTGGAAATTAGATATTGTAGGTAAACGCATTAGAAACCAGGCATGAAGAACAATAGCATCAGAAAATGAGCACACCACTATAAATATAACTCTTGGTGTAGCTAAATAACGGAGAGTGGTTTTCGCACTATTGCTGTTTTTTGGGGGGGCAGGGTGATGTACATCCCTTCCACTCAGTTATGCTCAGTATATAGTGTGGTGGAATTTTTATATATCCTAAAGTATAATACCTTTATGTTCTAAAGCTTATTGTACCAGAGCTTATAACTGTTATATGTGATTATAGCCATATAGATATGTTGCCTTTCATATGCTTTAAAACTATCTGCTTTGTAAAACAGCCATAATGAATGTGCAGTTCTGTGCTAACTAAAACAAAGGAGGTTGTTTGACAAAGATAAGAAAACCTTGAAAAATTAAATGAAGTGAAATACAGCTGGTTGTAACTAAGATAAAGGGGAGACACATAGTAAGTATAAAAAAAACAACTCCTTATACGGAAAGTGCTGAATCTAAGGTTTTTGGCTAAAGATAAGGAAAAGCTGTTGTTAAGCATGAGATCACTGTTAGACTGTGAAACTAAAAAAGGTATATAAGCCTCTGTGAACAATAATCGAGGAGCTCTTGCCTTTAGCCGAGGCTCCCACACATGTGTGTACAGACAATAAACTGAGTTTATTGGAATAACCATTGGGTGTGGTTATTGAGTATATAGAATTTAAGGTAAAGTATAGACAGTAAAGAGAATCTGCGACCACAGTTTTTTGGCGTAGTCGGCAGGATGGCTTCACCTCTCCGTGTTGCGCCGTGATCGGACTACCTAGTCCCGGGCACAGGGGAAGGGTGCCCCTGTGTTTTAGTCCCATCACTTGTGTGACGCCTAGGGATTGGTGACAGCCATCATTTACTGTCTTAGGTGCTAGGGTGCCACCGAAAGTGCTAGGTTGGCACTTGACGTCAGGGGACGTCCAAATAAGAGAAGTGTTAGGTGGGCACTTCGCATAAGAGATAGGCGCCAGTAAACGGGACCAAAATGGGAAATATGGGGGGACCTCTACCAGATGGATCTCAAGCTAGTACTGTTAAGAGATTTTTTTTTTTTAAACTGCAACCCAGAGCTCTGAAAAAAGACTTGGTTTGGCAGGTTACTAAAATGGCCAAAAGAAAACATTTAAAAGAGTTAATAGCTGCAGTGTTTGGAAATTATCATGAAGGTCCTCAGTCAGTTTTCTTACTCAGACTTGTGTATCTGAAAAAGAAAAAATACCTTGGCATCGGGTAAGTCTGAATTTTTTATTCAAAGTTGTTTTATGTCTGTCTGTTTTATTTCTGTAATACGTATACTAAACAAGGTAATGCTCAGTCTTTCTTGTACATATTTTATAACTTATATCTGTGTTCTGTAATTATGTTCTGTTGTCAAGGTTGCGAGATAGGATTGACTGCCTTCAGTGCAAAACATGTTACAGTAAAAAAAAAAAAAGATGAAAAGAAGCTTCCTTGCCTCATAGCTGACTGTTTTAATTGGCTTTATTTTTAATGGAACATTTGTGCTGCCTAGATAGGGTCAGTGAAGAACTTTTGTATGTAGTTGTTGGGTGAAGCAGGTAGTGTTGAAGGTGAAGAGATATGACGTCATAGATTGCAATGTGCAGAAAGATTTGTAGTTTGCAAGCAACGTGCCAAGCCACTGCTAGGTGAAAATGTAATGTGTTAACAGCTATAAATGGCTTTATCATACTTCTAGTTAAAACCAGAACTTTTTGCAAAATGGCAGAGTGCCATATTTTGGCTATGCGCCAGAAAGGTGTAACCATGTTATACTAGATGTGTTCACTTACAGATAGTATGTTGTTGCTGTGTTTTAAAGGTGTTGAAAGGAGTTATTAAAATGTGTTTAAAAAGTGTTTTGTTCTGGAAAGATTTGGCATGGCGATATGTATAAATGTGTTGGTTTAAAATTGTCAGTGTTACAAGACGGGAGGTAGCACATATATCTAAAACACATACAGTTTTCTAATAAAGCTATGGGCATTACCTCAGCAAATTGGTGTGAAACAATGTCAGTCTTATTTTGTGTTAAGTATTTCTTTTGTGTATGTATGTGTGTGTACTGTCTTGGCCAGCAGTTTTATTGTAAAATATTTAATATCAGTAGTGTTCAAGGACACTACAAAAATAACTGGGTTTGAACGACCCTTGCATGCACACTGTGACCTTTTGCATGTTATTTGACCTTCTTGTGTTTCAACATTTTATGTTACTACCAGTTCAAACTTGATGTGTATTCCATGCCTAAAGCACAACTTTTCACACAAAATCTATGTTTTCATGAAAGCACACCAAGAGTGAACCATGTAATTTGACTTTTTATTGCAAAACTAGTATTCTAAGTAAAGAGGAACAAACTTTTCTTCTCCTCTCATGGCTTCTGACTTGCAGCCAACACAGGCAATACTCCAGCTGGAAGGGGAGAATTATTCATCATCTCCCCATATTTTTATTATATATATATAGTACGCTTTTGAAAAAAGGACTATTACAGCTGTTTTTGAGAGTTTACCATCTACAGTTAAAAAACAATGGTTTTGATTTTTATGTGTGACCATGGTGTAATCATTTTTTTTGTCTTTTTGAAATGCATTCTAAGAGATACGTATATGCGTATTACCATCAATCTGGATTTTTATAAACTCAGCTGACATTTTGTCATGCTTAGGATAAGGGAACCCAGGGACGCTTGGCTTTTTATCCTATAAAAATAATCTTGTTTTATTTTTAAACTGGTGTGTGTTTGTTTTGTTGTTTGTCTGTGTTCTTCTTCTTCTTCTAGAGAAAAGAAGTTCCCATCTTTATAGTAAGGTATGAAACCTACTAAACTAATTGTAATATTATCTTGTTATAATTTAAAGTGTGTAGGTGGGGATCTTGTCACCATCCACAGCTAACCTTTTTATTACTACAGTATTCGAGCTGTCTCTTTCACTTCGAGCTGTCTCTTCCACCAGTAGGAGCTTGGGGGGAGGGAGTAGGCTACCCTTCCTCTATCCCTTCCAGTGTAATACCCACAAAGGTTGCAAGGTACATCACTGTTCCCCTAGAGGGGTAAATAAAGAAAATATGTATTTGCCAATAATTGTTTCTTATTTACAGGTTTTAAAAAAGACCCAAGGTATTTTAACAGCATAACCCAGCCCAAGCCCTTCTGTTTTTTCTAGTGCAAACAGTTAAATCTCACACCTATTATTGGTACAAGGGTTTCTGCCCTCAGCAAGTAATCAGTTACGCTGGAGAGTGAAGTTGTGTATGTATGTCCACACATATTCATTCTTTTGATTGTCTTTTCAGCTTTCTTATCCTGTTAAAACAAATGCAAAAACTTTTGTCATTGCCTTACAGCAATGAATGCATTTTTTTTCAACCAGTAAATTCACAGTACTCTAACATTTCTGGATTCTAAGCTAAGTTTACAGTCTATATGTGTTGTTTAAAATGTATTTTATGCATTATGCATTATGCTCAATACTGAAATTGTTCTATTACAAACATGCTTATGTTTCATGTTTATGTTATAATGTTTTGATATACATCTTGCTACACTGTATCATGTGTGTGTTCAAAAAGTGCTCCACATGTATAATGTTTTTAATGCTCATAACTAAACCTAAATACTGGGACCAGCATTGCTGACCCACCTACAATATGTTCCAAAGCAAAACCAAAAGTAAAATTAATGCTCCGTTTGTCTTATTACTCACAGGTACCCTAAAAATAAGTGTACTCTATGTAGGTTTTGTCATTTTAAATTTTAACAATTATAATATGCACAATTTACATTGTACTCAAACCTATGCTTCAAGCCTTATCTCACTCAGTACTTTAAAGTATGTCACTATACAGGGTAAAAAAAGAAGTAGACCTTTTCACGTGTCACAGGTGCAATAGGCACTGTTATTAAATTGGCATAGACCAACAACATATGTATTTGTCCCACTGATTGCATTGTGTAAAAGGCATATTGTTATGAACAATATGTTTAAAGCTAGTAACTTCATTGAGCAGGTTAGCAAGAGAAAAGAAAGAAGACCATTATGTTTCTCCAAAGAGGTAGCAAAAAAAAAAAAAAAAAAAAAAAGACAAAGGAAAGGGACAGTGAGACTGAAGGGGGAGGATGGGGGCCCGTGGAGGATGACAACAGTAAAGCTGACATATTGAACAGGTATTTCTGCTCAGTCTTTACTGAGGAAGAGGGGGCAATGGGTCTGAAGAGAGTACAAGGGGTGAGAATGGTGTGCAAAATGGATTGCATACCAAAGTCCTATAAAGACAAGTTAAAGGAACTAAACATGCACTTCCTGGAGGAGAGGAGGGAGAGAGAGGATATCATAAGAGACATACAAGTATCTTACAGGGAGAAACAGAGTGCAGGAAAACACTATTTTTAAGCGAAAAAGATGTTCCAGGACTAGAGGGCATGGAATAAAGTTGGAGGGAGGACGATTCAGAGAAAACATGAGAAAAAATGTCTTCACAGAACGGGTGGTGGACAAGTGGAACACCCTGCCAGAGGAAGTGGTGGGGGTTAAAACAATCACGGGATTTAAGAATGCATGAAATAGACATAAAGGAATTCTAGAGGTCAGGGGTAAGGGAAAACAGACTTGTAGAAAAACAAACTAAACTTACAAGCTCAAATGGGTAGACTGGGTGGGCCATAGGCCCTTATCTACTGACACTGTCTATGTATCTATGTATTGTAACATTACAGGATTTTATAACTCAGGTCTCCGTCAGGCCTGCTTGCAACAGACAGGGAAATAATGTTCATCACTGTCATAACTGCTGTGATTTAAAAGCAGGAGGTAACCATAACATTGTCATAATTTACAGATGGTCAAATGGTATAATTGAACCTCGGCCTGCACCCCCAGGTGTGCGGTTAATGTCCCATTTTTTTTTATTTTCTAATTGCCAGAATTTAGGCTCTGTCACACCACTCTTTACAAAACAAAAAGTAAATGGTTTAAAAGATTGTTATTTATGTGTTTTTAACTCAGTGTCTAACACACTTTGCAAGTTTGCAGGTTTCCACGGTGTGGCACACACAAGATCTCCACGTTCAACAGCAGTAACCTCTGCAAGTGTAATGTTTTCAGCGAAATTACACCTATTTGTAGAACTTTAAATCAACTGAAAAAGGTCCAGTCAGTTCAGACTCTGCAATCAAGCTTATTGTTTCTGCTTACTATAAAGTTAAGTCTGGGAAAGGGCACTCCCCAACTCCAGCGAGAAGATTCTGCTTCAATTGACCTTCAAGCAATACATCCATTTTCTTCACTGCCGCTTGTTTCAAACATGGCTGGTACTTTCTACAACCCTATTGCTCTGTTATGGACTGTGTTCTTAATGGTTTATTGTCAATTGTTACCTTTTTATGGACTGCTAACTTGTATGCTGGGGTGTAATCAACTACACAAAACAAATGCCATGCCAGTGTGTGTGTGTGACTACCCATTAAATGACTTAATGCACCCTGGCCAGTGTGTCTACTAATCAGCCAGCCAGCAAAATGAACACTGACTTTTCTACTATGCTGGTGTTTTGTTTTAAATTACTGTCTGCATTGCCCCATATGCCTTGTGGGGTTACCAACATTCTGAAAATGACATTTCATCTGTACTGTAACTACATCAACCTGTGAATACTTATATGAACTAATGAACTGTTAATTTCATGGACTGTTATGTTTTATAAGGACTTATCTGTCAAGAGACATTATCAACACATTCTTCAATCAAGCTCCAAGGGTGTGCCACACCTCAACACAAGGTAGCATCTACCTTATTCACTCTCAAAGCGCATTCCATGAACTCTTTTTCATCAACAAAATTGTTATGTTATATTGTGTTATATGTGGTGTCACATATTAGCATTTTTTCACATATTTCAATTGTGGTGTTGACATCCCTCAATTCTGTATTATGTTTTACAAACTCACGATTTGTGTTCCGTCTGTAACCACCCCTGTGCCAACTCCAAAACAGGATGCTTTTTATAATGCCTTGACTATCTGTATGCTGGCAACCAGTTTTAAATCATATAAATAAAAAGGGGGGTGGTTAGTTGATACAGAGTATCAAAAGGGGGAGTGTGGTGGAATTTTTATATATCCTAAAGTATAATACCTTTATGTTCTAAAGCTTATTGTACCAGAGCTTATAACTGTTATATGTGATTATAGCCATATAGATATGTTGCCTTTCATATGCTTTAAAACTATCTGCTTTGTAAAACAGCCATAATGAATGTGCAGTTCTGTGCTAACTAAAACAAAGGAGGTTGTTTGACAAAGATAAGAAAACCTTGAAAAATTAAATGACGTGAAATACAGCTGGTTGTAACTAAGATAAAGGGGAGACACATAGTAAGTATAAAAAAAACAACTCCTTATACGGAAAGTGCTGAATCTAAGGTTTTGCTAAAGATAAGGAAAAGCTGTTGTTAAGCATGAGATCACTGTTAGACTGTGAAACTAAAAAGTTATATAAGCCTCTGTGAACAATAATCGAGGAGCTCTTGCCTTTAGCCGAGGCTCCCACACATGTGTGTACAGACAATAAACTGAGTTTATTGGAATAACCATTGGATGTGGTTATTGAGTACATAGAAATTAAGGTAAAGTATAGACAGTAAAGAGAATCTGCGACCACAGTTGCTATACAGCTCAAGCGTGTAACATCAGTGAGACATGCACTAAGAAAATGTATTCAGAATACAGTGTGCAGACATTCAATTAGCAGGAATAAGCAGGGCTCAAAAATAAAGCACTGGTATGAAAGTAATTTGTGAATGGGGAATATACCTCTGTCATTGTTTGAGTAGATCAAGTTGCATGTGGCTTCAAACCAGTGTCACTGGAGCTATTTATAGAACATACAGGCTTAAGTAAAACAAAATGCTGTTTATTTTTCAGGGCTGCCAAGTTTCAGTATTCAAATATTCCAGTAACATCTGAGTTAAAATCTTCAGGACTGCCCTTACTGGGATTCTGTGATCCTAACCAGTGGTCCTCCGATGTTCAGTTAGGGGGTTCTATATATATTATTTCTATCAGCTTCAATAATGAGTACTAAATCTGTAGTCTTAAAGTGAGGAAAAAAAACATCCTAGCAAATAGGAACTGCAAAGAGAATATAAAGGTAGTTTGACACTGTTTCTTTGGTTCTCCATCCTGTAACTAGAAATTAAGTTAATGGATAGGGTGATTAAAAGCAAGGCCCATGTTTTTTGTGGCCACAGAACTATCCGTGGAAAATCACGGAATTGTGCCTTACCCACAGAACTGTACCTCACCTGTAGAAGTCACGTCGGGTCGCGGAACTGCTGCGGATGTTATGGCTGGCTGCAGAACTCCCACTGAATTATTGTGTGCCACTGTGGGCATATACAATTAATTATTTAAATGATAATGAGCTCATGGGCTGAATTACTGAGCAGAGACCTGCTACATGCAACAATTGTTAAGCCTCTCCTTGGATCTCTGGAGCTCGGTCCCGCTATATAAAAAATACTGCAGACCAATTAAGAAACATGAAGGGAGGGAGGTGTTTTGCCAAAACTAACTAAAAAAAAAAAAAAGAGTACCTGATCAACTTCTATTTTTTTTGCTTATTTTTTGATCACAGAATAATTGCTCTCCTCAGTCATCTATCCCTCTCCAGTCAGTGCCTTGGGGATCACAGAGTAATTACTCTCCTCAATCGGCTATCCATCTCCTGGTCAGTGCCTTGAGGATCAAAGAATAATTGCTCTCTCCAGTCGGCTATCCCTTTCCCAGTCAGTGCCTTGGGGATCACATAATAATTACTCTCCTCAGTCGCTGTCCCTTTCCCAGTCAATGCCTTGGGGATCACAGAATAATTGCTCTCTTCAGTCAGCTATCCCTTTCCCAGTCAATGCCTTGGGGATCACATAATAATTACTCTCCTCAGTCACTATCCCTTTCCCAGTCAGTGCCTTGGGGATCACAGAATAATTGCTCTCCTCAGTCGGCTATCCCTCTTCCGGTCAGTGCCTCGGAGATCACAGAATAATTGCTTTCCTCAGTCAGCTATCCCTTTCCCAGTCAATGCCTCAGGGATCACAGAATAATTGCTCTCTTCAGTCAGCTATCCCTTTCCCAGTCAATGCCTTGGGGATCACATAATAATTACTCTCCTCAGTCACTATCCCTTTCCCAGTCAGTGCCTCAGGGATCACAGAATAATTGCTCTCCTCAGTCGTTACCCCTCTCCCAGTCAGTGCCTTGGGGATCACAGAATAATTGCTCTCCTCAGTCAGCTATCCCTCTCCCGGTCAGTGCCTCGGTGCCTCAGTTACCACTGTAACCTGACAAACTGCCGGTCATTGTGGGGCAACAGATGGGGAGGCCGTCATCACCTGTCCATGCAGAGGGGTTTTCTCCTGATTTACTCGCTGCCCCAAAGTCTACCGCTAGTTTCTGAAATAGCTCTGTCATGTGGCCAGTGCTTTTTATTTCAGCTGTCCTAAACTACTAGCCTGTTTTTTTTTTGTTTTTTTTACAGAGTTCTCTGTTCTGTGAATGCTTTGCTGTGCCAATAATGCTGGTGCTTTTCCACTCCGGTTCCAGTGGATTTCTGTCTTTTTCATCACCATGCTTTCTCTGAATTATTTTCTGGCTACCAGTCCATAATAGTGCTTCAGTGTTTGTGAGTTTAACCATTTATTTTATCGATGCCTCTTGGTCTTCGAAATTATCGGGGAGTTGCTTTTTGGTGCACTGCTGACACTATTAAAGTGTGCTGGAGCACCAGGTAGGTGGACTGATCAGAGACTCACATGGTTCGGCATTCTCAGAAGACAGTGTACTGTACTTCATGGGGCCTCTTTATTTCAAGGGCATTGATTTGTGTGTTTTGGTTGGTTATTTATTGTAAAGTAGCCAAGTTATGGCACCAATATCCCAACTGGCAGGCTAGGGTTCTGTTACTAGGTGGCAGCTGTTGAGTTGGTTGGGGTGGGGGAAGTTTGACTGGGGCATAGTAAGTGTCAATGGGGTAAAGGGTTATTTGACCTGGGCATGAGATTATGGAGAAAGCTTGAACTAGGTATTAAAAAGTGCATTATGTGAAGAGGTCTGTGAACCAGGCATGGGAAAACCAATTATGAAGGTGGACTGGGATTGAGTAGGGTATAAAGGCCATTGGGAAGGAAGCCAGACAGATATGGGGTGATGTGAACTAGGTATCCGGCATTGGGTGGTATGTGTGAACTGGGAAGGAGAGGGTATGTGTGTGTGCCTAATATATGCACACTCATCCTGGGCTTGTACCCACAACACAATCCCCACAATTATTCATTGCCATAGTAATCCATGCAGATGGTTTGTTTAAAGCCCTTTCATTAAAATAATACATACTGTATATAAAAGCTGGGCTCCTTTGGTTTTAGTTCCCCTGCATTTATAAATATTAATATCCCCATTCTGGGCCAGTGCGCTCCCATTTTATGTAGTGTGCAGGCTAATAATTAACAAATAATAAATAATAATAATAATAAAGACTGGTACTGCTGTTTTGTAATTCTCTCTGAAACCTAAAGTAGGGGTATCACAAGTCGGAAGAGGGAGATAATAATCCCTCTTAACCAGACATTGGTTAGGCCCCATCTGGAGTACTGAGTGCAGTACTGGAGGCCACACTTTCATGAGGACAATTCCTAGTGTGTCTCTGCCCAGAAATGATTACGTTACATTGTGTTTAAAATAAGTAATAAAATAACTCATCCCAGGAGGGCATTAGTTGTAAAATAATTACACCTACAAAATGTGTCCCCAGCAGGTATGGTGCCACTGAGGGGGGGAGGTGTTTATTTTTTTAATGGTTCTGTACAGTTCCAACCAGCATACAGGGGTACATGCAGAAACTGACGTAGTAAGAAAATAAATTACATCCCTTCCTAGTTGGTACCATCCCTGCTGGTGACATCGATTGCAGATTTATTTAATAGTAATACTGCCCTCTGTGCTGAATTCTTTTTCCAGTAGTAATGCCTTCTTGTCCAGGTCCCCTACAGACATATTTCTTATGTCATGTGCAGGCTCCCTCCTCCAAGCCAGCTGCAAAGCATTAAATAAAATAAATACTATTGTTTAAAACAATTCATCCCAGGAGAGCAGTTTATATTAAATAATTATATTCAAAAAACTTCTCCCCACCATGATTTTTTAATGTCATTTTTTCGCAGGTATGTAGGTTGGAGTGACGCAGAGCAAGGGAGGCTTCAGTTAGTTTAGATCCCAGCTAATCCTATGACTAAACTGGGATCAGCCGTGAAGGGCATTGCTACTGATACAATCACCACTCCCAATGGGACTCAGTTCAGCCCTGTCCCAGCACTGGGAGGGGCAGCGGGATTTAAAGTTTGACTGAAGCCTCTGCGGCTCTCCTGGGCTCCAACCCACTGCACATCATGCTATAACAACCGAAAATAAACACAAAAACTATCTATCTATCTATCTATCTATCTATCTATCTATCTATCTATCTATCTATCTATCTATCTGTCCTGATGTGCAACCCGTCTAAGTGAATGAACTGAACACCTATTATGATGTAAAAAATAAATATGTGAAACATACACCAGTGATGTGTGTGTGTGTGTGTGTGTGTGTGTGTGTGTGTGTGTGTGTGTGTGTGTAAAAATATGCTGTTGCTGTTGCTATGTGTAAGGGTAGTCTTGGTGTTTTAAGTAATGCATATTAATATTATGTGTTATGTGGCATGCTGGAAACATCATAACTTTCAAAATGATATGTGAAGGTGGTGTGCAGTAAATCTGATATCTTTAATTTCACAGTAGAAATAAAATAAAGACACATAGTTGTGAAAAGGATTTATTAGCAGCTAAAAACATTTCTTGTGTGTGATCAAACTACTGTTTCCCTCCTTATATGTCATTCTCAATTTCAGTAATAAAAGCATATCACAAGAAGGTAGTTAGATGTAGCCTTACTGCATTCATCACAAATACAATATTTGTTTTCCTGAAATGTAGGAGGTAAATTATAAAGTCTTTCTTAACAAAAGTAACAAAATATGTACACCCACAAACATTAATACAGAAACAAATATGTCCCACTGAATCAGTCTATCGATCTATCTATCTGTCTACCAATCTATTTATCTGTCTGATGTTAAAAATCTTTCAAAACTATTACCAGGAATAATGTTCTGAAACAACTTGTTTCCAAATCTATCTTGTGGGTGAGTAGTATAAAAGGCAGTTCAAAAGGAAAATAGTGTACAATTAGTATGTCACACGACACCCCCAAAATAACAAACAATTAAACACTTTTCATAGCATACACAATTAAGATGAAACATTCCACAACCATACACATTTATGTAGAGGTTTGATTTTTCTGTGTTTTTATCTTTTTTAAAACCACTAGTCCTTTGGGCTCATGTCTTTATGTACAGTATAAGCACTTGATTTTATAAAGAAAAAGTCAAATATGAAGAAAAACAACAAAGTATAAAAATAAGTGAAACAGTGCAACAGTTTTGTGCTGCAGAAATAACCGTCCACTGCCGCAGAAGTTTTGTGGCAAAGGGGAACTGTGCCGCAGAACTTTGCTCCAAACTGCTGCAGAAAAATCGGGGCTCTGATTAAAAGGAGACCAGTTAACTGTGAATTGAATTTTAGGTTAATGGGAATGAGGTAAATTACAAAGTGCAGTAGGTAGCACAGCACAAAAATAAGCAGAGACCTCATTCCCGTTAACCTAAAATTCAGTACAGTTAACTGGTCTTTTAATCAACTTACCCAATAACGTAATTTCTAGTTATAAGACAGAGCAGTATATGAGAGAAATTGTGGAAAGAGGGACTCAGGGAGAGCTAGATGATTATTTGATAACATTGGACCAAGAGCGAGCAACTGATTTGGTTGCACATAGCTATCTATGGGAAGTATTAAGAGCACATAGATTTCCAAATCCTTTCATTAATATAATTAAACTGTTGTACCAAAAAGCATTAATTATACCGTTAATTAATGGATGTGTAGGAGCGCCATGCCAGCTTAAAAGAGGGGTACGTCAGGGTTGACCCCTCAGCCATTTGTTATATGTTTTTATTGTAGATCTAAAAAAAAAATTAGATCTGTTTTTAAGATTTGTTGAGCAGAAGCAGGACATTACCCCTGTAAGGTCAGCTGGTCATATTACAGCAAAAACAACTGCTTATGCAGATGAAATGGCATTACTGCTTAAAGACCACCTGTCAGGGAACAAAGCTATGTTAGAGATTAAACAGTTCACAGGTATCACTGGAAATAAAATGAATAAAGGAAAAGCAAAGCCTTAGCTTTGGGGAGAGGGAACTGCTGGGACAGAACTGCCCGGGTATAAAAACCACAAAGGAGCAATTAGAAATGTTTGGCATAATTTCACACGGTCCTCTTTTGATTAAGCAATAAGGCATGATGGGAGGAGGCGTTATGGTGGGATAATGACCTATCTCAGGTCAGTGGAAGCACTCAGCAAAGTAGAGTGCTTCCACCACCCCAGAAGGGCTGTTATCCCACCATAACCCCTCCCCCCTGGAGTGACTTATTTTCTCCTCAATCTCCAAATTAGGACCTTTCAAGTCAGCCCTCAAAGGGCACATTCTTGCTTCATGGCACTGCCAATGTACCAGCTAGTGCTGGGTCATCTATCTAACATCTTACGGGACCACCCTTCCAATGAACTCCTACCGATAGGGCTACCAAACAGTACGTATTAACAATGTCTCCTATAGCTGCACTCACAAGGTATCTGTCTAATTCTCCACTTCGCTGTAAATATCAAACCTGTTACTCCCTCCTCTATTAGCAAACTTTATTGTTCTCTTGAAAACTGTAAAATAACAACTCTTGGTAATGCATTCAATGCAATGTACAGCTAATCTTGATTCTGCAGTATTGTATAACTAAAAAAACTGTAAGCTTTAGCTGCCATTCTATGTCTATATATATTAAGTGTTTATGTTTGTTTTTCTGACGTGGAGCCTTTGTAAATGAGTATCTGACTCAAAGGTTGTAATCTTAAAGTCTGTTGAATAAATAAATAAATAAAAATTATGAAATGAGCCCCTACTAGTGCTGTGTACATAAATTAATAAATACTGAAATCTGTATTTTATTTGCTAAAAAACGATACAAGATATTGAATAAATCTTCACAAGGAAAAAATAGTTCCATTTGGGCATTGTGCTGTGAGCACTTTGCCAGTCAGTGGCAACAATCTTTTAAGCACAATTTGTTTTTATATTGGCTCACACTTGCGCGCCAGCCAACATAATGCAGTAGTAGCAGATTTAGAGGTGCGATCACTGTTGGGTGAATGCAGGGCACACATCAGTAGGTGCATCCCTCATTCCCCAATAAGCCAGCATGCAGGCGTTGACACCAGCAGTATGTAAAGTGGCTACCAGATCTAAGAAAAGTGCCACTGCAATGACAGCCAAGCTCATCATGCAGTGGCACAATAACATGCCTCCCGACGTGCCTTTCCTGGTGAAGCAGTTTAATAAATATGGTGACACTGACTGCCGCTGCACAGAGTGATGACTACAGGAGTGGCCAAACCACCTGTCGGCATGCGGACCCACTTCACTTGCCAATGGCGGAGCCCACTCCATGTTGGCATAATGCCCCTCCATTCCAATTGTGTGCTGAGGGGGTGCCCAGTCCCCCTCGGCATCATGCACCCCCCCCAACAGTTTTTCCTTGCCAACGGGGGGCCCAATCCCCATCGGCTTCAGTCCCGCCTGCCCAGTTCAATTTGCTGATGGGGGAGCCCACACCCTGTTGGCATAATGTCTCCAACCCCCAATCTGTGCTGTGTGCCGAGGGGGTGTCCAATCCCCTTCGGCATCATGCACACCCCTCCACCCATTTCTGTGGCAATGGGGGGGCCCACCCCCATTAGCTGCAGTCCCCCTCCCCATAATGCAGGTGGTACACTGGGAGCCTACCCCAGTGTACCAAACAAACCATGCAGAAAAAGAAAACTGACCCTCAATGTCTTTTTTTTCCTGTAAAAGAAGAAAACGGTCCCTCGCGGTCTCTCTTGCCCCTCCCCCCAAGTCGCGCCGCTCCTCCGCTAACCCGTGCCCAAACTCTGTGTACCCTGCCTCCCCACACACACCCTCACCCCATACTTACCTCTGGAGCCTTGCGTGACAATCTTCAGTGGACCAGGAACATGTCTACACTCTTCAAAGCTGACCGCGAACTGAAGAAATGCCAGTAAGCTGTATAATGGCATAAATACATTTTTTTCAACTTTGGTGCATATCTCGGGAATTTTGGAGAATTTTGGCACCAAATTTTCAACATGGCATTATTGGGACCCCTCCCCATTAATTCAGTCACTGTCATGGCATTATTTGGTCCCAAAAGGTGATTCTGAGGTCATTGCATGGAAGCAACTTTTGGGACTGATTAACGAAATGACAGTGCCACTACTTATGAGCTGGGCTCTCAAAAGATCTGTGTTGCAAATTTGGTGAAAAAAATCCAAAATATGACTGTTTTATGAGTGTGCGTTGTGCAGTTTCCACGCATGCTCGTAACTTCATGAATTTGTAATATTTTCACTCCAGATTTTCAACATTGGCATTTTTCCACACCTCCTTATGAACAGTACAGCTGCCATTTTACATATCCTGGCTGAAATGTGTTTTCACATTTCCAGTGCAGAATAGCACGGTCACTGTGGGAAATCAGTGTTCGGGACACATTAAGGAAAATGTGTTTTTTGCATCTGTGGCACACAATGGCGTTGTTGCTGTGGGAAATTAACTTTTGGGACAGATTACAAAATCACAGTGCCACTGTTCATGAAGGGAGGTCCCAAAAATGCCTATATTGAAATTGAGATTAAAAATAATCCCCAAAATAACTGGGCTACGAACGTGTGTTGCGCAGTTTCTATGCCTGCTCATGACTTCACCAGTTTTTCCTTTTTTCACTCCAGATTTTCAATGCTGCCATTTTTTACACCTCCCCATGAACAATAAAGTTGTAATTTTTTTACATCCTGCCCAAAATGTGTTTTCATACCTGTTTTGCCAAATGACATAGTTGCTGTTCAAAACCACCTTTCAGCTAACAAATTGATAGTGCCGCTTTTCATAAGGTGGGGTCACAAAAAGCCCATGTCGAAAATTTGGAGTGAAAATACCAACAAACACCTATGGCGTTAGGGTTTCCAACTGTAACATCCCACCCTGTAGAGACTGACAGGCATCAGGGGTGTGACTTGGGATCACTGGCTGTAATGCTCATGCCATTCCATCCCCACCCTGCAGCCAGTGACAGGCATTGAGGTGTGCCTTGGGGTGTTCTGCCCTAAAGTTCACCCCATTCTCATATACTGCACCCATCTCAGCATATTTCCTTATGTAATAGGGTAAGTATAAGGCCCAAAGACCCCAAAGCACACCACAACACTTGTCGGTGTCTACAGGGTAGGGAGAGGTAAAATGGCATGAGTGTTATAGCTGACAGCCCAAAGGCACACCCCAATGCCTGTCAGTCTCTGCAGGGTAGAGATGGAGTTGGCATCAGTTCAGTACTTCACTGCCATTCCTATTATGCATCTCTGACTCCTGCACTACCAATGCCAATGCCAGCGAGACAACATTCAGCATTGACAAATGCTTGTTTTTATGTTTGCTTGCACACATGTGCAAGAAACATAGTGCCATCATCAGAGTTTTCGTAGGTGTGACACTGTGTCTTCCTATTCAGTCAGTGTGTTTGCAAGCATGGCCACAGTTCGCCAATGAATGCTGCAGCTGTCTATGACAGCAGTTGAAAATGCAGTGGCGAACAGTTGAAAGGGAGAGCTACGCTTCAGTGAGCAGTGATAAGATAGTGCGTGCTCATGCGCTTCTCCCACACACACACAGATATTGCGTGCTTATGCGTCCCTGCCATGCACACACTGTATGGCCAACAGGGTGCCCAATCCCCCGTCGGCTCTGCTGCACTCCTCCCAAGAGACTACCGGGTGCCACGCTGGGAGCCCACCCCAATGTGGCACAAGTCCCGTGTCATCTAAAGAAAAAAAAAAAACCTGGGAGAAAAAACCTTCCCTCACTGACTGTCCTGACCCCATTACCCCCTCCCGCGTCCACCCACTGCACACCCTGCCTTCCCACACCCCCTCTCACCCCATACTTACCTCTGGAGCTGGTGCAATGATCTTCAGTGAACCGAGAACACATCTGCACTCTTCAAAGTTGACCGTGAACTGCAGAAATGCCGGTAAGCTGTATAATGGAATAAATAGGGTTTTTTTCAACTTTGATGCATATCTCAGGCATTTTTGGGAATTTTTTCACCAAATTTTCAACATAGGGTTTTTGGTACCCCACCTCACTGTCATTTTGTTAATCAGGCCAAAAAGGTGATTTTGTGTTCACTGCGCAGAACCACCTTTCGGGACCGATTTACGAAACTACAGTGTCACAGTTCATGAGGTAGACCCCCAAAAACCCTATGTTGAAAATTTGGTGAAAAAATTCCCATAAAATGACTGTTTTATGAGCATGCATTGTGCTGTTCCTACGCACGCTCGTAAGTTCGCACATTTTTTATATTTTCACTCCAGATTTTCAACATTGCCATTTTACCACACCTCCTTATGAGCAGTACAGCTGTCATTTTTCACATCTTGCCCAAAACATGTTTCCATGCATGTAGCGCACAATGGCATAGTTGGTGTGCAAAATCACTGTTTGGGACACATTAAGAAAATCACAGTGACACTATTCATGAGCAAAGGTGTTAAAATGGCTATGCCAAAAATTTGGTGAAAAAAGTCCATAAAATGACTGCGTTACAGTTTCCACACACACTCGTAAGTTCATGGATTTCTAATATTTTCAGTCCAGATTTTCCCCACTGGCATTTTTCCACACTTCCTTATGAACAGTACAGCTGTCATTTTTCATACCATGGCCAAAATGTGTTTTCGCACTTCCAGCATAGAAATGCGTGGTCGCTGTGGGAAATCACTGTTTGGGACAGATTAAAAAAATCACAGTGACACTGTTCATGAGCGGAGGTTCCAAAATCCCTGTGTTGACAATCTGCTGTAAAAAAATCCCATAACTAATTGCATTATGGGTGTGCATTGCACATTTTCTACGCACGCTTCTGACTTCACCAGTTTTTTTAATATTTTCACTGCAGATTTTCAACATTGTCATTTTTTGCACCTCCCCATGAAGAGTACAGCTGTCATTTTTCACATCCTGTTCGAAATGTGTTTTCGCACCTGTGGTGCCAATGACATAGTCACTGTACAAAATCAGCTGTTGACTAACAAACTGATATTGCCACTGTTCATAAGGTGGTGGTCACAAAAAAACATTTTGAACATTTGGAGTGAAAATGCCACCGAACGCCTGAAGCGTTAGGGTTTCCGACTATAACGCCCCACCCTGTAGAGATTGACAGGCATCAGGGGTGTGACTTGAGATTCTCGCCTGTAATGCTCATACCATTCCACACCCTGCAGCCAGTGAGAGGCATCAAGGTGTGCCTTGGACTCTTCTGCACCAAAGTTCACCCCATTCTCCTATACAGCACCCATCTCACTGTATTTCCTGATGGAATGGGGTGAGCATAAGGGCCAAAGACCCCAAGGCATACTGTGACACTTGTCGGTGTCTGCAGGGTAGGGTGCGGTGAAATTGTGTGGCCATTATGCCTGATGACCCAAAGGCACACCCCAATGCCTGTCAGTCTCTGCAGGGTGGGGGTTGGGTTATCTTCAGTTCAATACTTCACTGCCATTCCTATTATGCAGCTCTGTAACTCCTACACTACCAATGCCAATGCTGGCAAGCGAACATTCGCCATTGACAAATGCTTGTTTTTCTTGGTGTAAGTAATGGAACTAGTGAGTAGTGACTTCCCTACTGGATATGTTGCTGGTTACATCAGGGGAGCAGTGAGTACTTGCTGCAGTCTACAGACAGCCTGTCTGAATTTTTTTGTTGTTGTTTAAATGAAAAAAAATTTTGTGGTCCATCTCGTGTGTCTGCAAGATGGAGCCAATCAAAAGTAAGGCAAGTAGCATTCACAGGAAGGAGTTCCTACAACTGTGAGACAGTAGTCCGTTTTTTTTCTCTTCTTTAAACAAAAAGAAACTGATAGCAGGACGTGTGGAGGAGAGCTGTGCTGGGTGGCAGGTTGAAATGAGTCATGTTCAGCAGCAGTTTGAGACAACGCAGGTGGCAGCACTTCGAAATGAGCTGCGTTGAGTAGCAGTTTCAGAGGACACCATTGATGACTTTCATAAGGGCTTCCGAGCTGACTGAAAAGATAATTAAAAAAAAAAAAAGGCAGACACGAAAAGGGAATGTTTGTGGTGATAAAATGTGCAGGCAATAAATGAAAGTCAACCAGACACTTTTTTTTGTAAGACGCGTAATCCATAGAGTGTGGCAGGTGACTCGACTGAGGCGATTGGCTGTTAGTGTATGTTCTGAGTCTCTTTGTTTGAGAGCAGTTTCAGCCAGGCTGTTGTCCTGGGATGACTGCCCAGCTGAAACTAGCACTCTACCAAACAGGACTCAGCATTCATATTACCCATTTCATAATTTGTGTTAATCTTGTCCTGCTTTATTGCTGTAAACGCATTTGTTGCCATTCGCTTGTATTCCTGTGAATATTGTGTACATCTGTACTCTGTTTTATCATATGTTTCTGCATATTCCTGCAATGTTTCTATCTAATTAATTCCAGGTCACCCCTGGAGAAGGGGCTTCTTGTCTCAGCAGGCCCACCTGGCTAACAAAATTCAATAAACAAATACTTTTATACGATAAACAGCATTTGGATATGCTGATATTGCTACAAGGGATTTGCAAAACTAGAGAAAGCAGAACAGAAAATTAACTGATAGAAATCTTGGCCTCTGATAAGAAAGAAAAGAATACATTTAATAAAAACATTCACTGTCGCATCTTTTTGTATAATTATTATTAATATAAGACTCTGATGGTACCTCTGAGTAGAAGTGCTCTTTTACAAAGGTTCCATGACAGAGTTACAGGTTTTACAACAAATAACACAATAGAATTCGGTAAATGTTACAATTAAGTAAGAGACAAGGTGAATGAACACACTCCAGAGGGAAAGCTTGTCTAACAAAACAAGAAACATAAAGTTCTGTAAGTGCAAAGCTGACTGAACAACAACAGGTTTGAGCATCAGGCTGCTAGAGAGACAGCAAAGCATAACTATCATGATTATGAATAGTTCAATGACAAGCTGTACTTAACTGCTAGGGCAGCCCATAGCAATTGTTTTGAACTGGGCAAACTTGAGGAGGTTCAGCATGGATTCCAGCAGTTCATTTAGACAGCCTGCAGCCTTAATGGCAAAGGAACGCTTACCCAGCTGAGTTCTGCGGAAAGGTAGTTCAAAGGCATTCTGCCCACGTTGCTTGTACGACACTGGTTAGATACTTGGCGGAAAGAGTTTTGCATTATTTCCTATGTGTTTCTGTAGCGCTCCACATTGTCAGTGGGTGGTCATTACAATTGGGTATTGTGTTCCCCTATTTGGGGAAATGGCACAGCCCAAAGGCTGAATCAGTCTAGAATGTTGGGCACGTGAGCATTCCAGACAGCAGCAACTCTCCAGTCTTTGTTGTGCCATTGAAGGAGAAACATCAAGCTTCTCTGAAGAAGGAACTCGGTGTCTAGGCTGTGTGGCTGCAATTCTGCATAGCAGGTTGGGGCTACCTGGTTACAGGGAGCACCACTAAATTAAAATCATGCCTGTTAAGCCAAAGCTTTCAAGTTGGTTAACCTGCTCTTCCCATTTTCACTGCTTGTGCTTAGATTGGGGCCACGTCTGCCACATACTTCAGGGGTGTACCTTTCCAACAGGTCTCCGATTTCTTTATGTAACAAAAGAAAAGAACAGGTTTTTCAATCTAGAGCATTTTGACTCTGGGTACTGAAAGTCATTTCAGTGGGTTACTAGTGCATTTTACTGCCCTTCAGTCTGTTTGACAGTTCTGCTAGGCTCCTTTGAAAAGTGCTGCTTCCTGCTGTTTTTCTACCATTCTTGATCATTGGGCACATGCCTCCTTTCTTAAAAAGGCTCCTCTAGCCTCCATACACCATTCCTGTACCTATGTTGTGTGCGCA
Organism: Neoceratodus forsteri; assembly: GCA_016271365.2. Classification (NCBI taxonomy): domain Eukaryota; kingdom Metazoa; phylum Chordata; order Ceratodontiformes; family Ceratodontidae; genus Neoceratodus; species Neoceratodus forsteri. The sequence continues at coordinate 25,096,379 of JADMNL010000022.1, read as the reverse complement.
CCCCCCTCTAGCGTGCTGACATTTTCAGAGAGCACATGCATGCATGCACATTCTCAGTGCTACATGTGGTGGCTCTGCTTATATAGTGTTTTCCTTTCTGGCAATGAACAAGTGGGGTCGAGAGGCATACTTTTTTCAGGTTTCTCTCTGTTCCCCCCACAGTCAGAGGTGGGGATCTTGGCAGTAGTACTCAATATTTCCTTTGGAAAGAAACATTAGTCTTCTATCTTTAGGCATCTGCAGGACAATTTTTACTTGGCATCATGGCTTATCGGAGACCCCTAATTTTTGAAAGATGTAAGACCTGCAAAAGAGTAATGTAACCCTATCCTATGGGTTCCTATTGCCCCCACTGTGTTACTTAAGCTAATATTTCTCTTATGGTTCCCCCCAGTCTGACCTCCGAGCTGGGGGGGGTTACACCCGGTGTACCAGCTGGAAGTAGCAAAGCAGAATTGCATAAATCTTTGTTGTTGCTCTTAGGAGAGCTTTGGGCCTGGATGTTCCACAGGACATCTCATCATACACACCCGACCCCAAACTGGGCCCTTCAGGTCAGGTGCAGCCCACAAAGACATATCTAGTTGCATTACAGCAGGACAGGGCTGCTAGTATGAATCTGCAGGCAGACCCCAACCCTGACCATACAGAGGGTCAGGATGAGGATAGTGAGTATCTTGGGGAAAATCCTGACCCTAGCTAGCTACTTGATGAGGAGGAGAACGGACCTTCTGAGGAGGAGGAAGGGGAGTGGATGGAGCTGAAGAGGAGAATTCCTATACCTCCCCTGTTTGATACCAAGTCTTTGTCCTATATGATAACTGAGGCACGTAGGACATACAGTTCAAAAAGGTGGAATCCGTGGAGGCATTGCATATCAATCCTATCCCATCTGCATCCTCCTCCACTCCAAAATGTTTTCTGAAATTTTCTCACTGTGACCAAATTATTGAACAGGAATGGGCAGGTGTGGACCAAAGAAAATATCTGCTGAAACCTAAGGTATGGTGTTTCCTTTTTTTGGAAGAAAATACTGGCAAGTGGGAAACCCCAGCTCTGGCGGATAAGTCAGTTCATAATTCCATCAGACATACCACTATTCTTATTGAGACCGCTGAGGCTTTATTTCTGTTGACTTTTTAGTGAAATTTATCTGCAGTTAATTCTGGACACAGCTCCCTAAAAAGCACTGGATTTTTCTTTTTTAAACTTTGCTTCCCAATAGTGTTGCTCAGATAGTGCTTGTGTGGATCCTACCACTATATGTCAGATAGAGCTGGTATCCTACTTTGGCTCGTACTAGAAATCCTACCAAAGACAGATGTAGGATCCAAAGTCAGATAGTGATGGATCCTAGTTAGGATCCAGGGATCCCAGGTCAAATATTTAGGATCCGGGGTCAGATAGTGATGGATCCTAGGTCAGATAGTTAGGATCTGAGAAGGATCCTAGAGGCTAAGATCCATGGTCAGATAGCACTACTATCCTACCGCAGTAACTATCTGGCCAAATAGGAGGTATCTGTTGGTACCTTAGTTTCTAGGATACAATCTAAGCAACACTACTCCTCACAGCACTTTTGTACTGGATCCTCCTATGAATGTGTCTGAGATATTTTTGTTGTAATTTATTGTTATTATATTTTATGTTAGTGGGTTTGGGAGGGTTTGAGTTATAGAGACGGGAAATTGTTGTTCGGTTTATTTTATTTTTATTTGGGTATTTGTGTATTTTTACTTTACTTTGTTGGTTTTGGAATGGGAAGGGCTAGTTGTTATTCTGTTTCATTTGCTAGAGAGGGGAGTATTTAATGGGGTTTTATTTGGGGTGGGTTATTTGCTGTGAGCAGTTTAGGATGTGCCTTAGTTTTCAAGCACCATAGATTACCTATCCAGCATTGCTGTTGCTTGAGTGCTACCTTTTCGTTGACCTCCTTTTGTCACCCACAGCACTGAGGCACTGCAGGGAGGTTGGGATTGGGAGAGGGTGTGATGGCAGGCAGCGGGATGCTGGAGGTACTGGGGTGGGGTTGGAGCAAGTACATTAGGGTGGTCAGGACCAGGAGGAGCCCCAGGATAAAGTGGGTCCTGGAGAGAGGCAGACGTGTTTGGTCCCCATACCCAGAGTTCTGTCCAGACCGAGTGAGCAGGTAACCATTGGTTTGGCAACCTCCACAAGTCCCTTTCAGGGGGTTCTGTGCAATGCCAGATCGATTAGGAACAAGACCACAATCATTGCGGACTTGATTTCCTCACTCATTCTGGCTTGCATCACAGAGACCTGGCTGGAGGATGATGCAGGTCCAGTACTGGAGGCGTCTGTCCTGGCAGGGCTTTCCATAGTACACTGTTCAATGAGGGAATGCAGGTGTGGAGGTGAGGCCATCTATTTTAGATGCTACCTAAACTTCTCTGTGCACCCAGTGGGCTCTACTTCATCATTTGAATGCATGGCCATGCGTGAGGGTCCAGGTGCAGGCTGCAGAATCCTCCTCGTATACCAGCCTCCAGGGCACAAGGGGCATTTCTGCATGAAGTTGCAGACTTTGTCACCAAGAAGGTGTTCTGGGTGACTTCAATGCCTAGATGGATGATGAACTTTCGCAGTTTGGTTATGACTTCCTCCAGTTGATGTCTATGCTGGGCCTTGCACAAGTTGTTGCTTCTGTGACCCACAGCCAAGGCCATGCCTTCAACATAGTGTTCTCACAGGGGCTTGAGGCCTCTGACCTCAGGATTAACCTGGTCACTTGGTTGGCCCATTGCACAGTGAGGTTTTCAGTCAGGGCCTCCCCGATAGTCCCTTCTCTGTGGAGATGGTCAGTTACTGCCTTTCGAAGGGGCTGTCTCCAGAAGGAGTGATGGCAGTGATAGATCTATCTGATGTGAGTGCTGCATGTGTGACAGGTGTGGGTGAGGCAGATGCAGCCAATAATAGGGCTGTTTCCAAGGCAATTGACTCTGTTGCACTGGTACATGTATGACCTAGGTCTTCTCGATTGAGACCCTTGTGGCTTAATGGGGCTCTCAAGGAGACGAAGACCAAGGGCCAGAGGTTGGAGCATTGTTGGCTGAGGACTCAGTCTGGGGGTGACAAAATAGCATTGGGACTTCACTACAGTGAATATCAAAGGGCAATCAACCATGAGAAGGCAGTGTTCCTGTCCAGGGAGATTGCTGCAGGGAACAACAGACCAGATCTGCTTTTTCAGGCTGTGGATAGGCTTCTCCATCCTGCCTGTCTACAGCCAAAAAAAAACATCTTCATTCACTCAGTGTAAGGAGTTTGCTCTGTTCTTCTCTGACAGGGTGTCCTCTATCAGGACTGGGCTCTCCCCATTGGAGCATTTGCAGCACCACGGTGGTGAGTCATGTGTGTCCAGAGCCACTCCTATTGTCTGGAGCAACTTCAGGGCGGTTGGGGTGGCTGAGATTTGTGAGGTGATTTCAAAGATGTGGTCCACATACTGGAAACTGGCCCCAGGCCCAACTTGTCTCTTAATGGGATATGCTGAATCCGTTGGTCCAGTGTTCGCCAAGATTATCTAGTGTTCACTTTTGGAGGAATATTTTCCCTGCACCTTAAAAAAAGAGGCGCTGGTGAGACCACTCCTTCAGAAACTATCTCTCGACCCTGATATCTTGGTGAATTATAAATCTGTCTCTAACCTCCCATTCTTGGGGAAGGTTATTGAGAAAGTGATAGCTCTGCAGCTCGAGGAACACCTTGTAGCCCATGACATCTACGAGCCTTTCTAGTCAAAGTTTAGGTCAAGACATAGCAGTGAAACTGTGTTAGTCAGAGTACAAAATGATCTCCTCAGGGTGAGAGATAGAGGGGGGTGGTCAATTATCATTCTCCTCAATCTCTGCTCAGCATCTGACACTGTGGACCACATAGTGTTGCTGGATTGCCTGAGGGAGCTCTATGGACTCACCAGTACTGTCATCAACTGGTTTGAGTCCTTTTGTATAGGCAGGGTGCAGAGGGTAGTGATGGGAAATTTCTCATTCTACCCAATGCCCCTGCCATGTGGAGTTCCCCAGGGCTGGATCCTGTTACCTGTGCTGTTTGCAGTGTAGATGCTTCCCCTGGGTGAGCTCTTTAGATGGTACAGCTTGGGTTTACACTGCTATGCAGATGACACCCAGCTGTACATGTAATTTGCACCTGAGACAGATGTTGCTGTGGAGGTGCTAAACAAATGTCTGGCCGAGATCCCAGACTGGATGTCCTCCAGCTGGCTGAGACTCAGTCCTGACAAGACGGAGGTGCTAGTGATTAATTTTTTTTGTACATTCTCTTTATTCACCCCAGGACTATGGAACTTTCTCCAGCAACCACCCATGCTGGTCTCTACCTCCTAGTCTGAAACTCACCTTCGGCCTTTTCAGTCTGGGGAATCCCTTGGAACTGAGCCCCCCTGAGGTAGGGCCTTCCACTCCAGTGCTCTAGCTATCATCCAATGCACCAGAGTAGGAGAGGAACAGGTCCCAGAGGAGAGTCTGACAGCGGGAGTGTGGTCTGGGCATGGGTGGCACCTTTGCCTATCCGTGGTCGGGGGGGGTTCTCCTTGAGTGTTGCTGTCCCAGAGCTCAGACGTGTAATGACGACCTGCTCAGCATGCGCACGTTCCCGAACGCACCCGAAGGATGTCCACCACAGCTCAATCTCCTACGTTTGCCTGCCAAGCATTGCAGTCCCACAGTCACCATCAGGGGCTGCTGCTGCACCGGCTAGGATGACCCCCTCCTCCCTGAGGAAGGAGAGCAGTCCATAGGACGCTCGATCCTTCCTCGTCCCCACCGACCAGTGATGACCCGTGATCGTTCCTGAACACAGGTCGCTGGCGTGGCGCGAGGTGTGGTGCCCAGCTCCTCAACCCTCAGCACCACTGGGCCAGCCAGAGGTGCTAGTGATTGAGCCTGGTCATTGGTGGATGTGGACACTGCTAGGATGGGAACAGGGTTATTCCTTGGCCCCATTCCGTTGGCTGCATCCACCAAGGTGAAAAATGTGGGCGTCATTCTCAATGACAGACTGACAAATGAGGCTCAGGCGTCATCCGTCATCAGGAGTGTTTTTTACCACTTGAGGAATGTTGCCTGGATTAAAGCCTTGATTCTGCCTGACAACCTGCCCTCACTAGTACATGAATTTGTGATGCTGCGTCTCGATTACTGCAAAGCTGGGTGTAATGGGAATAGGCATCTGCCAGTTATGCGTATGTAATTTTGTTATAAATCTATGTTTTGTATAGCAGTCCTGCTTAAAAACAAGCCAATCAGCAGAGCCTCATGGGACACTGGATTTTAAAAGAGAAGAAAAAAATAGTCTGCCCTCTCACTGACCTAGAGGATAAGCTAGTTAGAGCTATCTTTAATGTTTTGACACCTACCTGCCAGAACCTGTGCAGCTGTTATACAGCCAAGTTATAAAAAAAAAAAAACTGCTTTGAACTTAGGAAGACTGCCATAAAAGGTTACATTTTATAGGATAACAGGAGGAAGTTGGTTTTTGGAAAGCATATGTGAATTAGCCTCACAGGATATTTCTGCAGCATCAAAGGATGTCATAAACCATACTCTGAGGAAGACATACTGTCTTGTTATGATTAAAATAGTTGCTGTATTTGCAGATTCTAAATGTAATCTGGCCTGTTTGCCTATGTAGCTGCATGTTACAAATTAAATATGCGGGACTGACTGTGACCTCACGCTAGTAGCTCAGAGCTGTGACATCACAAGGAGGGTGGGACTTTAACTCTGATATTGCCGAGCTGGCTGAAGGGACTAACACACTCTTGTTCTGAATTTGGAAGGGACACTATTTTTTGGACTTCTAAGAGTGATCTTTGTTCTGGACTTCTTTTTTTTTTTTTTTTTGCATTATTTACTTTCACCCCTCCTGCATCTGAGCAGTCTCTCCTTCACGCCTTCTGCCAAATAACCCCCCCGATCTCCAGTCTGAACCCACCCCCAGCACCAGCTTCTCGATCCCATATTGCAGCCGGCCCAGGGTAGCCTGACGTAACCCATCGTCGGACAGGTTCCCTCCTTCTGGGGGGGGATTGCCTTACCGGCATTCTTTCTCTTGGCCCTGGGTGCTGCTGAGATCAGTCCTGGCTCACTGGAGGGCTCCGTGGAGGCGGGGATCCAGGTGGCCATCATCCAGTCGTTCGGACACCATTTTTCCGGTTTTCTAGGTTCCCTCATCGTGCTGCTCATACAGTGCCTCCAGTCTCCACTGGGGGCCACTGCATAGTGAGGCAGTCCCCAATCCCACTCCAGGATAGGAGATCAGTCCTTGAGATGTTCAATCCTATCCTCCCTCTGCTGACTCCCAGTGTCCTGAATCCATTCCAGAACCCGGGTCACCGGCATGGTTCGAGGAAAGGGTGCTAGCACCTCAGCCCTCTGTGCCACCAGACTGGCTGTTTCTGGACTTCTAATGGACACTTCTGCCAAGAATAGGTAACAGCTCAAGCCATTTGTCAACTGAAAACCTGAGGTAGAATTAGCTAATTCAGTGACAAGGCACTTTGTTTTGCAATTGTTCATTTCTTTCTGACTGTAATCATTATGTATATATGTTCTGTTTTATGTACTGTATTTATTTGCAATTTTTAGTTTTAGTAAATTTGGTTTTCCTTAGACCTGCCTGAGACATTTTCTCATTTTGAATGTGAATGGTTGAACAGTCTTAATATACTAACACAGCTGTTAAATGCTTATTGTGTCACCTTATGCACCCATGCTAACAAGGATCTGTGTAAAGATCCAGCAAGTAAGAAAAATACCAGTGTCTCAATTGAGTCGGCAGGGGGTTGTGAACCAGGCTGGTTGTATGCTCGCTGGGTTAAGTAGTGCGCTGCTTTCCCCAAAGAGAGTGTGATATTTGGACCTGTTACCTGGGTGTGCTGGCTAAAAAGGGTTCATAATTGACCCCAGGACTCGAGACTGGTAGTTGCTCAGACCCAAAACAAACAGGAGGGTGTCCCTGTTTGTCTCCCATTCACAAATTGCACTTAAAGATTAGGCACTGTGGGAGCAGATGGCCTGACCCCAGGAGTGGGTTTGTGACACTCTGTACCTCAGGGTCACTGGAGGGGTTCTCTGGCACCTGCAGCTGGTGCAGAATGCAGCATCCAGGTTACTGATGGGCCTTCTTTAGTCCTGTCATGTGACCCCAGTTCTGCGCGAACTGCACTGGCTGCCAGTTACATGGAGAATCAGCTTCAAGGTGGGGTTGCTCACCTTTATGGTCCTATATTGATTGGTCCCTGGCTACTTGAATGACCTCCTGACTCCTGCCCATCTCATGCGCTCACTTCGCTCCTCTACGAGGGTCTCCTAGTGCTTCCCAGGGCCCATCTTAAGTCCTTTGGAGATATTGTGTTTGAAGTGGCAGACCCAGTATTTTGGAACTCATTACCAAGATCCTTGAGAGAGGCCCCATTGACGAAAGTTTTTAAGCAGGGCCTGAAAGCACATCTCTTTAGAAAAGCATTCTTAGGACTTCCGGTGACATCTCTGGGCCATTCAGCAGTGCTGAATCGGAGCTCCCACTACCCACAAAATAAAAGTTTTAAAATAGCTTCCCACAAAGAGATAGCCTACTTTTACCAATAACTGGACTAAACCTGAAAAGATGGTGAACAGACTAAAGTCTCGGTCGGGGCAGGAGGCGGCCTAAAACAACAAAAGCTGAACTTGCATCCCAAGGGTCTGACTAAAGACATATCACAAATTAGGCCTCCAAAAGCTGCGGAGGTGGAGTCAGAGGGAAGCTCAGACAAGGAGGAGGTCATGATAACCTCACAATTATGTAGGGAACTACGTCGCCTCACCCGAACACTGGAAACCATCTGAGGGGAGGTCATGGACAACAAAACTAAACTGCTCCAACATGATCAGCAACTGCATGACATCAATGAAACCTTGTCTGCTCAATCAGACACTGTGGAGCTTCATAATAGGGCCATACTTCTGCTTCACGATTGCTCCCAGTTTCTCCTCCACAGAATCGAGGTCTTGGAAAATAGATTGAGGTGCATCAATATAAGACTACATGGGCTGCCAGAACATACTGAAACTGGGAACACCGCTGAATTTGTTGAAAGCTTGTTGAAGGAGCTATTGAATATTGACAAGGACATTCCATTAAACATCATCAGGGCCCATCATGCTCTAATAGCCCCACCTAAGGATCCAAAGGCCAGGCCTCAATCCCTGATCATTGCTTTTCTGGACTACCACATTAAGGAAATGGCACTTTGTAAGGCCTGAGCGCTAAAGGAAATAATTTTTGGTGATACAAGGCTCTTTATTGAATCTGATTATGCCCCAATGACCATGGCCAGGAGAAAGCTATGGTTTCCCATGGTGAAAGAGCTCCATGCCAAGGGCCTAAAAGCATGCATTGGTTTCCCAGCCAGGTTAAGAATTACATCGGATAGAGGGGTGAAGAGGCAAAGAAATACCTGACCAAGCTAAATGTCGCCATTGATGAACTGATTATTCCCTTCCTGATTAAGGACATGGAATGAAAGCAGTGGCAACCAGCAGACAGTACCAGAGGTAAAAAGACCCTACAAGGCCCTCAGGTCACTAACCCAGGCTTCTAGCTGAAAATACAAGCCACCGCAAAAGCAAATAAGACAGACAGAGAGGGCACCCTGAAATCGAACCGTAGAGATCCTCTACCTGTAGACAAATATGATGACTATGCATCAAAGGAACTGAACTCTTAAATTCAAACTTGTGATGAGATCACACTGCAGGTATCTATTGTTGGGTAAGCTGGGGGGGGGAGGCGATTCCTTGCTAGCACCCAAGGTTACCGAGACAGTACATTCAGACCTAGCAAGTGAAACTTGGGCAAAAACTGAAACTTACCTTTTTCTTTTGAGTAGCGCAAGAGGTTTAGTCAGTGAGGGTAATATTTCCTTCCCAGAACCTCCATTGGGGGAGTCTCTCTCCTTCAGATTTGATCCTTTTACTGGTTTTGCCTGCTTTTTTTAATTCTTTTCAGGCTTTACATCTTATTTGGGGAAGCTTGCTAGAAAAATGTGGGGGAAGGGTACTAGATGAAAGACAACTAAATCTTGGATGGATGCATCCCCACATTTAATTTTAAACTAGATAAATCATGGGGCAGTGTCTGGGGCATGGCAAGATTGACACCACACAAGTTGCCTTTTGGCCTCTGGGGGGAGACTGGCAACACAGTGCAGGATTGAATCCAGCACTTCGCTTCACCACTTACCATCCAGAGTGTGGAGGGATGGGTGTGGCACTATTGAAGCAGTTTCACAGAATTCAGCTTTGGTTTATTCATGGCTGGTTTCTTATTATTTTTGTCACTATTGTTGACTCAGGTTCGATGGTTCCATGTTTTAAAGTTGTTGTTTTTAATTGATTGGTAAACTGTTTATATTGGCTGTGTGTCTTCTTCTCCTGCTCAACCCCCTTGAGGGACTGGCTAGACCGTATTAGGGAGGTTTGTAGGCAATTCAGGAATTTCAAATTCGATAGTAAATATGGGTGACTTGAATGTAGTGTCCTATAATGTTAGAGGACTTAATGGTCCTGTAAAAAGGGTGAGGCTCCTTCGGGAGTTGAGCAGAATGGGAACACAAATCACATTATTACAAGAGACCCACCTTACGGACAGTGAACACCAGAAACTGTGCCATAGATGGGTGGGTAAGGTTTATGCCTCCTCCTATCATAGAGGTGCAGCTATCCTTATTCATAAGACATGTCCCATACAGGTAGAAACAGTACAAATGGACCCAGACGGGTGATACGTTATAATCCAAGCATACTTTCAAGATACATCCTGCACAATTGCTTGCCTCTGTGCCCCTAACAAAGATAAAGAGGCTGCTTCCTTCTTTAAGAAATTCTTCATGAACATACTTAAGGTCTCTGACCAGTTGTGTATTCTTGGGGGAGACTTCAATACGATCCTGTCTCTGACTCTGGACAGACGGGGAGGATCTTTGAGACCTAAATTGGGGGAGGCAGAGAATGCTTTACTTCCAATGACACAGAAGTTTGGACTGGCAGAGGTATGGTGGAGGGTCAACAGGCAGCAGAGAGACTACTCCCACTTCTCAGACAGGCATGGATGCTATACCAGAATAGATTTTTTTTCTTAACGGAGGAGTGGGTACATACAGTGTCATCTAGCCAGATTTGTATCCACACCTTATTGGACCATGCCCCGATTAAATTAAAACTAGAGTTGGCTCCCCCAATCAGAAATTGCCATTGAAGACTCAATATGGGTCTATTGAACAACCAGGACCAATTAAAACATATGATCAGAACAATCCGGCGGGAGTGGTCTTTCACACAGTTAGATGGGATGCACTGAAAGCAGTTCTTCCGGGGGTCATTATAGGATAGTCTTCGATGGACAAAAAACGCAAGGAGCAAAAGAGAATGGAAATGGAAGCAGAGCTGGTGGATCTTGAGTTTCAACATAAGAACTCGCTGAATAGCCAGATACAAAAACTTTTAGCTGGGAAACGGCTAGCCGTAGAAAAACTGCTCACCACCCAAATAGAGGCCACCCATAGGAGGATATGACAAAATTACTATGAGAATGGCAACAGAGTGGGAAAACTACTAACTGCCACCTTACGGCAACAATAGGTTAGCAGAGTGGTCACACAGTTAAAGGACCCAGCGGGGCGGGGGGGGCCTTAGCCGTCCAGCAGACATTGATAGGGCATTTACAGATTTTTATAAATCCCTGTACTCTCAGGAGCCCATCCCAGATTATGATAAGAAGGTCTCTCTTTTTTTGAGGGGGTATGGGATTGAAATCATTAACCCAGCTAGCTATAAATCAGTTGGAGGGGGCAGTAACTCGTCTGGAGGTACAAGCCCAGCTAGCCAATCTGAAGAACAGCAAGTCCCCGGGACCAAATGGGCTCCCTTCTGAATTTTTTAAAACATTTGCGGACCTTCTTTTGCCTTTCTTACTGTCTGTGCGCCAGGAGATGATGGAGGGGGGAGAGATACCAGCATCCTGGCAATTAGCCCATATTTCAGTCCTACATAAGAAAGGCAAAGACCCTTGAGAGTATGGTTCCTATAGGCCCATTTCCTTGTTAAATGTGGATCTAAAGTTGTTTACAGGCCTTTTGGCTAACAGAGTACAAACATATGTTTCCTCCTTAATGCACGAAGATCAGACTGGGTTTTTGTTTGATAATTTCAGGCGATTACTTAATATTATCTCTTCCCAGGGTATGACGGAAACATTTCAAATTGCCATATCCCTGGATGCCAAAAAAACATTTGATAGGGTGAATTGGCAATTTTTAAAAGCATCCATGGAAAAAATGTAATTTTGCCCCAAATTATTACGTACTATCTCCCAACTATACAAAAGCCCCAAAGCACTGGCGAGGGTGAATGGAGTGAGCTCCCCCTTTTTTCCACTAACTGTCTGAGCACAGGAGAGGTCCCAGAAGACTGGAGAAGGGCTCATGTGATCCCGCTCCACAAGAGTGGTAGCAGGGAGGAGGCGGGGAACTACAGACTGGTCAGTCTTACTTCAGTAGTGGGCAAGATTATGGAGGCACTCCTTAAGGAAAGGATAGTGCAACACCTGGAATCCATAGGCACAGGATCCAAGACAGCAGGGTTTATAAAGGGAAGGTCTGTCAAACTAATCTCATAGATTTCTTTGACTGGGTAACCAGAGTGGTGGACCAAGGGGAGCAGTTGATGTCGCCTACCTTGACTTCAGCAAAGCTTTGACACTGTTCCACATAGAAGATTGATAAATAAGCTGGGTAGGCTCGGGTGAGTCAGAAGTTGGTCAACTGGGTGGCAAACTGGTTGACGGGCAGAAAACAGATAGTGGTGGTAAATGGTATACAGTCAGAAGAGATGCAAGTCACAAGGGTACCTCAGGGATCAGTCCTGGGGCCAGTCCTCTTCAACATCTTCATTAGTGACCTGCAGATGGACTAGAGGGTAAGGCTTGTCTGTTTGCAGATGATACCAAGATCTGCAACAGAGTAGATGTTCCAGATGGGGTGGGCAGAATGAGAAGAGATCTAGATAAACTAGCAGAATGGTCAGAAGAGTGGCAACTGGGATTTAATGCAAAGAAGTGCAAAATCATGCACACAGGGAAGAGAAACCCTGAAGCCACCTATAGGCTGGGAGGGGAGTTGCTAGCAGTCACAAAGGAAGAAAGAGACTTGGGCATCATCATCATCACTGATGACCTAAAATCATCCAAGCAGACCTCTAAAGCAGTAGGTAAGGCTAGGGGTGTTAGGGTGTATTAGTAGGGGTATCACAAGTCGTAAGAGGGAGGTAATAATCCCTCTGTACAAGACACTGGTTAGGCCCCATCTGGAGTACTGTGTGCAGTATTGGAGGCCACACCTTCACAAGGACATTAACCAAATTGAGGCAGTCCAGTGAAGGGCAACCAAAATGGTGCAGGGACTGCAACAGAAGACATATGAGGACAGATTAACGGAGCTCCATATGTATACCCTTGAGTAAAGGAGGGAGAGAGGTGATATGATCGAGGCATTCAAACACCTTAAGGGCATAAACAAGGTGAAAGAGTCTAACATGTTTAAATATAAGAAAAATAGCAGGACAAGAGGACACAGCATGAGATTAGAGGGAGGCCGATTAAGGGGGAATGTGAGGAAATTATTTTTCACTGAAAGGGTGGTGGATGCATGGAATGGCTTACCACAAGAAGTGGTGGCTATGAATACAGTGCAGGGCTTCAAACAGGCATGGGATAGGCATAAGGGAGCAATACAAATGACTATGAATAGATAGGTCACTGACAGAGCAAAAGCCGATGGCACATTTATAAGGTAGAAAAAGAAATGGGCAGACTGGATGGGCCTTGTGGTCCTTATCTGCCGTCAACTTCTATGTTTCTAACCAGAGGCACACGCCAGGGTTGCCCACTCTCCCCGCTCTTGTTTGCCATGTGTCTTGAACCTTTGGTGATGAAAATGAGACAGAACTTAGGGAATATCTGGCATTATGGGGGTCTGGAGCACAATCTTTCATTATACGCAGATGATTCTATTTTTTTCTTATCTTCTCCAGAGGACTCGGTGCCTCTGTTATGTGGGACCCTGCAGTCCTTCGGGGAGATCTCGGGGTACTAGATCAACTTCTCCAAGTCTGAAGCCCTAGTATTAAGTGGTCAGGCCCCTCAGAGATTTAAAGAGGAGTTTCCCTTTAAATGGGCCCTAAAGGGTCAGATCAAATACCTAGGCATATACATTTCAACAGACTTGTCAAGACTCTTTTCTTTGAATTATGGGAGACTCTGGGAGACTATAGAGAGGGACCTACCAAGATGGCAATATTTACCGTTCACCTTGGTGGGGTGTATCTCAGTGATCAAAATGAATATTTTCCCCAGACTTCTTTTCCTGTTCCAGTACCTTCCACTAAAACTGTCTGTGCCTTTTTTTGAATAAATTAACTAGGGAAACTCAGAGATTTGTATGGCAACATAAAAAACCAGAGTAGCTAGGCGATTCACATTTCCACTCCAGAGAGAAGGGGTTTGCCCTACCTGATTAGCGACTATATTATATTTTATTTTTTTAGTTATTTATTGAAATCTTTCACCAGGAGGGCATACCGAGCAACAAGTTGCTCGTTTCATGGTGCGACCTGTGGGGAGGGGGTTACATAGGGCTGTAAAGGATAATCAGTTACAATAGTATATGGGTAATACAAACAATACAACGTTGTAAGATTATGCAACAGTTGGAACACAAGATATTGTACAATAAACAGTAGTAGAACATTGGATAAATTACAATACATGTCCAAAATTGTACAAAAGAACATACAAAAGAAAAAACAGTAATAATGCGACAAAACCATTTATAGTACATGAGTGTACCAGGAGCAGGCTCAAAGTAGTACGCAAGTGCTGTAGGAGTAAAAAGGATAAGGTAGGTTGTGCACACAGGTGACCCAGAAGGGCAGGTAGAGAAGAGATGGGGAGAGGCAAGAACTGAATATGAGGCGAAAGAGTAGCCATTTCCCAATTCCCCCTTCAGGATCTTGAGAATCCTGCCGGGGGTGGGGGAGTCAAGGAAGGCAGAAACTGGGGATAGGTATTAAGGAGGGTTCAAGCAGGAACAGCTGAGGGAGAGGTAATTGTGTAGGGCAGAGGTGAGGGAGTAGTTGAAGGAGGAGTGTCATATTTCAGGGAAAAGGGAATTCCAGATTTTAGGGAAGTGATGGGCGAAACCAGTCTGACCGATGAGGGTGGAGTGGCGAGGGACCATCAAGGTGCAGGCGTCATTAGATCTGAGAGAGGGAGTGAGGGGAGGTGGAGGGAGAGAGGATGAGAATAGGAGGGAGCACTCTGAACCAGAATTTGGAAGTTAGTTTGGCACAGTGTGAGATGCGTCTGTGAGATAGTGGAAGGAAGGTTAGACAGCGATAGAGTTCACAGTGGTGGGAGCGGGAAGAGGAGTCAAGAGCAAAGCGGTAGAAGGAGTTAAAGGGAGTGTCCAACTTGTATTGCAGCACAGATGGGATCAGGTTTGTCCTGGGCCAAACAAAGAGCTGAAACAAAATGGTATGAGATGGAGAATAAATAACCAGTGCGAAGACCATTATATACTTTAGCCCTGGACCCAGTGGGCCCAGATATATATATATCCTTTCAAGGGTTAGGAAGTCGACTACCACCCCAGAAGGAATAGGCCCTTTGTCCCTCATTCAGTATGAAACATATTTCTTTTCCACCATGCTGGACCCAGGGATTGCAAGGTGGATTAATAGAAAATAGGCAGTGCATTTCGTTTCAGAGAGCAAAGGCTAAATTTGGCTGGGGAAATGTGGAATTCCTGAGATATGTGCAGGTCAGGCATTTTATACATTCTCCCAATCATTTAGAGGGCCTGACCAGGCCCTACTCTGGTTGGGAAAACCTTCTGTATGGGTTGGTTACAATTTCAGCCAAGATTAGACATGTATTATGCCTTTACAAATTGCTGCTAGAGATGGGGACGGACTCTCTAAACAGACACAGGGCTTCCTGGGAGAGAGAGAGTCAAACACAGTTATAGGAAACTCTGATTGGAACCGCAGATTAAAATATGGCTGGAAGGTGACATCCATCCCAGTATGGCAGGAGTTTTGGTGGAAGGTTTTTATCCGTTACTTTCAAGTACCTCTGATCACACACCGCTATATGGACAGTGATGCATTATGGAGGAGGAAATGCGGAGGGGAGGAGAGTCACTGGCACATCTTCTGGGGTTGCCCTGTGCTCTCCACCTTCTGAAGAGAGATGCAAACAGCAGTTCAGTAGGTGACAGATGTTCTCACCCTCCTCACTTTTGGAGACTGGATCCTGGGGATCCCTACTGCAGTTTCTTTAAAGGAAGACTCCCCAAAAGGTGGTATTGGCCCTGTTGGGAGTCAGTCTGAAATGCGTCACAGTTAAATGATTAAGCCAGGAACCACCAACATTACAAGAATGGAGTAATTGGGCAAGGGAGGTGGTAATAATGGAATCTATCACGGCTAAGCTGAGACTTCAGCATGAGTGCCATGCCCAATGCTGGCAAGCATGGGAATATTGGTTGGTGCAGACAGGGTGACCAGCTTGGAGGGGCAAGTTAGGATTCCAGGCATTGGAAGGCCAGGGATATAAGTGGAGGAGCTGCCAGTGAGGGTAAGGCATATTTAAGCTCTGCACAAGCATAATTTGTTTCTAGTTTGATAGGGATGGCAGTGTTCTGGGGGATGGAGCTTGGGCCCTTCAGACACATCATGCATATATTGGAGTTGCCCTTTAGTAATAGGCACAAACAGGTGTGGTTATCACTATACATCGCCCGCCCTGTGGGCTGAAACACGAGGCAAAGCATGCTCCCACCAACCCCAGGAGTGACATTATTACATGATAACACACACCTTGGAGTGCCTTATTGCAATTATACAATGGCTCAATGTTATACAAAATAAAAAAATAAAAAAAATGTTTTTAGTAGATTTTTTGTGTTTCTGAAGAGACAACAGCAACCATAGACGTGGTCCAAAAAATTCTCACAAGGATGTTATTGTGTAATATCATCACTGTCTCCGGCACACACTGACCAATCAGAATACAGGACATTTCCTTGCCATTGTATAATTTGTATTTTATAATTTGTATTTTACCATTGTCTTATACCTTAGTGAGAATAACACATTTTGGGTGGGGGACTGAGACACGCACTCAAAAGAGTTGAAGCATAATTTTTCTTCCAGCCTCTGTTAATAGGTAAAGGTTATGTATCAGCTGACAAATCTCTTCTTTGGATAATTTGGTGCTATTACAACAACACTGATTAAGTTTTGACTGTGCCACAGCTAAAAACAGATAATATATTCTCATCGATTTGGTTTAGTAGCTACTTTGATTCTTGTAAAAGATGTGATACTGATTGTATCCCTAATCTGTATTACGGTGGTATCTGAACATTGAGTAAAGCTAAGTTTAAAAAAGAAGCATTCTTAGACTGTTTATAGTTAAAACTGGCAAACTGCTGCAATATTTTTTTTTTATTTGGATCCATTATAAACTATTTTATCTCACTGTCTGTCTTTCATGTTTATTTAATGATGTATATGTTTTTCCTGCCTATTTGCACAGCTCCCAGAGCTTCCGGGATAGGGTGCTCAACAAATAAACTTTATTTTATTACTTTACCTACTTACTATTGAAGGCTCCTTGGCCTTAATGGATTGACACGACATGTGAGTGGATGCTTCGTGCGGAAGAGCCTTCGCCTCCAGTGGCACAAATCTCCACAGCTCCTATGCCTCCTTCATTGTTGCCAGAGCTTTATACTTATGAGTTATGACCTGGGGCAGCTTCATTCCTCCGGAATCAGAGGGCAGCGAGCATTTCACAGTTGGTACCCATGACCTCCACCTTCTTAGGGTATGTCACGGCGCAGAATTTATGCACGTCAGCTCGCTCTGCTTACCACATTGTAACCGCTATGCAAGAAGTGTGGCTTCGACATTGGGTCGCTGATCAGGCTTTGAAGACCAAGCTGTTTAAGTTAGCCTTTGAGGGAGGCTTGTTGTTTGGTTCTGGCCTGGATGATATTTTGAAACGTATCTAGGATACAAAATGATCATCGTCCAGTATCATAGCAACAGCAAAAGACCAGTCCAATTCCAAAAGAGCAAGGAGGCGGCCGACAGAGGCAGTATCAAAGGGATTTTCATCCTTTTAAGAACTTTGGGAATGAGAGAAGTAAAGGGGTCTATTCTGGTTTCAAGAGCAATAGCAGCAGAAGAGCTCTGGTCCGAAGATGCAATGGAGACCCAGAATGAAAAGCGAGCGCCTCACAATAAGGGTACGTGGGCCCATCTCTGCTTCTCATGGTGAAAGACTGCACAATTTTTACACAAGATGGGCCCAGATAATGTCAGAGGCTTGGGTTTTGGAAATTCTGGCTTTAGGTTATGCAACAGATTTTTCAACAATTCTCTCAAAGGGACGTTTTTTTGCCATCCCCAGTTCCAAAGGACCATGTGAAGAGACAAGCAGTGTCACAGATCCTGGGCCACCACCCTCAAATTAGGGTTATTGTTCCTGTGCCTCCCAGCGAGCAAGGCCAGGGATTCTACTCGATCATTTTCATAGTTCCCAAGAAGTCAGGAGGTTTTAGGCCTGTTTTGGATCTGAAAGGGAAGGAGAAAGAGGGTAATTGTTTAACCAGGAAAGGCACACTAAGCCGAAGCTTGTTTCCAAGTGCAACCTGGGAGCACAAGGAAGTTAAGTGACTTGCTCAGGGTAACACAGTATGCAAGTGGGGGCTGTGGGATTCAAACCCAGGTCTCCAGGTTTGCAGCTTAATACCCTAAACCACAGCACTATACTGCCTCTACAACTAACACCTAAATAAGTTTATTCACCACAAGACTGTCAAGATGGAGTCCCTATGTTCAATAATCCGAGCTGTCCAGCTGTGGATTATCTAGCTTCCATAGATCTGAGGGATTCATATCTCCACATCCCCATCCAGCAGTTTCATCAGAGTTTTCTCAGGTTCACAGTCCTCAGACAGCACTTCCAGTACAGGGTGCTCCCATTTGGGCTGGCAACAGCCCCCAGGGTTTTCTCGAAGGTGCTCATAGACCTGGTGGCTCATCTCTAACACCAGAGACATCATGCCTATCCCTACCTGGACAACCTGCTCATTCAAGCGCAGTCTGCACAATTGGCAAGGAAGTCATTGACCAGGATTCTGGAGGTGTTAGAGTCCCACGGCTGGGTAGGGAATCAGGAGAAGAGCTCTCTCGAGACATCACAGGCTCTGGAACACCTAGGAGCAGTGTTCAGGATGGACCAGGGGAAGGTTTTCCTCTTGCCAGCCAAGAAGGAGATCCTGCTGAGAGAGGTTCATTGGCTGAGGAGCCAGCCATTGGCTTTAACTCACCACCTGCTATGAATTCTGGGCCTCATGATGGTGGCAACAGAACTAGTCCTATGGGCTCGCCTTCACATTTGGCTCTTTCAAATCGAGTTACTGTCATCCTGGGATTTGACCTCAGAGCATTATTAAGCCAGGATCCCTCTCTCACCACTACCGTAGCAGTCTCTCTGAG
Source organism: Neoceratodus forsteri (assembly GCA_016271365.2). NCBI lineage: Eukaryota > Metazoa > Chordata > Ceratodontiformes > Ceratodontidae > Neoceratodus > Neoceratodus forsteri. The sequence continues at coordinate 25,077,729 of JADMNL010000022.1, read as the reverse complement.
TTGGTGGGTGAGTTTGGAGAATCTGAGCAAAGGGTCCCCTTTGAAAGTACCCCCAGAATTGATTTTGAAAATTGATGCCAGCCTGTCAGGTTGGGGGGCAGTCCTGGACCACATTACCATTCAGGGGACTTGGTCAGTGCAGGAACAGCACCTACACATAAACGATCTGGAGATAAGGGCTGTGCGTCTTGCTCTCCTTCATTTTCAAAGTCAGGTGCAGTCAAAAACTGTGAAAATAAGATCAGACAACACTGACGGTGACGTACATAAACAATCAAGGGGGTACAAATAGCGGAGAGATGTTGCTTTACCTGCTGCCTTGTCACACTGTTTCCCTACTTTAAGGTCGTCAGAGATGATAACCCCAAGGTCTCTTTCCTGCTTGGTGCATACTATATCCTCACCCCACAACTGATATGTTGTTCCAGGGTTTTGTGCCCCATATGCATTATCTTGCACTTCTTTGCATTGAATCTCAACTGCCAAACCCTTGACCATTCTTCAAGCTTCTGCAGGTCCCTCCTCATTCTGTCTACACCCCCGGCATGTCCACTTTGTTACAGAGCTTCGTGTCATCAGCAAACAGGGAAATTCTGCCTTCTAGGTCCTGCATAATGTCGCTGATGATGATGTTGAATAGGACTGGCCCCAGCACTGATCCCTGTGGTACCCCACTGGTCACTCTTCCCTCCGTGGAGTGACAGCCATTTATCACCACCCTCTGTGTCCTGCTGCCCAGCCAATTACCTACCCACCGTGCTACTATCCTGCCCACTCCCATATTCCCCAGTTTGTTTAATAGCCTTCTATGTGGCACAGTGTTAAATCCCTGGCTGAAGTCCAGATAGGCCACATCCACTACCCTTCCCTGACCCACCTTCCTTGTTACCCAGTCAAAAAATTCAATGAGGTTGGTCTGGCATGACCCCCCCCTTCCCCAGTGAAACCATGCTGCCTTGGGTCCTGTAGTCCATTGGCAACCAGATGTTCCACCAACCTCTCTTTCAGTAGTGCCTCCATTATCTTCTCCAATACTGAGGTCACACTGACTGGTCAGTAGTTCCCCGCTTCCTCTTTGTTCCCACTTTTGTATAAGGGGACTACATCTGCTGTCCTCCAGTTTTTGGGTACCTCCCCTGTTTCCAGTGATTGGCTAAACAGGATTGCCAGAGGTTCAGCTAACACCTCTCTTAGTTCCTTTAAGACCCTGGGGTGCACCCCATCTGGCCCCATTCCTTTATTGACTCTTATTCCTTCTATTTCCTTTAGGACTCTTTCCCATGTAAAGGGACTTGTGTCCATTTCTGCACCATTCTCACCCCTTCTACTCCCTTCAGGCCCATTATCCTCCTCTTCCTCAGTAAAGACTGAGCAGAAATATCTGTTCAGTATGTCAGCTTTACTGTTGTCATCCTCCATGTGGCCTCATCCTCCCCCTTCAGTCTCACTATCCCTCTGGTTGCCCTACTTTTTTCACTTATGTACCTGTAAAAGGTTTTGTACCCTCTACCTACCTATTTTGCGATGCGCTCTTCTGTCTGAGCTTTGACTTCCCTTACTGACCTCCCTGCCTCCCTTTGCTTCTCCTGGTGCCTCTCACTAGCCCCTTCTGACTGTGTCTTTTTGTATTGCCTGAATGCAATCTTTTTGGCTTTCACTTTCTCCGCTACTTCCTTGGAAAACCATAATGGCTTCCTCTTCCTTTTCCCTTTGCTAACCTGCTTAATGCATAATTCTGTTGCTCTTGTAATCCCTGTTTTAAATATTGCCTACTGTTCCTCAACCCATGATTTCCTCTGCATTCCCATTAGTGCCTCTGTCAAGCATTTCCCCATTTTCCCAAAGCCTGCCCCCTAAAATCCAGGATATTTGTTTTTGTGTGTTTTGGTTCTGCTCCTTCTCTGATTTCAAACCACAGTGACTGGTGATCACTGTTCCCCAGGTGATCCTCCACTGTTACCCACATCACACTGTCCTCATTTGTTAGCATGAGGTCCAGTATTGCCTTCTACTGAGTTGGTTCCATGACCAATTGTTTGAGGAAGGCACCTTTGAAGGGAGTCCAGGATAAATCTGCTCCTGGTTGATGCTGCTGCTGGGAGGCTCCAGTCCATGTCTGGACTATTGAAGTATCCAACCAGCACCACCTCCCCCTTGTTTGCCATCCTTTGGATGACTAGCATCAGCTCCCTATCTGTTTCTTCCTCCTGGGGTGGTGGTGTGTAGACCACCCCTGTGTGGATGGCTGACCCCATTTACCTTTCTAGCTTAACCCACAGTATCTCTCCCCCATTTTGTTCCTCCTGGATTTCTGTGGCATTTATGCCATCTTTCACATAAAGTGCCACTTCCCCTCCTTTTCTGCCTGCCCTGTTTCTTCTGAATATGTTGTAGCTGGGTATGGCCATCTCCCAGTCATGGTTATCATTACACCAGGTCTCTGTGATGGCGACAACGTCCAGGTCCGACTGCACCATGGCAGCCTCCAGATCCTCCATCTTGTTGCTAAGACTCCTGGCACTGGCACACATGGCTTTCCATGATGTGAACTCCCTGGACTGTTTAGCTGTTCTACTCCAGCCCCCTCCCTGGTTGTCCTTTATCCCTGGTTCTCCTGCTGTCTGCCCTTCTGTTGAATTTTCCCCCTTTCTTCCTATCCACCCCTTGGGTGCTTATCTCCATATTTTGCACACTGCTTTGTAGAGATATACACTCCTCCTGTTCACTGGTTCCACTGCTAGCCATGGGGGGTGGGCAATTAGGTACCCTCCTTGCTGGCTTGCCACCCCTCTTGGTTAGTTTAAATGCTTGTCCATATAGCATTTTAACTTATCATTGAGTGCTTGGATTCCCCTCCAGGATGGATGCAGGTCATCAGGCTTGAACAAGCCCCCATCCCTGCAGGTGGGTCCCCAGTCATCAGCTAATCCTCACAGCACCAGTTCTTCAACCATGAGTTAAAGTTCCTGGTGTGTGCACCCCCCTACGCTTTCCCATGCCTCTCACAGGTAGTATTTCTGAGAAGGTGACAGAAGTAGCTACTTGCTTGAGACCCCTTCCCAATTTCCAAAACTGAACTTCCTTAGGCTCCCCGTTTGCTTGGTCATTAGTACCTAGGTGGATAATGACATCCAGCTCACCCTCCCAACTTGCCTTCCCGGCGATCCCCAGGATCTTCCTCCCATCCCTCCATGCCATGGCACCTGTTAGTCACCTCACCTCCCTGACCTCCGCCTCCTGTGTTCCTAGCCAGATCCCTCTTGTGATAGAGTCCCCCACCAGGATTCGCCTCCTCCTCCTCCTCTGGGGTCCACTGCTCTCCCTACTGAGGCCACCTCCTTGGTTGATCTCCACATCCTTCCCTTCCGCTTCTCTGGGTACCTCTGTTTGGTTGTCCCCATTTGCCAGTACAACATATGAGTTCTGGAGTGGAATAGGATTTGGGATGTACATCTACCTGACCACCCAAACCCTCCCTGAGCCCACTGTCACCCAAGTTCTCCTCATTCTTGGCATCCTTTGAGGCACCGGCGTTGGACTGGGTGGTCTTTGGATTGGGGGAAGGTACTCCCGACCCAGTTTACTTCCACTCTGAGTCTGGCTACCTCATCCCAGAGTCCAGAGAGATGACTGCAGATAGGGCAGCACCTCAGCATCCAGAAGGTCTGTCTGAATGCGGCTATCCTGCATCCACTGCATTGCACCACTCCCCACATTATACTGCACTTATACTGCTATTCCAGTACTTGTCTGTTACTGAAGTTCTCCTTGTATTTCCTGCTCTATTAATTTACTGTCCTGAAAATCCTGCCACCGATCCGCAGATACTTTTTTTCTAAAGAAGGAAAACAAAAATAAAAAAATGAGTCAAAACATTTGTTGTGCCAAGAGTAGGCTTCCTCCCCCTTATGCCCTTCCTACTCTACAACCCCTGCTATTCCCTGTGCTTGGCTCCTGTCAATCAGATTTAACAGGGCATATAATTAACAGTGGGGGGCAGGGGAGGGAGGGTAGGTGAAAAGTTGCAGCAAGTAAATACAGCAAAGGAAAACAGCACTACTACAAGCACACCAAACTAGGTTTTAAATTTTCAACAGCCCAAAAACAATTCTAAATAAAGACAGCAAAGGAAAACAGCACCACTACAAGCACACCAAACTAGGTTTTACATTTTCAACAACCCAAAAACAATTCTAAGTAAAAACAGCAAAGAAATAACAGTACCACTAAAAGCCCACAAATCTAGGTTTAAAACAAACACAGCAATGAGCAGTTACTACACTGGACAGAAATGAATGTGGAAGCAATGAACACCCTGTCACAAGTGTGGAATTTCAACAGAGTATATGCTTCCCTCCTCCATCACTTCTCCCCAGGGTCATACACAAAATAAGGCACTCAAGAGGAAGTTTCCTTCTAGTAACCCCAGAGTGGCCCAGAGGACCATTGTTCTTGGATTTAGTGAACCTAGCTTAACATGTACTGTTTCACCTTCCACTGCGGAGGGACTTTCTCTCATAAGGCCCCATTCTGCATTCAAATCCAGGAGCGATGCAGCTCATGGCCTGGCTCTTGAAAGGAGAAGGCTCCTGAAACAGGGTTTCTCTAAGAAGGTGGTGGACACCCTGACGGCTACCAGGAAGAATTCAACCTCAGCAGCTTATGCTTGCATATAGACCACCTTTTTGGCTTGGGCCAAGGAAAAAATACCCGGCCTTCTTAAGCCACAGTTCCGAAGATTCTGGATTTCCTGCAAGAAGGAGTGGAGAAAGGTTTAGCTTTTGAGCATCTTGAGAGGTCAGATATCGGCTCTTGGAACCTTCTTGGGTTCATCCCTAGGGACTAACCAGGAGGTTATTCACTTTCTGTGGGCTGTCAGCAGGAGCCAACCTCTGTTCAGATTCCCTGTTCCCCCATGGGATCTGAATCTGGTTCTGAATGCTTTGTAAGGAGCCTCTTGAACTGCTTTCATCTGCACCATTGGAAGTGCTCTTCTTAAAAGGTGTTTTTCTTAGTTGCTATGTGCTCAGACAGGAGGATTGGTGGGCTCCAGGCTTTCTCCCACAAAGAACCATACCTTGTCATGGATAAGGACAAGATGGTGCTCAAAACAGTCCCATCTTTTTATTCTGAAGGTTCTCATGGCCCTCCATGTGTACCAGGAAATTTGTCTCCCATCTTTCTGTCCTCTGCCTACTCACTCAAAGGAGAAGAAGTTGCACGAGTTAGATTTGCAATGGGCTGTTAGGACATACCTTAGATGGACTGCTGACTTCTGAAAGTTGAATTGTTTGTTCTTTTCGGAGCAGCCAAGCAGGAACAAAAAGCCTCCAATGCTACCCTAGCTAGATGGGTGAGGGCCTGCATTGCCAAGGCTTATGTTGCAGAAAAGAAGAAGCCTCTGGTTCTCATCAAGGCTCACTCCACCAGGGCTATGGCCACCTCCTGGGTGGAGAGAGGTGAGACATCTGTTTTAGAGTTGTGCAAAGCAGCAACATTGTCCTCCATCCACACATTCACCAAGCATTACAGATTGGATGTTCAAAGCTCTGCTGATGCAGCCTTTGGTCACAGTGCTTTGCAGGTGGCAGTTGGCAGTTAAATTCCTTTCCTGTACGAGGCTGATGTATAGGACAATATTATCCCCCACCTGGTCTTTTTCTGGGTAATGCTTCTTAGAACAATTAGTTGTAATGACTACCCACTGACAGTGTGGAGCACTACAGAAATAAGATATTTCTTCATACTTACCATAATTTCCTTTTCTGTTTGCTCCAACATTATCAATGGGACCTGCCCGGGAGCCTCGCTTTTGTGGGAGAATGTTGTCTGGTATGCCAGCACGGGGATGTCCTTTGTCCTGTTATAAACTCTGATTGTAAGCCTTTCTTGACATCCTTCTGTAGTTTACCAGCTGCCCTTGCATTTATATACAAAAAAAAAAGAACAGTTCCACATTAGAATGTTGGTAGCTAGTACGCAGATTTAATAGGTTTGATTTTGATGTTAGTCAAGGGTACCTCCTTTGTTGCAGCTGAGTACTTGCACTGCATGCAGTCTTTTTCCCTTTAATAAGTCTGTTTTCAGGTGATTCAGTTCTGCAGGACATTCCAAGACGTAAAGATTTGGAAGACGGGCCTTGATCACTCACTTTTCATCAGCAGATGAAGTAAGCCACTATTTATTGTATTTTATTCTGGCTAAAGTCCTATCCGTGTAGACAGCTGATTTGTGTGCTTTTGTGACAAGTAGACCAGTATATTTTTTTCCATATTTAGAGGCACTGCACAGACAATATTGACTGGAGAGTTACTGCTGTCTGGAATGCTCATGTGCTCAACATTCTAGGCTGATTCAGCCTTTGGGCTGTACCATTTCCCCTAGTAGGGGCGCACAATACCCAATTGTAATGACTACCAATTGACAGTGTAGGAGTTAACAGAAAAGGAAATTATGGTAACTATGAAAAAATGTCTTCTTTCTTCCTCCTGTGACTGTGCAGGCACAGCTTTTGGAATCTTTTTTTCTCTTATTGATCCCTATGCATTACTCTGCAGGTCACCTACAGTATGTGCTGCAGATCTGTGGCACATAGGCACCCCAAACCCCTGATCCACACATTGAGGGTCCTATAGACCCCCAGCAGTATGCTTGGAAGGGACACACATCCCTTCTGCACCACATCCCCCAGATGTTCACACAGCTATGCGTGCAGATGGTCTGGTGGCATGACCACAATCTGTGGCATTCACACAAGCGTGGAGTGCCAGGCAAGGGGGCACAAGATATGGCAGCAAGGACACCGTATGCATAGCATGCCCCCCCCAGAGAACCCTGCAGGCTGTGGGGTATCACCATTCACCCTTAAAGTGCTGCCCTAGTCCTCTGGTTAGAAAGGGGGGTCTGGGAGCAGCCATTTGGCATTCAGCTGACTTTACAGTGACACACATACATGCATGCATGCCACCATGCGCCTTTTCATGGGCATAGAGCTGCACTGCCAGGGTATGCATCTTCTCACGCATACCCTGCATCGCCTGGTGCATAGACACCATTATGGGGAAGCAAGTTCAATCCTGTTAAAAGGTGCCACGCGTACAGACCGATCAAAGAAGGTGGCCTGGGTATAAAAAACCCCTTTTTTATTGTGTCTTTTTCATATCTAATGTGCCACCAATTTTACGAAAGAAGTCACTGTTCTGGATAAATCTTTTTTGAGAATGGTGTGCCCCTCCTCCCCTCCCAATTCCTCTGTGAGAAAGAGGGAAAATAAAGTTTTGTAGGCATTATATCCCCCAGTATTTGTGAAAAATTTTGGCAGTTTTTTTTGAAACCATGAAAATTACACTTGCACAAACTGAATTCTAATCAAGGAAGCAACTACTGTATATTCCTTAATTATGTCCAATTAATATTTTTGGAGGAACTGTTGTTCAGCAGTAGTACAAGGGCCCCACTAAGACCATGATACAGGCCACAACTGAACCACGAATTCCAGCAAAAATGTGGGACACTATATGGCTGTGTAGCAATGGACGTGTTGATGTACAAAATAACCAGAAACATAAAACAGTAACAGAAAGCATATGTTTACATTCACAATGTACACTAGAACCTGAAAGTATGCATTATTTGTTCTTCGATTGTCCATTTATTTTGAACTTCTGGACTATTGTAGTAAATCTGTGGAAAGACCCTGTTTTACACATCTTATGATACTGTAGTCTGATCTTCTTGGGACAATGGGACAATAATTGGAAAACAATGGCACAGTGGGACTATCTATGCCATCTTTGTCAGTATAAAATGAGCTGCTTGGCAAGTAAGATGCCAAGAGACATTATAACAAAAGGAAAACACAGTAATGGGCTTGTTTAATAAAGTGCACCAGTAACTCATTCTAGTTCACCAATATGAATTTTCATGTATGAAACACCCACAATTCAAAGCACTGTGGAAAGGGATGCATGGGGTGGGGTAATTTTAGAGCTGGCCTGTTTATGTTTCTCATGTCACAATGGGGATAATGTCAACTAAGCAAATGTTTACATTTTGGGGGTTCCTCTCTATATGATGTGTAGTGGTTGTTAGGTTACTATCTGTATTAGACTTTGTTGATTTCTTTTCTTTGGATTTTTTTTTCTCCTCCTATAGGCTGTGCCTCCATGAGGACCACCCCATGTCACCTGGCTTCTCATGGTCTCATCTGCTTTTCCCTTGTCTGCCTCCATGGCGGTTTGCGGCAGGATCCCCAACTGCTGCTGAACAAAATCTGGTTCCCGGAGATGCTTGCTATGTCATCGGTGCAGGGCTTACCAGGGGCTGGTAAATCACTCTACCCCAGTACTATTTCCTCCAGTTTTCTCCCTTCCCTCAAGGTGTCAGCCTGTGGAGTGACATAAGCATACACATCAGCGTGGTATGCATCTTGCATTATTGTCTCTCCTCCCACCGAGCCACTCCCAGGTGTACTTCCAGCTGTAATCACCCAGGTGGCAGTTTTTTTGTTTGTTTGTTTTTTCAATTTTTTCCTTTTTGTCCCCAATTGTCCACCACCGATATACGCATGGTCACAGTGCCTTCGAGCTTCCGCCTTACCCCCACCATGCTCCCCTTCAAAACCCCTGACTTGCCCCTCAGAGAATGGGGTCACGGCACTGGCTGGGTTCCACGATCAATGCTGCTATCTTGGGGAGCCAGTCAGGAGCCTAATCTGAAGCCGAAGGCAGGCTTCACAGAGGTGGCAGACTTGTGGGGATGCGCTTTTTCCCCCGTGTACGCGGGGGCGGGGAGGTGCAGTGACATCCGGCGTCTGCCCCAACCCCTTCAGACTGTTGCATGCCAGTAGCTTGTGGTACCCCCGACCTCCACCAGGGGTCCATCAAGCACCGTACGGGAACTCATCCCTTCCCCTGGAGAAGGAGAGCAGTCCACCGGATGCTCCATCCTTCTCTCCCCCCCGGATGGCCCTCCAGTGACCCAAGTCTGTTCCCGAACCCAGGTTGCTAGCATTGCAAGTGGATATCCAATCACTGCGCCGATGGGCTGGCACCCAGGTGGCAGTTCTGCACCAGAGCTGGCTACCCTCCCTTCCCAGCTCCTCCCTGCAGCTCACAACTGATGACTCAGGCTTGTTTCTGAACCTCAGTCACTGGCATTATGACCAGTAGCGCTGATGCAGTCCTTTCAATTTTCTAAATAACAAATCCCGCTACTCTTCACTGGTTGACAGGTTCACACATACTTGTGACATGTACTATAAAACACAATGGTTAAACTTTGAGGGTAGACTACAGTACCATACCAGCCTTGCAGCCAAAAAGATTGCCTCTGGTCCCTCTCCTCCAGCCATCCAACACCTTCTCTCTCCTGCCCCCATAAATCAAACCACCAGAAGTGCCTTTACCTAGCTGTGCCCTTTCTCTTTTCTGGACTGAGAAAGCCACCCTGGCTGCCCCTGCTCCCTCCCTCTCCCCCATTACATTTTGATTTCCCTTCACTTGCAATGTTGCCTGCCGACTTTGCTTGAGTCAAGGCATAGCTGCTGATATACCCTGTACACGTTGTCTTAATTTTGTGATTTGTAAATGTGCTTATGATGTCTCCTGTTCTTTGATGCACACTTTGATTTACTTTATTTTGATACCCGCCTGCATGTTTTTATGTTATTCTGTTGTATCTGTTTTTGTACTGTGATGTGGAGCCTTTGCAAACGAGTCTCTGACTCAAAGGTTTGTCATTCCAAGCTTTCAATAAATAAATAAAAATCAGTAAGTGCCATGGGATCTTTTATTTCCACCTGGACAGTGACCAGAGATGGGCAGAAGGGACCTCGGTTTAACGTCTCATTATAAAAATGGCACCTCAGCAATGCAGCACCCACCTCATTCTGCACTGTGGTATCAGTTATGGGTATTACCCCAAGTGCCGGGTGTGGGTCTACAGACAGCACCTCAACAGTGCAGCACCCGCCTCATTCTACACTATGGCATCAGTTACCGGTATTACCCCAAGTGCCGGGTGTGGGTCTACAGACAGCACCTCAACAGTGCAGCACCCACCTCGTTCTGCACTACAGTATCATTTATGGGTATTACTCCAAGTGCTGGGTGCGGGTCTACAGACAGCACCTCAACAGTGCAGCACCCGCCTCATTCTGCACTACGGTATCATTTATGGGCATTAACCCAAGTGCCGGGTGTGGGTCTAGGTACAGTACATTCATTTTTGTATTCAGTTTTGTGATTGTGCTACCCTCAGCCTCAGCACCACACAGAACACTAGAGCAGCATAATTGCTGCCCTTACATTACTGCACAAGCCGTATCTCCAATCAGTGTTTATTCATTTTCATTTTTAGTGGACATTGGGTATCCCATTCTTCAATATCCCTCCAGGTAGTACAGTCTGATCTTCTGGCCCCAGAGGTATACATGCCATACCGACCGAGCCACTGACATTCTGACACCGATGATGATGATGTAGTACAAAGGAGCATTGAGCTATTTTATGAGTGCAATATATAGAATAGTGTATGGGTGACCATACACAACAAATCTGTGTTTCTGTCAAGGGGATGTGATAATGTCATACAGACCTCAAGAACAATTATATATAGTGTATAGTTTCCCTGAGATTACAAGGTTTCATAACTTAAGTTCATGCTCCTGCTTGCTCCTGGCACCTCAGTCTGCTACCGGGTCACTGCTAACAAGTGTTCTCATTCCTGACCTTCTGAAGATTCACAGCAACAATTTTTATTTAAAATAAAAAGAAAACTGATAAATTAGACCAGTTTGGTAACACGGAGCCGACTATGGCTGTCCATGTCCAAACTTTCTCAATGAACTGCTCGCTAAGTGACACCACCATTTTGCCTTTACTTTTTTGTGCACAGCACATTTTCATCCTATTAGGTGGTATGTCAAGGATGAAAAGTTGTTGTAGTATAGTTGTGACATCACAACGATACCATGACAACTTTTCATGACCATTGAACAGTACCACTACAGAATTTTGGAGTGTATGGGAATCCACACACAATAGGGGCTAACCATACAATAAAAGTTATTCCAGGGTGTGCACTAAAGGCAAGGCCACTCTTTTTTGGGCTTTAATTAGAAATCTCAGTAAAATTCCAGAATTTGGACTGCCTATACACTGGAAAAAAACAAAGATTCTTACAGAATTTTGCAACCAGATCAGTAAAGTAAAGTATAGCTGCTGGCCTACCTGGGCTAGCCGCCTCTGGAGTCGCCGATCACTAAAGCTGCTGGCCTACCTGGGCTAGCCGCCTCCAGAGCAGCTGAACTGCCGATCACTAAAGCTGCTGGCCTACCTGGGCTAGCTGTCTCCGGAGCAGCTGAGTCACCGATCGATAAAGCTGCTGGCCTACCTTGGCTAGTCGCCTCTGGAGCAGCCGAGTCACCGATCACTAAAGCTGCTGGCCTACCTGGGCTAGTCGCCTCCGGAGCAGCCGAGTCACCAATCACTAAAGCTGCCGGCCTACCTGGGCTAGCTGTCTCCGGAGCAGCTGAGTCACCGATCACTAAAGGTATGCAGTTTGGGACACCAGAGGAAGAGTGGCATTTTCTCTTTTGGTTGCATCTGTCCGAGGAATTTGAATCTTGGTGCCTTTTTCCTTTGTCTGCGACTGGCGACCTGAGCGCTCTCCCTCACTTGCCCCTCACAATTAAGCTAATCCGGACTGCCAACTAACTAATCACAGGGCTGGGCTCCCTACCTGTAAGATTGCTAGCCTATCTAATTTAATCTGAAAATGCTCCGTTTTTAAAGTTCACCCCACATTACCTAAACCGGCTAGTCTGTTGTACGAGTGACTCCCTAGTGCATATCAGTGCAGGACTGGGTTAAGCTTCTGACAGTTTGGTCGCCTGCTGTAAAACCTTGTTCTTTTTGTTTGGTGCTTTTTGCCCTTGATTCAAACTGCAAGACAAACTGCTGACCTTATTCAGATGCGGGCCGATTCTGTGCTTGATTGAAAGTGTAAGACAAACCGCAGGCCACAATCAGATGCTCTCTGCGGGCCGATTCCTGGTAGCAACTCATTTAAAGGTGTCTAGCTTCACCCCAGCTGTTGCACAGCTGCTCCCCTCCCGCCCCCCAATTCCTCCACCCTTAGCTGGTACTAAATATATAGCCAGGAATCTCACGTGAATATGTCTGGCGTGGTGAATATTAAGAAAAAAACTATTAAGGAAAAACCTATCTCCCTAGTTCCTCATCTGCAGGTTATAACTGCTGGCCACTAGCGGTCCCCTCACATAAGCTCTTATCGCAGTACCTCTAACTGTCTGCAGTAAGCTGTACTACGAGTGATTCTGGTCTCACAGTGGACTCTCATCCTTTACCCTCTCTACACTCTCTCCCTACTTCTCTTCCAGTCCTACTCAACAGCCCTAGGATGATGATCCTTATTAAATGCCCCCTCACCTTTCTCTCCTTACTTGCTCTTGACTCCTTGCTTCCAATTCTTGGGAACCCCTACACCTTCTCTGCTGCCCCCCAATATGACTTCTCCTACTCAAACATGTTACTGTATAAATCCTATGAAAAGATGCCTCCTCTGGGCCTCAGTTACAAACCCATTGGCTCTATTATCAGACTCCTGATAAGAAGGAAAACCTTTAACCACGGATGTGCCTTTCACATGTTCTTCCATGTTGCTATATGGACTGCAACATTATCCTTCACACTCTCTGGTGACATTGAGCCAAACCCAGGTCTCGGGGATCCAACATACAATATCCTCAAGTCATTTCACCTCTAGTGCCCAAACCCCCTGGACTTTCCTTTGCCCACATCAATATCTGAAGTTTAGCAGCCAATCTCCCCAAGCTAGAAGCATGGGTACATGTTCATAATCCAGATATCCTTGCCTTGTCAGAAACTTGGCTAAAATCTTCTGTCCCAAACTCAGCATGTGCTCTCCCTGGTTACAATATGCTCCATGCGGACCGTTCTACTTCCAAGGGGGGGGGCCTGGTGTTATATTTCAAACCACAGTTTAATATAACTCTGGTACCAGCTACTCCCCTCAGTCACTGTGAAGAACTGCATTCTGTCCTCCTGCTGGGAGACACAAAGAAACTCCACATCCTAAATGTCTACTCCCCCCCCCCCCCGAGAAACAGTAAGCTCGGTCTTGAAGAACTCATTGATCATATACTTACGGTAACCGCAAAAAGTGACATTATCTGCCTTGGGAATTTTAACCTGGACTGGCAGGCCCTGAATGCCTCTCACCTAGCACCTACCCTAAGCAAAGCTAACTTGACTAAACTCATAGCATCTCCTACCAGAATTTCCTCCAATGGTTCCAGTCGGACACTCATTGACTGGATACTCATCAATAGAGTGGGCCAGATTAACTTCTCTGGAGTCCTACCGGACTCTATCAGTGACCACTGTCCTGTATACTGTACATGGGTGACCTCTCCCCCAATTTATCCTCCGAAAATTCTATCCTTCTCTAATTTTGCCCTATTGGACACAGCAGCATTTTTTCAGGACCTCAGTTTAGTTGACTGGTACCCTATTTTCACCACCAATGACGTCAACATAGCTACTGAATACTTTACCAATGTCTTACTATCCCTACAGAGGAGACATATCCCCACTTCTACACGTACGGTCAAGGGCAAACCCACTAAATGGCTTAGGCACCATATACTCTGGTGCCTAAAACTAAGGGATACACTATGGGTAAAGTGGAAATCCTCTGCCCTGCCTTCGGACTATAATACATTTTTGATTTATTTTATTTATTTATTTATTTAGCTTTTGTTGACCGGGTAAGTGCACTAGACAAATCCTGCCTATTTTCAGGCACGACCCGGGGGAGGGGGATACAGATGAATGCCAACTGACCTTGAACCAGATTAAGCTGCTGGTGGTATTTTTTTTAGTGAATGAGGGAAATTTAGCCAGGACACTGGGGAAATTCCCCTACTCTTTTCAATAAGTGCCATGGGATCTTTAACATCCACCTGAACTACCACCAATCCAGGCAGATGGGACCTCGGTTTAACGTCTCATCTGAAAGACGGCACCTCAAAAATGCAGCACCCCTCTCATGCTGCATTACAGTGTCAGTACTGGGATATTAACCCAAGTGCCAGATGTGGGAACTGAACCCACAGCCCTCTGATCTCTCGGCCTCAGAGGCGAGTGTGCTAACTACTGAGCCACTGACACTAATGTCGGGCCTTAAGAAATGCTTGTAAGAAGGACATAAAGGTTGGCCAAAAGTAACTACTACCATGAGTTACTTCACTCTTCCTCTTCTAATCCAAAATAATACTGGGCAAGACTAAATGAAATCCTTGGGAAAAATATGCTGCAGACTCCGAGGGAAATGTTGGTAAATGAAGTTAGCTGCAACCACCCCCCCTACTATTGCAGAAGCTTTTAAATCAATCTTCATAACGCTCCCTACCTTCACTCAGACTTCTCCTCTGGGCTCTTCCATTTCCCTCTTGGACACCTCTGATGCCCCAGAACCTCTGAAGCTTGCTCCAGTCACAAGATTTGAGGTCCTAAAACTTCTCAGATCTATCTCTCCCCATGGTAGTGCAGGTATAGATGGTCTTGAACGTAGGATCCTTTGGCTGGCGGCCTCCCCTACTAGCTACACCAGTATTCAACCTCTCCATCTGCACCTCTATTTTTCCCTTCATCTGAAAATCTGCCAGGATTATTCCTGTGTTCAAAAAAGGTGACCACAACAGGCTAACTAATTATAGGCCCATTGCTATACTACCTATCCTTAGCAAATTGCTCAAAAAATTAGTTCATGGCTAGGTCCTCTCTCATCTGACTGACCACAGTCTTTTGTCTCCTATCCAACATGGTTTCAGGCCTGGACACAGCACCACCATGGCTCTAACGTTGTTCACCAGTGATAACATGGATAACGGACTACTCACTAGTGCCGTATTCATAGACTTCACCAAAGCGTTCAACCTGGTTAACCATCCACTGCTACTCTGCAAACTGCAGGGTCTTGGTGCTTCTAATCCCAACCTATCCTGGTTCAAAAGTTATCTCAACTGTCATTCCCAAACTACTTCCTTTTGCAAAGTCCAATCCTCTCCCTCTGCCATCTCCTGTGGTGTACTTCAGGGCTCCATATTGGGACCATTGTTATTTTCCATCTTTGTTAACTCTATCACCAACTGTAAATCTATCATGTCTGCTGATGACCTGCTTCTTTATACTACCTCCACGTCTGTCATGGGTATCAATACGCACTTTTCATCCTTTTTCAGTCAGATCCAGGCCTGGCTCTCCTCTAACCAATTAATTCTCAATCAATCCAAGACTCAGGCCATGCTGTTTGGGTCACTAAGGAAAGTCAATGTCGACTCCCACTACCTGCAGGTTCAATGCCCTGATGGATCTGTACTATCAAACTCAAGGACCTTTAAATATTTACAGGTGACTCTTGACCCCCAACTCCACTTCACCTCGCATATCAATGAGATGTGTCAACAAGTCAACTCAAAGATTGGAGCCACCTACAGGGTACGTCACTCTCTCACTGCCTCGGCCTGGGTCTCTGTAGCCCAGGGGATCTTGATCCCGGGGCTGAAATATGCTTTTCCTGTCTTCTCTCATACCAAGGCAGCGGATAGACATAAATGGGCCACCACATAGGACAACATCTGTAGATTTGCACCGACGCCGCCCCCCCCCCCGTCTCACCCATCACTGCCTTCTATACTCTACTTTGAACTGGCTGTCTCCTGTTGGCCTATGCTCCTACACTCTGGGTAACCTTATTGATTCATTATCCCGTCCACCAAGTAATGATGCGCTTGCAGCTTTGCTTTAACCTGTTACTCAAACTCATCATCTAAGGTCTTCGACTTCTCCCTGCTTGCCGTTCCTCCTTGCTCCACTAGAATGGGTGAGCGCCTTCTCCCACTTTGCTCCCAAATTCTGGAACTCTCTTCCCACTGACAAGAAGCATTCCCCGTCTCATAACGCCTTCAAAAAAGCACTTTTTTTCTTATTTGATCTCTCCTGGTGCCTGCAGTTGCCCCTAACTACCTCACTGAGGTTTCATGTCAATATTGCTAGGAGTATTACCAAGAGCCTGTATAATCTCAAATATTGCTAATTTAGGCATGCTGAGTTCTTGTATTTATTACCTGTATGTTTAGCTGTAACCTACTCTCACGTGGCTTTTTTTTTTACTCTGTACCCTTGTTTAACCGCCCTTCGTGGTGGTCTAGTGTTTCTGTGCATATACCTGTATTATCCATTGTTATATTGTCCCCTTTATTGTTGTACTGTCCCGGGTAATGCTTGAAAATATGCAGGTATTTTGCCTAACGCACTTACCTGGTTACCAAAAGCTAATAAATAAATAAATCTACAGAGCGTGTGTGTGTGCGCTGCAGAGCCCGAGCCAGAGGGAGACTTGGGTTTAGAGCACAGCTAATCGACTGGCAAATATTTCTCAAAAGTGGCATTTCTAGTAAGAGTATATTTCCTTAAAGTGCCTTATTGTGTGGTTGAAGATACAGGGAAGAGAATAGGTAACCCGGGTAAGGACAAAACGTTGGCAGAAGGCACTAAAAATAAGAACGTAGCGGGGTCTCCTGGTCCAGCCATGAGGTTGACACTAACTGAAGTCTTGGAAGCAGCAGACGATCTTGCAGAGGAAACCCTGTAATCACTTGACATACAAATAAACAGGCTTATGCAATCTGTATCAGGCCACTCTGATCAATTTGATAGTCTCACTAACAGAGTTGTGGGACTGGAAACCACTGTGGACACAGTTCAATTATACAATGTGGTAAATCCAATGTCCCAAATCCTGCATCCTGATTGGTTGGCTGGCACAATTACCACCCTAATAAATCCTCCCGTGTACCCACTGGAAAAAGTTCCAGCCAACCTTATGTCGTGGTAATCCAGTCGCTTTCACTTCAAACGAAACTGCCACGATTTGACCTGTCGCCCTTTCGCTAAAACACTGCGGTAAATTGTTTACAAAATGACATCCTCTTTCGAAGTGTAGGGACCTCAGTGAGTTAGAAAATAGTTAAAAAACATTAAAGAAACAACATTTGTCATTGTATAATATAAATGTAATCCTCCAGGGTGTGGGTACACGGGAGGACTTAACACGACTGGTGTGGTTCGGTCACAAGGCGCAACCGTGGTAAATCCTCCAGTGTACCCACACCCTGGAGGGATAAATTGCTTAATTATACAACGTGGTAAATCCAAAGTCCCAAATCCTGCATCCTTATTGGTCGGCTGGCACAATTACCACTGTGATAAATCCTCCAGTGTACCCACTGGAAGAAGTGCCAGCCAACCTTATACCGTGCTAATCCGGTCACTTTCACTTCAAACCAAACTGCCGCAATTTGTCCTGTCACCAGTTCGCTAAAAACAGCGCGGTAAATTGTTTACAAAATTACCTCCTTTCGAAGTGTAGGCACTTCAGTCAGTAAGAACATAGTTAAAAAAACATTAAAGAAACAACATTTACCATAGTATAATAAAAATGTATCCCTCAGGGTGTGGTACACTGATATAACTAACTAGTGTGATTCGCTCACTGGCTGCGCCTTGTGACCGAATCACACCAGCCGTGGTAAATCCTCCAGTGTACCCACACCCTAGAGGGATAAATTGCTTAATTATACAATGGCAAGAAATAATCCTGGATTCTGATTGGTCAGTGTGTTCCTGAGACAGTGAAGATATTGCAGTATAACATCACTGTCATTGATTAACATTAACTTTTCTTGCTGTCATCATTGAACACCATTATATATTTTTTTCTCTTCTCTTAAGAAACTCACTAAAAACCTACTAAAAACATGTTTTTTAATATATTTTTTTTAATTTTGTGTAACAATGAACCATTGTATAATAGCAATAAGGCACTCCAAAGTGTGTGTTGTTGTCTAATAATGTCACTCCTGGGGTGGTGGAAGCACTAAACCCGCCTCGTAGCTGCAACCACCCAGGAGATACCGATATACTAATACACACCATCCTCCTTATTGCTTAAATAGCTACTATTGAGGTAATTAATCAAGCCTGTGGATGCTGCCTTTCGGACTACGCCATTTCACTAAAGAAACTACTTCCTCTGAGCGCCGCTACTTGGAACGTTAGGAAAACCAGGCTCGTGCTGCCAATGTTCGCATCAGCAGAATGCCTGAGGGGAGTGAGGGGAATCACCTGCCCTCATTCCTTCCTGACGGAATGATTTACCCAACAACTGGGAAAGGTGTTTGAAAATTGGCAAGTTTGGAGCCAAAAAGCTTACAGGGTGACGTGCCAGGGAAGGTCGGACCACCCGGACACTCCCAGAGCAGTTGTGATGATTACTGAAGGGGTCGACAGCAGAGATTCAATATTGGTGCTGGCTAGATGCAAGGGGCGCCTTCTGCAGGATGAGTAGACCGTTACAATCTACCCAGGTCTCAGTTGTAGTACACGACAGAAAAAGAAAAACAATCTGTAGGTGGGAGAGCAATGCCAATAGCCTTTCTCTGATCCAGCAGATGCATTAAAATGGGATCAAAAGCACGCCCCATCAAGGAGACCAACGGAAGACCGAGGTGGTGCTGCCTCGGGGATGAAGCTCCTTGAACTGGACTTGGAAATGCCTTACTTTTATAATGGCGGGACCGTGTGGTGTGAGTAAGGGGCAGACCCTAGGTACATTTCGTGCCTCATGTTTTCCTCAGTGTTTCCTTTATCGGTCCCGGGCATAGCCTATCACCACACAGTTCAGGGACTTGTGTGGAAATTCTCATACGCGGGTGTCACCTATGTAACCCCTTTGTTACCCGGGGTTACTAGAATCCCAGTAAAACCTAGTGGTAGGCAGGGAAAGCAGCTTGTGAAACTCCAGTTAAATGGGTTTCACACTGTCTCACTCTGTTTTCAGTCACAGCTAAGACTTGAGAGATGACATCCCTATAGAACTGTCGCAGTTGCATGAGCCACATTTGGAATCTTCAGCTCAGAGAGTGAGTTTAGAACTTTGGGAAATTCAAAGTGACTCTTCAGTTTGTCCTTAAGCAAACAAGAAGGAAATCAGTGAGTGGTCTGTTTACCCCCCTCCCTCTGGGGGGTTCTCTGTGGGTTCCAAGGGCAATCTTCTTTGCCCACTATGGAAGGAAGCTGCCTGATTTTGTTTAAGTCTGTTCAAGTATAACAGCAAAGAAAGTGTTATTTCGCCTGTGGGGCACCTGCAACAAATGGGTGAGTGTTTGGCTCCATTTGAAGGGGTAAACATACTGTTTTCTTCAAGTTGGGAAGTAATGTGGACTGCTATTTGGGAGGACTATGTCTACTAGGACGAGCAAATGGAGCAGTCTATCAGTTTAAAATTTAAATGGATTTAAAGTTCGCTGTAGAGGGGGTGCATCAGGTCATCCACCATTCAATCTACATTTTAAAGTTCTAAAGTTTTCTGTGTGTCCAGAGAAATGGCCGGGTATGGGCTGTGGGAGCTGGAGGTGGGAAAACCCCCCATCTTTAGTAACCAGGTCCACCTCTACGGATTTCTTCTGTGTTTTTGCTACTTGCCTCATGCACTTGGCCAGTGATGGGGTGGATACCCAGACGTGGGTCGCAACTTGAAAATCTCTCTAGGAGTCGCAGACTCTAAGTGGTGTGGGGAGCCACAGGATGGGAAAATTACTCCTTGTTTGATGGGAGCTTGTTTGGAAGTATGAAAACAAATCTCTCTAGGAGTCGCAGACTTCAAATGGTGTGGGGAGCCACAGTTTGGGAGCCTCCTTGTTGGATGGGATGTCTTGCCAAGTAAAGTTTGGGTTAATTCTTCAAGTGGACCGTCAGTCGAGTGGCCGGCAGGGGTGCCAGGCCACTCGGGCTATGTATCCAATGCGCATGCAAAGTCGGGGCTAAATGCCTGGTGGGTCCAAAGCCAGACAAGTAAAGTAATGGGTTCATTCTTCAAGTGGACTGTCAGTCGAGTGGCGGCAGGGGTGCCAGGCCAGTCGAGCTATGTATCCAATGCGCATGCAAAGTCCGGGCTGAGTGCCTGGTGGGTCCAAAGCCAGACAACTGTAGTAATGTGTTCATTCTCAAATGGACCACTGTATTTTAACCTCTAATCTGCACATACAGTAATGTAGCCCTTTGGGGGACCATGCAATGCTTTGTTATGTGTCATCTAGTATAAATAAAGCCACACTGAAAAATCCCAGTTCTGGTTCTGGACATTACAGTCATTGCTTCCTGTAGTTGAATTTACTTGGGTGCCCCTGTGCAGAGTAGCCAAACCTAGGCCTCTTGTGCCAGGTAACCTCATCCTTCCCCGAACCCGTAGATATATGTTACCTCCACCAGGTATTGCTGCCTACGCCAACAGCATGCCACCTGTCGTTTCCGTAGAAAAGGCAGGGGTGGGGGGTTACACCTAGTTAACGTTTATACATGTTGAGGCACTAGCTTTCTACCTGAATTTGTACTGGTTATATCGTTACACTTCTTGCTGCTTTTCCATAATAGCACTCAGCTTCATCTGCTGTTTAACCTACTTGGGATCATACCTCTCAACGGTACCACATTAGGAGGAACGTTACGTTCCTCATTTTACTTCACAAAAGCTCCCTGTTCCACATTCAAAGCCAACATTTTAAGCAAAAATCCATAGAAAATGATGCAAAAGATATATTATTCAATTAGTAACAGACTTTCTGAACACGAATGCAACATTTTAACAGTGTTTTGAACTTCTTAGGTAAACATTTGATTAAGTGTTCCACATTTTGCCCATTTGTTCCACATTTTGATGGGCAATGTTCCACATTTGGGAACAAAAGGTTGAGAGGTGTGCTTGGGATATTTGGTACTTTTAGGGTACCATTAACATTGAAACAGCATGGTGGTTGTCTCTTTTCCTCCATTTTGGGGGAGGAGACTTCTCGAACTCCTTTAGCCTGACATTTGTTTTGGGACTCTCGTCATGAAGCTCTTCTTGGGCTCAGAAACATGGCTTTGCAGCTTTTGGACTTTTCCTAGTCAATTCTTGTATCTCGAGTTTCTCCTGGGCTGTTCTATCTCATTACACTAGGCAGACACTAATGTGATAGTACCTTGCCCCAGTTTTCCATTTACCTACTCCCCTCTACATCTTTCTGCTATATACCACTTTTTTCTTAACCCACTCCTCTACCCCAGTTACCTGACGATGGCCTCACTTGGTTGAAAGCTCCACCTCTCTCCCACCTCAGACGATTCCACCTTCGGCTGACCCCCCTAACCCCCTCTTACCTAATCCATCTATCTGTTAATACGTCCTAATTTGATGTGTATAAGTTCACATTTTACTATTACTGCTCGTGTACCTGCGTCAATGTTTTTCTTTTTTTTTCTCTGTAAACCTTGTATTTTTGTAAATGTTTGTTCAATACTGATGTGGAACCTTTGAAAATGAGTCCTTGACTCATAGATATTGATCCCAAACTGAAACAAATATATACAAAAGTAAATAAAGTGATTGCATTAAGAGGAGTGGTGTCCTCATTGATTGAAACAATGTATGTCCTGTGTTCGAAAAACTTGCTGTATGTTTTTGTTTTAAACAGTAAACATGAAGTTTACAAAAAAAAAAAGAGAAATCCACAGAACTTGTGTAACACCTGGATTCCCCTGGGACTACTAGGACCCCTTTAGAATAAGTTTAGGTAGGGTCTGGGCAGCCAAAGGGTAAAATCCCTGTATGGCTCCTTCAAGAATCATCTGGTCAGTCCTGCTGAACAGAGGATGCTGTGTTTTAATTTAGAACTCTTGCAACAGCATAACCCCCTGCCTCAGTGCTGCAGTTCAGTTTTGATTCTCAGAGATAGAGTTCAGAGTTTGAGTGAGCAAGTTGGTGCTCTACCTGTGGGCAGATCAAGTGCCAGAGGGGAGTGCCTCTCTTATTTTCTTGCCTTAGTTTGTCTGCTAAGTGTTCTGTGCATGGGATGTGGTGGTGACTTGGGTCACAGGTTTGGACCATTCGGGTTTGGCAGTGTTCAGAATTAATGGTCCAAATCAGGTTTCACACTGTCAAAGCCGAAAGTTAGACCTACAATTTCCCTGCACACTGCACGTAAAGGAGCACTGCGTGAGCACAATTGTGTGCTGCTCAAAGCACGTAATTTTTTTTTTAAATGTTTTGGCCAGCTGCTGATTGGTTCAGTTTCCCCTGGGATTCCCAGTTCAGTAAAGTGGGCATACATCTCTGCTGTGGAGGCTTGAGGAAGAGTGGAAGTCAGAGGAGGAAAGCAGCAGCGTGTTTGCTGCCAACTCGCTGAGCATTTTCTTTTAGGCCCAAGTCACTTGAAACAACCATTGATGCACCAAGAAATTGCCTCCCACTTCAAGGAGAAAATCTGGGAATCCTAACATATAGGGAGTATGTATTTCTTTTTTTTTTTCCTCATGTGGACTAGAGACCATGGAGTGTCTGCACTGCTGCATCCCTTGAAATAAGGCGTGGTACTGTCTACCGTGGCCCGACTTTACTCCCTCCCGCCAACCAGCCTGCCTGTGTTAGTCCCAGTCAGTCTGTCCCTTCCTGACATGAACACAAAATGCACCCCATCTCCTCACCACCTACATGCATGGTGTTTCAGTAGTGAGCCTGGGTGGTGGTTATTAAATTTAATAAACCAGCTCATAAGACAAAAAGATTCTTCTGTCTCTGTTCCACTTACAGGTCCCCTGCTGTATGTACATCCAACTCAAGGCTAGGGCTGGGCATGGTGGGGGAACATATCTTGCTGCTGTGGGGAAACTAGGGCCCTACAGCTAGAGTCCACCAATTTGGCATCTAATTTTGGGCCAGATTGGGACATTTCACAGTTTGGCCAGCCTGGCTCAAAATTGGCCCGTTGGGACGAATTTTCTGACTTGCACAGCCCTAGCGGCGACCATCTCCTGTGATGTCCCGAGGGGGTGAATGTACATACAGATGTGCTAACTGAGACTGGGAAAAATGAGTAGTTATTGAGGCAATCCCCACACCTGTAAAGACCTTAATTAAGGTGCTGCCTAGAACTGTTTGTTTAATATCAAAAGCCTTCTGCCATGGAAATGCTAAGTGTTTTCATTTTGTCACTTCAGGGACTGTAAACCAGAAAGCCCTCTGGCTGGGGGCTTCTGTATGTCCACTACAGTGACTTGCTGCAGTTGTTTGCAATGGAATGGGTTCCACAGAAAAGGACCCCTGCTGCTTTGAAATGTAAATTATAGTTCTGTCAGAACTGAAGTGGAATTCCCAAGAGACATGCAGTGTCCATAAAAGTTTTATACTCTGAATGAATGTAGAGGAGGTCTGGCTTTGGCTTGGGCTGAGCTGTCAACTCAGTCCAGTTGCAGAGGGATGAATCTGTTCACAAGCGTATTTTGGGAGGTACCTTAGTTCTCATGTGAAAGTTAAATAGGGGAGGTAACTTAGTTCTCCCTCCTGGTCAGGAACGTATGCCAGCAGATAACATTCAGACTCGAAGGGTCCAGTGTAAGACTCAAAACGATCCAGTGTGCTTCAAACTGTGGAATTTGAAGGATCCAGTGAGCTAAATATTCTGGGACCCTAGTTCCAATTTTTCATTTGTCCAGAAGAGGGGGACGGATGCTTGAAATGTGTGTTCTGGTAGTGATTTCTACACCTGTGCATGTTTCTGAGTACTTTTGTTCTGCTTCTCCAAAAGCCCTGATGGCACTACCAAATTCTGACTGACATCCTATCAGAATAACGCCATACTGTACAATCGCATGCCTGTTGTGGACAGTCCATCATTGTGTGACCTGTGTGATGTTTTGGGGCCCCCTCAAACATGTGTGATCCCCCCATGACCCAAGTAACTTGTACACCTTCCCTGACCTCCTAGATGCCTGAGCCAGGTGTTGCCCTAATGCCAGGGGTAATGCTGCTTTTGTTGTTGTTGTGTTTCCTAAAGGGGGACTGAGGTTACACTTGTATTTTTCTTATGTTTGCTTCCTGCACTATTTTCCGTTTGCTTCATTTATTATGTTTTTATGTTTGCTTGAATGCATGTGCAAGAAACATAGTGCCATCATCTGAGTTTTCCAGAGGTGTGTCAGCCTCTTCCAATTCAGTCAGTGTATTTGTAGGCACAGTCGCAGTGCACCAATCATTGCTCCAGCTGTCTATGACAGCTGAAAAATGCAATGACATACAGTTGAAAGGGAGAGCTCTACTTGAAGGAGCAGAGCTCTTCCCCCCCACACACACACACATGCACGCACGCACACTGCGTGCTCATGCATCTCCCCCCTCCACACTGTACAGCCGACGGGGGTGCCCAATCCCCCATCAGCTCCACGCCCCCCGCAAAGCATCCAGGTGCCACGCTGGGAGCCCACCCCAGTGTGGCAACAGATCCATGGCCAGGGTGCCCAATCCACTGTCGGCTCCATGCTCCCCCAGCCATCCTTCTGCCAAGCTGGGAGCTCACCCAGCATGGCAAGCGCTACGTCGTCTTTTAAAAAAAAAAAACCTGTAAAGAAAAAACTGTCCCTCACAGTCTCCTGCCACCCCACACCTGCACCCACCCTGCACCCTGCCTCCCCACCCCCCACCCATACTTACCTCCGGAGTCCAGCGCGACGATCTTCGGTGGACCGGGAACATGTCTGCACTCTTCAAAGCCGACCGCGAACTGGGGAAATGCCGGTAAGCTGTATAATGGGATAGATAGGGTTTTTTCAACTTTGTTGCATATCTCAGGCATTTTTTGGAATTTTTGCACCAAATTTTCAACATGGGGTTTTTGGGACCCCTCCTCATGAATTCGTGCACTGTCATGGCGTTACTCGGGCTCGAAGGGTGATTTCGCAGCCACTGTGTGAAATCACCTTTGCAGAATGATTAACAAAACAACACTGCCAGTGTTCCTAAGGTGGGCTCTCAAAAAACCTATTTTGAAAATTGTGTGGAAAGATTCCTAAAAATTACTGTTTTACGAGCGTGCATTATGCAGTTCCTACGCACGCTCGTAAGTTCACGAATTTTCAATATTTTCACTCCAGATTTTCAACATTGCCATTTTACCACACCTCCTTATGAGCAGTACAGCTGTCATTTTTCACATCTCACCCAAAACGTGTTTACGCCCATGTAGTGCACAATGGGCGCAGTCGGTTGTCTTGAAATCAATGCAAGGACACATTAAGAAAATCACAGTGATACTGTTCATGAGCAGAGGTCTAAAATGGCTATTTTGAAAATGTGGTGAAAAATTGCTCCAAAATGACTGTTTTAGGGATATTGCGCACAGTTCCTCGTCACGCTGGCAAGTTTGCTAATCTGTAATATTTGCATACCAGATTTTCAACAGTGCCATTTTACCGCACTTCCTTATGAGCAATGCAGCTACACTTTTTCACATCTCACCCAAAATGTGTTTCCGCACATGTAGCGCACAATGGTACAGTCAGTTTGCGAAAACAATGTTTGGGACAGATTAAGAAAATCACAGTGACACTGGTCATGAGCAGAGGTCTTAAAATGGCTATGTCAAACATTTGGTGACAAAACTCCATAAAATGACTGTTACGAGTGAGCATTGCGCAGTTTCCACGCACCCTCGTAGGTCCATGAATTTGTAATATTTTCAGTCCAAATTTTCACCAGTGGCATTTTTCCACACCTCCTTATGAACAGTACAGCTGTCATTTTCCACAATATGGCCGAAATGTGTTTTCACACTTTCAGTGAAGAGATGTGTGGTCGCTGTAGGAAATCATTGTTCAGGACAGATAAGGAAAATCACACTGACACTGTTCATGATTGGAGGTCCCAAAATGCCTGTGTTAACAATCTAGTGTAAAAAAAATCTCCAAACTAGTTATATTACGGGTGTGCATTGCACAGTTTCTACACACGCTCGTGACTTCATTTTTTAAGATTTTCACAGCAGATTTTCAACATTGCCATTTTACCTCCCATGAACAGTACCGCTGTCATTTTCACATCCTGTTCAGAATGTGTTTTGCACCTGTGGTGCCAAATGCCATAGTCGCTGTGCAAAAGCAGTTTTGGCTAACAAACTGATATTGCCATTGTTCATGAGGTGGGGGTAAAAAAAAAACATTGAAAATTTGGAGTGAAAATACCAACGAATGCCTGAGGCCTTAGGGTTTCCGACCATAACGCCCCACCCTGTAGAGTATGACAGGCATCAGGGGTGTGACTTGAGATTCTCGCCTGTAATGCTCATACCATTCCACGCCCTGCAGCCAGTGAGAGGCATCGAGGTGTGCTTTGGACTCTTCTGCACCAAAGTTCACCCCATTCTCCTATACAGCACCTATCTCACTGTATTTCCTGATGGAATGGGGTGCGCATAAGGGCCAAAGACCCCAAGGCACACCGTGACACTTGTCAGTGTCTGCAGGGTAGGGTGCGGTGAAATGGCATGGTCATTATGCCTGATGACCCAAAGGCACATCCCAATGCCTGTCACTCTCTGCAGGATGGTGGTGGGGTTGGCTTCAGTCCAATATTTCGCTGCCATTCCTATTATGCAGGTCTGTAACTGCTACGCTACCAACTCCAGTGCCAGCAAGCAAACATTCGGCATTGACAAATCCTTGTTATTCAGTATCTTAAGCATTCTTTTATTCTGAATATTTATACATGTACTAAAAGAAGTACAGTAGAATCCCATTAACATCTTAGAAATGAGACTATCACCAGTACAATTCTCAGAATTTCAAGTCTTAAAATCAGGATTCCATTATTTTAATCACCATAAATCTATGTCCTTACATAAATTATTTGAATGCACTTCCCAGGGGTTAGAAGAGAGGGTTGTGACCGCATCAGGGATTAGCAGTGCCAGGCCAAGAATAAAGTTCAAGGAGCGATAGGAGACCAGCACCTGCAATGGAACACTGAATTATTGTAGCACCATATAAAGTTCACGGACTTGAGGAACTCCAAAGTGCACTGCTTTATTATAAGGTGCAAAAAAGTCAAGACAAACAATAACCAAGTTAAAACTCACAATACTCATGTAGTAAACCAGAGTCCTCTTATGAAACGTTCATGAAACATGGATAAAATCCAACAGGCCATTGACAGTTGGTACAGTTCCTTGTAGCAGCAAGTTCAAGTTAGGAACAAGCACTCTGACGTCGCCGGAGTCGTTTTCCATAGACTGACGTGTATAGCATTTATCCATTTAATAAAGACGCTCTTAAAGAGACAGTGCATTATGTGTATTATAAACATCAGTTCTCTACACTTGTCAAATGACAAAAAAATATATATAAATAACCAGCATACAAATTTTTCTACTTATATTGAACCACAAACCATAAGTGTTAACAAGTGAATTTAAAATCAGAAATTAGAAAAAGACAGAAGAAAACTTCACCGAGTATAATTAAAGGGAATCATTCAAGTATTGCACACAGTCCACAATGAATTTTGCGTGGTAACTGATATCCATGATGAAGCTGAGGTAGACTCACAATGGTAGGTGGTAGTCCAACTGTGCAGGGCTAGAAGATAGAAAAATAGATACATTAGAAAAAACACTTAAAGTGCACCATACTTACGGTAGCAAACAGCAACCATTAAAAGCAATACTAATTATATTTAAAATCATTTCATTTCTTTAGGAAAGGTTTAATTTCAATCATATCATTCAAACCAGGAGGGTACATGATTTGCATGAAGAAAATTCAGTAATGTTCTGTCATAAGGAGCAAATTATCATAATCACCCCCTCTGTGTCAAAATAGGCTTCTCAATAACTGTAAACACAAAACCATGTTTATTTTTATTTCTAGCTCTGAGAACATGCAGAGTTAGGGCATTTTAATGTCACCATTCAGCACTGCTCTTGTATGGTAACCAATTATGGGTTTAAACATTATTTTTGTTTTACCTGTATAGAATTTACCACATTTCCACTCAGCCATATACACAGCCCCCTCAGAACTACATGTGATCCAGCCCCTGACTTTAACATCTCTTAACAGCAGCAGGATTTTTGAACCATACAGTAGTTTTTACCATAGGGCAATACTTGCAATTGCCCCCCCCCCCTTTGTTCCATGAGTCAATTGTGTGGTATCTCTTATTGGCTGTACTGAGTACTGAGTGAATGGGAGTATCTTTAATGTTCTTACCCCTGCGGTATACCATTCATGGACCATTGCTGTCAAATGTTTTTAAGTCTCGGGTCCATAGTAACCAGATGCCAATGCTTCCTGACAATAGAGGCTACTGTTGTGATTGTGGATTATACCCAGTAACAAATGTAAGCTGTGAATCACACTTTTTTCCTTTCTGTTTCTCAAGTAACAGTTATAGCCCTTATTTCACAATGTGCCTGCTCACTACAGGGGTGTAAGGACACTCTGCCTTTGGCCTCATATCACACTCTCCACGTCATGCATTAAAATCCTTTAATGTACACCCTGGGCGTGATTTTCAAAATGAAAACTTTGTTTCAAGGTGCCTGCACCAAACTGGTATCACGCAAGTGCCATCTTGCATCAAAGTATGCATCTATTCCAATTTGTGAATGCAGGCGGTATCAAAATCGGGATGCCGTGTGCCAAAGCCATCCTGTGCTACCCTTGCAGAAGAAGCACCTGTGCACCAGGTTGCAAGAGTGGCTGCATAATGGCGGGGCTGCACCATCTCCTTTTTTGCAGTTCCAGGAGCCCTGCCATGGTCACAAGAGGGGGCTATCTTTGGACCAGACAGGAGGTGGTCTATGGGACCTGTGCCATTGCCCAGCAAGGTGACGATTGGGGGGGGACCTAGAAGGAGGGGACTGGGGGTCAGTGTAGCCCTGGTAGTGGCATGGGGTGAGGGGGCACAGTGGCAGTGGGGGAATGTGAAGGGTCATCTGGCAGTGGTGCCCTGCTAGTTGGCATAAAGCAGATCGGGCTGAGTGTTGAGGGTCATGACCAGACCAGCATTTCCCAGACCCTAGTTGGCATCAGCCTGACAGGATCCACAGTCTTCTGAATGTAGTGGATGGCACTGGGTGCTGCTTGCAGGGTGCATTTGGTGGCCGGGGAAGTGTCCCAGGAACAACAACATTCCCCAGGTACACAGCCCACTGTGTGGTGGCTGGCAGCTGCCTGACTACACTGCTAGGGACTGTGGGGCTGGTGCAAACACTGCTGTCAACTGGGGTCTGCTCATGCTGGTCCAGTCGTGCCCCACCACCCAGCCCAATTCACTGTGTGCCAACTCACAGGGTATTACTGCCAGGTGCCTCCTCACTTCCCCCCACTGCTGCTACACCCCCCCACCCTCCATGACACCAGCAGGGCTATATCAGCCCCCAGTCCCCACCTTCCACATATAGGTACCCCGTAACCTCTGTTGGTTGTCTAGGGTTGTGTCGGACGGGAGGATGATATATCCCTCCTTCAAACCCCACATGTGCACTCTCATTGTTTGGCACAACCCTGCAGCTGCAGCAACTCTCTGGCCTTTAGTGCAGGAACCCCCTGTTTTATAAAAAGGGTGCAGGGTCCCTAATGCACCCAGAGGTTGCTGCAGCTGTAGACTGGCGCAAATTGCAGCGAACTATGACTGTTTATTTTTTTATATTAAACTTTTTATTAACAAACAAATTCTATGTACATTTACAGAATGCCTTAAACAATATAAACGGATCAAATCATGTTGACAAATGAAGATGTTGATTTCGGTGCTTTATTAAGGTAACTAGTAACAATGGCCACTTTGAAAATAGAGCCCCATGTCCTGATTTATTCCTTACTTGAAGTATACAGAAATTGGGTGCATATTTATCACATTGTACTAACTGTATTAGCTGCTTGAATCCATCGGATTGCAAACACCCTCAACCTAAGAAGTGGTCAAATGAAACAAATGCTTCTGTCAACCCCCATGGGTGCTGTTTGTACCATAGGTACCCCATTACCTTAATATCCCTTCAGGCAATATAATCTGGTGGTGAATCACATCCTTCAAATTAGAAACATAGAAACAGAAAATAATGGCAGAAAAAGATCAGTGGTCCACCCAGCCTGCCTGAGTTACCTATCTAGTCCTGAGACCTACTGACCCTCCAGGATCCTAGATTTACCCATCCTTCTCCCAATCTCCACCCTTCTTCTGTCACCCTGAGTAACCACAATACCCTCCATACAGTCTCAACCATGCTTGAAGCCTGTACCCACCACCTCGGCTGGCAGACTGTTCTATTGCTCCACCACCCTTTCTATAAAATAGTACTTCCTCACATCCCTCCTTGACCGCCCACCAGTTTCCACTCATGTCCCCCTGACCACAACCTAGTATTCGATCTAAAAAGTTCCTTGCAATTCACCTTGTTAATTCAATTTAGGACCTTAAGGTCTCTGTCATATCACCCCTCTCCCGTCTGGTCTCCAGTGATTGCATGCTCAGTGCCTTGAGGCACTTCTCATAAGTCCTGCCCTGTTGGATCTGAATCATCTTAGTCACCCTTTGCTGCATCGTCTCCAGCCTGTCCTTATCTTTCCCGAAGTGAGGACTCCAGAGCTGGGTGCAGTACTCCAGGTGAGGCCTCACCAAATATTTATAAAGCGATAGAATGACCTGTTTCCTTCTGCTGTCAGTACCCCTCTGACTACACCCCAGTATCCTGTTTGCCTTACTTGTTGCACTGGCTTGATTGTTTGAGTGTATCACTGATGATAACTCGTAGGTCCCATTCCTCAGCCTTAGTGCTGAGTCTTACCCCACCCATCCCTTTTCTCCCTCATAATCTCCATCCTTCTGCTATTGTTCGGAGTAGCCACAATGGTCTTGACTTTGTCCCAACTGTGCTTGAAACCATTTATGGTTTTGACTCCTACCACCTTGGCAGGCAGATTGTTCTAAGGTTCCACCACTTTTTTTAGTAAGGTAATACTTCCTCAAATCCATCTTAAACCTTCCCCATTTCAGTTTCCATTCATGGCTCCCCGACCTCAAATTTGTGCTTATGCAAAATAGTTCCCTTCAGTTTAAGTTATTTATTCCTTTCAGGAATTCGACGGTCTCTGTCATATCACCCCTCTCCCATCTGGTCTCAAGTGAGTACATGTTTAGTGCCTTCAGCCACTTTTGTAAGATCTGCCCTTCTGGTCCTGTATCATCCTGGTCACCCTTTGCTGCATGGCCTCTAGTCTGTCCTCATCTTTCTGGAGGTGAGGACTCCAGAACTAAGAACAGTACTCCAGGTGTGGCCTTATCAATGACCTAAAAAGAGGTAATATTACCTCTTTCCTTCTACTGTCTATACACCTCCTGATGCATCCCAACATCCTGTTTGCCTTACTAATGGCCTTATTGTGTTCACTTTATTGTTTAAAGGTGTCATTAATGATGCCTCCTTGGTCTCTTTCCTCAGTCGTAATGCTCTGCTTAATCCCTTCCATCCAGTACTCTGTCCTGGAGTTCTTGCTCACTAGGTTCATCACCCTACACTTTTTGGCACTGAATTTCAACAGCCAGACCTTAGATCACCTTTCAAATCTATGCAGGTCGTTCTGCACCTTCTTAGTTTCCTCATCGCTGTGTACCCTCCCACAGAGTAGTATGTCCAGACCCATGACAGATGGCTTTGGCACCCTACTTGTGACCTCCCTCTCTTCTGATTTGACCCCATTTACCATGAATCTTTGCTGCCCTTCTCTCAGCCAATTACCTACCCATCTTACTATATCTCTTGCCACCCCCAGATCCTCCATTTTTTCAGCAAGTGCCTGTGAGACACTGAGTCAAAGGCTTTGCTGAAATCAAAGTAGAGTAGATCCATGATGTGTCTCTCATCCATTGTCTTTGACACCCAGTCAAACAAAACTATTAGGTTTGTCTGACAAGACCCCCCCCGCCATAAACCCATGCTGCTTACTACCCTGGAGGCCACTACTTACCATGTAGTCCACAGGGTCTTCCTTGACAAGTGACTTCATCAGTGTCCCTACAACTGAGGTAAGACTGACATGTCTGTAGTTCTCTGCCTGCTCCCTATTCCCTTGTGGAGTGAAATCACGTCTGCCACCCTCCACTCATTCATAACGACCCCTGACTTTAGTGAGCTATTGAATAGCCCTGCCAGTTCTGCTGACAGTTTCTGAGCATCCTTAGATGCATCCCATCCAGTCCCTGTGTCTTATCTGTCTTGAGGACTGCTAACTCTTTAGATACCCTTTCACTAATGAATACTGACTGCCTTATCTCTGGGACCCCTTTAGCGGTCACCTTGATGATATTGTCTGATAAGGGCCCGCTGTCCTCCTTGGTGAAAACACAGCAAAAGTAGTCATTTAGGAGGGCTGCCTTTTGCCCATCCTCCTCTATTATGCTACCTCCCTCCACTAGCCTAACAACTCCCCCTTTCTTCCTTTTTCCCTAACATACCTGAAGAATTTCTTCTCTCCACTTTTAACCCCTTCAGCAATACGTAGCACAATATCTGCCTTAGCTTCCTCAACTGCTCTTCTAGTTTCTCTAGTCCATACTTGGTATTCACCCCATTCTTCCTCCGCCTTGTTTTCTTTGTACCTTGGGCAGGCCTTTTTTGTGGCCCTCACTGCTACTCTGGCCCTTTCCATGAACCACATTCTTCACATGTACCTTTTTCTCTTGGTCACTGTCATCAGGCATACTGTACCTGTGATGCCTCAAGAATGGCCCCTTTTTATTGTCTCAGAGCTCCTGGAAAGCCGCCCTTCCATCTGGGTGTGCCAATGAAGAAAGCACAACTCGCCACAAAAGCAGACCAAAGGCTCAAATGGCATCAATTCAACAGCAATTTATTGAGGCAAAAAAGTACAATAAAGTGCAAACCTGTAAAGGTGCAGAAGCACAGACCGGGGAACAGCCCGGCAGGACTCCACTAACTTCAACCGATTTCACGCTAAGGCTTTATCAGAAAGTATCCCACTGGTACAACCTCCCATCTTTTAAGTGCAGTACTTAGTGACAGTGCACAATAATGATCGGTGGATACATAAAAAGTAAATGAAAATTCATGATAACCATCAAATACCACACAGCTATAAGAATCGCACAAACTGTGCATGTATATAAATGTTAGGTTAATTACCTATAAAGAAAATACCCGACACATATAGAAACAACTATGGATGGTTGTTGAACAACATATAAATTAATAAGAACCCTAAATAAATAAATGGACATGTGCATCTGTTTAGGGAACCCTAAGGACCCTACACAGATACTGGGGAAGTTATTATAGTTAGTGCAAAAGCATCTATTACATCAATGTATAACTCTTATGTACTATAATATGAATATGATTATTAATTTGTCATATTCACTTCACATTTTTAAATGTCATTGCTATATGTACATTTTTTTCATTTATAATCCATTAGACAATACAGAAGCTAAATATTGCACCAAAAAGCACATGTTTAATCATGAAGTGTGAACACACATGTGTAATCACGAAGTGTGAACACACATGACAATCCATTTTTCCCTTTTATTGCCTCCCATCTATCCTCTACCCTTTTTATGTGGTCTACCCCGACTAACTTGTCCCAAACTAACTCCCTCATCCTGTTAAAGTCTACCCTTCTAAAATCAATGACCTCAACTTTTAATTGTGGTTTACTAATCCCCATGGCTAGCTCAAACCAGAAAGATTTATGGTCACTGTTCTCTAGTGGTCCCCCCCCCCCACACATGCACGGGTCCTACCATCTCTGAGTTGGTGAGCACCACATTGAGGATGGAAGCCTGTCTGGTGGCTTCATCAACTAGCTGCACCAGCAGACAGTTCCTGGCATCTGGAACCCCCCAGTCAATGCCCAGCAGGTTCAGGTCACTTACTGCCACTATCTCACCTTTTGCCACTCCCCCTGACTAGTTCTTCCCCAAGTTCCCCGTCACTCTCCTCCACCTCTCCTGGTGGTCTATAGATTAACCCCAGCTGTATTTTCTTGACCAAGGCTGTTGTGAACTGCACCCACAGTGACTCTGTCTCCTCATTTGTGCCCCTGATGTCTTCATTCTTCACAGTCTCTATGCCATCCTTGACATAGAGGGCAACACCCCCCCCCCTTTACCTTTTACTCCATCCTTCCTAGACATGGTGTAGCCTGGGACTGTCAGGTCTCAGATGTTTTTTTCCAAGGCTCACGTCTGAGTGATGGCTACGAGGTCCACATTATCATCTAGAGCTTGCCAATTTTATTACTTACATTGCTGGCATTGAGGTTGACCCCCTTCGATTTAACCCTTGACCTCCTTTAACTATTTACTCATCCTTTGTCTTTTCTCCTCCCTTGTCCCTCACCCTTCTTATAGTTTTTAGGCTCTGTGGCTCCTGATCTTTGATCCCTTCCCTCAGCCCAGTTTGAACCTCTACCCATTTTTACCTGCTTTGTCTCTACAAGTCCTATGATTTGGGGAAGTACTGGGTAGGTTCCCCTTTCTCTGTCCTACCACCTTGGTTCTCTTAGATTCAGTCTCCTCCACTGTCAGTTTAACTATCTGATAAAGACGTCAAACTTTTGGCGCAGCACACTAGCCACCTCCCTAGTCGGGTGAAGGCCATCACCCTTGAAAGTCTCCTGTCCCCAAAGTCTCTCCAGTCCCCCACAAGATGGAATCTCTTTTCCTGACACCAGCTTTCAGCCATTGGTTAAACTCCCCTATCACTTCCTTTCTTACTTTCAACACTCCTCTCTCTGTCCCATACAGGGAGGACCTTGTAGAAGGCCACTGAGGTACAGTGTTCCTTTAATCTGTCCACCAGTGTATGAAAGTTCTAATTCACCATCTCTTCAGAATGGTAGCCAGTTCACTGGTGCCCAAGTGTCCAAGCACCCCAGCTCGCCCTTCCCCTCCACCATCCTCTCTATCCTAGCTACATCCTGGATGGCTGTTGCCCCAGGGAGACATCTGACCATCCTCCTGCTCCCATCCAACCCTTCTGCCACCATCCGCTCCACCCCCTGACCATTGAGTCCCCAACCACCAAGGCTCTTTTAATTTATTTCTTCCTGTATTTTCCTCCAGGTGCCATCCAGATGTCCTCCCCTTTCCATCGACTGACTCAGAGTCACCCCTAGTGCAGTCAAGTGTATGAGGGTCTTCTAGAGGTGCAAAACAAAGTGCCATCTGGATGGAGTGGTGCTGGACAACCTTCTAGTGGCTATCTGTGGCTCCCTTCCCCATCACACTCTACCACCTGAGCCAGTTGACCTCTGGGAGAGTGGAGGTACAGTGTGCTGGCTCCAGCTGAGCTGGTAACGCAACAGAAAGAGCCCATCTCTTGCTGCTGCCAGCTAAGTTTGGAGAACTTCAATAGTCCCACAGATGGGACAGTGCCCCCTTCTCGACAGCATGCCCCTGAAGAAGAGTGCCTCACAGATACCACAACACTCTCCCCACTGGACCCCCTCCTTATACTGAACCTAGGACTTAGGGCTCCACCTAAACAAAAGTGCTGCTAGAGTGCTTGTTCTGCTAACCTAGTGGTTTGGCAATTTCCAGAAGCAAGTGTAACAAACAATTTACATGTGATAGGTAACTATTTGCAGAAACAATATAACTAATTAGTACTACGATTTGGCAACACACCCAGTAAGCTGCAAATGATAAATTAGAAACTGAATTGAACTTTAGGTATACCTAGATTGGTAATTACTGGGTTACCTTAAAAATTAGCAAAACAGTTTACACAGCAAAAAAAGCAAGTAGGAAGTCTTACAGTTCCAAAAAGCAGAAAGGAATTCCTACAATCTCAGTAGCAGTCTTTTACTGGAAAGTGGGCAGCAGCAGACTAACAGATCATATACATAGTATACTCCACCATCGGGCAGGCTGAGTTTAGCAAAATGCATGTTCAGCAGTAAAGCAGCTCTGTTATATAAAGGGTATAGCAGTACTCACGAAGGGGTATCACAGTACTCATGAAAGGGTATCACAGTACTCATGAAAGGGTATGACAGTATTCACGAAAGGGTATCGCAGTACTCACGAAGGGGTATCGCAGTACACACAAAGGGGTCTCGCAGTACTCATGAAGGGGTATCGCAGTACTCACGAAGGGGTATCGCAGTACTCGTGAAAGGGTATCACAGTACTCAGTGTCATTTTGTTGAATTCCAACAGCATGACTTGTTCCAGTTCCATCTGTTCTGGGCTGGCTCCAAGCAGACTCCAGTTGATGTCTTTTGTGCTTGGTCCTTTGCGCAGAAGGCCGTAGCATTGAGGGGCCACTTGAGATTGTGGAGATTTAAGGGATTTAGATTGCAGAACTAGACAAAAGGCAGCAGCTCCCGATTGGTCAAAGAGGCTGCAGGAGGTGTGGCTAGGTCCAGGAAGGCTTCTGACTGGAGGAGAAGCTAGCTACCAGAAGAGACTGGCAGCTGTTGCAGGAGTCCCAGGTGGAAAGCAGGCTGGAGAAGTGGAGCTATTGCAGGAAAGACAGGAGTCCTTAGCTGGAGTGACGATCCCCTCAGAGCCCCAATCAAGCAGTGGCCAGCAGTGGGTGAAATTACAGCTCTTTCTGAAAAACTGTGATGCAGCTTGGAGATTTAAACTCCTTAGGATGTGGATTGCAGAACCCGACAAAAGGCGGCAGCTCCTGATTGATCTGGAAGGCTGCACAAGGTGCAGCTAGGTACAGGAAGGCTTCTGACTGGAGGAGAAGGCAGCTGGCAGAAGCAGCTGGTAGCTGTTGCAGCAGTCTGAGGTGGAGAGCGGGACTGGCAGTGTGGCACTCGAGCAGGAAGAATAAGCGTCCCTAGCTGGAGTGAAGTGTCCCTCAGAGCTCCAATCAAGCAGCAGCTGGCAATGGGTGAAGTTATAGCTCATTACTGCACAAGCCTTATTTTTAATTAGTGTTAACTAATTCCAGTCCACCACTCCCCTTCACTCCCAGCTCTTTGATACCAGCTAAAGCACCTTCCACCCACCCCCCGTCAATTCCCCTCTTAACTCTCTTTCCCATCTCTTCAGACTCTTCTCCTGCTTTGGACCTCCCAAATGTAGGCTAATTATTTCTGTGCCCTGTCTGATTCTGTACCCAAAAGCACTATTGCCCTCCCCAACAGGCACTTGAGCACTTTATTGTATTCTTGCATGCCCGTCCATGTGTCAGTACGTTGAGCCATGCTGCTGGTTATTTACCTAGTCACTACTTCACTAGTGCACCTGCTATGATTGTCTATGTTACCACACTTTGATACTCTGTAATTTTACTCCTTATGTACCCCCCTTCCCCATCTCCCCTAGATCACACCTGGAAATGAGCCTCAGCTCAGTGTGCCTTTCCTGGTTAACAATTTTTAAATAAATAGATAAAAATTTCAGATTTAGTGTACACGGGTACCTCATTACCTCAATATCCTTCCCAGTAACAAAATCTGAGAGCTGGTGGCCTCCCTCAGAATGTGCTGCCCTCAGTCTAATCACCCTAGAAAACATGGGAGTAATATCATGGGTGTTCTTACATTACTATACAAGCTTTATTTCTAATTTGTGTTAATTTATTTTTTGCTTTAGTGTTAAGTGGGAAGAAGTGAAAAAAGAGCAAACACATCCATTGAAAAGGGGACCGCAGGGTCATATGAATGCACCCAAAAAGAGAGAAGCAAAATGCAGAATATATATGAATTTATGCCATACCTATGAGGATAAAAAGTGACAAATATCAGTGATATTCTTGTTCTGGGTCCATTTGTCCCCTAGTGGCAATGGAGGATTTAGCCATTTGCCATGAAAGGACTGCTTGTTATGGGAAAGAACCATGTCCTCTACCTCTCAGTGGGTTGTAGGAAGCCAGCCTAGAGGTACAGTATTAAAATTCATTCTTGTTTCATTTGACTCCTTACGAGCCTGCTCCACCTGCTGTCCAAACAGTTACCTGCCATCAAAGGAGACATTCATGATCTGTTGTTGGACATCTGGGGTGAAGCCAGAAATCTGCAGCAAGGTGTGCTACCTGATGCAAACCACTGTACCCGCAGAGTGGACTACTGCATCAAAGGCATCCAGAAAGTCCTTAAGCTGGTGGCTGTTGGATTTAATACTCTAACAGCTAGCAACATGGCTGCATACCTCTAAACTCTCCCTGATTTTCAGGGATGTCCCTTATTTCACCTCAAAATTTACTTCTGTCCCTTGTGTTTCCATGACTGAACAGTAGGGATTGTAAGCTCATAATAGTCTCAAACTTTAGAGTTACAGACTTGTTCATCTTTAGAAACGTATTTTAGACTAATCCCCTTATTCTATCAGCTCCCTGAGTGGATATCACCAATTTTTAAGATGTGTCCCTGATTTTGGTCATTTGTCCCTTATTTCTTTAAGCCTTGTCCCAGATTTAGGGGCAGGAGGTTGAGAGGTATGCATGGTTGTTCGGCCTCTGTATCCAGCAAAGCTTCTGCCAGAGATTTCAGCTTACACCAGAGGGCATATTCTTACTTAGAGAAGTGAACCTAGTAGCTATCTATTCTCATGCCATGGGTTTACCCGAGGCATAGACCCACTTGCTGATAGTGCCTACTTTACACAACTCCTTGTTAGTGGGATGAGCAGTGACCCTCCTTGCCTCCCCTGGAACTATAGCTTTGTCATTCTCAGTCAAAATGACAATGATAGTCACCATTGGCTGAGTAAAACACATGGGCTTAGACTTAGAAGCTGTGTATTTTCTGTCTGCCTGTTTGGGGACAGCTGTCACAGTAGTAGGCCTCCTCCAGTTCGCCTCTGAGAGAGTCTCCAAGGCTTGCTCAATGGGAGGGACTAGAGAGATTGGAATATTAGGCATGTTTAGAAACTCCAGTTGGAGGCACCTAGCCTAGTCTATAGTGGCTGGCTCAAAATTTAAGGCAGAATGCATATTTTTGAGCAGAGCCTGAAAGGAGAGATCCTCCTGAGGTACAGTGACAGGAACCAGTTCGGTTCATGAGTTCTTGTCCTCTCCCACTGGTGACGATGAGGTCTGGATCCAATTAATCTCCTTCTGGCCCTGTAGGGGAGTAGAAGGGGATCCTAATGTGCAACAGCACCAGCTGCAGCCTTGGCAGCACAGGTGACACCAGACCTAGCACTGGGAAAGGTCTCAGGAATGACACCGACAGCAGCACTAAGAATGGGCCTGGAGTTAGCCCTGAAGGGACCAGCCATGGCACTGAAGGTCTGTATGGCACCAAGGACAGCACCAGCATTGGCACTGAGGTAGTCCCCAAATGGACTGGCCTTAGCACCAGACATGGCATTGATGACAGTGTCAAGGGTCCTGCTGGCCCCAAAGAAACCAACAGAAGCAATGTGGCTACCCCCATCCCTTTAGGGTCAGAGTCAATACCACAAGTGGAGCAGGCATTGCTGGCACTAACACTTGCCCTGGCACTAAGGCTGGCATCAGAATTAGTCACGCACCCAAGTCCGACGACACCAAAGATGGCACCAGCTCAACCAACCTTAAAGGGCCAGGGGCCAGCAGCAACAATGGTGCCACTGGCCAATACACTACACCCAGTCCTCCAAAAGAGCTGCCTAATGGCCAAACTGCCCACCAAAGTCCCCTCTATTGGGGAGAGAGAGAGAGAGAGAGAGAGAGAGAGGGGTTCCAGGATGGAGCCTCGACCCCACAGGCTCAGGTGACCTCAGTGTCATTGGAGATGACAGTAGGGTACCTGGGTCCACAGGAGTCAAGTGTCTCATTAGAGGACAACCTCAACCAGTGCCTTATACCTTGTATGCAAAAACTGTTAAGGAGTTATGCAACTGCTTTCCTCGTGCCTAAATGCTCTATTGCCTACTGTAACCCTGCCCTATGCAACACCACTTTTCCCTGACCTCCTCTACCTTACTAAATTTCTCCTCTTACACTGCTTTCCTCACCCTTTCCTACCCCCCAACCTCCTCCAGATGTGTCCCCAGCCCGCTATCCTAGCAGTCCTCCTAGAGCAACTGCCCTCATACCTCACCCACCCTTGGCTGCGTTTTACTCCATGCCCTCTAAAGCCTGACTTGCGTTCCTAAAATTTTTTGTAATATAACTGGCCTATTTATGTTGCTTCCGCTACTTGCTTCCTTTCCCTTCATTTTTTGTTAGGACATCACCTGACCATACTTACCTTGGCACTGTATGTACTCTCCCTTTCAGTGATATGTATGATAATACTGATTTATTGCATGTACATAAATGTATTGTATTGTTCTTTGACCTTGTGTGATGCAGGTCCACCTTGTAAATGAGCTTGCTCAGTGGTGTTCACCTGGCTAAATAAAGACTTGATTGATTGATTATGTTTTGTGGGAATCAGTCAAGGCCGAATGTTGCAAAGACCCCAGTGCCAAGCATGTGTGAGATCTGAACCATTTCTTTTTGCCACTCTGGGAGGACTGTCCATCCTCCTGAAAGCTGGATTGCCCATTGCCAGAGCACCCACTCAGACAGAGATGGTGGCTAGGCAAAGTCCCATTGCCAGAACAACTTGCCTTTTCAGGCTACCTACCTTCTATGGACTTTGACCATTTCCATGAGGTAGGGCTGAAAAAAAAACTATAGGCTTTTATGTAAATGAAACTAAACTGACACTAAAATTACAAACCCTAGTGTAATTTTATTTAAATCAAAAACCTGAATGCTGTTGTATAGACTGTGAAGTTTTGGCCCAATGAGGTGAGCGGCACTGCTGCTGCACACTTGACATTGGGGAACAAAGGAAATAAGGTGGTTGGGAGCTGGTGCCACTGTTTACCTGTGGGCACATGTGGTGACACATGCATGGGGCCTACTCACATCACTAGCCCACTTCGTAAAAGTTCTGGGTCCCATGGGGTTCTAGTGCTTCAGGCTCAAACCCATTAGTGGGACTCTATGGAGAAGATTGATTCTTGGAAGATGCTTATTTCTGCATACCCTGTGGAATATCTTCTATATATACCACACCAGTGTTGAATGAATTGAGTAAATAAATGACGCTATTTTGAAATAGAAAAATTACTTTTATTTACAACATATGTTATTTCATTTAGAACATATTATTTCCCGTTTAGAATCTGCAAATAGAATGCAGAGAACAGTGGGTCAGATAGAGTCTACAATGGAAACAATGGCAGCTTTAAGCTATAACAGTGGAAAACAGTTATAAAAATATTAGAGTATGGTGTATATCAAATACATAATGGGTTGCAGTAGAATAACTCATTTATCTCCACACATGAGTCATAAGACCTTGATAACTAGCTCTTGTGTTCACCACTTGTACATTGTGGATCTTGCCACTTACTAGTCGAGATTTATTTATTTATTTGTTTCACCAAGAAAAAACATACTGAGCTCAAATAGCTAATTTCCAGATGTGTCCTGGGGGAAGGGAGAGGGGTACATTTATAAATACAGTAACACAAATGTAAAAATACAGAGAGTATATATTGGAGATACAATATACAGACTTCAGCAGAAAACAGAAAGTATACAAACAATAAGTACAACATACAGTGTCAGCAATTAGGTATATACAATAAGTGCAAAATACAATGGCAGCAGTTGGGTATCTGGGGAATAAAAGGGAGAGGCAGAATACGCCTTTATAATGAAAATGGGATATGGGAACAGGGAGAGAATAATTAGCCAGTACGAAGAGCTATAAGGGGGGAATAGGAGCAGGGATAAAAGAGAACGTTTGCAAGTGAGCAGAGGGAGGAGGAGGAGGAAGAAGACAGGGGAGGTGTCAGGTGTATATCAGACAATGCAGGAAGAGCAAGTCCAAGTACGTTAAGGACAGTGGCGGGGGGGGAGAAGAGAAATAAGGGAGGGTTTAGAGGGAGCACAGCGAATGTTTAGGGGAGAGAATTCCAAAGTTTAGGAAATCGGAAAGAGAAGGCTGATTGGCCAGTGAGAGTTTTACAGGAAGGGAGCTTGAGGGAGTGAAACCCAGAGTTTCAGAGGGAGGAGGAGGAGAGGACGGAGGGAGAGAGTAGGGAGTCGAGATAGGAGGGTAGAGAGGATAATCAGAATTCTGAGGTGAAGGAGGCACTGTGGGACAGATGGCGATCCTCCAGGGAAGGCAGGGAAAGAGTAGAGTAGAAAGTACAGTTGTGGGTAGGGCAGTTGAGAGCAAAGCAGCAGAAAGAGTGGAAGAGGGGATCCAGTCTAGCCAGGGTGGACTTA
The DNA here is from genome assembly GCA_016271365.2 of Neoceratodus forsteri. NCBI lineage: Eukaryota > Metazoa > Chordata > Ceratodontiformes > Ceratodontidae > Neoceratodus > Neoceratodus forsteri. The sequence continues at coordinate 25,035,551 of JADMNL010000022.1, read as the reverse complement.
GGGGCAGCACCATAGACTAAATCACCATAATCAGAAATGGGAAGAATCATCTTGGAAAGGCAGGCAGGGAGGGGGATGTAGCTTTTATGGGATGTAGGAAGATAGAGATAAATATGTTAGTCTACTGAAACCAATTATGTATTCCCTTTATAAGTGAAATATAAGAATTATAAGATGACATGTCTGAATATCATGTATTTTTCAAACTTCTCTCACTTCTTGGCCCATGCCCCTAATCTATCCGGGTCCCCCTGCGCTGTATCCTTCCCCCCAGTTGCAGTCACTGTTTTTAGCCAAATTGCCATCATCAGCAAACTTCTGCAGTGTGCTACTGTGACCCCCTCCTCCAGGTTAGTAATAAACAAGTTAAAGTGATTTTCCAGTTTCCTGCAAAACACCAACATCTGGCACTGGCAGGACTCAAATCTCATAACAAAAAAAAAGTTACAATTTCAGGACATTTCCACATTTTAAAGAAAACAGACTCTTTAGACAGCATCATTGACTCTGTTTATGCCTTGCAAACTGGGATGTTAATGTACCCTGGTGAGTGAGACTCCAGTAAGTCTTAAGTCTATCCTGCCAGTAATTTTAGCACTAAGTACAACTTTAAGAGCCGTGGGTCAGGTGGCACTGGCTGGAGGTGCTGGAAGGGGAACCAGAAGAGCGACTTTGGTCTGAACCACCCAGAAAGTTGCAGTTCAATTGGGCCCAGGTGAGAGAAGAGTCAGCCTTAGTTCTCTGGGGCAGTTCAAAGGTTGGGAATCACTGCAATTGTCAGAATACAGCAAGACTTCATGTTGTTTGAATTCCATAACCTAAGGGCAACAACAGAGAAATAACTGTCACCCAGATGTGTTCTGGTTCTTGGAATAGATAATACTTCTTTTGACTACAGGAACTTAGGGGGTAGGTGCCAACTGGAGAATGGGAAGACTGAAAAGTGAAGAAAGGGACTGGTTATGTAAAACATTAAAGAGGGACTATGGTCACAAATTACTGGCATCAATAAATTCAGAATATGGATCAACATAGCCAAAATCACCCTCGTGCCAAAACTGAGATCCCTAGGTTACTTTGTTTAAGAGTTACAAATAATTTTACACCCTAAATTCTCTGCCTGTTCAAAAAAGCCAGTTTCATTGAAGAGGTGCTGATGATGTCATCTCTTGAACTCACAGTCTAGCCCTCCCTGTCAGCAAGCTTACAGGACCTGCTTCTCCAAAGTTTAAAAACTATGTGCAGATGGTTTTCTCCAGTAAAACAGGCAGCACCATTCAATAAACATTGCTTCAAAACCTATGTGTGTTTCAGGTTTTGTAACAAAGTTGACAAATTCATATTTTTGTTTTTGTTGCTTTTTTGTTGTCATTCTTTTCTCCTGGGTTGCTGGATGCTAAGTCACAGCACACTAATGTGAGATTTGCAGACTGGATATCTCTGATGTGAAGAAAGGCTATGATCATTCGCACCTATCATTCAATTGAGGTGATTTCTCAGGATGGCCCTTTAAAACAATTATTCCATCGCCCTGCAAATGGGGTGGGAGAGGTAGTGCCGTTTTGAAACCTTACTAAGAGTTTATATGCAGTAACCAGTTTAATCCTTAATCAATCAATCAATGTTTTATTCATCATCAAAGTATGAATGAATGCGATACTCAGTTGAGCAGAGCTCATTTTCTGTTTTCTCATTGACAGGTTCTTACTTGAGCTATATCCAGGCTCATCTGTGTTGTACACCACATTACAATGATTGTTTTACCAGGGCTGACACTTCCACCCCTAGCAGAAATTCACACCTATAAGGCCCCTATTAAAACTTATTGTAAAGCAGACACTGACAAACAGCAATGCAGTTACCAACATTGCAATGCAGCTTCCAAACAAGCACTGCAGAGTAACACTTCACATAGTATCAGCAGCTGGAAAGCATGCTGACAGCATCCTGCAACTCTGTAAAATGAACCACACCAAAAAGGCATTAAAATACAAATTCGTCAACTTTGTTTCAAAACCTGAAACACATAGATTCTATAGCACCATTTTTAGAATGGTGCTGCTTGTTTTACTTGTGAAAGCCATTGCAGAATGATCTTTTAACTTTGGAGAAACAGGTCCTATAAGCTTGCTGACAGGGAGAGCTAGATTGTGAGTTCAGGAGATGACATCATCAGCACCTCTTCACTGTAACTGGCCTTTCTGAACATGTAGTGAAATCAGGGTTACAAAATAGCCCATAACATTAAAATGAAGTAATGCAGTAACCTAATGTTTGGTATGAGATTTAGTGGGGGTATGCTTATTCTAATTATGCAATGTAGCACTTTTGGCCAGAGTCCCTCTTTAAATATTACCCCACCAAGTGCAAGGTCACGCAAGGCAGCAGGAGGAAGCCATCTTAATTTGGCATATAGGGTGCATTGATGAGTATGGTGACTTAGGGACTAAGCGAAATTACAGACATTACATGTAATATCCCATTTCTGCAAGTTAGTTTCTGAAGATGATATATGAACATATATGATGATGAATATGCAGTCATCAGATCAGTGTCATGGAGTGTGTTTGTGTGTGTGGTAGGGTGGTTAGTCATCAATCAGGCAGGGCAGGCAGGCAGCTAGTGGAAGAAGAGGCACAGACCAACTGCAACACACAACCATTCGTTCTGTAGCTGTGCCATGGTGATCTTCAGCCAAGAGACAAGAAAGTGCGAGACAGACAGAATTGCTTTTCCGATTCGTTCTGTGGCTGTGCTGTGGTCATCTGCGGCCAATGGCCAAGAGAGTGAGAGACAGATACATTCCTTTTTCTGACCATCGCCCCCCCATCCACAGTGTCCACTTGCAGCCCTGTGGTCACTGACAGCGGGACATCACTGTGCTGTGCTGTCCTGTAGTGGTGAGCTCTGTGGGGAAGGCCCCCCCAAGTCATCCCGTGACAAGCAGCGGTTCCTCTACAGTGGGAGGGCGCACACTTCAGGCATGGTGCAGCCGGGCCTTTCAGTGATCAGCAGTCATGGTCGTCAGTGTGTCCGTCAGTCCCTGTGACTATTTCCAGTACCGGGTATCCCATATATGAGAGAGAGAGACCGAGACATGAGAGAGAAGAGTGCATGGGGGGGTCAGAGAGTGTACCTCTTTGGTGTCCTGTGGTCTGCCCTGAAGTCCTTCTGGTTTTCCCCTCACCCCAAAGCCCTTCTGGTTTTCCCCTCGTGGTCAGTGGCACACTGAGTGAGACGAGAGGCTGTATTTCTCCAGCTCGTCTAGCATGTCCTGTTGCTGAGTGTGTTTGTAAACTACTTTCCCTGGTGGAGTGGCCCGGAGAGTACCTGACAGGCAGTTGAAGGTTGTGTCCAGTACTGTCTGCTACCCCTGTCACATAGATATGAGCACCCTGTTTCACAGGTCACTGCGGTTCAATGTACCAGGGAAAGGTGCACTGCCCACAAATTGTTTGGCAGCCGAGTGCATGAGAGAGACAGTGGGCCCAGGACATGAAAGACAAAGGGTCTGGCACTAGACATTCGGTGAACATCAGTGTCCAGCCTCTTGTGCACTTTTGAGGCCCATAAGTGTGCTGCCCCGTGGCTGGCCCTACCTCTCACTCCCCTAGCTCTGCACAGACGAGGGGGTCCAATCTCTCACTGTCACCAGCTCCTATGTGGAAGCCCCTTGATGATGTATGCTGCCACTCCCAATGAGCGCTCAAGTGTTCTTGAATTTTCCACTTAACCCCCCCTGTTCTCAGTGCCCCCCCTGCACACACACACAGACATGCTACTGACACTGGGGGGCTTGATCACCCCGCGTCAACACCATGTAAGGCCCCCCCAGGCGTGCTGGTCCCAATGCCCACTCCCATTTTTTTTTAATTTCATTTCAACACCTAGCCCTCCATCTCACCCCCCCCCCATCCCCAGCACACCACTCAGCACCATTGTTAAGATGTCAAGAAAAGAAAAACCCTATTTGTGTAGAATGTATACATTTTAATTATTGGGATGCTGCTTGACATTTTCAGGAGCGCTGTTTGTGCTGCTTGTGTGAGGAGCCGCACATCTCTGGACATCTCATAGCATTTGCAAGGGCCATCTTAATGAATTATGTCATTATTACAAACTGTACCCTTTGTGAATTTCTTCAGAGGATAAGTTTGCAAGCAGTTGCTTTTAAAAATGTGAATTAAGACTAAGGTGTCTCAGATAAATATTTGAAAAAGTCGGCAGTCCATTGGACAAACCTGCTGTATCATTGTTCATTTCATACAGGCCTTTGGTGCTTTTGTGGAATATTAACCAGGGTTCCTTTCTGTTGGCAAAAGGAGAGACAGTGTCCCTAGTGCTTAGGACGCAAAGAAGACTTCAGGTTACACCATGGGCCCGACACTTTATAGGACCTCCCTGAGCTTCTCTTGCCCAGTATTCTTAAAGGGGATAGACAGCACAGGTCACCAAAATTGAGATGTATATGATTTCTAATGGATTGACATCAGTGTTATAAACGTCATTATGGGGAACCTGGTGACTGCACAACCTGCAAGAAATGGAACCATTGCTCTACAAATAAGCCGGGAGACCAGGGGGAGGGGCAGCGGGGCAGGGCAAGGCAAGAGTCAGCAAATGAAATATCAGTTGCTTGTTAAAAAAATCTCCTCCAGTTATGAAATCATACTGACATCACTTACGGCATCAGAACATCATCAGTGTCCCTAGCGTGCCCTCTGAGATGTGTGTCCTGGGTATGCCTCTGTTCTGCAGCCCCATAGTTACCAGCCCCAGTAGTCATACAAGTAAGAAACAAGTCCTGGACCAGTAACATAAAAGATACTGTATGAAGTTAATTGCTTACAGTGGACACATAAAAAAACATCTGAAATGCTCTTCACAATGTGGTATGGAAGGAACATAAAGGCCCAGATATTCAGACTGCGCCAGGCTGTGGCGCAAGCCTGGGTGCAGCGCAACTTGGCTGTGCAGGGGCACTGACGGGGTGATATTCAACGGAGCTGCACCACGGCACATCATCACTGAATATCGCACCCTGACCACCTGCAGTGCGCATGGCGCAGTGGCATTGTGCCAGTGCAAGAGGCCAGAGTGGAGCAGAGGGATGTGCTAGTGCAAGTTCCATTGCACTAGGTGCAACTACTGCGATATTCAAAAGTGCACATGCAAATGGGGCCATTTGCATGTCATTATGGCCCAATTTGCATGCAGGTGTGCCGATCCCTGGCGACTTGCGCCTGGCGCCCTGCCAGGCTGCAGCCGTCGGGGACCAACACCCCCTGCACAGTGCGGAAAAGTGCCCCACTGCCCGATCTCAGGCATATGTAGAATATAAACACATCCAATATCCCTGGTGGTCCAGTGGACTGCTCGCAGCCTGATTGCAGGCATCTGTTAAAATAAAAGCACGTCCTATATCCCTGGTGGTCCAGTGGACTGCTCGCAGCCTGATCACAGGCATCTGTTAAAATAAAAGCTGTCCTATATCCCTGGTGGTCCAGTGGCCGCTCACAGCCCGATCACGGGCATATGTAATAAAATGGAGAGGTTCAATATCCCTGGTGGTCCGGCGGTACCCCCCTCCCCACCCGTCCCGCCCGGTCAGCAGCGGGCGGCAGCACCACCCGCCCGCCGCCTGCCACCGATGACTGACACCGTATGGTAGGGCTGTACGCCCATTGGTCCACAGCATGAGCCAATGGGCGTGCAGCCCATACCATACTACACAGTCCAGATATGTGACTGGATCCATTACTGATGCACTCCGGCACATTGGGATTTGTGCCAGGCTCAATCCCCGTTTGAATAACGCGCTGGGGCACATCAGTGGGCTGCGCGTAGTGCAACAGTGCTGCACCACGCGCAACCCTTCTGAATATCCGGGCCCCAGTGTATAGTGGAGTGTTGTTCTGTATAGAATTCCATCTCTTTCAAAATGCTGTTCTACCGCAGCTCCTTTTTTATTTATTTATTTTTGTTATACTTCTTTATTATTTTTTAGATGTAAATCATGGATTATGCATATCATTACATCTTTCATGTCTTACAGTAATTGGCAGTTTCTCTTTTTGTTTGTACAATTATAGCACAATCACACTTATACAAAATATCATATCATCTGATCTTTCAGGTTCAGGTTACATTCATGAAAGTCCTTTAGACAAGCTGTTATTATCTAGAGAACAAACAAAAACAATAAAACAAAAAGAAAAGGAAAAAGAAAAAAAAAAACAAAGTAAACTTATTTAACCTAACTCTAAGCCACCAACACTCTTTTTTTACCTTTTTTACACTCTTATTTACGTTTGTATTTACAACATTAGTTTATATTGCATTCTTTTTGTTTCAGTTACAGTACCTTAAGCTGATTCAATCTTCACTTTACTTTGTGCTCATAATCTTTATTTTGTTCTAAGTAGACATCTCTCTTATGTACCCTTATATTTTTTTCCCCTCTATCTTTTAGTTATCTGGGAGGATAAGTAATTCCCATCTGTTATTAAATTGTTCTTTTCTTTGGTTAATTGCCCATGTTATTTTCTCTATTAACTGTATTTGTTGTACAATCTCTAGCCAGTCTGTTCCCTCTGGAGGGGCCTCTTGCAGCCATTTTCTTGTTATGGCTTTCACTGCCGCTGCTGTCAAAACATTCCAGAGGTGTATTTCGTCTCGCCCCTTCATTTCTCTGGGACACAATCCCATTACCAGGTGTTCAGAACTTAATTCTGTATGAATCATAAATAATATCTTTAATTTGGCTATCACATGATCCCAAAAAGGTCTCAACTTGGGGCAGTGCCAAAAGACATGTGCCAATGTAAATGATGTATGAGTATTCTTTCCTCTAACTGCGGTTCTCTCCCCCCAAGCCACTCATTCTCACTGTAATTTGCTTGTGTAAATAATAATCTGTCACTGACCTTATATTGCTCTTAAAGTTATCACTCTCTCCTTTTGGGCTCCCCACTCCCCCCGACCCTAGTATTTGGTACAATAAATTCCATGTACAAATTCCCCAACATATATATGTGTATTTCCCACATTTCGTCCCATTGCTCTTTTCCCCACTGTCTCTGACAGTGATGAGACCGTGCTCTGCATAGGTGAAATTAACAGTCCATAGACCGGTAGTCTCCCTTATATTTATTATTTGAAAGAGTACTTTATTTCTCCTTGTATTACTGCACATACCGTCTCTTGGCAGTAAGTCTCATAAGTCTCCATAATTTGACCACTCATGTTGTATTTTTATTTCCTCTTCTACCATTTCAGGGTCTATGAGTCTCTGCACTTCTTTCATCCCCCCCCCCCGAGATCAGGGCCTCGCACAGCCGCTCGAGCAATTTTACTAAGTACCTGAAGACAATGGACTGCAGTCATCCTTCTTCCTCCATGGGAACAGAGGATTCCTCTTTCCTTTCTGTATGCTGAATCAACGCCGCTACACATCTCGACGCCTCCCTTGCATTCAGTAGCATTCAGTAGCGTGTTATTCTTGTTGCGCTGATATGCCACCACCTGTCAGTCCGGATGGAAATGCTGTCCTATGGATTTTCTTTCCTGTGGTAGGTCTAGGACTCACATTCCTCTTTTTATCAAATCTTGTTTCGCCTCCTGAGCAGATCCATATAAAACAGCTCCAGTGTCCCACATCTCTCTAAGGTGTGCAGGAAATGGGGTCTGAAATTTGACATTTTGTTCTCGGAGCACCTTTAAGATAGGTGCATATCTTTGTCTAGCATTCTGTATCTCTGGTGGATAGTCATGATCAAGTGTAAGTTTAGAATCTAAATACTTCAGGTTTTTTTGAGACCAGGCTCAGCGTAATATGTCTTCTTTCATTTTGTAACTAGCACATTTGATCACTGTTGATCTGGGTCGAGCCTCTGGATCAGTTGGATTTTTCACCAAGGATCTGTGAGCCCTCTCAATTCTTAAAGTATATCCGGTGGGAAAATTCAGTACATCAGTGAGTAGATTTTGCATAAATTCTGCCATTGGATATGTCTCTGCTCCTTCTTTCAGCCCATAGACTCTCAAATTATCTCTCCAAGATCTGCTTTCTAAGTCCAATGTTTTGGCATGTAATTCAGCAGTTTGATGGAGAAGCAGGTCTATCACTTTACTTATCTGCTGCGTGTGGTCTTCTGTAGCTGCAACTCATTCCTCTAGTGTATCCATTCGAGCTTCTACCTTAGTGAGTTTGTTAAACAAGTTTTTAAATTCTTTATGATTTTCCTTTCTAGATCTCTGTATCTAATTTAGGAGAGTTTCAAATCGGTTACGTGATAACTGTTCTAATTCCCCATCTGTCTCCTGTTCTGAGCCTCTGGTGCTGGATGGAGATCTACTTCTATCTCAAGGCCTTTGGGCCCTATTTGCATGGTTTTCATCTCCAAACAATACATTTTTTCAGGGAGTTATTTTCAAACCTCTCCTGCCTTTAGGTCCTCCGTTTGACATTTTCTCTGTTTCGGTCTTGGTTTGAGCGTTTTACAAGGGGATTTATGTAGTTTATTGAGTTGGGTGGTAGAGAGCCATTTTTTTCAAGTCTCTACAGGTCTGTGACCGAACCAGAAGTCTCGCTCTACCACAGCTCCAATGTCATGGAATGCTGTTCTACCCTACCTTGGTAGAACAGCATTCTAGAACCTGTAGAGACTGCATGAGTCAGTTTCATTTTGAAAGCAAAAGAAATCACAAAAAACATTTTTCACACAGTAGTATACACTATAAAAAATACAGGATGAACAACTCTGTTCACAACCAGTGTGTTTTGCCACCTCGGGATTCTGATTCCCATCGACCTCATGAGCTTCGCTCTCAAGGTCAGAGGGAATCAGAATCCTTCTGTGGTAGAACTCACTGGTTCTGCATAGTTGCCCATCCAGTATTCTCTATGTTTAGAAGATTCAGTTGGTGAATGATGTGTCTTGCTAGTGGCCAATAATATTTGTAAAAGTGCTAATGAATAGACTGCAAAGAAAAGTTGTCCAGCAGTACTGGAAAACTCCCTGGCTTGAGAAGCGCAGATGAATAGACATGTGATTGAACTGATGGGGGTGGGGTGAGCATGCAATGGCCCCAACATGTAGAACATTCCCCCCCTCCATAATCAGATACAGAAATACTGCACGCAGAAATAAATCATATTTGTGCAGCAGCGGAACATAACAGAATGGGGTTATTTGGACTGCCTCATGCAATATGACAGGGTCATGTCAAGCAAATGTGGGCAAGAGGACAGCGCAGCATTTTTCGCTGAACAAATTTGTGTATGACGCCCTTATAATGCCAGCACCAACATACACATCTCTGTGCCCCTGATTTACCTTTTCATAGGTCACAGATATATGTAAGAAAGAAATAAAGTTGTGCTCCCTCAAATATAAAGAAGCAATCCAGCATTTACTGTCCTGCCCAGGTTCGTCATGTTCTCATCATGTACTGTACCTGTTCAATATTTAAGGGCAAAAGTATAGCGCAGTGGTTTAAGGCTCTGAGCTACAAATCTGGAAACCTGGGTTTGAATCCCATAGCCCCCACTTGCATACTGTGTAACCCTGAGCAAGTCACTTAACTTCCCTGTGCTCCCAGGTCGCACCTGTAAACAAGCTGTCAGCTTAGTGTGTGTCTTCTGGTTAAACATTTGGAAAGAAAAAAACCTGACAAGGGGTAAGAACTGCTGCTCTATTTCAAAGAAAAAGTAATGATCAGGCTTCCAATTGGGACTTTGAATGAGACCTACAAGTGTGCCCCATGAGTTCACAAAGAAAGGTGCATGGACATAAAGGACTTTGCTAACGTATTGCTGCAGTCCTTCAGCCTGTGCTGACTAAACCATTGATGCTGTGGGCAGCAGGGCAGGTGTTACTCCTTCACCCCTCCCTCACTCTCCTCAGCACCCCCCCTGTGCACAAACATCCGAGTCACACTGGGGCTGACCGATCCCCCAGTGTCAGCATCCTGTACATGGCCACCTGCCATGTGTCCCGCTCCTGATTCCTCACTCTGTAAGTGCCCTGCCCCCCCCAGGCATGTGGCTCCCAATGGCCAGTCACATCTTTTTTTTTTCACCCTTTTCTTTGCCCCACCTTACCCTACATCTCAGCATCCCCTCCTCCAACACACCGCACAGCACCATTTTTAAGATCTCAAGACAAAAAAAAAACTATTTGTGTAGAATGTGGACATTTTAATTTTTGACATCATACTTAACATTTTCAGGAGACCTGTTGCTGGTGCTTCTATGAGGGCCCGCAGATCTCTGGACATCCCATAGCATTTACAGAGTGCATCTTAATGAATTCTGTGGTTAATGCAAACAAGTAAAGGCTGGCTCGATCCCCAATTTCTCATGTTATGAGCACACGTCCATTTTGTTGGCATCCGAAACACTGTCCAACTGGATGAAATAATACTGCTGTCCGAAGTTCAGAATACTTTGCCATGCCTCTGTTATGCAGGAGTATGGCTCTAGTATGTAGTGAGGGACATCCAAGGAATGTTCACGGGGTGTGTAGCAGTGCCTTGAAAATCATGTGGTTATCAATTTGTGGTGGATCTAAAGTGTTCTGGCTAATATTCCCCATTTCAAAATAGCGCTGCTTCAGTTTAAGTTTCCTCAGTTTTCCCCCAAATCAAAATAAGCTACACAGCTTGCAGCTGTCTGTGAAGGCAACTGTGCCTCCACCCAAGCAAAATGTGACACACTGCTTAAAAAAAAAAAAACAGCAGGCTCACTCTGGGGACTAACAGCTCTCAGCTGGAGCACTGGCAGCAAATAGTAAAGAAAGGTCTGCGCATGCTATGATTAAAACAGCGAACTCAGGATGGCTGCAAACATGTTTTTTGTTGTTTTTTTTTAAATCCAGCAAGCTTTATTGAATTTTTGACTTTTCCATCCAAGGCAAGTAGACGTTGCTGTTGTACAGGAACATAAAGAAAAAGTAGGGGTTCCTATAGGACCATTACAATATGTTAGATACAGTCATAATATGGAGATTTTCTTTGTAGATTTAGTAAACAAGGACAAGATAGAGACAACATGGGAAGTACTGCAAAAGAAGTAAACCCTCCTCCCTCCTCCCCCACCCATATGAACCCTCCTCCCTCCCTCCTTGGTACACACATCTATATATTATAATCAATAAGTTTAAACAGAGTATGCTAAAGTAACAGAGAGATAAAGTTGACTGAGCTATTGCTGTCTGTACCACATCATATAATACTCAGATTACATGGTCGATAAGGTATGAAGGGGAGACCATGCTTTTTGATAGTAATGAGGTCTATTAGACATATGAACTATAAGGTGTTCCGCTTGTAAAGCGAAAAGAACCTCATGCAGCCATTCCACTCGGGAGAGGACCTCCTGATCAAGCCAATGACGTAGTATTATTTTTTTGGCACGTAGTGAAATAATGGCCATGTATTTACACTGATTGCCCATCAGGGCTTTTTCATAGTCCCCCAGGAAACAAACCTCTGGTGTAAAGGCATCTGAGAGACCCAGTAAGAGGTCTAAATTAGTCTTAACAGCATTCCAAAATGGTGAGACCTTGTCACACTCCCATAGTATATGCAGCAAGGTACCAAGCTGCGTCCCACATCTTGAACAAAAATTAGAGGAAAGTTGCCCCATTTTATGTAATTTAACTGGGGTGTAATAGAGATCATGAATTACAAAGAATTGTAATAGATGATACCTATCCCATTTCACATCTTTGTATAAACGGGACCATATGTTGGGCCAAGACCTCATGCCCGGGGAAACCACAGGTAGTAAACAAAGGGGTTCTGATGTGAATAAGAAAGGTGCAGCACTGAACACCAGCCATTATCATGTCTTTATTATTTTTAGTGATCATTGTCAGTCTCTTACTGAAAGCCCCGGTCTGCCTGCATGACCTGTGCCCCTTGATAAATTTATGTAGAGGATGAGGTTGGAAATAGCTGCTTTCAAAAATGTACATTGCCAGTACCGTGACTGAGGTATATATTTTAAAAAGGCAACAGTCCATTGGAGAAACGTGCTGTGTAATTATTGCCCAAACCCTCCAGCTGTTGTGAGCCCATGCTGACATCACTTGCCACATCAAAACATTGTCAGTCTCGTTAGCATATCCTGCCAGATGTGTGTCCTGGCAACTGTACACTGACCAGGGCGACTAATCATACAAACAGCAAAACAATTTTGCTCCATTAATATTGGAAGATACTGTATGTACTTCATTGCTTGCAGTGGGCACATATAAACCCATTTGAAATTATCTTCACAACTCGGTATGGATGGATCATGTTTAGGCGATTCAGTTGGTGCATGACGTATCATGCTACTGTTCAATAATATTTGTGGAAGTGGCATGAATAAACAAAACAGACAACTTGTTCAGCAGTGGTGGAAAATTCCCTGACTTGATAAGCGGAAATGAATAGAAAAGTGTTTGAATTGATGGGGTGGGGTTTGCTACGGCCCTAACATGTAGATAAAATATTTTTACACATGTTCAGATGCAGAAATAAATCATATTTGTGCAGCTACGGGGCATTCCAGAATGGGGACATTTGCACTGTTGCATGCAGTATTACAGGACCATGTCATGCAAGTGTGGCTCACAGCAGAGCTGAGCATGCTTGGCTGAACAAATTTGTGTATGAGTTCCCTTTCATAACTCAAGCACCATTCGCACCCCAGTGCCCTTGATTTATCTTTTTATAGGGCACAGATATATGTAATGAGCAAATACAGTTTTACTTTCCCAAATATAAAGAGCCATACCAGCATTTACTATTATAAAAAGGGTCTGAGAAATGGAGCTTTCTGATTAGCTGCAAACATTCTAACACATGTAGAGCTTAGCCATACGCTGAACAAGGTTTAACAATGTTTAAAAATATTTTTTTATTATAATAGCAATAAGGCACTCCCAGGGATTATGTTAATGGTCAGTTAATCACCCTCTAGGGGCATGTGGCACTCGGCTAAACCTCGTGCCATAGTACACCCCTAGAAGGTGATTAACAGACCATTGACATAACCCTTGGTCATGCCTTATTGCTTAATCATGACCAGGTTCGTCATACATACTCCAGGTACTACGGCTGTTTAATATTTAAAGGAAAAAAACAACAAGGTGTAAGACCTGCTGCTGTATCTTGCAGGGAAAATAATCATCAGGCTTCAAGCTGGGGCTTCCAATGAAACCTATAAGTCTGTTCCATGAGTTCACAAGGACAGCTGCATGGACATGAACGGGTCTGATAAAGTATTGCTGCACTCGTTCAGCCTGTGCTCACTAAAGCATTAATATTGTGGGTGGCAGGACGGGGGTGACTTTTAACCCCTCCCCCTCCCATGCTGTCCTCAGAGCCCCCGCTCCACACACACAAAAGTACCACTGACAGTAGGGGTGCCCGATCCCTCAGTGGCTGCACCCTGTAAGTGGCCCTCCCCCAGCATGCCAATCCTGATACCTCACCCTGTGAGGGCCCCTCCCCCGCCACGTCCCTCCTAATGGCCAGTGACATCTTTTTTAATTTTTTATTCCCTCACCTGACCTATCTCAGCATGCCCCCTCCTTCCACCTCCCCCAGCACACTGCGCAGCAGCATTTTTAAGATCTCAAGAAAAGAAGACCCTATTTGTGTAGAATGTGGACATTCTAATCAATGACATACTACTTAGCATTTTCAGGAGACCTGTTGGTGCTGCTTCTACGATGAGCTGCAGATATCTGGACTTTGCATAGCATTCACAAGGTGCATCTTAGTGAATTCTGTGGTTAAAGCAAGCAACTAAAGGCTGACTCGATCCCCAACTTCTCCTGGTATGACCAGACCTCCATTTTGTTGACATGCAAAACATTCTTTAACTGGATGAAATAATACTGCTGCCCAAAGTGCAGAATACTTTGACAAACCTGTGGTATGCAGGAGTAGCACTCCAGTATGTAGTGAGGGACATCCAAAGAATGTTATGTTTGCTTACACACATGTGCAAGAAACGTAGTGCCACCATATGAGTTTTCGTAGGTGTGCCTCCCCCACTTCCAATTCCCTGCTCCCTTTTGCAGGCACGGCTACAACACGCCAATGAATGTCCGAGCTGTCTATGACAGCCTTTCAGATGCAGTGGCGTGCAGTTCTAAGGAAAATACCGCCACATACAATTTGCATACTGCTGAGTTGCCTGCGTCAGCACTGCATCTGAACTGTCATAGACAATTCGTCCCCCCCATGAACACGTACGTGCACGCTGGGAGCCCACCCCAGCATGCTCATGCGCTCCCCCCTGTACACCATATGGCCAACGGAGGTGCCCAATCCCCCATCGGCTCCTCTGCCCCTCCCAAACACACTTCCAGGTGCCACGTTGGGAGCCCACCCCAGCGTGGCAAACGTCCATCTGCTGCCCCCCCAATGACACTTCCAGGTGCCACACGGGAGCCCACCCCAGTGTGGCAAACGTTTGTATGGAGACGGGGTACCTAACTCTCGTCGCTTCATTGTTCCCCACCCCCACAAAAACAACACATCTTCCAGTTGCCACGCTGGGAGCCCACCCCAGTGTGGCAAAAGTCAGTATGGCTGATGGGGTGCCCAATCCCCCATAAGCTCCACTGCCGCCCCAAAAATAACTATTTCAGCTGCCACGCTGGGACCCCCCAGTGTGGCAAAAGTCCTGCATCATCTTCCTGCAGTAGGAAAAAATAAATAGTAAAAAAAGTCCCTCGTTGACTGTCTTGCCCCCCAACCCGGCCACCCTCTGCACACCCACCTCCCCACACACACCCATACTTACTTCCGGAGCCCAGCGCAATGATCTTCGGTGGACCGGGAACACGTCTGCACTCTTCAAAGCCGACCGCGAAATGAAGAAATGCCAGCAAGCTGTATAATGGCATAAATGTTTTTTTTTTCAACTTTGGTGCATATCTTGGCCATTTTTGGGAATTTTTTCACCAAATTTTCAACATGGGGTTTTTGAGGCCCCACCTCATGAACTCAGTCACTGTCATTTTGTTATTCGGTCCCCAAAGGTGATTTCACGGTCACTGCGTGGAACCACCTTTCAGGACCGAGTAACGAAACGACAGTGGCACAGTTTATGGGGTAGGTCCCCCAAAACCCTAAATTGAACATTTGGTGAAAAAATTCCCAAAAATGACTGTGTTATGAGCGTGTGTTGCGCAGTTCCTATGCACGCTCATGAGTTTGTGAATTTTTAATATTTTCACTCCATTTTCACACCTTGCCCAAAATGTGTTTTCACACATGTAGCACACAATGGCGCAGTCGGTGTGTGAAATCAATGTTCGGGACAGATTAAGAAAATCACAGTGACACTGTTCATAAGCAGAGGTCTTAACATGACTATGTTAAAAATTTGGTGACAAAAGTCCATAAAATAACTGTGTTACGAGTGAGCATTGCGCAGTTTCCATGCAACCTTGTGAGTTCATGAATTTGTAATATTTTCAGTCCAGATTTTCAACACTGGCATTTTTCCTCACCTCCTTATGAACAGTACTGCTGTAATTTTTCACACCCTGGCCTAAATGTGTTTTCACACTTCTGGCGCAGAAATGCATGGTCGCTGTGGGAAATCACTGTTCGGGACAGATTAAGAAAATCACAGTGACACTATTCATGAGCAGAGGTCCCAAAATGCCGGTGTTGACAATCTGCTGTAAAAAATCCCCAAACTAATTACATTACAGGTATGCGTTGCGTAGTCTCTATGCATGCTCATGACTTCACCAGTTTTCAACATTGCCATTTTTTACACCTCCCCATGAACAGTACAGCTGTCATTTTCCGCATCCTGTTTGAAATGTGTTTTCGCACCAGTGGTGCCCAATAGCATAGTCGCTGTGCAAAATCAGCTTTCCGCTAACTAACTGATATTGCCATTGTTCATGAGGTGGGGGTAACAAAAAACCCATGTTTAAAATCTGGAGTGAAAATACCAACGAATGCCTGGGACGTTAGGGTTTCTGACCATAACGCCCCACCCTTTAGAGACTGACAGGCATCAGGGGTGTGACTTGGGATTGTCGCCTGTAATACTCCAGCCACTCCACCCCCCCACACCCTGCAGCCAGTGAGAGGCATCGAGATGTGCCTTGGACTCTTTGGCCCCAAAGTTCACTCCATTCTCCTATACTGCACCCATCTCACCATATTTCTTATAGAATGGGGTGAGCATAAGGCCCAAAGACTCCAAGGCACACTGTGACACTTGTCGGTGTCTGCAGGGTAGGGTGTGGTGAAATGGCATGGCAGTTATGCCTGATGACCCAAAGGCACACCCCAATGCCTGTCAGTCTCTGCAGGGTGGTGGTGGGGTTGGCTTCAGTTCAATACTTCACTGCCATTCCTATTATGCATCTCTCTAACTCCTACACTACCAATGCCAGTGCCAGCAAGCAAACATTCGGCATTGACAAATGCTTGTTAATAATCCTTGTCAGTGTCTTAGTGAAAGCCCCGCTCTGCTTGCATGAACTGTGACCCTTCCTAAACTTATTTAGAGGATAAGGTTGCAAGCAGCTGCTTTTAAGTATGTAACTTAGCAGTGACGTGACTGAGATATATATTTTAAAAAGTCAACAGTCCAGTGGAGAAATGTGCTGTATCATTATTGCTTATTTTATAGGAGACTTTGGAGAAACACTTCATGTAGTTTTTATAGAACATTACTGGGGGTTCCTTTGTGTTTCAAAAAGGAGAGACAGTGTAATCCCTAGTGGTTAGGATACAAAGAAGGCTTCAGGGTTCACCACCGACCCGACACTTACCATAGCACCTCCCTGGGCTTTTCTTCCCCACTGTTTTGAAAGGGTATATACAGTATAGCTGACCAAAAGGGAAATGTATGTATTTTCTATTAGGCTGACTTCACTTTTATGAACCCCATTATGGGGGACCTGGTGACTGCAGAAATGGCAAGAAAGTGGAACACTGCCCTAAAAATAAGCTGGGGGCCAGAGGGGAGGGCAAGGGGCAGGACAAACCAAGAACCAGCAAACGAAATATCAGCCACTTATTAAAAAAAAATCTCCAGCACTTGAGAATTCATACTGAGATCCCTTGCCACATCAAAACATCATCAGTCTTTCTAGCATACCTTCCCAGATATATGTCCTGGCCATATTAATGTGCACGCACGCGCACACACACACACACACACACACACACACACACACACACACACACACACACACATACATACACACACGCACACACACCACATATTGTGATTGTCACCACAAAGACAATACAGCAGTTCAGCCCTGCTTTTCAACACCATTGCCAAATCAAGTCTGGCATCTCCGGGTGCATGCTACCATTTGCTGTCATCCTAAGCAGTGCCATTCTAATCGAGCTTCGGTGCAATCTGCTGTTTGGGACAATGACTCCCTAAAGGCTCCACTGTTCAGAAATTACTGGGCTACTTTAAGCACGTCCTCACCAATATCATATGCAATTCACTACAATCCAAAATACGTCATGACAGGTCATCCTATTTTCAAAATCCGTATACAGCTGGACATCACATACATCTGAAGTCCAAGACCCCCCATTTACCATACTAGACACTTTTTAAGCCCATCAACAGTATATAGGACATTTACTTGTGCAACAGTAACCAAGCCCTTAACAAGACATAGCGGCTTTATTACCTCCCCCCCCAAAAAAAAAAAAAATTTAGGACATGCCTTCATCACCAGATCCGTTCACGAGAAATCTTTCTGCTTGACATTACTCATCCTGAGCTAGACCTGGGTTCACAGTATACTTTACATCAGCAATTGACTTCTTTCCCTTTCCACATATTTCTCTTCTTTATAGTGCTGCATGCTACTGACATCTAAAGACACTGGTATGCTGAGGTATGCGACTATATTAAAATCCCCTCATTCTACTCAGTGCCACTTATGGGAAAACCTTGCCCGTATTCTACTGTTTCGTCCCCTTTGGAGTGAAATACTTCTATTACGTTGCATTAATGCATCTGCAGTCACATTTCTCTTCCTGCAATCCTTCTACTAGTCCTGTCACAAATTTATGCTATCGCTGTTCATGTAAAGAACACAGCCTAATCATTCCCTGTGTACAACATAATGCTTTCCTGTTATGGAAACATAAAGACATGGAAACATTCAAGCATGACGTTAAACAGAGGTCCCATCTGCCTGTTCTGGTGGTAGTTCAGGTGGATGTTAAAAATCCCATGGCACTTATTTATTTATTTTATTTATTTATTTAGCTTTCGTTAACCGGGTAAGTGCACTAGCCAGCAGGTGACTATTTTCAGGCATGACCCGGGAGAGTACAATACAGGATAACCAGTGAAGAAAACAAACAATACAATTGAGGCAAAAGGTACAGAGTACAATCATTCATACAGGAAGAAGCTTTAGCTACTTGAGAAGAGTAAGGGGTTTCCCCACTGCCTTGGCCAAATTTACCTCCATTCACAAAAAATACCACCATCACTTTAATTAGGTTCACGTTAGTTGGCATTTATCTATATCCCCTCCCCGAAGGCATGCCTAAAAATAGGCAGACAGTGTTTAGTGCACTTATGTTATAACTACATTCTTAACATTACTATATCATACCTCTGCATTCCTATGCTTTCTTAGGCAAACCCTACTGTGGAAAACCTTCCCTTTTTCCCCTCATAAGTACCCTTCCCACTCTCTGCCCCCTCAGTTGTTACTATCTCCCCACACCTATGAACACCTGAACCTGTCTGCCATGACTGTTACAGCCCCTGACATAGAGGCACACCCCCAACACCTCTTACTCTCTGCAAGGTGGGGGTTGGAATTGGCATTACTTCAATACCTTACTGCCATTCCTATTATGCATCTGTGTCACTCCTGCACTACCAGTGCCAATACCTGCAAGTAAACATTCGACATTGACAAATGCTTGTTTTCTTTGTTACTACAGGCCTGACAAAATGCCATATCATATACCTGTACAAAAGAGAACTGTCTCTTTTGCACAGATGTCCTGTCTGCTCTGTGATAAGTATCATAATGAATGAATGATGTCTTTGACTATAGTAAAACCTGATTGATTGAGGCTATAGTCAAATCCATTATTTATCATGCATTCATTATATGTATTACAGAACAGAGAGAACTTTTCTGTAATGCTGGACAGCATTGTATTTTACAAGTACAAAACCTGACAAAAAAAGTATTTTCGGGGTTTGCTCCAGGGAAGAAGGAACTGGGTGCCAGTGAGAGATTAGATGTGGGGAATTAAGTTTGGGGTCAGAAAACAACAACATTATGTGTCAGCCTCTTCATTTCCCAATCATGACAGTTTCATTGTTACGACTGCTATTATTTAATTTGCTAATTTTACCCTGCTGCGCTATCTACGCCCAACAACTACACAGCAAACACAAGCAAGCAAACATTCGGCATTGACAAATGCATGCTACACTTCACTGGCTATTACTTAAGGGACAAACATCCCGTCAGTATAGGTAGGTATGAAATATGCCTGCATTAGCTAATGTATGAGTAGAGCTCCATTCTGGTGTGTCTGAGCTCTGTCTGATAATTAGTGCCCTTTTAATATGCTTATGAAAATTGGGGCAGTGTACCTTTAAGAATTCTAGTATAAAAGCAGTTGAGCAATTGATAAGCACCACCCCCCGAGGAAGAACCAGAGAGGATCGAAGCTGCTGAGATATGGTGGGAGTTCTATATGCACTGAAGGTGCCACGTTTGTAACTTTTGTACTTGGTTCTAATTTTGCAGAATAAACTTATGGAGTCAATCTGCCTAATCCATGCACCTGATATAATTAGTATCGCTGTCTTTGGTTTGCTACTAGGAGTGTCATCAAACTGCTTTTGTTTATATATCCCCTCCACTCTGATCCTACTTAGGTGGCTATCCAGGGCACAATGGAGGTAGGTGAGTATGGGGGGAAGCAACGGGTGCTCATGGCGTGCCTGTTGGCTCTTGAGGGAGACAGGCATCAGGAGTATGGAGAAAAAAAACTGCTGATTAAAAAACAAACAAAAAAGTAACAAGCTGCAACTGGCCTCTTGCACAGCCAGAGACGTGGTCCTGGGCTGCCCAGGGGGAAGACTGAGCATTGCACTAGGATGCTATCCTGTCTGGGAAGGGTGGGGGATGTCTATACTCTCTGCACCTCCAGTGCACTGGGCCAGAGGAAGAGGGGCACATCTTGCACTGTGGACATGAAGTGTGCAAACAGGAGAGTCTGCCCAAATGACCACTAAGCACGGTGAGGTGTTGGCGGAGTATAATCTTCAGGCTGGGGAGTCATGCTACTTAGGGAAGGCAGTCACAGCTGCTAAGCGCAGTGAGATGTTGGCGGAGTTTACTCTTGAGGCTGGGGGTAATGTTACTTAGGCAAGGCAGTCGCAGCTGATAAGTGCAGTGAGATGTTGGCAGAGCTTACTCGAGGTTGGGGAGTACTGCTGCTTAAAGAAGAAGTCATTTGGACATGGCCTACCTAGACTTTATCAAGGCATTTGACACAGTCCTGCACAAAAGATTAATAAACAAATTAGCCAGCCTGGGAGTGGGTCCCAGGGTGGTAGCCTGGGTAAAACATTGGCTGGACAACAGGACGCAGAGGGTAATAGTAAACAGAGTCTACAGTGAAGAAAGGAGGGTTACTAGTGGGGAACCACAGGGTTCAGTACTGGGGCCGGTCCTTTTTAATGTCTTTATAAGTGACATTGCAGAGGGACTGAAGGAAAGTATGTCTCTTTGCAGATGACACAAAGAACTGCAACAGGGTTGATACAACAAGGTGGGTGGAAAGAATGAGAAGGGACTTGGCAAGGTTGGAGGAATGGTCAGATGTATGGCAGCTTAGATTCAATGCAAAGAAGTGCAAAGTAATGCACCTGGGAAACAAAACCAAGGGAAGAGTACACAATGGGGGTGAGATACTGACAACAACAAAAATGGAAAGGGACCTGGGGGTAGTTATATCAGATGACCTAAAGGTGGGTAAGCAATGTGAGAAGGCAGTAAGGAGGGCTGGGGGATACTGGGATGCATAGGGAGAGGCATCACCAGTAGAAAACAGGAAGTTGTTATCCCTCTGTACAGACAGTTGGTGAGACCTCATCTGGAGTACTGCGTGCAGTTCTGGAGACCCCATCTCTGCAAAGACCTAGACAGGGTGGAGACTGTCCAGAGGAGGACTACCAAAATGGTGCAGGGTCTGCACCAGAAGACATATGAAGAGAGACTAAAGGAGCTTAATATGTATACCCTCGAGGAAAGGAGGGAGAGGGGGGACATGATAGAAACTTTCAAGTACCTCAAGGGAATCAACAAAGTCCAAGAGGGTAGCATCTTTCAGAAAAAGAGATGTGCAAGAACAAGAGAGCACAATTTGAAGATGGAGAGGGGACGGCTCAGAGGTAATGTGAGGAAGTATTTTTTCATGGAGAGGGTTGTGGATGCATGGAACAGCCTTCCTGAGGAGGCCATGGAGTCAAAAACAGTGGGGGAATTCAAGAATGCATGGGACAGACATAAGGCAATTCTAGTGGGGGGTAGGAGGAAGTAGGCTGCTGGTTAACTAGGATTTGCAGCTTATTCATTAGGTAGGGAAATGGGCAGACTAGGTGGGCCAAGCGGTCCTTATCTGCCATCAAATTCTATGTTTCTATGGTGAGGTGTTGGTGGAGTTTACTCTTGAGGCTCGGGAGTAATGCTTCTTAAGGAAGGCAGTCACAACTGCTAAGCGTGGTGAGGTGTTGGCAGAGTTTACTCTTGAGGCTGGGGAGTATTGCTACTTAGGGAAGGCAGTCATAACCGCTAAGCACGGTTTGGTGTTGGCAGAGTTTATTCTAAAGGCTGGGGAGTAATGCTACTTAGGGAAGGCAGTCACAGCTGCTAAGTGCAGTGAGGTGTTGGTTGAGTTTACTCTTGAGGCTGGGGAATAATGCTACTTTGGGAGTAACTATTCTCTCTTCTTCAAAGATATTTCCTTCCACTGAGCCACATCATGGAATGATTCTGAACAGTACCAATGCACTGAGGGAGGCAGAAAGGATTGAAATACCCTGAGGAAGGAGGCTAAGCAGGATGGTAAGGCCATGTTCGACATGTCTATGAGAGACAATGTCCAGACTGTAATGCTTATTTTGTTTATTTAGTTTTGATTTACCAGCTTTTATTTAGTTTAGTTATTATTTTAGTTTTTATTTACTGCCAGCTATCCCCGTCCCTCTGAACTACTGACAAGGCACTTTGTGACTGCTTACCCCCCACCCTCATAAAGTGTTTTTCTTGTTATTTTAACTTGCACCTGTATTTTGAGTTATTCTGTAAGTTCTGAATCCAAGCTGTATCGTTCATTGTGATGTACCTTTGATTTCTCCTACTGTACTTTGTTTTGCAATCTATGACATGGAACCTTTGTAAAAGAGCTTGCGCTCAAAGGTCTTTTCCGAATCACTAAATACATAAAAATAAATAAATAAGCTATGGTGCTCTTGACAAACATTTGCCTAAGTTCAGGCACAGCCTGGGAGAATTACAACCAAAGCAAATCAAATTGATAACAGTGACACATAAATGCAATACATGACAAATTCCAGGGTACAAAATCAAACAGACAGTGAGAAAATGCACAACAGTAGGGAAATAAGGTATACATACTGCATGACCAGTTCCAAAGGACCAGTCAGGCAACGGTAAGAAATACTTTATGGTTTCAAAGATAAGAAATTTTAGAAATACATTCATTGTAGCAGATAAATGCAAGGATAAGCACAAAAGTGGCCAATGAAATGAACAAGAGGCAGTTTAATACTCAACAACTAGAAAGAAGTACATACAAATGTTTGGAACGGGTGAGAATGATTGTTGTCATAGAAGGTCAGAACAGTAGGACAATGTCTGATTTGAGATGGAATAGTGTTCCAAAGCTTAAGGGCAACAACTGAGAAGGACATCAACAGACTGGAGACAAAGAAGGACATCAACAGACTGGAGATGGTCCAGAGAAGGGGAACAGAGATGATAACAGGACTACATGACCTGCCATACCAGTAACACCTGAAAGAGCTGAAATTATTCTCGCTGGAGGTCAGATGAGAGGGAGGGGACATGATTGAGACATTTAAGTACCTGAAAGGCATCAACAAAGTGTCATACTCAGAACGGTTTACTAGATACCACAACTCTAATACTAGAGGGCACAACTGGAAACTGAAAGGGGGGAGGTTCAGTTGTGATGTCAGGAAGTTCTTTTTCTCTGAGAGGTTGGTGGCACCTTGGAATAGTTTACCTGCTGAAGTGGTGGAGGCCAAAACAATCGCCTCCTTCAAACTTGGTTGGGGCAGGAGATACATGCAACACAGGGTCGAGGGTGGGGACTCATCTTAAGTAAGAGTTCAATGCTGGCAGAAATGGTCCAACAGGGGCCCATGCAAACAAACGGGCAGACTAGACGGACCTTTGGTTGTCTCCTTCTGCCATTACCTTTCTATGTTTGTATGAAAAAGCCAAATTCCTTAGTTTCAATCTGGTCCAAGGTACTGCTAGTCAAGGTCCACAGGGCTCAGTGGATGAGCATTCCTGCTGGGCATCAGGAGAGAGGCAAGAGCAAAGGCACCTGATTCTGTACAGTACTGTAGATCACCCCTCCCAGGGAGAGATCATGAAGAGCAGATAGAAGAAGCCACCTGAATTTTGAGTGCAGTGTACAATGGTGGCTATATACAGTAGATTTAAAGATAGTGCAAAGCCAAAAATACTATGGTATACAACATCCCATTTATTTAATGCAGTTTTAGAGGCTGCTGCAAAGACAGGCAAGCCATAGGTAAGTTTGAGCAGCAGAATGCCCTGTGCTATAACAAAACAGGCTCTAAGAGATAGGCTGTGGCTAGCCTTGTAGGACAGCCCTAGTCTGCTATTAACTGCTTTACTGAAAGATGATACATGGAGTGAATGGCCCAGGGAGGGATCAAGCATAATACCAATATAATTGAAGGAAGGGACATTATCAAGGGGATGACCATCACAACAAACTTCAGATAGCAGCGTCGAAGTGTTCTTTAGATGGGGGGATGAGGGGAAGGAAGATCCAAACAGCATGGCCTGAATCTCTGTAGCACTCATAGCAAGCCTGTTCTTCAGGAGTCAGTTTTGGACAGTCTGTAAATCGGATGACCATTTTTATATTGATGTCAGTCACACTATGGGAACTAGAGAAGAATATAATGTCATCTGCATATAGGATGGGCATGCTGTATGAAAGGCAATGGTATACAGATTGAATATGTAGTGAGAAGAGGGGAGGCCCAAGTGTTGAGCCCTGTGTGACCCCAACCGTGACTGGGGCAGGGTCTGATACAGTGAGTCCAAGCCTTACTTGTTGCCTATTTGACAACTATTTTTTTAAACCATGGAAGGGCAGTATGGATACACCCAGGCCTTTTAGTTTATTGTAAATCAATCAAAGTGTGATTAACCAGGTCAAAGGCCTTAGTTAGATCTATGAAAACAGAGCCCATTAAATCACCCTTGTCAACTGCAGTGGCAATGCTGTTGGTGAATGTAAAAAGGGCGGTGGCAGTGCTATGGTTTGAGTGGAAGCCATGTTGAGCTGGACCAAGGAGGTCATGGGCTAACAGCTACTCTGAGAGTTGGGAGGCAACAATTTTTTCAATGACCTTATTAAGAACTGATAAGATAGCAATTGGTCTACAGTTACATTAATTTCTTTTTTTTTGAAAAACAGGTACAATATAAGACATTTTCCAGAGACAGAGCTTAGTGAAAGTATGAACAGCACTCCAAGTGGCAGCAACACAAATGTCAGCAGTGGATACATTGTGAAAACTGGTCATGTAAGTAGCCACTCAATGGGTGGAGTGAGCAAGTACAGGACCAGGAAGCTACTTACCGTACTTCTGGCAACAGAAATTAATGCAGCAGGCAAACCATTTGGAGAGGCCCTGCGTAGAAATAGGAAAGCCCACCATCATGGAAGCAAACGCTACTAATATCTGAAAGGATTTTCTACAATCATTAGAACAATCAATGTAGCAACATAATATCTGAAAGATGTCATGTGTGTGCAGATGACATTCCCCACTATACGTGGGAGTCAAAAAGTAAATGGGAAGGTCAACAGTCTGATTTAGTGTTCGCTCAGAAATGGCCTTCGACAGAAAATGAGGATTGGTATGGAAGGTAACCTGATCCTTGTAGAAAACAAAATAAGGAGGCTCTGCAACGAGAGCTTGCAATTCAGAAATTTTTACAGCCATGGGAACAATGTCTTCCAATAAAGGAAGTGCGCTCACAAGTAGCAGCAGTCTGAAAGGGAGGCACAGTAAGAGTCTCCAGAACCAAATTAAACTCTGACATCTGAACTGGATCATTAATTGGGGAGTGCAGAAGTAGAATATGTCTGAGGAACATGCAAAAAACCTCAAGTTGGGCCAGCATTTTGCTGTCAATGAGGGCATGAAAAGTCAACACCACAGCTAAGTGAACCTTTATTGAGGAATACCTGAGGCTTGTGTTTGTAAGGGACAGGAAGTAGTCCATAACATGACTGACTGGACACGTTAACAGGTCCAGCTGATGGGTAGTACACCAAATCATAAAATGTTTCAATTTCTGCAAGTAGGTGTATCTAGTAGATGGCTTCTGAGCTGCCAACAGAACAGCAGCCTCCACTGGGGAAACCCCATGTCCTCAGGAACCAGACATGGAGGTGCAGGGATCAAAGATCTGGATGCACCCGAGAGTACTGCTCCTGTGACAGAAGTCCCACTTGTAGAGTGAGTGAGACAGGGGTTCCACTGCCAATTGCTGAAACAGAGGTAACCAAATTTGTGAGGGCTAGTACAGAGCCACCAGAATCAAGGTGGCCGACTTGACCTGCACCTTGACCAGAACCCTCTGCATCAGAGGGAATGGAGGATATGTGTACATGAACCTCCCTTTCCAAGAGGAGGACAACACATCTCACCAAAAAACTGCAGGCCCTGGAGTGAGCGAGTAGAGACGCGGCAGTTTTCCATTGTATGGAGACACAAAAGGGTTAATTTCTGGGTGACCCCACTTTACACAGAGGTAACCCATGACAGAGTCCAACAACTCCCATTCATGACAGAGCACCAGAGACCAGCTGAGATGATCTGCTATGGTGTGAAGGTACTGGGCTGAATATGGCTGACAGAAACATGTCATGTTCCCCTGCCCAGTGCCAGACTTTCATCACCTCTCTGCAGAGAGGATACAAGTGGATTCTGCCTTGGTAGTTGATGTTAGTACATCAATGAAATGTTTTCCATATGGATCAACTACTGGTGACCTGAAAGGACAGTAGCAAAGGCCTGTAGGCTAAGCAGAACAGCCCTCATCTCCAGAGAGTTGCTGTGTAGAACTGTATCTAAGGGGGAACACTGACCCTGATTCCAGAAGGAGCCCACCTAGATGGGCACCCCATCCTGAATTTGAGGTATCCGTCATCATCACCAGAAGAGGAGACAGACAGAGAAAGGGGGTCTTTGTCTCCAGGTTGGAGATGTCCAACTACTACAGCAGAAAGCAGCAAAGTGGAGGAGTAACTTGTATCAGACACTTTAGTTTCTCCAAATACTGAACCTAGTAGTCACGGAGGAACCATTGTGGAATCTTCATATGTAGATGCACCAGCGGGACTGTGAGAATAGCAGCAGTCATGAGGCATATCAATTTGAGGAGACGTCTGGCTGAGAAATAGTCACTGGAAGAGACGAGCTGAGCCTGGGTTACCAACGCCACAGCACAGTGTGGGGGAAGAAAAGCCAAACCCAGTCCTGTGTCCAAAACTGCTGCTATGTACTGCAGATTCTGGCATGGAGTAAGCACTGACTTCAGCTCATCCACCAGAATGCTAACTGTTTGAAGAGCTGTCTGGTGCAGAACAGTGTGTAAATTATTGCCTCCTGTGATGGGGCTTTCAGAAGTCAACCATCGAGGTACAGGAAAATGGATCCATGACTGGTCATTGACAAATTGTTTGTCGAACGACCAGACAGTGAAACCAGCAGGTTGACCGCATTTTGTAGTCGGCTGCCAGTTTTGTAGGAAAACAAGTGTTTTCTTCGGGGAGCTTTGCCCCCGAGCCCCCCCACTTAGGATTCTCAACTCCAAGTTGGAGCTGATTCGGGGGGAGGGTGCAGGACCCCCAACAGACAGTGCCGGGTTCCAGCGGGTTCCCTACAGCGAAGTGGTGCTGTTGTTGCTGTAGGGGACTGCGTTGTCGAAATGTCGCTGACAGTGCGGCATACCCAGGAAAACATAAAGACCCTCCCTTCTGTGGGTGGCTGCAACTGCTGCAAAGCATATGATAATGACATGCAGTGCAGAGGACAAGCCAAAGGCCAATACGTGAAACTGACAGTGAGAGCCCTGGGGCATAAACTGCAGGTGCTGCCTGTGGGACTTGCAGATCTTGGTATGGAGCTAAGCATCCTTCGTGTCTAAGGCACGTAACCAATCCCCTTGTAGAAGCAGGGCAAGCAGGGACTGTAGAGAGACCATGTGGAAGCTTTTGTATTTTATAAACAAGTTGAGGCCCCAAAGGTCCAGGATGGGATGTAAATCTCCTGTCCATTTCGGCACAAGGAAGTACCGAGAATAGCAGGCCTGATTCATTTCTGGAATTGGGACAGGTTCTATGGTCCACTTGTGGATGAGGGAGTGAATCTCTTCAAGCAGGAGGGCAAGATGTCTCAGAGGGTATCAGTTTGGCAAGGGAGGATGTATGGGAGTGACAGAGAGAAGTTGTAGGGTGTCCTCCTATTGAACTACCTCTAGTACCCAAGCATCTGTTGTAATCGCTCTTCATTTTGGAAGGAAGAGGGAGATATGGCCTTCCACAATGACACTCTGATCTTCAGGGGTTGGGAGAGGCAGAAGGGAGTTGGAAGGCTCTGAGGGTGGCAGGCACACCACCAAGTTCTGCACCTTTGGTGATCCTGGCATGGGCACCAGGAGATAAAGTGGCCTGAGAGAAGGCCCGGGACTGCTGGGAGCCACAGTCAGGTCCCCTGGAATAGCTTGTACCAGGATGGGTATAGAGCCTGTGAAAGGAACCATGGCCCCCACCCCAAGGCTTAGGATTAAAGAGTACCTTTCCTGATTAGCAAATTCCCCCCTGAAAACTTACCAGAATGTATTTAGTAGGCTCCAAACTGAAGTGCATGTGTTAATTTGTTAAATCCATTTCTTGTTTATGACTATTCTGTCTTTTTAGTTTGACCACGCTTGTAGCTTTGCCAGTCGATATTTGATCTGTTTACATTCCCCGGAGAGTGCTTCAGTGACATCATTATATGGAGTGCTCTGCAGCTGCCCAGCATGTGTGCCTGTATCTCATTCAGCACTCATTTTTCACAGTACTGCTGTATAATATTTTGCAATTTTGCACTGAATTTCCTAAATGGCTACTTCAGTAAAGTGTTTCCTCTTTTACTCACTGTGTGCTTCATCACTGCGATTCTGTTAGTTGTGCATATCAGTTCTGCAGAGTTCCCCCATCTTAACTGAATGCCAGCATAATTGTTCTTTTTTGTATTATATTAGAGCACTGAGTATATCATTTACTGCTCATTTCTGGTGTTAAAATGGCATTGTCTCCTACAAAAGAACTTATATGGGTGATTAGGGGTCAGTTACAAGGCTAGAAGACACAGTGGGGTAGGTAAGGGGGCAGGTACCTGGGTGGATTCTTGCCAGTTGTGTTACTTGTAAAGACATATAAGGTTGGCTGAAGAGATATTAGCGTATCTGTAGGTGTAGGGTGGACATGACTGATAGATGTGATGTGTAGGTATTGTGGTAAGCAGGTGTTTGCGTTAGCGAGAACATAAGGATATTGTTGGTGTAGCTGCATGGCTGCCACATGACAGATGGCAGTGATTGGGCAGGCAGGTACGTACCGGGTAGACAACACGTGTATGTGTAGTCCTAGCCAGAACATCAAGTACACATAGGTAACATAGAAGACAGCAACACCCTCGGCTCACCCAAATCTGTAATAAAAAAGATGGAAAGCTCATTTCCAGCTTAAAAATCGTAAATTTGATTATTACCAGCGTAGCACCCCTCACACAAAAACATCTACGTTTCACATCGCCTTTGACGCTTTTTCACAAGAGTCCCTACTTACTGTGCTATGGTAGCACAGTAGGTAGGGACTTTAGGGCAGATTAGGTGGGCCAAGAGGTCCTTTTCTGCTGACAGCTTCTATGTTTCTATGAAGTGAGAATGATACATGGCTACTTGAGGGACTGTGGAGTACATGGGGGCCGGTAAATGCATTGTATGGGGCTCATTAGAGTTCTTGGGCATTGTGTGAGAGTGATGTAGACACTAGCACAAGGAGATATAGGGGTACTTAGGGAAGGTACATAGGCAGTTGATGACGCACAAGCGTAGTGGTACATGGGTGTGGAGGTATATACATGGTAATAGTGATGTAACAGTACATGGCACAGAAGACTTGGCTGCATTGGGAAAGGTGCTTTGGTGGTCAAGAAGATGAAGTTGGGAGGAGATGTAACCCCTTGGTGGCGCTATCCCAAGGTGTACTACCCCTGCCTGAGCGGCTAGTAGCAGGTTATGGGGCCTGAGTTCTGAAACGGGTGCCTCCACCCGAAGGTCAGGGTTGGTAGTGGTCAAACTAACCAGGGCACAGCCCTCCAGGACACTGTAACCCTCCTCTTTCCCTTCTAGTGGCCTGAGCAATATACGATAATCACTTTTGCAGTACCCCTTGTACACCATACCAGTACCCACACTGTTTGTACTTACCACCAGGGCTGGTTCCTCTGGCTCGACCCTGGGGATCCCCTGTAAAACAAGGTTATGCACAGTAAATAGCAACAGTACAGTACTCTCGGCACAAGCTGGAACCACAGTCAGGTTAAATGCAGCAAAAAAGTCAGATCTAATTTATTCAGGGGACTTGAACAAGGAAGGGGCGTAATCAGGTTGATTGGCTTAAAGACTGTATTAATCAAACAGTTATGCATATGCTTTAAGTCCCCACACAGTCACACCTCTGGGTACCCAGGTAGGGAGACGATGGGCTAGCCAGGAACGTTGCAGCTGGCTGGGGCCCTGTGATGGAAGAAAGCAACATGCACAACACACACTATTTGTAATCCGGAGCTGGAGGGCTCAGTTCGTGAAAGAAAAAGCAACCAGACAATCAGATGACAACACTTTAGATTTAGCAGTTGTTGCAGGGAGCTACCCTGATGTTTACTCATGATACCCAATACTGGACACAGGCAAGACGAAATCGAGACTGTAGGTTGTTGAGCTGGCGTGCCCAGAGAAGCGGGGCCCACACGAATCACCGAGGCGTCATTGCTGTTTAAGTGTTGAGCAGGGGGCTGATCCCCAGACAGGTCTCTCGTTGATGGCTTTCTCTGTGCAGCAGGTAGTTGGACTGGGCCAGTGTGGCAAGGCCCAGGCCTAATGGAGATGATTTTGGATTCAGTCCATGGGGCTGGATGCAGCTTCCAGCAAGCAGAATACAGTTCAAACCAAAGTGGGGAACCAAATCATGACCCACTAGCAGCATGCAGCACTTTTACGCGTAAGGAAATTCTAATATAGCTTCCAGCAAGCACAACACAATTCAAACCACAGTGGAGAACCAAATCACGACCCACTATAAGCACACAACACATTCACATGTAAAGAAATTCCATGGTACCAGACAAAAGGCTCTCCGGTCACAATTACAGAGTCTCTGCACAATCTGGGAGTTCATAGGTGTCTGGAAGTCCAGACAAGCCGATCGCATTCAGCAAATCTTCGATCTTCTTCAGGTAGGAGCCTGGTCACAATTCAGTGGCTTACTTTGCTCTTCAAGTTCAGATCCAGTCCAAAAAAGGCACAAGTTCCCTCTCAGGGACAGCAGGCAGGCATGCAGGCCAAAACTCAGGCCTTTCCACAGTTCTCCCATGCGAATCTACACCGGGGCTGCTGCTTGAATCATTCAAGCTGTTATCTCTTCACTTCCCAACTCAGAACTGAAACTAGCAACAAGCAGCTTGGGAATTCCCCCAAGATCTAAAAGGTTTGGTTGGCTGATCTGTCTGTCAGTCACAACAAGGGCTCCCCCTCCAGGTTATTTTAGGTGCAAAAATGTAAAAACTACAATTCCTACAAGTTTTGACCCCACCAAGTCCCTGTAGGCAGGCTCCATTTTAGAGTCCCAACAGTACTGATTGGCCCATTCAGACAGTCCCGGGCCAAGTTGGTGGAGATAAACAGAACAGTCCTTGCTGCAAAAAAGGCAGGTTAGAACAAACTGCAATATTATTGCTACTCTAACAAATGATCAGCAAACAAGCACATCTTCTAACACAGCTACCTTTTAGATTAATTAAGACCACAATCCAGGCAGCTCTTAAAGAGACAGTACACAGAGACTATACAGGCACTCTCTGGCAATACATTTAATCTGCTAAAACGCAGAACGCCAGCCTGGCAGTGAGCATTTAGGCAAACTCAAGGAAGACTTTTCAGGAACCCCCATTTGTAGGGGGGTTACAGAGAGAAAGGTACTGATTGTGGGACAAGATGTAGTTTATTTACAGGCTCATAGACACAACTAAGAAAGAAGGATATTGGGAGGCTACATGCATGTCACAGGGAATTTGCTGGTGATGACAGTGCTTTGCAGGGGCAGGGCACACGTATGCACTGTCAGCAAGGTAAATGGGGCCATAGGTCAACAACACTGATATGTACTATGGACACAGTTATGTGGGCAGACTGCCTGGACAACACAGATACTGGCGATCCTAGTACAAACAGTTACAGAGTGTGAAGACCGGGCTGCACAGGTGTCAAAGTTGCAGGGTAGTACACATAAAACTATTGTAATCTCAATTAAATTTCACCACATGGAAAGTGAAGTGAGTCATGATATATTTATTAAAATAAGTATAGGGCAGTACTTTACCAGGACAGCTGATCGTCCTCAAGTTGTCCCCAATTTCCAGCATTGGAGGCAGCAGAGACATCACTATCAGTCCACCTCAGGCTCAAACTGATATGGCAGCGCTCCAAAACTTTTAAAACCAAAAGCCTGGGACTCATTCAAACAACATGAAGTCTTGCAATATTATGACATATGCAGTGAGTCCCAACCTTCGAACTGCTCCGGAGGTGAAAGAGTTAACTTTCCATGCCAGGCATGGAACTTTGAGCATGAGCTTGGTTGAAAGCTCTGTCTGTTGTTCTTCAAACTCAAACTGTCAGATTCTTTACTCCGCCTCACTGAACAGTCGCTCCGGAGATTTCTCCTTCTGCTTGGTTCATTTTGTCGGTTAAAGTATTAATTTTTTTTTTTAACCGAATTTAAACCGCAACCGGTCGGTTCAAGCTCTGTCTGTGGTACCGTAAGTACTAGATAGGTTTTACATTTATTTCTGTGTGGAACTTGTAAACGGTATTATCGGTTCAGTTTGAACCAATCAGGTTGTTGAAAATTCATTGAATTCTGTCTTTTAGAGTGCGGTTCCCGGTTCTTATCGGTTCTAAAAAAAAACGGATTTCACTACGGTTTTTTCCACGACCCGTGACACGGTTGGGAACCGATAAGAGGGTCTTTGCTTGGCGGATTGCCATAAACGGGCAAGTTTTGGTTAGGCTGGCACTATGTCTGAGAAACTCAAAAGAAAAACCGAGCCCAGTGGGTTTCAACACTGCAGTGTTTGTGGGGAAGCCTTTGCCAAGGCTGACCCCCACACCACCTGTGTTTATTGTCTGGGGTTTGACCACCTCAATGCAGACTGCCAGATTTGCAAAAATTTTCCTGCAGCTACCCTGGATAAAGAGTTGGTAGGCTCAGGAAGAGAGAGCCAAGAAGTCACTTTGACCGGATGGCCAGCCCGGTTCGGTTGTAACCGAACGGAGGAGTGCCCTCTGACCAGGGCGAGACTTCCTCGGGCAAAAGGAGAGCTGACTCGGAGGAGTCGGTTCCAGCAAAAAGGACTAGAAAATCAGCAGGTGTGGAGCCAAAATTTCCATCTCCAACCGCTGAAGAAATAGCCAAAGCGATTAAAATTGTCCAGTCGCTTTCCCCGGTTCCGACCGAACCGGCACCATCAGGTAGGCGTACGGTTTGGTCGGTTCCACCGGTTCAAGAATATGTTTTAGAGGAATTTTATGAACTGGAGGAGGGGGAAAAGGAGTATGAGGAGAGTGAATGTGGATTTGAAAGTCTGGATGTGCCCATTGAAATGGACATCTCCCCAGACAGACCTTCAGGAGTGTCTCCCCCTAGGCTTTCTGAGTCCCCCTCTCATTTTATGTTTTATAAAAAAGTGGCTGAAACCCTCCAGCTCCCTGTGGAGGAAGCTGTGGATGAGCAAGAGGAGCCTGACTATGTAGAAATGATGGATATCCCAGAGTCTAGGAGACTGTCTATTTCTTGTGTAAATCTTTGGGAAACAGACAGTAAAAATTCTAAAACTCCTCACACTATACCTCCTGTGGATAAAAGAATGGACAAGAGGTACATTGTCAGGCTCTAATACGGAGTTCCTTACACAACAATGCAGCCATGTTAGTAGTGCAGGCTGCAGCCTGCGACAAGGCTAATATTCCCTTGGCTTCACACCCCCCTGACAAGGACTCCAGGAGGACTGATGCTATGGCAAAGAAACAGTACATGGCAGCATCCTTGGGACTCAGACAGACAAATTATATGGCTTATGTTACTAGATACCAGAAATCCAGATGGGATACTGTTATGGCTCTAGCAAAGCAGGTCCCTGGCCAGCTTGCCAAGGAGCTGGAGCAGGTGGCTGCTGATGGTATGGAGGCATCCAAGGTGCAATTCCATGCTGCAGTGGACTCAAATGATGTGTCATCAAGAGTCATGGCTACATCTGTGGCACTCTAGAAATGGCTTGGCTCAGATGTACTAGCCTGTCTAGAGATACCCAGACTAAGGCCATGGATTTTCCTGTTGTGGGTAATTCTCTGTTTGGGAGCAGACAGAGAATTACATGAAGAAAAATGGATGAGTATAGGACCACCTATAGGAGTGCACAGGCCAAGGAAAGGCAGGCCACTCCTCAAAGGCAGCCTTCCAGGGGCAGGGGCAGACCTTTTCATAGGCCTTTTTACCAAGCCCAGGCTTCCTCTTCAGCTTATGCCCAGAGGGGGTTCTTTAGAGGGAGAGGCAGATGGGGTACAAGCAGACCTGCTTCCACCCCTCAGCCTAAAGCCCCTGCCAAGCAGGCACCGTGATGGGGTGGCCAGGGCCGATTCTCCACTACCTGTAGGGGGCAGGCTGGCTTACTTTGTCCAGGACTGGAAGTCTTTAACATCAGACAAGTGGGTCCTGGAAGTAGTAAGCCAGGTACTGGTTCTCAGCTTCAAAAAATTTCCAAAGATGAGAACCAGGTCCTTTCCACCTGCAAATCCATCAGAGGCACTTGCCCTAGAAACAGAAGTTTCTACCCTCCTGGCTCTTAGAGCTGTGGAAAGGGTTCCACCCCTACACCAGGGCAAAGGGTTGCACTCCAGGTACTTCCTTACCCCAAAAAAGACAGGAGAATGGCGGCCCATCCTGGATCTCAGATATCTAAACAAGCACCTTTTAAAGCTAAAATTCAAAATGGTGACTCTGGGAATTATTTTACCCTAAGGCCAGGGGACTGGCAGGTGTCCCTGGACCTCAAGGATGCCTACTTCCATGTTCTTATCAGAAGCTCCCATCGAAAGTACCTCAGATTCAAACTGCCCTCAGGCCATTACCAGTTCAGAGCAATGCCCTTCGGCCTCACCTCGGCCCCGAGGGTATTCACAAAATGCCTGGCAGTAGCAGTTGCCCACTTAAGAAGGCAAAAGATTGCCATCTTTCCTTACCTGGATGACTGGCTCATAGTAGGCCAGTCTCCAGACCAAGTCGAACTACACCTTCAGGTAACTCAGCAACTGCTCACATCTCTAGGTTTCCTTCTCAATCTTCCAAAGTCAGTTCTAGAGCCTGTCCAGCTTCTCACCTTCATAGGTGCAGAACTGAACACAAAAGAGGCCAGAGCCTTCCTTCCTCTGGAAGGAGCAAGGACCCTGGTCTCTCTGGCCTCCTCCTTCACCCTGCAGGTCTCTCGACCACCAAGGCATTTTCTGAAGCTCCTGGGGCACATGGCTGATTCTACAGCAGTGGTGCAGGGAGCAAGATTTCAGATGAGGGACATCCAGTTCCATTTGAGAGCCTTTTGGTCTCAAAGGAGAGACCCTCTAACCAAATTGATCCCAGTGACTCGAACCTTGATCCAAGCCCTTCAGTGGTGGTAGGACCAGAGCAATCTGAGACAGGGGGTTCCCTTCACCCTCAGTCTCACTCCTTAATCCTTACTACAGATGCATCCTCTTGGGGTGGGGAGCTCACATGGCGACCTCACTACCCAGGGATTGTGGTCCCCTCAGAGATCTCTTGCTCCACATCAACCTGTTGGAACTCAGAGCAGTTTTTCTAGCACTTCAAGTTTTTTCCCATCTGTTCAGAACAAAGTTGTACAGGTCAGAACAGACAACACCACTGCAATGTGGTACATCAACAAGCAAGGAGGCACTCGTCTCTGACCCTTGTGCACGAAGCAATGAAGTTGTGGTCTCTGGCTTATTCCCTGAATACCTCCCTTATGGCAGTTCACCTCCCAGGCAAGGACAATGTCCTGGCAGATGCTCTCAGCAGGATTTCCCAGGGCCATCACGAATGGTCCCTGGATCCCCTAGTACTGGAGGTAGTATTTGCCAGATGGGGCACCCCGCAGACAGATCTTTTCGCAGCCCCAGACAATCACCAACTTACCCTTTTTTGTTGCAGGCCCCCAGTGTTGGGCTCAGTCCCTCTGGATACCTTCCTTCTCAGTTGGGAAGGGAAGTTTCTCTATGCTTTTCCCCCCTTCCCTCTTCTGTTTAAGGTGCTAGTCAAAATCAGATCTCAACCCTGCAAGATGATCCTGATTGCTCCAGATTGGGCCAGTCAGCCAGTAGCAGCTCTAGCCACAAATGGTTACCAGGGCACAGCTGGGGCACAACAGATGGCAGCCAGGGCACTGATATATTGTTACTATGGGGGAAGCTCTGCACCATATGGGGCACCCACTGGGGCACAGCATTTTTTTACCGGGGCACGTGCCCTGGTGTAGAGCCGCCACTGCAGTCAGCCCTGGTACCCACTCCTTATGTCCTTAGCAGTCCACCTTCCCCTGTGTCTTCCCAGGAATCACAACCTGTTAACCTGTGCTCAGGGGAGAGTTTGGTACCCGAATCTCAAATCTCTCAACCTCAAGGCCTGGCTCTTGAAGAGTTAGAGTTTGCTGACCTACACCTTTCCCAAGGTGTATTGGATATCTTGAAGGCTTCTAGGAAGCCTTCCACCAGGGCTACTTATAATTCCAAATGGAAGAGGCTTTCCATATGGTGCTCTGGCAAGCACATTTCCCAGAATCTGCTGACTTACCCACAGTCCTGGATTATATGGTGCATTTGAATACTTTGGGGCTGAGACCAGCTACCCTAAAGGTGCACCTGGCAGCCGTGTCTGCTTTCTTATCAGCAGGTAAACCCTCTTCTCGTTCAGCTCATCCTGTATTCTCCAAGTTTTCAGGGGTTTCTTCACAACCCTCCATTCAGGACCCTGCCCTGCCTGGGATCTTAATATTTGCATTGCCCAGCATGCAACCCCTTTGAGCCCTTGTCTTCAGCAGAGCTTAAGTACTTGACTTGGAAAACTGTGTTTTTGGTAGCTATCACTTCTGCCAGGCGCATAAGTGAATTACAAGCATTGTCAGTGGAGCCTGATTTTATCTCCTTTCATAGAGATAAGGTGGTCCTCAGGACTAACAGAAAGTTCTTGCCTAAGGTGGTTTCAGACTTCCACCTTAATCAATCTATGTCTCTCCCGTGTACTTCACTGACCATTCCTCCTCTGGCGAGAGGAGACTGCACAGTTTAGATGTCAAAAGAGCCCTGAGTTACTACATAGAACGTACCAAGGGTCACAGGCTTGACTCCCTCCAACTGTTCCTCACTGATGGTGAGGTTGGTAAAGGGAAACCTGCCACTAAAAGATCCATTGCCAGGTGGATTGTCTCTTGTATCCAATTTTGCTATGAAAAACTGGGTAAGGTTCCTCCCTCAGGCCTGAGGGCTCACTCTACCAGAGGTACAGCTGCGTCTCTGGCTGCTGCCAGGGACATCCCTATCCTAGAGATATGTCAAGCAGCTACCTGGAAAACAGTTCACACTTTTGCAGTTACTCCCTGGACATCCAGGCTGGGAGTCATGCTCGGTTTGCCAGCTGTGCTAGAGCCTATTTCCTAAGTAGGTTCTGTCCCTCCTCCATGGAGGTACTGCTGTGTAGTCTGCATATGTCATAATATAGCAAGACTTCATGTTGTTTGAAGAAAAAATTACTCACCTTAGTAATGTTGTTTCTTCTAATGGAATCTTGCTATATTATGACCTCCCCCCCCGCCTGCCCCTCTCAGAACCTCTGCTTTTGGGATGTGGGTGGGCAGTGCAGTGTTGGCACTTACTAGATGCCCACCTTGTTTTTTCACCCCTCCTTTTTGGGGTGTTTGGGTGTTGTGTTTTTATTTTTTGGATCCCCTGATTTGAGTCTTTGTTTTGGAACCCAAAAATGTTTTCTTATATTGAGTAGCCAGTTGGCTAGTGTAGATTTACAGCTTCCACATAGAACCTTAGTGAGTTTTGCTCGAAAAGATCTGACAGTTTGAGTTTGAAGAACAACAGACAGAGCTTTCAACCAAGCTCA
Source organism: Neoceratodus forsteri (assembly GCA_016271365.2). Taxonomy (NCBI): domain Eukaryota; kingdom Metazoa; phylum Chordata; order Ceratodontiformes; family Ceratodontidae; genus Neoceratodus; species Neoceratodus forsteri. The sequence goes on along the minus strand of JADMNL010000022.1, from coordinate 24,997,685 downwards.
TGCTCAAAGTTCCATGCCTGGCATGGAAAGTTAACTCTTTCACCTCTGGAGCAGTTCGAAGGTTGGGACTCACTGCATATCTCATAATATAGCAAGACTCCATTAGAAGAAACAACATTACTAAGGTGAGTAATATTTTCTTCTCTTCCGAGTCTAAATTCTCCACAAATAACTATGTCCCAATAATCTGCCATCCAGGGGACTGGAAGGAGTACTCATGGTTGAGAAATGTATTGGTGTTTAGTCTGCAGCCACAGTGCTATGCATCCCGCACTGCTACCAATTCCATATAATGACATCACGTGCAACAGCACCACTCAGCAGAGTGGGGCATTACAAGCACTGTAAGCTGCCAGACAATGCAACAGAAATGCAGTTTTCATTTTTTAATATACAGTATGCAAAATGGATCACAGTACCAGAGAAAAGGAAGACACAGGGAAACATAATGCAGCAAGACTGATTTTATGCATGAAGTAGGAAACTTGTTGGAAAGGTGCTCTTTAAGAGTGAGGAGGGACCTCAAGATCATCTTAGATGACTGTAGGTCCCTCAAAGCAGAGTCAACATCAAAACCAAAAAGTTGCTTACTTCCCTTAGCTTAGCAAGAGGAGGGGAAACAGGGAAGCAGGCAAGGAGGGAGCGAGGTAAGGAGAACCATGCGCGCTGATGCAAGGAGTCTGGGAAATGAAAATTCAGGTAGTCCCGTAGGTACCAGTGATCACTGTACAATGTAGTTTAACATTAAGATGGGAACAGAGGCAAATCACACAAGGACGAAGGACCTGCACTTTAGGAGGCCATATTTTAAAGAAATGGGAGACTGCCTGCAAAACTGCCTGATGGGGGAATTGCCAAGGAGGGGTAGAAGAACAGTGGGGAAAATAAGGGACAGCATAATTATTATTATTTTTTTTTTATTTAAAGCAATCGGATGCATACCTTTGAGCATAAATGCTCATTTACAAAGGTTCCACGTCGATTAACAAAGTGGTATAACAATCAGAACAGATAGGCATGTACTGGAGTTAGGTTACAATAGGCAAACAGGCAAAAAAGAGAAGCAACCAATGTAGGCATTGTCGTAGCATGCAGGACAAGACATAGCAGCCCACAGTGCTGAGTGGGTTACACAGACTAAGGGGAGATAGCAGGAGCTAGCAGGTGGGATGAGAATGCTAGGTGGGACAGAAGGTGCAATTGTTAAGGACAGCTGATTAAGGCAACCAACCTCTGAGTGAAGGAAGTGAGTAAAAATAGAAGGAAAAAAAGAGACCAGTGTGGTTCTCTAGGGAAGTGGCCTAGGTGGTGAGGGAAAAAAGGGTGGCATTCAGTAGGTATAAGGAAAAGCAGAGGGAGGAAGGCAGGGAGGTATACCAAGTAAAACAGAGGGGAGCTGGAAAAGGCCACAAGGGAAGCAAAGGCGCAGACAGGGGAAAGGATAGCCAAAGGGGTAGCTAAAGGTGACAAGACCTTCATCAGGTTCATAAGTGAGAAGAGGAAAGCAAAGGGAGAGACAGTGAGAACAAGGACGGTGGCAGGGGGAGACCGCACCGGAGAGGATCAAGAAAAAGCAGACATCCTGAACAGGTACTGTACTTCTGCTCAGTCTTCACAGTGGAGGGAGGGGGGATGGATAGACTACCAAAGAGTTGCAGAAACAAGGGGGGAGGTTACATAAGTCTATTTTCAGATGAAAGAGTCCTGAAGGGACTTGCAGTCCTGAAAGTGGACAAAACTATGAGACTGCATGACACACACCCAAGGGTAGTAAATAAAGTCAGGGAGGTTCTAGCTGCCTCTCTAACAACCTTATTCACCAGCTTACTGGAAACAGTATGGTTCTAGAGAACTGGAGGAGAGCAGAAGTGGTCCCTCTCCACAACAGCAGCAGCAGGGAAGAGGCTAGCAACTGTGAGCCAGTCGGTCTCACATCAGTGGTGGTGAAATTAATGGAAAGTTTTGGATATCTGTGCATTGATGTCAATGTGGCCATGTCTGTCTGAGACCGCCTACCTACCTATCTGTTCATTAAACAGTGTTTGACAGCAAATATAATGACAGCTGAGTACATGCAACATCTCGGTAATCACCGGCTTCCTTTGCAGAGCAATGAGATTGGCAGCATACAGTATATCCAGTACACACACACTTGGTGTACGTCATATTGGGTTGTAAAGTTCGTAGCCATTTCTTCCAGCGTTGTTACAGCAATTCAAGCAAATTTGCCTGAACCAAGTGGTGTTTACTGTGGATTCTTTGATGCTAATGACCCAGCTGATGCACTGACAGTGTTTTTCAGAGGAACTGCAGTCACAGTAATGTCAGTAATACAGCGATGAATACTTTGCAAGGTAATTAAAGAACGGTGACAATGATAAAAAAAAGATACAAACAAAGAAAAAAATCCTTCCATAGACATGTTACTGTTTTTCAACCATTCTGCATGTCTGCTATGAGCAGACGGCATTGTGCCAAATGTTGTACGAAGTGATGCATTCACTGTTTAAATACTGTTTAGTGACATGATAACATTTTCAAACATGTAATTATTGAACACTGACTGAAGAGTGTGGTGCATTTACTTTTTCCTATAAGCTAAGTCACATGACTTTCCATGCCTTTGTATACACACCTGTTGCATTAGCACACAATAAAACTACTGACATACATCAAGATGTCTCATCCCGTTTTATTTCCCTGAAGGTAACAGTTCGCAGCATCATCACCTGCGTGATAACACCACAGACATGCAATAGAGACTTTAATGGCATCTCACAGACAAGATGTGATGACTGAAAAGGTATCATGTCGGGAACAGAAAAAATAAAGACCGAAGATATAGGCTTGTGTCCTGGCTGGAAGCATCCTCACTGGACCAATTCTTATCTTTGTGATCTACACAGCAAACACATTTTACAATTCTTTTTAAACACAGCTGCTGGAAGGATGGGGAGTGTAAGGGATGGACAACAGATCACCTGAAGTTTCTGTTTAGTCAGGCCAAACGCACAACTAACTCGATATCCTCTTTGGAAGCTCAGCACTGAATATGGTACTGCTACCTAGTGGGTCAAACATCTACCCTGTGTTTCTTTTCTACTTCATACCTCCTTCACCACTGGGTGCTCTTCTCCATGCAGTCACTCCAGTAGATGCTTCACCTGTTTGATGGAGTCACTCCCATGCAGGTGTTGCCCATTGTCAGATCCCATGTTTTTTTGGTTTTTGTTCTCCTCCAGTTGCCAGATCCTGAGGCATCCCTCATGAGACACCTGCTTGTCCCACCCTGTCTGATACCTTCCCTCAACCCAGATCCCCCCAAAACCTCGACCTAGCATCCCGAGTCCCCCAACGGTAGACCCCCTCACCTACCTTGGGTGCTTCTTCAATTTAGTCTGGTGGGTGAGCTGTGGTGCAGGCCGAGAGTTATTGCGATTGGGCAAAGGTGGGGTCTGGCAGTGGGCATGGGGTAGGTGCTCCATCATCTCCTCAGGCACCGGGGTGTTTCCTTGTATGTGTGCATGACCCCAGCAAGAGCTGGGCACGCTCCTGCACCCCTCTTGTGGATGTCTGCTAATACCTCCACCTGTGCATGCGTGACCCCCCCAGCTGTTGCACCCTCAGTCTCCATTGGGAGTCACTGCTGCTGGGCAGTCATCAACCTACCTTCCCCAGGAGAGGAGAGTTGTCCTCCGGATGCTCAATTCTCACCTCCCCAGCTGAACCCTGGCTACCCGAGCTCGCTCCTGAGCCTGGGTCACCAGTGAGGTGTGGCGTACAGTGCCTCAACCCTCAGCACCACTGGGCCGGCTTTGTCAGATCCCATGTTATCCTTTACTACAGCTCTAGGCCTGTCCATTGTTTTTGGTGGGTGGTGTGGGAACCACCTCTAGTGACCATGGATGATGTGGAGGATCTCTGTTTCAGAGTCCCCACAGTGGGTGGCAGAGCACCCCTGAAGAGGAGGAAGCAGCTCCTGGTGGTGGACTCCATTGTGGGGGGGATGGAATTGGTCACGGTAAGGAGTGGGAGATGGCGGTTATGTGCCTACTTGGCACCCTGTCTCTGAGGGATGGAAAGCGGATTCTGGAGATCACTAGGGTAGTAGGGCGGGAGGGAGATCTTTTTTTTATTTTAGTCTTTGGTAACTGGGTAAGGCCCACTAGGCACATGTGCCTGTTTTTAAGGGCAACCTGGGAGCACTGTGCGGTTAAGTGACTTGCTCAGAGTCACACAGTATGCAAGAGGAGGTTGTGAGAATCAAACCCAGGTCTGGTCTGCTGGATGCACCAAGCTCATTCACATCTTGTTACTCTAACCTCTAGGCTATACTGCCAGCCCTGCCATCTTGATGTTATTGTCCACCTAGGGACTACTGACCTGGCTAGGGACGAGGTCCTGATAGTGCTGGAGGAGTTCATGGAGTTTGAGAGAAGTCTTAGGAAGGTAGCATGCTGACTGAACATTTTAGAGGTGCTGCATGACTATGACAAGAGGGAAGACAGTGTACTACATGACAGTTGCTTCAACCAATGCATGAAGGATTATTGCAGAGGGGTGGATTACAGCTATGTTGGGGACTAGGGTCACATCTGGAGTGGTGAAGGACTGTACAGGGGCGATGTCCTGCATACATCCAGGAGTGGAAGCCTGGACATCAGTGAGTGTTTTGAATATTTCATTGACAAGCACTTAGTAGCTGAGGGGTGGTGATGATATGAAGTAGGAGGGACATAAAGTGTCCCCCTTCCTGCACAAGGTGAAGCTGTCAGTAGGAAGAACACAAAGGGAGATAAATCAGCAAGTGTGCCTGATCAGAAACTCAAACTGCTAGAAATGAAAAGATATGGGAATGAGGGCAGAGGGTTTACGGAGGGAAGGCACAAATAGAAAGGGGGCAGGCACAGACAAGCAGGCTGGTAGCCAAATTTGGAAGGCCACGTAGGCAGCTGCTTGAAGTCTGGGAAATAAAATCATGGACCTAGTGGCCATTGTTGCTGAGGCCTTCCTGCATGTTGTCACCATTACCAAGTCATGATGCAATGAAAACCATGACTGGGGCATAGCCACGCCAGGCTATACACTGTTCATGAAGGACAGGGTGGGTAAGAAAGGGTGAGGAGTGGCCCTGTATGTGAGTGATGCCATAAAAGCCACATAGGAACAGAGAACACAGGGAGGGTTGGAGGTACTGTGGGTCACCCTAAAAATGGGGAAAGGACATGCTAGTCACACTGGCATGATCTACAGACCTCCAGCACAGGGTAAAGCGATGGATAAGGATCTGGCGGAAACCATCCAAAATCTGGAAAATTAGGGTGAGGTGATGATAGGGGAAGGACTTCAAGATGAAGGATGTAAATTGGATCATCACAGCTGCAACTTTATGTAGTATCTGATACCTCCTTGACTCCCTGCAGGGGTCATTCATCAGGCAACAAGTATAAGAGCCACTGCACGATGGAGCAATATTACTCACTGCAGTCGCTAACAGGGATAGTGTTGCAGACATTTTGGTGGGTGGCCACCTGGGGAACACTGATCACTGTACGTTGTGGTGCAATACAAGTAGTGTGGCAGAAGTGCAGCACACAAAGGCGCGGGTCCTGTACTTCAGGATGGCTGCTTGTAGAAGGAAGGGGAATGCCTTGGGGATGGCATGACATTGGCATATGACTTTGGTAGGGTGGAGGAACAGGGCCCTAAACTAGAAGCAGGGTTAGTGAGGGCAACAAACCTCTGTCAGACAAGTGAGCAAAACCAGGACGAAAGAGACCACTATGGTACTAAGATGGTAAGGGGGGAAAAAGTTTGCATTCAAAAGGTATAAGGAGACACAGAGGGAGGAAAATAGTGAGGTGAATTAGGAGGCGCACAGGGAGGCAGGGGACGCTGTCAGGAGCACAGAGGCACAAAAGGACGAGAAAACTGCAGAGGCAGTAAAGAAAGGGGACATGTCAATTTTCAGGTTTGTACATGAAAAGAGAAATACCTTGGGAGGGATTGTGAGACTAAGGAGGAAAGGGGGAGTGTATGGAAGGAGAAAAGGATTAAACCGACTTCCAGAAAGAATACTTCCCCTTTCCTCCTTAAAAACACATGCCAAAAGTAGAGGACCAGAGAAAAGTTTGAGGGGCATCGTTTGAAGGGAGGAGGAGACTAGTCCATTTACAGCGGTGACAGTCCTGAAGGCACTCGCCAATCTGAAAGTGGACAAGGCAATGGTGCATGATGACTCGAGATACACCAAAGGATATTCTGGGTACCCAGACAGGAGCTAGATAGGCCTCTACCAGTCATTTGGGACCACTCACTGGAGACATGAGTGGTCCCGGAGGACTGGAGGATGGCAGATGAAGTCCCGCTTCACAAAAGTAGATGCATGGTGGAGGCTGGCAGTTATCGATCAGTCAGCCTGACGTTGGTGGGGAGGGAGGGGAGTAATGGAATCACTATTAAAGGAATGGATAGTTGAATATCTTGAATCCAGCGACTTGCAAGATCCGAGGCAACATGGATTCCCAGGGCAGAAGTCATGTCAAGCAGTTCAGATAGATGTCTTTGAAAGGGTGACCAGGGAATCTGATCCGGGTGGTCCGGTGGATTTGGCTGGCACAAGGTCATAATGTTGCAAGACATTATGCCGCAGCAATGTACTACACTGCCAATACAGCACAATATATTGCCAGTGGCATGTCTTGTTTCTTTGTTTTTTTTTTGAGGGGGGTTCTGCCCCCCGCACCTGGCCACATGGCTGTGGTACTTTGCCATGATTATCGGACAGCTGCCCACTTGTCCGGGCATCACCAGCAGAAAATAGGAAGTTGTTAGCCCTCTGTACAGACAGTTTGTGAGACCCCATCTGGAGTACTGCATCCAGTTCTGGAGACCCTATCTCCGCAAGGACATAGACAGGATGTAGGCAGTCCAGAGAAAGGCAACTAAAATGGTGCAGGGTCTGTAAGAGGAGCCATGCGAGGATAGACTAAAGGTGCTTAATATGTATACCTTTGAGGAAAGGAGGGAGAGGGGGGACATGATAGAAACTTTTAAGTACCTCAGTGGAGTAAACAAAGTCCAAGAGGGTAGCATCTCTCAGAAAAAGAGATGTTCAAGAACAAGGGGACACAATTTGAAGATAGAGGGGGGACACCTCAGGGGCAATGTGAGAAAGTATTTTTTTACAGAGATGCTGGTGGATGCATGAAACAGCCTTCCTGAGTGGAGTCTGAAACTGTGGGAGAATTTAAGTATGCATGGGACAGACATAAGGCAATTCTTGTGGGGGTTAGGAAGAAATAGGCTGTTGGTTAACTAGGATCTGCAGCTCATCCTGTAGGTAGGAAAATGGACAGACTAGGTGGGCCAAGAGCTCCTTATCTGCCCTTAAAGTCTATGTTTCTATGTTCTACGTTTCTGCTCCCACCACGACGTATCTGCAGGGGTGGCGAAAGGGCTGTTAGACAACCTGTTGGGTGTTCTATGTCTTAGCTGGTCTTGCTGGCAATTGTAATCCCATTTAAGGGGATGTGGCAGCCAGCATCTGCTACAAGGCCACTAGCACCTTTGCACACCTCCTACCATGGTGCAGGCCTGGCACATGGCTGGTCTGGTATGGGGGGGGGGTCCAAGGTTTGCCACATCACCCCTTCCAGGATCTCAAGCGTTGCAATATTTGATACCAGGGTTCCCCTTGCATCAATTCTGTTTGACGCAAGCACCTTGTGTCAAATTCGGATGTTTGAAAATTGAGCCCAGGGCACATTGTTACTCCGAGTCAGACAGTGCTGAGAACAAGCAGTTGATTGGAGAAGCTACAAAGCTGACTGAAATACCAGTAAAGGTATGTATCCATCCTCGGAGCTGCGGTTGCTATAATTAAATGTTGCAAAGTGCAGTCTATGAACATCACTCCTGGCTTCATGCTACACTGGATGGAGAGGGAAGAGAACTACATAAAGCGCTTTTCAATGAGAAAGTGCATCTATGAGTATGTGTGAATGCTAAGTTATACAGTAACATGGTCAGTCGAAACCCCACTTATCAGAAAGCGGTTTATGTCTCCCCCGTGCTTTTGGATAAATAGGGTTTTACTGTAGTTACCATACTGTGGTTAGAAAAGAAAAATAGAGGCCGGCCCACTGGCGCAGGGGCAGAGTGCTGACCTGTGGTGCTGATGACCCGGGTTCGGGAACGGATCGGTGACATCGGAAGGCCGGCCGGGGGAGAAGGATTGAGCATCCTGCAACTGCTCTCCTTCTCTTAGGGGAAGGGGATAAGAGTGTCCGGTGCACTACAGACACCCAGTGGAGGCTGGGTGTACCGCAAGCACCAGCGCCAGCATGTTGGGGGAGCGGGGCAGATGCTGGTCATCATTGCACATCCCCGCCCTCGTATGGGGAAAAACTCAGCTGCCTGCTGCACCTATGAAGCTAGCCCCTCTGTCTTGATCAGCCTCCAGGGCCGGCTCCCCATCCTAATACAATGATGCGGCACTTAGGGCCGGTGCCACAACCCTGCCCTGGGGGATTAGCCAGGGGGCTTCGGGGAAGTCGCGGCCAAAGTTGAAGGTGGAGGTCAGAGGGGTCCATGGCAGTTCAAAGGTTGGAAATCACTGCAATTGTCAGACTACAGCAAGACTCCATTAGAAGAAATATAATTACTAAGATGAGTAATTTTTTCTTCTATTACATCTAGCATACAGTTATGTCAGTCTGTTACTGCATTCAAAAAGGGTTATCGCAGACTCCTTAAATCCCACATTTGTTCTTGTGACTAGAGTACTTTGTTAGAATTATTGCTACACCCTCTTACTTAATGTTAGTTAACCCTCTAACCTCATGACTTACTTTGATGTGGCTTGCTTAGTTTATTTATGCTATTGTGTAATATTTACAAGTACAGCGCCTGTCTCCTCTGTGACGATTTAATTTTGCCCTATTTTTGATTGTCCTTGTACTGCCTTGCTGTGCATTCTGCAATACATGATATTAGTACTTGTTGCTTACTGACCCTTGACACTATGTAACCTCCCAGGTTGTGCCTGGAAATAGGCTTTTAATTGTCTAGTGCACCTACCCGGTCAACAAAAACTAAGCAAATATTGACTGGCTGAGCCAGGCAAGAGACGAGTCAAGTGTTCAACTGATACTGTCCATGCAGCTGCTGAAAACAGAATCTTACAGGCTGCAAGCCTGCTACAGTGATGGTGGTCATCCCATCATCCTCAGAGTACCACTGACTCACAGTCCGTCATGGGTGTACATGTGTGTGCGTGTGGACCTAATCTCTTTTTCTGTGCTGGGCTGGCCATGATGTCAGGATGCGGCAGGATGGACAGATTGGCCGCGTGGTCGGTGGGGTCAGGTCAGGGTGTTGCATTATAGTCGGACCAGACTGTGCACAGTAGACAGTGCACATGCAGACTGCTAGCCAGGGAGTGGTACAGCGTGGCTGTGGGCTGCCTGCCACCAAGAGATCTATTGCCAGGTGGATTGTGTCTTGTATACAATTCTGCTGTGAAAAACTGGGAAAAACTCCACCCTCAGGCCTGAGGGCTCATTCCACAAGAGGTACAGCTGCTTCCCTGGCTGCTGCCAGGGATATCCCTCTCTTAGAAATTTGTCAAGCAGCCACCTGGAAAACAGTCCATAACTTTACCAAGCATTACTCTCTGGATATCCAGGCTAGGAGTGATGCTCGGTTTGGCACAACAATTACTTCAGACTATTCCCAAAGTAGGTTCTGTCCTTCCTCCATGGAGGTACTGCTTGGTGATCTGCACTTGTCAGAATACAGCAAGACTTCAAGAGTTGTTTGAAGAAAAATTACTCACCTTAGTAATTATGTTTCTTCTATTGGAGTCTTGCTGTATTCTGACCTCCCTCCCTGCCTCCCCTCTCAGAACCTGGTTTTTGGGAAGTGGGTGGGCAGGTGCAGTGTTGCACCTCAAGGGTGCTCTTTTTACACCCTCTTCTTGTGTGGGTGTTTATTTGTCATATTCCTGTTTGGTTTGGGGTTTGAGTTTTGGGTTTCCTGAGTTGAGTCTTCTTTTGGTAGTCCAAAACTTTTTGTTGCCAGTTGGCTATTAAAAATTTTGTTTTACAGTTTCCACATAGAATACTATTAGAGTGTTGCTCGTAAGAATCTGACGGTTAGCTTTCAAAGGGAAACAGAGATATTAACCGAGCTCGAGCTCAGCATTCTATGCTCTGTATAGAAAGGTTAACCCTTTGTTCTCCAAGGCAGTTTAAAGGCTGGGGCTAACTGCACTTGTCAGAATACAGCAAGAATCCAATAGAAGAAACCTAATTACTAAGGTGAGTAATTTTTTCATCACGGCCATTTGACATTTAGTATTTCGAAATGCAAGAAACTAGAATTGAACAGAAAGTAAGCGCTCTCTAAATGCTGTATGAGACATCATGATGTAACATGTCCCATGAATACAAACAAAGGATTTTATGCTTTAAAACTGGCAGTGAAATTTTTCTGTCCTGATTTATGTTTACAGATAATTAAATGAGCTTCTTACTCACACAAGGCTGTTTCTAACAGCACATCCTAAGAGGTATTTTCTTGACTTTACATCTAAGTACTGCCAGTTGGCTCGCAAAATCCCTTTAGAAAATGGACTTGAAAAATAAAGCATGCTGACTGGCTAAAAAGCCATGCCAGACATGCATTTATTTTTCAGTACAGCCTGGTGAAAAACAAGTGCCAATTGGGTGCCCATTACTGAGGTATCATTGGAGCCTCGAATTTTCAAATAAACCAGCTGCCATTTTTTCTTTCACTAAACAGACAAGCTGGTGGCTGCCCCCAGTCAGTCTTACTTTCTTTTCATAAATAATGTGCAAAAAAAAAAATACTGCCTGCTGTTCAAAAGCAGGACATTTCCTTATATGTCTCTGCCGGCGCAACTCCATCTCTGTGACTGACATCTCCAATGCTGATCATCCACCCGCAAACATGGAAGCAGCACGGAAGCGGCAAACAAATAACTGTAAATGGCTGGGTCCCATCTCACATTCTTATCACCGCAAATTAACAATATAACACAACTCCTGTGTCTAAAGTAAACATAAAAAATGTATTTATTTGTACATATCGGAATTACAATCCTTTGAGTCATGGAATCATTTCCAAAGGCTCCTCGTCAGAGAATACAGAGACAATCACAGGGTTAGATAGCTCCACGGACAAACACAGTTACATTATTTCATTGAATACATCATTACATAATTATAGTGCAAAGCATTTGTGCAGACAGGTTGTAATGACAGTGTACTTTTACATGAGTTAATGTCATTGGCCTGAACAAGGTGGTAGCTAGACAATTATTGCGAGAAATGTAAGTGGAGAACTGGAGTGATGTAGAAATTAGCAGTCCCAGGGACATAGTCAAGTAGGTTGTGGACTTGCAGTTGTGCCCACAAGTAGGAGGGCCAGTAAGGGATGGGAATCAAGAATGGTTATGCACACCTACAGCAGCGAGTGGCGAATAAGTGGTTCCTGAGAGCAGTTTTAAAGGGACCAGTTTTAGGGAGGTTGGTGATAGTGGCAGGGAGGGAGTTGAACCAGGATGGGGCCCTGTAGCAAAAGTACTGCTGTGCAAGTGAGGCCCTGGCTCTAGGTACCAGGAGGGTGGCCTTACAGGCATTGTGGGTGGAAACGGCAAGGGTGGCACGGTGGAGGGAGGAGGTCACCCCAGGGGGGAGAGACCAAGGAGTATTTTTTGATCAGCAGACATGACTGGTAGAGGAGCCTCTCCTCAAAGTTCAGCACGTTGGCAATGGAGTATAGTGAGCAGGTGTGTGTGTGTCTGCCAGCACTGGTCAGAAGCCTGCAGGCCTTGTTGATGGACAATTGGATTTTATTAAGTGCAATATTGTTCACAGCTGCATAGATTGGAAGGCCATAGTTCACAAGGGACAGAACTGAGGAGGTGATAGCCAGCCGGAGCGCCTCGGGGGTAGGTAGTCCCTGTGGCGGTAATGTTCATAATGCCCTTGTTCCACAGCATATTTCCCGGTCTGCACTTCTGGCCCTTACATGGAAGGGTCATGCAAGGTCGCGCACCTAATAACCACAACTGCCCAGCGGTGAAAAAAAAGGAGTCTTCCAAGAACAGCAGAAAGCTGTTTTAGAATAGTAAACAAGCATTTGTCAATGCCGAATGTTTGCTTGCTGGCATTGGCATTGGTAGTGTAGAAGTTGCAGAGCTGCATAATAGGAATGGCAGCGAAGTATTGAACTGAAGCCAACCCCACCACCACCCTGCAGAGAGTGACAGGCATTGGTGTGTGCCTTTGGGTCGTCAGTCATAACGACCACGCCATTTCACCACACCCTACCCTGCAGACAATGACAAGTGTCACGATGTGCCTTGTGGTCTTTGGCCCTTATGCGCACCCCATTCCATCAGGAAATACGGTGAGATGGGTGCGGTATAGGAGAATGGGGCCCGAAGAGTCCGAGGCACACCTTGATGCCTCTCACTGGCTGCAAGGTAGGTGGGGGTGGAATGGCTATGAGCATGACAGGCAAGAATCCCCAAGTCACACCCTGATGCCTGTCATTCTCTACAGGGTGAGCGATATGGTCGGAAACCCTAACGCCTCAGACATTCGTTGGTATTTTCACTCCAAATTTTCAACATGTCTTTTTTGTGACCCCACCTCATGAACAGTGGCAATATCAGTTTGGTAGCCAAAAACTGCTTTTGCACAGTGACTATGGCATTTGGCACCACAGGTGCAAAAACACATTCCGAACAGGATGTGAAAAATGACAGCGGTACTGTTCATGGGAGGTGCAAAAAATGGCAATGTTGAAAATCTGCTGTGAAAATCTTAAAAAAACTGGTGAAGTCACGAGCGCGCGTAGAAACTGTGCAACGCACACCGTAATGTAACTAGTTTGGGGATTTTTTTACAGCAGATTGTTAACACAGGCATTTTGGGACCTCCGATCATGAACAGTGTCAGTGTGTTTTTCTTTATCTGTCCTGAACAATGATTTCCCACAGCTACCACGCATTTCTGTACTGAAAGTGTGAAAACACATTTCGGCCATGTTGTGGAAAATGGCAGCTGTACTGTTCATAAGGAGGTGTGGAAAAATGCCACTGGTGAAAATCTGGACTGAAAATATTACAAATTCATGAACTTACGAGGGTGCGTGGAAACTGCACAATGCTCACTGTAACACAGTCATGTTTGGAGTTTTGTCACCAAATTTTCAACATAGCCATTTTAAGACCTCTGCTCATGACCAGTGTCACTGTGATTTTCCTAATCTGTCCCAAACATTGTTTTCGCACTACCGACTGTACCATTATGCGCTACATGTGCAGAAACACATTTTAGGCGAGATGTGAAAAAATGGTAGCTGTACTGCTCATAAGGAAGTGCGGTAAAAATGGCACTGTTGAAAAATCTGGTGTTAAATGTTACAAATTCGCAAACTTGCCAGCGGAGGAAATGCGCAGAACGTAAGGCCCTTAAAACAGTCATTTTTGGGAATTTTTTCACCAAATTTTCAACATAGCCATTTTAACACCTCTGCTCATGACCAGTGTCACTGTGATTTTCTTAACATGTCCCATACATTGATTTCACACACCAACTGCGCCATTGTGCGCTACATGGGCAGAAACATGTTGTGGACGAGATGTGAAACATGACAACTGTACTGCTCATAAGGAGGTGTGGTAAAATGGCAATGTTGAAAATCTGGAGTGAAAATATTGAAAATTTGCGAAGTTACGAGTGTGCGTAAGAACTCTGCAATGCACACTCGTAAAACAGTCATTTTTAGGAATTTTTTCACCAAATTTTCAACATAGCCATTTTAAGACCTCTGCTCATGAACAGTGTCACTGTGATTTTCTTAATGTGTCCCGTACATTGATTTCGCACACTGACTGCGCCATTGTGTGCTACATAGGCGGAAACACATTTTGGGTGAGATGTGAAAAATGACAGCTGTACTGCTCATAAGAAGGTGTGGTAAAATGGCAATGTTGAAAATCTGGAGTGAAAATATTGAAAATTCGCGAACTTACGAGCGTGCGTAGGAACTGCGCAACGCACGCTCGTAAAACAGTCATTTTTAGGAATTTTCCACCAAATTTTCAAAATAGGCTTTTGGAGAGCCCACCTCATGAACACTGGCAGTCTCATTTCGTTAATCATTCAGGAAAGGTGATTTTGCGCAGTGGCTGCGAAATCACCCTTCAGGCCCGAGTAACGCCATGAGAGTGACAGCATTCATGAGAAGGGGTCCCAAAAACCCCATGTTGAAATTCTGGTGCAAAAATTTCAAAAAATGCCTGAGATATGCAATAAAGTTGAAAAACCCTATCTATCCCATTATACAGCTTACCCGGCATTTCCTCAGTTCAAGCGCTCGCTTTGAAGAGTGCAGGCGTGTTCCCGGGTCCGCCAAGATCGCCGCACTGAGCTCTGGAGAAGTATTGGGTGAGGGGGGTTGTGGGGAGGCAGGGTGCGCAGTGGGTGGGCGCGGGTGGGGGCAGACACACGAGGGACCGTTTTCGATTTTCAGGTTTTTTTATTATTACGACGGCGGGACGTTTTCCATGCTGGGGTGGGCTCCTAGCATGGCAGAAGGACAACTGGGGGGTGCGTGGAGCCGGCAGAGTTGGGCACCCATCGCCATGCATCTGTTGCCACGCTGGGTGGGCTCAAGCGTGGCACCCTGTACTCAGGGGAGACACAGTGGAGTCGAGGGGGATTGGGCATCCCGGCGTGGCTATATGACATGTAGTCACGCCTGGGGTGGGCACCCAGCATGGCATATGAAACTGTGTTTCGGGGCAGCAGCTGATGGGGATTGGGCACCCCGCCGGCTATAGAGTGTGTGCGTTGGGGGGGCAGCACGCAGCGTCTGTGTGTAGGGGGAGCGCGCAAGAGCAGGCAATATCTGATCGCTGCTCACTGAAGTGTAGCTCCCCCTTTCAACTGTACGCCACTGCATTTTGGAGCAATCATAGACAGCTCCAGCAGGCATTGGAGAACTGCGGCCGCGCCTGCAAACACACTGACTGAATTGGAAGAGGACTGTCAAAACTTCGAAAACTCCGATGATGGCACTATGTTTCTCGCACATGCGTGCAAACAAACATAAAAAGGATGCCAAGAGACTGCTGGGGAGGACTGTACAAAAAAAACTCTTCTTGAAGTGGTGCTGCAGGGAGGGTAGAAGAGAATGGTTCTGTGGGGGGGGACAACAGCACAAGAAGCAGCACAGAAACGGAGGGACTACTTTGCAACACAAACACTGAAACTGCATTCTTACTCTATTTTTATATATTTTTTTCTAAGTCACATCAAAAAATGCCAGGGGTAGCCCATTTTCTAAGCACACTAATACCCTCCATGGTGGGTGGTATTGGGCAATACTGGACCTTCCAGGGGGTTATAAGGCCCTCTGCCTGCAATGTTGGGCCTCATTGCACCCCTGGGCAGTCTTGTATTGCCCAGTACCGTCCACCCTGTCAGGTATTATTATTACTAGTATTATGATTCCTTACCACCCTGTGAGACCGCTCCGCTCGGCCGACAAGGGGTTGCTAGAGATTCCGAGGGTGACTTTAAAATCGGCTGTGGCCTGCGCCTTTATGTTCGTGGCCCCATTCCTCTGGAATTCTCTACCCCGTCAGATTAGGGAGTGCACGACCGTGGGGAGCTTTAAACAGGCCCTAAAATATTTTCTCTGGGTCAAAGCCTAGGGTAGCATTGATTACTGATTTGTACTGTTACTTTATGATGATGATTCTGTTTTTATGGTGTTTTATTGTCTTACAGCATTGCGCCTTGATATCTTAAAGGCGCGTAATAAATAAAGCATTATTATTATTATTGCTAACTTAAGTAACACAGCAAATGTAAGTGTAGTGCACATGAACTGCTTTTTTAAGAACTATGGTGGTTTTTAATAACTGCTATGCAAAGGGAAAAAAAATAGCAAAACCTGTTATTTTTCTGGATAATGATAAAAAGGGATTTCGCTATAATAAATGCTGTTTTTAACAACTTAACAGAGCAAGTGTTTCACAAAGAGGGGACAGTCTTTGAATGTTCATATTCTCAGCACACAGTCAGAATATAAACTAAGTGCCTTATAATCAAAATTTGTAAAAGTTGCTTTTCAAGCAATGCTCTAGGCTATTATAAACAGGACAATTTCTTTTTAACAGGCTCTTTTGAAACATAACAAATGGTGAATGAAACAGCTTTAGCATGGCTATCACAGCCGTTTGACATTTAGTATTTCACAATGCATGCCACTAGAATCAAAGGGAAAGTAAGTGCTCTCTAAATGCTGTATTAGACTGAATGATATAATGTGTTGAATGACTACAACCAGTGGCGTAGGCAGGGGGGGTGTTCAGGGTGTTCAAACACCCCCCCAAAATTAAGCCTGACATTTTTGGCAAGCCATGGCTCAGGTGCCTGCTTCCCCCCCCCCCAACACCTGTTGGTGGTCTTTTTGGCATGGAGGAGCAGCTCATCAGTAGTGTGCTTGTGCGCAAAGAGAGTAGGCAACCTGGCGACATGAAGGCAATTGGTTGGCAAGGTTGTGAAGCAGAAGTTTGTGCAGGAAGCAGTGTACTGGAGGTGTGTATGGCGCTACAGTATGCAATGAGGTGGGGGCCAAACAATGGAGTCAGTAGGCAGTGAGCAAGGTTGGATGTGACAGTCAAGGGTTGACCGGTTGTGAGTCGCACCCAGGAGAGCCTGAGAAGGAGGACCAAGTACGGATGGACTGCCTCATGAGGCAGGTAAGGAAGAAGTTAAATGTGTCCAAGTCAGCTCTCCATGCCAAGTGACAGTAAAAAGGGCTTCTGATTGGAAAGTGTTAGAAAACAAGACAAAAAGTGCAGTAAAAGAGTGCTGAGAATTCCAAAGGGGGCGGAGGATCATCAGTCTGACAAGCCTGTTGTTGTCTAACCTCTCAAGATCAGCACTGGTTTATAGGTTCGATGCTGAAACACCTGGGGGTCAGAGGGATTATGGAAAAAAATAAGTCAAGGAATTGAAACAGCACAAACCACGCTGCAAAGGCTTTCTTGTTAATTGTATCCGGGCCAATCAGACATTTGTTGCTCATTTTTGGAGTTGCCAGCGCAGCACTTTGGGGAGGTTCACAATTCAAAGTTAGCTAGATAGCTTGCTGAGTCTAGATGTGACTCATTCCCATTGCTTTTGGAGAGCCATCACCTGAAGGATGGTTTGGAGATCCCTTCTAAGAAAGTCCCTTTCCCTCCAGACCAGCCAGTATGATAGCTCAATGCACAATCCTACTAAATCCAAATCACACACACACAAATCAAACGGCCAGTGACTGAATATAAGTCTGAATCCCAGTGAGGGTGGATGGTGGTGAGGGTGGTGGTGGTGAATGGGGTTATATGCTTGTTTAAAGAAGCTGTTACATTTTCAGTGGATTTATGAGAAAAAGAAAACTTGACCAAATCAAGACCATTTGAGAAGCAAAAGGTGGCATACCTTGTCTCCAGGCAGCCCACAACCCTGTCTCTTCCACATGCACAACAATAATGAGTGTATAGGGATTACAAATGGATACACAGAAACAGAGAATTTTTCTGCAGGTAAGGACCTCTTGGCCCACCACTGCTATGTTGCTGCCTAGGATAGCCACTGGTTCATCTAAGCAGGAGTGGAGCTGAAGGGACTGGTCTGACAGTACTACAGTCAGGCCATACCACTGGGGTAGGTGCATTGATAAGTGGCTATTATTGCATTACGGGACTTGCCCATTGTGTGCTAACCCATGATTGTTTCCTC
This sequence comes from Neoceratodus forsteri, assembly GCA_016271365.2. Lineage (NCBI taxonomy): Eukaryota > Metazoa > Chordata > Ceratodontiformes > Ceratodontidae > Neoceratodus > Neoceratodus forsteri. The sequence continues at coordinate 24,979,848 of JADMNL010000022.1, read as the reverse complement.
ACCGAGAGGTTTGTTGTTTTTTAAGAAATGCCGATTGCCATTTGTACAGCCTTTATATAGAAATATTTCACAGTATATTATGTAAATGTGTATGGGGTGTGTTGTTGATGGCACTGTTGGTCAGGCAGTTGTCCACAAGAATTGCAGCTGCAGACTCTAATGCCAGCCAGAGTCTCTCACCCTCCTGATTCCATGGGGGAAAAAAATCCCCTGAAATCAGGGGTCAGAAACATGTAACAAAAGTGTGTTTTTTGTTCAAGCCCAAAACTCACCACAGAGCATGTATCACCCCCCCCCCCCAGAGCTACTGGGGGCATCCCCAGCTTTATGTGTCCCACCCACTTCACCAATCTCATATCCCAACACTCTCCCCAAAAAAATCCTGCCTAAGTCACTGGCTACAACCAAAGGATTTTAAATTGACACTGAAACTTTTCTTTCTGATTTATGCCTACAGGTATTTAAATAAGCAGCTTGTTCATTCAAGGATGTTTCTAACCGCACATCCTGCTGACTGGCTGTGTAATGCTCAAGGCAGTTTCTTGTTTGGGGATGGGGGAGGCATGGCATGGGGGGTGGCGAACTGATTGTGACGCCACTCAGCTGCAGTACTTGCTGGGTGTCTCCATGCAGATTAAAGCATTGGGAGTGTTTTCTTGTAGGAGCTTCGATCCTTTCGGCTACAAGAAGTTTCTGCCCTGTGAGCACTGACCAGTCTCAGCCTGTCTGATCATTGGCCTGTCCCTGTCAAGCCCATTGCAGTGACGCAACTCTGAAATGCAGTTCTTTGTAACAAAATATTTGCTGCGCATGCATGAGCACGTAAACATACAAATAGCAGTAAAATTAACTCTTGCCTTTTTTTTTGTTATTGGAACTGCTCGCAGTCTGCTTTCGTTTGTACTTTAGCCACTCTGAGAGGTGCACTCACTGCATTTCTGTGCACATGTCTGTTTGTTTTTTCCCCTTCCTACCGGACACCCCTCACTCTGCCCTGGCCACCCCAGCCCCATCAACCCGACATCCACCAGGAATTACCTGTCAGCCAGTATCCCTAGGATATCCCTAGGACCCCCCAGCAGGGTTGATGGGGTCTCCCAATCCCTGTCGGGAATTGGATCCAGTAATCCAAACTGGTAAACCCAGCAGGTGTCTGGGTGCCATACTGCTGTCAGTGGGTGTTTTCTTCCTCCCAAGTGACCCTGAGTCATGTAGCATGCAATGAAGTCATGATGCATGCCACGTCTCTGTCTGCTCTGCCACTCCTGCCTTCTAAGCAGTCCCAGGAGCTGTTGTCCCAGCTGGTTCTAGGAACCAGGCAGATCCTGGTTGCTGTAAAACCTCCCCCTAGAGAAGTAGAGCAGTCCTTTGTACACTCAGTCCTCCTACCCCGGCCAGTCCTCTGATGCCCCAAGCTCACTTCAAAACTTGGGTTGCTGGCATCACGAGCAGTAGCGCTACTGCTGCACAGAAGGGCCAGCTGTGTTCACCCATTTGGATCTTTTGTTTTGGAGTGGATAGACCACCTTCTGGCCTAAAGGCTGTCAGTTCCAATTAGGGGATCATGTGCAAAGCTACCCCTCTCAGTGAAATGTTGGAGGGTGTTACTGCATAAATGGATCCCCTAATACCATGAATTACACACCACACATCACTCTCTTGTTACAGAAAGCCATAGCTTTACTTAAACTTACTAACAACAATATTTCATTCTCATTGTTATATAGATATACATATATACATGGTACAATAAAACAAGGATCCCTGGGGCAGCAAATTCATGTAGTCACCTTGGCCTGATCCTTAGCCATCCATGCCATACATAGAAGGAGGAACTCTGGCCCCATAGGTCGGACAAACCTGCATGGGGCTATGTCTCTCCACTGGACAGTTCCCCCTTCCTGCCAGATTTTGGTAACATCCAGAACTTTTGCCAAGCACCATCCCACCCCAGGCCACACATCTCGACTTCCAGCTCTGGCTGCCCTGCATTCCTGTGCACACCCCAACCATGTAACTGCCCCCTTTACTGTAGTGTGTACCCACCCAAGGTCATGCCTCCAGGCTTGCTATCAGTCAACCTTGGCCGAGTACAATTTGTCATCTGGAAGGCCACCTTTCAGGGGGCTCACATGAATTTACTGCCACTTAGATGTACCCCTTATTCTCATCCCAGGGGTCCTCCAACATACTTACAAATGAGTCCTAAACATCCTGCAATTCTAAATTAAAAATATAGATTACAATCCCCAATAGGTGCACACCATCTCTGCAATACAGTGCCTCGCATGCCATTGTAATGTGGTAATGCCTGACTACTTTCACACCACACGAGGGAGCAAACTGGAACACCTCCCTATTTAGTTCCTTCCAAGCCTTTTCAATAGCTGGTATACTGTGAGTTCCACGCCAGCACAATCACAGCACACTTTGTGACCATATCAGAACTGTATTTGGCAGCTGTTTTGGATGGGCTGGGCCCTTCTTTTTTTTTTTTTATTTATTATACTTTTTGTGCCAGCTTGGCACCAAACTCAGCCTTGGTCATGGCCCCCGCTGCCCCCTGCATCCACATGAGCTGCACTCCCCCCATGCCCCCTGGCTTGCCCCCCAGGATGGGGTTGCGGCACTTACCGATGTCGCGAACGTTGGTTCAGGTCAGGGGAGCCGGCATGGGAGCACATCGGAGGCGGCAAGGAGGGCGTCACGGAGGTGCTTGGCTGGGGATTTTTTTTTCTGTCCCCGGAAGGATGTTATTTTTCCTCAGGGGGCAGGGACACCCAATGATGCCCTATGTCCACCCCAACCCCTCCTAACATCCAGACGCCGGCTGTGGCGGAGCTCCTGGTCTCCGCCAGGGGTCTGTGGTACACCGGACATTCATCCCCCCCTCCCCCCTGAGAAGGAGAGCAGTCCAGAGGATGCTCCATCCATCTCCCCCCAGACGGCCCTCTGGCAACCCAGGTCCATTCCCAAACCCGGGTTGCCAGCATCACGATCGGAAACCCAACCACTGTGCCGACAGGCCGGCCTGGGATAGGCCCTTCTTGATTTCATAAATCAGTTTTGGGGCCCCATGTGAGACCATGTCATTACCACCCATGTGAACCACTAAGCCCAGTGGGAGTTGCTTGTAGTTGCCCAGTTGATATACAGTCCCTTCTAGCTGGTTCCATTTCTTTACCCCCCATCCCCACCATTTAAAAGCTGCCTTCTGCTTTTGCTTTTCCAGCTGTGTGCCATATGGTTAGACCTTTGACCTGCTGTGAGCCTCCGTAAAGTATGAATGGCCAATAATCCATATCTGTGGATTCAGTGTGAGCGTGCTTGACAATAGAAAACAAATGTGAGTGATCTGCAACAGTATACACTGCATCAAATAATATCTTGACAAGCCTAAATATCTTATTTCATTAACTGAAAATTTTATTTTTTTCCCCAAGATTGCCTCTCGAGTTTTTTTCCTTACTCGTTAAGAAAAAAAGACTTGCATCAAGACAAATTATCTAGAGCAGGGGTTCTCAAATGGTGAGACCAGCCTCCCTGGGGAGGCCCCAACCTGTTCTAGGGGAGGCTCAAGCAAGTCTTGAAAAAGTACTGTATTTACATTTTGAACTTTATAGAGTTTGACTGAAGGGTTAAGACAAACTGAAAGAGGATAATAGTAGGTGAATGTATGTATTTATTCACAAGTCGGTGACCAGGGAAGGTACTGTACACTGAGCCATGGCTTATTTCAGATGTACCCAGGGAAGAATAGTGAGAGAATACAATTCAAAATGTAACTGCAAAATACTTAAGCAATACAAAATGAATAAAAGTGCAAACAAATTAAGAACAATAAACCAACAATGCGAGGAACAGTTGATCAATTAGACTGGCAGCAGAACTGTCCAAGCACAAGAGTTAACCATACAGGTACTAGGAATAAGAGCAGGAGGGAGCAAAATGATCCCTGAGAAGTGCTTAAGAGCAGGGTGAGAGGGGGAGAGGCAGAGGTCGGCAGGAAGGTTATTCCAGATAGATGGGCAACAGAAAAAGCAGTCTGACCCATGAAGGTATGGCAGTAAGGGGTAACAGTGGTTCAAGAGTCAAAATATTGGAGCAAGTAAGTTGTCCTGTTTGGGGGGAGAGGGGTTACAATAAACTTAATAACATGAGAGCCAGCTATGCAAAGAGGTTTCAATTTATTCCTGAGGTACTGTGAAAAGTAGGCTATTTTTCTATGGGGAGGCCCAAAAATATTTCAGTATTTTGGGGGAGGCTCAAGATCTTTTTCATGGCTTAGGGGAGGCTCACTATGACAAAGTTTGAGAACTGTTGATCTAGAGTTATCTTGTCAAGAAAAACAAGCTTATTTTATGGTAAAGTTTTCCTATTTTAATCATTTTTAATGTCAGTGATTAAAAATCTTATGTGATAGCTTCATGGCATCATTCAGTTTTTAGACTATAGTACTAGTTTTTAAAGTTTCATTTTTTCTCTCAGTCTGGTTTTATGATTTATTGTTTGGCAAGCATTTTTTACCTATTACTTTTTGCGATTGCCAGGCCCACAGTCTACAGTATAACATCTTAAAGTGACTGAGTTTCTGTGTATTTCTATAAATATAATGTCTCTTGAATGGGATGTTTTGTTAAATGATGATTTTTCTTACACTGACACCTTTGATGACACTGGGGGACCTCCCTGACTCTTCTTTGATTGGAGTCAGATGATCTTTTACTTTCGCGTTGACGGTGACCAGAGATGGGCAGAAGGACCTCTGTTTCATGTCTCATTAAACGAAGGCACCTCAGCAATCTGCATCCCCCGGCCTACCACCTTCCAGCAGCTGGGACTCACCCGCCCCATACAACCACTATTCATGGACCAGGACCATCACCAGCCCTTGACCAGCCTGCCCAGCCAAGCAACATCCTTGGAATTCCTCCTCCTATCTGGGGCCCTGTGCAATTCATGGGGGTGGGTAGCAAGAGTGCAGAGCTTCACAATTCAGGTGTAATTCCTTCCATCCCTGTGACCACTCCAGAGGGTTCCAAAGTCAGGACTCTGCTGCAATCTCCATGACTCCCACAAATGTTTTCCACACTGCAGGGCTGGAAAGAAGAGAGCCATTGTCCCCTCATCCCTGAATCTAGCGTGGACAGTAGTTGAGCTCCCAGGCAGTGGCCTGGGCTCGGGACAAGCAAGCAAACATTCACGAAGCTCCTGATGATCTTTCCGCGTTTACCCCTGTATCCTTCTCTGTGTGTCACTCCATGTCCTTTCTATCTCCCTTTCACACTTGTCACATTCCCTCTCTCACTCTGGATCCCTCTTTTACACTCTGGGTAGGATATTCAGACTGTGCCAGGCTGTGGCACAAGCCTGGGCGCAGCACAACTGGGATGTGCCAGGGTGCTGACACGGTGGTATTCAACAGTGCTGCGCCATAGCCCAGCACCGTTGAATATCACACTGTGGCCACCCGCAATGTGCATGGCGCAGTGGCACTGCACCAGTGCAAGTGGCCAGACAGAGGCAGGGGGATGCGCTAGCGCAAGTGCCGTTGCGCTAGGTGCATCACCCGCCAACTGACTGCGTACAGTAGAGCTGTATGCACATTGGTCCACAGCGTGGGCCAATGGGAGTGTAGCTCGTACTGTACTACACAGTCCAGATATGTGAATGGATTTATTCACATTTCTGGACTGTGTAGTACCGTATGGGCTGCACGCCCATTGGCCCATGCTGTGGACCAATGGGCGTACAGCCCTACTGTACGCAGTCAGTCGGCGGGTGGTGGGGCGGCATGCGGGTGGGGAGCTGCCGCTCGCCGCTGACCGGGGCGAGATGGTGGGCTCAGTGGGCGGGTGGGGAGGGAGTGCCGCTGGACCACCAGGGATGGATTGGTTTTTAATAATTTATAACAGACACCCGCGATCGGGCTGGACGCGGTCAACTGGACCACCAGGGATATAGGAGGTTTTGTCATTATACTTCTGCCCACGATCAGGCTGCCAGCGGTCCACTGGACCACCAGGGATATTGGACCTTTAATTTGATACTAATGCCCGCGATCGGGCATGGGGGGGCTACCATGAAGGTGCCGCCGGAGCTCGGGTGGCCACCCACAGCTGGCAGCTGCCGTGTTGCACCCTGCAACATGGCAGCTCACCTGTGGGTGGCCAGCTGTTGCTCCTTTTATTTTTTGCTCAACTGTGTGTGGCGCAGGTACGGGTTGTGCCTGCATCTGCTCAGCACATCCCGGGCTGAATATCGGGATGTGTGGAGTATGCATGGGCACGTCCCCCCCCCCAACTTGTGCTGCAGACATTACTGATGCGCTCTGGCGCATCGGGATTTGTGCCATGCACATTCTCTTTTTGAATATCGCGCCGGGGTGCAACCCTTCTGAATATCCCACCCTCTGTGTCCAGTTTTCCCTGTCACACTCAGTGTCCCCTCTGTCTCTTTCCCTTACTGTGTGCCCTGTCTCCCTTTTACATTCTACATCCCTAGTCTCTCCCTTTCACATTCCTTGTCCTTTTCTCTGTACCACATTCCCTCACACTCCATATCACTCTCTCCCTCTGGTTTCCCTTTTCCCAGTTTTACATGTTCCCTTCATCACTGTTATTTGTTTCCATTTCATGAGTAAAAGCAACATGAGATGGGCTGGCCCACAGGTGCAGCGGTAGTACTACTGCTTGCAACATTGACAACCAAGGTTCAGGAACACGCCCTGTGTTTCAGAGGGCTGGAAGGCGGTGGGGGGGGGAGGATGGGCATCCCATGAACTGCTCTCTGCCTCCAATGAGGAGGGATGGTGATGAGGAGGCTGGGCGTACACCATGCCAGGATTACAACAGAAGAGAGACAGCAGCGGCTGACATCTGTGGGGCATGTGTGGGAGCATGCATGCCTTCGCGCTGACATCATTGCACATCTGCACCTTGGGGAAATCAATACAAGGTAAAAACCCTGCACGGTATCACTTCATGATGACTGTCGATCTCTGCTGAATGATGCCTGGAAGAATAAGTCCTGGGCAGGCTTCCGTTGGATCACGGTTTCTCCCTAGGGAGCCCTGTCATACAGGACAAGCTACGGGACCTCCAACCTGGGCAGCTAAACAGGGGATGCTGGTGAGAGGCAACTGGGATAAAAATTGGGAAAGTAGCTTGCCTTCAGCCAGTGCAAAAGTAGAGTTGGAAAAAAAAGGCAACATGGAGAAGGATGAAATGGAGGAAAGTGTTATCACCAGGACATGTGTCCCTCAGTAAGTGCCGCACTGTAAGCTCCTCACCCTACACCTCAGCTGGGATTAATCCCCCACAGAGATCCCCATTGCTTATGCGGACTGCCATCATCTACTGTACCCTTTGATACTGTGCAGTGAAGTTACAAAAAGAAACACACACACACAGTGTGCAGCTCAAGGCCTCTATAATGCTATGTTTTCGACTGATATCACAGCAACAGATTTATGTCAACTGCAAGTTGTGGTTGACTTAAATCCAGCAGGAGACCCTGGTTGTTTTTCTGAGTCTGCGTTGATTCGGGGAGGGGGTGCAGGACCGGGGGGACAGAGTGCCGGGGTATCGGTTGGACCATTACAGCGAACTGTCGATGTTGTCGGCATCGATGTGTTCACCGTAATAGTGTCGCCATACAGGGGTCATACCCAGATAAAGGTGCTGCCTTTAGTAAAACGTAACACCATGAAACAAAAAAGTGTTAACAATGATGAAGATACTGCGAATTAGTTCCTGAAGCCAGTGTTGGCCTTCGGAATTGTGGGCCATAATTTGAGGCAGTTGCAAGTAGTTCCAGCTGCCATGAAGTGCAGCCATAATTGAGTAGAGTTGTATTGTTCTGAAGTTGATGACTCCACAGTGGCAGTATTAGGCATATGCAACCTATGCAATTGTATGGGCCCCGAGGCAGTGAGAGGGGCCCCCTGCTGTCGTGTGACTGATTTACAGCGTTATTGCTCTAGTCTGTTTCAGTTCTGTGAGCAGCCAGACAAAACTGAGTTAAAAAAAAAAAGTTCTAGAATAATTTTCCACTTCAGGATCTCAGGGACTGGAACACGGGAACATCAGGCTGCAAGCACCCAAGCTGCTGTCACCCTCCCAGCCACTGCTGCAGTAGTTCATTTTTTTTTTTCCAACTATGTTTTAAACCCTCAGCCTGGAACTCTCTCTGACCTCCTGCGCACACCAGCTTGCTCTACCTTCCGCTGTATTCCCCGACCATCTTCAAGTTTGTTGCAGTTCCCCGGGTCTGGCAGGTCAACCTGGAGAGACCGCAGGGGCAGTGGCTGGGAACCAGCGTGGGAGTGTGGCAGTGGCACTGGCAGGGGCCGTCATCTGTCCAGGGCTTGAGGGTTTTTTTCCCAGTGTTTACTCCCCTGATGTGAGACATGTAATGCCACCCGGCCCGCAACATGAGTGCTCCCACCCACGTCCAGAAGGCAGCCGCCGACATCTACCCTACTTAGCGAGCCCTTGTGCATAGCAGTGCCGCGGTCTCCACCGGGGCTGCTGCTCACCGGGCTTCCCCTGGATCCCACCCCGAGAGAGGAGAGCAGTCCTCCGGATGCTCGATCCTCTCCCTCCCCTGCCAACCCCCGGCGGTCCAGGCTTGTTCCCGAACCCGGGTCGCCAGTGTAGTGCAGGGTGTGGCATCCAACGCCTCAACCCTCAGCGCCACCAGGCCAGCTACTGCTGCAGTAGTTCTTAGTGGTGTAATGTAAAGACAACGAGGGACAGCACTGATCAGAACTGGGCAGCAACAAAGGAGAAACAGCTTCTGGAACTGAGGCAACCAGCTGGATCCGAACCTTGAATTCAGGGATGTTCCCATCTCGAAAAAAAAATGTTAGCCATGTGGCAAACTACTTCTTCAACTATTGAATTTGGGATGATGCATTTCAAAGGTGCACACCGGAGCTGTTGCGTTTCTTATCTAGGAATTTATCAACTGCCGGAAGGAAATCTCGATACGTTTGCAGTGAATTATGGACCATATAGGGCACTTTGATAAAAATTACCTAACTATAGAATTGTATTTAAGGATGCATAGAGAAGCAAATTTAGTTTAGTTTCTTAATGAAGACAAACTTCACATTCCACTGAAAAATAGGATTGCCAGTACATTTGCCTAATAAACATACCCAGTCCAAATCAGTGTCAACATAATAGAGAAACATTCTGCAACTGGGCACTGCTGCCCAATATATCCTGTCCTGTCCTATCCTATCCTGTCCTATCCTTTCTACAGGTATGCAAGTCCTTGTACATATCAGGCTGACAAGGCATCACCAGAACAGACAGCATCTATTAAGCAGGCTTCCACATCTGATTCAATATTGGCCAAGAATAGCAAAGTACGGACACAAGTTTCATCCTCTTTGGGATGCCTCAGTGTGCTGTAGTCATGGGTCTCAATCCCCGAAACTCCGAAGTTGATGCAAGGGGTACCTTGTGTCAAAACATGCAGAGTTCCCAATTCAGGAAGGCCTCCTGCACCAACCCAAGACCTAGTGCACCAGACCGACCCTACGCCAGGACTGCACCAAGCTGATGGGTGCGCCAGGGTGCTAGAGGGCTTGCGGCAGACGCAAGCTGCCATATCCCCACATTGAGATTCAGAAAACCCTCCTGGAGGGCACACAGTCTGGAACAGTCAGACCAGACAGAGTTGGTCTAACAGTCCATGCACCACCCTCAGAGCCCTCCCTGGCAGGAGGGAACATGTGTTGCCGACTGTCTATGGTCTCCCATGCCTCCCACAACTGCATGGTAGTTGCAGTGGTATTGTATTTGTCTGGTGCACCAAACTGGTAAACAAAAACTAGTAAAATGTAAACATCGGGAGCCCTTTGTGGTGTGGTGCTCGTAGCAGCCCCCCCATTGGTGCCTAGCATGTGGGCGCTCCCCAACACACTGGCATCACAGTGGCCCTTCTACAGCTCTATCAGGGTGCTGCTGCTGCAACCCCTCTGGTCACCCATCTGTGACCCTCCAGCCCTCCCCATGCACTGCCACATACCCCATGAACCAGGCAGCCTCCTGATAGGGCACTGTCACAGGGCACAGATGCTGCCTGACCACACCACAGCTCATGCCAAACTTCTTTGGTGTGCTATATTTTTGCCACATGTCCACATTTGCTGCAAGCTGCTGGAGATTGGTACTGGGACCCTACCCAACAGTGAATTGGGTGCAGGGTACCTGGTGCATCGGCTGTGCCCATCTTTCAGAATTTATCCCATGATCTCAGCCAGGCAACACATCATAACTATGCAAATGTGTCACAACAATGCAAAAAAAGCCCATCTGACTGGGTCTCTTCCTGTACACAAACCCTGCCTGCTGGTTCACCTCCTGTACACATACCCGACATTCTGGGTCACTTCTTGCACCAATGCTCAGCCCACAGAATCCTGTCCTTTCACCAGTCTCAGCTCACCATGTCCCCTCCTGCCCCCAAGCCCATCCTGCTGGGTTTCCCTCCTGCACACAAACCCAGCCCAGTGGGTTCTCCCATGAACCTAAATACAACTTAGTGGACCCCCTTTGCACCCAAGCTCAGCTCAGTGGATCCCCCCAGTACTCAAGCTCAACCAAGTTGGTTTCTCCTACGTTGGTGTTACAGAATAGTTGGCTTTAGCTTCCCTGGCCAGAAGATGATCAGTCGCACTGTCATCTGATTGAATCTTCTGGGTTCTCTGACTCGGGTCTTCTTCTGGGTCTTCTGACTTTGGTTCTCTTCTAGGCAGGTGGGTGGGTTCTCCTCCCTAAAAATCTTAAATCAGAATATCTCTTACTTTATTTCTAACCTCATCCTGTACACTATTACATCTGTGCTATCCTGTCTCTACTCTCACAACTGACAATTTTATGTATCAAACATATTTTCCACTTTATTTCCATAGGACTGACTGGACTTTAACCTGTGCTTATCAGATAAGGATGTTTTTATTTACCATTGCCCTTTCAAACACCAAGAAGTCTTGCTGTATTCTGACAAGTGCAGTTAGCCCCAGCCTTTAAACTGCCCCGGAGAAAAAAGGGTTAACTTTTCTACGCAGGGCATAGAATGTTGATCTCGAGCTCGGTTGATGTCTCTGCCTGTTGTATTTTGAACTGCAACCTTCAGATTCTTTACTCCGCCTCACTGAACAGTCACTCCGGAGATTTGTCCTGCAGCTCGGTTCGAAATCGGTTGAAGTGTCGGTTTTCGGTCTGTTTCTACCGAAATTTAGTTTCCGCATAGTCGGTTCAAGTCTCTGTCTGTGGTACCATGAGTACTAGATAGGTTTTGTTCTGTTTTCTGTGTGGAACTTGTAAAAAGTACGGATCAGTTCGGCTGAACTGATTGTTCAGGTAAAATTTGTATCTCACTTTAGTGTGTGGTTAAAGGACCGTATCGGTTCTAAAAAAAAAACCGGGTTTTAGTACGTTTTTTTCCAAGACCTGTGACACGGTCAGGAACTGATAGGGGAGTCTTGCCTGGCAGTTACCGAAAAAAGGGTAAGTTTGGTTAGGTTGGTCATGTCTGAGAAGCCCAAGAAAAAAAATGGGCCCACTGGGTTTCAACACTGCAGTGAGTGTGGGGAGGTCTTTGCTAAGGCCGATCCCCACACCACCTGTGTTTATTGTCTGGGGTTTGACCACCTCGATTCAGACTACCAAATTTGCAGACATTTTCCCAAATCTACGCTTGAAATGAGATTAGGTAGACTGAGGGAAAAGGAGGCCGAGAAGTCCACTGACCCGGATGGCCAGCCCGGTTCGGTTCTGACCGAACCAGAAGGAGTGCCCTCTGACCAGGGCGATACTTCTTCAGGCAAAAGGAGATCCAATCCCAAGGGGTCGGTTCCGGCCAAAAAGAAATGCAAAGAAAAATCATCTGGTTTGGATCCAGAATCTCATATTCCGACCTCTGAAGAAAAAGCCAAAGTGATTCATATTGTGGAATCACTTTGCCCGATTCCAACTGATCCGGCACCTTTTGGCAGGGGCTTGGTTCGGTCGGTTCTCCCGGTTCACAATTATACCCTGGAAGAATTTTATGAACTGGAGTTTGAGGAGGAAGGAGAGTTGGAAGATGAATATGGTGATGGTGAAAGTCTGGATGTGCCTAGTGATCCAGACATCTCCCCAGACAGATCTTCAGGTGTTTCTCCTCCTAGGCTTTCTGAGTCCCCTTCCCACTTTATGTTTTACTGAAAAGTGGCTGAGACCCTCCAGCTTCCTATGGAGGAGGCAATGGAGGATCAGGAGGAGCCTGACTATGTAGAGATGATGGACATCCCAGAGTCCAGGAGACTGTCTATTCCCCTCCACAAATCTTTTGGGAAACAGACACAAAAAATTCTGAAGTCTCCCAATTCCATACCTCCTGTGGATAGAAGAATGGACAAGAGGTATACATTTTCAGGCTCAGATATGGAGTTCCTTTATCAGCAATGCAGCCAAGTTGGGGTTGTACAGGCTGTTGCCTGTGATAAGGCAGACATTCCCTTGGCATCACACCCCCCAGACAAGGACTCCAGGAAGATTGATGCCATGGTAAAAAAGCAGTACATGGCATCTTCCTTGGGACTCAGGCAGGCGAATTATATGGCCTATACAGCCAGATACCAGAAGTCCAGGTGGGACACAGTACTGGCACTGGCTAAACAGGCCTTCCCCCAGATTGCGAAGAAGCTGGAGGAGGTGGCTGCAGATGGGGTTGAGGCATCAAAAGTTCAGTTTCATGCTGCTGTGGACTCCAATGATGTGTCATCAAGAGTCATGGCTACATCTGTAACTCTTCGGAGAATGGCTTGATGTACTAGCCTCTCACAAGATACCTAGGTTAAGGCCATGGATTTCCTTGTAATATGTAATTCTCTGTTTGGGGAGCAGACAGAGAATTACATGAATAAAATGGACGAGTACAGGACCACTTACAGGAGTGCTCAGGCCAAGGAGAGACAGGCAACTCCTCAAAGGCAGCAGTCTAGGTGCAGGGGCAGGCCTTTTCATAAGCCTTTCTACCAAGCACAGGCCTCTTCTTCCTTTTCTCAGAGGGGGTTCTTCAGAGGGAGAGGCAGAAGGGGGATGAGCAAGGCTGCATCCACTCCTCAGCCTAAGGCCCCTGCCAAGCAGATACCCTTATGGATCTGCCCTGGTTCACTCTCCTATTCCAGTAGGGGGCAGGCTGGCTTACTTTGCCCAGGACTGGATGTCTATTACCTCAGACAAGTGGGTCCTGGAAGCAGTAAGCCAGGGACTGGTTCTCAGCTTCATAAAATGTCCGAAGATGAGAGACAGATCTCTTCCACCTGCAGGTCTCTCAGAAACCCTTGCCCTAGAGGCAGAGGTTTCATCTCTTCTGGCTTTAAGAGTCATAGAGAGAGTGCCTTCCCTACACTGGGGCAAAGGTCTGTACTCCAGGTACTTCCTTACCCCAAAAAAGACGGGAGTGGCAACCCATCCTACACCCAAGATACCTGAACAAACATCTTTTAAAACCAAATTTCAAGATGATAATTCTGGAAATAATTCTTTCCTCTCTAAGGCCAGGGGACTGGCTAGCCTCCCTGAACCTCAGAGATGCCTATTTTCACATTCCCATCAGGTGCTCCCACAGAAAGTACCTCAGGTTCGAGTTGCCCTCAGGCCACTATCAGTTCAGAGCAATGTCCTTTGGTCTAACATCAGCCCAAAGGGTTTTCACAGAGTGCCTGGCAGTAGTAGTTGCCTTTCTAAGGAGGCAAGAGATTTCCATTTTTCCATATCTGGATGATTAGCTAATAGTGGGCCAGTCTCCAGACCAAGTCAAGTCAGACCTGCAAGTGACCCAGCAAGTGCTAACTTCTCTAGGATTTCTTTTCAACCATCCCAAGTCGGTTCTCTTGTCAGTGCAGCTCCTTACCTTTATAGGGGCAGAGCTGAACACTGTCAAAGCAAGAGCCTTTCTTCCCTTAAAAAGGGCAAGAGTTCTTATAGAACTGGCTTCTTCCTTCAGCCTTCAGGTGTCTCGACCAGCAAGGCATTTCCTCCAGCTCTTGGGCCACATGGCAGCTTCTACAGCAGCCGTCCAAGGGGCAAGATTCCAGATGAGGGACATTCAGTTCCATCTGAGGGCTTTTTGGTCCCAGAGGAAGGATTCCCTTACCAAACTGATTCCAGTGATTCGGACCCTGATCCAAACCCTTCAATGGTGGCAGGATCAGAACAATTTAAGGCAAGGGGTCCCATTTGCCACTCGGTCTCATTCAGTGGTGCTTACCACGGATGCTTCCCTTCTGGGCTGGGGAGCCCAACTGGGGGCCCTCACTGCCCAGGGACTGTGGTCCCCTCAGGAATCCCTTCTCCATATCAATCTCCTAGAACTCAGGGCAGTTTTTTTGACCCTGCAAGCTTTCTCTCAGTCAGTGCAGAACAAGGTGGTTCAAGTCAGAACAGACACCACCACCACCATGTTGTACATCAACAAGCAGGGAGGCACTCCGTCCACGGCCTTGTGCACAGAAGCCATGAAGTTGTGGTCCCTGGCTTATTCCCTGCAAACCTCTCTGATAGCAGTTCACCTTCCAGGGAAGGACAATGTGCTAACAGATGCACTGAGCAGGATCTCACAGGGTCATCACGAATGGTCCCTGGACCCTCTGGTATTGAAGGTGATTTTTTCAAGGTGGGGCACTCCAGAGATAGATCTCTTTGCAGCCCAGACAATCACCAACTTCCTCTCTTTTGTTGTAGGCCCCCAGTCTTGGGCTCAGTCCCCCTGGATGCTCTGATTCTGAACTGGGAAGGAAAATTTCTGTATGTCTTCTATTCAAAGTTTTAGTCAAGGTCACAACCTTGCAAAGTGATTCTGATTGCTCCAGAGTGGGCCAGACAGCCTTGGTACCCCCTGTTGCTGTCCCTATCAGTCCATCTTCCCCTGTCTCTTCCCAGGAATTACAACCTGTTAACCTCCTCTCAGGGGAGGATTTTGTACCCCACTCTTCAGTCTCTCAGTCTCAAGGCATGGCTCTTGAAGAGTTAGAGTTTGCAGATTTGCATCTGTCTCAGGGCATTCTGGATAATCTCAAAGCTTCTCGAAAGCCCTCCACCAGAAAGACTTATAACTCCAAATGGAAGAGCTTCAGCATTTGGTGTTCCAAGAAGCATATTTCTCCAGACACTGCTGAATTGCCTACAGTTCTGGATTATATTGTCCACCTTAATGGTCTAGGCCTCAGACAAGCTACTCTCAAGGTACACTTGTCAGCTGTTTCTGCTTTTCTGTCAGTGGGGAAGTCTTCCTCACTATCATCTCATCCTGTGTTCTGTAATTTTTTTTAAAGGATTGCTTCATACCAATCCTCCCTTTAGAGACCCTGCCCCTGCCTGGGATTTAAATGTTTGCATTGCTCAACTTATGCAACCTCCCTTTGAACCTATATCCTCAGCAGAGCTTAAGTACTTGACTTGGAAAACTGTGTTTTTAGTAGTCATTACCTCTGCCAGACATATCAGTGAATTGCAAGCCCTGTCAGTGGAACCTGATTTTATCTCCTTTCACAGGGATAAAGTGGTCCTTAGAACCAACAGAAGGTTCTTGCCCAGAGTGGTTTCAGATTTCCACCTGAATCAGTCTCTGTCTCTCCCTGTTTTCTTTACTGATCATTCTTCCTCAGGAGAGAGGAGGCTACACAGTTTAGATGTTAAAAGAGCCCTTAGCTACGACATAGAGCATACCAAGGGTCACAGATTTGATTCCCTCCAGTCGTTCCTCACTTATGGGGAAGTGGGAAAGGGCAAAACTGCCACCAAGAGAACTGTTGCCAGGTGGATTGTGTCTTGTATACAATTCTGCTATGAGAAACTGGGAAAGATTCCACCCTCAGGCCTGAGGGCTCACTCTACAAGAGTACAGCTGCTTCCCTGGCTGTTGCCAGGGATATCCGTCTCTTAGAAATTTGTTAAGCAGCCACCTAGAAAACAGTCCATACCTTTACCAGGCATTACTCTCTGGATATCCAGGCTAGAAGTGATGCTCGGTCTGGCACAGCAGTACTTCAGAGCCTATTCCCAAAGTAGGTTCTGTCCCTCCTCCATGGAGGTACTGCTTGGTAGTCTGCAATAGTCGGAATATAGCAAGACTTCATGTTGTTTTAAGAAAAAATTACTCACCTTAGTAATTATGTTTCTTCTAGTGGAGTCTTGCTGTATTCTGACCTCCCTCCCTGCCTCCCCTCTCAGAACCTGGTTTTGGGAAGTGGGTGGGCAGGTACAGTGTTGAACCTTGGGTTGCTCCTTTTACACCCTCTTCTTTTTTGTTTGGGTGTTTGTTTTATTATTATTATTTGGATTGGATTTGGGGTTTTGGGTGTCCTGACTTCAGTCTTCCTTTAGGAATCCAAAACTTTTTGTTGCCGGTTGGCTAGTACATAGAAACATAGAAACATAGAATTTGAGGGCAGATAAGGACCTCTTGGCCCACCCAGTCTGCCCATTTCCCTGCCTACTGGATAAGCTGCAGATCCTAGTTAAGCAGCAGCCTACTTCTACCTACCCCCACCCCCTAGAATTGCCTTATGACTGTCCCATGCATGCTTGAATTCCACCACTGTTTTTGACTCCACAACCTCCTCTGGAAGGCCGTTCTATGCATCCACAACCCCCTCTGTGAAAAAATACTTCCTTAAATTACCTCTGAGCCGCCCCATCTTCAAATTGTGCCCCTTGTTCTTGCACACCTCTTTTTTAAAAGATGCTACCCTCTTGGACTTTGTTGATTCCTTGAGGTACTTGAAAGTTTCTATCATGTCCCCTCTCCCTCCTTTCCTCGAGGCTATACATATTAAGCTCCTTAAGTCTCTCTTCATATGTCTTCCGGTGCAGACCCTGCACCATTTTAGTTGCCCTCCTCTGGACAGCTTCCATCCTGTCTATGTCTTTGCGAAGACTGGGTCTCCAGAACAGCACGCAGTACTCCAGATGGGGTCTGACCAGCTGTCTGTACAGAGGGATAATAACTTCCTGTTTTCTACTGGTGATGCCTCTCCCTATGCATCCCAGTATCCCCCCAGCCCTCCTTGCTGCCCTCTCACATTGCTTGCCCACCTTTAGGTCATCTGATATGACTACCCCCAGGTCTCTTTCCATTTTTGTTGTTGTTAGTATCTCACCCCCCATTATGTACTCTTCTCCTGGGTTTTTGTTTCCCAGGTGCATTACCTTGCACTTCTTAGCATTGAATCTAAGCTGCTATATATTTGACCATTCCTCTAACCTTGCCAAGTCCCTTTTCATCCTTTCCACCCCACCTTGTGCATTAACTCTGTTGCTGATATTTGTGTCATCTGCAAAGAGGCATACTTTTCCTTCCAGTCCCTCTGCAATGTACGCATAAAGACATTGAAGAGGACCGTCCATACTGAACCCTGCGTACCCCACTAGTAACCCCTTTCTTCAAGTGGACTCCATTTACTATTACTCTCTGTGTCCTATTCTCCAGCCAATTTTTACCCAGGCTGTCATCTTGGGACCCACTTCAGGCTAGCTAACTTGTATATTAATCTTTTGTGTGGGACTGTGTCAAATGCCTTGCTAAAAGTCTAGGTAGGCCATGTCCACAGTCCCTCCCTGATCTACTACTTTGGTCACCCAGTCAAAGAAATCTATCAGATTTGTCTGGCATGACCTTCCGCTGTGAATCCATGCTGCCTTGGGTCCTGTCCCCTCTGGCCTCTAGATACTCGACAATTCTTTCCTTCAGAAGTGATTCCATCATTTTCCCTACCACTGAGGTTAAACTAACAGGTCTGTAGTTTCTTGCTTCTGCCTTGCTCCCACTTTTGTGAAGGGGAATCACATCTGCCCTCCTCCAGTCCTCGGGTACCACCCCATCCTCCCACGATTTGTTAAACAGAGTAGTCAGTGGTGTCACTAATTCTACCCTTAGTTCTTTTAGAATTCTGGGATGAATCTCATCAGGCCCCATTGCTTTATCCACCTTCAGTTTTAAGAGTTCTTTCAGAACTCTTTCTTCTGTAAATGGGCTGGTATCAACTTCTGTATCCAGAGTGTTTCTACTGTTTGTTTTAGGTACCTTCCCCTCTTCCTTTGTAAATACTGAGCAAAAATATTTGTTTAGTATCTCTGCCTTTTCACAGTCACCCTCTGTCCACCCTCCCCCCCCTTTTATTAAGCCTCACTATCCCTCCCTTGGTCTTCCTTCGCTCCCTGATGTACCTATAAAAGGTTTTATCCCCCTTCTTAACTGAGTTGGCTATCTTTTCCTTGGTTTGGGCCTTTGCTGTTCTGACTGCCTTCCCAGCTTCCTTTTGCTTTAACTGATACAGTTCTCTGTCCTGCTCCTTCTGTGATTCCTTGTACTTCCTGAAGCTTTCTTTTCTCTTGAACCTTCCTGCCACTTCCTTTGAGAACCATAGTGGTTTCTTACATCATTTAGTTTTGTTTGTTGCTTCACACAAAGGCTTTTACCTCTGTGATGGCAGTTTTTATTCTCCCATTGTTTTCCACCCCTCCTTCCTGCCCATTTGCTAGTGCATTCCTTAGGCACTCACCCATTTTGGCAAAGTCAGCCCTCCTAAAGTCCAGTACCTTTGCCTTTGTATGGCTTGACTCTATTGCTGTGTTTATTGTGAACCATATTGTTCGATGGCTGCTAGTTCCCAGATGGCTACCCACTTCTACATCTGTGATCCTCTCTTCATCTCCATTTGAGAGAACCAGGTCTAAGATTGCTCCCTCTCGAGTGGGCTCTAATACTAGTTGTCTAAGGCATGCCCCTTGTAGGGCATCTAGAATAACCCCACTCTTCAAAGTGGCTGCTGCAACTGCACTCCAGCTAACATCTGGCATATTCAGATCACCCATCAGCAATATCTCCCCTTTTTCTGCCATACTAAGTATACTTTCTATCATTTCCTTATCCATTTCCTCCCCCTGAGAAGGGGGTCTGTATACAACCCCTGTGCGGATTGTGGTGCCATTGCCGGTCTCCAAATTTACCCACAGTGCTTCTTCTCCTCCCTGTTTTCCCTTTTGTTCTGTTGCTTTGATTCCTTCCCTTATGTAAAGAGCTACTCCTCCTCCTCCTCCTCTTTTACCCTCTCTGTCCCTCCTGTAGATAGTGTATCCTGGTATGCTTACGTCCCAGTCATGGTTTTGTGTGAACCATGTTTCTGTGACTGCCACGATATCCAGATGTTCCTCCTCCATCAAGGCCACTAATTCAGGAAGCTTGTTACTCAGACTACGGGCATTGGTACTCATTGCTTTCCATTTTTTGATGGCTTTACCTTCTGTTGCAGCATCCCCCACTGACCTTTCTACCTTGGTCTTTTTCACATTTAGTACCCTGTTTTGTAGGGAGAGGCTGGGATTTTCCTGCTGCTTATCAGTGCCTCCCCCCTTGACTAGTTTACAAGCTTGCCAATGAAGCATTTAAACCGATTGCTCAAAAGACCTGTTCCCTTCCTGGACAGATGCAGACCATCCTGCCAATATAGGCTGGTGTCCCTCCAGGTGGAACCCCAGTCCCCAATGAAGCCAAACCCCTGTGCTCCACACAATTTTTTCAACCATTCATTAAACTGCATGGTGCAGAGTACCTTGCCTCACTCATGCCATTGACAGGCAGCACCTCTGAGAAGGATACTGTGTGTGCTACTTGTTTTAGGCCCCTCCCCAGTTCTACAAGGTCCTTCTGCACTGCTCTAATCTCATGTTGAGCCAAGTCATTTGTCCCTAGGTGGACAATGACGTCCAGCTCAGACTCCCATGCAGCTGTTCTCATGATCCTCAGGATGCACTACCTGTCCCTCCAAGCCATGGCACCAGGCAGGCATCTTACTTCAGTTTACCCTGCTCCCCCCAGTTCTATCCCCCTAATAATTGAGTCCCCCACCAGGAGCTGCTTCCTTTCCTTGTGGTGTCCTCTGCCTCCTTCCTGTGGGCCTCCCTTGTGACAGGTGTCCTCAGCCTCCTTAATCTCCTCTGTGGGTGCATCCATAGGGGAGCTGTGCTCCCCCAGAATGGTGTATGGATTGTGGAGTGGAACAACTGACTGGGTGTGCCTCTGTTCCACCATCCTCACCCTCCCTGAGCCCACTGTGGTCCAACTGCTATGCTTTCTTTGCAACCTCTGAGGTAGTGGTGGTGGCTCTGGTGCTCCCTGGATAGAGGAGGTTCCCTTCCTACCATCCAGTCTGGCCTGGGGGAAGGTTCCCTTACTGCTGTCCAGTGTGGCCTGCAGATGGGCAAATTCCTCCCTCAGGGCAGAGAGTTGTCTGCAAATAGGGCAGCATCTCAGCCTCCAGAAAGGCTCCCGGAAGACTGCTGCCCCACAGCCATTACATTGCACTACTCCCCAAGTAATTATGTACTTTTTTTGTGTGTGTGTGTGTGATTGGTTTGTGATATAGAAATATATATATTATACAATGTGTATGCTTATATTTTCAGTGCTGTGTGCTAGAGAGGATATGACACTGATATGCACCTTGTACTCTTGAGGAAATGATATCAGAACCCCAGGTATAAAGGAACTATTTCCAGGGGTGAGTGGGGTGAGGGGTGGGAAGGGGTTGGGCCTAAACTGTGCCCTCACAAAACAATCAGCAAAGAGCTCTGACCCACCGCTGCGATGAGTGCCTTCCTGTCAGCAAGATACCATACACAACAATTTGACAGAGAAAATCCCCTGCTAATCAAACAGAGAAAAATCCAGACATCCAAGTCAGACACAGGTAAACCTCCCCAGCCCCAAAACAGCCTGGTGGTTTGTGCTCTGAAAGCAGTCAGCCCCCAAATAAGTCAGCTGTGCTTTAAACTCTTCCTGCACTGAAAATCTTAAGAATTGTAACAAGACTGTCTTTTCCTGATAATTCTAAGTTCCTTATTTCACCTTTCAGTTAGAAGTAGCCTCCACCTGCAGAATATCTGCTACAAACCAAAGACAATTGTAAGGTTCACCTCCCTCTGTTGTGAGCACAACTCACTTTCTTGCAAATCCTATGTTCAGTATTGCAGCTTCCAGCAAGAGGTAGTTTGACCTGAAAAATATTAACAATTTCCACATAGGATAGTTAGTGAGTTTTTGTTCGTAAGAATCTGACGGTTGGATTTCAAAGGGCTCCAGACAGACATCAACCGAGCTCGAGCTCAGCATTCTATGCTCTGCATAGAAAGTTAACCCTTTGTTCTCTGGGGCAGTTTAAAGGCTGGGGCTAACTGCAGTAGTCAGAATACAATAGTCAGACTACAGCAAGACTCCATCAGAAGAAACATAATTACTAAGGTGAGTAATGTTTTTCTTTTCTTTTTTTGTTTAACTGAGACAGTGTGCTTCAGTTGTTTCTGCAAGTTTAAGTTACAAAAAAAATACAACTTCCAGCTTAACTGGATAGAGGAAAGCAACTATGTGGTAGCAAGAGCAACATAATGATGTCACCACTGCAGCAGAACAAGTATATTCCAGGCAAGGAATTCCATGCATAACAGCATTCCACCATACACTATATTCTTATTTAAAGCCTTGATTAGCCTACATCAAAAATCTTGCTTCAGGACATTTGCAAGATTTGTCCTACTTAAATTTAATAAAGTAATGTCTGGATTTGGAGGAAGCAGTCTGAAATTAAGATTTTCACAGCCTCAGTATGTCTAGGAATTCTTGTTTCAAGACATTTGCAAGATTTGTCATACCTAAATTAAGTAAAGAAATGTCTGGATTTATGGGAAAGCAGTCTGAATTTAAAGATCCTCTGCACTTCAGTATGTCTTATAACTCATTTCAAGATATCTGCAAGATGTGTCATACTTAAATTAGGCAAAATTGTTCTTGATTTTGGGGAAGCAGGCAATTTAAGATTTTTTTGACCTCAGTATGTTTAAGAACTCTTGTTTCAAGATTTTTGTAAGATTTGTCAAACTTAAATTAAGTAAAGAAATATCTTGATTTTTTTGGTTAAATAGTCTTAATTTAAGATTTTTTTGACTTATTTCAGTATGTCTAAGAACTCTAGTTTTTTAGTTAAACAATCATATTTTAAGATTTATAATATTATTTTAAGAAATTTTAAGAATTTATGCAACCTCTAGATTCAAGTCATATCTTATTTTTTAAAGTCTTACTGAGATAATTATCTTACCCCATTGGCAGATTAGTTTGCTTATTTTAAGCATGAAATACACAAATTTATGTTTTTTTTATATAATTTTAAGACTGGAATTTTTTGCAGTGTACTATGTCCACTGTTGACCTTTGCTGCCCCAGACCTTCATGACCACTATCTGCATGTTGCTGTATGACCCAATTGTGGTCTGATGTAACTCCTATAAACATTAGAGGCTCATCTGCCAGCTCCTTTTATTTGATCTGCAGGCATCTTGAGCCTGGCTGCCTCATTAGAAGCACCTGTTCTAAATGAATAACTGCTAAATTCCTTTGATTCCCTCCCTACCAGCCATAGATCCTTTCTGAGGACAGCTAAGAACTGCACACCGATTTACCACATCCACGAACAAAGAGCTGATCTTCGAGGCACTAGTGAGCCACCATCCAACATGGCTGCCTAGAGATCAGACTCCTCAGAGCCTTTTTTCAAATTCAGAATCATCTGTTGCTGAAAGCCTCTAAACAGCTGGAAAATGCTTACCTACTATCAGCGATAACGAGACAAACTCGCCAGTGTTTTATTTTGCTGATCGGGTCTTGTTTCCTAAAGATATCATCGTCCAAAAATCTGACAGATGGCTCAGGCAGAAAGAGCAGAAATGACGGCCGCCACAGCACATACGACGGTGAGGGTCAGTGATCTGATTAAAATAAAGCAAATGTTGAAGGTCCTGATGTAGTATGCACTTGTCTTTTCGGTGTCACCTTTCGATATTAGGTTTGGAGCACATCACTCTTAGCCCGCTAATTGTAAGTTTTGTCTAAATTTGCACTTGAAAGAAAACACTGGCATATAGTTTATTGCCAGTTCATATCAAAGCTTATATGAAGAATTGTATCTGTGCTCTCTGTCCCATAGACCTAATTTACATTGTAGTATCTGTGTTGATTGCTACATCTTTTGTATTAAGTTGTGTCATACCCACCTGGTGCAGGCCCCTTGTGTCAAACAGACCCTCTTGAAAATCGGGCCCAATATTTATAAAAGGCTGCTTTTCAAGCAACGCTCAAGGTGAATATAAATGGGTCAATTTATTTTTAATAGGCTCTTCTGATACATAATGAATGCCAAATGAAACAGTATTAGTGTAGTTATCACAGCCATTTGACATTTAGTATTTCGCAATGCAAGCAACTAGAATTTAACAGAAAGTAAGCGCTCTGTAAATGCTGCATGACACATCATGATGTAACATGTCCCATGAATACAATCAAAGGATTTTATGCTTTAAAACTGGCGGTGAAACTTTTCTGTCCTGATTTATGTTTACAGATATTTAAATGAGCTGCTTACTCACACAAGGCTGTTTCTAGCAGCACATCCTAAGAGGCATTTCATTGACTTTATATCTAAGTACAGCCAGTCGGCTCACAAAGTTTACAGTTAGTTCAAATGCTTTTAGGTAACATAGCAGATGTAAGAGTAGTGTAGATGAACTGCTTGTTTTTATGTTGCTTGCACGCATGTGCAAGAAACATAGTGCCATCATCGGAGATTTCAGAGGTGTGTCACCTCCTCCTCCAATTCAGTCAGTGTGTTGGCAGGCGCGGCCCCTGTAAGCCAATGCATTTTGGAGCTGTCTATGACACGCTCCAAAATGCAGTGGCATAGAGTTGAAAGGGGGAGCTACGCTTCAGTGAGCACCGATAAGATATCAGCTGCTCACGCGCAGCTCCCCACGAACCTGCGCAGGCATGCGTGCCCCCACTCTCTGCATGCACTGTTCCAGCCGGCGGGTGCCCAATCCCGTTGGCTGACTCGTCACCCCCAGTAGTAAGTGCGCAAGCGATCCTGGCGCATGGGTGCCCAATCCCCCGTCCGGCTGAATGCCCCTCCCTGTGCCACGCTGAGCCCATCCCAGCTTGGAAAATGTCCCACATAGTCATTTTTTTAAACCTATAAAACAAAAAGCGGTCCCTGGCATCTCCCAACCTCCCACAACTCGCACCCACCCACTGTGCACCCAGCCTCCCACACCCCTCACCCCATACTTACCTCCGGATTCCAGCGCGACTATCTTCGGTGGACCGGGAACACGTCTGCACTCTTCAAAGCCGACCGAGAACTGAGGAAATGCAGGAAAGCTGTATAATGGGCTAGATGGGAGGGTTCAACTTTGTTGCATATCTCAGGCATTTTGGGGAATTTTTGCACCAAATTTTCAACATGGGGTTTTTGGGACCCCTTCACATGAATGATTTCACTGTCATGACGTTATTCAGGCGCAAAGGGTGATTTCACAGTCACTGCGCAGTCACCACTCAAAATCACCCTTCAGGCCTGAATAACACCATGACAGTGACATCATTCATGAGAAGGGGTCCCAAAAACCCCATGTTGAAAAGTTGGTGCCAAAATTCACAAAAATGACTGTTTTACGAGCGTGCGTTGCGCAGTTCCTACGCACACTCGTAAGTTCACGAAATTTCAATATTTTCACTCCAGATTTTCAGCATTGCCATTTTACAACACCTTCTTATGAGTAGTACAGCTGTCATTTTTCACATCTCACCCAAAAATGTGTTTCGTATGTAGCGCACAATGGCGCTTGATGGGTGTGCAAAATCAATGTCACCGGGACAAATTAAGAAAATCACAGTGACACTGTTCATGAGCAGAGGTCTTAAAATGGCTATGTTGAAAATTTGGTGAAAAAATTCTAAAATGACTGTTTTACGAGCTATGTATGCACAGTTCCTTTACGTACGTGGTGAAGGTCATTTAATTTTCAATATTTTCACCTACAGATTTCCAACATTGCCATTTTATCACACCTTCTTATGAGTAGTACAGCTGCCATTTTTCACATCTCACCCAAAATGTGTTTCTGCCCATGTAGCACACAATGGCGAGTCGGTGTGCAGAATAAATGTCCAGGACAAATTAAGAAAATCACAGTGACACTGTTCATGAGCAGACGTCTTAAAATGGCTATGTTGAAAATCTGGTAAAATTCCTTCAGATGTTCTGCAATATTACTAATGAAGACATTGAACAGAACTGGCCCCAGGACTGATCCCTGCAGCACCCCACTGGTCGCCCCTCTCCCTAGACTGCATACCATTTACCACCACTCTGCCTCCTGTCTGTTAGCCAGTTTCTAACCCAGTTTACCACCCTTTCCCCATGTCCAGCCTACCCAGCTAGTTTATCAGCCTCCTATATGGGATGGTGTCAAAGGCTTTGCTGAAATCAAGGTAAGCGTTGTCCACTGCCCCACCCTGATTCACTTCCTTTGTCACCCAGTCAAATAAATCAACCAGAATGATCTGACATGATGTCCCCACTGTGAATCCATGTTGTCTATGGTCCTGGGTTCCGATGGCATCTAGATGCCTCACTATCCTTTTTTTAAGCAATGTCTCCATGATCTTCCCCACTACTGAGGTGAGGCTGAATGGCCTACTGTTTCCTGCCTCCTCCCTGCTACTGGACTTGTGTAGAGGGACCACATGTGCCCTCCTCCAATTCACTCATGTTGAATGACTCAGTGAACATGGCTGCCAGAGGTACTGCTATCTCCCTTCGCAGCTCTGTTAATATCCTTGGGCGTATGCCATCTGGTTCCATCGCTTTGTCTATCTTCAATTTAGTGAGCTCCTGCAGGACTCTTTTGTCCACCTCTTCACCCCCTTGGCAACTGCTGTACTACTGTGGCCCTTGGCCCTCCCACTCTTCTGTGAATACTGAACGGAAAGACACAGTGGATGTCTTGGGAGGAAGGCATGAAACTGTCACTTCCAAATACCTAAACAGCACATACAAGCAAGCAACATTCGGCATTGACAAATGGTTGTTAAGAACTGCTATGCAGAGAAGAAAAAGAGCAAAACCTGTTGTTTTCCTGGATAATGACAAAAAGGGATTTCTCTATAATGAATGCTGCTTTTAGCAACTTGACAGAGCAAGTGTTTCACAAACCGGCAACAGTGTCTGAATGTTCATATTCTCAGCACACAATCAGAATACAGACCGAGTGCCTAATAATCAAACTTTGTAAAAGTTGCTTTTCAGGCAATGCTCTCAGCAATTATAAACAGTCCAATTGCTTTTTAACAGTCTCTTTTATGAACATACGAATTTACCAGCAGATAAAGGCCCTATGGTCTATCAAGCCTGCTCGAGACTGCAGCTTGCAACCGTTACACTGCAGCTGCCCCTCCCATCACCTGACCCTCCCTCGTACCCTATCCTATCCCCTTTTGAAGCAGTCCACTGTTCTACAGGATACCACTTCCACACGCAATGCGTTCCACCCAGACAACACTCTCTCTGTAAAAAAGTGTCTTCTCATTTCCCTCCCAAACCTTCCGCCCCTTCAATCTGAGATCATGACCTCGAGTGTCCCTGCCCCCTTAACTTGAATAGTCCCTCCGTGCCTGCCTTTGATTATTCTTTATTATTTATTTATTGTTTATTCTTGTTTATCATTTATTCATTTTGAAACATAACAAATGGAGAATGAAACAGTGTTAGCATGGCTATCACAATCCTTTGAAATTTAATATTTCACAATGTATGCCGCTAGAATCAAATAGAAAGTAAGTGCTTTCTAAATACTGTACTAGACTGAATTATGCAATGTCCAGAATGACTCCCAACTAAAGAATTTTAAATTGACACCGAAACCTTCCTTTCTGATTTATGCCTACAGGTATTTAAATGAGCTGGTTGTTCATACAAGGCTGTTTCTATCCACACATTCTGCTGACTGGCTGTTTAACGTTCGAGACACTGTTTTTTTGGGGACGGGGGAGGCATGGGGGGAACTGATTTGTGATGACACTCAGCTATGTGCTGGGTGTCTCCATGCAGATTAAAGCATCATTGAGGTGTTTTCTCATAGGAGCTTCAGTCCTTTCAACTACAACAAGTTTCTGCCCTGCAAGCACTGACCAGTCTCATGATCTGCTCTTCTGACCGCTGACCTGTCACTGTCGAGTCCCCTGCAACCTAAGCTGTATTGGCCCTGACAGTGAACCACCTCTGAAATGCAGTTCTTTGTAACAAAATGTTTGCTGCACATGCATGAGCATGCAAACATACAAACAGCAGCAACATTAACTTTTGCCTTTTATTGTTACTAGAACTGCCCTCCGTCTACCTTTGATTGTACTTTAGCCACTCTGAGAGGTGCTCCCATTGCATTTCTGTGTACATCTGTTTATTGTTCTCCCTCCCTATCAGACCCTCTCCCACTGTGCCCTGGCCACCCCAGCCCTGTCACCCCGACATTCTTCGGGATTTACCTGCCTGCCAGTATCCCTAGGGTATGCCCGCCCCCACCCAAGCAGGGTTGACAGGGTCTCCCAATCCCCACCAAGAACCAGATCCAGTAATCCAGACTGGTGAGTCCAGCTAGTCAGGTGTGGGGCCTGTGGGTGTCGGAGTGTCATACCGCCACCAGTGGGTGTTTTCTTACCTATAGTGACCCCGAGTGGTGTGGCACTCAATTATGCATGACACATGCAACGTGCTCCTGCGCACTGCGTGTCTGCGTCTGCTCGGCCACACTTGCCTCCTAGACAGTCCCAGGAACTGCTCCCTCAGCTGCTGCTAGGAGCTATGCAGATCTCAGGCTCTGTAAATCTTCCCCCTGGAGGAGCAGAGCAGTCCTCCGGATGCTCAGTCCTCCTCCCCCCGGCTGGTCCTTCAGTGCCCCACACTCGCTTCCAAGCTTGGATTGCTGGCATGGCAAGTGGTAGCGCTACCACTGCATTGACAGGCCGGCTGTGCACACCTGTTTGTAGTTGGTGTCTTGGAGTGAATAGACCTCTGGCAGCATTCATGTGTTGTCAGGTGGTGAGCAGTGGAGGTGCAGGACCTAGATGTAAAGAGGCTGTATTCCACAGGCAGCCAGGCCATATTTCTCTTTCTCATCCCTCACTCAAGGATGTTGGCCATTGATGATGCCACATGCACACAATCCATGCCATGCACATACACCAAGTGCATGGCTACAGGGTGTCGGTCAGATTCCTTCCCACCTGACTGTAAGCCTTACCTCTAATGCCACTTGTTATACCCCAAGTGGTGCTATAACAGTGGCTGCGCTCATCCCCTGTCCCCAGAATGGGACAGTGTCCTCTGGGATGCCCCACCCCTCTTCCCTAGTTGGCCCCCCTGTGACCACGTTTACTCCAAAACCCCATTTGCTGGTGTTGTGAGCAGTAACCCTATCACTGTGCCAATGGCTGGCTGTCAACTGATTACTGTTAATATTGGCACATGAGACCAGGATCAACCTACGATCTCTGAAATTCCATGCTAGAGCCAGTAGGGGACCCTGTGCTTCACAGAGGTGAGACACTCAGCTCCCAGTGGTTATGGAAGTATGCCACCTGGCATTCTCACCCTCCCTCCCCCGATGGTTGACCTCAAAGCAGCATTGGCAATGGCAGTGAAGACACCAGCTCACACAGCCCACCTCTGACAGGAGAAACGGTGGAGCTGTAAGTGTCCCAATGTGGCACCTGTTTGATTAGTTTAGGAGAACAAGCACTTTAAGTGCATATGTGAAAGAAATAAAACATTACATCTACCCCCTTAATGCAAAACATCATGTGAGATATATATATATATATATATACTATATATATATATATATATATATATATAAAAATAACAAAGAACCTCTGTGCGCAAACACTGAGGCAAGGGTTACCCCAAAGGGCATTTGGCTGGGAAGCCAAGTTTCAAGAAAATACAAAATTACACATGCCCACACAATGCAAAGCATCATGGGCTGCATATGCAAATCACCACAGAATGTTATGCTGTTCTAACTTTAAGCAGAATTGCATGGTGCCAAAAGGCCTCTCACACAGTTTGCAAAGGGTGCTAGCAGATGACATAGACACGTGTTTCATCCTACCAGGACTCATCAGTATGCCTCGTCTGTTTGACACCCCAGTGGAATGGACCAGCTACCCTAAGACAGTGTGTCTTGGATATGTTGTGGTGAACCCATTAAAATAAAAAACTATAAAAAAATATTTAAAAGACAAAGAACCTCTGTGAGCAAACACTATATAAATATATATATATATATATATATATATATATATATATAATATACAAATCACCATGAAAGATTTAGGCTGGTTCTGCTGTAAACAGGAATGCAAGATGTGCCAAAGGGCCTCTCATACAATCTTCAAAGGGTGTGGACAGATGTAAACATATGTGAAAGACTGCTCAAAAATATATGTAACTGGGTCACCATGGAGATGTTACAGGTGTTACTTCTCATACATTGACATGGTAGAATTTGTCAGCAGAAAAGGACCACTTGGCCCAACCAGTCTGCCCTTTTTTCTTCCCTGCCTGTTCTGTCCCAGCAGAACCTTATGGTCTCCAGTGACCCTCCCCCCTTTTTATTTACTAGTGTTCCCCTATGTCTACCCCATGCATGTTTGAAACAGCAACAGTTTGGCATTCAGGCATCCACAACTCTTTCACTGAAGTAGTGTTTCTTCACATCCCTCTTAAACCTCCCCCTTCCAGCTTCATTGCATGCCATCTGGTGCTGGTGCTCTTTCTTATTTAAAAGCGATTCCTCTCCTGCACTCTAGTCATCTCCTTTAGTTATTTGTAGGTCTCTATCATGTTCCCTGTTGCTCTACTGTCTTCCAGGGTGTACATGTTGAGATCCCTCAGTCTCTCTTCATAGTGTTTTTGGTGCAACCCCGTGCACCATTTTAGTTGCCCTTTTCTGGACTGCCTTCACCCTATGTCTTTTCTGAGGTGTGGTCACTAGAACTGGACACAATACTTCAGGCGGGGTCTCACCAATGAGTGACACAGTGGGAATGCCACCTCCCTCCTCCTGCTGGAGATACCCCTTCCTATGCACCCTAGCATCCCACTGTGACTAGCCCTACCTCCTGCATTTCAGCTGCGACATTTGACAGAAACAACATTATCAGCTTGCCTGGATGGAATGATGGGAGGGTGGGTGGGTGGGAAAAATCGCTGTGCAGTGCTGGTTCAAAGAAGGTAAAAACCTCCCTACACTAGCTTTTTGTAGGGGCACAGCCTCCTCCTCTATGTCAGTCTCTCCAGCTGCTTCTACACCTGACTGGGACAACTTGAAACTGCCTTCTGGCCTAAAGGCTGTCGGTTCCAATTATGTGACCACGTACAAAGCTACTCCCCTTGATGAGAAGCTGGAGGAGGGGTCACTGCAAAAACAGATCCCCTAATACCATGAATAACACACCACACATCAGTCTCTGGTTACAAAAGGCCGTAGATTTACTTAACCATAACGACAATATTTCATTCACATCATCATCATAAAGATGTATACAGTATATGTACATGGTACAATTAAATAAGGATTCCTGGGCATCAAATTCATGCAGTCATCTTGACTTGAGCCTTAGCAACCCATGTCATACATACAAGGAGGAACTCTAGCCCATGGGTCGGACAAACCTGACAGAGTCTGTATTTCTCCACTGGACAGTTCCCCTTCCCTCCATCAGATTTTGGAACATCCAGAACCTTTGCCAAGCACCATGCCCATCCAGGACCACACTTCCCAACTATTGGTCTTGGCTGCCCTGTGTTCCAGTGCACACCCCAACCATGTGACCGCCCTCTTTGCAGTAATGTGTACTCACCCAGGATCGTGCCTCTAGCCTGGTTGTCACACAGCTCCGGCTAACTCCAATATATCATCTGGAAGGCCTCCTTCAGGTGGATCTCATGTGAATTTACCGCCACTTAGGTGTGCCCCTTATGCACATCCTCCTGCTAATACTCAGAGGTCCTCCAGTATGCATGCAAATGAGACCACAAATGTCCTGTAATTCTGAATGAAAAATATAATTTCCATCCCCAATAGGTGCATGCCATCTGTGCTATACAGTGCCTCGCATGCCCTTGCAATGAGATAATGAATGCCTGATGACTTCCACACCACAAGAGGTAAGCTATCTCCTTATTTTCCTGCATGTCTTTTCAATAGCTGGTATACTGTGGGTTCCATGCCAGCCTAATCGTAGTGTGATGCAAGACCACACCAGGCCTGCATTTGGCAGTAATTGTCTTAGATGGGCTCGACCCTTCTTGAGTTGATAAATCAATTTTGTGCCCCAAGTATGACCAGGTCATGGATGCGCAGGTAAGCAACTAAGCCCGCTGGGAGTTGCTCATAGTTGCCCAATGATATACAATATCCTCTAGCTGGTACCACTGCAGCTCGCTTTCCGTACTGTTTTAACACTTCCTTCCACTTTGTCAATCCAAGCTGCTCGCCATTACGTTCAAATCTTTGACCTGCTGTGAGCCTCCTGAATGTATGAATGGCCAATAATCCAGATTTGTGGACCCAGTATGAGCATGCTTGACAATAGAAAACAGATGTGAGTGATCTGCAACGGTATACTATGTTCACTGCTTACCTTCGTTGCCCCAGGCCTTTACGATCGTTATCTGCATATTGCCATACATCCCGCCTGTGGTCTGATGTAAGTCTTATAAACATCAGAAGCCCATCTGCCAATCGCTTTTATTTACATATGAACATATGAACCTGCCAGCAGAAACAGGCCTCGTGGCCTATCACATCTGCTTGAATGTGCAGCTAGCACCCTATTTCATCTGCAGGCATCCCAAACCTGGCTGCCTCAGTAGCCAAACCTATTCTAAATGAATGACTGCTAAATTCCCTTTATTTCCTACCTGCCAGCCATAGATCCTTTCTGAGGACAACCAAGAATTGCACACTGGCTTACCATCCCTGTGTACAAAGAAGTGACCTTTAAGGTCCTAGTGAGCCACCATCCAAGATGGCTGCCTAGAGGTTGGACCATAGTGTTCAATATATATACAGAGAGGCTTGAATGTGGACCCCAATGGCTCAGTTGAAGCAGTTTGTCCACCATATTAGGGGAGGAGTGAGGTGCCGGCAGATAGCAAGAACCCTTCTTGAAACTTAGATAGCGGCACCAGCACACTGTTCTGATAGCAAGTCAACTTCTTAGGTACCAACTGGCCCTCTACTTATTAAGCTGAAATGTGTTGCATAATTTAGGGCAAGGTTAAAGCTGGAATGTACTGAATATATAGCATAAGGACTTCTATTGTGTATACCTCTTGTATTATATATTTTTTCTTTGTTGCTCTACATTTTATATCTCCTGTCTATGTAACTGCGAACTGTATGTGTATGTGCCTCAGGACCTCCTTGTGAATGAGCTTGCTCAACAGAGTCTTTCCTGCAATAAACTTGAACTTGAACTACAGACACTACACTTTGTCACATGTACTGCCAGCTCCACACTACCATGTGCACCACAGACCCTACACTGCCACATGCACTATCAGCACTCCACAGTGCCATGTGTACTGCCAACTCTGCCCTATACTATGTGCACTGCCAGTGGCATAATTCCATATGCACTGTTGTCACTGTGTTGCCACATGCACTGCTGTCTCTGTGTAGTTCCTAGTGTGCAGCAGTCTCCACGCTGTGCCTCGTGCAGTGCTGAAATGGTACAGGTAACACCACAGCTGAGCAGCTAACACCTCAGAGTGTTGCATGCACTTTTGCTGTCTCAGTGCAACACTCACTGCCGCTAAAAATTGAAATGAATGACCCCAGACCCGTGGTCCATTGATCGCCAACCCAATGCTCTTCTGACTCAGAGATGTGCTAGCAGCTGAGCCGCACTGGCAAGTATTTTCTGCTGCTCTTACAGCATTGCGTCCTGTATACTATGCACTGCACTGTGAAGCAGTTTCCCCAAAAGCTGTTTATTCCCCTAACAAGTCCAAGTGCCCATCATTTGACATTTCTCTTTTCTTCATTTTTTTTTCCATGTTACTGTTGTGTCATCTCCAAGTTTCTTTTGTGATACCCTTCCACCTTTTGGTGCTGTTTCTGCAGGCACCACACTGCATGTTTTTAAACTGCTGACACACTGCATTCTGCAGGATGAACCATGCACTGTTTGAGCTACTGAATATGTGTGTGTATATATATATATATATACTGTGGCCCAGATATTCAAACTGCGCTCAAAACGAGCGCAACAGCAGGAGCAAGCACAAACCAGTTGCGCAAATGCGCAACAGGTGCGATATTCAAACATGGAGCAGAGCAAATTGCGCAAGCAACCAACGTCTGAATATCGCACATACTGCACCATCGCGCAACCAGGAAGGAGAAGCTGAGCCAAAATGTTGCGCTATGGAGCAACCAGGGAAGCTCAGCTGAGCATTCCAGAGCTGCCATAGCAAAGCACAGCCCCCAGAGCAATGGAACTGCACATCCAGGGAGGCAGACTGGGGCCCACCGCCAGCCATGCCACACATGGGCACAGGAACACACTGCAGAACCCACACCACACCTGCACACCCCAAGAACAGCATCACTGGGGGTGGGACAGATGATCTACTTGCCCATGGGGACAAGCCAACAAAGCATAGCAGAGCCATGACACCCCAGCACAACCACTGGCAGGCGGAGAGTGCCACACACAGGGGGTTGACAACCACAGTGCACATCAGCCCCCCGTACGACACAGCACACCCTGCACTGTGACCCCAAGACACCACCCATGTGAAGTGACTGGCACTGCAGGAAACCATGCAGTCCCCCAGCACTCATCAGCCCCTGCAACACAGAAGCCTACAAGCCAGACACACCCTGTGCACCCAGCAGTGGGTGGCAGCAGGCAGCAAGACCAACTGAAAGTCACTGCCATGCTGGAGATACCTCCCATGCACACACATGCACACAACATACCCAGGACCATACCAGCCCAGATGGCATGTACACCCCTGCAACTGAGCACCCATAGCCAGCTGCAAATCAGAGACCAACACAGTATTCATATCAAAATAGAAATGTATATTAAAAGATTAATCACAAAACCAAGTGAAACTATGTACAAGTGGGGGGGGATGGGTAAAAGGCAGGGGTGTTCAAGGGGGAGGGAATAAAAACTTGGAAAAGGAAGGCAGGGTGATAGGGATGGGAGAAGTGGGAAGGGAATGTGGTCTATGGCCCAGCTGGCTGCTGGTCCTCCCCCTGCTGGCGCCCCCTCCTGTGCCTCCTTCGCCAATCACCATGGCACTGTACGGCCTGCAGGATCTCCTGGTTCTGAAGTCCAACCTGGGTGAGGCACCGAAGATCCTGGGACATCCTCCTGAGTACCTCGAGGCCTAGGAAAATGGGAACACAGTCAATGGCTGAGACTGACCACAACCCTGAACACCACCCAACCTGCAAGCCATATAGCCCAATGTCCCGCACCTGTGATGGCATACACCCACCCACAGTGAACATGCACATGGCCATCACAAACTGGCGGCACCAGCTATGTGCACCACTGCCCACACACACTGCCCACGTCCATCACAGTACAAACAAGGCTGGCAAGTGACGTGGCAACGTGGTGCGATGCCAGTTACACAGCTATGTGCCCAGTGCATGCCTGGACCACCAGTGACGCATACACAGACGTGCTGTGATACTGCACAGTGATGCATGTCACCTGTGTCGTGCCTACATACATAGATACATAGACAGTGTCGTCAGATAAGGGCCTATGGCAAACCCAGTCTGTCCATATGAGCTTGTAAGTTCACGTTGTTTCCCTAGAAGTCTGTTGCCCCTTACCCCTGATCTCCAGAATTCCTTCATGTCTGTCCCCTGCAGTCTGAAATCCCGTGATTGTGTCAGCCCCCACCACGTCCTCTGGCAGGGTGTTCCACTTGTCCACCACCCGCTCTGTGAAGGCAGTCCATCACCATGTGTCCTCTGAATCGTCCTCCCTCCAACGTCATCCCATGCACTCTAGTCCTGGAACATCTTTTTCACTTCAAAAAGTGTGTCCTGCACCCTGATCCTCCCTGTAAGATACCTGTATGTCTCCATCATATCCCCTCTCTCCCCCCTCCCCTCCAGGGAGTACATGTTCAGTTCCTTCAACCTGTCGTCATAGGACCCGTGATGCAAGCCATGCACCATCTTTGTTGCCCTCCTCTGAACCTTCCCTGGCCACTCTACGTCCTTACGTAGGTATGGTCTCCGGAAATGTACACTGTACTCCAGGTGGGGCCTCACTAGTGTCTTGTATAGTGGAATTATGACCTCCCCTTCCTGCATGGTTGTATTGTACAGGGCTAGTGGACTCCCCAGCATGCAATAGCATCCATGAAGTCATGATATTCACATTGCTCAAGCAGCTCTGTCTGCCGCTGTTGCCCCTGCTGCTGTTGCTGTGGCTGCTGCTGCTCTCTCTCCGGGTGCCGACTTCTGCTGCCACCGGGGCCCTGGCACGGCCCTCCTCATCCTGGCCCTGCATCCTCAGATCCCGGCCTGTGGGAGACATATGTTGAGACAAACATCAGTGTGACTCAAAAGCAGAGTGCTCCCTGCCCCAGTGAGAGTGCCCGCACACACAGCCATAACCATCCATCGCACAGCTGCACACACTGACACAGCCAACCGTGTCCAAGCTGTCACCTATGCACAGCCACACAAGCACACACACACACACACACCCCTACAGAGAATATAGGTGCATAGATGGTACACTCACCTGGCCTAGGCACCACGCCCCACCTGACACGTGCCCGCAGCCTGGCCAACATGTCCGCCCCCTCCGGGCGGAGGTCACTCGTATCGGTGCCGGGCACTGCTCAGCAGACTGGCCCGTCCAGTGACCTCCACCAGGTCAGTGGCCACTTGCTGCCACATCGCAGTATCCGAGGCGCGTGAGGGGCCTCACCATAGAGTGCCTCACAGTGGGCTCCACCAGGGCCACCAGCTTGGCCACCTCCAGTGGGCTCCAACTCACTGCCTCCTCCTAGCCATCTCAGCCAGTTTACAGCAGGCAATATGGCGCCCGCTGCACTGTAACACTGCGGGGTGTTGCGCATCAGACCACCACAGGCTCAATCGCGCTGTTCAACAGCGGCACGCCACTATTATAGCGCTGCTCACCAGACAGCAATAGGGATGTACATGGCATGCGAACAGCCAGGGGCAAAGGGCATAACAAGGTCACGGCAATGACGCAAGGACGCACAGCACCATCGGACGATAGGCATCCTGCGTGACTGCCAAGCTGTGTACCAGTGCCACAGTGGACTATTGCGCAGTAGTGCCACAGCGCCATATAGTGCCCAGTGCTGTAGCGCCACTGGCACAATGGTGGCCATGGCCTGAATTGCCTATCA
Organism: Neoceratodus forsteri; assembly: GCA_016271365.2. Lineage (NCBI taxonomy): Eukaryota > Metazoa > Chordata > Ceratodontiformes > Ceratodontidae > Neoceratodus > Neoceratodus forsteri. Next base: position 24,943,466 of record JADMNL010000022.1, on the reverse strand, counting down.
CGCTCAGCAGGTCTGCAGCACGATAGACGCATGCGTAAGCTGTCTGGGCATGCGCAATGCAGTGTAGCATGCAGGCACAAATCTGCGCCATTGGCTCAGCCGGCCGTTCCGTATTGCGCTAAGCGCAAATCCGCGATATTCAGCCGACATATGCAAATCATTCGATCAGCCATTCAAAGGCGCAGTGGCGCGATTAGCATGTCATTAAAGTTGCGCCACTCCTCATTTGCATGTGTTGCGCTATAAAATGCGACAGTGGGTAGTGCTGGCCAGATTTGGTTACTGCAGGTGAGAGGTGAGTTACATGCTGTGATGCTCAGGACAATGCTCATGGGCAAGGGTGCGGAGGATGATAAGGCTGAGGGGCTGAGCATGAAAGGGCACCAGAGAAGGGACAAAGGGCACCCTTTCTATCAGTATCTGCCATGCGGAGAGGAAGCGTGGGGCTTCGCCCCGGGCCGGCACCTATGCTCATGAGGAAATGCTGTCGACTGCACAGTGACAGGTGTCCACTTCCACCCATACAGATCACCATGACTGACCAGAGCCAAGCTGAGGGTGTGGACGGCGGACGTAGGAGGAGGCTGAACTTCACAGCGGCAGAGACGGAGGCCCTCTTCCAGGCCTACCTGGAGGATGAGCCACTATTGAGTGGACGGAGGGGCACCCCTCAGGAACGTGCAGCTGCATGGGAAGGGGTAGCTCGGGCCGTCAACCTGCACGGAAGCAACAGTGCTCCATGCAGGAATGCAAGAAGAAGATGGGGACTGACCGCAGGAGGCTGAAGGAGAAGGTGGCAGCCTTCAGGGCGGCACGTGCTGGCACTGGTGGGGGCCCACCAGTGGTGTTGCAGCTGACCCCAATGGAGGAGACATAGGTCGTGCCATGCAGCCGAAGTGCCATTGTGGGCGTGCCAGGCGGAGGATTCCAGACAGGTGGAAGCCCATCACTGCACGGTATGACATGGTGGTGGTGTTGGGGGCTGTTGTTCACATGCACTCACATGTACTCTCTTTCTGTTACAGATCCTGTTAGCTTCAGGAGACGGTGGTGGTGGTGGGTCAGACAGTGATGCAGACCTGCTGGGCGTGATGGAGGGGGACCATCCACCTCGCCACCAGCCAACAGGCACTGCAGCAGCATACACGCTGGGCCAACAACTCTGGTGTCAGTGATACGGGTGCGGGGGGTGCACAGCCTGTGTCTCAGCAGTCCGGCATGCAGGTATGCCAGCATGCTGTGCCTATGGCAGTGGCACGTACCTGCACCATTGATGATAGCAGGCCTGCAATGGGCAGTGATAGGTGTGTGTCCCATGACGGACACATGGCAGGCCAGCACGTGCCCCTGGGCCTTCCTGGTTCACACCTGTGTACCAGCATGCTGGCACAGTCCCAGGCTGTGCCTGTCAGCACCGGTGGGGCAGCACGGTGGCTGTGCAGGTGTCCGGCACTGTTGCCAGCGAGGTGGAACAGGTGGACCTGGGGCTCAGCAGTTGAGGCGGCAGCAGCGGTCGCACACCAGGTCTGAGGTGATGTCAAGCAGTGGCACATGTCCACCGCCCTTTGATCTGCCCATACCTGGTCTGGCAAACAGCCCACCCTCAAGGGTGCTGTGCACCGGGACCGTCCACACCCTGGTGGTCACGATGCCATTGGGGCACAGTACCCATTGGACGTGCACACCCGCCTGCTGCAGGAATCAGTACAGCTGCAGGGGCGGGTTGCAAGGTCCGTGGAGGCACTGTGTCCGTGAAGCAGCACAGCAGGGAGTGTGCTCGGGACCGAGCTGAGCTGGTCCTTATGCGGACTGATGTGACCGCCGCCATTGACAGGCTGACCCAGGCAGTGGTCTCTGTCGCGGATGCATTGGGCACACTGTCAGGTGCCCTGTACGCACACCCCACACAGTGCGCTCCCCACTCCCCGTTCCCGGTGTCGTGCGACACCAGGCCTGTCGATGCCGGGTTCTGCTGTGGGCAGCCCGAGCACCCCTGGTGCACATTTGTTCGGCATGATACAGACCCCTGTGCGGGCAAGATCGCGTTTGCGCAGTGGGACCCCTGGTGGTGCAACAGCGCCACCCCATGTGGCCCCTGCTCAGCCTGCCAGTGCTGCTGGGCCACGGCAGGACTGCCCACGCATCCGTGGTGGCCGTGGGACAGTGCTACATGACTGAGCTGTCTCCCAGTGCGGGCCCTGTCTGGTGCTGCCCTGTGTGCAATGTGTGTCATGGTGGGCAGTGCACTGCTGGGTGCTCTGCTCACCACGCTGACACACGGACCACCTGCACACTCTCCCAACGCTGTCCACAGGTGCGTGTGCATGATGATGCCTGCATTGCACTGTACACAAAGGTGCAAGGGTGCCCAGGTCCTGACACATGTACTTCCAGGCGGTACAGTGGTGGGGTGGTCGGTGGTGCTGTGTTGGCAATGTCGTTTCCATGATGCTGTGCTTCTGCCATGCACGCTGCCTGGTGTGTGTGTGTGTCCATATGAGTGCTCACCCCTCCTGATGGTGTGTTGGTATGCCTGGAACCTTCAACTCCCCTGACCTTCATGCACGGTGTGTTCCCCTGTGTGCCTGTGGTTTTGCATGGACAGTGTTGCCTGCACATGTCCCTTGACTTACCTGTGTTGGGCGTAGTGCTCTTCTGCAATGGTGTCCCGGTGCAGCTGGGCCTGCAGGTCAGTCGGGGTCCCTCCGTCCTAGGGGGCTGCTCATCACCAACATCACGGTGCCACTGGCGTCCCATCGCTGTCCCCCTCTTCGACCTGTCACGGCTATCCCATGGTCTTTGGCCATGTTGTGCAGAGATACAACAGGCCAGAATATCCCACAGGCCTTTTGGGGCTGTACTGTGAGCACCGCCGGAGGTGTCTAGGCATCGGGCGTGCCTTGAGCATCCCAAACACCCGCTCTATGATGTTACATGTTGCGGCATGTGCCTCATTGAGCATATAGCTGCGCTGGGGTCTTGGGGTGCGATGCAGTGTGAGCAGCCAGGGACGGTGGGTATCCGCAGTCACCTGTGTGGAGATAGTGGAGAGCAGTGTCATGTCAGGTCCATATTGCCCATATCCTTGTGTGCCACTACCATGGCACCTGTGTCATTCCACCCTTGCCCAGAGTTTGCATTCCATACATGTGTACTCACCACTAGATGACCGTGGGGATGTCCCCACTCTCGAATCGATGGCACAGTGAGACTGGTGCATATGAAGGCATCATGTGCTCCACCAGAGTGTGGCACAGACATTGATAATGCGTCCAGTGGCATCACACCACCTGGCAGTTGACACTGGAAAACCCCTTTCGGTTCCAATATGCCTGGCCGTCGGGGCCAGGTGGCGTGCGAATGGCCACATGGGTGCAGTCTATGGCCCCTAGCACGCCAGGCATATATGCTACCCTGTGGAACTCCTGCATGTTTGCTGTATGCTCTGCCGCGGTGCTGGGGAAATGGATGTACTCCGCAGCATGAGTCAGCAGTGCGCTGAGGAATTGGGTGAGGATGCATGATGTGGCCAACTGTGTAATGCCTGTGGTGTCCCCTGTCGGCCTCTGGAAGGTGCCCGTGGTGAGCAGGTACATGCAAGCTGTCACCTAGGTCTCCACAGACAGAGCGTGACTCCATCGTGAGGGTGCCTGCATCACATCACTGCACAGCTCACAGAGCCATCTCAGTATTGCCCTGTTCAGGTGGTACCGGCCCACGATCTCGACATCTGTGTACAGCTTGAAGCTGAGGCGGGCACGATACTGCCTGTCGGGGGCATACCGCTGACGGGCCCCTCCGCAGCCACGTCCACCTGCAGCATGGTGTCTCACCCCCCTCATTACAGCTTCCATGTGGAAGCTGGCACTGTCCATCTCCCTGGCTTCTGCCCCCCCGGCTGCTGTTCCTGTGTTACCCCCGCTGCCCCCACTGCTGCTTCCACTGCACCAGGCACCCCGCTGGCCTCTCTGTCCTCCTGGACCCACTGTCCCTGTCTGCCCTTCCAGCTTCTGTCTCTCTCTCTCTCTCTGTCTCTGTCTCTCCCCCCAGTTTGCGGCCTACTAAGGTTCTTGCGCCGCTTCCTTGGAGCCTTTTATTTTGGCTCAATTCCGCTGCGCAGCTTCCGCTGAGCCCTCTTGCGCATTGCGCAAGTGTTGAATATCGCATACGCACTTTATGCATGGACCCGCCCCTTCGGTTGCGCATGCCTTCATTTCCATTGCGCTGTTGCTCAGCATGTTTTCGGTGGCGCAACTGGCCCCTTCTGAACATCGCAGAATGGCGCATTTGTGGAGTTGCGCCGCGCAACCCTGTTGCGCATGGCGCAACCCTTTTGAATATCTGGGCCATGTATATATATATATTTTTTTTTTCCAGATTGTGCCAGTTTTGAGGATCCGCCCTCATTGTTTCTCCTATCTCTCAAATCCCTATCTCCCTCCTCCTATATCTCTGCTCTAACTCTTTCATGCCATGATCCCTCTGCCTTGTCTCTTTCTTGTCTGGTCCTCTACCTTCTCACCTCCCTCCTATACATGTCCTTCCCTGCCCCTGCTTCCTGCTATGATCCCTCTGTCCTGTCTGTCTCTTGCCTGATCCTCCACCTTCTCACCCTTACCCATGCTACTCTCTCTTCCTTTCCTAAGCCTCTTCTCATTATATTACCCTACTGTCTCCTCCTGCCCTCCTCCTCCATTTTAATCCTATACACCTTATTTTTCAGAGTTAGACCTGGCACCCGATTCTCTACAAACTGTATTTGCTTCAATTATCCTTCGTTTATCCCCTCAACAATTGCTACTTGTCTTGCCTACTGTGGCTTACCGATATGCTTTCTGTTTCCCTCCAGTTGAACCATGTTAAATCTGTTTTTCACCACGTGAGAACCTGTAATGCTACCTACTACCTCTGTTATGTTGAATTAGTTCCCTCAAGGTTCTTACATTGTGTACATTTGTACATTTCCTTGTATAATGTATTGTTTGCTTCTCTCCCTGTTCAAAAATGTTCTTGTACCTGTTCATTATGTTGTACTCTCCCGGGTCATGCCTGAAAATAGTCGTTGTGTTGGCTAGTGTACTTACCCGGTAAACAAAAACTAAATAAATAAAAATCACCATCCCGAAGGTAACACTGAATGTTCACTAGTGTCCAGTGGTCCCACACTCTGCTGATTGCCATCCCAAAGTTAAATACGAATGTACCCCTGGTGTCTAGAGTTGCCACTCCCTGGTCAACCACCAACCTGAAGTTAGAAATGAAAGATTCCATAGTGCTAGTGGTCCCCCCCGGCGATCACCACCTGCTGTGGTTAAAAAAAAAAATTGACATTACCTCCAGTGGTTCCACACCGCACTCGTACCCATGCCCCATGGCTACAGTAGTATTCCCTGGTGTCCAATGGTTCATCTGCCCGACACCCAGACTTCATTTCCCCGGTGTCCAGTGTATCCCCACCCCATTCTGATCCCCTTTATAAGAAAGCAAAAACAGTCCCTGGTGGTGTAGTGGACCCCTCTCCATATTCCCGATCCACACATAGAATACAATCTGTATCTTTGCCAATGCTAGTGGGCTCCCCACCCCATCATCTAGTGCCCCACAATCCTGCCCCCCCATCCCATCCCAGCGACTGACACAGACCTCCACTCTCCACCATGGTTGGCCACTGACTGAACTGTCAGTGAGTGTGTATGGTATACAATAGGAGCTCATTGACAGCTCAGTCAGTGGCTAGCCATGGTGGAGAGAAGAGGGCTGTGCCAGTCCCTGGCTTGGAATGGGATGGTGGGAAGCAGGGTGGTGGGGTACTACCTCCGGGGTAGGGGTCCACTACCCACTAGGAAAATATATTGATTGTATTCTTTAATGACAGATCGAGAGGGGGGGGCCTGCTAGACCACCAGGGAAACATTCAATGTATGCAAAAGGTTGGAGATAGGGAAGGAGGTCCACTAGACCACCAGGGAATGGTTTCTCATTCTGATACAGGGGATCAGGATGGGATGGGATACACTGGACACCAGGGAAACTGTGTCTGTGTGTTGGGTGGTGGGAGGATCCACTGGACACCAGGGAATCTTTCAGTTTTGCCTTCGGGATGGCGATCGGGGGGGGCACTAGCACCTGAGAAACATTGATGTCTCACCTTGGGAATGGCGATTGGTGGGTTAGGGGGTCACTAGATGGCAGGAACTACTGTGTTGTGGTCAGGGGCGCACCGCAGTTCTCTGCCAACAGCTATGGTTGAGTGGGAGTAAGTCAAGGTTTGGTTTGGCAGTATGTGCGTCACACAAGGGGATCAAGCGAAACAGCCTTGCATGGTGCACATACTCTGGATGTTGGACTGCACCAATATTCAGGTCCCTGCCCCTTCATTTGCATTGCACATCCCCAACTATTGCCCAGGCACAAACACTTTGCCCACACTAACCAGTCTTTTCAGTATTCCCTGCCCGTGCTAAATCTAGTTTGTGTGGACAAACTCAGTTTTGTGCCTGGGCAAAGTTTTGAATATCGTGCCCCTGGTGTCTTCATCCTGCTCTGTGTTGGTTGATGGGTGGAGCATTATGCCCCCCCCAAAGAGAGATCAGTCCAAGGAACGCTGAATCCACCCCCTGTGACCTCCCCTGAGTGACAGTCCATTCTGAAATTCAGTTCAATGGTGTGGTACAGGTCTTGCATCCACACAAACACACACACTTTTTTTTTTAACCTCTATGGGTCCTTCCCAACTGATCAGTATTTTTATTCTTCATACTGACCCATTTTCCTTTTTACGCCTACGGATCTGACAGGATGTTGACCATGTGTAGGAGGATGCTGAGCGTACATATCCGAGAAGTATTGTTTTTTGTTTACCCTACATTATTTGTCATAGTTAGTTCATAAGGAGCTGCAGATCCTTTGTGACCCCATTGCTGTTCTTATTTTACAGGTGTGGCTGGCTCTTCTCCTGAGGCCCCCTCATCCCAGGCTCCACAGGCGCCAGGTAAGAGATCTGTTATCTGTGCTAGGATGTTAACCTGTAACGGTGCTACCCCATGTATTATGACACTAGGCTTTCACTTGTTAGTCACGATGATGCAGGGTTTGAAATATCTCCACTATTTTGTTAAGATTTCATGTCAGATAAGGAGGAGAATGTACTGCAAAAAAACAACTGCATTAATGCAGACATTAGGGTGGAAGAATGCAAAGCACTCAAAGTACACACAAAAAATTTGAGTTTTGAGTCCTAGGAGTCTTGATGAATCATTGCTGTGGTGTTTCTTGGGGTTGACAAGCATAATGCCCACCCCTCCCTTGAGCAAAATGATAATCTCTTGCATCATACAGGACTATGTGGGAAGAAAGCTATTACTAATTCTGTTAGCCACATGTGCCGTGCCATACCTCTTTTTCTTCAAAGAGTAATTACCTATGAGGCAGCGGCTTGAAACTGTACCTTGTGCTTCAGACAGGAGGCTACAGGTTGGGAGGAGGGGGTTGGCATTAAGGTTGGCAACGCCAAGGGACACCACACCACTGATTTGCCAACTTTCCTGAGGCTCAGAACCCTGTTTCTTTCATTGTGCGCTTTCCACTCTTCAACCTTAATGTCTGCATTAATGTTGTTTGCAATGAACTGTATGTATGTATGGAGGAGACATGTAATGTTTTTGGGGCACTCCATGGCCATAAGCAAGCAAGGAGGCAGTATAGCGTGGTGGATAAGGGCACTGAGCGGCAAACCTTGAGACCTGGGTTTGAATTCTACAGCCCCCTCTTACATACTTTGTGACCCTAACTGTGCAAGTCACTTAACTGCCTTGTTACTCCCTGGCCATACCTGGAAACAAGCTACGGCTTAGTGTGCCTTTCCTGGTTAAACTAGTTCCCTTCCCTATAGGCAAGTTATTCTGCACCACTAACATTAGAGAAGTGAAATACTCTCTCTCTCTCTCTGCTGTTTAAAATTCCCTGTGCACCAAATGGCAGCAGCATTCTTTTCCTTCCCAATTCTAGAAAGTAGAAAGGAAGCAGTTTAGTTTTTATATAGCACCCATCATGCAAAATGTATCCAGAAATGCTTTACAATATGGGAGGAGAGAGAAACTTAAAGTTCTTTGGAATAAGGTGCTAACTAAATCAAATGCCTCAACATTTTAACAACCCTTTAATCTCTTTTTTGTTACTTTTTACAGCATGAAAGTCTTGTCAAAATAGAGTTCCAGTGTCCTAAGGGAAGGGGGAGGGGAAATTGCTTAACCAGGAAAGGCACACTAAACCGGAGCTTGTTTCCAGGAGCAACCTGGGAGCACATGGAAGTTAAGTGACTTGCTGAGGGTCACACAGTATGCAAGTCGAAGCTGATAGGATTCAAACACAGGTCTTTAGGCTTGCAGCTCAGTGCCCTGAACCACTGTGCTATACTGCCTCCTTAGCACTGTAAAAAGGCATACCGTCCATTTGCCGCAAACTCATATTCTGGTTCTAAACTTTGTTAAAGGGGGACTATAACTGAGTCCTTGCATGTGTATTTTTATTGCCAAGAACAAAGAAAGGGGTTATTTCTGAAAAGTGCAATCAAGCGTGGGTACCACTTTTTATAGCGCGTGCCACCACTGAGATAATGCTGCCACTGTCCAGCTAATCCCTAATCTCATTTACTCCAGTCAGGTACAGAGGTGACTTGTAGATGGGGCCTTTTAAAGTTTGATTCAAATAAGCATGGAGAAGGATGCCATGGGATGCAGAGAGTGCCTGGCAAGTGCCACTGGACACCAGGGAGTTCTCATCACTGTGTAGGGAGAGTTAGACCAGTGCCACTGGACACCAGGGAGTTCTCATCACTGTGTAGGGAGAGTTAGACCAGTGCCACTGGACACCAGGGAGTTCTCATCACTGTGTAGGGAGAGTTAGACCAGTGCCACTGGACACCAGGGAGTTCTCGTCACTGTGTAGGGAGCGTTAGACCGGTGCCACTGGACATCAGAGAGTGTGTAACCACAGGGTAGGAAGAGGGAGAGGTACTACTGACACCAGGGAGTGCTTCATGGAACAAAGGGAGGGGTGCCAGGTAGATGGCATTTTGCATAGAGATGGAAATTGAGGCCACAGGACACCAGGGAATGCAGGGCAGAATATGGGAAACACTTATACTGCTGGTTCTTAATATATTGGTTTCAAATCAATAAGTAGTTTTAAATATTAATCTAGGGGCAATATTCATGTTTAAAAAAGTGTTTATCTTATTAGATTAGTGCACCCCTTTTGAGAGCAGTTAACTTATTAATGGATTAATTAAACATGTGTTATTTGGCGATATGGAGGATTGTGTATGAGCAGTCATACACAGCAAGGATATTCTTGTATCAAGAGGTTTTCTTGGTAACAGAAGACCTTGAGAGCCCAGCTCGAGAGGTGCTCTGTTACCAAGGGAACCCGGAGTTACAAGAATATCCTTGTTTGTGTATGACTGCTCATACACAATCTTTTGTAGTGTATGTGTAGTCACAGCATAGAAATCACACAGAAGCCAGCTAGTGAAGACAACAGAGAATATCAATTTTACATTTTCTTTTTTTGTTAAACTGACACAGTGTGCTTCAGATGTTTCTGCAAGTTCAAGTTACAAAACAAAAATACATCTTCCAGCTTAACTGGAAAGAGGAAAGCAACTACGTGGCAGCATTCCAAGTTGTTCTGCTGTAGTAATGACATCACTACTGCAGCAGAGCAACATAATGATGTCACTACTGCAGTAGAACAAGCATATTCCAGGCAAGGAATTCCATGCATAACAGCATTACACCATACACTATATTCTTATTTAAAGCCTTGATTAGCGTACATAAAAAATTTTATTTCAGGACATTTGCAAGATTTGTCATACTTAAGTGAAGTAATGTCTGGATTTGGGGGAAGTAGTCTGAAATTAAGATTTTCACAACCTCAGTATGTCTAGGAATTCTTGTTTCAAAACATTTGCAAGATTTGTCATACTTAAGTAAAGAAATGTCTGGATTTATGGGAAAGCAGTCTGAATTTAAAGATTTTCTGCACTTCAGTATGTCTTATAACTTTCATTTCAAGATATCTGCAAGATGTGTCATAAATTAGGCAAAAATTGTGTTGATTTTGGGGAAGCAGCCAATTTAAGATTTTCTTGACTTCAGTATGTTTAAGAACTCTTGTTTCAAGATATTTGTAAGATTTGTCAAACTTAAATTAAGTGAATAAATATCTTGATTTTTTGGTTAAATAGTCTTAATTTAAGATTTTTTGGACTTATTTCAGTATGTCTAAGAACTCTAGCTTTTTAGTTAAACAGTCATATTTTAAGATTTATAATCTTATATTAAGAATTTATGCAACATCTAGATTCAAGTCATAATATCTTATTTTTTAAGTCTTAGATAATTATCTTACCCCATTGGCAGAATAGTTTGCTTATTTTAAGCATGAAATATGCAAATTTAAGGTTTTTTTATATAATTTTAAGACTGGAATTTTTTGCAGTGTACTAGGTCCACTGTTTACCTTCATTGCCCTGGACTTTCATAACCGCTATCTGCATGTTGCTGTATGACCCAGTTGTAGTCTGATGTAACTCCTATAAACATTAGAGGTCCATCTGTCAGCTCCTTTTATTTGATCTGCAGGCATCTCGAGCCTAGCTGCCTCATTAGCAGCACCTGTTCTAAATGAATAACTGCTAAATTCCTTTGATTCCCTCCCTACCAGCCATAGATCCTTTCTGAGGACAGCTAAGACCTGCACACCGACTTACCACATCCGCGAACAAACAGGTGAACTTCGAGGCACTAGTGAGCCACCATCCAACATGGCTGCCTAGAGATCAGACTCCACAGAGCCTTTTTTCAAATTCAGAATCATCTGTTGCTTAAAGCCTCTAAACAGCTGGAAAATGCTTACCTACAATCAGTGATAACGAGACAAACTCGCCAGTGTTTTATTTTGCTGATCGGGTCTTGTTTCATAAAGATATCATCGTCCAAAAATCTGAGAGATGGCTCAGACAGAAAGAGCAGAAATGACGGCCGCCACAGCACATACAACGGTAAGCGTCAGTGATCTTATTAAAATAAAGCAAATGTTAAAGGTCCTGATGTAGTATACATTTGTCTTTTCGGTGTCACCTTCTGATATTGGGTTTCGAGCACATCACTCTAAGCCCACTAGTTGTAAGTTTTGTCTAAATTTGCACTTAAAAGAAAACACTGGCATATAGTTTATTGCCAGTTCACATCAAAGCTTATATGAAGAATTGTATCTGTGCTCTCTGTCCCATAGACCTAATTTATGTTGTATTATCTGTGTTGATGGCTACATCTTTCGTATTAAGTTGCATCATACTCATCTAGTGCAGGCCCCTTGTGTCAAGCAGACTCTTTTGAAAACCGGGCCCAATATTTATAAAAGGCTGCTTTTCAAGCAACGCTCAAGGTGAATATAAACAGGTCAATTTATTTTTAATAGGCTCTTCTGATACATAATGAATGCCAAATGAAACAGTATTAGTGTAGTTATCACAGCCATTTGACATGTAGTATTTCGCAATGCAAGCAACTAGAATTTAACAGAAAGTAAGTGCTCTGTAAATGCTGTATGAGACAGCATGATGTAACATGTCCCATGAATACAAACAAAGGATTTTATGCTTTAAAACTGGCAGTTAAACTTTTCTGTCCTGATTTATGTTTACAGATATTTAAATGAGCTGCTTACTCACTCAAGGCTGTTTCTGGCAGCACATCCTAAGAGGCATTTCCTTGACTTTATATCTAAGTACAGCCAGTCGGCTCACAAAGTTTACAGTTAGTTCAAATGCTTTTAGGTAACACAGCAGATGTAAGTGTAGTGTAGGCGAACTGCTTGTTTTTAAGAACTGCTATGCAGAGAAGAAAAACAGCAAAACCTGTTGTTTTCCTGGATAATGACAAAAAGGGATTTCACTATAATGAATGCTCCTTTTAGCAACTTGACAGAGCAAGCGTTTCACAAACCGGCAACAGTGTCTGAATGTTCATATACTCAGCACACAATCAGAATACAGACCGAGTGCCTAATAATCAAAATTTGTTAAAGTTGCTTTTCAGGCAATGCTCTAAGCAATTATAAACAGTCCAATTTCTTTTTAGCAGTCTCTTTTATGAACATTCAAATTTACCAGCAGATAAAGGCCCTATGGTCTATCAACTCTGCTCGAGAGTGCAGCTAGCAACCCTTATACTGCAGCTGCCCCTCCCATACCCGGACCCTCCCTCGTACCCTATCCTATCCCCTTTTGAAGCAGGCCACTGCTCTACAGGATACCACTTCCGCACGCAATGTGTTCCACCCAGACACCACTCTCTCTGTAAAAATGTGTCTTCTCATTTCCCTCCCAAACCTTCCGCCCCTCCAATCTGAGATCATGACCTCGAGTGTCCCTGCCCCCTTAACTTGAATAGTCCCTCCATGCCTGTCTTTGTTTATTCTTTATTTATTGTTTATTCTTGTTTATCATTTATTCGTTTTGAAACATAACAAATGGAGAATGAAACAGTGTTAGCATGGCTATCACAATCCTTTGAAATTTAATATTTCACAATGTATGCTACTAGAATCAAAGAGAAAGTAAGTGCTCTCTAAATACTGTACTAGACTGAATTATGCAATGTGCAGAATGACTCCCAACTAAAGAATTTTAAATTGACACCGAAACCTTCCTTTCTGATTTATGCCTACAGGTATTTAAATGAGCTGGTTGTTCATACAAGGCTGTTTCTATCCATACATTCTGCTAACTGGTTGTTTAATGTTTGAGACACTTTTGTTTGGGGACGGGGGAGGCATGGGGGGAACTGATTTGAGATGACACTCAGCTACTTGCTGGGTGTCTCCATGCAGATTAAAGTTTCATTGAGGTGTTTTCTCATAGGAGCTTCAGTCCTTTCAACTACAACAAGTTTCTGCCCTGCAAGCACTGACCAGTCTCGTGATCTGCCTGTCTGACCACTGGCCTGTCACTGTTGAGCCCCCTGCAACCTAAGCTGTATTGGCCCTGACAGTGACGCACCTCTGAAATGCAGTTCTTTGTAACAAAATGTTTGCTGCACATGCATGAGCATGCAAACATACAAACAGCAGCAACATTAACTTTTGCCTTTTATTGTTACTAGAGCTGCCCTCCGTCTACCTTTGATTGTACTTTAGCCACTCTGAGAGGTGCTCTCATTGCATTTCTGTGTACATCTGTTTATTGTTCTCCCTCCCTATCAGACCCCCACTGTGCCCTGGCCACCCCAGCCCTGTCACCCCAACATTCTTCGGGATTTACCTGCCTGCCGGTATCCCTAGGGCATGCCCGCCCCCACCCAAGCGGGGTTGACAGGGTCTCCCAATCCCCATCAAGAACCAGATCCAGTAATCCAGACTGGCGAGTCCAGCTAGTCAGGTGTGGGGCCTGTGGGTGTTGGAGTGCCATACCGCCACCAGTGGGTGTTTTCTTACCTATAGTGACCCCGAGTGGTGTGGCACTCAAGTATGCATGACACACGCAACGTGCTCCTGCGCACTGCCTGTCTGCATCTGCCCGGCCACGCTTGCCTCCTAGACAGTCCCAGGAACTGCTCCCTCAGCTGCTGCTAGGAGCTATGCAGATCCCAGGCTCTGTAAATCTTCCCCCTGGAGGAGCAGAGCAGTCTTCCGGATGCTCAGTCCTCCTTCCCCCGGCTGGTCCTTCAGTGCCCCACACTTGCTTCCAAGCTTGGATCGCTGGCATGGCAAGTGGTAGCACTACCACTGCATTGACAGGCCAGCTGTATACACCTGTTTGTAGTTGGTGTCTTGGAGTGAATAGACCTCTGGCAGCTTTCATGTGTCAGGTGGTGAGTAATGGAGGTGCAGGACCTAGATGTAAAGAGGCTGTATTCCACAGGCAGCCAGGCCGTGTTTCTGTTTCTCATCCCTCCCTCAAGGATGTCGGCCATTGATGATGCCACATGCACACAATCCATGCCATGCACATACACCAAGTGCATGGCTACAGAGTGTTGGTCAGATTCCTTCCCACCTGACTGTAAGCCTTGCCTCTAATGCCACTTGCTATACCCCAAGTGGTGCTATAACAGTGGCTGCGCTCATCCCCTGTCCCCAGAAAGGGACAGTGTCCTCTGGGATGCCCCACCCCTCTTCCCTAGTTGGCCCCCCTGTGACCAGGTTTACTCCAAAACCCCATTTGCTGGTGTTGTGAGCAGTAACCCTATCACTGTGCCAATGGCTGGCTGTCAACTGATTACTGTTAATATTGGCACATGAGACCAGGATGCACCTACGATCTCTGAAATTCCATGCTAGAGCCAGTAGGGGACCCTGTGCTTCACAGAGGTGAGACACTCCGCTCCTAGTGGTTATGGAAGTATGCCACCTGGCATTCTCACCCTCCCTCCCCCTGGTGGTTGACCTCAAAGCAGCATTGGCAATGAAAACAGCAGCTCACACAGCCCACCTGACAGAAGAAACGGTGCATCTGTAAGTGTCCCAATGTGCCACCTGTTTGATTAGTTTAGGAGAACAAGCACTTTAAGTGCATATGTGAAAGAAATACAACATTACATCTACCCCATAATGCAAAACATCATGTGATATATATGCAAATCACCATGAAACACTTAGGCTGGTTCTGCTGTAAACAGGAATGCAAGGTGTGCCAAAGGGCCTCTCATACAGTCTTCAAAGGGTGTGGACAGATGTAAACATATGTGAAAGATTGCTCAAAAATATACGTAACTGGGTCACCGTGCAGATGTTACAGGTGTTACTTCTCATACATTGACATGGTAGAATTTGTCAGCAGAAAAGGACCACTTGGCCCAACCAGTCTACCCTGTTTTCTTCCCTGCCTATTCTGTCCCAGCAGAACCTTATGGTCTCCAGTGACCCTCCCCCCTTTTTACTTACTAGTTTCCCCTATGTCTACCCCATGCATGTTAGAAACTGCAACAGTTAGGCATTCAGGCATCCACAACTCTTTCGCTGAAGTAGTGTTTCTTCACGTCCCTCTTAAACCTCCCCCTTCCAGCTTCATTGCATGCCGTCTGGTGCTGGTGCTCTTTCTTATTTAAAAGCGATTCCTCTTCTGCACTCTATTCATCCCCTTTAGGTATTTGTAGGTCTTTATCATGTTCCCTGTTGCTCTACTGTCCTCCAGAGTGTACATGTTGAGATCCCTCAGTCACTCTTCATAGTGTTTTTGGTGCACCCCCTTGCACCATTTTAGTTGCCCTTTTCTGGACTGCCTTCACCCTATGTCCTTTCTGAGGTGTGGTCTCTAGAACTGGACACAATACTTCAGGCGGATCTCACCAATGAGTGACACAGTGGGAACACCACTTCCCTCCTCCTGCTGGAGATACCCCTCCCTATGCACCCCAGCATCCCACTAGCCCTAGCCCCTGCATTTCAGCTGCGACATTTGACAGAAACAATATTACCAGCTTCGGCCTGGATGGAATAATGGGAGGTGGGTGGGTGGGAAAATCGCTGTGCAGTGCTGGTTCAAAGAAGGTAAAACCTCTCTACACTAGTTGTTTTGTAGGGGCACAGCCTCCTCCTCAGGTGTGGCCTATGTCAGTCTCTCCAGCTGCTTCTATACCTGACTGGGACAACTTGGAACTGCCTTCTGGCCTAAAGGCTGTTGGTTCCAATTGCGTGACCATGTACAAAGCTACACCCTTTGGTGAGAAGCTGGAGGAGGGGTCACTGCAAAAACAGATCCCCTAATACCATGAATAACACACCACACACTTAAACATAACAACGACAATATTTCATTCACATCATCATCATAAAGAAGTACATATGTACATGGTTCAATTAAATAAGGATTCCTGGGGCATAAAATTCATGCAGTCATCTTGACTTGACCCTTAGCAAGCCATGTCATACATACAAGGAGGAACTCTGGCCCATGGGTCGGACAAACCCTCTATCTCTATCTGAGACTTGGCTCTCTGAAAGAATACCCAATGATGCTGTCTCCCTCAATAATTATTCCATCTTCCGGGCTGACAGGACCTGCAAGAGAGGCGGTGGCTGTGCAATCTTTGTTAAATCCTCACTTCATGCCACTGAAGTACATATCCATACACCACAATATGGCACCCAGACACTCACAGTCAAACTTAGTCTGGGTACCAAAACCCTCCACATCACTGCGGCCTATATCCCCCCCGAGCAACCAGAAACTTGCATTTGATTCTATCCTCCACAGTATCTCCCACCTACCTAATACTAGTGAAGTCATCATAATGGGAGACTTTAATATCAATTGGCTACACCCTGCCTCATCCAGCTTCAAAGACACTGCCCTGGCATACGATCTTACCCAACTCATCACCTTTCCTACCAGAAGGGACCATAGATCAGGGACCTCCACCCTTATAGACCTCATCTTCACCAACAGACCACGGAACCTCTCCTATGCCACAGTACTCCCTGACTCTATCAGTGACCCATCCCCGGTGACCTGCCAGTGGTTGGGTAAATTACCCCTACCCCAAAATCACCATGCAGAGCGACTAAAAGAGGAGGCATAGAGAATCTCAAAGCCCACCTAACTACCAGCAATTGGCTCCCCATTTACACCGCACAGTCTGTAGACCTGGCACTCTCCCACTTTATAACCACTTTCAATAAGGCCTGTGATATTTTCGCTCCCTTCTCCAAGCAAGTAGTGAAAACCAGAACCACACCCTGGATCACACACTCACTACTTAATCAGCTCCAACAAAGGGACAACCTATGGCATAAGGCCCTTGACTCCAAATGCACACAGGATAGACAGCTATAGCGGGAGGCCCGCAACAAATGTACCTGGGCCTTACGACAAGCGAAAGCTACATATTACCAACAAACCCTAACCTCCTCCTGGGGAGATGGTAAAAAATTTTGGAACAATATAAAAGAACTCAGTGGGAAATCCTGCTCCCCCAACCCCACACAACTCACAGAAAAATGGGGATATCACCCAGGATCCTTCCACCATCTCAGAAGCCTTCAACTCCACCTTCTCGGACCTCTCCCATATACTCCCTCCAAACTACTTCAACCCTGTCCCCCCTACCCTCCCACCGACACCTCATGTAACAACAATACAATACCCTTTAGGCTAAGAGTCATCTCCTGCCTCGAGGCAAAACACTACATTTCCAAAGCTCTTGACAATACCCGACACAGCAATGATTCCCTGGATCTCAAACTCATTCGGCTGACCCTGGATGTCACATTACCCCATCTCACTAAAATTCTCAACCTCTCACTTTGCCTAGGTCAGTTCCCCACAACCTGGAAGAGAGCCATAATCACTCCCATTCTGAAGAGCGGCGATCCCACAAGCACCAGCAACTATAGACCGATCTCGATACTTCCACCTCTCTCCAAAGCACTGGAAAAAATAGTTTCGGACCAGCTTACTGAACACCTTACTAAACACAATCTTCTCTGCCGGGAACAACATGGTTTCCAGACCGGCCACAGTACCATCACAGCACTTACTGAGCTCACCTCTTTTATCCATGAGGCCCTCAACCAAGGCTCTATAGCAGGGGCGATCTATGTGGATCTGACCAAGGCATTTGACACTGTCAGTCATGAGCTACTGCTTTGTGTCCTTCCACAATTTAACGTGGTCCCAGAGGCTACTGCCTGGTTCAGGGATTACCTCTCAGGCCGGTCACAACAAGTCCGGATAAACACCACCATCTCCTCCTGCAAAACAGTTTGCTCTGGTGTCCCACAGGGATCTATACTTGGCCCTCTACTATTCACCCTCTTTTTAAACTCTCTCCCCAAGTCCTGCAGCGGTCACCAACTACTCTACACTGATGATGTGGTAGTGTTTTGGAAACACCCACAGCCGAGCGCCCTCCAACTAGCCCTACAGGGTTTCTTCAGGGAGCTAGAAACTCGGTTCACTGAACACCGCCTTATCATCAACTATCAAAAAACAAAGTCCATGATCTTTGCGCACCATCAAAGCCCGCACAGTCAGTTGCACTCCTAATCAAAAACTCACATGGTGCCCCACTTGCACATGTTACATGTTTTAAATACCTGGGAATCACATTAGACACCTCCTTCTCCTACCATAGTCACATACAACTTCTCTCCTCCGCTGTCAACGCTAGAGCGGATATCCTCTACAGACTTAAACACTGCTTACCCACACAGGCCATGCATCTTGCAGTGTCTTCCTCAATCCTCTCCCTGGTAGACTACGGGATAGTGATATATGGCTCTGCGGAACTGACCACCCTACATAGCATTAACACTGCCTTGAACAAAGCTTGCCACCTAGTCTCCGGCAGTGACAGATTAACTCATACCTGTGAGCGCTATGATTTGGCTGGTCGGCTAAACTTCCAAGGAAGACTAAAGTACCACTCCTGCATCCTTGCAAAAAAGATACATCTCCAGCTAGCTCCCATCAGCCTTCTTTCTATTGTCAGCACAGCCCCCCACAGGCATAATACAAGACTCGCAGCAAACTCCTCATTCCTGGTCCCCCACTCATGGGCGTAGCCAGGCTTTTCAGATTTGTACACCAACCTGCCACACTGCTACCCCCTCCCCCACTGCTGACCGTGCCCCCCCCCCCAACGACTTGAGTCCAAGGTTCCTGGCTCCAATCAGATGATTCCCACACTAGACCTGCTGTCTGTCTGCGATGCTAGTGTGGTGCTCGCTGCTCACTGGTAAACACCACTGACTGCGCCACAAGTCCAAGACCATGGCAGAAATTCTTCTCCATCCCACACCGATTGTGGTTCACTTGCCACCTTAACATGAAGTTCTTCATTCTTTTAGCTGGCTCCGAGTCTGTTCTTCCTTCTGCTGCTCCTCAGTTCTTTTACAGCTTCTCTCATTTCCAGTACAATTAAACTAATAGTATGGCTTCTAACTTTGCTAAGGTATTTAAACTTGATGCCCAAAACTTACCACATCCCCTACCAGATGCTACAGCCAATCACTATGCAGGCAGACTATGCGGACCTAATTGAGACCTTCAGCTTCAACATCCACGGTCCACTCTGCCACCCCCCAAAACAAAGCTGAAAGAGAAAAGAAAAAGCCTGCGAAGCCAAACAAAGGAATTTAAATGTGATGGACTAGAGAGGGCAGAGCAATGCTGGCCAGCTTATTTGCTACCCCCTCCTACTAAACTTGGTACGCCATGGCTTACTTGGAGTATCAGTAGCTACACCCTTGCCCCCACTGTAGAACATCCCTTGGGCAAAGATCCTTCTTCTACCGTGCCCCTCTTTGGCTCAATTCTCCCCCCCCTCCCATCTCACAGACCCATAGTCTCTCCCTATTCAAAACAGGCCTCAAAGCACAACTCCTTGAGTCAGCAATATGTGACTGTGGCTAACACACTGCCCTCCACTTGTGCTTTCACACCCTCACCCCTGACCAAATACCGGACACAGGGTCTCTCTAGATCCCATGAAACAGCATCCTGCACGTCTCTGACAAGGGATATCTAGAATGCTGACAACTACTGTCATTGGTTAACTAAGATAAAGCCTTGACTGCACTACCAGTACTGTTAAGCTAATACTGTTTATGTTCGTTTTCTGTAATTGTTTACCCTCCACCCTCGTAACCGACGTGGAGCCTTTGCAAAAGAGTCTGTGACTCAAAGGATTGTAATTCCGATTATATTCAATAAATAAATAAAACCTGACAGAGTCTGTATTTCTCCACTGGACAGTTCCCCTCCCCTCCATCAGATTTTGGGAACATCCAGAACCTTTGCCAAGCACCATGCCCGTCCAGGACCACACTTCCCAGCTACCGGTCTTGGCTGGCCTGTGTTCCAGTGCACACCCGAACCATGTGACCACCCTCTTTGTAGTAATGTGTACTCACCCAGGATTGTGCCTCTAGCCTGGCTGTCACACAGCTCTGGTTAATTCAATATATCATCTGGAAGGCCTCCTTCACGTGGATCTCACATGAATTTACCGCCACTTAGATGTGCCCCTTATGCACATCCTCCCACTAATACTCAGAGTTCCTCCAGTATGCCTGCAAATGAGATCAGAAACATCATGTAATTCTGAACGTAAAATATCATTTCCATCCCTGATAGGTGCATGCCATCTGTGCTATACAGTGCCTTGCATGCCCTCGTAATGAGATAATAAACGTCTGATGACTTCCACGCCACAAGAGGTAGGATACCTCCCTATTTTCCTGCATGTCTTTTCAGTAGCTGATATACTGTGAGTTCCATGCCAGCCTAATTGTAGTATGATGCAAGACCACACCAGGACTGCATTTGGCAGTAATTGTCTTAGATGGGCGCGACCCTTCTTGATTTCATAAATCAATTTTGTGCCCCCAAGTAAGACCAGGTCATGGATACCCAGGTGAGCAACTAAGCCCGCTGGGAGCTGCTTGTAGTTGCCCAATGATATACAATATCTTCTAGCTGGTACCACTGCAGCCCTCTTTCCGTACTATTTTAACACTTCCTTCCACTTTGTCAATCCAAGCTGTGTGCCATTACGTCAGATCTTTGACCTGCTGTGAGCCTCCTGAATGTATGAATGGCCAGAAATCCAGATTTGTGGACCCAGTATGAGCATGCTTGACAATAGAAAACAGATGTGAGTTATCTGCAACAGTGTACTATGTCCACTGTTTACCTTCGTTGCCCCAGGCCTTCACGATCGTTATCTGCATATTGCCATACATCCTGCCTGTGGTCTGATGTAAGCCTTATAAACATCAGAAGCCCATCTGCCAACCCCTTTTATTTACATATGAACATATGAATCTGCCAGCAGAAACAGGCCTTGTGGCCTATCACATCTGCTTGAATGTGCAACTAGCACCCTATTTGATCTGCAGGCATCCTGAACCTGGCTGCCTCAGTAGCCAAACCTATTCTAAATGACTGACTGCTAAATTCTCTTTATTTCCTACTTGCCAGCCATAGATCCTTTCTGAGGACAACCAAGAATTGCACACTGGCTTACCATCCCTGTGTACAAAGAGGTGACCTTCAAGGTCCTAGTGAGCCACCATCCAAGATGGCTGCCTGGAGGTTGGACCATAGAGTTCAATATATATACAGAGATGCTTGAATGTGGACTCCAATGACTCAGTTGTAGCAGTGTGTCCACCATATTAGGGGAGGATTGAGGTGCTGGCAGATAGCAGAAACCCTTCTTGAAACTTAGCGGCACCAGCACACTGTTGTGATAGCACTCGAGTAATGCACTACTTGCTTATACAAGCAAAGGACAAACAAGCATACCTTGCTTTTGTCACCACAATGTGTGTCTGCTTCATCATTTCCTTGCTGTCAAAGGTGCTTCTTACCCAACTGGATCAGCATATTGCTGTCAGAACAGTGTGCTGGTCCCACTATCTTAGTTTCAAGAAGGGTTCCTGCTATCTGCCAGCACCTCAGTCCTCCCTTAATATGGCGGATGTGTGGCCACAACGGAATCATTGGAGTCCACACTGTAGCTTCCCTGTATATATATATATGGAACTCTATGGATTGGACTCCACAGAGCCACTTTTAAAATCCAAAATCATCTGTTGCTTAAAGCCTCTAAACAGCTGGAAAGTGCTTCCCCTTAGTCAGGGATAATGAGACACACTCGCTGATATTTTATTTTGCTGATCGGGTCTAGTTTCATAAATATATTGTCCAGAAATCTGAGAGATGCCTTGCCTGCCATACATACTCAGAGACACCAGGTTGAAATGCAGGCAGCCCTTTGTCAAGAAAAAACAGACTTGCTGGAAAGGCACATAAAAATGCTCTGGACCAAGGTGGACGACCTTGAAAATTCAGGTAGTCAAAACAACTTTGGGATCGTGGGGTGTGCCAGATGGTTTAGAAGGCAAGGACATGAATTTATTTATACAAACTCTAATCCCCAAAGTCCTGAATTCATATTATGACTATTCCCTGGAGGTGGAGCGATCACATAGGTCTCTGGCACTGAAACCAAGAAGAGGGTCACCACTATGTCCTATTCTGGCGTACTTTTTAAGATACAATGTTAAGGAGCAAATACTGCAGAACGCTAGTGAAAAAGGCCCCTTATACTGGAATAGACACTGTGACGCTCAGCCAGCTGGTTCTGATTGCTCTACGATTTTTTGTAATATAAAAAAATGTAGAGTGTGATTGTCATGAGACATCCTGTGCTCCTGGGATGACCCCCCCAAGGTTTCAGCTCAAATGACAGGATGTGTTAAACAGCAGATCTCTGTAATGTACTTAATTTCCAAGAAGATACATTTTATAGCCTTGTTTATGATCTGTGTTGCTTTGAAGCCAGAAACTAAAATATCCATTTTATGACTTTGAAGCCAGGAACTAAAATATCCATTTTGTGACATCTTCAGAGGAAGGAAAGTTGACTTCAACTGGTACTAAAAGAAGCTATATGTCCTCTAGGTGAGAAAACTGCAGAGTTGTGAAAGTCAGGTTATGTCTTTGAAAAGCAGGAAACCATACTAGATCAAAGGAAAGACTCAATATTAAAGAGTCATATTGGAAAATTAGTTTTTGCTGATGTCACCTTATTTAACGTACCTCCTGAGTGATAAGATATCCTGGTTGTATAATTTTTAATATACACATAGGAGCTAGGTGACATCAGGGAAGAGGCAGGTTCAAAGACAGTTTTAAACTATTATGTGGCTGATCTTTAGACACATTCCTGTTGGACTCTGAAACAACATCTAACTAGAAGCACTGAAAGAAGGTCATAATACATTAGATAGATATGTCTAACTATATTGTGGTAGGAGTTTATGTTTGTACTTTAACCTTGTTCTTTTAAGTGATTGTATGTTTTGTGATATATGGTTCTGTGTTTACATTTTACATATTTTTTATCCATTTTAAGTAAATCTGTATTTAAAGAGACTGCCTGGTGTGCCTTCAGAATCATTTCTTTTACATGTGAAGTACAGATGGTTAAAGTTGACACTGTTCATAAGCTTAATGGTAATACCAAACTGGGAAAGGGTAAGAATTTTCCAAAGGTCTTTTCATAGAGTTTAGGGTTCATTTTAGATACCTGGTTAGGTGCCCTTAGGCGAAAGATATCTGGCATTCCCTGAACATTTGGGTACGCTAGCATAAGGTTCATATTTTTAATCCCTCCAGAACTTGAGACCAACGGCGATTCTGACCCACAAAACAGACAGCAGGGTTACCCTGTTCTGTTAACTGTTCACAATACTGCACTCGGAGGTTGGCACTGTGGGAGCAGAGGGCCTGACCTGCTGTGTGGAGTTGCGACAGGCACCACATCTATTTGTTCCAAGACTTCCCTAAGGATCTGGCAGATAAAAGGAAAGCCTTCACAGCTGTAACAAGCATTTGTAAATGCTGAATGTTTATCGCTGGTATTGCTGTTGTACTGGGTCTTCCTTGTACATATTTTTACTCCACATTTACCCAGAATACAGCAGATGAGTTGCAATATCCCATTTTCAGTGGTGTCCTGCTCTGACACATCGTTAGGTTGTAATTACCCAGGATAGGGCAGCTGAGAGGCAATATCTACTTTTAAGTGAGCTCCCACATTTTACATAGAAACATAGTAATTGTCAGTAGATAAGGACCGCTAGGCCCATCCAGTCTGCCTGTAGGCCTTATACATAGTATGTGGCCACTGGCCCTATGTGATCAATGGCTTTTTATCACTCCCTCCCCTCTCAAGCTTCCCTTGTGCCTGTCCTAGGCATGTTTAAACCCCTCCACTGTGCTTGCCCCCACTATCTCCTGTGGCAGACTATTCCAAGCATCAACTACCCTTTCTGTGTAGAAAAACTTCCTCACATTACCTCTTAATCTACCCCCTTCCAATTTCATATTGTGCCCCCTTGTTCTAGTACTTTTTCTACATTGGAAAAGGTTCCCCACCTGCACCTTGTTTATGCCCTTGAGGTACTTGAAAGTTTCAATCATGTCCCCCTGCAGTCTCCTCTCCTCTCCTCCAGTGAGTACATATTGAGGTCCCTTAGTCTCTCCCCATATGTTTTGTAGTGTAAGCCCTGCACCATCTTTGTTGCCCTTCTCTGGATAGTCTCCAGCTTACTTATGTCCTTGCAGAGGTGTGGCCTCCAGAACTGCATGCAGTACTCCAGGTGAGGACTTACCAATGTTTTATACAATGGCAGCACAACCTCCCCCCCGCAAGTGATACCCCTGCCTATGCACCCCAGCATGCCACTGGCCCTCCCTGCCACTTTTGTGCACTGCCATAATATCTTAAAGGGAAACATCTGTGTCCCATCAGGCCCCGCCTCTATGTGAAGTGGGGCCCAATTAGCAAATGTATAAATGGTAATAAACGTGGCCCTTACTGCTGAGTATTTTATTTAAATTTATATCTGGTTGATCCTGCACCCTCCCCACCAGCATTTTAAGTTCAAAAGCCCTCCTCGTCATGCCCACAAGCACCCACGGCTGTTTCCAGGATGACGTGGCAGGCAGGCAGGGAGCAGCCGGGATGTCTCCATATGCTTGTTATATTACTTGATTTTTAAACAACTCTGGTTTGGAGGCAGTGTACCTCTGCGACATATGGCGACCAGGTACAGACAGCTAGTGTGCCTGTTAGTCTGTACCTAGTCTCGGTATTACAAGGACACCGATAGACTCCAAAACGGAGCTATCTGAAGCTACCGCAATACAGATTATATGTATTGCGGTAGCTTCAAATAGCTCTGGTTTGGAGAAGTCATCTTGTGCCATTTTGGGTAGGATTTGAGAAATGACAGCTGTCACATTCATGAAGTAGTGTGAAAGAATCGGCTATGTTAAAAAGTTGGGGTCAAAATATTGACAGTTACTATAGATGAGGGTGTGCATTGAAAAACTGCAATGTAGACTCATAACTTTGTTGTTTTCTCATATTTGTACCCCAAATTTTCCACATAGCCTTCTTATGAGCCCACCTTATGAACAAGGGTGGAGAACATTTTCAAATCCTGCCCAAACAGTGATTTCGCGCCACAAATCTGAAAACATAGTTTGGCTAGGATTTGAAAAATGACAACTGTCACATTCATAAGTTGCTATGAAGAAATGGCTATGTTGAAAATTTGGGGTCAAAATATTGAAAATTACCAAAGTTATGAGCCTGCATTTGTAAATTTCAGTGTAGGTTCATAGCTTTGTTTTTCTTTTTTTAATATTTTTACCCCAGATGGTCAACATATCCTTCTTATAACCCCATCTCATGAACAAGGGCAGAGAAAATGTTCAATTCCTGCCTGACAGGTGATGGGGACGAGATCCGGTTCAAAATGACTTTGTAAAGTATGGCTCGTGTGTCATTAAATGCGTCTCATTTGGCACATTTTCATATTCAGTATTTTAAACACAGTTTAAACGCAGTATATAAACAGTTTATTTTTCATTTGAATTGTATCCAGACTCAACAACATTATGAGATGTTTAATACCAGTGTACAAAGAGCTGTAAATTAAAAATAGGGATTCAACTCATAACCAGATATGTGTCTTATTAAGTTAATGTTTACGGCAACGCTGCACGTTTGAATCTATTTTACTGGTTTAAACAAGCTTATATTTTACTAGTATTCACAAACAGTGGATGTAGTTTTGTAAAATAAATTCATTCTCAAATCAAACGATAACTTTTGAAAATGTTAGCTGTACTTAAATGTGTTTGTTATTTTTCCCTGGGTGGCAGCTTATACTGAGGGGAGAGGAACCAAAACCATATTATTTCAATTTTGTTTTGCAGCGTTTCTGCAATTTATTTACTTTTTAGTTCAGTATTTAATTCTTTAGCATTTTTATGTTTTTTAAGCTATGGCTAATATGCATGTATATTATTATTTAATAAAATATTTGGGGCTATATAAGCACAGACAACTGTATGTAATATCAGAATGAAGATGTTGCAGCACAAACTAGACTGCTTTTCAACTAGTTGATTATGCAGCAACATAAGTAAACGTCATCAATGACATAAGAATTACCCGTACTAGTAATTAAAAGTTACTCTCATAATGTTGGTGGTTAAGTTCTTCTCATAATGCTGGCGGTGCAGACAAGATGCATTTAACATATGTGAAACTGAATTAAATCATAACATGTTTAATTTCCGGAATAAATCATGGCCTATACTGGTTTTTTCCAGTTATATTTACTTGATTTTGGTGATGAAAAGTGACGTATTTTAGAAACAAATTAAGTCAGGTAAAGGGTGTAAACAAATGTAACTTAATGACGGTGGGTTACTGAAACTCACTTGTATGTGTATGCTGCAGACAATTGTATGTACATATGTGTGTATGTATGGAGGCAGTATAGCATAGTGGTTAAGAGCACTGAGCTGCAAACCAGGAGATGTAGGTTTGAATCCCACAGCCCCCACTTGCATACTATGTGACCCTGAGCAAGTCATTGAACTTCCCTGTGCTCTCAGGTCACACCTGTAAACAAGCTTCTGCTTAGTGCGTCTCTCCTGGTTAAACAATTTCCCATTCCCCTATGTGTGTGTCTGCGTTTATATATGCATAGCTACACACACACCAAAATGTCTGTCTATCTATCTAAGCACACAAGTATTTAGTAACCTTTTTTTCTGTTAAGATACTTTTTGCTGTGCTACCGGGCATCTCCTTAAAGAACAAGTCCAGTATTCCCATTCTCTATAGGGCATAAAGCCAGAAGTGTAGCATTTAAGGGCAAATAGTTGGCCCTTGAAGGTTTTGTGAATATGTTATGTTTCTAAATATATGCTATCCTGCAAAATATATTTTATGTACAGACTTATATTTACAAGATGTACAATTAGGGAGACTATGACATCCTCTGTGACCAGGGAACAGAGGTTGTTGGATGTCTTTCAAGACGCGTTCCTAACTCAGCAGGTGAGGGAACCGACCAGGGAGGCATGGGTACTGGATGTGGTCCTGGCAGACAGTGACCAGATTGGGGGCCTGGAGGTAAGGGACCCATTGGTGGGGAGTGACCATGCCACGGTCTGGCTCTGCCTGGACCTAGGAGGGGTAGAAGACTGCACAAAGACGGAAGTAACTGACTTCAGGGGGGCGGATTTTAAGGAAATGGGAAGGCTCCTTAAGGAGCACTTGGATGGGATTGGGTCAGACATGGACGCTGATAGTAGGTGGGAAATCATCAGGAGAGGGGTGCAGGATGCTACCAGCACCTGTGCAAGAGTAAGACGAAAATGCGGTAGGGCCCAAAAACCCTGTTGGTAGACCAGGGAGGTCCAGGAGGTGGTGCGGGGAAAGAAAGTAGCCTATAAGCAATTCAAGTGCTCAAGGAGTGAAAGGGATAGAGGGGAGTACAAGCTGGTGGCTAGAAGGGCCACTAGAGTGGTGAGGGTGGCTAAGGCAAGGAAGGAGCAGAACCTGGCCAGGGAAATTAGGAGAGGGAACAAGGGGTTCTTTTGATACATTGGGGAAAGACGAAGGGTGAAGGGGCAGATTAGCAGGATTAAATCAGGGGAGAGATGGGCACAAGACCCGGGGGAGCAGGCTGAGGTACTAAAGGAGTACTTCACCTCAGTTTTCACCAGGAAAATGGGGGTGCTGCATCATACATGGGAGGAGACAGAGATACTGAGGAGGGGGGGACCCTTACCGATCGGCAGGTCTGGGGAGAGAGGGGGAGGCATCACTGGCAGGTGGGGGGAGGGCTAAGCAGGGAGAAGAGGTACCGGAAGTGGAAATCACAGCAGAGAGTGAGGAAGCCCTCAGCTCCCCTTAAGATGGAGAAAGCAGGGGCGGATAAATTACATCCCAGAGTGCTGAAGGAACTTGCAGATGTCCTGGCGAAACCTGGCGGAGCTTTTCACCATCTCTCTGAGGACAGGGTGGGTGCCCCAAGACTGGAAGGTGGATACATAGTGCCTAGCCACAAGGGGATCAAGGAGGTGGCAGGGAACTACAGGCCTGTCAGCCTGACATCGGTGGTGGGCAAGGTGATGGAGGCATTGTCAAGGAGAGGCTAGGGAGGACCGGATAAGTCAGGGTGCCTGGACGATAGACAGCATGGATTCATCCCGGGGAAATCGTGTCAGACAAACCTGGTGGAGTTCTATGACTAGGTGACAAGTGCCTTGGACCTGGGTAGACCAGTGGATGTCCTCTTTCTAGACTTCAGCAAGGCATTTGACTCTGTTCCTCACGTGGGCCTGTTGGATAAGCTGGGAGAAATGGGGGTGGGGAGCCAGATGATCCAATAGATAGGCAATTGGCTCCAGGACTGGACCCAGAGGGTCATCGTTGGTGGGATAGTCTCATCCCCAGGGAGGGTCATTGAGTGAGGTTCCACGGGATCAGTCCCAGGCCCCTTCTATTCAACGCTACGTATCTGACATAAGGACAGGAATCAGGAGTGAGATGAGTCTCTTTGCAGATGACTCGAAACTGGGGGCGGTGGTGGATGGGAGGAGGGGAGGTGGCCCTACAGGGGACCTGGAGGCTCTGGAAGATGGTCTAGAAAGTGGAAGCTGAGGTTCAATGCAGAAATGCAAGGTACTCCACCTGGGGCAGAAACCCAGGTCAAGTGTACACCCTGGGGAAATGCTACAAGTCTCGATGGCTGAGAGGGACCTGGGGGTGGTAGTGGATGTCAAGATGAACAACTCTGAGACTTGTAGGAGGGCAGCAGCCAAGGCCAACAGGATGCTGGGATGCATCGCTAGGGGGATCACCTCCAGAAGGAGGGAAGTGATACTCCCTCTGTATAACTGCTTGGTGAGGCCGCACCTTGAGTACTGCGTGCAGTTTTGGAGGCCACACTTAAAGAGGGACATTAACCTCCTGGAGAGGGTCCAGAGGAGGGCAACCAAAATGATTTGGGGCTTGGGGGACAGGACCTATGAGGAGAGGCTCGAAGAGCTAAATATGAACACATTGGAAGAGAGAAGGGACCGGGGGACATGATAGAGGTCTTTAGGTACATGAAGAGGGTAAATAGGGAGGAACAGTCGGGGTGCTTCAAAGGAAGGAGGAAGGGGCCACTAGAGGGCATGGCTGGAAGCTGGAGGGGGGAAGATTCAGGGGAGAAAGGAGGAGGTGCTACTTCACTGAGAGGGTGGTGGAGCCATGGAATGCACTGCCTAGGGGGCTGGTGGAGGCAGAGACAGTGGAGGGGTTCAAGAGGGGGTGGGACAGGTACAGGAGAAGGGTTCTGGAAGCAAAATCCAATGCAGCAAGAATATCCGGAACTGGGAAGGGAGAAGCCAGAGAAGGCGAGGGGGACAGCAAGGTCAGCACCCAGGGTGGGGACTGACCAAACGAGCAGACACGAAAGACCGTTAGGCCTATTCTGCTGGCATTTTAGTATGTTAGTAAGAATCAAAGTAGTTTACAAATTATCAAGTAAAATTAAAATATTCAGATGCCTTAGTACATTTAAAATTTATTTTTTCATAGCATATACAGTAATGTTGCTCTTTTATTAGCGATTAAGACACTTATTGTTAGTGGGCATAAAATTAAATATTTTTATATGAGCCATTGGGTTTTATTATAATAAATGAAATGAAAGATCTTTGCTATTCTCAATACTTTCCCTCATAATCTGTTTTACAATTAAAAAAAAATACAAGTTTTAAATGTTGTTTCATAAACTTAATTGATGAATGAAAGGAAATGTGTTTATACCCTTTTGACAAACTGTCAGCACTTTAAAGCTATATAGATGCTAAAATTGTTATTGTGCGGGGGCTTGTGTATGTGCTGTACTGCAGGGCAGTATATTTTCTGCCATTGTTAATTCTGTGAAGTTTTTAGCACTAAATTGTGTTACGTTATTGTTTTATCAAACAGCCCCATCCTGAAATGGAGAAATATGATAGAATATAAAGGATTTTGTTCACCCTTGATAATTTATCCATTCAGATAATGTATAGGCATATAATAATGGTGCTGGCCATATATAAAGTTGTTTTAGTTTATGGTGCTCATTATTTATTGTCAGTGTTCATTATAATTTAGATTAGTAATGGTTTGTGAAGATTTAAGTAGCATGGAAATCTATGGAAATTGTTTCCATCTACGCAGGGTAACCGACCAGGAAGCCAGACCGCACCTGCTCAAAGCTTTAAAGAGCAATAGTCCCGGCAGTGACTCCCTGGACCCCAGCATTCTCCGTCAGGTGCTGGACCAGGTACTTGCTCCGCTCACCACCCTACTCAACAAATCCCTCTGCCTGGGGCAATTCCCAACTGCATGGAAAACGGCCATAGTTACGCCCATCCACAAAGGCGGTGACAGGTCTAATGCAGGGAACTACAGACCTATCTCCATCCTTCCACCCTTCTCCAAAGCCCTTAAAAAGCTGGTGACCTCTCAAATCACTGAGTACCTAACCAAGTACAACATCCTCTGTCCAGGACAGCATGGCTTCCGGGCAGGGCACAGTACCAGAACGACTCTAATTGAATTTTCAAATTTCATACACTCCTCCCTGGAAGCCGGCACCCTAGCTGGTGCAGTGTTTGTAGATCTCTCAAAAGCTTTTGACACTGTCTCCCACCCCCTCCTACTGGAAGCCCTCTCCCATACTGGCCTATCTACTGGGCCGATCTCTTGGTGCACAAGCTACCTATCTGACCACCTGCAACGTGTCAAAATCAACGGGACACTTTCTACAACCTGTCCCATCCGCTCAGGTGTCCCCCAGGGCTCCATCCTGGGACCGCTACTCTTCTCAATCTACCTAAACACCCTACCCAGTGCATGCACTGGTAGAATTCTGTTATATGCAGATAATGCCATCCTCTTTGCCACCCACCGCAACCACAACGCCCTCCAGGACTCCCTACAACTCACCTTCAATGATGCAGAAACCTGGTTCAAAGAGCACCGACTTGTCTTCAATCTCAAAAAAACCAAATCAATGCTGTTTGCCCACCCTCAAAACAAAGCTAGTAACTTCCCACTACACATAATCCCCAGCTCCAAGCAACCCCTTGAACTAGTCCGCTCGTACAAGTACCTTGGGATCAGCTTTGACACTGCCCTTTCCTTCCACACCCATATTGAGGCACTTGCCTCTGCTACTAATGTGCGGCTAGGTATCCTCTACCGCCATAAAAACTGTCTCCCCCCGTTGCCCTCCGACTAGCAGTTACATCCTCGATACTGTCCCTGGTGGACTACGGCCTACCTGTTTACAGTGTGGCTGACTCGACCGCCTTCAACAAAATCCGCATTGTCCTGGATAAGGCATGTAGGCTTATTGCAGGGGCCCCCAGGCTCACTCACACATGTCAGCTATATGACTTGGCAAGGCTACTAAATCTGGACGAGCGACTTCAATACCAAACCAGCTTCATTACGAAAAAAAAACCTTCTCAGGTTATCACCCCCCGGATGACAGCCTCCATCCGCCAAGTCAAACCCTTGATTAATACCTGAACCTCCTGCAGAATCACCCTTCTGATCCCTAGAACCAGGACAAGCCATGGACAGAGATCTTTCTGTTATAGAGCCCCAGCCTGGTTTAACGTGCTCCCACCAGCCATCTCTGACACCACTACTATCTCCACCTTCAAAACTGCACTGCAGAACCAGCTATTTAGTGCACGTGATTGCACCTGTCACTAGTCGTGACTTAGTCCACCACATACTGACAATGCTCGCATGAGCGGCACCACTGTAACTAGAATGGTTCCTTCGCTCTACAAATATTTGTAAATATACATGGCTGTCAATTTAATTGGTTGTCATTTTATTACAACTTGAAACTCTGTGATGTAACAATGAGCCTGTAATGTAATGTATTTGTCCTCAATGTGATGTAACAACGAGCCTGTAATGTAATGTATTTGTCCTCAATGTGATGTAACAACGAGCCTGTAATGTAATGTATTTGTCCTCAATGTGACGAAGTACCTTTGGAAATTAGCCTGTGGCTCAAAGGTTGTAAACTGATGCTCAAATAAATAAATAAAATATAAATTAGTACATGATTCCATGGCGTATTTCTTCATCCCTGCTTTTTTTTTTTTTGGGGGGGGTGCTACAGTCTCATCCACCATGAATTACTATGTTGCTGTATACAGTGATACAATTATATATGTTTTTTTCTATTTCAGCAGTACATTTTCAAAACGTAATCTTAGGAAGTATGAGCATTAGTTGGATATTTCAAGATGATAATACTTTCATTTACAATCATCTGTCCACAACAATTTGTAGGGTGTGATAGTTTGTGTAGCATCAGAATAATGTATGGTGGGTCGGCCCGGTGGCACTGAGGGTTGAGGTGCTGGACGCCACATGTTGCGCCACACTGGTGACCCGGGTTCGGGAGTGAGCCCAGGCAGCTGGGGGTCAGCAGGAGAAGGACAGGATTGAGTGTCCAGTGGACAGCTCTCCTCTCCTGGGAGGGAGGGGGGTCATATCCTACACAGATAGTGACACCCGGTGGAGAGAGAGTGTTACTACAGATGTTGGGATCAGGTACGGGGGGAGGACATTGGGTGGCTGCCTTTCAGACGCAAGTGGGAGCACTCACGTAATGATCTGGGCAGCACTGCACAACCCACATCCATGGGAGGGTTTAAAGAAGAAAACCCCTCCGGCTCAGATAGGCGATGGCTCTCGGTGCTTGCCGCCACATGCCCAGTGCTGGATCTCTGCCTCCGCCCCTTCGATCTCCTTGCGGACCCTGGGCCAGGGGGGTTCAGTGAGGAGAAAGTATTTCCCTTGAAAAGGTAGGATCACAATGGGCGGTAGAAGCAGCAGGTTAGCTGAGTAGCCCATGAGACTTCTGGTCCTGGAGGTGAGAAAAAGAATATGTATGGTGTGTGTGTGTGTGTGTGTGTGTGTGTGTGTGCAAGAAGGCATGTGTTGTGCCTTGTGTGTCTATGTACAATGTACAAGCCCTGCAATACTTGCACATTTATCGTTTTTTCTCGTCTAATGTGTGTGTGCGTGTGTCTGTGTGTGTGTGTCACTTGTTGGACCTGTGTAGTCACACTACCAACACAGTTTTGCACAAAGTAAATCCATTCTTTTAAAACAACCATAAATATATTTGAAGCTTGCTTTAAGTTCATATTACACTGGAGGTGAACCCCTGGTGTATCCTTTCAAAAGTCAGTGCAAAGCATTGTTTGCAGACTGCATTTTATGTTTCCTTGTGATGGCGCAAGAAACATCTTGTGGCAGAACGACATTTGAGAGGTGTGTCAGGGACGAGTCCAGTGCAGAGCACTCTACAGTGGGCTCATCCCTCACAGACCAATGAGAACGCAATCAGAGTGTGACACTAGTCTGAATTTCACAGCTGGAAGTCATTCTCTAGTTGAAAGAAATGAAGCGCTCCAGTGAGAGTGCTTCATTTCTTTCATCTGTGTAGTGCTGTCAGCCCAACCCTCCATTCCCCATCTCGGCAGCACAGTAACGCCTCCTGCTCCCTCCCTCCCTCCCTCTGCTTGCAGTCTGCCCCACTCCCTCTGTTCCTGTCCTGGCAGCACAATAACTCCTCCCACCCTCCCCTCTATGTGCTGTCTGCCACGTTACCTCTGTTCCCTTCCCAGCGCACAATAACTCCTCCCCCTCCCTCCTCGTGCTGTCTGCCCGCTTACCTCTGTTCCTTCCCAGCAGCAAAATAGCCCCTCCCACTCCCTCCATCTGCGTGCAGTCCACCCTGTTCCCTTTTTTCCCATTCTGGCAGCACAACTCCGCCTGCTCCCTCCTTCTGTGTGCTCTCCACCCTGCTCCCTCTGTTTCCCATCTCGGCAGCATAATAACCCCTCCTGCTCCCTCCCTCCCTCTGCATGCAGTCTGCCCCACTCCTTCTGTTCCCTGTCCCGGCAGTACAATAACCCCTCCCGCTCCCTCCCTCTGCACTCAATCCACCCCACTCCCTCTGTTCCCCATCCCCTGCCAACATTGGGGTGCCCAATCCCGTATCAGCATTATCTACTCACCCGACAATGGGAAGCCCAGTCCCAGTGTCCCAAAATAAACATGTTTTATGCCCTGTTAAAAAAAATAAAACTGTCCTCTATGTCTTTTTTTTTAAGCCTGTAAAAAAGAAAACAGTCCCTCATCATCTTCCCTGTCCCCCTCCCCCATCCCGACCCTCCTTCTGCACACCCACCTCCCTACACCCCATACTTACCTCCAACGGTCGGTGGCTGTGATCTTCTCTGGACCGGGACATGTCTGCACTCTTCAAAGCTGAACTGCAAACTGAGAAATCAAGGTAAGCCTGTATAGTGGCTGTCAATGGGGTTTTCAACTTACTGTATGTTGATATCGCAGCCATTTTTTAGAATTTTGACTCCATATTTTCAACATAGGGTTCTTGGGACCCCATCTCGTGAACACTGGCACTATCATTTTGTTTCTCGGTCCCGAAAGGTGATTTTGTGGTCACTGTGCAGAATCACCTTTTGTGACTGAGTAATGAAATAACAGTGCCAGTGTTCATGAGGAGAGGTCCCAAAAAGCCCATGTTGAAAAGCTGGTGCAAAAAATCCCCAAAATGACTGCATTATGTGCATGAGTTGTGCAGTTTCTACACACACTTGTAACTTCACCAATTTTTAACTCCAGATGTTCAACATTGCCATTTTTTCACATCTCCTCATGAACAGTACAGCTGTCATTTTTCACATCCTGCCTGAAATGTGTTTTCGCACCTGTGGCACAGAATGGCACGGTCTCTGTGTGAAATCACCTTCCAGAACCAATGAACAAAATGTCAGTGGCACTCTTCATGAGGTGGGAGTCCCAAAACGGCCATGTTGAAAATTCCCCCCAAAAATAGCCGAGTTACACACGGTCGTTCAAACTTTTCTACGCATGCATGTAACTTTGGTCATTTTCAATATTTTCACCCAAAATTTTCAATATTGTCATTTTATCACACCACCATCATGAACAGTACAGCTGTCATTTTTCACATCCTGCCCAAAATGTGTTTTCGCACCTGTGGAGCAGAATGCTATTTTCCCACAGATTTGAAAATGTTCACTTACGGGGTTCATGAGGTGGGGGTGATAAGAAGACTGCGTTCAAAAATGACAACGTTATTCCCATTCTTTGCAATTTCGGTACGCATGCTCCTAACTGTGGAAATTTTAAATATTTGTACCCCACATTTTCAACATAGCCTTATTACCCAAGCTTCTGTATTCAAATGCTGTCCAAAATGACAGCTTGTCAAAACAGCTCAGGCTGGCTTTTCCTCCCAACAGAAGTTCAGTTAACATAATACACCCCTGCCACATAAACCATGCAAGGAAACATTCAGCATTGAAAAATGCTTGTTCCTGTATAATGTATCCATGAAACTCTGTGCTTTTCATCGTTGTATTAATGCATGCATCTATTAAATGCATTGAATCTATGTGCACTTTTCAATCTCGCTCTTACTGAATCACTTATAGAATGCAATCTAATCTCAAGATTCATTAACTGTAAGTCATAATTTCAGCATGACTTCTAGTATTGCTCAATGGCATACAAAAAGCCAGGTCTTTTGCAACAACAGAGTGTGGGCCAACATGTAAATTACTAGTTTCTGTAGATGATACAATACCCGAAGAAAAAAATGAGTGCACAGTGAGAGAGAGAGGTAGAGAGAGAGAGAATGAGAGAGGGGGGGGGGATGCTTGTGTGCAGTGGTGCAAGTGGTAGACAAGAAGTACAGGAACTCATGCACTGGCAATTATGAAATGCAGAATGAAGATCTTCAATCTGAAGTGTAGTGGTGTCAAGACACAACTATCTAATTTGGCACTAGTAGATTCAGTTAGAGATACTGAAGTATTTCTAGGAAAATAGCATTGTTGTACAAGTCAAGTGTTCTTGTGGAAACCCTGATTGCAGATCACAGGTCCAGAAACTGTCACTATGTTGCTGGTTTAAGAATTTCAGTGTCAGTGTAAAGAATTACAGGAACTCCGTTCCTGCTGCAAAAAAGGCACAGGAACTGAGTTCCTGTGCGTTCCTGTTCACTTTCATCACTGCTTGTGTGTTGCTTGACTTTCCACTTTTCCTCCAGTTTCTAACATCCTAAAAAGCATTTTATATGCTCACAAAGCTAGATTTGTTCCTTACTTATAGATATCTGATTAACATATATAATAGGGTTTATGCTGAAGTCCTCATACCCTTTATTTCAAATTCCCAATTTTTCTTATTTTGCCCCTTCAAAATCAGCTGAACGAACTGTATTTCTTTACCTATCCTAACATACATAAGAAGAAGCCAGCAGAAGAAGGTAATTTGATCTATCAAGTCTGCTCATATTGCAGGGTCCACAGCTTGAGCTAATGTCCCTGCCCTCCCTCCCCACTCCTCCCATCCTACCTACCCATGATCCTTACTTTCCCCCTATGCCTATCCCAGCCTCTCTTAAAGCTGCCCACTATCTTCAACGAGATGACCTCTTCCAGCAGCGCATTCCAAGTGTCTACCACCCTCTCTGTAAAACATAGAAACATAGAAGTTGCCGGCAGATAAGAACCGCAAGGCCCATCCAGTCTGCCCATTTCTTTTTCTACCTTATGAATGTGCCATTGGCATTTGCTCTGTCAATGGCCTATCTATTCATACTCATCTGTATTGCTCCCTTATGCCTATCCCATGCCTGTTTGAAGCCCTGTACTATATTTATATCCACCACTTCCTGAAGTAAGCCATTCCATGCATCCACAACCCTTTCTGTGAAGAACTTCCTCACATTACCCCTTAATTGGCCTCCCTCTAATCTCATGCTGTGTCCTTTTCTCCTGCAATTTTTCTTATATTGAAACATGTTAGACTCTTTCACCCTGTTAATGCCCTTAAAGTGTTTGAATGTTTCAATCATATCACCTCACTTCCTCCTTTGCTCTAGGATATACATATTGAGCTCAGTTAATCTGTTCTCATATGTTTTCTGATGCAGCCTCTGCACCATTGTGGTTGCCTTCTCTGGACTTTCTCAATTTGGTTAATGTCCTTGTGAAGGTGTGGCCTCCAGTACTGCACGCAGTACTCCAGATGGGGCCTACCTAGTGTCTTGTGAAGAGGGATTATTACCTCTCTCTTCCGACTTGTGATACCCCTGCTAATACACCCCAACATCCCTCTAGCCTTATCTACTGCTTTAGTGGTCTGCTTGGATGATTTCAGGTCATCAGTGATGATGACGCCCCAAGTCTCTTTCTTCCCTTGTGACTGCCAGCAGCTCCTCTCCCAGCCTATAGATGGCTTCAGGGTTTCTCTTCCCTATGTGCATGATCTTGCACTTCTTTGCGTTAAACCCCAGTTGCCACTCTTCCGACCATTTTGATAGTTTATCCAGATCTCTTCTCATTCTGCCCGACCCATCTAGATCATCTACTCTGTTGCAGGTCTTGGTGTCATCTGCAAACAGACAAACCTTACCCTCCGGTCCATATGCAATGTTACTGATGAAGATATTGAAGAGGACTGGCCCCAGGACTGATCCCTGAGGTACCCCACTTGTGACTTGCATCTCTTCTGACTGTATACCATTTACCACCACTCTCTGTTTTCTGCCCATCAATCAGTTTGTCACCCAGTTGACCGACATCTGATCCACCCCGAGCCTACCGAGCTTATTGATCTATCTTCTATGTGGAACAGTATTGAAAGCTTTGCTGAAGTCAAGGTAGGCAACATCAACTGCTCCCCCTCGGTCCACCACTCTGGTTACCCAGTTAAAGAAATCTGTGAGATCAGTTTGATAGGACCTTGCTTTTGTAAACCCATGCTGCCTTGGATCCTGTGCTCCTATGGATACCAGGTGTTGCACTATCCTTTCCTTAAGGAGTGTCTCCATAATCTTGCCCACTACTGAGGTAAGACTGACTGGTCTGCAGTTCCCTGCCTCCTCCCTGCTACCACTCTTGTGGAGCGGGATCACATGAGCCCTTCTCCAGTCTTCCAGGACCTCTCCTGTGCTCAGAGACTCACTAAACAGGTCTGCTAATGGCTCTGCTAGTTCCACCCTTAGCTCCTTTAGTACCCTGAGATGTATGCCATCAGGTCCCATTGCCTTGTCCACCCTGACCTTATCTAGCCCTTGTAGGACCCTTTCTTTTGTGAAGGGACTAGTGCACACTTCCCTCCCTCCTGTATCCATGGTTCTGACCTGTGGGCCCTGTCCTACCTTCTCTTCAGTAAATACTGAGCAGAAGTATCTGTTTAGGATAGATGCTTTTACATGGTCCTCCTCCTCACATGCCCCCTTATCCCCTTTCATCTTAGCAATACCCCCTCTGGACTTTCTCCTTTCACTAATGTATATATAGAAAGTCTTGTCACCTTCTTTTACTGTTCTTGCTAGTGTTTCCTTGGTTTGGGCCTTTGCCTGCCTTAATGCCTTCCCTGCTTCCCTTAGGGAAGTTTGGTATGCCTCCCTATCTTCATCCTGCTGCGTTCCCTTATATTTCCTGAAGGTCAGCCTTTTGGCTCTGCCCTTTTCTGCTACTGTGTTTGGGAACCAAAGTGGTTTCCTTCTTCTTTTGCACTTCCTTTTCTCACTAACACAGTGGGTTGTTGCTTCAAGTATTGCATCTTTAATGTTCGCCCACTTTGCCTGTACCCCCTCACCTGTATTTCTTTTTGCCAGGGCTAAATTAACTCTGTTGGCCATCTTATCCAAAGTCAGCTCCTCTGAAGTCCCATATTTTTGCCTTGGAATGGGATGATTTTGTTCTAGTGGCCAAATTGAACTATACCATGTGATGTCACTGGCACCCAGGTGACCTTCTACCTGGAGATCTGTGATCCTTTCCCTATTAGTCAGTACTAGATCTAGGATAGCCCTGTCTCTTGTGGGTTTTTGTGCCAGTTGTTTGAGGCCTTCCCCCTACAGGGAATCCACCATGTGTCTAGTTCTTTCAGATGTCCCTGCTGGTATTGACCAATCTGTATCTGGCATGTTGAAGTCTCCCATTATCAGAACCTCACCTTTAGCTGCCATGTTTTGTATATCTTCTAACAGTAACATGTCTATGTCCTCCCCCTGGTCTGGAGGCCTGTACACAACCCCAGTTCGTATGGCTGTTCCATTTCCTGTTTCCAGGGTGACCCACAGTTCTTCTGGCTCCTTATGTGTATTCTGAATTTCTGTAGCTTTGATATTTTCATTGACATAAAGGGCCACTCCACCCCCCTTTTGCACCTTGGTCTCTTCTGAACAGTACATAGCCAGGTACTGAAGTCTTCCAAGTGTGGTTACTGGTAAACCATGTCTCGCTAATGGCTACTATGCCTAGTTTGGCCTCTATCATTATTGCCTGCAAGTCAGGGATCTTGTTTCTCAGACTGTGAGCATTTGTGTACATGATTTTCCATTGGCCAGATTTCAGTGTGTTAGTTGTTGGGTGAGGTCCGGTGTTTCCCCTGTGTGTCATATGGGAAGCTGGACCTTTTTCTTCACCTGGTGTTGCAAATGAACTACAAACATGCTGAACTCCTGTTTGACCACTAGTTGGGGGGGGGTGTTCTTCCCATTCGATGTATGGGGTGCTGCACCCTCTCCCCATTTACTAGTTTAAATATTCTGCAAAGACATCAAACTTCTGCCCCAATGCACTGACTCCCTCCTTAGTCAGATGCAGTCCATCAAATTTAAAGAACTTTCGCTCCCAAAACTGTTGCCAGTTCCCTACAAATCTGTGTCCTTTTTCCTGGCACCAGCCCTTGAGCCACATGTTTACCTCCCTTATCTCCCCTTCTCTGACCTTCCATCCATCTGTCCCCCTCTCCCAGACTGGCAGAATCTCAGAGAAGGAGCTGCCAGACAAAATGGATGATAGTTTGTCACCCAGCCTGGTCAGGTGTTCCTTTGTCTCCACAACTGACCAGCTGGTGAGATCGTTAGTCCCTATGTGTACCAGGATGTCAACGTTTTCTCCTGCTTCCTGAACAATTTTAGCAATGCGGTCAGTGTCTCTCCACGCTGATGTACCTGGGAGACATCTGACCATTACCCCTGGCTGGAGATATGTATCAACTCCCCTAATCATGGAGTCTCCTATGATCAGACATTTTTTTGGATTTCCTTTTTGTTTTGGTTCCTGTTTTGGGTGAGTTTCATTGTGCTAGCTCCTGTGCTGCATTGTCCTGCTCTGCAGTGTCCTCTGCCCCTTTGATTTTGGAGATAGAGGCAGATACCTGTTTGTAGTTTTTATATGGTTTGTGGAGCTGATATGTTGGAGAGCACTGAGTGATGGGGCACCTGATTTGTCCCTTCTAACCACCTGCCAACCTCCTGGACCAACTACACTCTACGGTCGAGGTGTTTCTGTTGGATGTTGGGGAAATGGTGGGCAGTTCTTATAATATATTTCCTCTTGAATATGCAATTTGAGGTGCGCAATCTCTGCCCATGCTGCTTGGAGCTGAGCCCTTAGATCTCCAATAGCCCAGCATGTAGGACAGTGTCCTAAATCCTGTAAAACTGCCCTTCTGAAAACTGTTCCGCAGTACCTGCAGTTAATGATATCCATTCCAGAAAAGTTGCTGGGTTTATAACCTGGTCAGAGTAATTAGAAGGAAGAAAATGAAAGCAAAAGTTTGATTTTGTGTTTTGTTTGTTTGAGTATAACTTGTTATAACAAGTTAAAGTACTAGTGCCCCTGTAAATGAGGTCACTGTGTGGATACCCCTCTGATCTGCCCCTTCCTGCTTTGCCACAGGAAATGTCATGACTGTGCTACCCTATAAAAGGAGTGTAGTGTGGGGTGGTTGGGGATGGGGTGGGTGGCTGGGCCCTTCCCCTGCCAAAAAAGAAGAATCACGGATGAAAGAAACAAGGAGGTAAGGGCAGAAACAATCAGCCAGCAACAAATGCAGTAGCCCTGAAAGCTTATCCTAATAACAGATAAAACTGTAAAACCTGTAAAGCACCACTTGTAATAATTTCACAGAAGATATACCCTGTAAGAAACACTTTGCTACAGAGAAAAATAAAGCAGTAACAGAAGATATACCTTGCAAAAGACAATTTGAATCAGATTGCAGCAGTAATCTGTAAGCACACACCTGTAGGCACACCCCGTAGTAATGCCACAGAAGGTATACCCAGCAACAGCAGTTTGAATCAGAGAAAATAAAGCAATGAAATGTTAGCAAAAAACAGTAAGAATCCCTGTGTGTACAAAATAAAAATAACACACAGTAAATCTGCCTAGCCAAAAGAAGCCTTAATCATTATCCTTGCTCTGGTGAGGTTCTTTGCTCGGTCCTTTCAAGCAACCTAGAAGAAAAGAGCTCAGGTGAAGCTAGGTGCCTTGGCCAGCAAACCTAGTCTTCCACCTCCAAGATATCAACTAATCTGACCTTTTAACCCTCCCCTCTGTTGGAAGTTCCTGGCAGTTTGTCAGCTCCACCCCTAGATACACTCCTAATCCCCTGAAAGAGCTATGGGAGGAAAGCAATTAGTTCCTTCACTGTAAGAAGGAGACTGTAATACCTGTGAGACAAACAAAAAAACTTTTAGCAAAAAAACAAAATAAAATAGTGGCAAACAGTAATTTTGCTTAGCCTAATGATAAAAAGTCACAAAAATGTAAGCACCATCTGTAATACTTTCACAGAAGATAAACCCAGTAAAAAACACTTTGCTACAGAGAAAAATAAAGCAGTAACAAAAGATATACTTTGCAAAAGACAATTTGAATCAGAAGATTACAGCAGTAATCTGTAAGCACACACCTGTATGCACACCCTGTAGTAATGCAGCAGAAGGTATAACCAGCAACAATTTGAATGAGAGAAAATAAAGCAGTAAAATGTTAGCAACAAACAGTAACAATCCCTGTGAGTACAAAATAAAAATAACACACACTAAATCTGCTTAGCCAAAAGAAGCCTTAATCCTTATCCTTGCTCTGGTAAGGTTCTTTGCTCCATCCTTTCAAGCAACCTAGAAGAAAAGAGCTCAGGTGAAGCTAGGTGCCTTGGCCAGCAAACCAAGTCTTCCACCTCCTGCTTCCTGATCTCCATTCCTAAACCTCCCACCCTCCAGCTTAAGACTGTGCTCCCTCATGTTATGGTTGCCACTCAGCTTAAAGAGACTCCCCTTATCAACCTTATTTATCCCTTTCAAGTACTTGAAGGTCCAAATCATGTCCCCTCTCTCTCTCTCCTGTCTCTCAGAGAGTACATGTTCAGTGTTGTCAATCTCTCCTTGTATGCCTTACCCTGCTGACCAGCTATCATCTTTGTAGCCCTCCTGTGGACCTTCTCTGGCAGGTTAATGTCCTTTTTGAGGTGTGGGCACCAGTACTGAACTCCATACTCTAGATGCAGTCTTACCAGTGACCGGTACAAGGGCAGTATAACCTCCTCACTCCTACTGCTGCTGATTGATGTGACATTGATGAGCCCCTTGCAGAGCACTTTGCATTGGACTGACAGTGTTACACCCCTTAAAATTCACTCTCCTAACAAAATGTTCACTGTGCATGGGTGCACGGTGAACATAAAAAGGGACACCGCTCAAGCTAAAGTACCCTACAACATGAAATACCCTGTCACTCTGCAAGTTTACTGGAATGAGAAGAAGCATAGTTTTTACAACCCCAGGAGGTGGCCAGGTTTCCATCACAGAACAAGTTAGTAGATGGGAATCAGAATGTGGCTGGTAAGCCCCAGATAGCAACTGGCCCACACCAGCAGGCAAACAAAACAGCAGAAAGAAACACAGAGAGATCCATCCAGGATCACCAAGAAAGCACTGCTAACATGCCAAAATCACAGCCTGCTACACAACTGCAAGTCTCTAAAGCAAAAAGACAGAGCCATCGGGGTCATGATAGAACCAGGAAAGAAGTGTCTTAGAAACATAGAAGCTGATGGCAGATAAGGGCCGCATAGCCCATCTAGTCTGCCTTTTGTTGCGTTGCTTACACTGCAGATCCCTCCAGATCTACATCCCTTTCTCTGCCACCCCCTGCCTATCAGTTATGACTCCCTAACTTATCCCAGG
Organism: Neoceratodus forsteri; assembly: GCA_016271365.2. Lineage (NCBI taxonomy): Eukaryota > Metazoa > Chordata > Ceratodontiformes > Ceratodontidae > Neoceratodus > Neoceratodus forsteri. The sequence continues at coordinate 24,900,446 of JADMNL010000022.1, read as the reverse complement.
CTTTTTTGAATCTCACCTCTGTTTTCACTTCCCGCAGCCTCTGATGGAAGACCATTCCAGGCATCCACCACCCTTTCTGTGAAGAAGTATTTCCTTAGATCTCTCCTAAACCTACACCCCTCCAGCTTCATATCATGACCCCTTGTTCTGGAGCACCCTTTCTTCTAAAAACTACCTCCAACTTGTACCTTATTCACCCCCGTGCTGTATTTAAAGGTCTTGATCATATCTGCCCTCTCCCTCATGTCCTCAAGGGTGCACATGTTTAATTCATTTATCCTCTTCTCATAGGACATGTGATGTAGACCCTGTACCATCTTGGTAGCCCTCCTTTGGGCAGTCTACATCCTGTCTATGTCCTCCTTGAGATGTGGCCTCCAAAACTGGACACAGTACTCCAGGTGGGCTCTTACCAAAGATCTATATAGTGATAAAACCACTTTCTTCTTCCTGCTGGTAATACCCCTACCTATATATCCCAGCATCCCACTAGCTCTCCCAACCACTTTGTTGCATTGGCTGGCCAACTTCAGGTCATCCAATATGATTACCCCAGGTCTCTTTCCTGATTGGTCGCTGCTAGTATCTCTCCCCCAATTTTGTACTGCACCCCCAGGTTTCTGTGACCCAAGTGCATTATTTTGCACTTCTTTGCATTAAACCTTACCTGCCAAACTTCTGACCACTCCTCCAGTCATTTCAAGTCTCTTTCCATCCTTTGCCCCTTCCCCGGAGTGTCTACCCTGTTGCAGATTTTGGTGTCTTCCACAGAAAGATAGACCTTCCCTTCCAGTTTCTCTGCTATGCCACTAATGAAGACATTAAAGAGGACTGGCCCCAGTACTGACCCCTGTGGTACCCCGCTAGTCACTCTCCCCTCCTCAGAGCAAACTCCATTTAGCACCACCTTCTGCCTCCTATCCCCTAACTAGATTCTTACCCAGGTTACTACCTTATTGCCCACCCTCATGCTACCTAGCTTGGTTATCAGCCTCCTATGTGGAATGGTGTCAAAAGCCTTGCTGAAGTCCAAGTAGGCCACATCAACCCCCCACCCTGATCAAACACCCTGGTTACCTAGTCTAAAAACTCTATCAGATTTGTTTAGTATGACCTCCCCTCCATAAAGCCATGCTGCCTCAGGTCCTGCAGTCCATTGGATTCCAGGTGTTACATGGTTCTTTCCTTTAATAGTGTTTCCATCAATGTCCCTACTACAGATGTCAAGCTGAAAGGCCTGTCATTTTCCCGCCTCCACTTTGCTATCACTTTGTGAAGTGGGACTACATCTGCCCTTCTCCAGTCCCCCAGGACCACACCAGCCTCCAGTGAACTGTTAAACAAGTCTGTCAGAGGTGCAGCAAGAACCTCCCTGAGTTCCTTTAACACTCTTGGATGCACTCCATCTGGCCTCATGGCTTTGTCCACCCTGAGATTAGCGAGTGCTTTCCTGATCCTCTCCTCAGAAAAGGGACTGGTGTCCATTTCCCTCACCCACCCCCCCAATCTCTTGGTGCTTGTTTGTGTTCCTCCCTCCCCTCAACTGTGAATATGGAGCAGAAATACTTAATATATTTGTCTTTTCTTGGTCCTCCTCAATATAGCCCTCTGCCTCCTTTATTAACCATGCAATCCCTCCCTTGTTCTTACTTTTCTCATCACTGATATATGTGGAAAATGTCTCGTCTCCCTTTGATATTGTCTGGGCTAGTCTTTCCTCAGCTTGCACTTTTGCACTCCTTACTGCCTTGTCTGCCTCCCTCCATTTCCCCAGATACACTTCTGTGTCCTCCTCTCTCTGGGTCTACTTATACCTTCTAAATGCCACTGTTTTTTCCCCTTGCCTTTTCTGCCACTTCCCTCAAGAACCATAATGATCTCCTCCTCCTCCTCCTGCTTTTATTTATTTGCCTGATGTACAAGTTTGAAGCCTTTACTGTGTTCTTTTATTCTGGCCCATTTTCCTGCCATCCCCCCTCCAGGTCTTCTCAGATGCATTCCCCCATCTTTGTAAGGTCAGCCCTTCTGAAATTCAGGACCCTCACCCTTGCATGGCTGGATTCCACTGCTGTTCTTATATTAAACCATACTGTGCAATGGTCACTGGTCCCCAGATGACTCCCCACTGTGATGTCCACCACACTGTCCCTGTTTGTAAGTACTAGGTCCAATATTGCCCCATCCCGGGTGGGTTCACCGACCAGTTGCCTGAGGAATGCCCCCTGCAGGGAGTCCAAGATGTCTCTGCTCCTAGCTGATGCTGCAGCAGGTAGGCTCCACTCTACATCTGGCAGATTAAAGTCTCCCACCAGCACCACCTCCCCTTTCTTAGCCATTCTGCCTATGTCTTCCAATATCTCTTTGTCTTTGTCCTCTCCTTGTGTTGGAGGCCTGTATGCCACTCCCATGCAATTGGTGGCTCCATTTCCAGACTCAAGGTTTTCTTACAACACCTTGACCCCCCCATCCTCCCTGTACCTCTGTTGCTTTGATGTTTGGTACCATAGTCTCCCCCAGCAAGGCAGGAGCCAACCAGGAGGCCACATTCAACAAGGGGCATTTTCATTGACACAGCCCCCACACTGAACTTTCTGAGTCAGCAATCTCCCAACTTAGTCTTCAGAATGACATTGGAGCTGCAGGAATCATGAAGGAAGCTGGTCTTGCTGAGCCCTCCCCCTACCATTTGCCGGAGACATCAGGACAAAAAAAAAGGACTTCAGCAAATTCACATTTGGGCACCACAGTCTTCCCCAGGAACGTAGAAGCCAACCAGGAGGCTGCATTCAACAAGGGGCATTTCTAATCTTTTGTATTTCAGTGGGGTACCCCAATCAGTCCCCCATGCTGCAACCCTCCAGGAGAAGTCCACAGTGCTAAGGATAGCAACTCTGTCTGCCTTGAGTCTGCTGGAGTCAGCCAGTCTGTTGTCCACTCTGTTCCTTGCCCACTGGACACTAGCTGTCATCTTTGCCATTCATAGAAACATAGAAACATAGAATGTGACGGCAGATAAGGACCGCTTAACCCACCCAGTCTGCCCATTTCCCTACCTACTGGATAAGCTGCAGATCCTAGTTAACCAGCAGCCTACTTCTTCCTACCCCCATCCCCCAGAATTGCCTTATGACTATCCCATGCATGCTTGAATTCCACCACTGATTTTGACTCCACAACCTCCTCCGGAAGGCCATTCCATGCATCCACAACCCTCTGTGAAAAAAATACCTTACATTACCTCTGAGCCGCCCTCTATCTTCAAATTGTGCCCTCTTGTTCTTGCACACCTCTTTTTGAAAGATGCTACCCTCTTGGACTTTGTTGATTCCTTGAGGGTACTTGAAAGTTTCTCATGTCCCCCTCTCCCTCCTTTCTTGAGCTATACATATTAAGCTCCTTGAGTCTCTCATATGTCCTCGGTGCAGACCCTGCACCATTTTAGTTAGCCCTCCTCTGGACAGCTTCTATCCTGTCTATGTCTTTTGGAGTTGGGTCTCCAGAACTGCACACAGTACTCAGATGGGATCTCACCAGCTGTCTGTACAGAGGATAATAACTTCCTGTTTTCTACTGGTGATGCCTCTCCCTATGCATCCCAGTATCCCCCAGCCCTCCTTGCTGCCCTCTCACATTGCTTGCCCACCTTTAGGTCATCTGATATGACTGCCCCCAGGTCCCTTTCCATTTTTGTTGTTGTTAGTATCTCACCCCCCATTGTGTACTCTTCCCCTGGGTTTTTGTTTCCCAGGTGCATTACCTTGCACTTCTTAGCATTGAATCTAAGCTGCCATACATTTGACCATTCCTCTAACCTTGCCAAGTCCCTTCTCATCCTTTCCACCCCACCCTGTGCATCAACTCTGTTGCAGATCTTAGTGTCATCTGCAAAGAGACATACTTTTCCTTCCAGTCCTTCTGCAATGTCGCTTATAAAGACATTGAAGAGGACTGGTCCTAATACTGAACCCTGCGGTACCCCGCTAGTAACCCTCCTTTCTTCTGAGTGGACTCCATTTACTATTACTCTCTGTGTCCTATTCTCCAGCCAATTCTTTACCCAGGCTGTCATCTTGGGACCCACTCCCAGGCTGGCTAACTTGTATATTAATCTTTTGTGTGGGACTGTGTCAAATGCCTTGCTAAAGTCTAGGTAGACCATGTCCACAGCCCCTCCCTGATCTACTACTTTGGTCACCCAGTCAAAGAAATCTATCAGATTCGTCTGGCATGACCTTCCCACTGTGAATCCATGCTGCCTAGGGTCCTGTGCCCTTCTGGCCTCCAGATACGTGACAATTCTTTCCTTTAGAAGTGATTCCATCATTTTCCTTATCACTGAGGTTAAACTAACAGGTCTATAGTTTCCTGCTTCTGCCTTGCTCCCACTTTTGTGAAGGGGAATCACATCTGCCCTCCTCCAGTCCTCGGGTACCACCCCATCCTCCCATGATTTGTTAAAGAGGGTGGTCAGTGGTGTCACTAGTTCTACCCTTAGTTCTTTTAGAATTCTGGGATGAATCCTATCAGGGCCCCATTGCTTTGTCCACCTTCAGTTTTAAGAGTTCTTTCAGAACCCTTTCTTCTGTAAATGGGCTGGTATCAACTTCTGTATCCAGAGTGTTACTACTGTTTGTTTTATGTACCTCCCTCTTCCTTTGTAAATACTGAGCAAAAATATTTGTTTAGTATCTCTGCCTTTTCACATTCTCCCTCTGCCCACCCTCCCTCCCTTTATTAAGCCTCACTATCCCTCCCTTGGTCTTCCTTTGCTCCTGATGTACCTATAAAGGTTTTATTCCCTTCTTAACTGAGTTGGCTATCTTTTCCTCAGTTTGGGCCTTTGCTGTTCTGACTGCCTTCCCAGCCTCCTTTTGCTTTAACTGATACAGTTCTCTGTCCTGCTCCTGCTGCGATTCCTTGTACTTCCTGAATGCTTTCTTTTTCTGTTGAACCTTCACTGCCACTTCCTTTGAGAACCATAGTGGTTTCTTACATCGTCTTGTTTTGTTTATTTGCTTCACACAAAGGCTCGTTACCTCTGTGATGACACATAATCTGATGTTGGTAAATGGTTACATGCCTCTGCTCAGACTGTAGCTGCCTTAGTACTCACTGATCTTGTAACTGCTTATTTATTAGTTTACATGACTATAGCTGCCAGTCTGTTTCTTCTTTACCCTCCCTACAGAAGTTCATAATTTCTATATTGTGCCCTGTACTTCTAGACTGCATCTTATGCTCCTCTCTTAGTTTCATTCATTCACTGCGCTGTGTCCTCACAGCTCCCTTTCCATAAGAGTTATTCCCCTATTCTTTTCCGCACTCTCTGCTCTCTCACTCATCCTCAGTGTTGCCCTTGCTCTTACTATCCTCTGACTTCCAGATGCTGCATAAACTCCCTATTTAGGGTCCTCTTAACTTCTCAAACTGAACTTCCTCCAGTTAGCTCTCCTTCTCTCTGAGCATACACACCGCTGCTCTCCCTTTCTCTTTAGACTATATGTGGCAACAGTCTCTGTCATTTTGCCTGATGTTGAATCTAACGGTTTAGAGTGGCTGTACCTAATAGGTACCTTTATTGCTATTGCACTGTACTATTGCAAACTGCCAGCATTGTAGGAACCTGACCAAACACCCTTTGTCGGATAGGTCAGATTTTGCAATTATTTTGGTAAAATTGTATTGTACTGCTAAAGCGGTAGAGTTTTACAAACTACAGGCTATACTGGAATTTGACCAAACATCCCTTCAAGGGTAGGTCAGGTTTGCAACTCCTGTTGGTAAAATTGCATTGTACTGTTTTCAAGCAAGGTTTTTGCTATCTGCCAGCACTATAGCATTTGGCCAAACACCCTATCTAGGGTAGGACTGTTTTTGTAATTCCTTTTGGTAAAATTGCATTATATTGCTAAAACAGGGGCCTCTGCAAACTGCCAGCACTATATGACATAGCCAAACACCCTTTCTAGGATAGGTCTGCTACTGCAATATCTGTTGGTAAAACTGCATTGTACTGTCAAAGCAGGGGCTCTTGCTACTTGCCAGCATTTATAAGACCTTGGCCAAACACCCTTCCTAGGGTAGATCAGGTTTTCATTATCTTATAGTAAACTTGCATTGTTCTATTCAAACTGGGGATTTTGAACATGCCAGCACTATAAGTCCTAGTCAACCACCCTTTCTAGGGTAGGTCTGTTTCTGCAGTGGCTTGTTACTTGCTTCAGCCCTTTCCTAAACATGTGGCCTCTTTTACTCTTACTTATCCTCCCCACGGTGAAAATGCCCTCCTTGAATGAGGATAGGACACGTTATCCAAGTCTAGATGTTGCCACCCACCTGAGAGATTCTGTTTCCTGGCAGCATCTGTGGTCCCTGGATACTATTCAGTTGGCTGTTTACCTGACTAGTCATAATACTGTATCGTGTAAGCCTCTGACATTAGCTACCATTAGCTCACTAGACAAACGGAGTACTACTGCAACTCACAAACCTTCATATCGCACAGTCAATTCCAAGCACACAAAGTGGGTTTACAAGAATGATGTCTACTTAAGTAAACCATTCCTCATGTTATTGCTACTCTGCTCAGGTAACCTCGCACTAAGCCCTGGTCCCCCTTCTCTAAACATGACACCTTCTGACTTTGCTATGTCTAATGAGCTAAAATTTATGACCATCAATATTTACAGCATGCTAAACAAACTGGATGCATTAAAAACATGAGTTACCTATTCAAATCCGGATGTGCTGCTATTGACTGAAACATAGCTCAGCACATCCAGTGATACTAATGTGATGTCCATTCAAGAGTATGACTTAATGTATATAGACAAGACCGACTAACACATGGTGGTGGAATAGTCCTCTAGGCAAATGGCAAGTCAAATTGTATTTAAGAAGACGCCCATCCTGGAGGCTCTGGGTGCAGAACATATCATAATAAATACAGAAACAACATACTATTAAATGTAAATATACAATGTTCTACATAAAAAGCAAACCCATCTCCTCCCTAACTGCCACCCAGTTCAAGCCATCTGAATCTCAGTGTATTACCATTTCAATAACCCTCTCAAAAGCTGAAACAATTAATGTAATTGGCTGGTATAGATCCCCTACTGGGGGATCTGATATTCTACAGTACCTGTTTAACTTTGCTAACGATAATAATAATGAAATACTTATCATGGGAGACCTACACTTTGATTGGCTGACCCCAAAATTAAATTATCTAAAAAGGTTCTGTGATGAATTTGGTTTCATACAGGTTGAACCTACAAGTCTCAACAAACAAAATCCTCTAAACTCATCCATTCTAGACATTGTACTAACAAGCAGACCCCAGAAGATTTTATTGGCTGTCTCTGACATTTGTAGTGATCATAGTGTTGTGATCTGCTCCAGAGAAGTAAAAATATCATACATTAAGCCATCCTTTAATCACAGATGGTCCTATGCTCACTTGACAGTACAAGAATTCCTCTATCGCCTGGCTGCCATTAACCGGCAAGATTTCTATTTAGCACCTTCAATCCATGAGGCACACACAGTCTTCACCTAACAGGTCTTACAAGTTATAAATCAGCTTGCCCCTTGTAGGACTAGGGAAAAGTCTCCCCATGGTTCACCAGTGAGATCAAACAAGCCTTGAGGAACAAAGATATGTACTGGGCTAAAGCTAGAGCCTCCAAAGCAGAGTAGGACTGGGCAAACTTTAGACAAAAGAGAAACTGGTGTACAAATTTAATTCAACAGGCCAAAGCAAATTACTACATGTCCTTGTTGGACAATAAAAAGTGGTTCTCTTCTACCTTTTGGCAACCCATAAAGACTATAGAAGGTGGGTCAGTTCCCCATCACTACCTAGGCAGCTGCAAGTGGGTAACAAACTATGTACAGACAAACAGTTGTTACCTCTCCAGTAAATGCTAGCAGTTGAAGGTGGAAGGCTTGACCTCCTCTTGTGTCCAAATATGCAAAGAGGTACCACAAGGTTCTGTACTGGGACCTTTGTTGTTAATGTTGTATACTAATGACCTGGGTCATAACACCACAGATATAAAACTGTATTTTTATGCAGATGACACTGTTCTCTACACAGCAAGCCCCACACTTTAGATGGCCATGAATTCAATACAAGAGGCATTTGATCAACTGCAAGATAATTTATGCACCTCTAAGCTACTCCTAAAAGCTGCCAGAACTAAGTATATGATTTTTTTCTCCCAGATCTGTTTCCTATCCTGCTACATTAGGAATCACAATCCTAACAAGTGAAATGATTGAAAAGGTAGATTCCTATAAGTATCTTGCTATGTGGTTGGATAATGAGTTATCCGTCACTGTGCATATTGAAAACCTCTGCAAAAAAAACCTATGCCAGAGACTTGGATTTTACTACAGAAACAAATTCTGCTTCAACCCCAGAGTTAAGAAAAGACTCATCCAGGCGACATTTCTTCCCCTGCTAGACTATAGCAATATTACATATAGAAGCACTGCAGCCTCTAATTTGGCTAGATTAGAGTGCTATACCACAGAGCACTCCAGTTCACTTAGAATGGATTTTCCTAGAAACCAGAAGTCTCAGACATCTAAAGTTTTCGTCCTTGGTACCATCATACATATCCAATCTCTTTCGCAGATCCCCAGGGTTATACAATCTAAGAAAGCACAGTATTATCACGCTTGATGTCCCTAGGCACTTATCAACATTTGGTAAGATGGCTCTTAGCTGGGCTGCTCCCATGGCTTGGAATGCCATTCAGGAATCATTAAAATTGAGTTCACTTGTTAGACCCCCGTCACTTCCAAACCCTGCTTGGCCAATATTGTGTGGACAAATGTGTTTGCTATTAGAATTTAATTTAATCCTTCCTTATATTAATTTTGAAACACTAGAATGTTTTTCTCTCTTTCTGTGCTGTAACTCCTATATCAAAATTATTTCATGATGTTACTCCTTGTACTAGAAAAGAACTGGTGCTTTGTACCTTGAATTAATCTCTAGCTCTGTATTACATGAACTGTTCTGTCTACTGTCATTTCATTTGCTGTACAGCAATATGTGCTACCCAGGGCCTCCTTGCAAATTAGCCTTGCTCAATGGAGTTTTTTCCTGGTAAAATAAATAAATAAAGCATAAAGCACCACTCCCCCACTTTTCCTTCCTACCTTGTCCCTTCTAAGCACTGTGTAGCCAGGTATGACCATTTCACAGTCACGGCTGTTTGTGCACCATGTTTCGGTGATGGTCACAATATCCAGGCCTGCCTCAGCCATGGTGGCCTCCAGGTCTGGTATCTTATTTCCCAGACTTCTCGCACTGGCGCACATGGCTGTCCATGTTTCGTTAGTCCTACTCTTGTCCCTTCTCATGTTGTCTAGTTCTTCCCCTTCTTCTCCTTTGCATCCTGCCTGCTTCCCGTCCCCCTTTCTCCCATGTTGATCCCTTGCACCCTTGGTTGTCCTTCATTTTGGTGGGAATCCTTCACCTCTGAAATTCTCTACCCTTATCACAGCCTGAGAGGCGGCAGTTTCTGTCACCCCTTTGTCTTCCACCACCACCCCTTGGCTTGTTTAAATGCTCATCGAAGTAACATGTAAGTGGTCTACTGAGGACTGTCCCTCCCTTCCTGGATGGATGCAGGCTGTTCCCCTCCCCCGGTACAAGCTCTGAGCCCGCCGGGTAGAGCCCCAGTTTCAATGTAGCCTACCCCACCTCTCTGCACCATTCCTTCAACCACAAGTTGAAGGCCTTAGTGTAGAGCTCCCTCTCCTCCACCCTGTTGTAGACAGGCAGCACTTCCGTAAAGGCTACAGTGCATGCTACCTGCTAGTAAAGTAATTAAAGTAAAGGAAGACAGGAGAGAGAAAGAGGGAACATGATTGGGACATTCAGGTACTTGAAAGGGATAAATAAGGTTGATAAGGAGAGTCTCTTTAAGCTGAGTGGCAACCATATCACAAGGGGGCACAGTCTTAAGCTGGAGGGTGGGAGGTTTAGGAGGGAGGTCAGGAAGCACTTCTTCACAGAGATGGTGGTGGACACTTGGAATGCACTGCTGGAAGACATTATCTCATTGAAGACAGTGGGCAGCTTTAAGAGAGGCTGGGACAGGCATAGGGAGAAGGTAAGGATCATGGGTAGGGAGGATGGGAGGAGTGAGGAGGGAGGGCAGGGACATTAGTTCAAGCTGTGGACCCTGCAATGCGAGCAGACTTGATAGACCAAATGGCCTTCTTCTGTTGACTTCTTCATTTGTTCATATGTTTGTATGTAAAGTAAAGTAAAATTTATATGAGGCGCCCTTCCTGAGCTCAGGGCGCCTTTATAATACAGTACAGTGACAATTTAAAATCAAGAAAACTGATAACAAACAATAACAACCACTCAATAAAACCCTGAAAAAGCCTGGTTAAATAAATATGTTTTTAAGGATTTTTTAAATCCTTCCATGGTCAGGCTAGCTCGTATATGGCGAGGTAGAGAATTCCACAGGGTAGGTGCCATAAAGGCAAAAGATCTTCCTCCAGATGTTTTCAGAGATACCCTGGGAATCTCTAGCAATCCCTTGCCAGAGGATTGGAGTGAGTGGGAGGGGCAGTAGAAAAACAGGAGTTCTTTCAGGTAGTGAGGTCCCGACTCATGTAGGCCTTATAGGTCAGCAATGCGACCTTGAATGTGATCCTCCACTGTATAGGCAGCCAGTGCAGTTCATGCAGCACAGGTGTTATATGACTGGATCTAGAGATTCCAGTCAACAACTTGGCCATCGTGTTCTGCACTAGCTGCAAGCGGCAGATATCCACCTAGATAGAGGGCATTGTAGTAATCAAAACGACTGGTGACAAAGGCGTGGACCAAGGTAGGAAGATCTTCAGGTGGGATCATTCACCAGCTCCCTAACCTGCTCCTGCACTGTCCATGGCCCTTCCAGAGCTAGGTCATTCGTCTCCAGGTGGTCAATGATATCCAGCTCCCCCTTCCTTCCTATAGTCCTTCTGATCCACTGGACATGCTTTCCATCCCTCTGAAGCCGATGCACCAGGTAGGCACTTAACCTCCCTCTCTACCCCCCTTTCCTTCCCCCAATTCTGTCCCCCTGACTATAGAGTCCCCCACTAGAAGTTGCTTCCTCCTTCTCTGGGGATTTCTCCCCGATTCCATTTGGGTGGTCCCCCACCTCTTCTCTATCCACCACCTTAGGTGCCCCTTCATGGCAGTCCCGCTCCACCAGAATGGCTTAGGAGTTTCTTAGTGACACTGGATGAGGAGTGTGCCTGTTACTCACTCCCCCTTAGCCTTCCTTATCCTACCACCCCTGTTCACCTTGAGCCTGCCTTAGTCCAACTGCTCCTTCCTTCTGGCAACCTTTGAGGTAGTGGTGTCTGGCTAGGTAGTCTCTGGGTGGGACAGATGGTCCCCCGACTGCTTTCCAATGCAACTTTGAGTCTCGTGACCTTCTCCTCTCAGCCACCACTGCCTGGAGCCTTGAGGCCTTTTCCCTCTACCTAGAGAGGCTCACACAGATGGAACTGCACCACAGCTTCCAGAAGGTCTCCCTGTAGACTGCTGCCCCACAACCATTGCATTGCACCACTATCCACATTTCCTTTTCCCTGTTCTTCTAGTCCTTCCCTTTTTTCCCCATAGCTAGTTCTGGTCCCCTGCACCAGACTCACATGTCCTTCCTGGCACCCTTCTTGCATCTCCTGCTGACTCAGCCTGTCTGTCTGGACTCTGAGGTGCATATAATGTATTTGTTCTCTGTTTCAGGAGATACTCAGACTGTGGCTCTGTTTGTGGCTCGGAGCCGTGTATACCTTGTAAAACTGTACAGTTCTTAGCCTTGGTGTCTCTATGTATATTCCTGTACATATCTTAACTGTGCTTACTGTCTACTGGTTATGTTCACATGGTTCTATTTTGATTCTGTATACTGCCTAACTTGTGTCATGTTGTCCTCTGTACGAACCTATATCTCATTGTATCTGTATCTCATTGTACTGTCCCGGGTCGTACCTGAAAAGAGGCATATAACTTGTCTAGTGTACTTACCTTGTCAACAAAAGCTAAACAAATAAATAAGTTATCCTACTACCACCCAGTAACCATGTGCCATTAAACCCTGAAACTCATTAATACCTAGCAGGCATTTTATGGCAAATCCCTACACCCTGCTATATCTAGCTGTTGGTATTTTGAACAAATAAAGCAATTGCTAAGATAGGAACTTCAATCTCCAAAACCAAAGTTTATTTAACTCTAGCTAGGCACAGCATTAGTTACAGCAGTCTAACAAACAGAAGCATAGGTAGTGGCCAAATGACCTGTCCTCTGTGAGTGCAAACAAGGCAGATATGATTCAGCACCTCATTTCATAGGATGAGGCCAAACAGGCAGAGTGTTTTGGTTTGGTGTGCTCCAGTAGGACATAGGGACACATGCTGCAGTGCACAAGTGGTAACATTTAGGGGTAATGTTAAAAGCCTTGACTCCTGGAGGGTGGTGGAATCTTTAGAAATCTGAACAAACATTTCTGCTCAGTCTGATATTGAATTGTCTGGTCCCAATGGTCCCCACTTTGATGAAGGCAAGACAACTGCATCATTATCCAAGCATGACAATTCTAATACAGCTTTCTGTAATCGAATGGCCCAAGATGGTTCTGCTAATTAAGCCATAAGCAGCACACTAAATTTCATGTATCTAATAGAGCTTGAACACATACTGGCACATCTGGTTTACAGTGGAACTTTGATTTGCTGCGTACTGTGTAAAAAGCGTAACTGATGGCGATGCTGGGCTTGAATTCGCCGAAGACAACAGAGTACTATAATCATAATAAAAAGTGACACAGCTTGCAACACTACAAATGATATGAAAGTGAGCACTAGCCAAGTGTTGGACATCAAAAGGTCACAATCACCATCATGTAACAATGCATCCAAGTGTAAGTTCCCCTTGTTCCTCCTACTTACACTGGTGATTTTTAGCAATACCTCTTCATTGTCATTGTAGTTTTTATCTAGTCCTGCCCTGGGGGTTGGGTTCAGTTCAGACTTACAGGCAGGCAGCAGTTACTCCCAGTCTCCGAGGTGACACTTCTGGCGGCTACACCCTCCCCTCCCTGTCTAGGGGTTTGATGTTGCAATGTCTCTGAGAAAGGGGGAAGGGCACCAGCATGCTGACTAGGCAGTAAAACCACATATGAGCAGGGAATAATAGTCACAGTACCTTTGAAATGCAAAATAGGAATTCACTTGGTGATGGTGTGGATTCCGTCAAGGCACGGTCAGATGGTATCTCTTCCTCCCATACACAACTGGCGGGCTCAGGGATGGCTCTATTGTCTGGAAAAACATTCCTGAGGAAACACACAGACAGCAGCAGCACTTCTCAAGGACATCAATGATTCAGCCCCGGGTAATAGGTAGATTGCAATCAGGCACCATTTTACTGTTTTAAAAGTCAAAAGGCTCAAGCCACACAATGGCTCTATGGAGAGGGTTATGTACAGTTCATTTTACTTTCCACTCAACACTATGGCAATCAGCCATGGCACAGCACTTTAAGGGGAACTGGGTCCTGAACCTGTATCCTCTCACCCTCAGCTTTTCCCTTGGTGAGCCATAAGGGACTCCTTGTATTCCAGCACTCAGGGTGCTCCAAAAGGCAATCTCTTTGCTTACTCTTTTCTCCCTGCCAGTGGGAGCGGGGCCAAAAACCATACCTCAGACCTTGGTTGAACTTCTCTATGGGGCTTTGATGTTACCTCTGGCACAGTCCTTTCTCCTGGCGCTGACTGCCCCAGCCTACCCATGGGCAAGGTTCGTGCAGGGTGGCAGCTACCTTCAACTGGGCACAGCTTCACTTTAAGTCCTCCCCACAGCAACTCTCTCAAAACTTGGGTGGGCATGGACAGGCACTGGGGATGCACTGCCACCACAGTGCCTCTGGAACTTCACTGCCACCTCGTTGCTCCAGTCCCTTTCATGGAAACCACCCCTCACAGATCCTCTTCAAAATGGGCTCCAAACAGGCTCTCCTCTGCTCAACGCTGCTGTGGATTACCATCCCCTTTCCACACCGATGGGCTGTAGGGACTGCTGCTGCTGTTGTCAGGGGCCAGTCTCCCCACTCCAGCCCTGGACCTACCCAGCCCCTACTGGAGGCCCTCCCTGCAGGGCCCAGGAGTTGGCTGCAACCACTCCTTCCTTCTCGACGATTCCCTCACGTACACCCCAAACACCAAAATGTGCACCAGTTGGCGCATGAAAAATTCCCTTGTGCTGGCCAAGCCACACCCTCTGACTAGCCTGGCAGCACTCACACAGACTCCCCGATGCCAACAGGGTATCACCTGGTAACCCCCAAATCGGCACAGGGGTTACACTTCCCCCCACACGGAAATGCATCACTTCCTGGGGAAACTCTCTGTCACTGGCTGATCATGATTGCTGTGCTCTGTGGTGTAATGCGCACTCTCCCACAAGCCACCACATCCAGGCTCCACCAGTCTGGCTGCATGGCAGCAGCCCCCTGTAAACTAGGTGTTCATATCCACCTACCTGAAGTTCCCTGGTACCACTATAGAGGCATGGTCACTCAGCCTGACTTCCCTAAGACAAATCACTGGTACTTGCAGAGCCAGCATCCCACCCATCTCCCCCATAGAAACCTAGACTTTGACGGCAGATAAGGACCACTTGGCCCGCCTAGTCTTCCCATTTCCCTACCTAGAGGATAAGCTGCAGATCCTATTTAACCAACAGCCTATTTCTTCCTACCCCTCACAAAAATTGCCTTATGTCTGTCCCATGCATTCTTGAATTTTCCTACAGTTTTAGACCTCACAACCTCCTCAGGAAGGCTGTTCCATACGTCCACCACCCTCTCTGGGACCCTCATAGGGACCTCAAATCCAAAACCTCTTCTACAACAGGACCCAAACTATGCCCCAAGGCCATATTTGGTGCATCCAAAACACTTACCAACATTTTCTTAAATCAAACACATATTCCTATCTATCTATCCATTTAACTAATAAAACATCGGGAGGCAATATAGTGCAGTGGTTTAAGGCTCTGAGCTGCAAATCTGAAGACCTGGGTTTGAATCCCATAGCCCCCACTTGCATACTGTGTGACCCTATGCAAGTCACTTAACTTCCCTGTGCTCCTAGGTTGCACCTGTAAACAAGCTTTCAGCTTAGTGCGCTACTCCTGGTTAAACACTTTGGGGGGGGGTGCAAACATACCAACTCTCAACCAGGGTGGACTACAGTAAATTACTTCTGCTGCAAATAAAACATCTACAGGCTGTGACTGTTCTTTCCCCCCACAGAACTACCTGGCACTCTATACAGATCTAAATTCTTCTCTAAACTATTGCATTTTAAGGTGAAATATAACTAACATACTGGCTCACTGCTCTACCCTCTAGACTACTTAGCAGTGTAAAAGTACTTGTACATGCCTAACAGAAAAATCTTTTGTCAAAGTGCTCAATTAAAAGTCTCAAGGAGTAGAATAGGTGGCAGTCTCTGTACTTTGAGTCCATACACTTCGCTTCACCAGAGTTTGGCCTGGGCAGAACATAAAGTCATAAATTACTCTGGACAAAAGGCAAGGGGTAAAATAGCATAGAATTACGGAGACTAAGTGATACAATCAGCAGGACTAGACATAATATTTACAGTGTATAGACATTACATTGGTCAATGCCAGCCTGAATGGTGCAATCAGCAGGACTGGACATAATATTTACAGTGTATAGACATTTCATTGGTCAATGCCAGACTGAATTTATTTATTTATTGAATTTTGATGACCGGGTAGGCCCACTGGGCTCCGGAGGTCCCTTTTTCAGGGGCGACCCGGGAAGTAACAGTACATGAAATAGAAGACAATGGTACAATATACAGGCTGAGGGTTTACAGTAAGCAACAGCTTTCAGATCCATGAGGCATAGCTTTCTTATCTATGGGTCATACATGTCTAACTACTTATTCTATTGTGCATTTGTTCATGCTACAGATACCTACAATTAATGAGACATTACAGTGAGTTCATTAGGTAACATACCTCTAAGATACATAGGATATTTTCTATGAACGTGAGGCGGGTAAGTGCTAACTGTTCAGTGGGTAGAGATTAAGTATGGTAGAAAGCTGCGCAAGGTCATTATTGTAGAATTAGGTACCGTAGCATAGGCAATTACTCATTGACAGCAGGTAGGTTTGAGTCTTGTGCGGAAACACGCTACTGATGGGGTTTCACGCACCTCCAAAGGAAGGTTGTTCCAAAGGGAGGGGGCAGCATGTGCGAAGGATTTACAACCTGCCTTGGTCCTGACCTTAGGGACCTCTAGTAGCATTTGGCCAGAGGACCTGAGGTTACGCACATTTCTTTTTCCTGTGAGGAGTCCATCGAGGCTCAGGGGAGGCATTGGGCTGATTAGTTTTTTCGCCAGGCAGAGTACAGGGTACCTGAGCCGAGCTTCAAAGGACGGCCAATTGAGCATCGCTAGAGCCTCGCAGTGGTGGCTCCTTGAGTGGGATGAGGAGGTAAAGCGGACTACCTTATTGTATAGTGTCTGTAGTCTACCATATTCCAGTTTAGCGACACTCTGAAGGACCGGGGCAGCATATGTTAGCGTGGGGAGTAGGACACTAGAAGTTATTGCAGTCCTAGCTTTGGGGGTCAGCTGTTCCTTGAGCCAATACAGTAATCTGAGTTTGGTATGGATTACTTTGGTAACTTGGTCTACGTGTTGCTTGAAAGTGAGACCTTGGTCGAGGGCAAGGCCAAGGTACTTTGTTGAGGAGACTACTTCCAGTTTGTTGCCCTCCAGGGACGTAATTTGGAGTGATTGTGATCTGTCTAGTCCGAGGGTTTTAGGGCCAAACAACATGGCTTTGGTCTTATTGGTATTTAGGACCATTTTGTTCATGGTGATCCATTCCTCCATGACACGGATATCCTTTTGGAAGGATGAGCCTAGGTCGTCCAGGTTGTCAGAGGCTTTGTAAATAACAGCATCATCCGCATATTGGCTTACCTTGCTGTTCCCACAGTGATTGTGCATTTCATTAATAAATAGTCAGAACATTAGGGGCCCTAGTATCGACCCTTGTGGGACACCCTCCTTTAGGGATTGTGGTTTGGAAAGTTTATCTTGCCACCTGACTCTTTGGGTGCGACCTGAAAGGTAGCTTTCCACCCATTTAAGGGTATGGGTATCTAGGCCTATGTGGAGGAGTTTGTGGAGTAGAAGTCTGTGATCCACAAGGTCGAAGGCCTTGGAGAGGTCCACAAAAAATGCCCCTATGTTGGATCCAGAGTCTATTTCTCTAAGTACATCAGCAGAAAATTTTGTTAAGGCTGTATCAGTCCCATGTTTGGCTCTAAAGCCGTGTTATGATGGGGACATCACCATGTGTGTCTCAAGGTATTCCCTAAGTTGGGTATATACTAATTTCTCCTGTATTTTTGCCAGGGTACACAGCAGTGAGATAGGCCTATAGTTCTCCATAGGTTCCACAGGCCCGCCCTTGTGTATTGGGACCACATGAGCCTGCTTCCACAGCTCTGGGACATATCCATCTAGTAAGGACCTGTTGATGAGCCAGGTGAGCGGTCTAACAAGTGCCGGGGCACCTTCTTTAAGCGGTCTAGCTTTAATTCCATCCGGACCTCCTGAGACTTGTGTTTTCAGGGTTTTTAGGATAGCCGAGACCTCATTTACCTTTGCCAGCTGCAAGTGGAAGAGTGGGCGGTGAAGGATTGGGGGATCCAGAGGAACAGACTGGTAGTTGGGCACCACAGACCCAGCCTTATGCTTGTCCGGATTTGTAAAGAAGTTATTGAGGGTTTCAGCAATTAATGCCTCATCATGCAGTACCTGCCCATTAGCCTTGATAGGGCCTGTGCCAGTCTTTTTGTTCCCCTTTATCAGTTCATTGATATTGGACTAGAACGTCCTAGGATTTCCTAGGTTTGTCTTCTGGAAGTGGTTGAGGTACACCTTTTTAGCTTTCTCGATGGCCTGTTTACATTGGTTTCTGAGTGCTCTGTAAGTCACCCAGTCTGCCGGGAGTGAGGAGCCCTTAAACTTTTTCCAGGCTTTGTCTCGGCTCTTCATAAGGGCCTTTAAGGGTAGGGTAATCCACTTGTAACAGTGGCCTTTTACCCGATAGGTCTTATTTGGGGCAAGGAGGTCCGATACCCTCAAGATAACTCTGTTGAAGAAGTCAACTGCCTCCTCCAAGGTAGGGAGACATCTTAGGGGATTCCAATCTTGGTTGCCCAGGAGGATATTGTACTGAACCGGAGAAAACTTTGAATAGTCCCTGGTGGTGAGCATTCTAGGTGAGACCTTTTCAGCCCTGTTTTTCCAGACACAGAATATGGGCGAGTGGTCACTGAGAGCATCAGCCATGGTGCCGGCCGATTGGACATTTTTTGGGTTAGATACCAATGCCCAGTCAATGGTAGAGTGACTTCCCATTTTATGGTTCAGTCTGGTGGGAAGGGAGATGATCTGGGCAAGGTTTGCCTCGTGCAGCAGACCGCTAAACGAGGACCTTGTTTCTTTGGCCCAGTTCAGGTTGAAGTCTCCAAGGATCATGAGCTCCGATGTACACTCTACCGTTAGGTTTTTAGTGAGTGCCTCAAGGGATCTGAGCGCATCCTTAGGGGGACTGTATATGCACCCTATGTTTAGGTGTTTGGTACCGCCAAGGGTGATCCGTATAAAGATGGATTCAGTACCATGCACATTTACCTGCAGGCAGAGATGGGAAGAAATCAGGGTATCCCTCACATAGATAAGTACCCCGCCTCCCCTTTTCTGGGTTCTGTCCTGACGGTAGCTGAGATAACCCTGGGCTGCAATTTCATGGTCGAGGACCTGGGGTTTCAACCAGGTCTCAGAGACTGCAAGCACATCCGGGTTATAGAGGGCTAGCCACGCTTGTACTTCCTGAATTTTGGGCAGAAGACTGCAGATATTCATGTGGGCAACTTTCAGGCCTCTGGGTGCCGTCCAGGCCAGGTCTAGAGAGGAGGAGATAGAAGTGTTATTGACACCTGGGCCAGGGTTAGGTTGTATGTCCCCGGCAAGCAACAGCAGTGCTATGAACAGGAGATGGAGAAAGAAAGTTAGGGGTGGGAACCTAATTTTTCTTGGTCTATTGGTCATTAGGTGGATAGTCCTGTAACATATTCCACTTCTACTGAGTTTGCCAACTAGTAATTGGGATATGTAGACAGCCGGGGGGGGCTGTGATAGTGACTAGTCTGGTCCGTGACAGGTCCATTTGGGAGCTGGGTAGCAGGGCCCAGTCTACCAGCAAGCCAGTCGACCAAGAGCACTATGGAGATATAGATGGCCGCATAGAGGAGCATCTTGTTAGGCCCGCACAGGCCCAACCTCCCGTTCTTAGGTGACCCCCTGAATGGCATTTCCTTTTTTTTTTTTTTAGCCTTGTGTTACTAGGATTTAGTCTGGATATGCTGCGCTCTGACTAGGTCCAGTGGGGCACCCGGGCAGCACGCCACCAACTTCAGCCTCCAGGGAAACACCTTTATGCAAATAAGTATTACGGTCTGATATTATTTCCCTTGCAGCACCACCCTCCTTAGACCTAGTAGTTACATCAGTCTAAGTGACCCTGCTTGTGTAGGGTGGTGTTATAGCAGTTAGGAGTAGGGTCAGGTAGACACAGCCCTGTTACTTAGATCCTGACCAGGTTATTGGGAGATAGGGAGTGATCATAGGCTACGTCTCAGACAGTTAAATTGAAAGGCAGGTTGCAACTCTTCAGAGTAGGGTCAGAAGACACAGCCCTAGAACTTTG
This sequence comes from Neoceratodus forsteri, assembly GCA_016271365.2. Classification (NCBI taxonomy): domain Eukaryota; kingdom Metazoa; phylum Chordata; order Ceratodontiformes; family Ceratodontidae; genus Neoceratodus; species Neoceratodus forsteri. The sequence goes on along the minus strand of JADMNL010000022.1, from coordinate 24,880,581 downwards.
AACCTGGCTAGGGTATAAGCATTGACCCTGGGGACTATGACCCTAAACAAGGAGGTAGGCAAGAGCTGTGGCTGTATCACAGGCAATTTTTAGAATGGGAAAATTACAGTCGTTTGGAGAAAGATCAGGTTGACAACCCTCTAACTGTGAACCAGACTAGGAGCTAAGCATTTAACAGTGGCAGTACAATTATTAAAGCTTGGTAACGAGAATAGCTGGGGGAAAAACACAATCCCTGTCAACACTCTGGATAGCAAAAATTTAGAGACAAACTTTTATAGACATTTTTTAAACACCACTAGTCCATGATTGTAAGCAGTTGACAGGTCTTACACATTTGGAGAGAAAGTCTCCTTCCCCTACCCTTTCTAGTGGTGTAGGGGACACCGACGGCAGAGCTCCTCAAGTACATGGACACACCAGAAACGGAGCGGGTGGGCGGGAGGTTTTTTTTTCCACCAGTGGCAGTCTCACTGAATTAGCTACAGGGGAGGTCTGCCAGACAGATTCAGCTGTCGGCACCTGTACCCCGTGGTCCTGGCGATCTTGAGTCAATGGTGCAATGGGGGGGGCCCGATGCCGTTGACCACCCTCGCCAACCCTAGCGATGCACAAGTCTCTGTTCTGTAGCTGAGAGGGGAAGCAGCCTTTTCAGCTGGCTGCACACCATCGTTACAACCCCTCTCAGCGAATGGGCTCTGTTCCCCAAGTGGAGATTTGAGTTTTGAAAAAAGGCGCCAAGCGAGAAACAAAGGGCTCCAAATCCAAGTCCTGCTACCTCTATGCCAGGAACATCTAGGATGCAGGAGATTTTTTCCACCAGCGGCAGTCTCACTAAATTAGCTATGGGGGAGGTCCACCAGACAGATTCAGCTGTCAGCACCTCTAACCCCTGGTCCTGGCGATCTTGAGGTGGTGGTGCAATGGGGGGGGCCCCGATGCCGTCAACCACCCTTGTCACCCCTAGCGATGCAATCAGCATGACTAGACATAATATTTACAGTGTACAGACATTTCATTGGTCAATGCCAGACTGAATGGGGTAATCAGCATGACTAGACATAATGGGCCGGATATTCAAAAGGGTTGCGCCATGCGCAATAAGATTCTTGTCATAAGTCAAAGGCGCCATTCTACGATATTCAGCAGAGGCAGTTGCACCACCAAAACAGGCTGAGCAACAGCGCATGCAAATGAAGGCATGCGCAACAAGGGTGGATCCATGCATAAAGAGCGAAGCGATATTCGAAAGACTTAAGTAATGCGCAAGAGAGGAATAGCCGGAAGTTGCGCTCAGTGGAAATGAGCCAAAATAAAAGGCTCAAGGAAGAGGCGCAAGAACACGTCGAGCAGGGAAGACACATGAGGCAGAGAGACAGAGAAGGCCAGAGCAACAAACAATGTAGGCCAGGAGTGCACAGGACAGAAGAGGGGCAAGGAAGGTGTGAACTACAGAGTGCAGAGGCCAGTAGGTGTACCAGGTGCAGTGGAGGTAGCAGTCAGGACAGCGGGGTAATAGAGCAACATCAGCTGGGGGGGTCAAGCCAGGAGATGGACAGTGCCACTGGGCGCATAATCAATGTCTGTCAAAGCACACCTGGTGGAGCACATGATGCCTTTATATGGTATCAGTCACACTGTGCCATCGATTCAGAGTGGGGACATCCCACAGGCCATCTAGTGGGTGAGTACGAGCGTAGGAATTGCAAACGTGGGGCAAGGGGTGGGAATGCCACAGGTGCTATGGTAGTGGCACTACAGGATATTGGCAATCATGGACCTGAACATGATACTCATCTCCACCATCTCCACACAGGTGACAGCGGATACCCACTCCGTCCCCTGGCTGCTCACACCATACCGGGCCCATGACCCCATTGCAGCAACGCTATAATGAGGCGATGCCGCCACACGCAACATCATCGAACTGGTGTTTGGGATGCCTGGCACGCCTCCGATGCCTAGACACCTCCGCGGTGCCCTACAGTACAGCGCCCTCAAAGGCCTGTGGGATATTCCTGGCCTGTTGTATCCTGCACAACATGGCCAAAGACTGTGGATAGCCATTCAGGCCGAGGAGAGGGGACAGCTAGGCAGACGCTGAAGCTGTGATGATGGTGATGACAGCCCCTTGACGGCGCGCGGGACCCCCTACTGATCCGGGCAGGCCCAGCTGCACCGGGACACCATCACGGAGGAGCATTATGCATGACACGGTAAGTCAAGGGGCCAGTGCAACCAACACCTGTCCTGGCGCAACCCACAGGCACACAGAGTAACACACCAGGGGTGCATGACGCAAGGGGAGTGGAAGGACCAGGCACACAGACACACCATCAGGGAGGTGCGAACAGTCATATGGAGACACACACACACACACACCAGGCACAAAGCGTACATGGGCAGGTGCACAGCAGAGCAGGAACAGACATGGCAAACACACAGATCCACAGACCACACCCACCACCTGTACTGTCCAAGTACGTGTGTCAGATGCTGGGCACCCTTGCACCTTGGTGTACAGTACAATGCAGGTATCATCATGCACACACACCTGTGGACAGCAGTTGGGATGGTGTGCAGGTGGTCCGTATGTCGGCATGATGTGCAGGGCACCCACCAGTGCACTGCCCACCATGACGTACAGTGCACACAGGGCAGCACCAGACAGAGCCCGCACTGAGAGACAAGTCAGTCATGTTGCACCGTCTCCACGCCACCCGGATGTGTGGGTGGCCCCGCCATGACCCAACAGCACTGGCAGACTGGAGCAGGGCTACATGGGTGGCAACTGGCGGACCACCAGGGGTCCCACTGCGTGATCGCGACCTTGTCCGCAGTGGGGTCTGTAGTATGCCAAACATACCTGCACCAGGGGTGCTCAGGATGCCCACAGCAGAACCCCTGTATCGACAGGCTTGGTGTCGCATGACACCGGGAATGTGGAGTGGAGAGCGTACTGTGTGGGGTGCACGGTACAGGGGCACCTGCTTGTGTGCCCAATGCAGCCACGACAGCGATCATTGCCTGGGTCAGCTTGTCAATGGCAGCGGTCACATCCATCCGCATATGGACCATCTCTGCACGGTCCAGAGCACAGTCCCTGCTGTGCCGCTCCACAGCCACACACAGTGCCTCCATGGATGTTGCAACCTGCCTTTGCTGCTGTACTGATTCCCACAGGAGGCGGGTGTGCTCTTCAAATGGGTACTCTGCCACAATGGCATCCTGTCCCCCAGGGTATGGGAGGTCCTGATGCTCAACACCCCTTGAGGGTGGGCGCTGTTCACCAGGACCAGGAATGGGCATATCAAAGGGCGGTCGGCATGTGCCACCGCTGGACACTGTACCCCCCAGACCTGGTGGGTGACTGCTGCTGCTGCCCCTCCAACCACTGTGCCCCAGGGACCACTCGTTCCACTGCTGTGGCCGCAACAGTGCCAGACACCTGCACAGCCACCAGTGCTGCCCCACCGGTGCTGACAGGCACAGCCTGGGACTGTGCCGACATGCTGGCACACACATTGGAACCAGCTAGGCCCAGGGGCACGTGCTGGCCTGCTGTGTGTCCGTCATGGGACACACACATGTCACTGCCCCTTGCAGTCCTTGCATCATCAATGGTGCAGGTACATGCTACAGCCACAGTCACAACATGCTGGCATGCTTGTCTGCCAGACTGCTAAGACACAGGATGTGCACCCCCCACACCCGACTCACCGACACCAGAGCTGGCAGCCCGGCCGTGCATGCTGGTGCAGTGCATGCTGGCTGGTGACAGAGGTGGATGGACCCTCCTCCATGTCCAGCAAGTCTTCCTCACTGCCTGGACCCACCACCACCGTCCCCTGAAGATGAACAGGATCTGTAACAGAAAGAGAGGACATGTGAGTGCATGTGAACAACCTTCCCCCCCCCAACACCACCACCATGTCATACCGTGCAGTGATGGGCTTCCACCTGTCTGGAATCCACCTCCTGGTATGCCCTCAATAGCACTCCGCTGCATTGATGCAGCCAGTCGGTCCTCAGCCGGGGTAAGCTCCACCACCACTGGCTGGCCCCCGCCTGTGCCAGCACGTGCCGCCCTGAGGGCTGCCACCTTCTCCTTCACCCTCCTGCGGTCTGTCCCCATCTTCTTTTTGCATTCCTGCACGTAGCGCTGGTGGCTTCCGTGCAGGTTCACTGCCCGAGCTACCCCCTCCCACGCAGCCACATGGCCTGAGGGGTGCCCCGCTGTCCACTCAGTAGTGGCTCCTCCTCCAGGTAGGCCTGGAAGAGGGCCTCTGTCTCCGCCTTGGTGAAGTTGGGCCTCCTCCTCCGCCCACCATCCTCACCCTCACCTTGGCTCTGCTTGGTCATGTCGATCTGTATGGGTGGAAGTGGACACCTGTCACTGTGCAGTCTACAGCGTTATCCCATGACCATTGTCCAGTACATCACACAGCATGCAACCCACCTCTCACCTGTAGTAACCGAATCTGGCCAGCGTGATAGCCCAATGTCGTCTATATATATAGTGCGATGCATGCAAATTAGGGTGGAGCAACTGTATGAGATGCAAATCACGCCACTCGCGCTTTGAATGGCTGATCAGATGATTTGCATGTGTCGCTGAATATTCGCCGCTGGCGCTATGCAATACGGTTGAGCCGGGTTGAGCCAATGGCACAGATCTGTGACTGTGTGGTACACTGCATTGCGATGCCCAGGTAGCTTACGCAGGTATCTGCTGTGCTGATGACGCATAGCGAATCGCCAATTCAGGCCATGGCCACCATTGTGCCAGTGGCTTACAGCACTGGGCACCGTGATGGCGCTGTGGCACTACCGCGCAATAGTCCACTGTGGCACTGGCACGCAGGTGATCGGGTCGCAGGAGTGTAGATGTCAGATGGCGCTCAGCGTGGCCTGCGCCATAGACCCTGACCTGGTGTCCGACCGCTGCCCCGCACTGTTCGCTGCCATGTGTACGGCTCTGTTGCGCTGTTTGCGACAGCGCCATGTGAACCGACGGCGCTTATACCAACAGCACAATTGGGACCTATGGTGGTCTATTGCGCAACATTTCCACGCAATGCTGCTGCAGTGGCATCATATTGCCTGCTGTACGACCACAATTATGGCACGCAGGAGAGCTCCCAGTGGAGTCAGGTGGAGGTGGCCAACCTGGTGGTCCTGGTTGAGCCCCCACTTTGGGGCACTGTGGTGATAGGCCCCTCACCCATGGCGCCTTAATGTGTGGCTGGCCACTGACCGGTGAGGGTCACAGGGCGGTGCCGGTCTGCGGAGTAGTGCAGGCACAGATACAGTGACCTCCGCAGGAGGGAGTCAGACGTGCTGCAACACCTCAGGTCACGTGCCAGGAGGGGCATTGTGCCTAGGCCAGGTGGGTGTACCATCTGTGCACCTGTATTCTCCGTAGGGGTGTGACTGTGTTTTGGTGGCAGTGCATGGGGGATGGCTCTGCCATGGTTGGCTGTGTCAGTGTGTGCAGGTGTGAGATGCTGGGTCTGGCTGTGTGGGCAGGCACACTCTGGGGCAGGGGCAGCCTGCTTTGGGTCACACTGATGTTTTTCTCAACATTTTGTCACCCACAGGCCTGGCCCGGACAGGATGCAGGCCCAGGCTGAGGAGGGCCGTGGCAGGGCCCAGGTGGCGTCGGAGGAGGTGAGAGGGCCAGCCAGCAGCAGCAGCCACAGCTGCTTGATGAGTGTGAGTGCTATTACATCATGGATGCTATTGCATGCTGGAGGGGTGGGCATGACCACCAGCCATGGACAACACAACCATGCACGACACAGGCGACAGTCATCACTGTCCAGTGTCACTGCTGCGTCTGTGTGTGCGTCACTGGTGGTCCATGCATGCAGTGGGCTTGGCTGTGGAACTGGCATCACACACATTGCGCTATCACTTGACAGCCTTTGTTTGTGCTGTGATGGACATGGGCAGGTGTGTGTGCAGTGGTACCTAGCTGGTGCTGCCTGGTTAGGCGTGTCATGCATGGTCACTGTGGGTGGGTGCCATAGCATCACGGGTGCGGGGCACTAGGCTAAATGCCTTGCAGGATGGGTGGTGTTCAGGGTTGGGACAGTCACAGCCATTGACTGTGTTCCTTTTCCTAGGTCTCAGCATCCTCATGAGATGGACCGTGCTCCTCCAGCAGATGATGAGGGTGTCAGTCGCGACATATGACCTCCTCAGGGACATGCAGCGCCATGGGGTCAGGCGACGCCGGAGGAGACGGCAACAGCAACAGGCAGCAGGAGACCAGCCTGCCAGGCACTGAATGTGCTTCCCCTATCTTCATCCATCCCTCCCACCCTGCCTTCCCTCTCCCAGTTGTTCACTCCTCACCCTTACCCACCCTACCTTGTACCCCCTATCCTTGGGCCTTGTACATATCTGTATATAGTTGTGTTCTTGGTCTTGGTGTTGTATATATCTTTTCCAATATATTTATATTTTGTTATGAATACTGTGGTGGTCTCTGATTTGGTAGCTGGCTGTGGCTGTCAGTTGCAGTGGTGTGTGCATGCCATCTGGGTGGTATGGTTGTGTGTGTGTGTGTGTGTGTGTGTGTGCATGGGAGGTGTCTCCGGTGTGGGAGTGACTTTCAGTCAGTCTTGCCATCTGCTGCCACCCACTGCTGGGTGCCCAGGGTGGGTCTGGCTTGTGGTTCACTGCTACACAAGGTTTTCGTGTGCGGGGGATGTAAGTGTTTACTGCAGTGACAGTCACTGCACATGGGTGGTGTCTTGGGGTCAGGTGCAGGGTGTGCTGTGCAGAAGGGGGGGCTGATGTGCACTGTGGTTGTCGACCCCCTGTGTGTGGCAGTCTTAGCCTGCCAGAGGTTGTGCTGGGGCATCATGGCCCTGCTGTGTTTCGTTGGCTTGTCCCCATGGGCCAGTGGATCATCCATCCCTCCCCCAGTGATGCTGTGCATGGGGTGTGCGGGTGTATTGTTGGTTCTGCAGTGTGTTCCTGTGCCCATGTGTGGCATGGCTGGTGGTGGGCCCAGCCTACCTCCCTGGTTATTCTGATTCCATTGCTCTGCTGGGGGGGGGCTCTGCTTGCGCTATGGCACCTTCTGACTGTTCATTAAGGCTTTGTTATGCGCTATGATCATTTCTGCTCAGCTTCCTTCCTGGTTGCGCTATGGTGCAGTTTGTGCGATATTCAGACGTTGGCTGCTTGCGCAGTTTGTCTTGCTCCATGTTTGAATATCGCGTCTGTTGGGCATATGCGCAATTGACTTGTGCTTGCTCCTGCTGTTGCGCACTTTTTGGGCCCAGTTTGAATATCCGGCCCAATATTTACTGTCTATAGACATTTCATTGGTCAATGCCAGCCTGAATGGTGCAATCAGCATGACTAGACATAATATTTACAGTGTATAGACATTTCATTGGTCAGTGCCAGACTGAATGGTGCAATCAGCATGACTAGACATAATATTTACAGTGTATAGACATTTCATTGGTCAATGCCAGACTAAACAGGGTTGCCACCTGTCAGGTTTTTTACCTGGTGATCAGGTTTTCATGGTCCCTATCAGGTAATCCAGTTTTGCTCTGAGCTAGTCAGGTTTTTGAGCCATTTTGTGTGCTCACGTACTTTTGAAACCAATATTGTCATCTCATTCATTGTTTCAGCTACATGTCCAGGTTACAAACAAGTTCTGTTGTCAAGTATAGCCTCTTGTTTGTGAAAGCAGTCAACACAGGAGGTGTAAAGTATGGCCATTAACACCATTAGTACTTACTTAATTTAATCTTTTCCACTGCATCTTAAAGTGGCATAGCAGCAAAGCTGACCCCACCTTTTATAACAGCAACACAGCCAGTTGTCTTCCACTTTCATTTGCTGGTAAACATTTTCATCTCTAACAGAATTTAGGCATTTTAAATGTTTTAAATAATTTTTCTTCAAGAAAAAAGTATGGTCACTTATTTGGCTTTGAAATAGTACTGTGGACATGAAAAGGAACTGGAGCCAGAAAAATATATGAAGTACACATTATAGGAAACAATTTGTTTATTATGAATTATTCTATACCATGTGTATTGTTGTATGCTATTTAAAGTATTTCCCTTGTCTCCCCACAGATCATATCTGTAAATGAGATTTGTTTTTATCTCTGTAGGTTTATCTGGTAAACCAAGGTCAATAAATAAATACTGTACATAAGTAAATAAATAACTAGGAAGAACCTAGGAAAGTAATTTTAACTGGTACAGTAGAATATCTTAACATTTCTGTTGAACTGCTGCTTTAAGTGTTGTGTTTTATTGATATAACAAATGGTTTCTAGGAGGACCAATGCATGATGAGTCATGAAAAGGGGTGGGGCTAGGCGTGGAGCTTAGGTCCGGTTTTTGCCTCATCCAAAGGTAGCAACCTTAACACTAAATGATGCAATCAGCATGACTAGACATAATATTTACAGTGTATAGACATTTCATTGATCAATGCCAGACTGAATGGTGCAATCAGCAGGACTAGACATAATATTTACAGTGTATAGACATTTCATTGGTCAATGCCAGCCTGAATGGTGCAATCAGCAGGCCTGGACATAATATTTACAGTGTATAGACATTTCGTTGGTCAATGCCAGCCTGAATGGTGCAATCAGCATGACTAGACATAATATTTACAGTGTATAGACATTTCATTGGTCAATGCCAGCCTGAATGGTGCAATCAGCAGGATTAGACATAATATTTACAGTGTACAGACATTTCAGAGGTCAATGCGCTGGTTGAGATAACTGTACTCAAGTATAAGTGTACAAGCCTAAAGCTAACAGAGGAGGGAGGAGGGAAGATAGTACAACACCAGATGTTAGGATGGTGGCCGGTGGAGGAAAATAGGGCAGAAAAAAGGTATGGAGAGGAAGTGCCAGTAAGTGAGGAGGTATAGAAGCCTAGAAAGTGCTGGGACACTAGAGCAGCTTTTATAGAGCATGAGCTAGGAAGGGGTACCCGAGGGGAGAGGACGTTGAGAAGCCTAAAGTGCTGGTTCAGAGGAGCAGATTTTCAGAGCACATACCTGATAGGTAACTCGGGGTGAGGGTAGTACATATGGTCTTGGAGAAAGATCTGGTGCTAAGCAATAGCGTTTCAAGCTTGGAAGGAGATCAATCACTGAGTGGACAGAGAATACTGATAAGTGCTAGAGATATGGGAGGAAGATACAAAAGCATGATAACCAAGCATTTTGACCCCAGTTCTCCATAGAGGGAACAGGACAGGTTCAATGATAACAGTTACAGGATTCATGGGACAAGAAAGCATAGCTTGTTTTGAAAGCAGCCACTGACAAAGCGTGGACCAGTTTCAAGGATTTGTGTATCATATTCCATAGTAGGGGGAGCATTTAACTTATTGAAGCCCTACCAAAGCGAGATCTCACCTTGGGTACAAATAGCGAAATATAGGAGGTGCTTCTTAATGAGTACTTGCCTACTGTACATAATGGCAAATAATCTGATATATATTGAGGCAGCCTACTGGAAATGGCACTGAAATTCCAAATGGCTGCATTTCTCTGCCGTCTGTACTTAAGAGATGACCATCCCACCGCTGTATATAAAGAACAATGATGGGACCAGTAAGGGAGACCAGTGATAAATCTTAGAGCTCTGTGGTAAAGGGTATCTAGCTTTGAGAGTGCAGCATTCAGGCCCTATCAGTACAAGAAGTCAGCGTAGTCAAGAAGGGAAAGAAAAGTGGACTGAACCAGACTCATCTTGGCCTCTCTTGTCAGGAACGTGTTAATCCTGTAAAAAAAGACTTAGTCTCTGCCTGAGCATTTTTAGCAGCTCTTCTATGTGGTCATTAAAAGACTGCCTTTGATCAATCCAGACACCCGGGTATTTGAACTTAGACATGTATTCCAAGGGTTCTCCCAGAAGTGTAGTGATTTGAGGGGATGTTATAGACTTGGTATCATATGTGCGAGGTGACAAAAGCATTGCTTTGGTCTTTTTTGCATCTAGTAATAGTTTCTGATTTAACAGTTGTGCTTGCAGCAGGTTGAAATTACGCTGCAGATCATCTCATGTGGCAGTAGGAGATGGTCCTTCAGAGTAGAGCACTGTGTCATCAGCAAAGAGGAGAATGTTCGCAGCTTTGATGTCATTAATTCTATTAATATGAATTGCGAATAGTAGAGCACATCACATTTTAAAAGTATTGCTTTTGTTTTTGTTTTTCAAAACAAACAGCAATGTCTATTACTTGGCTACAGTCCTTGCTAAATGCTGTGTTATTGATTTATTTTCAACAAAAATAATAATAGAACAGTCTCACCAGGAAGTCTTTCAGAGGCACACAGGATACAGACTACAGAAGCGCAAGGGGCACTACTGGAACCCACTCAGGAGGGAGCAATCTTAGACCTAGTACTCTCAAATGGAGATGGAGAGAGGATTCCAGATTTAAAAGTGAGTAGCCAACTGGGAACTAGTGACCACCAAACAGCATGGTTCACAATTAGCACAGCAGTAGAGTCAAGCCATACAAAGGCAAAGGTACTGGACTTTAGGAGGGCTGACTTTGACAAAATGAGTGAGTGTCTAAGGAATGCACTAGCAAATGGGCAGGAAGGAGGGGTGGAAGAACAATGGGGAAAAATCAAAACTACCATCACAGAGGCAACAAGCCTTTGTGTGAAGCAAGCAAAATAAAATGAAGTAAAAAAAACACTACGGTTCTCAAAGGAGGTGGCAGGGAAGGTTAGGGAGAAAAAAATTAGTATTCAGGAAATACAAGGAATCACAGAAGGTGTAGGGCAAAGAACTGTGCCAGTTAAAGCAGAAGGAAGCAGGGAAGGGAGTCAGAATAGCAAAGGCCCAAACTGAGGAAAAGATAGCCAACTCAGTTAAGAAGGGGGATAAAACCTTTTATAGGTACATTAGGAAGTGAAGGAAGACCAAGGGAGGGATATTGAGGCTTAATAAAGGGGAAGGGAGGTGGGTAGAGGGTGACTGTGAAAAGCCAGAGATGCTGAACCAAATACTTTTCCTCAGTATTCACAAAAGAAGAGAGGGAGGTACCTAAACCAAACAATATAAGCACTCTGGACCGGGGGGTCGATACCAGTCAATTCACAGAAGAAAGGGTCCTGAAAGAACTCCTAAGACTCAAGGTGGACAGAGCAATGGGGCCTGATGGGATTCACCCTAGAATTCTAAAAGAACTAAGGAGTGACCTAGTGACACCACTGACTACCCTTTTTAGCAAATCATGGGAGGATGGTGTGGTACCTGAGGACTGGAGGAGGGCAGATGTGATTCCTCTTCACAAATGTGGGAGCAAAGCAGAAGCAGGAAACTACAGACCTGTTAGCTTGACCTCAGTGGTAGGGAAAATGATGGAATTACTTCTGAAAGAAAGAATTGTTGAGTACCTAGAGGCCAGTGGAGCACAGGACCCAAGGCAGCATGGATTTACAGTGGGAAGGTCATGTCAGTTGAATCTAATAGATTTCTTTGACTGGGTGACCAAAGTAGTAGACCAGGGAGGGTCTGTGGATATGGCCTACCTAGACTTTAGCAAGGCATTTGACACAGTCCCACACAAATGATTAATAAACAAGTTAACAAGCCTGGAAGTGGGTCCCAGGATGGTAGCCTGGGTAACAAACTGACTGGACAACAGGACACAGAGGTACCTCCCTCTCTTCTTTTGTGAATACTGAGGAAAAGTATTGGTTCAGCATCTCTGGCTTTTCATAATCACCCTCTGTCCACCTCTCCTCCACCTATCCTTAAGGGTGGTGATCGTACCATGCCTGGGAACTATTGCCCCATATCAGTACTACCACCTCTCTCCAAAGTCCTCGAAATAATCATCGCCACCCAGCTGTCCGATTACCTGACCAAGTACAACCTGCTATGTCTTGAACAGCATGACTTTCACAAGAGCCACAGTACCTCCACTGCACTCTTGGAATTCACCAATACCCTACATACATCCCTTGACATGGGTCACATTGCAGAGGCAGTTTTTATTGACCTGTCAAAAGCATTTGACACTGTTCATCACTCGCTCCTACTAACCTCCCTTACCCAAATAGGTCTCTCGCAGGATGCCGTAGGCTGGTTCACTGACTACCTGTCTGGCAGAACCCACCAGGTAAGATTAGCATGCACACACTATTGTCCCCCCTCCAAGTCACCTCTGGTGTCCCACAGGGGTCGATTCTTGGCCCCCTGCTATTCAGCCTATTTCTTAACTCCCTGCCCAAAGCATGCTCCGGTCATCTCCTTCTGTACGCAGATGATGCGGTACTATTCAGCACCCACTCTGACCCAACCATGCTCCAGCAAACCCTCCAAAGATCTTTCAGTGATGCTGAATCTTGGTTTGTTGAATATAGACTTGTACTTAACTATAAAAAAATGAAATCTATGTTGTTTTCTCATGCCCAAAATAAAAACAGTGCTCACCCATTGTTCATACAAAACTCCCTTAATGAAACCCTGGAGCAGGTCACCTCATTTAAATACCTAGGGATTACACTGGACTCAGGGCTTACCTACCATGCGCATGTCCACCACCTGAGCACGGCTGTCAATATACGCATTGGCCTACTCCACTGATACAAGCACTGTCTCCCACCTGAAGCCTTGCAACTAGCAATCTCCTCGTCAATCCTATCACTCATCAACTATGGTATCCTGGTCTATGGCGCGATAGCACATGCCTCAGTAAAATCAGGAGTGCTCTGAATAAGGCCTGTAGACTGGTCACTGGCTGTGACCGACTCACCCACACCTGCACTCTCTACTCCCACACCAAGTGGCTAAACTTTGATGGTCATTTAAAATACCAGACCTGTGTTTATGCCAAAAAAATCATGGCTGGCCTCACCCCTAGTGGTCTCACACTGCTGCTACACCCATCTCAAGTTGCCAGATGCACTTGTCAATCCGAGAAAATCCCCTACCAGGTCCCTCTCTGCAAAACCACTATGGGCCAAAGAACCTTTCGGTACCGGGCCTCCCACTGATCAAACTCACTCCCCAAATCAATGATTGCAGAATCCAAGCTCGGCCATTTCAAATTCCTCTTTCCGAATCATATCATTCAGGATGCTACCTGTGACTGCTATTGATCCCACATCACCACTAATTTATGACAATCTACCCGTACTGGTCCTGCCTGTTTTGTTTAGTCTCTTACTGCTGGTTAGTTATAGTCACATAGGGCCGATGGCCTACTGTCTCTGTTCTGTAGCCTTTGATTACACCCCTCTGATCGTGTTTTATTAAATTAATGTATGACATGATTGCATTTCACTGTTGATCTCGACTGCTGTAAAATCAATGTTACATATGTTTGCCTGTATCTTTCTCCTGAAACTCCCTGTACACTGAAAATTCCTTCGCAACACTGACTGTGCTTTGTAATTCACACTATGTTTTTGCCATTGTATTCACTGATGTGGAGCCTTTGTAAAGGAGTCTCTGACTCAAAGGTATTAATTCCAATATGTTTCAATAAATAAATAAATAGTAAACAGAGTATACTCTGAAGAAAGGGGAGTTACTAGTGGGGCACCACAGAGTTCAGTACTGGGACCGGTCCTCTTTAATGTCTATATAGGAGATGTTGAAGAGGGGCTGGAAGAAAAAGTATGCGTCTTGGCAGACAACACAAAGATCTGCAACAGGGTTGATACACGAGGGGGTGTGGAAAGGATGAGAAGGGACTTGGCAAAGTTGGAGGAATGGTCAAAAATGTGGCAATTTAGATTCAATGCAAAAAAGTACAAAGTAATGCACCTGGGAAACAAAAACTCGGGAAGACAACACAATGGGGGGTAACAACAACAAAAATGGAACGAGACCTGGGGTTAGTCATATCAGATGACCTTAAGGTAGGTAAGCAATGTGAGAAGGCAGTAAGAAGAGCTGGGGGGATACTAGGATGTGTAGGGAGAGGCATCACAAGTAGAAAACAGGAAGTTGTTATCCCTCTGTACAGGCAGTTGGTGAGACCCCATCTGGAGTACTGCATACAGTTCTGGAGACCCCGTCTCTGCAGGGACATAGAAAGGATGCCTACTGGGTCATAATGTTGCACGCTTAATAGCGTATGACATTATGGCTAACCTGGTTAAGCGCTGCACCAGTGAGCGAATGGTGCAATATCGAGTATACGTGCTGTACATGGTATTGCACCATTCTCAGTCTCCCTGGCAGAGGATAAGACCTCTGCTGAGAGTGGGTTCCACTGACCAGCTGCTGTGGCTCAACAGACTGAGCCACAACAGCAGAGAACCCAAGCAGTGCTTCTGGGACTGGGTTTGATTTCTGGTCCCAGAAACTTTTTTTTTTTCAAATTTTGTGCGCTCCCCAACTTGAACCCCCCTGGAGTTGAGAATCTATATTGGGAGTGTTCGGGGGCATAGCCCCCCTGTAACAAGGGGTGTGGTTGCGGAGACTCCCACAAAAAAAAAGAGATATGCTGCATGGCAAGAATCACGCTGTATTGACAGTGAGATTTTGCCATGTGGCATAATGTCGTTCAACATTATGACCCCATGCCAAAAGGATGGAGGCAGTCCAGAGGAGGACAACTAAAATGGTGCAGGGTCTGCTACAGAAGCCATATGAAGAGAGACTAAAAGTGCTTAATATGTATACCCTTGAGGAAAGGAGAAAGAGGTGGGACATGATAGAAACTTTCAAGTACCTCAATGGAATCAACAAAGTCCAAGACAGGAGCAACTTTCAGAAAAAGAGATGTGCAAGAACAAGGGGGCACAATTTGAAGATGGGGGACGGCTCAAGGGCAATGTGAGGAGGTATTTTTTCACAGAGAAAGTGGTGGACACATAGAACAACCTTCCTGAGGAGGTCGTGGGGTCAAAAACAGTGGGGGGATTCAAAAATGCATGGGACAAACATAAGGCAATTATAGTGAGGGGTAGGAGGAAGTAGGCTGTTGATTAACTAGAACCTGCAGCTTATCCAATAGGTAGAGAAATGGGCAGACTAGGTGGGCCAGGTGGTCCTTATTTGCCATCAAAGTCTATGTTTTATAGGGCTTTAAGTTCTTTTTCTTGCCTGCATCTTGGAACCTGTAGAAGGGTCATCTGGAGCATAGTAAAAGCAAGGGTCTGGCTTGGTACACTCAAATCCACAACAATCATGGCTTACCACAAAATATTTAATTCAGTGTCCAATCTAGTCTTGAACCATCATGAAAGTCTTGAACAGGGTTGTTCCCTTCCATACAGAGGAAACACACATGGATTTGGCTAGAGACACCACTCTGTTCCAGTCATAAGCAGGATCAACAGGGTCCACCCTGTTTCTCATATGCATCTTTTCCTTGGCTCCATGAAACATGCAGTTGGACCTTTGGCATTCTATTAAGTCCCAAACCCTTTCACTGATGTAAGGATAGTCCTCTCCTGGGCACTCCATCCTCAGGTACTTCCTCACCCAGCACTCTGCTTGGCTCCACATTGGAATGGAGCGCAAAATGGACCATGGGGCCACTCCTTTTGGCAACCAGATGCCACTCTGATAGTTGATGACTGTCAAATCCAGATGATGCCTGGCATCCATGTCCACCATTCTACACCTGCATTTCTCAGGGAGCAAAAGGGTGGTCTCTAGTATCCCCAAAATGGGCATGGCGTAAGGCCTTGGAATGTCCCTTCTTATCACCAAGTCCTCGAATATTCTGATCACTCCCTCTTTCAGTTGGTCATAGATGGACACCACCGGGGGTTGATCACCATCACTGCCTGCATCAGGGGTTGGGCCTTCAACTAACACCTCAAATATCACATCTGGGTCTCTCTTAGCCTGGGCACTTTCTGGTTCAGTGGGGAGCGGGGCAGATTCTTTAGACAAGTGAGGAGTCCTCTCCGATTTTTTTGAGGGGGTTGCTGGTTTTAAAGTCTCTTTCTTTTCCTCCACCTTTTTTGGGGGTGGTGCAGGTCCAGTAGCTACTGAGCTGGGTACCACAGTCTTAGGGGGCCTCAGCTGGTCTGGGTTGTCACCCACAACATGAACCGCAGCATACCTCATCTAGGAAACCCACCTGCGGCCCCTCCCTCTGCCATGGGGAAGTTCTTGGGCACTCATCTGTGGGGAATGGCTGGGCAGATGGCTGTGCCCTTCCATCACAGGTCTCTCAGTTTCAGGAACGTTGGTTACCACTTCGTCCCACCATTCCAGAAGTTTCAAAGAGGAACATTCACTCCTAGAAGGGGACGCAGCTCTCGGAGTTTGACTCCATGTCCATGGCAACACAGGCAGTGGCCCCGTCACCATAGGTGGCACATTGCAGGGCCACGGTAACACTGCAAGCACACAGGCTGTCTTAACACCCCACTACCAGAAATCCCACAAAAAATGCAGGACTCTCCAGTACTTCCTCTTTCCACCATAATCCATAGCCAGGAGAGCAATGACTCAGGCACATTCACAGTCTTACTAGCGTGATATGGTGCAAACGCCATTTCTTCTGAGGATTTGTTTTTTTTCTTTGTTCCCCCTTTCCAGCCACAGACTTTGTAATCCACAAGGTTTACAGTCCATGCCACTTTATTTTCCTTTCTTGCAGTTTTCCTTCACAGCAAACTTTTTATACAGTTCCTTGGGGATAATGGATTCTCTCTCTCTCTCTCTCTCTCTCTCTCTCTCTGCCACACGATTCCTGAGGCAGAATAACAGGGGGTCACATGGTCTCTCTTTTATCTAGCAGCATCTCATTAGTCACATCCACCAATCAGCTCACAGGACTCTCTAATTAATTATACATTTGCCACATTTTCTCACATGAGGGTCAGGCACCATTTTGTCTCCTCACAAAGCACTTTACCTCAGACTGCACTCCAAACTTCTAATCGGTGCTTCGGCCCACCAACGTTCCATCACCTCAGAACGGTGCTCTCCAGTTATACCAGGTAGGTGATTGCACCTCTTTTCAAATCCCGGACGATAGCCTCCATTTTTGTAACACCCACCGTTCCACCTGCTTACACTGATGTCTTTTAGCAATACCTCTTCATTATTTTTATCTACTCCTGCCCTGGGGGCTGGGTTCAGTTCAAACTTACAGGCAGCAGTTACTCCCAGTCTCCGAGGTGATACTTCCGGCAGCTACCCCTCCCCTCCCCTCCCTGTCTAGGGGATTGATGTTGCAAAGTCTCTGAGAAGGGAGGGCACCAGCACTCTTTCTAGGCAGTAAAACCACATATGAGCAGGGAATAATAGTCACAGTGGATTATGATGTGTAAGACTGAAATCCAAAGTCCACTTCTTCAGGCCAAGTACAAATGCAGTGTTGATTCTAGGTTTAAGCAAATATGACAATTAATTATTCTTTCCATCTCAGTATCGCCTTTATCACTTTAAATCACACCATAGCTCAATAATATGTCATATCTCAAAATAATATAGAATCTTACTTAGTAACTAAAACCAATAAGTGTTTTTTCAAATCACTAAAACTTCTTATGCCTATTTTAATTGCTTCACTTTATCCCAATAAATTGAATTAATCATGCTATCATCGTCATTTTAAACCCATTGCATTAACTATATTCCAAATACACAAAATACAAAGCCTTTATATCCATATAAAAGCTTTGTATTTTGTGTATTTGGAATATAGTTAAAGCGGACATTGATTTACTGAATGCAGAAGGGAGAACAGCCCTATTAAGAAGTACATACAGCAGGTTTGCAGTGGGTTAACAGTGTGGAAAGGAGAGAAGAAGTAAGACACTAAGAGAGGTAAAGACAGGATGAAGAAGAACATGGGAAAAATAAGCAAGTCAGTGTTCAAAGGAGACTAGAGACAATGAGTGGTTTATTAATTAATTTATTTATTTATGAATTTTAACATGACATTCTCTTGAGCAACATCTCATTTTGGAGGTAGCCCGGACCAAAAGAGTCTGAAAGCTTAGGCATCATTTTCTCTTTGTAATGTTTGTGTTGGTCCAATAAAAGGAGGTATCAAACCATTTGCTGCTGGATGTATTTTATCCTACAGTCAGCCACAGATGTGTAAAGAGTTCTTTCAACTAAACACAGATCCT